>FR997734.1:17057446-18426755 GCA_905475445.1 Ochropleura plecta
TACCCACGAAGCCACGAATAGCAAACGTTATTGCTTACTATTTCCTGTAAAGGCCGAGCATTATGCAACGTAATAACAACTGTCTGGGGTAATTACAAGTATTGCCCTCGGGTACCAGTAAAATGTACTAATTGTTAGCTTTAATAACCACACTAAGGAAATATATATTATGGGTATAAATCGGTATAATGTAGTTAAAAGGGGGTATTGTTGGGGAAGATAGATTTAGATTTAGTAAAACCATAAATTTTCTTTTGTAGAACACTACACCTACACACACTAGAAAAAAATAAATACAAACAACGACGTCATCTCATCACAACATACAAATAACCAGTTAATAAACTCGGGTATGAGTTTATTAACTGGTTATTTAAACAGCCATTTAACAGATTTAAATTAAATAAAAAGAAAAACATTTAACTATAAACCTAAAAAAAATCCGCATCCAACCTATTTTCACTTAACTTTTAAAATAGGAAAAAGCGAGTTCTATTTCTTGTTGGCGGTAAAAGGTGGGAAGATAAATGGTTAATTGGCGCCGGCGCCTGTAGGGCACGGGATACTGGCCCTTTTACATGGCTTCACACCTCGTTAGCATCCCACGAATACTAGGGATATCTGGAAGTATGCGAGTGATAAATGGCCGTTTAATGATTTTTAGAGCTGAATTTAAGGAATTAGGGAAAACAATATTTGTTTTATGTTACTTTGGGTTTGATTTTGCGGTTCAACGAGCAGATCGCCCAATTTTCAAACAATAATACGGCCTGAATTTCCTAGCGGTTACTGAAACTGCACGTATTTATAACTCTCTTAATTCGGAAATGGTTTAAACCACACGAGGTTTGGACTTTATTAATACTTTAACTAAGAGAAATGATTTGCGCAGACAACGTCATTAAAACTGCATTCAATTTTAAATAAAACTCGAAGTCGATGATATTGTTGTCTGTCAAATGCAAAACAAAACATACCTTAAGTTATAAACAGGTTCTACAAAGTTTATTACTTTATGAATTCCAGTCAATCCAGTAGTGATTGCAGCTAACAATCAGGCAAATTAAAAACAAATAATATAAGTATGCTAAACGTTCAATCAATTCAAGGTATCAGTGCGGTGTGAGTGAATGAGTATCAAATACTCATTTTTATTGAAATTGCGATTGCAAATATTACATATTCTTTCCATGTGCTCTAAGGAATGGACGTTTAGCATGTTTTAAAAATCCGCTACAGTTATGCGCATAGACAAATCACGCGAGTATTGCACGAATTGGAATGACAGATATGACGCAGGGCCGTAATTGGGCAGTGAGATTGGGTGCAACGACTCATTTTAGGTTTAACTATTCAACCGTTAAAAATGTCTTGCTTTTTACACCGTTATTAAGTTAATAATTTTCGATATTTACAAGAAAATCAATTTAGGTAATGAAACTTTAATTATGAGAAATACTTAGTTGTTACTGAGTTAATGTGAAAGTCTTAAAAAACCTAGCTATTCAATAGCCCATAAATATCTACTTAACTGTCACTTACCTAATTACTCGTTTCATAGTTACACCAGTTACTTGACCCTAGTCCGCTCCCCAACCATTATTATGCTCTAAATAACCATCTAATAAGCTAATTGTCAGTCTAGACATAAGCATGCATGTGGACAATCATTGCATGCTAGTCGGCGGGCGTCAGCAACGGCCTAAAAACTTGGCTCCGTGAATAAATTCGCAAATAAATTAACATAGTTAGAACAAAAAGATGCGGCGAGGAGAAAAGTCGCATGTTTCAGCTATTCAGCACGTTGTAATTTTTAAGCAACAAAAAGTGACAATAAGTTTATTTCATAAATTATTATGTAGTTGGTTTATATGTGGTTGTACTGACCTAAGCTGCGGCTGTAATAGCTTGTGCTTAATCAGTCTGTTTTATAAATTTGCTGCTTGAAATCCTCCCAACCATTTTAACCTTTACATTCTTGGTTCGGCAACCCTAGAACGGTTTACATAATATCGTACGTGTTATGTGAACTAATGAAGATAAGTGATGTGATATGTGCAAGTTTATGAAGCATTTACAAACGTCTAATTTATTTCATTAATTAGGAAAATAAACTTACAAATATAAAATCAACTGGTTGTAAACATATAAAATATTATAGCCGCGACATTAGCAATTAAATTGATTGTAAATAACTAACAAAGTGAAACTTACTAATGACTAAGTTAACTATGTCTACAAATAATTAATGCTTTGTTCAAAACTTTTTATATTTAAAAGAACTAGGTACTAAATTTACTGCCTTTTACATCATTAAAACTTCGAAGTCAAAGTTACCCGTTATAGTTTACTGCTTGAGGCCTTGTCTATAAGAATCATTACGAATCATCATACAAATCTTTTCACATTTTGTATCAAACACAAATAAAAAAGTACTCAATAATTTCGCTGTAAGCCAATCTTTAGAATAATTTATCAAATATTTGTTTATGCCTGGGATTGCGGGTTGTTCGAAAGAGATACCGGGATCCCGGAACATCAAGGACAAAAGAGGGATCATGGGTGAGTTTAGTCAGTAAAAGTCTGACACTCCTCCACGCTCCGAGCAAGGGAAGTTATTTCATGATTTCCCAACGAAAAAAAAATTTAGTAGAGCAGTTGTGGCGGGTGTTGGTCGCTCGCAGCCATTACGAAATGCTTGCATTTTCATAAAGGATCGCTAAGACTTTCTTTGATAAACGTTATAAATTGTACTTAGAGTCAGCTTATATGGATTATTTTACCGTGATACCGTCACAGAACAGTGTTTGTACTTGAAGGTTTTGAAAGAAAATGTAACAACAGCTAAAATGGCATGCAACTTTTCTATTTAGTGAGAGATTTTTTATTCAATTTTAGGGTTCCGTTCGGTAAAAATGGATGTGGAACCCTTATAGATTTACCCTGTCTGTTTGTCTGTCTGTATGTCACTGCCATCTCACTTCGAGACTATTGGCACCAGAAAGTAAAAATTTGGAAAGTAGATGCCTGCTAGGAGCTGCCACATAAAAAATTTTAACCAGAAGCTCACCTCACGTACCTAAGTTAGTAGTTAGGATAGTTAGGTAGTTAGAATATTGCAACAAGTTTACATACTTAATTACGTTATAAGTGTAATATATTATTATGACTATGAAGATTTTTTTAAAAGAAAATAAGAAATAAGTAAATTAAGAAGCTGCGGTCGTAGAAAGACGTTGACCGACGATGCGGTTAACGTATAAATAGAAAAAAATTGATGTAGATTTTTTTATACACACAGCTTTTGTTTGCGACAGGCATCTTTATAATAATGTGAAGTTCTGTGTCTCATTTTACAATCCTTACTAATATAATATGCGAATACATAGATATAATAATAATAAGCGAAAACCAGTTTGTTTGTTACGTGTTCACGCCTAAATGGCCAAACCGATTTTGATGAATTTTGGTACAGAGATAGTTGGGACCCCGGAGACAGACATAGGCTAAAAAAAATGAGAAAAGGGGGAGAAAGAAGGATGAAAAGGGGAGACAAAGATATTTTTTTTCGATCATCACGCGGGTCAAAGTTAGCGTTAGCCAAAGTATCTATGCCACGCGGATGAAGTCGCGGGTGGAAGCTAGTTTGTTTTGAATACATTAAAGCTGATTGGGTAAATGTGGGTAGACTGGTGTGATCTTTGTTTAGACAAAGGCTGAAAATCTGCCAACCAGTCTGACCAAGGGTTATCGTTGTGCCCAATCACTGGGTCGTGGAGGTCACAAAGATGGGCATTCCATTTAAAATACCAGTGTTCAGCTGCATTCGATTATTATTAATCTATATCGATCGCAAAAAAAACTTGTAAATCCAAATACAAGTTTTTTTTTTTCAAATTTTATTTATTGAATTGGGAAAATATACGGTTACACATTACGGTAACGGTGTTACACTAAATAACAGCTAGGGTATGAAAAACAGCCATATCTTTTGTCTGCGTCGACCTAACGGTTAATTTTTTCACAACACAAAGGGACTACAGACTTCAGTATATGTTTTTAATTTTAACTTGATACGTCCACGCGTTTCTGAGATAAAGGGTCTTGACAGACAGACAGGCGGGTAACAAAGTGATCCAATTAGGGTTCCGTTCTTTCTTTTTGAAGTACGGAACTCTAAAAAAATACCTCTTATGTAAAAAAAAGGTTCATATAAAAAATAAAAGTAATTTTAATAAAAACTAGTTAAAGAAAAGTAATACAACTGAGATCGGTTAACTAAATTGCCCTTTTACTAAACGGCTATCAGTTTTTTATTAGTTCTTAATTTATTACTGGACGATTCAAAATTACTGGCTTTAAGACGCTGAAGAATGTTGTCATGTTATCAAGTGAGGCGAGCAAAGTGCAGCTAAAATTATGAATAATTACTTTAATACCGACTCTTAAGAGCTTCAGCTATTTTAATTATACCTCCTTTATTTTATTGTATCATCATTTATACAAAAACGACAAACGTGTTCGTCTTACGCACGTTTCTTTTTTTACGTATTAAATCTACGACTCCAAAAAAAAACTGTCCAAATGCGGGTCGCAATGTTGATTCCGTACAAACTTGCGACATAAACGGCCATATCCCTTGACTGTATAGACTTAGAGAATTGATAATTTCATAGCTTCAATGGCCTACAGATTTATGTGGTTTTAATTTCAACTCGATACCTACGCGTACACGATACGCGTTCCCGAGATAAAGGGTCTTGACAGACAGACGGAAGGACAACAAAGTGATTTAATAAGTGTTCCGTTGTTTTTTCTTTAAATATACAGAACCCTAAAAAGATTAACTTATTATAAAATGGATGCTTCAATGTCTCAAATTGTTATCTTTTTGTTTTTGTAATTATTTTGAGAGGTAGCACTTATAGCTTTTAGAATGCTTGCAGATTCGTCGTTAATCCTATAATGGGGAGTAAAGATTAAAACCGTAATTTAATGACTTAATTATTCTTGAACATTAATTAAGTTATCGTCATTACTTAACCCATTACTGTTGTATATTGAAGCCTCATTTTATTTCAAACTTTTTGTTTTCAGAAAGTAGTTTATCGCGTGCCTACTTTTTTCAAAAAATTCTAAATAGGCTAGGTAAAAATACTTTCTTGTTATTTTGATCAATTTACTAGATGATCTCTTAAAACTCTTAAAAGTATTGACTCCCTTGCTGCTGCTGAGAAATCCAACATTTGCGTTAAAAATCAAACCCAAAATAACCTCTAATTTTATTAAACCCAGGACTTCATGTTTCCAAATAGCGCTTGCGATACACGATTGGAATTCACGATTTTAATAAAACCAAATGCGGCTCTGGACATTTGCCTTGACCTTACTATGCAGCCTTGATATATTTGCATGAAAACAAATAATATGAAATAGGAAAGTAGTGGCTTTCAATTTCATGCTGCGCTTGGGCGGCTAATATGTCGTTAATATCATTGGTAGTTATATCTTTGAGCTGTTTGGGGTAGGAAGACTAGGGTCGTTGGGCCCAAGCGCCTACCTATAGTATTTCGAGAAGTGGTTTGTCGACTCTTCAAGTGTTAATGTTTGTGCTTCAATAAAACTGTAAACTAAACGATTAAGTTATTATGAACCAGATTAGTTTTGATTATGCTTGTTAATTATTTTGTACAGCTTATAAATCGTTTTGCTACCAAAACACCACTACTAAACGAAACGAAGATGAATTTTGCAAACGTCGAATTTTCTTAAATACTTCGTATCGGGATTTAAAGGTGTATTCAGACTTATTTATGGATGCTTTAAGTACCAAACGAAAACAAAAAAGATAATGCTAGGTCAAACGGTTTCCTAATCATTATAACCAAATACTCCAATTTAAAAACAAAACCAAGACAGAAAACCCATCATATTCCGCATAAAGGGACTGTCACAATACCCAACGAAAACCGCAGCCGCAGACCATATTTCAAAACTGAAAATTCCATAATGGCATTCCGTCAAGCTTACCAAACCAATGTGCAGGCGACAATGCATTACTTGCGCACGCGGCTAGCTATCAGAGTGCGTTGACCCCGAGCCGACCTGGGAGTCGAGGTCAAGCGGTCAGCGGTGTTAGGGCCCGCCCACACGCGCTGCCGATAGCCCCCGGCTAGCTACGGGAACGTCGATACCCACCTGACTTATGGTGGGAACGATCGTCTGAACGGGACTTTACGCTGCACGTTTAGATCGTAAATAGTGATGATGAATCTAAATATTTTTGGTGTATTGTTCTGTCTGTTATAGTTGGGTAATTAATTTTTACTATCAAAATTGCGAAATATTAATAGGGAAAGAGCCGTTTATCTGCCGATAAGATCTGAATAAGAGAGTTGAAGAGGAAATTAAACCGATTTTCATTCAATGTATGATAACTAAAGAATATGGCAACCAAACCAATCACAGTAATCACCCTAACATAGCAAACCAAAATGCATCAAATTGCATAAATAAAAGGAATACGAGTCAACACAGGGAGTCTCGATTAAACTTTATTGCAAATAAGTACATGTTATTCAGATCGGACGCTGATCTTGCTGGCTATCGATCGTTATCGACCGCGCTACCGTGCGCGCACGTCTGAGCGGGCCCTAACAACTTACAACTGCCGCGTCATTTGTCGCGAATACCGGCTTTACTTAGAATTATTACTTGCACTGATTGTTCAAGTTATAAATATTTATATGGAGGCTATATTGGCTTGAATGTATGAGCCAATAAGCTATTTATCAAAATACTGAAAAATTACATGGACGGAAACATGACAAGCTCATTTAGATAAAATATTTTTACCATAAACAAGCTAATTATTCGTAAACAGAAATTCATGTACAGTTAGTGTTTCTAGGAGTTCCAAAGTTGCAATATTTATGACTGTCCTGTCAGTGCCGCTGCAAAAAAAAATTAAAATAAAGTTTACTCTAAATACCTTTCTCAAGAGCGTTTCAATTAAGAACGGGCGCCATCTATCTATCGGTTATCCCATAATTGCACGTGAAATTATATCCGTCACGCAAGCGAAATGATACGCATGCGCGACGCCATTGCACATTTGACGTTTATTAACCATCAAATTGCACCCGCAATGGAGATGTTTTAGATAAAATATGTACCATACAGACATTTTTATGATTGTGGAAAGTAACGCGAGTTTAAAAAAAATGCTGACATGTTTATGTGCTTTAATATGAAATAGTATGGGAGCAAAAACATGTGTGCAAAAGATTTAATGATTGGCCAATGACAAATTTGGGGTTTGGGACAAAAAATATACGATAATACGCATAAAAAATAGTTGTAAATTAAATCAACCCAGTTCTAGATTTTACGGTTTTAAAAAGAGGTTTTTGATGAGGTCAAAATATCACCACTTATAAAATACCTGAAACTATCAGAGTCAAATCAATCTGATCAAGTTTATAGATGTGTTATGTAATGTACATACATAACACATCTATAAACTTAACAGAGAAAAAAAAATACCTTTACAGTACCTATTAAATGCAATAGTAGGTACCTACTATTGCATTTAATAGGTACTGTAAAGGTTGAACGAAATGGTTCAGTCTTTCCTTAGAATAAAAGAGAATATTAGAGACTAAAAATAACTTTTAGGTAAAAAGATAGCTTTTAGGATATCATAATTTTACTTCAACATGTCATATATTTTCAATCCTAAACTCATCTTCCTTTTACCATTACTTTAGACACTTATCCGAACGTCATTGCAAAACAGCCTACCCACTTTCAGATTTGCTAAATCTTATAAAACCTCTTTCAGTACTGTAACCTCATCCTTATCTCCGCCAATTGTAAACTGCATTCATATTTACGACCCGTTACTTCGCTTTGAGCTTCACCGATCAGGACTCCAATAAGGCCTATACTCATGAGCAGACAACTATAAAATATTTATGCTGTTAATAATACCCATATCAGAGATCCTTATGTACTACAACTACGGTATAAATGCCAGAGACGTGATTCAGAAACATGTTAACCAAGCTGTAAGACTACAGTTACATTCTAGTGTACATTAATTAGGTAAATAGGTACCATAGACAAATGTACGAGTATTGCAATTATTTGGAGTAACTATTTAACAAGAACTTGTAACATAAGAAAAATCCCCAACAGGAGAGAGACCTTGACTTATATTTTGAAAAGGAAATTGACAAAGTTTTGTGTCATTTTTTCCTGTATGAATTGGGGTCATCTTTAACCTTGACATAAACACATTCTGCATGTTCTACTCAAATATTATCTTGTGCAGTATAGTCTGTCGCACATTGGGTAAAATGCTATTAAGCTTTCATGATCCTTATCCAGCAAGAGAACTGCCGTATAAATTGAGAAATTGGGATCTCTGTCAATTGTCATATTGATGACCTTAGTTAAAACTGTATACATAACTGCAACGGTTGTTCCTTCAGGATCATCTACATCAATTTCTACATCCACGTCCTCTTAATCCAACCACATATTTGCTTACTGAAACGTACCATTACCGCGCATTACTCGGGAACATTGATTAGGAACGGTTTCGTCACGTTACAGCGTTGAAGCGACAATAGGGTATTTTACTCTATATGAAAGAAATTCTAAAAATATACAATTCAGATAGCTTAGGCAATAAGCAGTCGGAAAATGTTAGATTTAGTTAATAAAATAACTAAATAAATTTTAAAATTGATTTCAAAGTTTTCACTTTTTTTAGTCTGTTGTTTTACTAAGCGAAACAGTGTCCGCCATGATTATGACGTCATACGGTCATGTTGTGAACAAAAAGTGACAACTGTCAACTGAGCAACGTCTGTTATTTTTGTATTAAAAAACTTTACATTTTAATTTTTATTGAAATAATAGTAATAATACCATGGAAGACGGTTTCGTAAAAGAAGACAGTACATTTTTTCATTTTTAAATTATAGTGAAATATACAACTAAACAGAAAGACTAATAACAGCGCATTTGTTTACATGACCAACTAACGTCATGACCACAGAGTAACATGGCGTCAAGTGTTTTTGTGATTTTACGCGCGAAAATAAAAATTGTAAAATTGAAATGCAATTTTATGGCACTTATCGATTGAATATTTTTTTTGTTTTTTTTTTGGTGGTTTACTAGGACCCTAGGATCAAAATAAAATACTTTTTAAAAATGGGTGTAATACCGTATTATACGCTTTGACGTGTTATTTGTATCCATGTTGTGTAATGATGGCGGATTACGAGCACTTCTTGGTACGGTAGTCGTTGGTTAGAAGATGATACTTTGATGGTACATACTCAGAACATATATTCTTTCTTTTTCGTCTGGTTTTGGTGCTAGAGTTTTTATGCCGCTCATAGGCCTCTTCAGGGTTTATTTATAATGGTTAATTTCCACAAACTTTCTACTTTCTTGTCTTCTTTAATTACTAGCATTTGCCGCCATCTTTGAGTTAAACGTCTGATAAATACCTGCAGGATACATGTTCTGCCGTATATGCATACACAGGTAGATTGTCCAACTATTTTTGCATAATTGGGTGGATTGTCTAATACACAACTATGGTGTCAATAGACAATTCATATAATAAATACCGTCCATTACTTAATTTCAGGATCTTAAGGGATTTTTCTCTTCAATTGTCACAGTACAAAAAAGTGGCGTTACTACATATTTCAGAAACGGCGTGTTCTTTATCTAGGATGTCTTTTATATTTACGTCTGGTTTAAATAAAAACCGGAATGATCGTGGAGTCAACTACCGATTGTTGAAACTTTTTGTCACATTGACCTCCATGATAAATCACAGAGATGGCACTATAAAAGCTTATGAATTCTTAAATGAATGGTTTTGTAACAAGGCTCCTACTTCTATGATTTTTTGTTGTATTATCAGCCCGTATTATGCCATAAAAAATGTTAACTTAAATAACTTAATGCTAGATACATTGAAGAGCATCCGTTTGAGCAATTAATTTGCTTGTGTTACAATGCTCCGCCCTTCTATGTTATATAATCGTACTAGTTATTTAAGATAACAGTATATTATGCCATCACTTTTAACAATGACTCAAGTTTAAAAGCTTGGTTACAGCCATTTCGTTATTGTATTATTGTGTGATCTCTAATGTTAGATCTTCAGCATTGCAGTTATGTTGAACTCATTACCAATGTCTTAGGTCTGAATTAAACAAGATTTCGCATGAATTCCTATCCAAATATTAAACACCTATAACCTAATGAGGAAATGAAAACACAAACAGTAACATAGTGAACAGTTATTCAAACGCCACTCCGCTCACATTTGTAAGTGGCCAACGTTCAGATGCGCAGGCGCAGTGGAACAGAGCCAAATGGAGCAGTGGGCTATCCGGTACCTGTCTGCAGCAATGAGATGGAATGGGTATTGGGAAAGAAAATTTGAAAAGTAGGTTTCATTTGAAAATGTGCTTTACCAGAGTTTTTGTCATAAAACTTAGGCATGCGCTAGCGCTGCTGATAGTATAAGTATTGGTTTTAAAGTTAGTACGTATCTATGATACAGGCTGTTGAATGCGATGACTGACTTGCGTGCAGGTGCACCGCCCAATAATCTTAATTAAATTAATACTAATCTTACACAACCAAATGCCAATGAAACGAACGCATTTGCAACAATACAGTGTTGGCATTGTAATAACTCCTAATCATTTTCAAAAGCTATGGTCGTAGTAAGTTTCTGTTCCAAACGTGCCAAACTCACCAATATAACAACAAACAGCTATCACAACCACCTACCACAAACAAAACGAGGTTGCAACCTGTAAGCTTAACAGTCTATTAAGTACTAAGCAGGTTGCACACGACCGTATGCCCGATGGCCATAAACCCACATAGGGCCGGCGACCATATCTCCCAACACATTGTCCGCTTCTCAGAAACAAACATTTTGCTAATGCAGCCTCACTAAGTTATTCAGTTGTATGACAAACAGGACGTGAATGTATGGCGGTCGTAAGGTCCGAGGCTCAATGGGGCTGGGTAATAAACTGCCTGTTTATTATTAAGTCTGAAATTGCCTATCTAGAAAGACACGTAACATAACATCACGTCTGTAATGGTTAGACAGTTAGTTTTTAGTCCCGTGTAAAAGGGGATGGCCAAACTTGGCCCAAATTAAATACTCCGTTACTGCTACTGGGAAATTCCTAATGGTAAAAGCCAATAACGGTTTTCCAACCCGGGCATCGGAACAATTCAGAAAGAGTATCATTATACTTGCCTTAGATGTTTTCCCTACCAACCTTCTTGGTCCAAGTAGAAATGCATAAAAAAGCATGGCAGGCAGCTGTCAACGCCTTTTTTTTTTCTTTTTGGTTGAAAAACAAAAGACGACAGAAGATTGCTAGGACTTGGGATTGAGAAGGGCGTCGCGTTATATAAGTAATTATGTTATATTTACTTTTGTACTTTAGGTTGATTTAAGATAATTTGTAAGAAATATAACTTTTAGGTTAAGTAAAAGTAATTTGCCTTACATAAAAAATAGTCTGCTTCTGGCCTCTAAGACTTGTCTATCTAGCCATCTTCAACTAGCCAGACGATCAATGGTCTCGAATGACTTCGCTGTAAGAAAAGAGGCCTTTGTCTTGCAGTGGTACAGTATAAAGGTTATAGCACATTATACCGGCACCGCAACTGCACAGCTGCAGCACGGCGTCGTCTTGAATTTAGACTACGGCTAGCTGCCAGCGCGCTAACTACGCGTTGTTCGCAAGGTGCAAGCTCGCAGTACGCGCGCCGGCTGCGACGTGTAAGCTCACAGTCCGCGTGGTGGCCGCGAGGTGCAAGCTTGCTGTCACCGCGAACTCAATATTGTTTCAAGGCATTTATGATTGAACACGCCTAGGACTTGCACGTTTTCATAATGTCTCGGTTTACATTGCGCGAACTAGCGGCGTGCGACGACACAATGACGTTGTTTCGCTGCCGACTCGGAGTCGGCGCGTAACAAGCATGCTGTCGGCGCGCTGTGCGCACAAGGTCCGCTCGCTTGTAGCACACGGGCTGCGAGCTCGTCGTGTGGTAGCGGCAAGCGCGCTGACTGCCCGCCGTTGGCTTTTTCATATTGACATTATGAAATATATTATACTGCACACGATTTAATGCTCTAAATTGAATGACAAGTTAATTGCTGGTTTGGAGCGGTGCTGTTGCGGTGCCGGTATAATGTGCCATGACCTTTAGGCTGGCTGGCTTTTTCCCTGATTGAGTTACATAAACAACAATGAAACAACTGATACAATGAAATGTTATATTAGTTGTTTTCAATGCAACTTGGGACTTTTCCGTGTTAATGCAATCGCGATGATTGATGAATTGCGATGTCAAAAACTGAAAATATAGGCGATAAAACATTATTTTTATATCAAACTTAAAATAAGGTTAATAACCTCAAAGTCGTTTGTTGGTACATATTTTGTATTTTTGCTATTGACGACATGGTTGGTGCAGTGGCTGAGCGATCGACTGCTGCGCTGCGTGTCGCGGGTCCGATTCCCGCACGGAACAAATATTTGTATGACCTGCAGATAGTTGTTTCGGGTCTGGGTGTGTGTGTATGTGAGTTTAAATGTTTGTAAACGCACCCACGATACAGGATAAATTCCTAGTGTGGGGCAACGTTTTTTAAAAAAAAGAGAATTTTATGTGAGAAATGGAGAAATCTAAGGACCTAATCTACAGAACACTCACAGGTGTAGGACACTTCCTTATTTCTGCTTTTACGAAACAAGAGGCTATCAATATGAAATGTTTCAAAGATTTTGTTGCAAACATTTATAACTATCCTCAATCCTGTACTTAATAAACTCTCGATGGATAGGTACAAAGCGCCCATAAATAACTATTAACATTGTAATGTTAATATTGCAACATAAAACACTGAATATACAGTTTTATTATTTTCTAAGAATCGTAAAACAAAACTCGCGACTGTCTTAAAAGAAAATCGCAGCCGAGCTTATTACTTTAAAAGCTTCTCATATTCTCAGTATACACAATACCTAACTACCGTACCTATGCTAATTGCTTTTGAAATATCAGACAACAGCAAGACAGTCTCTGTATAGAGATCCATAGATATACAAACCTCTTTAGTTTTATTTAACTTTAGAAGTTCCATCTAAAATCGGCAAACAATTTGAAGTCAGCGCACGCTCGTTGCAAGAAACAGTGGAATGTCTGTAGACAGCCTTATAAATGGAGAATAATCTATTTCGTCGTAAAACACTTAATAAGTCATAAGGAATTTATGTTTGGTTTTTCTTTGCTTTCATGTACGTCTGCGGTCTTTTTGTGGTCTTTGCTGTTTATTAGAGACACCTTATTAAGTAGGTCGTAGCTCTTGCTATTTTAAAAGCCCCATTATGGAAGTCAACGGCCTGGCAATGTGTTATACTGCAAATGTCGGTCTCTCACCTCCATCATTTTACGATCGATCAATAATGGAGGTGTTTAGTCGCTAAATATATTAGAGTCTTGTCCATCTTATAGCAACCTCTGAAGACCAATGAGATATTTATTGACTTAAATATAAACTAATATATTCTTTATTTTTGTTATAGGTCATTCGTGTTGCTGGTCTCCGTAGTGGCGACCTTCGCGGCTCCGTCACCGGCCTCCAGCGCCAACACAGACAACAGCATGGATAAACTGGAGCCCTCCACACACGAGCTGCTTAGCTCACTCGGCTTAAAGAAGCTGAGGATTCCCGCCGCCCACCACAGGAAACGACTCGCTGAACAAGGCAGGAGGCACGCCACAGGGGACTCGAGGATGTACGTCATCAAACTGCCTCCTAACACCAGCTACTATAGCCACGCCGAACCGGCCCCGGCTGCAGCGAGAACTTTACCTCTACAAATGACTAGCAACGGCAAACCTGCCCGAGTGTACCATTGGAACATTCCCGTCCTACAAAAGTTCGCGAAAAACCGACCGCAAGCGAGGTTCGACGACGATATAGTGGATGTCGAGAGCACGCCAACATGGCCAAAGGCGATCAGTCATCCGAACTCGCTCGACGCTTTGGCGTATTACGTCCCAGCGAAGAAAGCGTCTTTCAGAAAATATTTCTCCGGCAACGGCAAACCTAAGTCCTTCTACATCATTGAGAAGAATAAGAAATCCGCCGAATACCATAAGTTACTGCCTTAATCGGATTATTTTGTGTGTTCCGGTTGATATAAAAGTGAAGATATGCAATCAATTGAGTCTGAGTCTCTGAGTCCATTACTGAACAAAATATTGGTACTGAATCTCTATTTATTTTATCCTTCATTAAAATAGTATACGTAACATTGTGAATGATTTGATCGCCTAAGTATGAATGATCTTCTGCTCTAAATTAGTTATTTAAAATTACTTTAAAATGTCGTGTTGATTGGCAGTCTTTAGGGTAACTATTGAGCTTAGCTCTTTCAGTCTTTCTCTCGATGTTAATTTGTATAAGTTTATAATATGAAATATACCTGAAACTGAGCTTGTATCGTAATTAGCATCGAAAGCAAGGTCTGTTGTCCCCATCCAATAACTTCCAAGACTTGTTGGAACAGTTTCCTTTGGCTTGGTCACTCGACATAGTTGGTTGAGATGCTCAACCATCGCATGTTCATTACGTGACACAACATTTAAACGACACTGCACTGTATTAATGCTAATACGTGCTTTTAATAAGTGTCTGGAATCTGAAAATATACTGAAGTGTTTACTGGATAATTAGTCAGTTTTTTAGCCATTTTTGCCTACTGTAAAATGGCATGGCTAGTATTTGTAAGGATTCTTAGAAACCACCATCGCTTGAGCAAGAAGGCTGCTCAAAGAAGGATTTAAACCTTCATTATAGACCTCCTAGCTATCGTAAAAGGCTATAATATTCCTGCAGTAAACCCTAACATATCTACTATACGAGTAGTGTAATATTGTAAACTGCATTGTATATAAGGGCCAGCTTTCGCAATCTAGTGTTAGAGATTGATAGGTGCTTAGATATTTAGTAAGACTGCATCACGAATTTAAATTATTGTCTAGATTTATGTACTGCATTTAAATACAGCAAAAATGTTTTTAGTTTTAAGTGGCATACATTTTCAGAGATGGAAAAATATATATGGAAAATATATAGGTACAGTCTCTTTTCTGTAAATTCAAAATACAAGATGGGACATATTAAACGCAAGACTCCCGTATGGTGTCTCGAACCGTCACACTGAACAACTTTAACTCTACGAGTTCTTGAATTTGAATAAAAAAATAGGTTCTCTAGGAAATGACGTGGCTGTGTGACGTAGGTTGAAAAAAGTTATGAACTTCCAAAACTCATTGAACAAAACTTGTTCAGTTTCATACACCGCACTCTGATACACCGCACAAGAAATAAAGAAAAAATAAATAAAGAAGGAATGAGAGTTGTCATATTATGTCTTACTGCCATTTTTTAACAGCTTTTTAAGATGAAAAAATTAACTACTATTCAACTTTAATGATATTTCAAATAAAGTATCAGGAACGTCTTTAATTTTGCACGCTGTATAAAGGCTCTTATTTGCAATATAATTATTTCCTTATGGCAATGACTTTTTTGTTAAATAAATATATTTGCACGTGTGTAGGTATTTCTGATTGTTAACGAATCATTTTAATTTTCATAATCAACGAATTATTTTCATTCACGTAAGTTTACGCATTTATAATCTTTGACATTATCCAAGTCTAGGGATTCGTATTCTTAAATCATTATATGTAAGCCAATTCTAATTTTAGACTTTGCACCTAGTTCTATTGTATGGAAGACTATAATAATTTGTAGTAATTATGTAATTAAATTAATAAGATCAAGGCGAAGCCATTGCTTTAACCGTTTAGACTATAAGTTGTTATCTTAGATGTAAGCATAATTATTTTGTACAACATACCTACTTAATGCAAACTAGAACAATAAATATTTTATTAAATTATCATGTTGATTTTTTTTTTATCATACAATAAAATTTCTTTTCTAATCTCCTCTCTACTGTCCGACTGTGGACCAAGTTTGAGCATTTTTTTTTTTGTAAAATAAAGAGCAACTTTTGAATTTTGATCGATACATTATTCTTTATTCGAACAACATCCCACTTTGTAAAACTACCTACCTAAATTGTGTGTTTTATACACATAACATAAAAGAGGTTTCAGAATAGCGCCCTGTGGAACATCAATGCAATAAAAATGTATAAGTACGACGACCTGCTTAAAAAAGTAATGAAACAAATTACCTGAACTTTACTTGCTGATAACTGTACTGAGAACACGACAATAAACATAGAAACGTAAAAAGAAGTTTAAGGTCTGCCTACCCCATGGAACTAACCAGCGCCATCTGTTATACTAACCAGTAACTACAATAATCATGATTGTTCAACCTCCTTCGTGTGATCTCTTCAGTTAACACACCAATTCAGAAGTTCTGCTAAAAACATGTAGGTGTCGCTAGCGTCGCCCTGCTTTACCGACCGAGCATGTCAACACATGCGCGGCAGGCTGCGCGATTTATAAAAATCCTACCAAATGCTATCCGACACAAATCCATAATCGTCGCCCATGATTGTAAAAATGTCAGCTGCATTCGCGAGCAGCTCCGATATTAAAATGAAAAATGCGGAAATTGATAACAACAGTAGTAAAAGGACAGTAGACAGTGTTAAAAAGAAAAGTTCTGGTGATAAAAATAAAAAGAGCGATTCTAACGCAAACAACAGCACGGTTATTAAAGTAAAGAGTGTTATACCTAGACGACGGTAAGCTTCTATTTATTTTTTGGCTTCTGTGGCACAAGCTTTATCTGCAATATAGTCGGCACTGTAGCCCATTTGTTACTTTTATTTCATATTGTTCAAAATAATTCAATTTTTATCTACACCCATAATTAAGCGCATACAACCGCAGAATGTGCTCCAGTTTTCTGGATATAATTAACGAGCGCGCTCTAAAAATATCCGTGAATACAAATAGACCATTGCATTGTATACTTTTAGAGTAAAAGTTTACAATATTAACTTTCCCGCCAAATCTTTTATCGCTTCCTGGTCAGTGGGTCATCTTAGGGGTAGGGCAAAGAAAATGCGGTTTCTCATGAAAATATGTCTGACACGGAGTTCATCGTATTTTTATCTGTAAGATAAGAACCTAAATGTTACCTACAATAAATAGGTATAATATTGATAAAGGTTAGATAAAAATGTGTTTGCAATGGTCACATCGTTTCTCCTGCCTTTACTTCCTTCCTTAAGTAAAATTTAAGTTCTAGAATTCGCCAACATAACGTTCGGTTCATAGTGTAATTGTTTGGAATTTCCGTTTCAGTGAACGAAACAACAGTGAAGAGGAAAAAATATATTATTTTGTAATCTCTCTCAAATTGATATTTAAAATATAATAAAATAAATGCCAATCACTTTGAGCAATAGTGATGATTAGATTTTTCTCATTTCTTTTTAGCATTATGAATCTTGAGTCAAGATTCTTGACATAAGACAAAAATGTTTGATAACATAATAGTAGATTATTAACCAAGGGGATAAAGCAGTGTCTTCTGTCGCGGGTGACGATTTCAATCGCGAGCGTAATGAAGGACTCGAGGTTTACTCCCGAGCGTAGCGAGGGTGTTAAAAACTTAAATCACGAGCGAAGCGAGGGATCTAAGACGAGTCCTGAGTGTAGCGAGGGATTTAAGTTCACCCAAGACTAAGACAGCTTTATCACCGAGGAAATTACTCTACTTTTCGTACCATTTGCGAAAAAATTAACACAATAATAATATGAGATAAGCATTTATTAAAAACTAGCTTTTGCCCGCGGCTTCGCTCGCGTTAAATTCGGGGTAACACAGTTCCCCTAGCGCCTTACTGATTTGTAATAGCAACGCTAAGTTTTCCCTTTTCTTCCCTCTTTCTCCCTCACATCCCACTTTTTTAAAAAAAATATTAGCCTATGTCCGTCTCCTGGTTCCCAACTATCTCTGTACCAAAATTCATCAAGATCGGTTAAGCCATTAAAGCGTGAAGAGGTAACAAACAAACAAACAAACAAACTCACTTTCGCTTTTATAATATTAGTAAGGATAATGACAATTCAAAGTAAAAGTTAACAGAAACATTGGTCCAATTGTTGATAGAGTTAGTTACATTTTTGTTTGGTACATTTATTGTTGATCAGTTGATTTGAATCCGACAATTCACGGTCACTGTCGCTTTGATTTAACATCGTGACGTATTTTTAGAACATTAACTTATTTATAAATTAAAATAAACTTAACTTTTATGTATTTGAAGAAAACAAAAACGCGGCAAATTCCTAGATTAATATTTTTTGTCGGAAAAGCAAAGGCATCAAGCTCATAGTAATACGGCCTCTTCGGTTTTCGTAATTTTATTTAATAATCAAAACTGCATAATAAATGCGTATTCTTTTTTTCAAAAAGATGTATACCTAATACTTTATATATTATAAACTCAATAGTGTAAACACAGATGTAGTTCAGTATAAATTTCGGTAAGTATTCCAAATTTAAATCACATTCTCCCCCTAGAGGATGAATGAAATTCAGTACAATTTTCTTTCCCTGTTTTTGACAGATTAAAAATGACTATTGTTATGTTCGCTTTTTGGGGCATAGAATGTCACTTTTTTGAGCAAGTGGTACGAAAACGTTTTTTTTTTTGTTTTTTACTAAATAAAAATATAACAATGAAGTCGATTAAAACTAGACATGATTTCGATGTTTCCTATCCAAGTAGATACTCTGAGAGCAAATTAAGAGATAAGTTTTTTTCAAGTCCAGCTATAATGCTATCTTGATACAGGGGTTGCAGGTTGTTCGAAAGAGATACCGCGCCCCCCGACCACAAAGGCCAAAAGATCCTTCTTTTGCATATTCCCATGGGATGGTAGTCAGTAAAAGTCTGACTCTCCCCCCGCTCCGCCCAGAGCGGGAGAAGTTATTTGAAGATGTTTCATCTGCAACTATAAGGCCCGTAGTTAAAAAAAACATGAGAAAATGTTTAGTTTTTGGGACCTAAGAATACAAGCTGGTATAAGTTAATTATTTACTCAGTCAGTCATTACACTATTTATAAGTTATTATAATCTAAATAAGAACTAATATATAACACAATAACATAACCTTAGACATTGATACCGCGGCCCCGGAACGCAAAGGGCAATAGAAGGAACATGGGTGGGTTTTAGTCAGTAAAAGTCTGATACTTAAGGAAATTATTTGAAGATTTCCCACCCCAAAAAAACACATCACGCATAATAATCGGTAAGTAACATAATAAAATTAGATCATTTTTAGAAACGCCAGCTCTTCAGTATTCGTAAAAATTAATAAATATACCTATCTAGGTACTCATCCTTACCTAGGTCACAAACGTGTATTGATTCAGCATCTTATCCTTGATTATCCAGTCGCCTTGGTTTACCTAGAGATCACAATATCACACAATAGTGATTATATATACTTTGCATACTATACATCATCCATCATACCAAGGTAACACATAAGCTAAGTAGATACTTGTAATATATGATTATTTGAACACCGTAATTCATGTTAGATCTACTTAAAATGATGCAGGTATTTTAATCGTCGTAGCTGTTCCTCAAATCGATTGACTTTTATAGCCTCTTTTTTGCGGATAGGAAATCATCAATAACTTCCGAAAAAGTCTAAAAGTTTCAGCTTTTTACTGACCTAAACCCACCGATGTTCCTACTTTTGCCCTTTATGATACGGGGTTGCGGTATCTCTTTCGCAAAACCTGCAACCCTGGCAGGCCCCTCTGCGACATTTATAGCCTTAAACGTCATCATCAGCACCACATCAGTGCACTGCTGGTTAAAGCCCTCCATGAACTTTCATCCAGCCACACAACGAAGAACTTGGCTATAACTAGTTCGAAGATGAGACGAGAATTCGTCTAAGAAAACACCTGCTAAGATTTGAAACGCAAATAAGGTCACCCACCTTAGCTTACCACGTTTTTTGCGGGATATCGGGGTTTTTTGACGGCACGGTTGGCGCAGTGGCTGAGGGATCGACTGCTGCGCTGCGTGTTGCGGGTTCGATTCCCGCACGGAACAAATATTTGTATGACCTGCAGATTGTTGTTTCGTGTCTGGCTGTTTGTGTATGTGAGTTTATATGTTTGTAAACGCACCCACGACACAGAAGAAATTCCTAGGGTGGGGCAAATTATTTTAAAAAAATATATATCTTCTAATATTTAAAATTCTCGTGTCACAGTTTTCGTTCCCATACTCCTTCGAAACGGCGATTAAAACGAAATTTTGTGTACATATCGGGTAGGTCTGAGAATCGGCCAACATCTATTTTTCATACCCCTAAGTGAGCAGCGGGTGAAACCGCTGGGCACAGCTAGTCTAATATATAAAATTCTCGTGTCACCGTTTTCGTTCCCATACTCCTCCGAAACGGCTCGACCGATTCTTATGAAATTTTATATGCATATTCAGTAGGTCGGAGAATCGGCCAACATCTATTTTTCATACCCCTAAGTAAGCAGCGGGTGAAACCGCTGGGCACAGCTAGTATATATAAATATAGATCATGAAATAACCTCCCACGCTCTAGGTGGAGCGGTGGGAATTTTAGAATTTTACTGACTAAAACCCATCCATGTTTTCCTTCTTGTGCCCTTTATATTCCGGGGCTGCGGTGTCTCTTTCGAACAACCCGCAACCAACCAACCACGCGGTGATTCTGGCAGGCCCCTCGGCTCTGCTGACTTTGCTTTGAGGCGCCGTCAACACGGCCTAGCTTACCACCTTATCCGGTCTTTACTTGGATGAACTCTCATTTCATGTTACATAACTTCTAGATGATCTCCTTTATAGAGCAAGGGCAATATCAACATATATATGCTTATACTTAGTGCTTTTCATCGGTCATAAAAAGTTCATCAAATAAACCCGGAACTTGTGCAAATATAATATAAAACTGTAGTTGTATTCGTTATTTTGTTAACTGATGTAATTTTTATCAATGTTGTACGTCGGTTTGTTTATAACAACTGGTGAAGTTGCCGAATAGTTGCTTCTTTAAATTTAATTGAATCAAAGACCTCGAATGAAATCTTCGTATTTAAAGAATACATAAATATCAAACTGCAATATTTTTAACTCGATAAAAAACACGTAGGTACTCTAAAATATCATGGCTACTATTATAAAATAAAAACTCGATCTGAACACAAGTAATTAAATAAAATAGAAACACGAGTGCTATACTTTGGTATGACATTCTCTAGATTTCATAGTTTAACATTGAGGAGACGAAGTTCACTGACGTAGAATCGAGGAATTTGCGTATCAGGATTGGATATGCGAGAATTGTAACAGGAAACTTTGATGACAAAACACATGCAAAAAAATACTCGTAAGAAAATAAGAGGGCATTCTCAGATCCCGAGAACAATAACCTTATGTTAGTCTATGATTTAGATTGATAATTACATCATACACAACTTTGCAAGCTTTGTAACAAGATGCAGCCTTGGCCGAATAATTTGGCAATATGAATTAAAAACTAAGAACGTCCATGGTAAACAGGTTTTATATACAGTCCCGGTGTTAGTAACCTCAAGCACACATATTAATCTTTGCCTTAAATATTAAATGTTTTTATCTATTTAAAAAAAAAAACGGCAAAGAGCGAGTCAAACTCGCGCACCGAGGTTTCCCAAACTTGCGACATAAACAACAACAGAATATCTTTTGACTACGTAGACTAGAGAGTTGACAGAGTAGAGTATACATACAGAGTTTTAATTTCAACTCGATACCTCCCGCGTTTCCGAGATAAAGGGTCTTGATAGACAGACGCACAACAAAGTGGTAAAATAAAGGTTCCGTTTTTTCCGTTTGAATTACGTAACCCTAAAAGTGTTACGAGATGTGTTTCTTCGAAAAACTTCAGAGTTTTTCGATTTGTCAGAATAACATTTCGGACGCAAACTGACACTCAATATCCTTCCTTTTTGCTTGGCCGTTGTCTGCTAAGAGCGAACCCTGTGTCCTATCGTAGGAACGAAAATATTGATAAGAGAACCGTCTGCTAAGTAACAATGCTAGTAAACATATTATCTCAAATTCACAAACACAGGTAACAATGCTAGTAAACATAATTATCTCAAATTCACAAACACAGAAACTAACATGTCGAGAGAGAGAGAGAGAGAGAGAAATGGGAGACGGGAAGGGAAGCCTTTGCTCTTCTTCTTTTTCGGAATTTAAATCATCAAAATACAAGGACTCCGCTGTGCTGTGGGTGATGTGGAAGGGAGTGTAGACTTGTCCTGACTTAACTCCATTAATATTCCTCCTTTTGCCCTTTGTGTTCCGGGGTCGCGGTACTCTTTCTCTGAAGTAAACAGTAAGCAACACAGTCCTAATCTTCTTATAAATATATAAAACTAGCTTTTGCCCGCGGCTTCGCTCGCGTTAAATTCGGTAGCGCCTTATTGATTTGTAATAGCAACGCTAAGTTTTCCCGTTTCTTCCTCTTTCTCCCTCATATCCCACTCTTTTTAAAAAAATAATAGCCTATGTCCGTCTCCTGGTTCCCAACTATCTCTGTACCAAAATTCATCAAAATCGGTTTAGTTATTAAAGCGTGAAGAGGTAACAAACAAACTCACTTTCGCTTTTATAATATTAGTAAGGATTATCGTGTCACAGTTTTAATTGCCATACTCCTCCGAAACGGCTTGACTGATTTTTATGAAATTTTATATGCATGTTTGCTAGCTAAGTCCGAGAATCGGTGAAAACTCTGGGCACGGCTCGTACACATATAAAAACACGTGTTAGTATGTTCGTACACGTTAATCTCCGAAACCACCCAACCAATTTCAATTAAATTTTCTGAATAAGTAGTGTTGGTTACAGGTTGAAAGAAAGTCTACCATATATATCTTATACATAATTATATTTAGTCTGGAACCCATAGGTCGTGCTATTAACATTAAGTTGCAACCGAGCGAACCCGGGAGGGTTGCTAGTAAAAATAATATTATACCAACAGAATAACAAAGTATTGTATCTTCTATAAGTTAGCATTTTCATTCATAATAAATTATGAGTTGATGATTGTTCTTTGTTCATAAATTATAAGTAAGTATGTACTTAGTTTTATGTAAATCGTTTTGAAAACAATTACAGTAGGCCTACCATGACGTCTTAAAGCAGAACTTGTTCCACTGAAGGAAAGAGATGGTGCTAGACTCCCTGTATAGCTCTGTCTCTTTCCCTCAGCGGAATAAGTTCTGCTTTAAGACGTCATGGTAAGTAGCAGTTCATCACATCACAGTTAGCCAAAAACGATATTCAACTTTTTGTTTTTATTATTTAAATAGTTTTACATAAGGAATACCGTTTTTTAGGGTTCCGTAGTCAACTAGGAACCCTTATAGTTTCGCCATGTCTGTCTGTCCGTCCGTCCGTCCTCGCTTAATCTCTGTGACCGTTAGCACTAGAAAGCTGAAATTTGGTACCAATATGTATATCAATCACGCCGACAAAGTGGTAAAATAAAAATTGGAAAAAAATGTTTTATTAGGGTAGCCACCCTATATGTAAAGTGGGAAGTGATTTTTTTTTAATTTCAACCCTAACGTGTGATATATTGTTGGAAAGGTATTTAAAAATGAATAGGGGTTTACTAAAATCATTTTTTGATAATGTCAATAATTTCGGAAATAATCGCTCCAAAAGTAAAAAACAATGTGTCCCCCCCTCTAACTTTTGAACCATAAGTTTAGAAAATATGAAAAAAATCTGAAAAGTAGAACTTTATAAGGACTTTCTAGGAAAATCATTTTGAACTTGATTGACACAACAGTTTTTGTACAAAAAAGACAAAAAGTTGTACAAAATAATTTCCTCCTCCACCTTTAAACTCATAAGTGGGAACACTTATTGTGACGGACGGGAAACTACGGAACCCTACACTGAGCGTGGCCCGACACGCTCTTGGCCGGTTTCGATTTGATAAAAATAGTATCTGTGTAGGTAAGATATTACTCTTTGAGAATATACTGCAAGAATATCTGTATGTAGTTTAAAAGTAAAACAACTACTTTCATTTATATTTTAGGCACACTATTTTTGTATGTATTATCATGCCAAGGTATAACCAGTTGATATTGTAAATTCATTACTCATTAAGTATTTAAATAACTCACGCTTACCCTGACATATTATGTATTTTTTTCAAGTTCAACATAACAACAACAACACATTTTATTCGTAAAAAGATTTATAAATAGCATTCTCGAATTTTGAATTAAAATTGTATCGTTTTGTACTATACTTAGTACCTAAATACTACTTAAGTTAATTTTAATTTGCAAAAATATAATAAAATTCACAACATAAATTGTAATAAATAAATATAAAGCTAATCTACATATAACGTCTCTATCTACATTAAAAACGTTAAAACATCGGAAGTCATTAATAAAGATTAATTAACACATTAATTACCATAAAAGCATACGATAAAAATCAGTCATTTACGCCATCTGGCACTTATTAACCATTCGATAGTCTTTGGCACTAACTTGATTAGTGTATAGTACCTTTGATTTACATAATTGACTTCACAATAACGACATATATATTCATTTATTTGCGTAATACTTGTAGTAGGTGTTACAAAAGGTTTAAAGCAAAATAACTGTTATGGAGCCTGCTAGTTGAAAACATAACATTAAAACAATAATATTTCTGAAATAATTCTACTTCCTACTTATATACGTGACTAGAACTTGCACCTCGAGTCGGTTTCTGTTAGTTCAGACACAAATATGATTCGGCGTCTTGCAAGGAGCTATCCTTGAATTGCTAATAATTAATAAAAGTTATGTGTGCATTATGCTTCTGTAACACAATATAGTTGTTTCGCTATTATAAGCTGTTAAGATTTAAACACAATGGTGAATAATTTTCCAGTAAATGCAAATGAACTGGAATTCATGAAAATATTCTTCAGATTCTACCTTTAAATCTTTTTCTTGAGCAAATATAACCCAAAAAAGTGCCCCCATAAAACTTTGATAGAATTGAATTGAAAAAACAATTTGCAAACAAAATTTTCCACAACCATATCGTATATTGAAAGATATGAAGGAGGTTTTGCTCAGCTGTGGCACATAGATAGCTTATAAAAAAAACCATAACATTAAAGTGTTTGATAACAAAGCTTTTAAAACTCAACTCCGTCAGAAAGCGATTAAATCACAATTATTAAAGCTTCTCTTTAATCGTTTAGCAAAATTCCCATTATCCGATAAATACCATGTTTCACTGGAATAACATATCGACAATTTTTTTCGCAGAAAATATCTCTGAGTCAGAATCGCAACGTGGAATACTCAGATATTGATAAAAATCAATTTTATGAAATTTCATGAAGCGTATTTTATGTACTCTTACTAAACATTCACTTTGAAATATATAGCTACTAGCTTTTGCCCGCGGCTTCGCTCGCGTTATATTCGGGGTAACACAGTTCCCCTTTCTTGATTTGCAGGTACCTGCTACCTGCAGTTTTTGCCCTTGCGCCTTATTGATTTGTAATAGCAATGCTAAATTTTCCCTTTTCATCCCTCTTTCTCCCTCATATCTCAATCTTTTCGTCTTGTCCGTCTCCAGGGTCCCAACTATCTCTGTACCAAAATTCATCAAGATCGGTTAAGCCATTTAGGCGTAAAGGTGTAACAAACAAACAAACTCACTTTCGCTTTTAAAATATTATTAGTAAGGATAAGGATTTTTAAAGCAACATTGGTCAACCATCAAGTTTTATCCATTTACTCATGGCATGCTTTTAATAACTCGATTTCTTGGACAAGAAGTATGGTGAACTATCCTATATGTAGTGTGATGATATCACTCACAAAACTAGACAACTCTTTTGCTATGTTTGATGACAAACGGTTTCTTTTTGCGGATAGGAAAACATCAAATAACTTCCTCCGCTGTGAGCGGAGCGGGGGGAGGGGAGTGTCACAACAAAAAAACCCACCCATGTTCCTTCTTTTGCCTTTTATGTTCCCGGGCAACGGTATCTCTTTCGAACAACCCGTAATCCCAGCAGGCAGTGGCCTTGGCCACTCTGCATGTCAAAGGGTTTCTCTAAAGTTCTCATCAGTCATATTATGGACGCAGAGATGTCTCGCCTCTACCTACTGCTCCAAATCGGATTCCATAAATAAAATTATTAGGTACTTGTTAGGTTGGTACCTTGGTCATAATAATGTGTTCGGAGTGGTACGTTGTTAACTTGTTAGACTCTGACTGACAAGGACTGCATTACTTCTTCACAATACTCGTTCAAATATTTCAAATGTCCATTTGCTCCTTTATTGCCTAGTAAATCGATAAATGTGCAATAACTTTACAAATCTTCATGCTTATATTGCTTTCAATAAAGTTTAATGGTGAATTGTTCTTTTTCAACATTGTAAACAACGATTGTCGTTTAAAATTTTGATCAAGAAATTAATCTTAACCTACAAAAAGTTCTGCCGGGGTTGCGGGTTGTTCGAAAGAGATACCGCAGCCCCGGAACGTAAAGGGCAATAGAAGGAATATGGGTGGGTTTTAGTCAGTACAAGTCTGACACTCCCCCCCACTCCGCCCAGAGCTAAGGAAGTTATTTGATGATTTCCAACCGGCAAAAAAAAACCTACAACAAATTCCACCAGTCTGTGGAATTCACAAAGAACTTCTCAGTTCCCTGGACATTATAATCATGATCTCTTCAAAGTTCGAGTGAATCGGTTACTTTTTAACCGGCTTCAAAAAACGGGGGAGGTTTTCAATTCGTCGGAATCTTTTATTTTTTTTATTTAGTTTCACCTATTACTCAAAGACGCCTAGACCGTTCTATTTTTATTTGATAGGGTATACTTCCCAAGTGGACCCGTATCCAATTTTATTAGATAGTTTATGAGTTATCGTCTAAAATACATATTTTACTCTATGACTATAAATGGCTGATCTGCTAATCTTTTAGTAACAATGGAAAATGGATAAAAAATATATCATTATACCATAACTAAAAATGCTGAAAAAAAACTTTTTTATAAAAAATAAAAGCGACTCCGAAGTCGTTTTTTTTAAGAAAGCGTATTCCACCCTAGGCCGCAGCATCGTTTACATCAGGCGAGTTGCAAACGCAATCCTATTTATTATCAAAAACAAATGTATGTTTTCTTAATCTGGATCAAAAAGACACAAGATCACAGATTACAATGTGTTCAAATCATTGGTACTTCTTCGAAAATCAAACCCGCTAAAGAACTTAGGTATCTGATTTTTATTATGATAAGCGATTTTGACTCGCTATTGCCCTATTTATTACAGTAGTCCAAAGTAACTGGCTAGAATGCGTTAAAAAAAACAGGTCATAAACATTGATAGTGTTCGATAAGATTGAAAATTGACCGATATTTTGCTATCTTATCATTTCGTGTTTAGTATCGGCCAAATAACATAAAGCATATAGGAATAAGAAGTTTTACCTGGATTAAGTACGATGATGTTTGAATATTCAACCAAATGTTTATTTAATTACTGTATTTAATACTAGCTTTTGCCCGCGGCTTCGCTCGCGTTAAATTCGGGGTAACACAGTTCCCCTTTACTGATTTGCAGGTACCTGCTACCTGCAGTTTTTGCCCTTGCGCCTTATTGATTTGTAATAGCAAAGCTAAGTTTTCTCTTTTCTTCCCTCTTTCTCCCTCATATACCACTTTTTTCAAAAAATTAGCCTATGTCCGTCTCCTGGGTCCCAACTATCTCTGTACCAAAATTCATCAAAATCGGTTTAGCCATTAAGGCGTGAAGAGGTAACAAACTCACTTTCGGTTTTATAATATTAGTAAGGATTGGTTTACGTAAGTAAGAAACAATTGATTATTTTAATTTGGTATTTTGACCTGGCTACAATGACGTCATAAAGGTGTTATTCTTGTTTGGGGAAAGATGACGCAAGACTCCTGGTTTAGCTCTGTATCTTTGCCACACTGGAATGACACCAGCTTTAAGGGCAACCCCACAGTTAACATTTAAATGTGATGAATGATATCCAAGTAAATTAATATTACGAACGAGCCGTGCCCACCTGTGTTTACCTGCTGCTCAGCTCCTCAATGTCATAACATCATGTTATATAGTCTATTAATTTCGTGAAAGCATGCCTATGCAAAATTTCAAGTCAATCCGGCTAAGAAATCGCGTACTCCCATACGAACTTTGCCACCCTGTTTTAGAAGATGAATTTTGCAAAATCCCGTCTTAGTGAGCACCAATGTTCTAAAAGGATTATATGATACTATCTTCCGCCCGCGACTTCGTCCGCGTGGCATAGTTACTTTGGGCTAACGCTTTACTTTAACCCGCGTGATGATCGAAAAAAAAAACTCTCTCCCTTTTGCTTCCCTCTTTCTCCCCTTTTTCTTCCCTCTTTCTCCCCCTTTTCTCACTTTTTGTAGCCTATGTCCGTCTCGAGGGTTTCATCTATCTCTGTACAAAAAATCATCAAAACATGTTTAGCCATTTAGGCGTGAAGACGTAACAAACAAACACACTTTCGCTTTTATAATATTAGTAAGGATATTATGATATGATATAGGTATATGCCTATGATAGATATATATTATGCATGGGGGATCCCATGTAAAATTTGAGACTCCTAAAATGAGTTTGTGAGATTCTGATGAGTTTCTGAGATTTCGTGATGAGTGAGGCGGTGGTTTTCACTTTTATATACATAGCTATGTTATTTTTGTACGTACGTAAATACATCTTAAATCAATGTGCAGACCGTAGCTAGAATTGATTTTAATAATGTATTGTTTGTGTAGTTTAAATGAGTTGAACCAAGCAGTCAGATGGCTATACAGACAGACACGAAAATTAAATTATGCTAATATTTATACTGTATAAATTATTGCCTGACCTATGATATGAAACTTTCGCCTTCTTGTATAATACTTATTGTTTAAATACATAAATTGTAGTGATGGCCCAGAGGTTAAGCGCATCGCCACTCATGCATGAGGTTGTTAGTTAAAATCCGGGCAAGTACCAATGTGATTGTTTCAATTCTTAAGTACTTTCTAAAGTTTACCTAAGTCATCATTGAAGGAAAATATCGGGAGGAAACCTGGGCTCATTTATCTTTACTAATATTCAAATCAAATCATTTATTTCAATTAGACCATTACAGGCACTTTTGAATGTCAAGAAACAAAATGAATCTACAGTCCTAGTCACAAGACATAATAACTTGTGAAAGTACTGTAGTTGCCCATTCCAAAGCGTTGATCTCTATGGAGAAGAATGGGCAAGAAACTCCATGGACACTCTTTTAAATTATAATATTATTACAAAATCGTATTTACATCATTCATGTTGAGATTATACAAATATGTGAGAACGATGTAGAAAGACGTGCACAGTAAGAGCGTCCAGAGTAAATAAAAAGCAAAATTCAATTTAAAATCTAAATTAATTAAAAATGAACCATGGTAGCCAACGACCATACAGATGGTCGTTGGTGGTAGCTAAAAAATGACCAGTCCCAACTGACAGCGCCCGTTCACGAACATGACCTTCGTTTATTATAACAGCGAAAGTAAGTTTGTTTGTTACGTTTTCACGCCTAAATGGCTAAACCGATTTTGATAAATTTTGGTACAGAGATTGTTGAGACCCTGGAGACGGACATAGGCTAATTTTATAAAAAAAGTAAATATTTTTTTTTTAAGTGAGTAATGAGGGAGAAAAAGGGAAGAAAAGGGAAATCTTAGCTTTGCTATAACAATTAATAAGGCGCAAGGGCAAAAACAGCAGGTAGCAGGTTCCTGCAAATCAGGAATGGGGAACTCCGTTAACCCGAATTTAACGCGAGCGAAGCTGCGGGCAAAAGCTAGTGGACATATCATGTGTGAAATCGCCAACCCGTCTTGCAAGCGTGGTGATCAATGTCGTGCCTTCTCAGTATGAGAAGACACCTTTACCAAACAGTGGGCCAGTTATAGGCTGGTATTATTATTTATTCAAAACATTAAAACAATGCCGTATCCAATAAAACCTTGACCATTATTGGTCAGTTCAAAAAGAGTATAATTTATCGGGTAATTAAAATAATCATTACGTTACTGCATGTAACAGGAACACAAAATTTGTTTTGTTGTTAATAATGTATGTTAATAATTCCTTAAAAATTATTCAAATTATTGCTTTATACTAGACTCGTAAATTCAAATCTTTTATATTTATAGTTTACTAGCTGGCGCACGCGGCTTCGCCCGCGTGATACCGAAAAAAAACTATGTGTTATTCCACACCATAATCTAACTCTGTGCCAAATTTCATCGAGATCCGTTCAGCCGTTTTGACGTGAAAGAGTAAGAAACATCCATACATCCATCCTCACAAACATTCTCATTCATAATATTAGTATTAGTAGGATACAAAAAACATGCTTAAATAAGGGTATAGATTTGTATTATGCTGGTATTCTTATTTCATAGGCAATGTCAATTTGATGGACAATAATATATAGGTATATTATTTTGTGCCTGATATTTCAAAGCGTTTTATGTTCGCAAAGAGATCTTATACCTACTTTTTCGCCGGTGATCATAACGTGACAATACAGTAAATGAAAGATTAGAATGACGTGACTTAGCAAACCATACATTATCATCCAAACTAAACACGTACCTATGAAAAATTTAAACTCATTCGGAAACCAAAAATATAACTTTTATTTTTTTACATAAAACAGCCTTTTTGTTATTCTTATGTATATATTCCTATGAAAAGTTTATCAAAGCAGTAAGTGACTTAGTATTGGTTAGGTGCTTTCAAATAACTTTGCACCGTAGCTCATGCATGCCTGACATGGTGTACTACGGCCTACGAATTACCTTACCGAACCACCCCCAGCGCTACGATTCGGCGTAGCAATTTAGGGGTCTCTCGTCGAGCGGCGTAGCATGAAGCGTAGCATCACTCGTAGCGTGATTTCTATGAGTGAGAGATTTTTGCCCTTTTAACTAAAGAAACTGATGCTACAGTGCTAATATATATATATAATATATATAATGTGCTTTGTGTTAAACATAGTTTAATAAATACAATATTATTTTTCAGACAAGATCTGCTGAAATGGTACGGCTGGGGTTACAAGGACTCGATGTTCAAATTGGACGAGAAAACTGCGACATTCACCGGTAACAGGTGAGTTTTATTAGTATTAAGGCAGCTGATTTTTATCGTAGTAGTGCGTTAGGCAAAATTAAAGGAAAAAAATCGGACAATTGCGAGTCGGACTTACGTACCAAGAGGGCTCCCTATAAACTTGCTACATAAACGGCCATATCTTTTGACTGCCTAGACTTAGAGGGCTGATATTTTGACAGCTCCAAGGGACCATAGACTTGAGGATATGATTTTAATTTTAAGTTGATACCTTTACTAGTTCCCGATATAAGGGTCTTGACAGTCAGACAAACGGAAAACAAAGTCATCCAATAAGGGGACCGGTTCTTACTTTTGGGGTGCGGAACTCTAAACAGGTGATGACGTGATAAGTTAGGCGACTAAAAGATTGGGCTCAAGTAACTAAACGGAACAAAGAAACAAGTAAAAAATCAAATCTGAATCAAGCCAATTTTCGTTGCAGGAATTTCAGAATTTTCCGCTATTGACTTATCCTTACTAATATTATAAAAGCGAAAGTGAGTTTGTTTATTTGTTTGTTTGTTTGTTTGTTTGTTACCTCTTCACGCTTTAATGAAGAATACATTCTACTTTAATGGTACAGAGATAGTTGGGAACCAGGAGACGGACATAGACTATTTTTTTTTTTTAAAACTGGGATGTGAGCGAAAGAGGGAAAAAAAGGGAAAACTTAGCGTTGCTATTACAAATCAATAAGGCGCAAGGGGAACTGTGTTACCCCGACATTAACGCGACTGAAGCCGCGGGCAAAAGTTTGGTCTAAAAGTAAGTACTTCAGAAGATAGAGGGTGGACATAATTTTGACGTGTATAGAAGTAAATCAAAAGTCATTTATTCAAATTAGGCTGATAATCAGCACTTTTTGAACGTCACGTTACAAGACACAGTCCCACAAAAACGCCCGCCCTTCGCCACTTCGTAGTGTTTTAACTGGGAAGAAGAAGTGGCGGAACAAACTCCCCCATAACACCATCTGTCCGTCAGGTTAGAAGAACCAGATATCCATTGACCATTGAATTAAGTTAAAAATTTTTGAAGATTGTCGATATCATTTTTAACAACTGTAAATAGACACACCGTTTACGCAGATATTTCAAAGGGAATTTAAAAAAAAAATAAAAAAAGTTTGATACCAACGCGGTCAAAATGTAACTTGCGGAAATGCTGCATGAAACAGCGGATTTTTTAATTATTTACCGATGAAAATTTCTCTGTTCTCTGTGTTCCTTATAGGTACACTTAATTTAATTGCGCTTTGTCAGAAAGCAATAAATTACCGCAGTTGAATAAATATGAATAATTATTTTAACCACAACATTCTGTGGGTACCTACTACTAAGTTACCGATTTATTATTTAAATAAACATTGGTTTAACATTCTAATACATAAAAAAGTGATAGATCGTGCCCCAATTTGCATATGTTTAACAAACCAGTTTTAATTTGTGACTGGCCTCTACATGGCTATCACAAATGTTGCCTTTTATCAAACACTCCTTATGAAATTTTGCAATGAACCTTGATTTTATATTCATCCGCCATGCACTACATCGTGCTTGGGACATATTATCTAACTCAAACTAAAAAAAAAACTCATATTTTACATCCATTTGGAAATGACAACCAGACGTTGAAATTGCAAAATGGACTTTTAATCGTAATTTATTACTTTATCAATAAATAAACTTCCATATTTGCATATTTGAAAAATTGGCGCGTCGCTCAACATGAGCCTACTCACTTATCAATCTACTACTGTATACCAGCCTCTCCGATTGCACGTCAGTTAGCTCGATTCTAGGTAATTCATTCAGCTGCTACCTGCACTTTAAGAGACAAACTGACCCAGCCTCTTCCCTCTGTCTTTATTGACAAATGGTCAAAATGAGTTACACTGGCATTGAGTAAAAGCGCAACCCACTCTCAGAGAGTGGGTTGCGCTTTTACCCAGCAGCCTAGTTTTTATCTCATGCTTATTTATTTAAAAATAATATTACTTACTGACTAATATTATAAACAAACTTATGACACTAATTACAATCATAAAAAGAAAATATATTTATTTACACATGTGATATGGTAGCTAAGAACAGTGTTCAAGTCTTAAAACCTTTTTCTAAGTTCAGGCCAAAATATTATAGGTGCTAGTGCTTTATCCATCCCCAAATAGTGAGATCATTACTCACTTTCAAAATGCATGTAAACTCGCGCTTTTATCCCATATCTGGGCTATCCAGACCTGCTACGATTCTTACGTAACAACAGTTAACGCAGGATTTCATTACGTTTGTTAGTCAGGTGGTACATTTCACTAGCATGCTTTAGTTTCATGATATATGGAAAGACACTATTGTTATCGAACGGGCAAAAATCAACATTGATGAACCAAGATATTCAAAACGAAAAAAAAGAACACTTTCAATTGAATTAGTATTTGATAAAGAATATTGGTATAATCATTTTCAGTAGAAAAAATCTATAACCTAGCTAGGTTCTTGTTTATCTAAAATTATTTGTTCTTCACATTATTTTAGAATATGATTTAATTTTCGTTATGTACTCGAGAAATCGTAGTACGATTGACATACAGTTACTAAGTACTTATTCAAATATTACCTACTCGACGTAGTTCGTATTTAATTTCGAGAACACAATCCTACTAATATTATAAATGCGAATGGTGAGGATGGATTTACGGATGTTTGTTACTCTTTCACGTCAAAACGGCTGAACGGATCTTGTTAAAATTTGGCACAGAGGTCGATTATAGTCTGGAATAACGCATAGGATACTTTTTTTCGATCATCATGCGGGCGAAGCCGCGGGCACCAACTAAAATAAAGACGTTGAGAATACTTGATAGATTTTACAAGAATTCAAGGTATTATGTTAGATGTTCAGTCGGGCTGACTATCTTCTAGCTACTTGTAGGGATGGTATCAGCAGCTCAGCATATCCAAGAAACATTAATTTGAAGACATCTGTCAACCCACACTGGGAGAACGTGGACAATTGCACCCTATTTCCTCTCAGCAGTAGACGAGTAGCGATGGCAAAACTATCTTGCATTACCATGTATTTTACACTGTACTGTGTACTGTTTCTCCTCCTTTAAATCCATCCAAAGGTTGTCTTGAAAATATCGCTTTTAGCGAAAAGACTGCCCATTGTGTCACCCTATTTATAAGTTGTTTAAAGTTATTCTTGTTATTTGTATGGTGTACATAATAAAGAATATTCTATTTTCTATCTATCTTTAACTCATTCTTTAAGTTCGACATACCAAACCCTTGAAGGTGTGGCCTAGCGACTAAATGTGTTAACCATATTCCATTAGATATTAGCTTAACTATAAGAAATTGTTTAACATAGATATTATAATCGTCAACGGCAAGATATCTTAACTCATCATTATTTATTTTATTAATAGCAAAAACGCTTTAAAGACGCACGCAGACGCAGTGTAACACAGACGCAGATAATACACTGTGAATGGTCAATTTGTAACCATTTCAAGAATTTCAACGTAATTCATATTATTAACCGATTATGATTCTGCTAAAGCGGCCATGTAAGACCCCCTGGCATAATGTCACAGTTACCTAATGGTTATTTATAGTTGCGTTTTTTTAACGCATACTGTTAATATTTGACGTTCGTTAGTAAATGGTGTCACTTGTTTGGATTGCCGCCCGAGTAACATTTACGGGTGTTGTACGGTTGGACACGTGCAAAAAGATTAAATATTTTAACTATACACATAGTATATAGTTGGTGCAAGTAGTATTATATTATCTGTGGTACAAGTATCGAATTAAATGACGAAATACATTTAGTATTTATTTAAAGCATTTGTTCAGCAGAAATTCTAGTATGAATAGCGCAGCATGTTTCAGTTGAAAACCAGTCGGGCACTATCTACCCGGAAGTTGCTGAACTGGGCCTATTGGCGCAGTCGTGAGATACAAAATAACTTCTCTTAATCTCTTATTTGTGTATAAATTGAACTCTCTCCCTCTCCGCCTAGAGCAAGGAAAGTTATTTGATGATTTCCCTTGCCTAAAAAACCCCGTTTTTATTCATCGCACCATCAGCATATTGTTTTGTGTGTGTAACATTGAATTATACAACAAACCGTGATTTTTCACTTCAAAAAATATTTGTTTCTCAGAAAAAAAAAATCGTAGAGTTACTTAGTTTCACGTAGATTGATGTGCTGTCGAGTGTACAAAATGCATGGTTGACGGTTTGTGAGGGGTTGGTTTACACCGTTTTATAACCAGCCCTGAAAATAATTGAGTACGATATCACTGATTTATTTTATGAGTCCTAGGCGATCGTAGCTCCGCCAAAAATATTTGCCTGAGTAGATCAAGGTTCATTCTGCGGTCAACTATTAAATTAAAATGTGTGACCTTCCTATGCTTTAAGAGATTACTCATTTCTTTATTTATGATTATATGGAAAATATAATAGAGAAAATTACTGACTGACATCTCGAAACCTAAGAAACTACATGTATTAGGATTCTTAAATTTTGTATGACGGGATTTTTCAAAAGGAGCGAAACAGGGTGGCAGAGTTTGTATGGGAGAACGTGATTCCCTAGCATTTCTGCCACCCCTTTTGAAAAATCCCATCTTAGTGAGCACCTAGAGTGACTTGAAAATTTGGATAGACATGCTTTCACATCATTATTAGATCATAAAACATCACGCACGACACGAGGAGCTGACCAGCGATTGAAACCATAGGGCACAGCGTAGTATGGATAATAAAACTGTCCATATCACCTCCATATCGAAAAATAAGTACAAATCAAATGAGCAAGCGGCAGACCGCGCTACGGCTGATCATGACCTTCCGGGTTTGATTTCCAGGCCGGACAAACTGCTTTTAGGTTTACAGATAACAGCACATAGTCCGAATTCGTTCTCTTTGATGGCAAAGGGCTCGTTCCCTATAATATTGGACATCACTAGTGTAATATGGAAGTGCCTATGCCTATTAAATATTGACTTACTTTCTGTCTAACCCGGCGTTTCACAGGGCTTAGAAGCGTAATGGCAACAAATTGTTAAATTGTTAAATTGTTCAATTGGCATAAACATGCGAAAACTTTAACAATACCATATTTGCAACTTCCTTGTAATAAGCACATATATAAAAGCAATGTATTAACGAGTAGGACACAAATGTTTTGTTTGCCATTCACAATGGACACAAGAGTCCAATCCATTCATCAAGATGCAACGTATTTGCTTTATGGTCAATACTTCAATATTTACAGTCATCGGTCATCTCAATGATTGCTCTGACCATTATTGACATGAATTGAACACGCGAATGCGTTATCGCTTGAGTGCTAAACTTATGTTTAGAGACTAAGATTTAATGCGGCATAATTATATGTTAGCTCTTTTGTACCTCAATGTATTCCATCTCATTCAAAGAGTACTTAACTACCTATGCAACAATGTCTACTGGAAGCTGCCTATAAGTAACATAAAGATCATGTATTTTAACAAACACTTAAGGTCTCAGATTCTGTCAATACATATTTTATATTATTTCATTATTAAGTTAATTTTATATTCATACTAGCTGTGCCCAGCGGTTTCACCCGCTGAGGTTTATTAGGGGTATGAAAAATAGATGTTAGCCGATTCTCAGACCTACCCAATATGTACCCAAAATTTCATAAGAATCGGTCGAGCCGTTTCGGATGAGTACGGTAACTAACATTGTGACACGGAAATTTTATATATTAGATAATCTCATTTTTAAGTTAATTTTATTTTTAAACAATTTTATTTATTTTATATTGTGTTATTTTATTTGTTGTCACGATGGTGAATGCTGCGTATACCTGCAATAGGCATATACTGGTGTATATTTCCAATTAAGTTTTAGTATGTATTGCTGTTAGTGTACCAAATAAATAAATAAAGGACACTTTTTTGCCTTCCTCTCACTTATCCCACTGCAGAGCAAAGCTTCTCCTATCTCCTTCCAAACCTTTCTATTCTGTCATGTCGCTCGGGACGACTTTAGATTAAAGCGCTGCTTAGGTGGGTCTAAGGATGGGTAGCCACCCGATACATACCGAGTTTCCTCCATGCCTCAGAAAGCAGGTTAACCCGTTGTTATTTGTTGATCTTTGAAAGTTTTACCCAGTACCCTAACTCGGTTATGGATATGAAATGGGCAGTTATTAATACTGTATTCAGCTGCATCCGGTTAGACTGGAAGCCGACCCTATCTTAGTTGGGGGAAGGCTAAGCTGATGATGAACTTTATAAAGTAAGAATGTGAAGACAACACTAACTTATCTACTAGACACGTGTTTTGGAAGGAGACTCTAAAGGCCAAATTATAAATTTGAATTTAGAACTTGAGCGCTTTTGTAAACTGGTTGTACCAAACGCTTACGAATGTTTAAAAAAAAACCTTATGTTTTTAAACTAGATGGTAAAGTTTCCAGAGCAGAACAGGGTCGCAAATTTAGAAGACATTATCTTAGTCAAGTCATATTAAGACAGCACAGATTGGAGTTCAAGATGATTGAGGTAAGAACCGTACAGATTTTAATCCAATCAGTGCGTGCATTTGTCAGTAGTGGTGTAGCTCATGAAGTGTTCCTCATTTTACAATACGTATATGGTACATCGTGTATTATTTTTGTAAATGGGAAAATACAAAATTACTTCCTCGCTCTGAGTGCGAGCCTCGTCAGAGCGAGGGAGGGGGGGAGTGTCAGACTTGTACTGACTAAAACTCACCCATGTTTTCTTTCTTTTGCTCTATATATTCCAGGGCCGCGGAATCTCTTTCGAGCAACCCACAACCCCGACAGAGTACATCATGTATCAGGAGAAATCTTATTAGTTATTAAGAATGTAGTAGTCACACATACTGAACAATCTTGTGTATAGGAATCCTTACTAATATTATAAAAGCGAAAGTGAGTTTGTTTGTTGCGTCTGCGTCTGCACGCCTAAATGGCTAAACCGATTTTGATGTATTTTGGTACAGAGATAGTTGAGATCCTGGAGACGGACATAGGCTAATGAAATTGAAAAAAAGTGAGAAATGAGGGAGAAAGAGGGAAGAAAAGGGAAAACTTAGCTTTGCTATTTCAATAAATTAGGCGCAAGGGCAAAAACTACAGGTCAGGTACCTGCAAACCAGGAAAGGGGAACTGTGTTACCCCCGAATTTAACGCGACCGAAGCCGCGGGCAAAAGCTAGTAACAATTTATATTCGTGACAAAGTCCCGTACGACTTGGTATTAAAATTTTGTTATTCAGGCTGCTGGTCTGTTCTCTTTTATCTGTGCTGTGGTATATATTACAAACTTTTTTTTCAAGTGGGTAATCATCAAATGACTCCTTCCACTCTGGTCGGGGCGTAAGGGTGTCAGACTTGTACTGACTAAAACTTTATCATGTTCCTTCTTTTGCCTTTTGTGTTCCGGGCCCGAAATACCTCTATAGAACCTGCCCGCAGCCCCGACAGACTGAGGCCCTGGCCTGGCGGGGCCCTTGGATACAGCACATATAACACTGTTCTGAAACACGCTGTATACCTATTAAGTGTAGACTGATGTGCCGTGTCAAATGGCGCGTGCGCTGGCAAATTAACGGGAAGTGCCAATTTGTAGCCGCCCACCTCTAAGCCTGGGCTGGACTGGACCAGTCATACCTCGTTGACACCACTTTCTTTATAGCAGTGACCCAGTGACCCTGGTCTACGCACAAAATACCATTTAGTAACATGGAGACAGACTTATCATTTGCGTTCTTAATTTCGACCTTGATTTTTAACTTTTGTGTCTTTAAGCGGCCATTTTTATTAATATTATGAAAGCGAAAGTGAGTTTGTTTGTTTATAACGTCTTTATGCCTAAATGGCAAAACCGATTTTAATGAATTTTAGCAGGTACAGAGATAGTTGGGATCCTGGAGACGGACATAGGCTATTTTAATCAACATATATTTATTGGGTTAAATTTTGCCCAAAGTAACTATGCCACGCGGACGAAGTCGCGGGCGGAAGCTAGTTTATTATATTGTCCTTAACCCCCTAGAAACTAGGTATCTATGTATATGTTTCCATTTCTTGGGATTCATCAAATGAATGCAAAGAGGTTTGAATATTTTGACCTGCCTATCTTTCTACCATACTATTTTATTTTATGTTCAAAATAGCAATTTTTGCATCTGTTTAGACTATAATCACAATAATGAATATTTATACAATTCAATAACATATTATCTTTTTAATATTCATAAACATCCATAAGGTCTTAACACTCATAATACCTATGACATCACATTCATGCAAACGCCTTTTCCCGCAGCAGTCTGCTAAAGTGATAAAATGCCTTAATTTTGAACCGAGTTAAAAAAAAGGAGGAGGTTCGCAATTCGGCTGTATATTGACGATATGGTTATATCTCTTAGTCATCATCTGCCTAGCCTTTTCCCAACTATGTTGGGGTCGGCTTCCAGTCTAACCGGATGCAGCTGAATATCAGTATTTTACATGGAGCGACTGCATATCTGACCTCCACAACCCAGTTAATACTGGGTAATACGATACCCCTTGGTAAGACTGGTTGTCAGACTTTCAGAACACTGACTACCTGTAACAACTGACAAAGATCTACAAATGACAGCCGGGACCACAACGGCATAACGTGCTTTTCGAGGCACGGAGGAAAATCGGTATGTAACGGGTGGTCACCCATCCACAGACCAACCTAGGCAAGCGCGGCTTAACCTAAAGATCGACCCGAGCGGCTACTATTTATTTAGCCACGAGCTCCTCGAGATGGTTATATGTCTTAGTAGTAATGAAAAATGAATACTAGATAAGAGTTTGTGTGAGATACCTGCCATTTCTAAAAACGCTGAAATAAAAAAACTTAAACTTATTACCTATTACTTAAATTTATTTTCCGTCTTTTTAGTGCTTTTTTGGAAGTTCGTTTCTTTTTTACGTTACACGACTATCACTCTTGAGCACAAAACGTAAGTTAACATAACGCGCATTTAGGAAATTCAAGTTTTTTCTTTAGTCTAATAATTGTAAGTGCGACTGCTGAGAAGTCGTGGGTTCGATTTCTGGATCGGGTAGTGATAATGGGTTTTCCTACCAGATATTTCTCACAACTACGGATTCTGAATGCTTACCCGGTTGATGGTAATAGGTTTACCCCTATTATATGGCACTACTAGCTGGCGCCAGCTACTTCGCACGCGTGATATCGAAAAAAAAAAACAAAAAAATCCTATGTCTTATTCCAGACTATAATCTACCTCTGTGCCAAATTTCATCAAGATCCGTTCAGCCGTTTTGACGTGAAAGAGTAACAAACATCCAAACATCCATACATCCATCCATCCTCACAAACATTCGCATTTATAATATTAAGTAGTAGGAAGTAGGATAACGTAACTTGCGAAATGAGTATGCTATAAGATACATCTCTGGCTAATGACGCGTGATTTATGTTAATGGTCTTACTACTTTGAAACAGAAACCTTGAAGATGCTCCTACTCCATGCCCTACCGGAGAGCTGACCCTTGGTGTTGTGAAAGACCTTTGCCTAGCTATTGTGACCTAATGCGTGAACAAATAATCGTTTATTTGTCTGTTTGTCATTCACAACCAAAGACTACAAACATAGTGCTGTTTGTTTGCAACACTAACCATATTTGTTTAGTTTTGCTTCAACTTAGATAATCTGTTTTATTAAAAGATACCAGCCAAGTCAGTCAGACTCGCACGCCGAGAGCTCCGTACTAATAGCCATTTCGTTGACTGCGTAGACTTAGAGGGTTGATTTTTCACAGTACAAAGGGATTACTGAGTTAAGTACATGGTTTTAATTTCAACTCGATACCTCCACTCGTTCCCTATATAAGGGGCTTGACAGACAACTAGAGAGATAGACAGACGGACAACAAAGTGATCCAATAAGGGTTCCGTTTTTTTTTCCTTTTGAGTTAAGAAACCGTGAATATTTGAATGTATTAATTACAATTTGTGATTAAATCCTTACTAATATTATAAAAGCGAAAGCGAGTTTGTTTGTTACGTTTTCACGCCTAAATGGCTAAACCGATTTTGATGGTACAGAGATAGTTAGGACCCTAGAGACGGACATAGGCCATTTTTTTTTAAGTGAGATATGACGGAGAAAGAGGGAAGAAAACGGAAAACTAAGCTTTGTTATTACAATAAATAAGGCGCAAGGGCAAAATTACAGGTACCTGAAAATCAGGAAAGGGGAACTGAATTACCCTGAATTTACCGCGACTGAAGCCGCGGGCAAAAGCTAGTATTGTAATATTTTAAGTAGTTTTGAGTATGCGGATGTTGATGGGTATAGAGTAGAGAAGACAAAAGAAACGATGGATAGACCGTGTGGAGGATGATATGACAAGAAAGGAGGTGTCCGAACAAATGACGAATAATAGAGAAGTATGGAACAAGAAAACATACTGGGCCGACCAAAAATAACTTGGGATAGGGGCAGGAGAATCCTGCCGGCGTTGCGGTGTGTTCGAAAGAGAGATACCGCGGCCCCGGAACGTAAAGGGCAATATAAGGAACACGGGTGAGTTTTAGTCAGTACAAGTCTGACACCCCCCCGCTCCTTCTAGAGCGTGGCAAGTTATTTGATGATTTGCCATCCGTAAAAAAAGGGCAGGAGAATGATGATATTATGATCCTCTCCATCTAAACTACAAAAGAATGCAAAGTGGTTATTACTACATTATCATTATACATAATTTCTCGAGAGAATCGTCAGCTGTATGCAAAATAGAAATAAACGTTAGCCGCACGCGAGCAGAACAGCTGACGAGTACAAAGCCCGATCAATACATCCGACATACTGTAATGTCTTTATTCTTTTATTGTATAATTCTTCTATCTACAGAGTGTTAACCAAGCTTCCACGAAGCCGTAAACCATGCAATTTGTACATCAAACTAAGTAATTCTACGCAAAAAATATTGCTAGTGTAGCGACACAAATTTGAACATGGCAAAAAGTACTACAGCGCCATCTATGCAACCACTGAAGAACTAACTGCGAATTCCTACATCTCACAAGCAGAGTTATCCGCAAGTTAAGCCGATATACGAGTACCTGAGATAACAAAAATACAGTCGAACTAAGGACCTCCTCGTTTTTTGAAGTCGGTTAAAAAATGTTTCTACGGTCGTCAGTGGAACTTTGAAACTATTTAACCGATGTGCCCTAAACCGGGTTCTTCCGAGAAAGAATGGTTAATTCGAAGCTGATTTTAGACGACTAACATTATATTACGACACAAAGGAGTTGAGCTGAGTGAAACTGCTTTTTGAGTGTCAGACTTGTACTGACTAAAACCCACCCATGTTCCTTATGTTCCGTATTGCCCTTATGTTCCGGGCCCGGCGTATCGCTCTCGAAAAACCCGCAACCCCGGCACAACCCGCAACAGACTTGCCCCATTGCAGTCGTTATAAAAATATAACTATAACTAGATTGGTCTACCAACCTTGTACTGTTTCTTCTTCTTGAATTACTTTTTTTCATAGGCATCACCCCGATAAAAAAGTTCCTCGACGAGGGGGCTGTAGGTTGCTTTGCAAAAAAAAATCAAAGCGCCTCTTTTAAAATTGAACTATCGACCGAAAAACCTTGATTTTATTAGTACTTGCCATTACATCATTTTTTTTTTGAGTTCGCATCCTGAAAATTTATAAATACACAAGCACAAACATTTGATCAACAAATGTGTGAAACGCAAATTTTATGGTTTTAATGTGAACTTTTGACGTAATGTATCGCCATAGCACTACGTAATGGGACACACCTCATTTGACATTGGCACGCTAGAAAAATGTGAGCATATTAAGTATCTTTGCGACGTGGCTTGGTTTTCATACATAGGTACTATGGAAGACAACCTCGCGCGAGGACCTCTCAACCCTGAAATCAACATTATCTCACCAAAAGCAACATTATAGACAGAATGGTATCGCAACCCTGATAGTGCTATCATAGAGTGTAGGATCTCCTGCCGGGGTTAGGGTTGTTCGAAAGAAATACCGCGGCCCCGGAATACAAAGGGTCAAAGAAGGTTCATGGCTGGTAAAACCCAGCACAAATCTGATACTTCCTTCCATTCCGCCCAGAGCATGTCAAGTCATTCCTCAAGGCAACTCGCAGCCCCGGCAGGCAAACCCCCTTTTTACTGATATCTTCATGAGGCGCGCGTGGGCAGAAACGAGCCGTCGTCGTCGACGCGGCTTGTCGTCACTAGATAGGCACTAGACGTTCACAGGCCCTCGCCTCCGGTGGCTGGGAGTCGTCTCGTGACTCCCGACGTCCGGAGCGTTTCCAGCTTCGGCTGGAACGATGTGAGGTTCTCTCCCTCATTTATACCTTCCCTTGGCGCATAACCATTGCACACTTACCGCTTGCCAGCACAATTTTAGTACTAAATTGTGTTTGTTTTTCACTTCATTAACTTGAAATATATTCCTGTTCCAGATATTCCATCGGGGGACATAACCTACCTAACTTAGCACAATGGGCCATCGACAACTTCGACATAGATCCGTCGAAAGAGCCGAAGATTCCCGCACTGCCCACGACATTTGCCGAGAGCAGACTACCAGAGCTGATTCGGTTGGAACTGGAGAAGATTGCACTCGTCAGCATCGATGGCATGGACAGACTGATCAGGGCACACGGGCAGACGCTGAAGGATATGAGCCAGTTAAGGAGCAACAGTTTTTCGAGGATACCTGATGCTGTGATATGGCCTGAAACTCATGAACAGGTGAGGGAACAATTATTGCCAGAGTTTATATACCAATTAATAATAATAACCTTCAAAATGTTTTTTTTTTCTGGAGACGTATTGAGTTGTTCTATCTTTTATGAGAAAACGAGCTCTGCACAGCTGTTTAAGCTGTTTAGCTGTTATCTCCTCAGTATCGTAGCGTGATGTTATTATGTCTTTTAATTTCGTGAAAGCATGATTTCTAAGGAAAAATCGACTACAAATTTCTAACAAGTCTGGTTATCTACTTATTTCTTTTGCTGACTGTATACAGCAAATTCAAGGACGTAACTATGCTAATGATTCTCGACCCGAATCGATAATAAAATAAGTAGGTTTTTTTTTTACTTTTTTCGTATTTTCAGAAATCGGTAAGTGCACACAGGTGCGTGCATGCCGCTGTATGATACGTATGCGCCGACGCTCACGCACACTGTTCTGTGTGTTCTGTAGGTGATTCTCTACTTTTGAAGTGAAATATTCTGTAATACTGTTAAATTTAAACACACAGAGACAGATCATAAAAGCGCCGTATATTATTATTGATCAGGTACCGTAATTTTCATTGATTATTTATGACTTTTACTAGCACCTCCTAAATTTTGACGAGGATGCAAATCAACATATTGTATAAGACATTCCGCCTGTTATGTTTAAGTAAATATATCATATACATAAATCTAGACTCTGTGGCTACCACTGAGAAATTAATAATGGAAAAACCTAATAACTCTTTTTCCGACCCGAGACCCGAAATTAAACACTGACCTTATGCTTAGTAATCGCACTTGGGACCACTGGACCAAATGGACCACTGGAAGTAGTCAAATATTCAAAATGGTAAATGCTGATAGTGCCTTGTTCTAACCATTCCCAATAAACATAAATCATATTTCGCAACATTGTCATTGAGATTTTTGCATAAAATTGATCATCTCAATCAAAGTCAAGTCCAAGATATTCGTAATAAATATCAATTGTGTACCTATTTCACATCGCGACATATGAAGGTCATGCAAAGTATATTTATGGTCCTGTTTATCTATGTCTATGGTGTGACATTTTGACTGCCATGCCAATGGTTAATTAAGGTCATTAATGGCGTAACGATGTGTGTTCAAAAGTAGGCCATCGCTATGTGCACCTATCCAAACATTAGCACTTGATGCGGTAGGGTACGCCACAATAGTGGTGATAAGTCTCCTCTTTGAGGAGTGGCTGGAGAGGCGCCAGGGCATCCACACCTACCGCCTGACTCAGCGGTAGCCCGCTTGGGCGGAGCGGCGATCGGCAGCGACGTCCTCTCGTGTCCTGTCTTGGTTCAGTCCATTGTCCAGGGCGAGTGGCAACGGGAAGCGGCCACCTCCTTCTGCGAAGCAGTCATGCTACCGAAGGAGGTGGCCTGACATTTGAGGGAGAGAACCTCAATCAAACCCAGCCGCCGCGAGAGACGCTCCGAGCGTTGAATATACTTCTTCCTGGATATAGAGATACCAATCTAATTAAACAAACTTGGAAATAAAAAGCCCTCAGCTGATTTTAGGGTTGTCACGCGAAGTACGTGCAAAAAAAGTAAAATGTCTCTCTTTTTTTTAAAAAAAAAACGTTGGCCCACACTAGGAATTTCTCCTGTATCGTGGGTGCGTTTACAAACATTTAAACTCACATACACAAACAGCCAGACCCGAAACAACTACCTGTAGGTCATAAAAATATTTGTTCCGTGCGGGGATCGAACCCGCAACACGCAGCGCAGCAGTTGAACGCTCAGCCACTGCGCTAACCGTGGCGTCGCGTCGTCTTCAAAAGTATAGTATTTGAGAACCTGGGAACATGCACAAAAACTGCTTATTATCTTAGCTATTTTTTTTTATTTATTTATTGTTCTACAAAAAAGTATATGCTATATGCCCCTTAAATGTTATTGCTCCTTTTTTACACAAAGTATATGCATTGATTGACGGATCAATTGTCTTCAAAATTCTTGTCCAAGGTCACTTGGCATGTCCGTCGCGTATGTACAAAAGGTGCTAAGTAATGTATTTAGGAATGGTGTCAAAGATGATTAGTATTATACTGTAAATCATGATGTTTCGGCTTACACATGTTAGTTTGTTAAAAGGAAGTAGTGTTGTAATCTGAAGCCAATGTCATCGTATGTAGGTAGTGTTTGATCTGATCAAGGTTGTTAGGGTTTTAAATCGAGGGTTATGAATTTTCACAGCTCTCATCTTCATCGTCGTCTGTCTAGCCATTTCCCAACTGTGTTTGGGTCGGCTTCCAGTCTAACCGGATGTAGCTAAATAACAACACTGAAAATTAATTTTATAGAGCAGCTATTAGTTTATTTTTGGATAATGTTACATATCCAGTCCCTTCATAGTTCAAAATTACCTAACTGGCCCGGTGGTGTCTTGGATGGAAGCGTGACTGCTGAGCGTGGCGACCTAGGTTCGATTTCCATGTCGGAAGAACGTATGAGTTTGTTCATTAGGAGTTTTTAAGGGATCCTTTGACCGAAATTCCGAAATAGTCGGAGTGACACCATGGTGCCTTAAAAAGCATTTAAAGCCGTGGATCCTGAACCTTATTTCTCCGGGGTTGTGGTTCCATCGGATTATGAGAATAAATGAACAGGGAGTGCACCGGATTTTACGCACTAAAATATTTTCTGCGTAGTTGAGATGCCCTCCGTGACTGAAATACGGTCAATACAATGTATTATTCAAATTACAACTAGCTTCTGCCCGCGGCTGCCCCTGCAAGCAAATTTGCCAGAAACTATCCCACGTATTTTGTTGTATTTGTTTCTTTGTATTTCCGGGATAAAAAAGAAGCCTAATTGATATTCCAGACTAATACAGACCTGACTCTATCTCCAAATTCCATCCAGATTTATTCGTCCGATCGGGGGTGATTTAGTAATATACACCCATTCATCCAGACTTTCTGGTGTTTAATAGTATAGTACCTATAGTACAGTTAGATAACATTAAAGAAACCATGTTTTTAGAGGTGAAATCTTTCCAGGTAGAGGAGATAGTGGACTGCGCGAGCCGGCACAACTTCGTGATCATCCCGTTTGGTGGAGGCACCTCTGTGTCAGGTGCCGTCACCTGCCCACCCAAGGAGACGAGGCCTATCCTCGTACTGGACACCAGCGACATGAACTCCATCCTGTGGCTGGATAAGGAACAACTGCTGGCCAGAGTACAGGTAAACTGTTAATTATAACTTAGTATGCCTCGTTCCTGCCGGGGTCGCGGGTTGTTCGGAAGAGAGTCCACGGTACGGCCCCGGAAACGTAAAGGGCAATAGAAGGAACATGGGTGGGTTTTAGTCAGTACAAAACTGACACTCCCCCCCCCCCTCCGCGCAGAGCGGGGGAAGATATTTGATGTTTTCCCATTCTAAAAAAGCAAAGTGTGATTGGGTTTTTCCATTACGAATTTCTCAATAGCAGCTATGGAGTCATTTTGAAGCGCCCGATTGATGATAATCACGTTTTAAGGTGGAACACAATGGCACTCAAAACATTGTGCCGAAGGATGCATTTAAAAACTTGTGGGAAAGTTGGAACTTTGACCCTTGATATCTGCTTAACTAAAAGGTTACCAGGTAAAGTCTAGATAACAAAAAAAAATGACGGGAAGATCAAGCGCTTTTTGGCCTTATTAAGGGTCCTTTAACAAACCCTTTATGTCACATTCGGTCAAAGTCCGTAGTAACGTAAATATTTGTCCCATTCCAGGCTGGCATAGTGGGCCAGGACTTGGAGCGCGAGATGCGCGCGCGCGGCTACACAGTGGGCCACGAGCCCGACTCGTACGAATTCTCCACGCTCGGCGGGTGGGTGGCTACCAGAGCCAGTGGGATGAAGAAGAACACATACGGGAATATTGAGGACCTCATTGTTAATACCAAGGTAACTTGTTTTTGTGTTTTCACCGCTGTGCTGCGGGCTGCGAGTTCGATCCCCACACGGCACAAATTTTTGTATGACATACAGGTAGTTGTTTCGGGTCTGGCTGTTTGTGTATATGAGTTTAAATATTTTTAAACGCACAATAAAAAAACTACAGGGACAGCATCCGTGATGTATTACGTAGCAATACTTAGGGGGAGCCCTAAATACAGTACTAAGTACAATATAGTAGGATACGACTTTTGCTTAGTGATGACGTCTACCAACGCCTATTATGAACTACGCATCATATCAGACATCACGCAAATCCAGTATCGCCAGTAGTTGGCTAAATAAAAAAAATGAATGTTATAGTATCCGTAATATTATTGCACAACTCCCATCTGTGATCTGGTCGGAGAATTCATTTAATGGAACATGAAGAACTTGCTCCTCATAATACCTTTATAACGGCATGAGGTATCCTCGTATATTTGCAAAGACACCATGATTGGCAGGTGGTGACAGGACGCGGCGTCATCGAGAAGAGTTGTCGCGTGCCGCGCATCTCGTGCGGGCCCGAGTGGGAACACGTCATCATGGGCTCCGAGGGATGCTTCGGAGTTGTTACTGAGGTAAAAACATATGGCTTGAGACTTTTAGTGTTTGACATAAACTTTTCAGTTCAGTCCTGTAGCGGCACTACAGCAAAAAGTATTGCAGCGCCATCTACAATATTTAAAATAAAATCCCTAAACTTATTAAAGTTTTACTAAATAGAGTCTTTAAAATACAACTCAAAAACTTCTTTGTTACTACAGCCTATCAGAACTTTTAAATGATTTAAAAGCAAATGCAATACAATTACATTTCTTGTAAATTTAAGCTACGTACTTATACTTGTTTTGCTAAAAAAAAAAAACCGGCCAAGAGCGTGTCGGGCCACGCTCAGTATAGGGTTCCGTAGTTTATTTTTTTGTTTGAAAAAAGATACGTTCAGGATAATAAAATATGTAAACGAAGTTAAAAAAAATGCTTGCTACGATTATACTACAAAAATTATTTTGTACAACTTTTTGTCTTTTTTGTACAAAACTGTTGTCTCAATCAAGTTCAAAATGATTTTCATAGAAAGTCCTTATAAAGTTCTACTTTTCAGATTTTTTTCATATTTTCTAAACTTGTGGTTCAAAAGTTAGAGGGGGGGGACACATTGTTTTTTACTTTTGGAGCGATTATTTCCGAAATTATTGACATTATCAAAAAATGATTTTAGTAAACCCCTATTCATTTTTAAATACCTTTCCAACAATATATCACACGTTAGGGTTGAAATTAAAAAAAAAATCACTTCCCACTTTACATATAGGGTGGCTACCCTAATAAAACATTTTTTTCCAATTTTTATTTTACCACTTTGTCGGCGTGATTGATATACATATTGGTACCAAATTTCAGCTTTCTAGTGCTAACGGTCACAGCGATTAAGCGAGGACGGACGGCCGGACAGACAGACATGGCGAAACTATAAGGGTTCCTAGTTGACTACGGAACCCTAAAAAATGACAACTTATTTTAACTGTAACGCATGGTTAAGCCAAAATAATTTTGTACGCTGTTCCTGGATGGCAAAACATGTAGCAACTTTGCAAATCTTATAATTTTAAACACACTGATCTTTTACAAAATAAATATATCTTTATCTTATCTATGACGCAAATGAAGAACCAGTCCCCCAAATAATGACGTAATTCAGATCCAGTCTGCCCTTTGCTATCTTCCCCCAGGCCTTTAGCCGAGGCTCGTACCTCACAGGCCACATGCAGGGGTTGCCCTTAGCGTGTGGTCGCTTAGTTTACGCCTACAATAAAAACTTAGCAACTTCTCCATAGCTCTACCATAAAATTGCCAAATAAAATCCATAAGGCGCTAAATATATTCTAAAATAGAGACTTCTATTTCTGTCTGACTAGCTTTTGCCCGCGGCTTCGCTCGCGTTATATTCGGGGAAACACGGTTCCCCTTTCCTGATTTGCAGGTACCTGCTACCTGTAGTTTTTGCTCTTGCGCCTGATTTATTGTAATAGCAATACTAAGTTTTACCTTTACTTCCCTCTTTCTCCCTCATATCTCAATCTTTTTTTAAAAAAATAGCGTATGTCCGTCTCCAGGGTTCCAACTATCTCTGTACCAAAATTCATCAAAATCGGTTTAGCCATTTAGGCGTAAAGAGGTAACAAACAAACTCACTTTCGCTTTATTAAGTAAGGATATGTTAAACCTAGCATACAACTGTTGTTGTCAGGTGACGATAAAGATCCGTCCGCTCCCCCCGGTAGTACGCTACGGGTCACTGGTGTTCCCGGACTGGGAGAGCGGGTTCTACTTCGAGCGGGAAGTCGCCAGGCAACGGCTGCAGCCCTCCAGCATACGGCTCATGGATAATGAACAGGTAACAATTATTTACCAATATCTAACACTACTTATAATAAGCAGTCAGTGACCCGAAAGTTAGACAACTTGTCTTACCAAGGGGTAAAGAGCTAACTGGGTTGTGGAGGTCAGATAGGCAGTCGTTCCATGTAAAATACTGGTGTTCAGCTGCATCCGGTAAGACTGGAAGCAGACCCTAACATAAAAAGACTGGGCGGATGATGGTGATCTTAGACTACTTAATTTAGTTCTTCAGTATCGTAAAGTGGGGTTTTGTGAGACTATTTTTAGGGTTCCGTAGTCAACTAGGAACCCTTATAGTTTCGCCATGTCTGTCTGGCCGTCCGTCCGTCCTCGCTTAATCTCTGTGACCGTTAGCACTAGAAAGCTGAATTTTGGTACCAATATGTATATCAATCACGCCGACAAAGTGGTAAAATAAAAATTGGAAAAAAATGTTTTTATTAGGGTAGCCACCCTATATGTAAAGTGGGAAGTGATTTTTTTTTTAATTTCAACCCTAACGTGTGATATATTGTTGGAAAGGTATTTAAAAATGAATAGGGGTTTACTAAAATATTTTTTTGATAATGTCAATAATTTCGGAAATAATCGCTTCAAAAGTAAAAAACAATGTGTCCCCCCCCCCCCCCCTCTAACTTTTGAACCATAAGTTTACAAAATATGAAAAAAATCTGAAAAGTAGAACTTTATAAGGACTTTCTAGGAAAATCATTTTGAACTTGATTGACACAACAGTTTTTGTACAAAAAAGACAAAAAGTTGTATTTTGTACAACTTTTTGTCTTTTTTGTACAAAAACTGTTGGAGCGCCTACCGCGGAGCGTGCAACATTGCACGCTCCTCCACTTTTAAACTCATAAGTGGGAACACTTATTGTGACGGACGGGAAACTACGGAACCCTACACTGAGCGTGGCCCGACACGCTCTTGGCCGGTTTTTTATAAATGATTAGACAGATTGCTATACGTGAGGAATTGTAATTGGCTTGCTATTGTCTATGGTTTTTTATTTTTTTTTAAATTAAGTTTCTTTTTAAGCTGTACGTCCTCCATGCTGTAATAAATAAATAGATTGATTATTAATTTCGCTGGTGACAATGATATAAGTTGTAATATTTTCAAATAGTAAAAAAAATGTCCAGTGTTTCTAAAGGAATACATATAATCAATTAAATATTAAATTTTCTGGGGGTCTAAAATGGCCGCTTTAGCAGAATCATAATTTGCGAGGCAACAGAAAAAAATACTTGTCATGCCATTTTTTTGGGGAATGCCAGTGTGTATACTGGAACACAGTAAGGCTACGTAGTCGCAGATATAGGAATCGCGGTAGTGCTTCACTTCGAAGTACCATTATCATGACTTCTGTTGTATCGCTTGTAAGCGATATTTATAGGAATTTTCGATAGGTCTATCGAAAATTCCTATAAATAATGTATTTTTCCCACAGTTCCGCTTCGGTCAAGCACTAAAAACAGAAAACACGTGGGGCGGCGTGCTCCTGGACGGGCTGAAGCGCCTCTACATCACCAAGATCAAGGGCTTCGATCCCGCAACGTTGTGCGTCGTGACGCTACTCATGGAGGGCTCGGCCGACGAGGTGTCGGCCCGGGAGACCAAGCTCAACCACATCGCCGCGCAGTTCGGCGGCATCCCGGCCGGCGCTACCAATGGCGAAAATGGATACACGCTGACGTTCGTCATTGCTTATCTTAGGGTAAGTCTTCTTTCTCGTGTGGGTAGTGCCTAACCTGGTCTCAGTTTTTATGCCACACATGGACCTCTGACTTGGCTTATCTCTCAGGCATGCTGGTTTTAGTAGAGGAGTCTGCCAGGACCACCGTAGGATGCGGGTCTGTGGACGATGAATGGGTAGCTCACCGTTCGTCCGTCTAGTGACGACAGCTGCCCATGTCTAAGGCGCGTTTGTGTTCCACGCGCGCCAATGAATGTCGTTATGAGCCTACGGGGGCACATAAAGGCATATAAAATTATGCTCTGGCGCGTGAAGAGTTAAAGAGTTGTTAGCAAAGCAGAGGGGCCTGCCACGGCAACTGCCTGCCGGAGTTGTGGGTTGTTTAAACGAGATATCGCGGCCCCGGAATATAAAGGGGAAAAGAAGGAACATGGATGTATTTTAGTCAGTAAAAGTCTGACACTCTTTTCTGCTCCGCCCAGTGCGAGGGAAGTTATTTGATGATTTTCCATCCGAATTAAAAGGCATGCTGGTTTACTCACGATGTTTTCCTTCACCGAAGCAAGAGAAAGTTTTACAAAACACGAATAAATCAGAGTTGTGTAAGTTCGAACTCAAAATGTTAGAGGTTGAATAAATAATAATAAAAAAACGGCCAAGTGCGAGTCACACTCGCGCACCGAGGGTTCCTTACAAAAATGACGTAAACGGCCATCTATTTTGACTGCATAGCCTCAGAGGTTTGTTTTTCACAGCTCCAAGGAAACAGACTTGAGTTTGTGTTTATAATTTCAACTCAATATCTCCACGCGCTGTCGAGATAAAGGGTCTTGCTTGACAGACAGACAGACGGACAACAAAGTGATCCTATAAGGGTTCCGATATTTCCTTTTGAGGTACAGAACCCTAAACAATTTGTAGGTAAAGTAAGCAGGGACCTTAGTCTGCTATTACAATGGTGTCAGAATGGTCGATCACTGATCGCATAATGGTTGATTTTGACATCTACTACATACTAAACTTGTCAAAATCAACCATTATGCGATCAGTGATCGACCATTCTGACACCATTGTAATAGCAGACTAAGGCCCGTGGTCGTTTTCATTGTTCTAAAATTCCTATTCAGATGATTCAATAACTAAGATAGGTATTTGCTGTTGCATTATGCCTAAAAGGAATATTATATTATTTTAAACGAATTAAACTTACATTTTCGCAATACTTACCTACAATATGTGTAATGCAGCAGGTCGTACGTAGGTATATGATAGCTTGCTTAACTTAAACCACATTTAAACTGACACACCATGTAAATAAGTACAAAACCGCAAAAATCCTGTGTGTTACCTAGTATACGCACCTATTTCTAAGTAATATAGCTTTAACAAATTAGGTAATAGGTATTATAATAACGTATTCTATGTAAGTATCTTCTATGCCTGAATTTTAAATCGCGGTTTTACGCACATGCTCATTCCTAATATCATCTGCTTAGGTACCTACCTAGTCTTTTTCCAACTCTATTGGGGTCGGCTTCCATTCCATTTTACATGAAGCGAATGCCTATCTCACCTCCATAACCCAGTTAGTACTGGATAATACAACGACCATGGGTAATACGATACCGCATGGTAAGACAGGTTGTCGGCCTTTGGGGACACTGGCTATCTGTAACGACTGTCAAATATTTACAAATGGCAGGCTGTACCAAAAGGCACATATTCCCCATCGTAGCGATATTTATTATTTACCAACTTATTTGAAGTTTAATTTGCACAGATTAATTATTCTGTGATGAAGTCTAAACGATCTCTTTCTTTCATTTCGATTTTTACAGTAACTAACTTTCAACAACTTGGAAAAGTCAGACCAGTAACTACCTTTTTTTTTTGGCTGGGATGTCATCAAATAACTTCCCCCGCTCTGGGCGGAGCGAGGGGGTGTCAGACTTGTACTAACTAAAACCCACCCATGTTCCTTCCATTGCCCTTTATGTTCCGCGGCCGCGGTATCTCTTTCGAATAACCCGCATCCCCGGCAGGCGTTGGCCCTGGCTGGCCCCTCTGCACCAGTAACTACTTACGGATGAATTCAAGATAGAGATGGAACCGTATGCAATGAACCATATTTTTTATCTACATCTATAGATGTAAGTAGGTAGTTACCTATAAATCATGTCCATTTATTCTTAACAGGACGTAGCCATAGAGTACGACGTGGTGGCGGAGTCGTTCGAGACGTCCGTGCCGTGGGACCGCACGCTGGCGCTGTGCGCCAACGTCAAGCAACGCATCCGCGACGAGTGCGCCAAGAGAGGCATCACCAAGTATCTCATATCACATCGGTTGACACAGACGTGAGTATACGAAGCTATTTTTATACATCAGTGGTTGCCCATTCTACCTACGTTAATCATGGTGAATGGGGATGCCAGGATCAGCAGGGAGGCACGGTGGAAACTCGGTATGTAATGGGTGGTCCACTTGCGGGGTGTTCGAAAGAGATACCGCGGCAATAGAAGGAACATGGGTGGGTTTTAGTCAGTAAAAACCCTAAAACTCCCCCCCGCTCCGCCCAGAGCGGGGGAAGTTATTTGATGATTTCCCAACCCAACAAAAGAAATGGGTGGTCCTCCATCCATTGTTTTTTAGCCAGGATCTCTTCACTCGCTAAATACCCATAACTAAATAGCACAAGCTATTCTCTAAAAATACAGCGTTGAAATAAGCGCTGCCGCAGCGCGCAGCGTCAAGTTTCTTAAAGAGTCGTTTGGTGCCGGCGCGGCGGCGGCGGCGCTTCGCTCGACAAGATGCTGGGGCTGCGGATTGTTCGAAAGAAATACCGCGATCCCGGAACACAAATGGCAAAAGAAGGAACATGGATTAGTTTTAATCCGTAAAAGTTTGAGTGTCAAACTTTTACGGATTAAAACTAAACTTTTTCCTCCTGCTCCGCGCAGAGCGGGGGTAGTTATTGAATGATTTCCCAATCCTAAAAAAGGATACGGAGTTCTGAGAAATTGCTAATAATTATCCCATGACGCAAGTTATTCCAGAGAATAAACCAATAGTCCTTTTACATAACAAAAATCCCAGGTCTACCATTGTCTAAGTTACTTTATAATTTTGCACAAACATGATAAAACCGCATGGACTTCTATCACTGTGGTATTTTTCGTTGGGTTTATGTCGTAATAAATGTGTCATGCATGTTACCTGTTTTGTAGGTATGACGCAGGCTGCTGTATTTATTTCTACTTCGGTCACAGTATTGGTAAATGCACAGACCCCGTATCCGTTTATGAAGAAATCGAAGATGCTGCACGGGACGAAATCATTGCCTGCGGTGGTAAGTTTTTTTTTTAATTCTTTAGTGTCAAGTTGGCATCACTGATTCGTCTTTTTAAATGAAGTCAATTGAGTGATGCAAAAGGTATTAATTTGGTGTTTGCGTAAACGCTGGAGTTGTACTGTGTGAAAAATATTTTTAAAATATCATTGGTTCCGCACTATTCAGTAGAACTTTAGTAAAAATTTGAATATTGTAACACGGAATTATATGGCATCGAAAATGGGAGTCACTTTTAGAGGGCAAATAAGGAAATTACAAATAAAAACTTTTGCAGACTGAGGGTTTCTCAAAAATATTACTTGAAATCTTTTTATTTTGAAAGAAAAGGATTTCAAGTTATTTAAGAAAGAAAAGAGACTGGACTTAACTATTATTTCTTAACTATCCTTACGACATCACCGAAACTACTGAGCCTAAAATTTTAGAAAAATACGGAAAATGGATCTTTACTTTTTGAATAAATCTATAAGAAGAAGTTTATACCGACTTAAAATACCATGGACTACGGAACCTTTCACTGTGTGTGTTCCGGTACACCAAACGGGTTCTTTTTTTCAATTTTAGTTTTACAATCTTATTATATTTTATTTTTGGCAATTTACCCAATTAAATTCATACTCATAACACTACTTCAAAATAAAAGCCATCAAATATTTGTTTGTTTTTACAGGATCAATTTCACATCACCACGGAGTTGGGAAACTTCGTAAGAAATGGTACACGGACACAGTAAGTGAGCCTGGACGGCAGTTATTATTAGCTGCGAAAAAGGCACTAGATCCAGACAACATTTTCGCATTAGGAAATATGGCATTTGAAGAACACAGCAACAACACGGGAGTGAAGAGTAAATTATAACTTTTAGGTTGAAAAGTGTCATGTCGGAATCCATGTAAAAATGTTTAGTAAAATTGGCATTTGTCATCTGCTATTGATATTCGAAAAAACTATCTGAGATAATTGTTTGATGAACCTTACTTTCATTCAATCTAAGGTTCATATTTTACAAATCAGAAATGTTTTATGTAATCAAATCAGTTATCGGTGGCATAGGTAGAGTTTATTGCGAAATAAGTAACATGTGGATTCTCTCCATCTCGTTTCTCGATTTTTAAGTCCTGAAATAAAGCTGTTCGTAATAAGAGGGAGGTATCATCCACAAGTTACTTACTTCCTTGAAATTTAAACAAATAAACAACCTATTCCGATATCTGCTAATATAAAGTGAGGATGAAAACTTTCACAAACACTCAGTATCATGCATTTTTCTTAACAAAGCGCGTTTTTTTTAAGATTTGATGACGAAGTACAATTATGAAGTATTATGCTAGATTTGGAATGGGGCCTAGATACAAATTATAAATTGCCTATTTGACTATTAGACTGTGTGTTAATGATTGATTTGGTGCGACCGTGACAATATTTTTAACCACTAACGTATATATTACCGAGGTAAACTTAATTTACCGATCAGAAGTTTAGGTAAAATATCGTGAATATTTTTTAATAACATCGAATCTATGAATGAATTCAAAAATAATGTCACTGACCGAATTCCAATGTCATTCGTTCTTTTTATTTAGGCGCTTTTATTTAACTTACTATGTTAGGGCAACTCTTGTAACTGAATTTTAAAACAGTTAACCGATTTAGCTGAAATTTTTCAAACACATGTAGGTACATTTTATTATAGTTTAGATGATAATACATGTTCCGCTAAATGACGTCATTTTAAATCCAATATGGTTGTCTAGTTATTTTTTCATGCCTTGGTTTAAATTGAATGCCATTGCCATAAATTGAAGGGGTACGCTGAAAAGAATATGAAAAAATAATCACACCTTTATAATGATTTTTTAGTAAGTTTGTTTAATTCTAAGTGCGTTTGAGAGGTTCGCTAGAAAGTAAAATACTTAACAAAAGTATTAATCCAAAAGTTTTATTTCGCAACAGTGCCTTTACCATACCTACATTGTGCTTTAATTCTTAAATTACATGCATCTACATAGTTATAGATTTAATGTAATGTACAATTAGTTACTTAATTAAGCTTTATTTAGCTAAATAATAATGCCATACCAATAAGTTTTTTGTACGTGTAGTTTGTTTGTTTTGTTGTATAGAAGCCAAAGAATTTTCCAGAACATAGCACGATATTGACACATTGTTTGATTTTTTATCAAAATAATGATGATGCATTTTAGATGTGTCACACCTACTTTGATTTTGGTGTTCACACCGTACTGTCACACCTTCATTTTATGCACTTATTTGTAGAAATATTGCTGGCTATTAACAATTTTTTAATAAATATCTCACTAATTAAAATTTTATTTACTACGAAAATTGAAATTTTAATTATAATATAAATACATCAAAGCTTTCTATGATAATTGTTAAGTAAATAAGAAAATTCGCGGAATTAAACTAAAGTACCTAATAATACTTTTTTTACACGATGTACCTTTTAATTGTAAAACTAACATAAGTACTTTATTCATCCTTAATAATATTATTTTAAAGGCTAAGTCAAAAATCATAATTTCATGCATAAATGATAATTCTTGACCGATTCAGATTAAAGACACTGATTGATACACATCTATCTATATCATAAATTGCTCAATTATGTTAATGTGTTTATAAAAGGTAGTAATCATTTCCATCATTTATTCAAGTAAACATTCCTTCAATTTATTTAATGTGATTTATATGTTTACTTAGGGACGGGGTTTGTGATAAATTAGAACATGATTGCCATGTATACATAATTGAGGGTGATTGAAATAACAATAAAGTTTGTATTACTTAGAAAGTGTTTTCTTTTTTTAACGAAAAAAAGAGGTTCTCTATTCTACACGGATTGTTTTTATACAGCAACGATTTTGTAGACAATAACAAAAGCCAGTTAAATTTTAATAGAAACTAGTGCTAAAAAAAAACAACGTAGAACTGCATATTATGCTTCAGCAGCTTCTTACACAGATGCGTACATCTTACCAGAGGCAATTTTGAGAAAATAAAATATCAACGTACAGCAATGGGGCACTTTTTAAGTTCGTATTGTATATAATCAGGTTATAATCTCAATAAAATACGGTTTATATGTCCGTATCTTCAATCTGTAATTTCCTTTACCGAATGTAAAATAATTACTAGGTACTAAATTGAACAACAGTACGACTAAAACGTGTTTGTCAAACTTAATACAAATAGTTTTTTTTTAAATAATAGCTGTTTATTTAATTTTACATTGTTAATCATTGGATATTCCCAAAGCAAATAATCTTTAAAAATAAAGCGTAACACGGTGTAAAATAATGACAACTTATTTAAACAGCAGTAGGTACGGCTATTACGACTATTTGCGTCAAAACCCTAGCAAAAAGAGTTAATAATTATATATTTTTAAATAGCTGTCTTGCGTTGTTAATCCTTGGATATTCCCAAAGTAAATAATCTTTAAAAATAATGAATAACAGTAAACACCAATTTATATTATGTTTTCTGCATAGGTATTCTTTATTTTAATGTTTTTCCTGTTCGGTTCCGGCGGCGACGCAGCGGTGCCACCTTTATAAAAGCTCATTTAGTTTTCTTGCTCATGTTAGTGTGTTGACAGGACGCGTCAATCTAAAATATAAAAAAGTTCGCGGGTAGTTAATTTTTCTATTCTGTAGATTCTACTCGAGTTCTCTTTAGAAGAATACGAATAACATCGCGGCATTATAAACTATAAAGCATGATTGATCTATTTATGCCCTTTCGGGCATTTTTGAAGTTCGAAAACGTTTGTACGGACAACAATGTGTTCCGTATGCATTATAAAGTGACGGTGATTATGCTACTTGTGTTCACGTTGCTGGTCACTTCAAAGCAGTTCTTCGGGGAACCAATCCATTGCATGAGCGACAGCGAGAAGGACAACGACAAGGATGCCATAAACAGCTACTGTTGGATATATGGCACCTACACACTGAAGAGCCGATTATCCGGTCAGTATACTTACAATATTTATTGGTATCCTAGTTATGTTAGTAATACTAAACTTAAAACCATATGCTGTGCCCATGTGCTGTGTTCAGCTGTGATCAATGGAGATGCCATAGATTCGTTTGCTTCGGCAAACAAACTAAGTTTCACGCACATTATATTTATATCGCAGTTCTTACGGTCAGGCGGTCGTCTAAGATATCTTTTACACGCTTAAAACTAGATGGCACTTTCAGGAGTGTTCATCAGTTCCAATGACTTCAATTTTACCTTTCAAATAGTGGCTCCAAATTCAAAATAAAAGGATTTCAAACCAAATCTACTTACCCTGTGCTTTCCCACTTTCGCGAAAACGCCTCTCCTTAAGGACTTCTACTTTTCTCTTGCAGGCCAGTTCTAATCCAAGTAATGTTTATAACTTTCTTCTCTAAGACCACAACTTACCCCTGCATAGTTTCTTGAAAGGTTGCCATATTCAATGTTATGTTAGACACAGTCACAGCTTGCATGAGCTGTGTATTATTAGTGTATGAAACTTATTTATAATTACCTGAAACTGTATAAAGAAATAAATTCTCTGAGGTAGATAGACCACAATAATTAAATTGGATGAAAATATATGTGAGAGGATTCAATTGTTAGCATGTTGGCTGTAAATAGGCTGCATGTTAATAAATTGTGATCTTATGAGGCTTTTACAGTCACCTAAAATGCAGTAATGTTTCAATAAGTTAATAAAAAAACAACTATCCCTAATCCTTGTAACTTCTGAAACTCTAAATTTAATAACAAGCTAACTATCTTATCATTTTGCCAACAGGTGTGGAAGGCAGGCACATGGCCTACCCAGGAGTGGGGCCCAACGTATCTGATGATGATGAGCAGATAAAACATACTTACTACCAATGGGTGTGCTTTGTCCTGCTTGGCCAATCTGTCATGTTCTACACTCCAAGATATTTGTGGAAGATCTGGGAAGGGGGAAGACTCAAGGCTCTGGCGGCAGATTTGAGTATGTATCATTTGTTTGAAGTAATATAGCTTAAGATTCTGCCTGTAATCCTTGGAAGGTGAGGTGGAAGTTTAACAGCACTGGAACTATGATCAGTTTTGTTTAAGATCAATGTAATCTATACTTTTTCTACTACTTTACTTTTTTTTTTTGTAGGCAGATTAGACTTTTACATTTTTTTTTTCTAAATAACACAATAGTTATGTATTACTGCTGCGCTGCGTGTCGCGGGTTCGATTCCCGCACGGAACAAATATTTGTATGACCTGCAGATAGTTGTTTTGGGTCTGGCTGTTTGTGTATGTGAGTTTAAATGTACCCACTATACAGGAGAAATTCTTAGTGTGGGGCAACTTTTAAAAAAATAAATAATTATAATTGCATCCTCATAATTATGTATATTTTTACTAAAAACATACTTTTCTAAAATTCTATCTCAATAAAATACTACATTTATAAAATAAATAAGAAATATTTAGGAAGTGATAATTAGTTTTCTAGATATTTCTTCTAATCTATGTATATAAGGAATAAAAATATTTTTAGAAGTCTCAAAAACTTGAATAAAATATTTCTATGACCTATTTATTCACATACTAAATTAATAATGTGTATTTGGATGTCCTACCACCTATTATTCAGGATAGATAAAAGCAGATATCATATATAAAAATTGTCCCAAATCAGCCATAAAATTTTCTATTTTGAGACAAGAATGCCTGACAAGTGGGCATGTGACTCTAAACAACAATTTTTTCCCAAGTACCTAGTAACAAGTATTGGATTTCGCTTTTGTATGTCCTACAAGTGATTTGAATAGGTATTCAAATATCTATCACTCATAAATATATATTTGAATGTCTGGCCCCAACACACCAGCATTAAATATTACAAAAGTAAAATTGTTCTAATTGATTGATGTCACTATTCATAGAATCCAGCTATGTAACATAAGGTTTTATTGCAGGTAGCCCGGTAGTAATTAAAGACTGGTCGGAGTTCCGTCGTGGGGAGCTGGTCTCATACCTAAGCTACACTAACATACACACTCATAACATGTATGCACTGCGATATGCCTTCTGTGAGATTCTCAACCTTTTCAATGTGGTGAGTATTTATTTTACACATCTTGTTTCCTCCTTCATCCTCCATCTTTAGAGATAACAAAAATGGCCACTGAAAGGCAAACGCTTATTTTTTTTTTTACCTTTTGTTGAAGTAACAGTTGGAATTTATTAACATTGGCTTCCAATTCAACTAACCGGAGCAACTTTTTTCAAAAAGATTTTTGTAATTGAATAAAGCTATACAAATTTACCTCTATGTCTTTTGATTAACAAGGTGTGAGTGGCTTTTTGGGTGTGTAAATGTGAATTTCTTGTGTGACTAACACCCCAGTCACAATGACATACTGAACAATCAATGGTTTAGTAAAAGATTTATAATTTATTAACTTGCATATCCTTCTCTGCACTAGTTGTATGTAGTTCCCTGCCCTTGCTTAGTTAGTAATATAGGTATTTGGGACATGCAGCATGCACTTAGTAGATTTAACAGAAAAACTGATCTATATTATTAACACAGTAACAAGCATATAAAAATGTAGAATATTTCCAGGTTGGTCAAATATTCCTGTTGGATGTATTCCTGGGCGGCGCATTTCGAAACTACGGTGCAGCTGTAGCAGCGTTCACCCACATCCCCCGCGTCCCTGCCGATATGATGGACTTTGCTTCTGTCAACCCTATGGACCAGTTCTTCCCCAAACTCACCAAGTGCTGGCTCCGAAGCTACGGTCCTTCTGGCACTCTCCAGTTCAAAGACCGCCTCTGCGTTCTGCCTTTGAACATAGTCAACGAAAAGATCTTTGTAATTCTCTGGTTCTGGCTTATTATTCTAGCCTTTGTTTCAACTTTGTCAGTTTTCTTTCGTATCCTGGTGCTCTCGCTTCGCCCCCTGCGCGCGTTAATGATTGCTGGTCAGTTGAGGTATGTAAAGAAGAGCATGATATCGCGCATAGTGAAGCGTTTCGGTTATGGCGATTGGTTCATACTGTACTTGCTGGGCAAGAATATGAACCCCATCATTTATAAGGATCTGATTGTGGAACTATCCAAAGAGTTAGAACAGAGGACTGTTATGATTTAGCCTTTATTACTAAATATTTGTTAATCTAGGAATGCTAGTGGAGTGTGTTTCTTTATTCCTAACTAATAGTCTTAGGTAACTGTCATCAATAGTATTGTGTTTATTACTGTTATTAAAGCTTCACTGCCATATTTGATATTTTCAAGCTTACATAAGCCAATACTTAATGTTCCGTTGTTGTCTATTATTAAGAAATACATTTCACTAGTAGTGCCACTTTGTCCATTACCTAACATGTTATTTCTCCAATTTAATGCTCAAAAACAGTACAAAGTATTGTTTAAGTGTACTCATTTGATTAAGAAAAAGTGCCTTATTTAATAACTTTAAATAGGTATTTTATTACTATTATTTTGAACATTAAATTAATACTTTATGTATAAAAAATATTGTTTAATCATTTCAAATAATCTTTCTAATTGAAAGAAATTAGTTTATCTATTATTTGTTTCTTGAATGTTTGAAGGTTTATAAAAAAAGTTGAGTTGTCTTGGTTTATAAAGATTTATTTTTAATTTCCATTTTTTAGGTAGGTTAGGTACTTAAAATTTATTTTGTTTATTCATGACACAAGAGTAAATTATTAAGTTAAATAAAGATCTAATACAGGGTATTAAATTTGTCAGTAAGATTTGATGACTGTTATAAATACTCAGAAAATTATTGTTGCTTAAAAAATGTATATTTGTTAACAAGAACTATTACTACTAACATCTAACTTTTATTGTGATCTCTTTCAGTGTAAGATGATTATATTTTGTAATAAAAATAAATCTATAAATTCTTGGCTTTTGATTTGTTGCAAAATTGAAATATCAGTTGACGCAGTAGGGAAATATTATTTCTAAAGAACTGCACTCAAAATAGTTAGTTATCTTTTAAAATCATTTGAAATTTGAACATGCCAATGACTTTAAAATCAAAGTTAATTGTTTTGTTTTGGGGAATGGGGCCTAATTATCTAGTTACACTTAATGCAATACTAAAGTTCTAAGTTCTCTACTACTTCAGACAGTATAGAATAACCCACCCCCAAGTAGCCCACCAGACAATAGCCTTCTGATTGGAAGAACTTTTTTTTATTTGCGATGAAGGACCTTATATCAGTAAACTACAAATAAGAAAAAAATGGTCATAAAATTATATATTTTACTAAAAACCTACATTTATCCAGAACAACCCCGGCACCCACAATGAACACACTCTACTATCCTACCTTCTTCTAGCTTGCTCTTAGGGACCCTACAGATACAGTTGGTAGCGAAGTTAGTGTCTCTAGTCTGAATACAACGCAAACAGCACAAGTTTTCGTAACCAGTCTTCTTCCACTTAGCTATGAGATTGGCGTCAGCTATTTTCTCATCTAAACAGTACTGGTACAGCTCTCTGCTGATCGCCTTACGTCTGTAGAACAAGTCGTAGATGTAGCGGGACTTCTGATGATGGATTTTGAATATAGGCCATAGAGATTCTTGCTTGCGTTTCCCTTCGTGTGGCTCAGTCTCAGCTGAAAATAAATGATACCTTGGTCACATGCAAATTTGGCAAATTTTTAAAAACATACCTCTTAATGTGTACTTTAAAAATAAAGCCTCTGAAAGTTTACAATGAACGATACAAAAAATACGTTGTTAGGTTATTTACCTTCTCGCATTTTCTGTTCCAATTCTTCCAAAGTTGGTTCAATGAGCTCCCATCCTTCTGGAGGAGGTTTACGACTGCGGCGCACTTTTGGCATGTCTATTATCCGATCAAAATATAGTAGTAATATGTAAAATAACAACTTTTTTTATTTGCATTAGCAAGCACAACACAAATTCAACAAAACCAACTTTGACAGCAAGAATTTGACATTTCACTATGACATCCACTCAGCAGTGTTGTGGCCACTCATTATCGACTACTATGAATGCTGTTGCAGATAAGACCGACTAAACTGTTACCGGGGTTGCGGGTTGTTCGATAGAGATACCGCGGCCCCGGAACATTAAAGCCTCATTCGCACGAGACTTAAAAAAACGTTGCGTTAAAACTCGGCGTTGGCGCTTAAATAACGTTTTCGATTTGATTGTTCATACGAACGCTATATAATCACTCTTGTTTCGTTTCTCGCTTCAGTAAGACGTGGAAATGGTTTCTGCTAATGTACTAGCAATAGCGATTTGTGTTGCTAGAAGACGAAAAAGAAAGCAAAAGGTATTCTGGGTACATCCTCTGAATGAACTGAGATGCTTAAAAGGACAGTTTGTGCTACTGTACGAAGAATTGAGGCAATACCCCGATAAGTTTTTTAGTTATTTTCGTATGTCTATTACAACATTCTGGCAATATTTTTAAATAGAAGTGGACGAGACTCCACCTCTATAATTAGGACTTCGGGATCCACAACCCCCATCATAAGGCCGCTCTGGTCACGTAAACACAAAAGAAAGACGTCCGATCGCCGAGCCAGCGCGCCGCTTCGCACTGAGTGAAGGGCTGGCGCTTTTTTACCGCTCGTATGAATAATAATACGGAGTTTCATATGATCTATTCCTTGTAGAGCCCAACGCCCAGCGCTCAAAATGCAACACTGCTCGATAAAAAAGCGTCGCGTTTTAAAAGCACCGTCGTATGAATATGTACTTGGAAATGCATTTGTTCTATTTGAACGCTTTTTTAACGGGCGTTAAAAAAGCTCCCGTGCGAATAAGGCCTAAGGGCAATAAAAGGAACATAGTTTTAGTCAGTTATCGCCTCCTCCGTCTAGGAGTTACGTAGGAAAGAAGAAACGGACATACGTATGTTACATACAAGTCAAACCCGTAACCCTCCGTAACTAATCATAAACATCCGTAACTAATAATACAGCAATTTGACGCGTCAAATTGCTGTCATTTTAGTTCCTTATTTTGGCGCTTGTCCTAATAAATCAATGGCGCCCTATTAAGGCTCTCCCACATAAGTGCGTTATTATTATCTGTCTATGCGTTATTGTGATATCTATTTGGTAGTACTGTACCTATGTATTAAAACGGCTACGAAGTTAAACGGAATAGAAGTAGGTTTGCGTTCCTACATCATGCAATGTTATGATATAAGTTCTTAGAACATTTGTATTGGGTCGCATGCGATCCCACACACAGCTGCGATATTGTTAGTACTTTTATGAATTAAAGTAGTACGTCTGGCCGACACTTGGTTTAATCGACATTTACGGGTATTAAGGTTTTTCTATAAAATGGATATTGATTAGAGTTAGACGAAGTTTTTTTTTATCACTACGACGACGCCAAAATGAAGGTAAATAATACCAGCAGAGGCCAGCAGGGATCTATGTACAGCGTAACCATCACAAAAATGGTGAATCTGCCTGACATTAATTAAAACACCTACCAAAAACAATATGAAATATAATTATCAGATAGTAGTCGTTTGTGTAAGGATTCGGGACGCATTATCGCAATAACGCATCCGTTACTATCGAGTGGATAAAACGCACCCTTGTGGGAGGGCCTATAAGTTTTCGAAGCGCTTGGCAGGCCGTTTTGGAGAATCGGCACCAGTACCTAACTTAGATTCGTTCCCCTGGTAAGGAACTTGGCCATGTAAAAATCTCAAGTGTATGTTACTCAAATTTTAAATAAATCTAAATATTCTGTTCTTTTTTTCAAGTCGTGCATCATAGTGCGTCGTCTGATTAAATGCACTCTGTTGACAAAATATCTATGATTTATTCACTTTTTCAGACACCCGCAATAAATTATAATGAATACTACGAAAGTACGAAAGCTTTTTCAAAACCACAAAATAGGCAGCGAGATCATTTATTGCCGCGATAATTTTTATAGGCGTTAGGCATAAACCCCATGTCATTTAGTGAAAACTTGTAATTTATGAAAGGTACCTTCTCTTTCTATGTGTTAACTTTGCAGTAATAAGGTAGTTTAAATTCAATGCTGCTTATTATGATTATAAATAGAATTACGAGGAGTAATTTCCAATGTAAATCTTACAAGAAATTGACAATTAAACTTGATAAAATTAATAAACACATCAATTATTTATTTAATAGCACATAACAGTTGCTTGCATAAGTAAAGTAATATTTCATTTTACGATCCCACTTGAGATATACGTTTTGAATGCTTTCACTTTTATGAACAAACATTCACAATTTCTAAATCTTAGTTATGTAGGTATGTTTTATAATTTTACGTCTAATTTCGTCTAAAGACGGTCTGTCGTTGTTTTAAAAAAAAAGTGTGATTCCGCTCTAGTTGCGCTGATCCAAGATAAAAGTTAATAAATATTAACTACAGTGTAGTTGCTACACTTCATTGATTTTAAGAATTATTTAAATGCAAAATGGGTTGTCAACTCGATTAATTGAAAAATCTAAGTCACTTTTAACAAGGGTATCATTGCAATTATAATTTTAATAATACCGCGCTTACCTGTATATGAATAACGGGGCTACCTACCTATACAAGTTGGATGTATTGCCTTTTCTAGTGTCTCTGTCACACAAATGGAAAGTGTGATAGTGTGAGTGAGAGAGAGATAACCTCGATTAGCACTCGTGGAATGCGGTGTTGCGTTCGCGCAAGCCAACTCCGGTCCAGTCATTTCGTTCGTCGCCGACAACGTTGCGGTAGTCGCGGGCAGGTATCACTTAAAAACTTAACCGTGAATCAAAATATGTGTGAAAATTTTCGTTTTACGAGTGTTTCTTTGTTATCTATAAGTGAATAATATTGTGACAGTTGTGTACAACACTTGTGTTATGAAGTTTAGTGAAAGTTGACGGAGGTTTTCAAGGAACTCGGGTGTCTCGTCGCTTATTTACCTGTAAGTCAACTTCTAAAGGTATACGTGTCTGGGTGACGTTGATTTCGCGTTATAGCCTTCTAAAATACGTATGTGAGTTTAAGTTTGTCTTCCTGTAAGTTTGTTTACATGGCAGTGTTTTTTTTTTTTACAAAAAATGTACCCGTTTATTTCTAAGATAAAAATCTTCATAAACATTTCTTCTACTATGAACTGCACGAACACAGTACTAATGAATTATGTTGTCTAAGTACATACACCTTAAGGCTAATTATTATGTCATTCCAAAGCCATATTGGAGTAACCATATATCCTATTTTTGGCGGACACGTCCTGATTTCTCGGATGTCCGAAAGATTCGCCGGAATCGATCGTTAGTTGCATATTAACCGGTAAAAATGTAATTAATTATAGTATAATTGATTGCAATAGATGTTAAATGAAAAAACAAAAAATAATATAAGGCTTTTGGACAACTTTTACTAAAGGGACCTCTGACCCCGCGGGCGCGGTCGTTGGCCTTGAAACCGAGATTTTGTTTTGTATTCGACAAGGATCCAACTCACTATAAATACCAAAATTCCTCGATGACGTGATATTATCGATTTCATACCTATACCCAACTCAATCCATAAATCAGTTATCGACCCGCATTCACTGACGGTTTCGCAACATTTAGATAAACCTGAAATACTTGGCTACTTACTCGTTAATTGCTGGACTGTGAGTATTGTAGCTTAGCTAGCTGATGTAGAAATACAAGGAAGGGGACAGGCCACCTGTCCGGCTAAGTGTATGCTCTAAACCTTTTGACCCATAATGTCAGATACGTTTAAAACATGTTTGTTGAAGTTAACCTGCTTGCCTGATTGCGTAAGATGTTTGTCATTCGAAGAAGTTGGTATCCAATCGTATATAAAAGGCGATCCCTTGACAAAGATCGACAATATTCTTCTTTCTCATTTCACACCTTTTTAAGTGTGAAATAAAAAAATCAATCCTCCCTTTTGGGAGGGACACACTTTTCATTCCTGAGCTAAGTTAAGAAAAAAAGAATGCATAACAACAAAGTTCAGGTTTTATATCGTGAGATTTTGAAATCACTAAGTATCTGATTTGTCACTCAGCCAATAAGGCTTTGATCTTATCTTCAAGTTTAATGCTTGAAAGAAGCGAAGTAGGTAAGTGTAAAGTTGAACTCTCATATAGGAGGAACCAATAAACTCTCCCAAGCCTATAAATAATTCGAACTCGCGCACCGAGAGTTCCGTACAAACTTGCAACAAACGATCATAATGTTTAGACCGCGTAGATTTGAGGGTTGATTTTATCACTGTTCCAACGGACCACAGACTTGAGTGTATGAATTTCCCGAGATAAAGGGCATTGACAGACAGACAGACAACAGTGTAATCCTATAAGGGTTCCGATTTTTCTTTTTGAGGCATAGAACCGTAAAAATGCAGAAATAACCCTCTTAATATGCAGACACGTTCCTAGATATCGTGCCGAGTGTATCTCCAAGCTTCAGCGTTCTTAAAGTCAAGATTTTATAGTAATCCCTGTTTATGGGAATGAAATAAGTCCTATCATCATAAGTTATTTCAATATACTATGTCCAGTCGTATTCGGTTCCATGTCGGGACATTTACTATCCGGTAATCGTCATTACATAAATAAATTACGACTTTTAAACCAACAAGTAATGGTTTGACGCCCACAGTTATGCCGTGGCTATTAAGACTACCTGAAGAAAGAATTGGAGTTTTAGCGGATGCAACTGTAATTCTTCCTTCTGTAAGATCAGATACAGATAATGTCTTTTACAACTTACTATGCATCATGCATTCAACATAATTACTGTGATCATGCATGGCAAGCAATGATAGTGCATTGTTCGTCTTATCGTATAGAAGTTTTCTTTATCTTTTGAGAAGAAGGTTAGCGAAACGTAGCTTTATCAAGCACCCAGGCCTCGAAGCTAAGCATACTCCTAAGGTAGACTCCCCCGACCGTGTTGCTGCAGTAAATTTAAACAATCCCACCAAATAATGGAACTCAGATCCAGCCTGTACGCCCTAGGCCGAGGCTCGTAACTCGCTGGGGGTGCCCTTAGCGTACAGTCGCTTAGTACCTATATAATATAAGTTTTTGCCCCTGACTGGAGCCCTTACTGTCAAGGCAACCACAGGATAATCCGGTTGAGCACCCAATAACCTCATAGGTTGACCAACAAGAACACAACAAAAATAAAAAGGTAGAAAATGCCCAAGTTTTTTTGCATGTTTTTTATACATTACATGTGCAAAAACGTTAATAAATAATCAAGGAACTAATTTTTTATCCATCTCCCATCTTCCTTGATAAAACTCGTGCACAAATACTGCAATGACCGCGAGTTCTCAGATTGCAGATAGGTTTTTATAACAAAATATTACCTTACTGAATCAGCAACTGCACGGGCATAGACAAGATGACGTAAGGTCACGTTTTTCAATTCATTCACGTTTATCTTGAGCCTAGTCGTGCGGTTACTGAGCTGTATAAATGACCAGAAACCGCTGACGTCAACCGTTGTAAAGTTTTTGCTTTGCTGCAACTAAGATCGATAGGTTTTTGGCAATTATAAGTCTAATCGGAAGAATTGTAACTCTCATGGGACCAAAACAAGATCCGCTGTTATGAAGATCCTCCTAAAATTTTGCGGGATTCTCATTTTCGTGTCACAGTTTTAGTTGCCATACTCCTCCGAAATAGCTTGACCCATTTTTTTTTAAATTGTATGTGTATTTTCGGTAGGAATCGATCGTTATTTACTTTTCATACTCCTAAGTGATAAGGGTAGCCTTCTCCAGAAAAGGACCTGAGCAGCGGGTGTAACTTTTGGTCACAGCTAGTTATTTACTTTAAAATACCCGATTTTTTGTTCCCTTCTGCCAGTCTTCTTATTCTGAGATAAATGTGACCAAGACTTGTTTGCCAAACTATTCAGATACAATAGTTATTCAATGCTTAACTGGAACACATCTTAAGAACCTGTGTTGGAGACACCTGCGCATTCACTGTCTTATGCCTTGAAGGTTTCGTTTTAATCACGGGCCCACGTTCATTCGCCAACGAATAATTACACTGTACCAATGTTATGATGAGCTGTGAAACACACCAGTGCGGCGTGACAAAGGTAGTGTTGCCACTTAACTCCTCATCAAGAAAACAACGATGCTTTGTTTAACAATTTGAAACTATTATTTTGAGAAATTGCACTTTCTTTTGTTAGCTAGCTGGCCCATTCTCTGAAATCAACGAAATCCCTAAGCAAGATTATCACTAAAAAAGCTTTAAAATGGTATGGTCAATACGTTATTTTTCCCACATTTCGTATACCTATAGGTATGTGTTTTGAAGTGAAGACGATAAGTAATAATTAGTTGTTAAGTAATTCGGATGTGCTCTGTCGTGCTGAGCAGTTTGATAGAGAAAGCGTTTGGTTCGTGGCTAGTGATGGACGTCGTCGGGCTATTCTAACGGATTTCTCCAATACATTGATGATCTGATGTGTTAACAACTCCTGAATTGGACGTACGCACGCTAGCGCTATTAAAATTAAAGATATTTTTGAGATTAAAAGATAAATCCCGTTATAAATACTTGATATTAGATATGCCGTGTTAAGAGGAATCCAAGTAATTAATAGTAAAAAACACGCATCGATCTTTGATTTAATAAATACTTGATTAAAAATCGAAATATTGCCTATTCGTTAAAAAAAAAACACTTTTTCTCATCTATATAACTTTATGAGGTGTACCATAACTAAATTCAATGGGTGTAAACTAAAGAAACGATATGTATAGACTGTGTGAAGAATGAGATGGCAAGAAATAAGGGGTCTGTTAAAGTGTCCAGTTATAGAGGAGTATGTAAGAAGAAGACATGCAGCGCCCCCAAGTTATTTGAAATTAGAGCAGGAGAATTATGATGGGTGTAAACCATTGAGTTATTAAAAACAAGTGTTTACTAAAGAGGTGAGTATCATGACTTGTACGAACAACAAAAATCCATCTTATTTAATGGTTTTTTGAAATGTTTTAGAGACCATTCATTTAATACGTTGTCATGTACTGTTTGAAGTAAATTAAAGCACCAATGTATTACTTGACTAAAGAAACGACGCGCGACACGCAATTAGTTGTGCTGTCCCGTTCACAAATGATATCATGAATGAGAAACAGCTAAGTCGACAGAATCTTGATCTCACAAAAACTTTGAACTTTTTGCCTGCGCTCGCTCCGTCGTAATTACTAAATGATGTCATCTTCGAATTTATTGTTATTCCGTTTTTTGAACAGGACACCAATCAATCCATTATCAATTAAGTGATATTAAAAAATGCTTAAGTAAACGCGTATTAGATTGCATCTATTTGACGACAATGACCTGACGACCCTTGACCCAAAATGCACTAAACATACTCCTTGCATTGAATACCTGAGGTGGTTATTATGCAAGAACTATTAGATGACGATGATGTAAATAACCTCCTGTCGTAGATATAATATTACAAGCGTATAGTATTTAATGCGAGTATTATGGACACAAGGCGATGACTTTGCATAACTTCTCAAACCACGAATATTGTGTTCGTTTTACAAAATTTTAAAATTAATCTGGCTGGCTGTTTTTATTTTCATTTTAAAAAGAAAAAGTATTTGAATATTTATTCTAATAAAAGAAAAGAATTTAGTATCATAGGCTATTTTTATAAATTCTAGCACCACTAGCACTGTGACTAGTTTCGTAATTTAACATACTTGTATAGGTACTGCTACTGAGTTAAAGACGCTCACTATTTCATAAATGCTAGTCTCATACATTCGTGTTAGACATGCACGAAATGTTGTACAACTTTTAAATGTGCTAAAAGGCTTCACAATACCTATTTACCTGAATTCGAAATATGTAGTGTCGCTTGACTTATGGGCTACCTACAAAAATAAAACTATACGTTCATACGCCACTATTTTTGACCCATTTATTTACAATTCAACTTTAATTAGCATCATTTAAACATTTTTATTAAAAAAGTTCGATTCGAATACAGAAAAACGAAAGTTTAGTTTGTTTCTTAAACATCAATGTATTCTAGACCTTCTTTTTACCTTAAAAGTGAAAACCAAGTGTTTTAAATTCCATCTGCATGTCATCAAAAAGCCTCAAGCGAAAACTAGGACATGTCCGGAAAACGCACATTTTATGGCGAACGCGTTAGGCTTGCAACACCGGCTGCGTACGAACGGGCTCGCATTAGGGACACATGGGTCGAAGGAATGCAGACATTCTGCCTGCACATAGCCATAAGTGTTTGCCTAATTTAGCTGCCTAGAAAACTATGATTTACAACGTAAATATGCACCACTCCTTATAGAAGAGAATAGAATTCTGTAAACTTGTGTTTCTGCTTAGTTTGGAACTATGACGAATAATAACTGACTGGTTGGTAATAAATCAGTTAAATTTAAATTAAGAAACAATAAGGAAAAGTACCTCAATCTTGCAAGAGCTGTGAAATTTGTGTAGCGCAGTTTTCTGTTAGTTATTGTATTGAACCAGTGCCAACAACAACAAGATATCGATTGAGAAGTTTAAGAAAAGTTGGTACTTAGACTTCGTGTAGTCTTTACTAGGATTGAACTAATGCAGCATGCATTAGTGAACCAATACGTAGTCAAGGTTGTCACGTTTCTCAAAATGACAGCTTTGAAAATGCTAATTAAATAGGAACAGCGTCGTTAAACTATCCATATGTAAAGATATGGCATTTGGCAATTTACAATAACATATCATACTCGCATATATTTCTGTGATTGATAGATTGCAAAGCCTTATTCAGCAAACAAATATTACTAAACCGTCATGTTGCTTTTGCCCACACAGGCCACACACCATAGACAATACCGCATTCATAAGTTAGCTCCTCATTCTCTATTAAACCTTCGACCATGGACTAGGGTCGGGAATCCGTTGTGTTGTCTTAACAATAAATTCTAGATATACGTTTGATAGGTACGTAGGTGCTATACAAAGGAAGATCGGAAGTATACGTGGGCCGCGCGCCGTAAATGGCAAGTACAATCAAACGCAGGAGTGAGTTGATGAAATTGATTTATGGTTTATTGCGTACGCATGGAAGGAGAAAGTACGGAATTGGAAGAGTGAACGTTGACACATCTAAAAGTTTTATTGATAGTGTTTCGCAAAAGCAATTAGACGTCAAAGCATATAGTGAAGAATTTATGACTGAAAGTTCTTCTCATCAAATTTTTGAAACTTTCGATTGTTAAACTTGCATGAAGGGTACAGGGTATATACATTAGCTATCTATGACTTTACTTAATAGCTATGTTTGAAAACTTATCGTCCATAATAATACTGGTATCGGTTATTTTATTTCAAGCCAAAGTATTTCTCAGTTATTTGCTGGACTGTACCAAAGGAGTCACCATCGGCAGACAATAGCTTGTACTATCCTCCATTGCGATTCGAAACGCTACGGCTTGCCTCGGTTGGTAGTATTTACTGACTTGCTATGTGCGCTGACGCATTTATGTACTAGGTACTTACATACACACTGGCTTTTTCTAGTATGTTGACTGTGACTATTTGCAAATCTTCGAAAGCATTTCCAATCCGTCTAGTCAACACCAGGATTAAATCTTGATATTTTCATGTAACCCTATTTTTTGTTATAAACTATTATGTGCATTTTTTTTAAGTTTTCGAATTAAATCAGTAAATCGAACTTTACCAATCCAAATTCCAAATTCAAACTTCGAAAGTGATCTTTTCAGATTGACAGTATCGAATTCATTCAAATTCAACGGACAATCGGCCATGTGTCCAATTCGCGAATTTCAATTGTTTGTGACCACAAATTCTTGTCCCAATTCCTGTGATCGCGTGCCGATACGTGCTGACGAAATGACAAACGAAAGAACTTGACCGTGTGTGGCTTTCTCGTACGCAGCTTCCATTCTCAATTTTGTCCCCGTTAAGTTGTTTTACTGCAATTTCAAGTTCCTGTTTTAGTTCCGGACGACATTCATGAGAATACTGTTACAAAATTACACGAATAGCAAGTCGTTAAAGTTAAAAAATCTATCTATAAAGAAGCATACAGTCTGGAACCATTTATTAGCAGTTTTGTGTTGAGAAATGTATGATTTTGCTTCAAAGGAAATCCAAATTCTGGAACAGGTCAGTACCGTGAAATTTTCTATGACACAATTAGTTGTTCAAAAAGTTTGTTGTCCTTAAGTTCGAAATACAATTGATAAGAACGCCCAAGAAACAACTAAGAAAAAAAACAACCTTGTTTTCAGATTATCCGCCATTTAAAATACTTTCTGGGTACAATCCATAGACCAGTCTACATTTAAACACGTAACACTAGTGGTGGGCAGTGATTCACATCAACTCGGGTGCCAGTTGACCGGGCTGCCGCGGTCAAGGTGATCACTGCACTGTGACCACTCGGGTTCGCCCAACCACACCAAAGGACGTTGAACGTCTTACTGTCCCTTCATTGTTATTTTACTTCTGATTTTGCAGAACAGTGACCTTTATTTTCGTTGATATAAGGTTTATGTCAGAGGTAAAACTATTTTGGAACGACTGTAGGTACTTAGGTTACTCCCTTCGTCAACTAACTATTAGTAATTCGATTCGCGTTCCACATTTGATAATTTGAATGAATTCTAAACGTCATGTGTTTTTTTTAAGTTACACGATTCGAACGATAAAGCGAAAAGAGGTTTATTGCATTGCAATTGTAAGAGCTATAATAAAATAATAAGGCGCTAGTCTTAAAGGTTGAATAATGCATAACCAGTAGCCGGACCATTGCCCGCGGTGATGTTTCCCTTCGTTGAACCTTCTTTTTGTTAAATCCAATAATGGAAACTCGTTTACAGTATCTTCCCCAGGCAATTTTATCAGTTTTTTTGCAAACGTTTTACAACTGCAATGTGTTGAAGACGGATCAAGTTTAGAGCAAAACACGGATCCTCATAATAACTTCTTTTATCCGTCTATTTAATTCCCTTGATAAAATGGAAGGCTAAATACCAATTGCTTGTTAAATAACTCTACGCGTCAGCTGTCAGGTGTCTGTTCGGCTAGTGTAGCAAAAACCTTGTCTCAAAGTTAGCTGGGCGGCAGTGACCGTTAGTAGACACGTCACACCTCACTGTTCTAAAACACTACTACCTTACAAACAGTCATTATTGTATCCACTTATCGTCATAGTATGGTTTGTAGAGCAAACCGTTTTAAATAATATGCCAAGATCTTTGTTTTGAGAATACTCTTGAAAAGCGCTTGAATAACATTGTCACGAGGAAAATTATATAGAAACAAGTGCGAGTCGGGCTTGCGTACCGAGAGTTTCGTATAAGCTTGCGACATAGACGGCTATATCTTTTAACTGCGACTTGGAGGGTTGATTTTTTCACACTTCATTTGGGACCACAGACTTGAAGTACATGGTTTTATTTAAACTCGATACCTCCACGTGTTTCCGAGATAAAGGGTATTGAAACTATTGACAGACAGGCAAACAGACAGCAAAGTGATCCTATAAGGGTTATGTTTTTTTCCTTTTGAGGCACGCAACCCTAAAAAGACCATGCATTACTATCAAAACTAACAGATGTGAAAAAGATGACAGAAATTCTTATGACGAACTCCCAAATCTCTAAGTCGACTTCAGACAATGCCCTGAAAATAATTTAGTACCACATAAGGTAAGAAAAGAAGGGATTATATTGTAATCTTCAGTTACTAGTTAAAAATCAACAGACTCAATTTGTAACACTAACGACGTGACTATCAATGGTCATCGTTTGTCAAATATCACAAATATCAAATGCCCTGAGCTGAGGGTATGAAGAACAAACCCAACGTTAAGTCGGCAGTCAATGCAAACCACCCAGCTATTTATATACCTAATCAGAAAGGTTTTAAAAACCAAATAGCCAATACGGTGATCGTCAAAACACTGCGTAAACTGCGAAACATGAGTATTGGAAGCAATCTGTGGCAGTGGTCCATAGATAGTTTTCCCAAACCATTCAGCTAGTAAATCTGGGTGTATGTCTATTTATTTCTTTTTTGCGGATAGGATATTATCAAATAACTTTCCCCGTTCTTGGCGGAGCGGGGTTCCTTCTTTTGCCCTTTATGTTCCGAGGCCGCGTTATATCTTTCGCAAAAGCCGCAACCCCTACGTCTAAGTATGCAGATGAATTAATTCGGACATCTAGTTTTTTAGGGTTCCGTAGTCAACTAGGAACCCTTATAGTTTCGCCATGTCTGTCTGTCCGTCCGTCCGTCCGTCCGTCCTCGCTTAATCTCTGTGACCGTTAGCACTAGAAAGCTGAAATTTGGTACTAATATGTATATCAATCACGCCGACAAAGTGGTAAAATAAAAATTGGAAAAAAGTGTTTTATTAGGGTAGCCACCCTATATGTAAAGTGGGAAGTGATTTTTTTTTTAATTTCAACCCTAACGTGTGATATATTGTTGGAAAGGTATTTAAAAATGAATAGGGGTTTACTAAAATCATTTTTTGATAATGTCTATAATTTCCCTCTAACTATAAGTTTAGAAAATATGAAAAAAATCTGAAAAGTAGAACTTTATAAGGACTTTCTAGGAAAATCATTTTGAACTTGATTGACACAACAGTTTTTGTACAAAAAAGACAAAAAGTTGTACAAAATAATTTCCTCCTCCACCTTTAAACTCATAAGTGGGAACATTTATTGTGACGGACGGGAAACTACGGAACCCTACACTGAGCGTGGCCCGATACGCTCTTGGCCGGTTTATTTAATAAATCCATAAGCAAAACTTGCCTCATATGCTAATACTGTCGACCGTACATCCAGAAGCAAATTATGCCAGTGTACTGTTACATAGTTACGGCTGGTCCGGTGAAAAACTGTGCGGTTGCCGTTGATGACAAATCTATGGGGTTATTAGCTACTGGCCACTAGCCACCGATGTGTGTCACTGAATCGTGTCAAGTGGCTATCATTACCAGGTATGATGTGAACATAACATGTGCTACGTCGGCTGTGTTGAATGTTTCATGGTAAGTGATATGAGGTTGATTCTTTTATTTCTGGTCAAACTAGATGGTAATTTTCTGGTAATGTTTGTGTCTTTTATTTCTTGGACTGCTTTTACTTTTAGAGTCTAGTTTTAAAGTTTTCTTTTTCCTGCATGTAATCCTTCTTCGTCTTGCTGTCACAATTAATTCTGGTGACCAAAACTTTGCTACTTCCACGGTTGTTGGCTACTGATGAGTAAGATAAGATGAAGAAGATAGGTGTGGTCCTGCCTGTTGACCGTTTGCTTCAAAATATATCGAGAGAAACTGTGACCTTTGAATAAATGTTGCATAAGAAGTTAAAGGTGCAGCCGACTAGCTCGAGCATCTGCCAAACAGATGCATATCCAGAGAGCAACTGCCTACTAAAACTATTTGCAGAAAACTCTATTAAATAATAATGATCTAAAGACTAAATATAATGATTTAATCATATTGAATCTTAATCGTGTATCAGTAGAGATTGATTCCAACTAATAATTCGGCAAACAAAACAAAAAAACAAACTTACAGCAAATCGATTCGTCATTGATGCAAGCAATTAAAAGATACATACAACATATAATAAAAAAAACAGCTTTAATAACAGAGATTATAAAACAAGATTCCGATGAGAACATAAATGTCAATGAAGACGCCCGCGCCGCGGAGACTAACGTGGCGAGAAAAAAGTTGAATGGAGTTACGCCGAAACTGTGGTGGAAAGCGGCCGGTGTGGTTGGTGTACAGGTTCGTACACATGCCGCCAATATTTGCGCACACGCCGCTCTCTCGATCGCTGTCCCTAATTACACAAACCGCCGTAACAAGACTTTTTGTTTGTATGGCAAACCTTGGACTTTCATCGTAGAGTTAGTAGAATTTGGACGATTTGGAAATCGGTCTTAGGTTTGGTTTAGATAATGAACATAAGCAGAACTGCAGTTACATCTGCATCTCGAGATAAGCCATATAATCTTGCTGATATTATGATACTATCACTGGCACACATCTTCTTCACTGACCAATGACCATTTGTTACAATTTCCTCATATCTAACTAAAAAAGACGGTAGAGAGGGCTAGCGCTAGAGGGTCACTCCTTAAAATTAAGGACATCGTAGAAGTTGCAGTCATTTAAAAACATCGTTTTGACGACAGAAGAACCGTATAACCGCGGCAAATCGATTTCATGATCCATTACGATACATTTGCCGCCGGTTGGAGAAAATTAAACAATCAATGACTTACGTCCTTCAAAGCAAGACTCTTAAGGAAAACGATCACCATGATTGAGCTAGCAGTTTATTGAGAGTCTGTCTATACTGCTACACGTAATGCTGTCGTTATAATATAATAGGGAAATGGTTACGCAGTTAGCGACCGACAGTTAGAAAGTCTCGTGAACATCTGGCGTAATTTTCTAATTCTGCCGACAAGTTTTTGTTACCATGTAAAGGCTACTTTTGATGTTTTAATTTCACTTATTATGGCAAAACCATTTGAATTTCAATGGTTTTTAATTGAATTTTAGTGTCTCTTTTTGTTATTATATTGCAAGTAAACTATTAATTTTACGTTATTGTTACTATCTCTGATTGCTATAAAAAAAAGATTCGTGCAATGTCGTAAAATATTTATTTTAAACAATAGGACTAAATTCAAATATATTAATAAATAGCAAGACAGCAAACAAAGCAGTAGGCGATACTACTACTAATGAAAAAAAGCACGCAGGTCCTAGTTAAGTCCCCGCGGCACACCGCACCCTTATAACAAGATTTCACCATTCACAAATATTTCGCCAGGCATATGTATTAAGAAAAAAAGCGAGTGTAAAGGTCAGTTACTCAACAAAAGTAGTTGTTGACCTGTATATAAGCCTGTATGTGTCGGGTGATGAAGCAATCCGTCATGTAACGGTATCGGAGGGCGCGCCAATGACAACTTTCCTCGGCACTCAACGACACGTCTCATTCGCTTCACGGAAGCACAAGAAAGTATACGGATGTGTGCAGAGACTATACTCTATGAGAATGTCGATTGTCTGTGGTATATTACATATCTGTGTGGCTGAGACAAAATGCCATCGTTATTGTGATCGTAATGTTTTACGCCGTTCTATAAAATGAACAGCATAATTGGATTTTAATTAAGCGTTTGACACACAAAGGCATAATATTTTTTGTCGTTTATAAACCGATTAAGATTATTAAGTAGGTTCAATAACTAATAAAACGTAGTATTATCGGTTTGGAATGCTGATTCATTTAGTACGAGATTTAAAGTACATCGTAAAAGTTTGGAGGCGTCAATCTTGAATTGACGACTAGCTTTTGATGCAGCAACACAACTATATGTCAACAGTTTCTTGTTAACTGAATTGTCTATCAGTTATACAAGAACAATGCGCAATAAGGAATAGCTCATGTTTTTGTATTGGCTTGCGTAAGCATTTACTTCCGAGGGTAGTTCCATAACTTTGTTTTAAATGATTCTGTCGATTTCAGTTGGATGGGCCTGTACTACATTGAAATCGTCAATGAGCTTTGCTCACATGTGACCTAGCAGTACCCACTTACGTGGAAAGTGTCAATGTTTTCACTAAATTTCGTCTTGCCCGTTTTCTATCATGCAAATGAAAAGATAGTGATAGTTAGAATAAGTAGTAGTAGTTAATATATAAGGAATTTGGGATGGTAGGTCAGGTAATCCCAATAGAACCCCCGCACTTTAAGGAAATGCCTGAATTGTCAATATCATTTACGCTAATTCGTGCCATTGTTCAAAATGATATTCCTGTAATTATACAAATACATTGTGTATGCTGAGAAAAAGATTTATCTCTTGATTTTGATTATGTTCTCACACTTGAGATTGACCCTGTCCTATTTTAGTTGACTTATTGCGCATAGTTTGAGCTATGATAGCTGTTAAAAGTGCTAAAATATTGAGTAACTAGTCGCTCATGTAATTTGGTATATACTTTCAGGATTTTGTTTCTGTATTCGTTCGTCTTGCGTCTTAGAAACCAAAGTTTCTGCTGTATGATCTATTTTCATTTGAATACATATCTAACATGATTGAAATCCACTCTGGCTTTCAGTAATCTTTGCCGTTTTTTCAGTTCTAATTTATTTTTCTTTCAAAGTGCTGAATGTTGCTTTCTCTGTTGATTTCTACAATTTGTTTTACCACTACCGTTGCATGATCTGTCCGTTTCAATTCTCGCGATGTTTTTGCTCATTCTTAAAAACACTTTTAAAGATTAATACAATTAAACGAACGTGCATCGCGATTGATTCAATTTACTCTATTTATAGCTGTATGATGAGCCAATCAGTGCGTGACGGTATCAACAATTCAATAAATCTTGCAATAGCAACGCATTGCTCTTCATTATGTACTTAATATTGCATGTCTTGTAAAATTCCTTGTTTTGTATTCATCGTACACATATATATATATACATACATCGATTCTGACATGTCATGCAAATTTTTCAGGCTGCATGTATCTGTATTTACTACGTAATTACTATGTAATTAACACAATCCTCTTCCATTATATAACCAATTAACAAAAGGTTGATGTACAGTCGACAACAAATGTGAATCGTGACTCGTATAGCCAACAAAAAATGCATCCCTACATCAATTGCATGTTTTTCTGCACCACTTCATGCTCGTTCTGCCTTGTCTTTATACGATTACAAAGCGAAGAGTTGCCAATTAGTCATTGTCTTGACATCGTTGACTTCTAAACTTGATCGTCCACTTTATCTTGACCTTCCTCACTCGTTGTCACGCTTCGGCTGTTTAGTTTCAATGAAGATATTTTATTACTTGTTGCAGGTCTCAGTAAGTTGGTTGTTTTACAGCTGTTACAAGAACCTTATTATTCCTGCGATTGAGTTTATTTTTGTTGTTTACAGTTTTTGTAGTGAAGTGGTTGTTCGTACGACATTTGACTCTCAATGCGCTATTGTGTGGTGTAGAGGTTAAAGTAATCGTATGTGTTCATCCCACAGCCTATTGTTTTGCCGCGCACACGTTTATTTACACCCACGCGGAGCGCATGTGCGAAATTACACAATTAATTTATTGGCTGGCCCTTTCACAAACCTTCACTTCTTTATTAAATTAACGAATTAATTGCTTGTACACCATTATGTAAGGTATGTTCGTATAATTTCTAATGGTGACTTGTAAGCTATTTATAGCTTCAGCTTAGGAGGAAGTTATGTATGTTACTGCATGATGTTCATTAGAATTTGTTTCATCATTACCTGTTTCTCAGACGGTAAAATTACATTTTTTTGGTTAGTTACTATAACAATATAAGCCTTAGTCCCGCATGACCAGAACCTCGTGAATGCCGAGAAAGATAAGCAAATCAAGTACATTGACTTGGATCGCCAGGTTGTCGATATGTGGGATGCGGACTCAGCGATGTGCATTGTGCCGATAGTCGTATCTGCCAATGGCTTAATTGCCAAGGGTCTGGACCAACACCTAAGGAGGCTCTCGTTAGGCAGCTGGATCAAGGCTTTGATACAGAAAACGGTAGTCTTGGACACGGCTCCTATTGTTAGGAGGTTCCCTTCTCTGAAGCCATGAGCGCCTGACCGGTGGACTACTAATTTTTGCATTTATAAATGTTTTTTTTTATTTGTATTTGTAAATAGAGAAATATAAAAAAATATGTACATATGTAAATGAATAAACGAAATAAACAAACTCTAGAATCAAGACTTCCGCATTAAAGCTAAAATGTACTCAAATCTACTTTTAGTAAACTGCTCTGAATTCAGATGCAAATAAAATCCAACAACCAGTTCTTGTAATAAGATTAGTGAAATTCCATTAAACATAAACTTGATCAGCTGTTACGGTGGGTCATTACAATGCTCATTACACTGGTTATTTCACAAGCAGTAATTTTGCAATAATTGTATGCTGATTGATACGCAGTGATACCGGTTTGAGTGCGTTAGCTTCGACCGGAGTAACTTGAAAGTTATGAAATTAGTGTTCGGGAGCTGGCTGATCGATTTGTTTGATATCATTACTGTCCTTGCCTAGTTTACTTTCATTGTCACTTGGTTTTGTTTGTTAAAGAACTGCTGTGTCAGTTTCTGTTATATGTTTTGATGTTCTAAAAGGTTCTTCTGTTTTTTTTTACCATTTGCTTTCTTTGATGGTCTTATAATTGAGTACAAACTTTGGTCAAATCTATGTATACTTGTATCTACAGCCTCAGATATAGTAAAAAATTAGGCTATGTCCGTCTTCTGGTTCCCAACTATCTCTATACCAAAATTCATCAAAATCGGTTTAGCCATTAAAGCGTGAAGGGTAACAAACAAACAAACTCACTTTCGCTTTTATAATATTAAGTAAGGATGCAGTCTAACTGGTTCCAGCCCTGCAGGCACACAGCATGACAGTTCCTCGTCCCGTGACAAAACACTAACGCAACGTTTTCACGCCTCTTGCCCCGCAAATTGTCGACATACTAAATTATTCAATTACAAAACTGACAAATTGGTTTATTTGGAAAATGCTCTAGTTGCCAAGGTTAAGAGCTGTCCATAGCGCCTTTGGTTAAATTGTAGTAACGCACACCTTTTACTTTATTCTTGATATTGGGTGATTGACTCCGTTACGTCAAGTATTTCGATCTGATATAATGGATTCTATCATGCAGGTTGGTTGTCGTATTTTGGTCGTATCTAGGTTAGTTCTTTTCAGAGAAATTGGACCCGTCAACAAAGTTGTTGCTTGCTTTCTTTAGGTCATTAGTCTATGCATGTATCTGTCGCTGTCTTTTGAAAACTGATTAGTCCATTATGGAATTGCACTTGAGCACACAAAAGGCGGTTCATTTTCTATTAATTATTGACACTTCCTTCCCCCACCGTGTATGTACTATTGTACTACTGACACAGATGCGCGGGCGCAAGTCTGTCTCTGCCCCCAATCCCACAGTGAAGCGTCGCTTATGCAATCAAATAAAATCAGATACGCCACGTTTAACAATGAATTATGATGCACTTCTTTAATTATTATGACGAACAGAACAAAAATGTATGGAGATATTGAAATTATGTAAGTGTTTACCCACGCGGAATGGACGCAACCATTCCTTAATGTGATGACGTGCAGATTTTCTGCTGAACTATTATTGTACTTGTTTCATAATTATAATTGTTCCATTTCAATTCCATTGGTTGACGTAAACAATGTACGTAAGTTGTGTCTGGTTGGGGCTGAATAGTTGATTTAAAGTGAACTGTCAAATCTCTCATCTTAAAATGGGTTAAGAATGTGCCATCTTTACACACAGAAATTAATTACTTTTATTTGTGACTAATTCTTTCTGTCTGCCGCCACTATTAATTGCTACTTTCGTACAAAACATCTTAAATCAGAAGAGCGTAGAAATTGTACTTTTACTGTACTCTTAGTTTTTAGAGTAATCATCAAACGATGCGGTACGAATTAGTCAAAGCCCATTCAAGCGTGATGCAAGCGGAATGTGCGGACAAAATTAAGATGTTTGTGGACCAGATGCATGATTCACTTGGTACAGGTATTGTTTATAAAACTTGGACTACTTTCTTGTCGGGGTATGTACAAATATTGTACATTCTACAACAGATTAGCACAATCTGTTACAATAGTGAGCAGGTATGCATAATAGACAACGAATCAATCTTTTTATGTAGCTGCACTGCATTTTTTTAAATGCTCTTCAGTATAATGTGGGGTATTAGCATAATGGCACAGTTTGGACGTTTCTTCGAATAATGGCTCATTTCACCGCAGCAATATCGCCTTACTCATTTTCCTGGTACATTTATCACTTGCTGAAGACAACCTTGAAAGTTTTTCAAGTACTCTAAGTAACCATAACTATGGTTAGTGTCCCAACTCTTATTTACTCTGTGCTAATGGTGTTTGTATCTACTGCCTAGTACCTGACATTGAGTCACGACTAGGGTCGACTCAACTACTACAGTTAGGTATTTAATCTATGGCTACTAAAACTACAGTATTACCACAACATTATTGCAGCTCTCTTGTTAACATAAAATCGTGAACTAGCAACACGTGTGGGTAATTAAAGGTGATTTCATTGTAATGGATGCTGGTGCAGTGCTAGCATTACTAGCATGTCAAATGATTGCTGAGAAAAATGCAGCCGACTGAGCCGACGCTGAAGGTGAAGGCCAGTGATTATGTCAACGGTGGACACGGAAATAATGATGGAACGGTACAAAAATGACTATTCGGACTCTGTTTGTTAAAATAACTTAGGGACTTTGAGTCTGTAAATAAAGCTTAGGACAGCTGATCTAAAGTGTCGTGCACTGGTGCTAAGTCAAAGAAAAACTATACCTACAATAAAGAAGAGGAATCATTCCAAAAGTGCCTTACAAAATACCTATATAAAATATTTAACAATGCACTCAAAATAAGAACAGATTAGTCAAAGAGTTTTCTAAAACAATGTTAAGTTGTGAAAGATATTTAAATCAAATGAAATGTAAAGTACCGTAAAAGTCATCTGCATTGTCTTTTGTCAACTTTGACATTTCACGATTCTATTTTGACATTTTATGTGTCGTTTTAGGGTTGCTCTTGCTGCTCGTCGCAAGTTTTACTCTATGTAAAAGTCGATAGACCGTGTTTGTGATGTAATATAACGCAATCATCATAATTCTTGACTTCAATTATGCTATAACAACCACTAATTACGGCAAAGTTGGGCAACATTTAATTAGAAGAGGAAAAAATTCGCACACAGCAAATGCTTGATTCTGTAGCTGTTATACAATAAAAAATAACAGTATCCGGCTAAATGTCATCATTAAATCAGAACTGTCAGAAAGTTGCTTTAAATAAACCGTCAAATTTATTACCTCGAATAGTAATTTTAAAAAGGCCTAAATTATAATGTTACCTGCTGATTAATTTCTCCAAAACTGTCTTAGGTATTTTTAATGTCTATAACTTAGTATGCAAATTTGGCACAAGAATTGATAACCATTTATAAAATCAACTAAAAAGATTTAAAACGGTCAATACTACAGCCTCGGGCGAACGTGTCTCAATTTAAGCTAGCTGTAACGGGACCGCCTTGTGAGGCCAAAACATGTTTAAGTATGACGATTCGCAGTTGTCTCGTTCACAATAATATTTAAAAGAAAATATTGATAGGAATTTGTGTCTATGACCACAATGATTGCTAATGAAAGTGATGAAAGTATATTTGCCAAATGTTACTAACGTTTCTAAATGATTATTATTTTATTGCTGACGGGCCGCTAAAAGTGTGTTCGATCGCAAAATGCTACATTGCTTTTTACTTGCGTTTTTCTCTATCTTATCTGTGTTACCATTTACAAAAAGGTGTCTGGCATCTTTTACTACCTCCATAGTATGAAGTGCGTTCAAGCCTATGAATTGAAGTATTTTTTTAATTTTAATTAATATTACACTGTTAGGATATAAACTTCTTATTAAGTGTTAATTGAGCGTGCAATGTCTTTGCAGCTATGACGATTTTGTTTATTTTAAATGTCTTCATATTTTTTTGCTAACATTGACACTATTACAGGCGGTTATTATATGTCTGCTGTTTTGTTTCTTATGCATGCAATAGTTGAAGCTTTATGCACCTGTATGTCAATGTTGAAGTTATTATTACCGTCATTGATAACATATGTCTTATAATCTGGTTTCTCAATACGAGCCATATAGCCTATTCCAGTCAACTGCTGGACATAGGCCTCTTCCAAGCTGCACCACAACACCGTAACCTTCACCTACAGCATCCAGCCTATCCCAGCCACTTTCAAGGTCGCTTCTCCATCCCGATACCGATGCACAACAGTCGATCGCTCTGCCACTGCGACAACTGTGTCGTCCAATCTTCCAAAGTTTAATATCTACTTTTGCCATATATTCATCTAAATACTTATGCTTGGAGGCAAACGTGTCATTATCAGCCTTCTTTTATGATTGCGATTTCCCTTCACCAACTGTTGTTTTCTAATTTAGATGGGAAGAAAGATGTCTCTGTATTCGTCTTCAAATCTTTACGATCATACTGTAAAAGCATTTGAATTTCTAAAGCATGACCTGCGTACTTGATAACAATGCCTTGTAGCTTATTATTAGTACTTACTGTGCTGTCTAGGCTATCTAACTGTTTGCTCGGCCTTTTATGTGTATGCAGGCATAATGTTCATGAATTACTGTCCTCACTTCCCGCTATCAGATTGTATTTAACTTTCTAGTTTGTGTCATCACCATAATTCGACTAGGTATTATTATAGTAACCCTTGCTACTGTCCTGCTGTTATGTACGAGTAGAATTCCATTGTAAGGTGTTTTTACTGTTCAGCTGACTCATATACATATAACCTGGATACCTTAATACTAATATTAGCAGGATTTAGGGAAAATTAAAACTTTATCAAAGCATACTAAGTCACCATTTCTGAGCGTATAAGAAATGTCATGCTTCGCTCCAAGAGCCAATTCACAAACGTTTGCAATACAACCGGATGTCGCATCAAAATTGGGCCGAAGTAGCAACAGATTAGATTGGGTGCCGAACAACAGGACCCGCGGCAGCGCGGTTAGCCCAGAAGGAGATTGCGTGACGAGCTAGACTTTTTTATCTAAAAGATAGGAGACTAGGAGGCCTTTGCCTTGTGGGACACATAAGGCTCATGATAATGATGACATGATTATAACCCTAAGGAAATTTAGTCAGTCAGATAAAGTTTTCGTTTTTCCTAAATTGTGTTAATATTAGTGAAGTACAATCTGAGATAATCTCATTGAGTAGAACATACTATAAGTGATGCTTTTTAGTAACACCAACAAATGAAAATCTACACATCGGTATCCAAGGTTATGGTCTGGTGTACTTAGAATCGAGTTGTTCTTGAACTTTGTAAACATACCGTACGTGTTCTGAATCCTGCAGTAGTTTTGTGAATCATTCAATAAGCTTTAGGTAGGTACCAACTACGTCATTTGCGTTTACCAAAGGTGGACCTAGCTAGTATGCCTTAGTGAAATCCAAGTCAAATTAAGCCAGAAAATTTATGACTTTCAAGGGATACCTTGTAATAATTTATCATTTAAACTACGTCGAAAAATGTTTTTGATTATTTTAATTAAAATTTGTATGTGTGTTTGTGTGCTTAACAATGTCCTTCATTTCGAACCTCAAATAACTTGCAAATCTTACTGAACCTAACCATGACATTCTCCAACAACTCAGCTTGCATTGAGTTCGCCTATTAATTATTTACTCGACACCTAAGATCAACTTATGGACGCAGCGAACGTGCGTGTAGAAAGCCTTACCTCTTGAGGCCGACGCGAAGGCAGAATACACAACACTGCAGTAACCCGACCGATTGAAGACGCACTCAATTCGTAACATGTATGTGTGTCTTAGTGTCTCTTTAAATCGATCGGTTTATATCTATTGGTATGCATCAGAGGTGGGTTCAGTTCCACGTCTTTGGCAGACGGAAGTGGCTCTGCTACCATTGTTTCCCGGATCCAATGAACTTTTTTTGGGTCGACATAGGTGCGTTCGATATTTATACTGACGAGTATAACATTAAAATGGTTATGTTAATTTAATTTGTTTGATCAGCTGTCTACGAAGTCTGGTTTTAGAAGGAAAGAGCTTGGAATTGGAAGACGAGTTTGAGAGAAAATATTCCGTTTAGAATATTTTACTTTTAACTAAATGGCGTTGCTGTGAGTGCTTGATGCAATAAAATAGAAAGTTTATTGCGAATTGAGAATGCGTATTGGTCGATAGAATAATAGAGGAAAACTTGTGAATATTTTAATTAGAAAATAAAACAGAATACACCGTATTGTATCGAACGGCGCATAATTTTTTTTCCAGAGAGAGACCCAAAAAAGCCGAGGATAGTACTAAAGCTTATGAAAAAAGTCAAACTTAAAAGTTAGATTCTGTAACAAAATATAACTTACCACCTATTTCTGGGTTAGGCAAGGAAGCTGTTAACATCGATGCTTGTTATGAACGAATATTATGTATTCAAGACTTCAATGTCTTCCTAGCTTTGTGATGTATAACGAGTGAGAATGTTCCCTATTCGCACATTTTCCCATAGAGCTGCCTCTTCACACATCACGCAAGGAAAGCGAAGCAAGATTTCTACTCACTTACATAGTACTACTAATGTACCTTAATAGCACCTGAATGTCAGGTGACGTAGGTACAGAAAGTGAAAATCATTTCCGACGGAGAGATGTACCATAAACCCGTTCTGCCTCGGGAGGTATCTAGCTAATTAGTTTTTACGATTTAGTTATTTTTACTCTCAGCGTATAAATCAAACATCACGTCCAGTAATCAAACTACAAATGTGACCATAAATCAATAACTCGTTAATTAAATACCTGTAATTACGTCATGCTTTCAAGAAAATTGCGATATTGTAGATTATGTTTGCTTTAACTTCCACTATTTATGTGCTCTTGCGAAGAATTCTGTGAAATGATGAACTATACCGCTGTTAGTTTTAATTTCTGGTGGAATATTTATCTTTGTTTTTCAGTTTCATGTTAAGTGGAAAAATTCTTGAAGAAAAGTTGATCGCTATTAGCTTGGCTTAGATTAATGTTAGTCATCGCTGCACTCGAGACGTAAACTTCGAGGCTTACCTAAGAAGTTAGAGGGAAAACCGAGTGATCACATGATGAGATGAATTCGTAAACTGTGCACATGATCTGCATGCATACAACGCATTTAAGATAGCTTTGGTTAATAATGATCAAGAAAAAATTAAGGGTCATCAACATAAACCCAGAAGCAGACACATAAAAACAATGAAAGATCAATACACAATAAATCCTTATCGACTTTTATATGAACGAAGATGAATGAAACCATTGAAGGCAAAAAGTTCACTCGTATTACATGATCGATGACCAATAAATCTTTGGAACGATCGATTCAATAACGCGTTCCGAGATTGACAATGACATAAGTAAGAGTAAAGTTTTCTCTTTGTAATGTCGTACATCATTCTGTCATAACAGCTTATTAAATTAGTTTATGAAGCAAGCTGTCTTTGAAGTTTAACAATCACATTAAAATATGTTTGTAAAGAAATGCTTTGTAACGATGTGAATACAAAAAAAGAACACAGTCCAGTAAATCTTAGCTCTTTTTTCAATCCAATTGCCCGGCATTCAGTCTAGTTTGACGTTTCCAAAAAGTATCTTGTAAATAATATAGTCTTCATATAACATGTTCAGTACACACACTTTCCTCTCCCTTCTAGCCGATCAGTCTTCCTTCCACAATATCAAATACTTTTTTACAATATCTTTGGTGTCCCGCAGGGTTCAACTTTCGGCACAAGTTGACACCCCTAATATTCGAATAATACTGCGGTATTTAGTCGTAAATTCTTTGTAACTTCCTTATCAGCGTCAGAACGTGATTTACTTGCATTTCCACTATTTACGCTACTAGATTACATATTTGATAAGTCACAAATATTGCTTGTATTTTATATTTGTTAATCAAGATTGCATAGTTTTACATCGGTGTTGCATACAATTCTGGAGTAATATTTTGGTATAAAGCAGGGTGTTTTCGTGGGTTCAGACAAGTTCAAGTTCATCGGGCTCCGATGGAGGTGCCTACAAAAATGTTTCTACTACTATTAGTAGCGATTGTTCAGGTAAGGTTTTGTTTAATTTATTTCCAATAACATCTTTGCTTACTAAACTGTCTTACATTGTCACGTCCTTGTTAAGTATTATGACTTCGTAACTTGAACTGTGAAGCATTTAGTTGTTTTGTAACTTTCTTGTTATTAAACAGTTTTTCAATACTTTCAGCATGCTGCTAACGCCCAGTATTACTACCCGCCCTACGCATCACCCCCAGTGGCGGCAAGTCCGTACTTATCACAGCCTCCAGCATGCGCCTGCTGCTCCCCCCCGCTGAACATCCCGGCTCCCCCGGCATGTCCTGTTTACGTGACACTACCAGCGCCTCCACCTATACAAGTCCAACCTCCTCCTTTGCCACCAATGATGTTGGAACTCCCATGTCCTCCTCCGATCACCTTCACTCCTCCACCTTCACCTCCTATGATGGTCAATCCTCCACCTTTGCCTCCAATGACTATTACTCCTCCTGGCATTCCTCCGATTTGTGTAACCCCTCCGCCCCCGCCTCCCATGTGCGTGACGCCACCTTGTCCTCCAACGATGTACGTCAACCCTCCACTGCCGCCAGCGATTTACTTAGACTTACCGCTGCCGCCTCCGATCATCATTGAGCTGCCTCCTCCCCCACCGATTGTAGTGCAGCCGCCACCTCTGGGCCAGATAATGATACAGCCGCCTGCTTTGCCGCCGATGCCTGTACAGCCTCCTCCATTGCCGCCGATGATGGTTCAGCCGCCGCCACCGCCTCCAATGATGATTGAGATACCTGCGCCGGCGCCGATCACTGTACAACCGCCGTGTCCACCACCGATGTGTGTGCAGTCACCGCCTCCTGCTCCTATCAGCATCCAACCTCCTCCACTACCTCCGGTGATGGTGCAGCCTCCGCTGCCGCCGTCGATGTGCATTCAGCCGCCTCCCCTGGAGCCGTTCTGTGTGCAGCCCCCTCCCCCTACGCCGATCTGCTTCACGTCCTCCCCGTCGTGCGGCTGCGGTTGCGGGCCATCTCCTATCTACTTGTGACAGTTCGAATAGATTGTATTCGTTAACTTGTTATCACAAAGTGTTATATTAATTTTATTGTATTTTAAGTGATTAAAATACGAACTCGACTGCTTTGATTAATAAATAATTACTTAATGTTAAAATAACTTTTTCATTACAACACCTCACCTTCCTACTATGAAAACTCAATCAGGTGACTTAAGTGGTCTGAACAATTAAACTCAACAGAAGGAGGAGTAAATAAACGCGAGTAAAAAAGAGTACCCATAGGAACTCTTTCTTGTTTATTTATATCTTAGCTCTTATTTATAGTTTTACTTTTACCTACTTCTTATGAAAAACATCTCACAGTGTGCATCCTAATCTGTTCAATACCTGGCACGCCATGTACCATTTTCCATAAAACGCACAGTTGTACTCTCAGTAGGCCTACCATGACGTCTTAAAGCAGAACTTATTCCACTGAGGGAAAAAGATGGTGCTAGACACCCTGTATAGCTCTGTCTCTTTCCCTCTGTGGAATAAGTTCTGCTTTAAGACGTTATGGTAGGGTAGCAGGTCCGATTATACAAAACGCGAGTTACCCACCTAAGCTGCTTTCAAAAGCTGTCAGTGCCAACGATGACACTGACAGCCCTTGAACACATTACAAATGGTGCTAAGGCTGAATACGATCGACATATCTCCAACTGAAATTAGCCCAAAATATCACAAATCGTATCCTTAAAACTACAGTATATTTACGTTTCGTTCTTCTTCCTTAGCATGGCGGGCTCCGGGGGCCTATCCGAGTGGTCGGAAGGCGCTTCGGTGTGGTTCCAGCCGCCGGGCGCCGCTGCCCCGTTGCCCGGGGAGCTGGTGGAGGTGCACCGGGCTGCCAGGGTGCTGCTAGTGTCCGCACAACTCAATGGACAGGTAAAATCGAAAAGCTTCTATGTGTGGGGATTTTAATGAGAGCTAGGCTGGGTAGAAGCCTGATGAAAAAAAAACAGGTCAAATATAAGCACTAATATAAGTACAGTTGCTTTAGTCGTATGATCCCGATTATCATAGGGAGCCTACAAAAGTGGCAACAGCATTCGCATATTTCTAGGGTTTGGACTCGCCCCTTTAATAAATAAAATTAACCATTTTATTCAGGTTCCTTTTCTCGACGTTTTATAAGTGCCCATGTAGGCCTATGTGAAATAAAAATAATTATGTTGATGTTGTTTTTGAGGTAATAAAGACCCATATCAACCCTTAACCTAACCAATAAACCACAATAACGAAGAACCTCATAGCTGGCAACATTATCGTCTTTACACAAGACTGCCAGTACCAATATACATTTCAACCAATTTATTTGTGCAGGCGGGAAAACTTAGAACTATAATAAACTAGCTTTTGCCCGCGGCTTCGCTCGCTTTCAATTTGGGGTAACACAGTTCCCCTTTCCTGATTTACAGGTACCTGCTACCTGTAGTTTTTGCCCTTGCGCCTTATTTATTGTAATAGAAATGCTAAGTTTTCCCTTTTCTTCCCTCTTTCTCCCTCATATCTCAATCTTTTTAAAAAAAAATAGCCTATGTCCGTCTCCAGGGTCCAAATTTATCAAAATCGGTTTAGCCATTTAGGCGTGAAGACGTAACAAACTCACTTTCGCTTTTATAATATCAGTAAGAATGTACCAAGTTTACACATAACGATGCAAACTCTCTTGACGAGCACCGCCACACGAAACTGCATACTTAAAGTAGTCATGCTGTTGAAAAACAAAAGACTGTCGGAACTTCATAATTGGAATGGGACAACTCTTTGACAAAATAAATGATTGTGATTGTGACAGTACCATCGCTTACAATCGTACATGAAACTATTCTACGCACGCAGGTTACATCACGACTCTTACAGTATGTAGGAGGTACAGTCACGTACTAAACTGCAGCCTGGTGTCAAAATATGCTGGTATAATAGTTGCTATTTATTTATTGTTCACATTAAAATATTGATTCGATCTAATAGTCTAGTCAACAAGTGCTTTTTTAGTCAAAACTTTTTAAAAGTCATAGGATAATAAATAATGATATTTTAAAAGAAAAGCGTACCTTGATATTATTAACAAGTGGTAAAAAAAAATGTTAATTAACAAAACGGTTTTTTAGCAATAAAACATTTTTTTTAAGGATCGTTTTTTATCTTAAAATTCATAATTTTTTACGAGGAATCTATTTTCAAAAAAAAAATGTCTATTATCTTATAATTAGTCTATTTGTTTATAACAATTTTATAAACAAATAGAATTAAAATTTATAAAAAAATATTTTTAGGTAGCTTTTATTGATAGAAAAACGAATGATCATCGACATTGGAAAAAAAAATAATTCTTGTAACATTTATTTAAATATTTAATTTGCCACCTAGGTAATTTGTTAATAACAAATCGAAAATTAACATTTTTTTAATTTACTTAACGGAAATCCTTTCTTTAATCTTTGAAGAATAGCTCCACGAGAGGAAAAAAAAATGAGATTTCTGGTTTAACAATTATGCAACTTGCAATGTTTATAGCCCAGACGGAAGAAATTGTTAATTAATTTATGGATAACATTTTATAAAATCGCGATAAAAATATTTTATCTACGGCATTTCATTCTTTAATTTGTCTTGTACGTGTCTGAATTTTTTCAAATTTTAATATCAACATTTAATATGTTTAAATAACATTTTTCATTAAAGCGCTCGAAGGGGGCGTGGCTTGCGGAAACCCGAGTACCCGTTTTCAGGCGTATTTTCAGCTCCCTGTAAAATTTTTAATATTGGTCCTACAATTTCGCGAGTTGAGAGGTTTTTTTAGGAAATTTTCTCCTCTTTTTGAATCTTTTTTCAAAATCAAAATATATCAAATAGTTTTCGAGATATACCAAAAAAACTAAAACGCTCTTTTTTGTTTACTAATTTGTTAATAACTTTTGCAATTTTTTCGAGCGGGTCTTGAATTTTTTCAAAAACTTTCTAGATTCGATCCCGAATCGAATGAGCCCTCAACCATATTTTTCCGAGACTTTTAAAAAGTTTTGACTAAAAAAGCACTTGTTGACTAGACTATAACACAATGGCTTGGTGTTGATTAAAGTTAGTTTGTTACACCATGAATCTTTTTTTTTGTGATAGCATCATTTGTTTAATATTATTCTTTAATTGAGTGTAGATTGCGTTATTTTTGACTGATTTCAAGAATTGTTCGATTTCTTTCGGCTCCAATCACGCATCAGCTTCAAAATAACTTTCCATTTTGTTTTGAATAGCTTACTCTATAATGTGACCAAAAGAGTTAGGCAGAGTGTACCTAATACTACACCAACATTTCTCCATAAGTCCCATGTAATAGGGGATGAGCCTTTTGCCATCAACCGGCCACAAAACGAGACTCCGTGGTTGCTACCCAATAACAGTTTGCTAGACTGAGTAATTAAACCTAGTATCTCATGCTCTTTAGAAAAAGTACCTTACTTCGATCACCATTCACTAGGTCGTCCGTGAATACCTTATAATTAATCCTGATGTTGTTTTTGATCACGCTCGTTACATTCCAATCCCCATAATTTGCATCACAAGGTCGAGTTGACGAACGTTTTATTTTTCTTCTTAATCCATGTAATATACCGGTCGTGCAGTCAATGCAGCTTGTTCTACAAGGTCAGCGCGATTACATGACCTCTTTGCACCTTATTTCCGACATTTCGTACAATAAAACGGAAATCTTAACTCATTGTCCCATTATTTGTCTATGGTGCAAGCGCCAGGTTAGCCCGCGAAAATCAATTTTTCTTATGTTTTTTTTATTATTTATACGTAGGTAAGTGTCACGGGGTCTAGAAATGGTCGCTTTAGCAGAATCGGAAGAAGAGAAAATATATATTTTCTTTTTAATTACAGCTGATATGTGGCAATAATTAATTATTTCTTAAATTTACCCGACTCTTTTATTTCTTATAAATGAAAATGTATAAAATCTACTTCTTCTAACCTGACAGACAGATGTCCTACTGGGGAGTTTGTTCCGCCACTTTTTCTTCGCAGCTAAAACACTAGGAAGTGTCTCTTGTAATTTGACGATCAAAAAGTGCTGTTTATCAGCCTAATTTGAATAAATAACTTTGAATAATAATTTTGAATCATAATAACATGATAATATGAATAACGTAAACCACCATGTGACCATTCACAAAGAGACAATTCCTAATAATTACTGCATCTGTGACCATTTTAAGAATTTTAAAGCTATTCATATTATTATCCTATTATGATTCTGCTACAGCGGCCATTTTATACCCCCCTGGTTGTATGTTGATAAACTATGTATAAATCGTGACCGTAACACATATTTCTAAATAGACCATTAAAATCATATTTACCTTATAATGTTCATGTAATAAACCCATTAAATGAAAAGTCATTTAATCACATTAAATGAAAACTCATTTAATCACATTAAATGAAAACTCATTTAATCACATTAAATGAAAACTCATTTAATCTCATTGAATGAAAACTCATTTAATGTGATTAAATAAAGTATGGTGGTTGTATTGATGCATGTGACTAATAGAGTGATATTTATGAATGTTTATGGATGGAGAGGGAAGAAAGGCCAAAGAAAAGATGGAGAACAGAGTAAATGATGCCGTGACGTCGGACAGGGGCCAATGGAAGAAGAAAAGGTTGCGCCGACCTCAAATAGAATGGGACAAGAGCAGGAAGAAGTAGAAGAAGATAAATCAATAAAGCCATACTTGCTACTGTCGCGATTAATAATCAATATACAACCTGCCAATTGACCTGCAAATTGCAAACACGTAAGATTAATTTGAATATCGAAGGCTACTCTGGCGCTTCCTTCTTAATACAAAGCAAATAATCGCAACAAAGACTGGCAGGGTACATTGTTCCACCGTGAGTGGCGAGAAAAGGCATTCGACGGATCGCAAGGCCGCGGACGGAATGCCGATAGAGAGTTGACTCAACGACTTTACTTCTTTATAATTTATGCTCGCCTAGTACGTTGATTAGGTTTTATTGGTATTGTCTATGGACTGTCATAAAGAAATTAAACGCTACAAATGTGTGAAACTTGTTTTGGATAAACTGCTATTGGAGAATTAACAGAAGTCTTCATTAAAACATGTCCTCAGTAACAACCTGTTTATAGTCTTTCCTACATATAACGGTTATGTTTCGACTAGTAGGTATGTCACCTGCCTTGGCATTCGTAAAATGGCTTTAATATCTTCGTTGTCGCAAGCTATTAAAATATATTTCATCATGATGCGTGCACTTGTTCTATTTATTCTAGTAATGGGTATGTTTATTATTTACAAACCATAAAAACAAATCACAGTATATTACACTTCACAATTATATTACAGAGCTAAAGTTTGTATGTGTGTATGTTTTTTATTCCTTCACGCTGAAACGGCCTAACGGATTTGGATGAAATTAGTTATCAAGTTAGGTAATATTCTAGATTATTACATAGGCTACTTTAATCCTAGAAAAATTGCGATGTTTCCGTGACATGACCAAATAACTACAATATGGTTTTTCACCGCGTTTAACACCACGGCCCACAGGGCGCACAGTCAAGTCTAAAATAATAATATTGCCATCCAAGGTGGCAATGCTGCCAGTATTCTGGGCACTTTTCCTATTGACAGCGATGTGTACGAATTTATTGTCGCCCTGTTTTTTTTCTAACTTGTTCTTTATTTTAATTACCTTATCTATTTTTCTAATTGCACAAGTCCAGTAGACCTCGTCCACAATTATCAACGGCTGATTTTCTAAAACTAGGTTAACAATTACAACTTCCCGGACTGATGCAACCTCAGGAACGGAAAGTATCGGGTAATTAAGTAATATTTAATAACCATTAGGTAATCTAATTCGTATTTAAGTATGGTGCCGTAATTTGAGATCTTTGATTCGCTCGGCGTTTGGTTTTCTAAAATAGCTGCACGCAAATATTGTGATGATGAATTAAACTATTCAGTAGGTACGAAGATTAACGATATTTTTGATTGAAAGAGCAGGTCTAGTATGTGTCTAAGGCCCCATTGTACAAATTATGAACTGGGTTTAGCGTTCAACATATCATCAATGTCACGACATAAAGGGACCACAGACTCGAGTATAATATGGTTTTAATTTCAACTCGATACCTTCACGCGTTCTCGAGTAAAGGGTCTTGACAGACAGACAGACGAACCACAAAGTGATCCAATAAGGGTCCCGTTTTTTACCCGACTGCGCACCGCAAAGGAGGGTTATGTGTTTTCCTTTTAAGGTACGCAACCATAAAAACGATTAAAATTATTTCAAAAACAAGAATCGTACGTAATCTCCACCATTATAATGGAAACTCAGATTAAATCGTCACAGCCAATCGATACACTGATGGAAACCAGTACATCTTCGTGTGTTACTTAATCTCGACTGGTCCAGGCAGGCCGTTATCCCGAGAGCACACCATAACAGTTTTCTAAGTACTATCTACCAAGGTATGTAGTACAATCAGTTAGCCTCCACTAGCCAACCACTACACAACGCACTTTTGCGGATAAGTTTAAATCCATAAAACGTTTTGCGGTGCTTGAATTTTGTATTAGAAACTAGTGCATAGATAGAAGGTGAAAATAGTGTTGTTCTAGTGAATTCGATTGTTGTTTTCGACTGTGGTAATTACGTTACGATGACTGAAACGTGAAATGAAATAAAAATTTAAAAAGAGCGTGATTTTGGACCGATAAATAAAGTTGTGGTTAATTGAAAGCTATGGAGAAGATCACATTAAAATACAGCACGTGTTCAAAAATTTGATGTGAAATCTTCGTTAGAATCATCAAATTGTCGTGCTAGCCGATGCGTGTCCGATTTGCGCCCACACCTCACAGTTCACCGGAATCTCTAAAATCTTGCATGTCTAACGATTCTTGCAATTCCTCATGTCGGTTTCGTTTAGTGTCTCATCGACAGAACAGCTGTGAAACCAAGAATATTAAGTCGATTATGAAGAAAGTGCCGACGAGGTCGTGTAGCGAGAAATCGCTTAGTTTTGACAAAAGTATGAGGAGACGAAGACCTGCATCTGTGTCAGCATTGAAGGATTTATGCCTGGATATTCTTGTAAACAATGTAATTGTTTTTTTAATATTTTTCCTATACTAATAGAGATTTATCTACAGCAATTTCCATCAATGAATGAGCTAACATAATGAACCATTTAGTCCCCTTTAGTTACGGTCGTTTAACACCAATAGATTTAAATAAAATTGCATTTTATATGAAACAGTTGTCATTCACATGCATGCAATTGATTTCATTTCACGACCGGCAGCCATATACAAGCTCGCTTTTTTGCGGGTGGGAGCGGGCGGAGTGTCAGAGTTTTACTGACTAAAGCCCCGTTCGAATAAACAAAAACGACTCGTTTTGCTTACGGATGGTAGTATTTTGACATAAGTTCTATGAGACTTATGTCAAAATCTTACTATCCGTAAGCAAAACGACTCGTTTTTGTTTATTGGAACGGGGCTTTAATCACACATATGTAGTCCTTTTGCTCTTTATGTTCCGGGGCCGTGGACCCCAGCAGGCGGTGGCCTTGGCAGGCCCCTCTGCAAACAAGCTCGCTTAGTTTCTTTTAAGAAAACCATACAATATCATTCATATACCTACTTAATAATATGTTTTAAAATTTTAAATTTGAAAGTAACTCTGTTTTATTTGGATTTGTATTTGATTTGTATTTTATTTTTTTTATTTGGATTTGTAAAAACATTTTGCTCAAACATTTCCGTAGGCATACTTTAATACCTTCACGCAGACCCTGGTTTAGAAAGAGAAACCCTGCAGGTATAGACAATTATAGACTGTGCTACGCAGGCAAAGCCACATGCAAAATCTAGTTAATTATAATAGAACCATCACTTGTTGCATGCACGCTCCGACCATAACTATGTACTTAATGATCACCTGTCAACATGTAATGGAGATGGCTTATTTTAATTTGCAAATAACGAATGTAAATGGGGGTCAGTTAGCTGTAACATTTTAATCAATACTGACTCGATCGCTAATGAAGTAAGTGTTTACTCGAGCGAGTCTACTCAGTGATATAAATAGTCCTCCTGACTGCTGTAGGCCACGGCAGCCAATCTCAGCGGGGATTAGCCATCTGCACGGAAGATATTATAGTGTACAAGTGTGCGCGGTGCAGGTGCACTCTCTATCCCCTCACTCTCATAGTCCGATGGAACGGCAATCCGATGTGACCGGAGAGAGATCAGGCGTAGGAACGCACGTGCTTTTCGGGGCACGGACGTATCCTACCGCCAACTTACAAACTCTGGGCTGCTACTGTGAAATTCCTAAAAACCCAATAACACTCACCTCATACATAAGTTCTACGTAACTCATAAAACTTAACATCACGCCTGCTTTTCCCCAAATGGTTAAGCAGGGATGTTCACATTAACGCCATCAAAAGAGATCAGTAACCAGGCTCGTCTGATACAATTTTTTTTTCTCATAAAGTAAAATTTATTTGGAAGTAAAAACAAAAGTAAAACAAAAACAAAGTAAAAGTTTCATAAAGTAAAAACAAACAATTATTATTCATAAAACTAAATAAAGTGTTGAAGAAATTTTTAAGAAACAAAAAACCAAATATATCTGTCGGGCTTAGTTCTCTCCCTTCTATCTCTTATGTTGACCGAACCTACATATTTCGCCAGTTCTGTTTCATCATCATCTGCGTAGCCTCTTGCCAACTATGTTGGATTCGGCGTCCAGTACTGAAAACGGAGAGACCTTACTGACTTTCACAAACCAGTTATTCTGGGTAAAACGACCTTTGGTAAGACTGGTAGTCAGACTTTCGTTTCGCCAGTGTTATGTTTCACTCCCATATCCCGTGAGGGCGAGCCATTATCACCATAGTCTGTTTATTGTGTTCCCATCCCGTTGTAGGAACACAGGCCTTACCATTACCTAACCATAAATTCAAATCTCGGGCTGCACCTGTGAATCTCCTGATGGATAAAAACAATATCATTTTGTCTGACTTCGGTATCAAACTACTACCTACTACACCAATGATACAGTTACGGTACGAAGAACTAAATCAATTTACAGTCCATTACGCAGTGCTTAAAAGTTACAATAGAAATATGCAAAGGCAGCGATCGTTGAAATGTAACGAATTAAAGTGATCTTGATAGCGAAAAGATCTCAGTAGGTCGCAAGAGATGCTCCGATAGTATTGTGAGAAGTCATCGCATTATGTCACAGATACGCCGCTTGGGCTTTATAATTTTCCAAGTTACTGACGTTTCGCTGTTCCTTTTTTAAAAGAGGCGGTTTATGTTTCGAATGTTGGTAATTATGAGAATTGTGCAACCGCATACTTCAATCTTCAGTTACAGCATTTTGGCGAAGTTGTTGGATTCGTTTTTCTGCTATGTAGTTAGCTACCAAGAAAACCGTTCTTTTACAACCCATGACGGTTGGCTGCCTTTTCCTGGCTTGCAATCTAACCGAATGCAGTTAAATACCAGTATCTCACTTAGAGCTGTTCTCCATTGACTTTTACAACTTGGCAACTGTTCTTATTCCATCTTTTTCATCAACAGCCTCAAACCTTCGCCCTGCAAATGGGCAACGGTGAAGATGAAGGCGACCCAGTCTGGCCCCGCGAAGAGCTGGGCCCTACTGGTGTGGACGACATGACAAGGCTCCACGACCTGCACGAAGCCGCCTTGTTGTGGAACCTGAAACTCAGATACGAACAGGGACTGATATACACATATGCGGGGTCCATATTGGTGGCTGTTAACCCTTATAGACCTGTCGACGCGTTGTATGGCTTGCAGACTGCAAGGAGGTAAGAGTCAATTTATCTACACATTACTTATGCCTCTGGCAAATAATTTAACATATTCTTAGAGTATCGATGGAAATAAAAACATGTATTCGCGACGAGGTGCCTTCAGTTGCTGTAACGTGCAAAAAACTAGACATAAAATAATTTGTTAACCCTTTTAAAGACACCTCACTTTTACAGTCCAGGGCTAAGTCATTTTTGAATCTCCACCTGAACAAGTTTACCTTGCTTCGGCCAAACTATCCTGGAGTCCATTTAAAGACTTCCCGGTCAAGGCCACTTATGCCAAAGCGTGGGAAAATTATACTTTGACATTAATATTAAAACCGGTCACTTTCAGGTACCACGCAGCAGAGGCGCTAGGCGATCTCCCACCACATCTGTTTGCCATAGCGGCGGCTGCGCGCGCGGCACTCCCACAGCCTCAAGCCATCCTCATCTCCGGCGAGTCCGGCGCGGGCAAGACCGAATCCACCAAGCTGGCTGTCCAGTTCCTCGCCGCCGTCGCCCCCGCGCCCCCCGGCCGCGCCCCCGTCTCGGAACAAATCTTAGAAGCAGCCCCCTTACTAGAAGCCTTCGGAAATGCAAGAACACCAAAAAACCACAATTCTAGTCGATTCGGAAAACTCTTGGAATTGTATTTCAAAGATGGCTCCCTAGCTGGAGCGAGGGTAGCTCACTACTTGTTGGAGAAGTCCCGAATAGTCACACAGTCTCCTGGGGAAAGAAACTACCACGTATTCTATGAACTGCTGGCCGGATTAGATGAAGAACAAAGGCGGTCTAGAGGTCTTCTGACTGCTGAACATTATTTCTATTTGAATCAAGGAGGAGACTCTGGTGGCGCAGGCGCGGGTGCTGATTGGTCCGCTTTGTGCGGCGCTATGCAGGTTCTCGGGATCGGGGACGCAGAGCGAGAGGATATAATAAGAGTTTTAGCAGCTGTTTTGCACTTGGGCAACGTATATTTCCATAGAAGACAGTTGCGACACGGTCAGGAAGGTGTGCAGTTGGGTGGGGGCGCCGAGGTGCGTTGGGCGGCGCATTTACTTAAAGTCCCGGCTGAGGCGATGGCGCGGGCCCTGACTACGCGGGTCACTGCGGCAAGAGCGGAGCGGATGCGGTCTCCACTGCCCATCGACCAGGCTCTGGACGCGAGGGACGCGTTCGCTAAGGCCCTCTACTCTTCTCTATTCAGCTGGCTAGTCCTCCGCATCAACTCGATCGTCCACCGCGCCGGTCTACACGATGCTCACAGAATTTCTCTCCTGGACATCTTTGGATTTGAAGACTTGGAAGAGAACTCTTTTGAGCAACTTTGCATTAACTACGCTAACGAAACGCTGCAACATTATTTCAATAAGCATATATTTAAATTGGAGCAGCAGGAGTATCAGAAAGAACGTTTGGAGTGGTCGAATTTGACTTGGAATGACAACTCTCCGGGTAGGTTTTATTAATAAAAATTCTATGTGCTTCAATAACGTTTAAAATTGTTTATCTTTTGCAATCATAGAGTTTTTTAGGTCTATAGAAAAATGTTCTACTACGTGTGAATGAGTTTTAAAATTGCTTATCTTTTGCAGTAATACAGTTGCTGAGCAAGAAGCCAGTGGGGATCCTGCATCTCCTGGATGATGAGAGCAACTTCCCGCGGGCGTCCGATGCCTCGTTCCTAGAGAAGTGCCATTATAACCACGCGTTGAACGAACTATACTCCAGACCGAGATTAGGAGCGAGTGAATTTGGGGTGAGTAGTAGTATAGTCAGCAAAAGAGAGATGAATAACCAGGTTGGTCAGATTCAGTTGTTTTTTTTTTCTTAGAAACCGATGGACGTCTGCAACTGAAACTAATGAACTGTTTGTTTTCTATTATATGAAGTTTACTTTATTCGGAAACATTCATGGATTTTAAAGAAAAACACAACTATACCTGACGACCCTGGTTAATTGTCTCTTTTCCTGTTAATTGTCTCATTTCTTCTTTACGTGTAGATAAAACGTATATTGTATAAAACCAGGTCTAAAATGGCCACCCAAACAGAATCATAATATGCTGAAAATATGAATTACGTTATCATTCGTAAAATAACCATAAAGTGACAAATTATTGCAAATTAACTGCGTCTGTGATCATTTTAAGAATTTTAAAGTAATTCATATTATGTAGATGTATATATTAGAGCTATAATAATAATAATATCTGTCTAACTATAAGTGCAAGGCAGAGACGGGACTGGTCTATAGATCTTGAACCTAGAGATGCCAACTACTTAACCACGTTATAAAATAAAATCTTGCCCACGTAGTAAAAACACATTAAATGGTATTCCCCATACTTGTAAAACTGCATTATTTTGTTCATCCGAGTCATTAATTCATCGAAAAGCATCCTTACTAATATTATAAAAGCGAAAGTGAGTTTGTTTGTTTGTTTGTTACCTCTTCACGCTTTAATGGCTACACCGATTTTGATGAATTTTGGTACAGAGATAGTTGGGAACCAGGAGACGGACATAGGCTAATATTATTTATAAAAAAGTGGGATGTGAGGAAGAAAAAGGGAAGAAAAGGGAAAACTTAGCGTTGCTATTACAAATCAATAAGGCGCAAGGGGAACTGTCCCCGGTGTTACCCCGAATTTAACGCGAGCGAAGCCGCGGGCAAAAGCTAGTAGATAATATTTGTATATCGTGATAGTTCAAGGTGATGTGACTAACGTTCCATCTCAAGACATTCTCCAACATGGACACTGACAGCTGTAGGTCAATTATCAGCATGATGCTGATGACTCCTATAAATCATCTGTCAAACATGTAGTGTTGGCACTTCAGTTGGCGTTGTTTGTTCAAATATTGGCGGAATGTGGCTAGTACAATTTAGGAAAATAAACCTCATCGGAATGTAAATAAGGTCGTTATTTAATCAACATAAATATTTGTGGAAGTATAAAAAAGTACATAATGAATATAGTAATGAGAACATTAAACTTTATGGGTATGAAGAACGGGGTGTAAAGCTCTTCAGCCCCTTCCGAAAAGGGAGATCCTACCGACCAGATGGGTGTCGTGTCCGACGAAGCTTATTCACTTTTTATTTTCGAATGGGAAATCTACTAATGCCTTCTCCCGCTCTGGGTGGGGTAGAAGGTAGTGATATTCCTACTTTTGCCCTTTGTGTTTCGGCACGCGTGGAAAACGAACGCGCCGTCGACACGGCCTGTCGTAACTAGACGGACGGACAGTAAGCTACCGATTACTCACTGTCCATAGGCCTGAGGGTATTCAATGTACACACACAAACATCGGGATTAGGTTTACCGAGACATTTTTGTCGTTAGATGATGGTTCTTTTTTTTAATTCGATTTTTTTTTCTATTTTATTGTGCACCACTTCTACTGTTTTCTACCTATAATTATTATGTAGGTAACCTGTTATTGGAGACCTCCTAGCACAGGTATATCTTTTACTTAAAAGGAGGTCCCTGTAATGTTTACTGTAAAAGTTGTACATGTTTTATAAACTTTTTTTTTTATGGGTAACTAAATTTAAAACAAGAATACCTAATGTAAACAAACCTCAACTTCTAGATCAAACATTACGCGGGCCAAGTCTGGTACAACGTGGAAGGTTTCCTGGACAAGAACCGGGACGCCCTCCGCGCCGATGTCTTGGAACTGCTGTGTAGCAGTGAGGTGCCCCTGGTAGCTGAGATGTCGACGCAGCTGAGGGCGCAGCATGACGCTAACAAGACCTTGCCGAGAGGCGCCAATGGGCGGTTCGTCACTATGAAGCCGAGGACTCCTACGGTTGCTGCTAGGTAAGGGGATCCGAAACGGTATTTTAATGACGAAGATTAACAGCAGGCAACAATGGGACAATTTGTCGTTGACAACGCCTTAATCTTGTAGTTATGGCTCATGATGCCCAAGAATAGTCATTATTAATCAAACGTGAGTCTATATATTGCAAAGGTCTGTTCTTGGCCTTCATAAAATAGAGTGGGTAGTAAATGCATTGTGTGAATGATGTGTGTTACTAAGAAGACAGATGCCGAATGAAAGAGACTTTCCTTCACGACTCAAGGAACCATAATGTGGAGACCAAAGTAGAAAGAAATAAAGAAAATACTTTTATTTTGCATAAGCCACAAGTGCACATAACATCAGACAAAGAAATAAAAAAGGAAACCATAAAATTAAATTTTAAAAAATAATTATAATAACTTAAAACTAAATACATAAAGAAGATAATTATTGTGTGTCACGGCTGCGCCAAATAGGCCCAATTCAGCAAACTGCCGGGCAACTAGTGGCCGACGCTGGTTTTCAACTGGACCTGAAACGAGGGGTATGTGTGAGACCAGAGACCAATCTTGGTAAAATGTACTTTGTAATCCTAAAGCGAAAGTGAGTTTGTTTGTTACGTCTTCACGCCTAAATGGCAAAACCGATTTTGATGAATTTTGGTAGAGAGATAGTTGGGATTCTGGAGACGGACATAGGCTAAAAAAAGTGAGAAAAGGGGGAGAAAGAAGGAAGAAAAGGGGAGAGGAAGATTTTTTTTTTCGTTCATCTCGGGGGTTAAAGTTAGCGTTAGCCCAAAGTAGCCATGCCACGCGGATGAAGTCGCGGGCGGAAGGTAGTAAGTAATAAAGTTATTTGTATGCTAGATGTGGGGACGGAAGCCTGTTACGTCTAACTCTAATAAGTTGAGTCAAAAATACTGACATATTTTCTTATAATCCATTCCGCCCCCCAGGTTCTCAGACAGTCTCCACCAGCTGCTAGAATCCATGTCCCGCTGCAACCCCTGGTTCGTGCGTTGCATCAAGCCCAACACGGACAAGTCCCCCATGAAGTTCGACATGCCCTGCGTCCTCGCTCAGCTGCGCTACACCGGCATGCTGGACACCATCAAGATCAGGCAGACGGGGTATCCTATTAGGATACCTTTCCAGAACTTCGTGGATAGATATAGGTGAGTAGTTATGGTTCTGCGTAGTGAGGGGAAGAGGGCAAAGGGTCTATAGAGTGTCGTGTTTCCCAGTTAATTGAGTTGGAGAAGTCAGACAATGGGGGCATGAAATACTATATTCAGCTGCATCCTGTCAGATTAGAAGCAAGCTTATTAATTAACTATTTTTTTCTTCTCAGCTGAAATTGTTTTGGGAGTTTGGATTAAGTCTCAGGGTTATGATAGCACCAATATGTCGTACGTTAAACATTCTGCAATTACTAAAATGATATCGTAGTCAATAGGCAACACCGCTGCCCGTTAACATTTTTACTATTTATTGTGAGAAGTATAACTTGAAAAGTATTACTGATGACTCTGAGAGGAGAAAATAACTTTAAAATTACCACAGGTACTTGTTGAAGTCGACACCTTCACGCTCGACGCCCTACAGAGAGATCTGCAACTCCATCCTCGCTGAGATGCCACCCACTGGTGCCGGTACGTATCCAAACCTTTTTTTTTTAATATTATGTACACACGATGGCAGGTCAACCTATTCTAAACTATTATAACCTGATCTCTCTACTACGGAAAAAGATCAGGTTAAAATGGTTTTGTGTCGGTTGATGTGCCGTCGTGTGTACAAACACAAAGTAACTACGATACAACGAGTAATTTTGTAGGCAAAATTTTGTAAACAGTCCCGACATAATTCTGAAAACAGGCCAATCAATTAAAAATGATTTTTATATGCCATTCATAAGAGTATGGGAAGACCAAAGAAACGTATGAACTGTCTGAAGGATGGTATGGCAAGACCTTACTGATAAGATGACGAGTAGAAGAAGAAGAGAAGTAGAAGACCCCAAATAAACACAATCCGTGCACTCAATAATCACATCGACAAAAATAACGAAATTTTAGAACAAACACTATGTATGGTTCAGAGGAAGCCGGTTAGTTAGTTGAGTTGTTGGATGTGAGTTGACGAAAAACCACAGACTTCACGATATTATAGTTTTATTCGTAAAAGTTACTGAAGGTTCCGTTGGATGCTAATCCCGTTTATAGTTATAGCGCTACGGCAGCTATTGGTCAACTAAATAATCTAATCTAATATATAAAATTCTCGTGTCACAGTTTTCGTTCCCATACTCCTCCGAAACGGCTCGACCGATTCTTATGAAATTTTATATGCATATTCAGTAGGTCTGAGAATCGGCCAACATCTATTTTTCATACCCCTAAGTGAGCAGCGGGTGAAACCGCTGGGCACAGCTAGTATACTTATAAAATTTCCGTGTCACAATGTTAGTTACCGTACTCCTCCGAAACGGCTCGACCGATTCTTTTGAAATTTTGGGTACATATTGGGTAGGTCTGAGAATCGGCTAACATCTATTTTTCATACCCCTAAACCTCAGCGGGTGAAACCGCTGGGCACAGCTAGTTATAAATATAAAAGTAACTAAAACGCGTAGCGAAACGTAGGTCGCAGCGCTAACACTTTGCCTATACGTGAACCGTACACACTAGAAGAACCACCTATTTTTTTAAATTATCTTTAATAATATTGTATTAGTTATTATCATCACAGACTTGTTTCTATGAAATTAGCGGAACATCTGCTTCGGTACATAAGTTATGTGATATTAAAATTTAAACGCTCAACTTATAGTTTTACGAGGTATTGGTTCACAGAACGACACTTATCTTTAAAGGCAATCTGTGTGCGATAATTGCTTCCGCGGTGCCAATGCTCTTGCCCATTACTGCCACAAGCTGCACGACCACGCGGCATTCTTAGAGTAGACCATGATGCACCGCGTTGTAAATTATACGAGGTGCAAATGCGTGTCGCGTCATAAGTAGCCCACTGGCCGTAGTTGGGGACTTAACTTCAATAACGCCTTCTAGAGGTTTCTACCATGCGAAATGCAAAAAAATAAAGTTTTATTGTTGCACACAATATGTTGATAGATTTTTAAACTGATTAAAAATATGTTGAATTCTTAGTTCCCTGCCTATTGTTGTGTTAGCTCCGACATTCCTATTAGCAGTTAAAATATTGAAAATAATTACCTTTGAAATGGCTTTCGCACATCCCTCAGATCACTTTTTGCATCTCGCCTATGAGGTTCTTTTCTACTATCCTGGCTGAGGCCTGAAGCCCCTAAGCCTCCAGCCAAAGGCTACAGATCACAGACTGCATTCTTTATTTACACAAAACTGAACCTTAAGAGTTTCAACATCTCTCACTCATTTCCGCCTTCTTCTTCGGATTGGAAATCATCAAATAACCCAGGCAGACAGTGGCCTTGGCAAGGCCTCTCTGTTTTGCTAACATTTCTTTGAGACGCGCATGGAGCACGAACGCGCCGTCGACACGGCCTCTCGTCACTAGACGGAGGATGAGCTACCCATTGCTCACCGTTCACAGACCCGCGTCTACGGTGGCCAAACAAGAGTTGGTTCGCTATCATTTCCGCCTTACATATTGTTAAGAACACCGGTTCCTTTTAACGACTTAACTAATTAGCTTGTCAGTTTCATCACAGCGGTATATTTATCACTATCTCTCGGTTATCTTTGCGGTCGCCTCTGATACGGTACCTCCTCAATGATCGGTCAGTTATTTCTGTGATGTGTCCGAGTGCTGGTCGAAATGGGCAAGATTTGGAAACGGGTCAAGAAAAGAGGGTTTACGTTGGAGGCTATGGTTTTGTGTGAGTGGATTTTAAAAGGGGTTATGAGTACAGACATCTCTGGCTACCTGATTTTTATTATCTGCCGCTATGAAAATTAAAATAAAGACTCTGTAAAAGAATTCCTTTAAGAGTTCTTTAAAATTATGTGATTATTTGATAAATTATTGCGACACAAAAATGAATAAACGAGAATTAATAATAATTAATTAATGTAACTGTTCAATTTAATATGTTTTTTTTTCTTTCTTAAATGTATTTACAACTATTTAAATTGCAATGCAAAATGTATAGAATTTGAGTTTGACATATTTTATGGGTAGCCAAACTTCCAATAAGGTGATATTTCACCTGCATTTTGACTACCTACACCAGTAATTAATATCTAAAAAGGCATATACTTGCATACCTACATACTTACTACAAATTTCTGTGTTGAAGAAAGCTATTCAGACGAAAACTAACTCTAACCGTATGTCCTTGTTAATTTGTATAAGTATCTCGTGAATTTGATCGTTGTTTCATAGTGTTTTTTCCGAAGTCTTACTGTAGAAGTTCTATTAACAAGATGTGTTCATTTCAGTCGGTGCGGACTACCAATTGGGCGCAGCGCGCGTGTTCCTAAGAGAGGCGCTTCACAGAGCATTGGAGCGAGCGCGGGCTGACAAACTGAGAGCAGCAGCGACTAAGTTGCAGGCACACTTCCGAGGATTTTTGGCAAGGTAAGTCTTAATAATGAACTCAAAAAATTGAAAATTCTCAGTCATACGTACTTATAAATTGTGTGCAATAGAAAACTCTCAAGAATATTTCTCTTGCAAATACTTTACCATATTGCTTATGAGTACATACATTTTTATATGTTTTCATTTACGGCTAAGTGCCAAATCGCATATTAGTGTTAATGATTATGGTGTTGCATTCCTATTATCAACCTCACAATGAATTTCAAACAACTAAAGCAAAACTACTAACATCAGCTGTATTTCGGGTGGTCCATATAGAGTGACGTTTTGAATATTGGGATTATATATAGATTCCTCATGCCCCCAGGCATAATTTTATTGATGATTATTATGATGATCGATTATGGCGCCACTATTTTAGACCAGCTTGTATATCTAAACAAATGATTAATATATATTTAAAAAAATTTCAAGATCTAGTTTCGAACACTCACATAATTTTATTCTTCCACAGAAAACGCTACCAACAGCTCCAGTACGCGACCGTGGTGCTGCAGGCGTGGTGGCGCGGCGTGGTGGCGCGGCGGCGCTACGTGCGCGTGCGGCGCGGCGTGGTGCGTGCGCAGGCGCTGGTGCGCGGGCGGCGCGCGCGCAGGCGCCTGGCCGCGCTCAGGGACCAGCACCGCCGGCGGGCCGAGCAGCAGCAGGCGGCCGCTAAGTATGACCAGTAGGGTTACCATGACATCTTATAGCAGTTCTTATTCCACTGAGGGAAGAGATGGTGCTAGACACCCTGTATAGCTCTGTCTCTTTCCCTCAGTGGAATAAGTTCTGCTTTAAGACGTCGTGGTAGGGTAGCTGAACAGTATTTAAAACCGCGTTCAAGAGCTGGCAACTCTTGACCACCGCGAAGAGGCCGACCAAAAATACGTCAATTTCTTAAAGTCGTTTCTACACGGGAACATATTTGATTCGCTAATTACATGAAAAATTTAATTATTAATGCCGTGCAGACCAATTGATTATGTGATATCACGCATATCTACTTCGACAATTTTATGTTTCTTTTATTTCGGTTTCCACTAATGACATTACGCTCCACAGACGCCGCGCTGCAGAACAGAAAGCAGCACAAAAGGCCAAGGCTGAGAGTTTGCAGGTGCTGGAAGTGCCAGCGGAACTGGCATTCATTCTATCCAAGCTGGATGAGTGGCAGCCGCCACACACTGAGAGGAACCTGGCTAAGGTATGTGAATGATCGAGCATGGGTCAATCAGATCTCCCCTGCTCTGGGCGGAGCGGGAGGGAGTGTCAGACTTTTACTCACTAAAAAAACTCCTTCATGTTCCTCCTTTTGTCTTTCGAACAACCCGCAACCCCGGCAGGACATTTATGAACAAATCCTTACTTCCTTACTAATATTATACTTTTATAGAATAGAATAGAATATACTTTATTGCACACCAAAAATCGAAAAAACAAACAACTTTTATACTAATATTATAAAAGCGAAAGTTAGTTTGTTTGTTTATTACGTTATCATGCCTAAATGGCTAAACCGATTTTGATGAATTTAAGTACAGAGATAGTTGGGACCCTGGAGACGGACATAGGCTAAAAAAAGTGAGAAAAGGGGGAGACAGATATTTTCTGATCATCACGCGGGTTAAAGTTAGCGTTAGCCCAAAGAAACTATGCCACGCGGACGAAGTCGCGGGCAGAAGCTAATCAAATATAATTTAAAATTGAAACAGAAAAATAAAAACGGTACACCTGTAGTCCAAGAATCTCCCCTAGTCTTGAAGGATGAGGAACCTCACACGTTGTTCCTCATACCCTTATATTATCCTCTGTCTTTTATACCATATCACCGTGATCTTATCTCTAGGTGGCAGGTGACGTATACGCCGAAGAAGAGCGAGTGCAGCTGCCCCGAGACCTACAGCAGTTCGCCTTCACTAAGTTCAGCTCCGTATACTTCGCTGATGGTGGACACCTGAGTCCTAAGAAACATCCCATAACCAGGCCGTTCTTGGCTAAAGCTGCTGTGAGGTTTGTATTTCTTCGCTTATTATACAAACTCGACTTTCTCGTATAGATTTTATGACTTTTAATGGCGGCAAATAAAGTTCTACAGTGTTCGCCGACCTACTCGCATCTTTTGTGACCGACGCTACTGCGGTGTTGGCATTGAGTATAGTAATATCGACCTTGTGGGTATTAGCTTGTGGTTTCAAATTCAAAATGACAAGACTAGAATCCTAATACCTACGGTTGCTTTTGTTTCAGGGATCAAGATTTTAATGATGCTGTAGCTACGTTTAAGCTCATATTGAGATGGTGCGATGAAACTGCTGCGGGCAATGAAGCCAGGCAAAAGGTAAACACCATTATTCTACTTTTTTTACCTAGTCAATGATATTCAGGGTGTAAGTGAAACCGACGTGAAAAAGGTTACCACGTATTTTTTAGAAATTTATCGTCAGTTATAACAGAAAAAACCAGCAATGTCTGCCAAGTCCCTTTATCTTGGGAACGCATGAAGGTAGATGTTAAAATTAAAACCCTATAAGTCTGTGGTCCCTTGAGGAGGAGCTCGTGGCTAAATAAATAGTAGCCGCTCGGGTTGATCTTTAGGTTTAAGCCGCGCTTGCCTAGGTTGGTCTGTGGATGGGTGACCACCCGTTACACACCGAGTTTCCTCCGTGCCTCGGAAAGCACGTTAAGCCGTTGGTCCCGGCTGTCATTTGTAGATCTTTGACAGTCGTTACAGGTAGTCAGTGTTCCGAAAGTCTGACAACCAGTCTTACCAAAGGGCATCGTATTACCCAGTATTAACTGGGTTGTGGAGGTCAGATAGGCAGTCGCTCCATGTAAAATACTGATATTCAGCTGCATCCGGTTGGACTGGAAGCCGACCCCAACATAGTTGGGAAAAGGCTAGGCAGATGATGAAGTCTGTGGTCCCTTGGTTCTGTGAAAATTAACTCTTTAAGTCAAAAGATATAGGTACTCGTTTATGTCGCAAGTTTTTTCGGAACCTTAGGTCCACAAGTCCGACTATTTGGCTAGGTTTTTGTAAATTACTAATAAGAAATTTCCATGTGTGATCAAAATGATGTACTAAATACTTGGAGACCGTTTCGCGTCGGTGCTTTTTCCGCGCTGTATGTAAAGTAACTCTATTAATCGTACCTACACACGACGGCAGGTCAACCTATTCTAAACTGTTATAACCTGATCTCTACTACAGATCGCACACCGTAGTAGAGAGATCAGGTTAAAATGGTTTTGGTGTAGGTTGATGTGCCGTCGTGTGTACATTTAGAATTTTAACTCCAAACAAAATTTATTTTTTTAATCTTGTTTTTCTCCAGGTGTTGGCAGACTACATAGCATCTCGCGGGCTGTCGTCCCGCGGTCTTCGTGACGAGGTGCTGGTCCAAGTGTGCAACCAGGCGAGCGGGGACTCCTCGTCTGAACGAGTGTGGCAGCTCATGGCCCATTGCCTAGCTGCCTTCCAGCCAGGACCTCCACTGCACAAGTTACTATCTGTTCTACTTCTTATCACTTTTTGACAATGACTTTTATACTTCTCCCGCTCTGGGCGGAGTGGGGAGGTGTGTCAAACTTGTATTGACTAAAACCCACCCATGTTCCTTCTTTTGCCCTTTGTGTTTCGGGGTCGCAGTATCTCTTTTGAACAACCCACAACCCCGACAGTAAATGCCTAAAAGTAGTAAAGAAATCATTATATAAATGTGAGGTGTGATTAAGCCGTGGCTGCGGGTTGTCCGGGGTTGCGGGTTGTTCTAAAGAGATACCGCGGCCCCGGAACGTAAACGGCAATAGAAGGAACATGGGTGGGTTTTAGTCAGTAAAAGTAAGACACGCCGCCCGCTCCGCCCAGAGCGGGGGAAGTTATTTGATGTTTTCCCATCCCAACAAAAAAAGGTGTGATTAAGGCTCAATTAGGAATGTTTTGAAGCATTAAAGTCCGTATGCTAGAATGATATTGACTTTATTTTGGCTTTTGAGAACGAGAGTAGTAGTAGTAGTAGCAGTAGTAGTAGTAATCCAGTTATTTACACTTTATACCAAAATTGTATCTAACTTCCTGTAAGACTTATGACTTCCATTTTTATTGGTGCAGGGTTGAAATGGACCAACAAATGGTTGATTTTGTCTAGCTTGTTCCGCCAACATTTACCATTGTAATTCGTTTCTTAATCAAGCCTCGTTTATTCTCAGATACCTCGTCCGCTTCGTGTCCGAGCGCGCGCCTGTGTCGTGGCGCTCGCAGCTGGTGCGGCTGCTGTGCGAGGGCGGCGCGGGCGCAGCGCGCACGGCGGGCGTGGCGCGCAGGTGTGCGCCCACGCTGCTCGAGTGGAAGGCCGCCAAGACTGACGCCAAGCCTGCTCTGCCGCTTAGATTGTATGACGGTACGTTGTTTGATATGAGAATATAATCTTCAGGAAAAACTGCTGTATGATGAAATTATGTTAATGGTGAATAAAGATAGAGATTGATTCTATCTGATTTTGAAGGCAATTAAACCTAAGACTCGTTTAGCATAAAGAAAAACCTTGTTTTGTTAGAGCCTTGTTTGGTTTACAAACGTACACATTTGAAGCATTTGTGAAGAAACTTAAAAACAAAGTTTTCCTAAGTGTCATTGCCTCCTCACAGATACGGTGCAGCACGTGAGCGTGGACTCGTGGACGTCGTGTGAGCGCGCCGCGTCGGCCGCGCTGGCGGCTGCCGGCGTGCAACACAACGCTACCGGCTGGTCGCTCACTATGGAGCATAATGGACAACTTACTGGTGACAATTACTAATAAGATTTTAAAAAAAAATTGAAGTAGTAATGTGCCGTCAACGGCATGGTTGGCGCAGTGGTTGAGCCATCGATTGCTGCGCTGCGTGTCGCGGGTTCGATCCCCGCACGGAACGAATATTTGTATGACGTACAGGTAGTTGTTTCGGGTCTGGCTGTTTGTGTATGTGAGTTTAAATGTTTGGAAACGCACCCACGATACAGGAGTGATTCCTAGTGTGGGGCAACGTTTTTTTGAAACATAAAACAAACATTTATAAATAAATAGTTACTGTTGCAAGCAGCATGGTCACCATGTTATATTTATATTGAATAATATCTATTACCATTACTTGTACTATACGTCAAGAGTGTTTGTGTCTATAGGAGTGATTCAAGCCTTAACATTCAGTAACTAGATAATATTAGGCTTCTCGTAGACATAATAAGTACAAGTACGACGTAGTAGAAGCGAGCAGTCTTCATTTTCACGACGATCGTTTTGATAACCAGCTTACTTATTGATGGAATATTTTTCTATGATTTATGTATTTACCCCACTCAGAATGGGCGGGCTGCGAGTTCGCCCTGGACGCCGTGGGCGAGGTGGAGACGTGGGCGGCGCTGCCGAGCACGCGCGCGGAGCCGCTCCGGTGCGCGAGCATGCGCCACGGGCCGCCCGCGCCGCCGCCACGCGCCTCTTCAGTAGATACTGACAAGTCTTCTCGACCACTGGTATGATCATTTCACGGATTGGAACTCTAAACCAGCTATATTTTTAACTGACAACTTTTTTATCTAAAAAAATCTAAAGAAATTTAAAAACATTGTGGCTAACCCCACTAGCTTGGCTTGCATATTACTCCACACGGGGATACTTCTTCATTATACTTTGGTTTGTTGTCCCTATACTTCTGCGGGCCTCTACTAAGTGGTTCGGGAAACGCGTAGATGATAAGAACCTATGTCTAAGGAATGTTGTTTTCCCCCAGATCCCACCACCGGAACCACCAAAATCTCGCTCCCCGAGCATACCACGAATGCTGCAAGACTCGATCATCGACGAGGACGGTTCCGAATACAACTGGAACATCGAGAAACAGGAATCGCACACAAAACACACGAGCGAATACTCCAAACACACCAGCGAATACTCGAAACACACCAGCGAATACTCGAAACACAGCAACGAATACCCCAAACACAGCAACGAATACTCGAAACACAACAACGAATATCCCAAACATAGCAATGAATACTCTAAACATAACAACGATTACTCTAAGCAAAGTAACGAATATTCTAGAAAGACTTCTCACGACGTTCTGTCTCGGGAGTCCGCACTAAACGAACGATACTTCGAACAACCTTCCGATAAAGTCCGAAGCAGGTCTTTGGATAATCTTTTAGGTGACAACCCTGTGCCACCACCGAACAAATTAGCCGACTTAGGGCTGTCACAATCAAGACTGAATGACCGATATCACTCGGTGGAAAGATTAACGGGTGCGCCAAGCGTGGCCAGCAGTAAGGGAGGGATGGAAATGGAGTATGGGACAGGATCACGAGTGTTACCATCTAGGTACATAAAGTCACAATACGCTGGCAAACGCGCGCCTGCCGGCTCGCAGTCGAGTCGCGCATACATTGAAAAGAGCTCCGAATTTGGAGGTGTCAGGTAGGATTCGAAACAAGCATTTTTTGAAATTATCGATTCAACCTTCGATGATATTTTAACTTGATTCTGTTTACAGGTCATCAGCAATGTCAGACACATCCGAAGCTCCAAGTCTTGCATCCCACGTGCGACGAGTCCGCGTCCCGAGCCAGGCATCTGATGTGGACCAGTTCCTCGACGATCTGTTCTCTCCAGTACTAGACCCGAACATAGACGAACTCTCCGACGCCCGGTCTCTAGCCGCCAGTATCAAAGGAGGCAGAAGCTATAGTGACTTTATCGACAGCGTCCTCAACTGCGAATACAACGAACAAATTGACACGTTAAACGATGTTGAAGTCCAACACCTCATCAAAGGTGGAGGAAAGGAAGATAAGGATAAGGGAAGAACGAGCAGGAAGGAGTCCAGTGTGGACTCTGTCGATGACTATATCACCAACTTATTCGATCCGATCTTCATGAATGATAGTTTGAAACGTCTTACTGATGGGGAAGGGCTTACTGGTGCCATAAAAGGTGGTGGTGCTACGCCAAGAGCTGCTTCAGCGAACACGTCCACTCTCAGCTTCGGAGCTCTGCCTCTCCCGCCCACGATGCCGTCTACTCCTGAAGCGCTGGCCGCTGCGCTAGGTCTCCATCTGCCACCACCCGGGACAGTCGATATCAATGCATATCACCAAAACTTACAGCGAGCTTTCTTGCAGAGCGCAATGGCGCAAAACCTTCAAATACAACAGCAATTACTGGCACAGAACCAGGCCTTACAAAGTTTGTTAGCAGGACAAGTCGTAGAACCTTCAGAGTCGGAGCCTACTTCTCCGGTTCGCGCATCCACTGTCGTGCACGCTCAAGTACATTCACCGCCGAGGAGTGCAGTTAAACTACGTCGCGAGTCTAACGAAAGCATGTCGCCAGGAGCGCCTCCTCCACCGCCTCCCATGCCGCCTCCACTTCACTCAGCGGATCCCTTAGAAATAAAGGGCTTTATGGATCCCTACGGACGAGCTAAGACTGTTCGTATCGGTAAGTGGAGATGGCCTCCACCAAAAGACGCAGTTGGTCAGGAACAAGCTCAAGATTTTACCAAATTCAAGTTACGTCAGATTCAGAGGCGACACACGCCGCAATCACAACAATCCAACGGTATGGAGCACGAACCACCTCGAGGTCGATCTAAGTCAGAAACAACTCCTGGCATTGAGTGGGAAGAGTTTGAGGTGGACGGTCCTAGAGTAGTGTCTCCGAGTAGGGAGGCGCCGAATCAACGAACAGCTCGACGAAGCTTCGAAATCGGAGCACAGCGTCCTTCACCAGGCAGTGTCGGGAAACTAAAGCTGAGTTCTGAAATGAGACAAAGATTAGAACGAGTAACTGCAAACCACTCAGTACGATCCACATCTTCTGCAGCAGAAACTCCACGTACTATCAACAAGTTGGAGGATACTAGGAAGTTGATGCTTGAGCGGCAGTTAGGTGGGGGAGCTAGATGGGATGCTCCACCGCCTCCCTTGCCCCCCGCGCCCCCGGGCCCCGCGCCGCCTCCTCCTATGTCCCCTCCAACGCCGCCTGAAGGCCCAGCGCCTCCCCCACCCGCACCAGACGCGTCCTCAACCTTCGCACAACTGCGTCGCGACCGCGACACATTCGGCGTCCACCAGAACAGAGAGGCAGACGACCGTCACGCGTTCCTAGCAAACTGGAACTCACGACGTCGGGAAGAATCCGAACCTCCTCCCTCTAGAGACGATTTAGCCACTCGTTTCCTCACCGCAGATCGTCGCCACTCCGAACGCCGAGTCAACGACTGGGGTGATGAATCCGATGTTCGAAGCTACGACGAACGAGGACAGAGTCGCGACGAATGGGATTCAGAATCAGGTCACGACACAACTGACCGCCGCGACCGAGACAACTACTCTGGTCGGGAAGCGTCGGAGATATACGAAGTACACACGACAAGAACCGAACGTAGGAAAGAGGAGAATGGTATTGAGGATGCGTTTGATCGCAAACGGTCGCCGTTTTTCGATGATTTTGAGAGATTCGACGGTAGGAAGAACTCGCGGGATATGTTAGTAGGAAGAGCGAGAGAGAGTCCGAGGTCTGATACTGGTTTCCCACAAGAAAATAACGATTTGAAGAAAACTGAGCGAGCGACGTTTAAAACTCACATGGCGCAGAAAGAGAGGGATAGAAAAATGGAGGCGGAGAGACGTCATTCCGTTTCAACACACGCCACGGATCGAACTGAACATATTGAACGTACGTATCACGACCCTTTTAGATCACACCTTGTTGCACGATATTTATAAGGTCCATCAATGCGTAAACTGTTTTCATGAACTCAGCGCAAACTTGTGTAAAGCTGGCAAAGTTTGCGTTTGACTGCTATTCAACCTTATTGGCGAAGGCCACTACCAACTTTATTGGGTTTACTTACGAACGTAGAAAAGTACAACTGTAGGTATTCCAGTTTTGTATGGAACAACAGATTCTAATTTAAATTACAACGTAAATATTCCCCTCTTAAGGAACTAAAGCAACAATGACAATATAAATGACGGACACGCTGCGGACAGGAGTTGCTAGTTTAGCAGATAATTCAGTATCAGATCAGAGTCCAGTCAGAGTGGGAGCGTCCATAAGTATCTGATGTAGAATAATGATTAACAGTTTGCGCGTCGATTTCCGTTACACACTACACAACTATTTATTTTTGGTTCACTTACTATTTAACCCTGTGTAGGTGACGTCCCGGCCCCAGCAGCCCTGCTCCCGTCCGACCGGTCGTTCCTCACCTACAGCCGCGTGCCGTGGAAGCTGCGTGTGCGCAAGGAGGTGTTCACGCCGCTAGAGACCTACAACGACCCTGCCATATTAGATCTACTTTATGCACAAGTAAGTTAATGCCTTTAAATCTAAACCTGTATGTCTGAATAGTTTGCATATAAAGAGCTTATTTAGAATCACAGATTTATATCTCTGTCACAGTACGGTTAACTACATGAAATACTTTACTTTTGTTTGAAATCAGCCATTTTTGGACCGTTAAGTACCATTTGTATTTACCTTTTCTTATCACACACATTTACCTTACCATTTGTATTTGCATAATATGTATATACATTTGCCTTTAATACTAAGATGCCGCAAAAAGATTTTTTGTTATGTGACGTATTTTCACTTAGCCATGCGCGTACGCGTTGAAGTCTTTTATATGAAAATCTTGGTCACGACTCAACGACGATATAAAGATGCGTTAAACCCAGGTTTTTATTTAAAAAGAAGGAAGTAATAGGTTATCATTTTACTTACTACTGACCACATCGTCCACCACCTAGATCGTCCACGACATCAACTCCAACCTGCCCTCCCTGCGCATTACTACCAGCGAGCGCCGCGCCGGCGCCGCCTGGCTCCGCTCGCAAGGCACCACGCCCCCTCGCGCCGCGTCCAAGCGGCAGGCCGTGGAGATGGCTCGCTCCTGGCCCTTCTACTTCGCGAGGTTGTTCGCTGCGAGGGTACCGCCGGGGGAGAATGCTGTACTTGCTGTGTCACATAATGCTGTTACTATTGGAGTTAAAGGTGAGCATTTTATATGATACTAGCTACTACCCGCGACTTCTTATGCGTTAGATTCGCGCTTTGTCGTGCCTTAAAGCTGTTTTTTTTTTCTAAAGTATGCCATGACATTTCCCTTCGTTAAGCGTGCTTTTACACCCTGTTTTTGTTTAAATATTATTCTAAATTCTATGTTTATTATATTACTAGCCGCCAACTTCGTCCGCGTGGCATAGTTACTTTGGGCTAACGCTAACTTTAACCCGCGTGATGATAGAAAAAAAATATCTTTCTCTCCCCTTTTCTTCCCTCTTTCTCCCCCATATCTCACTTTTTGTTTAAAAAATAGCATATGTCCCTCTCCAGGGTCCCAACTACTTCTGCACCAAAGTCCATCACAATCGGTTTGGCTATTTAGGCGTGAAGACGTAACAAACAAGCTCACTTTCGCTTGTATAATATTAGTAAGGATTTTCCACCTTCTCTACCCAGGTCCAGCCGGGCTAACCATCCGCCGCTCGCTCTCACTAAGTGGACTCCGCGCGTCGTCATCAGCGCCGCACTCCCTGCAGCTATCCTCCTCCCGTGAGCCTCCGCTGACGCTGCACGTACCGCTTGCACATCATGCGCACGCGCTGGTCGCGGAGTTCGCACTGCAGTATACTCAGGTACGTGGCCTAAGCTTTATGTTCGCGTATTTTTTTTTTTTCGGATTTAAATATTATTGGGGTATCACCGTCACAAGAGGAATTATAAGGTGCTTCAGTTCGACATAGATTTAATAAATGTAGATGGTTCAAAAAAAGTATTGATTCTTTGGCCACGTTTATTTAGATTTATTTAGCATTATCAGACTAAAGACAGTGTCCATACTTTAATTTCAAGTTATGCAATTTTAACAATGTTATATATCGGGTGCAATGACAACTTTAAAATACAAATTATGTCATAATTTTTACGTAACACGACATAGTTGTCAAACCATTCATTTTCTTGCTTCGCCAATAAAGTTTTGACCATTTTATCATTAAAAATTACAACAGTTATAATATATAAACCAAAATACGGAAAACGAATAAATCATATTTGCGTATTCGAAATCAATCATTTTTCGTAAAACTACACGGAAGTGAAAAATGCAATAGGTACCTAGTAATAATAGCTGGGGAGGTAGCGTTGCATTTCACATAATAATTTCTGGTCGATTGATTCATATCTGAACTTATTCTTTATGGATAATTATTTAATAATCTAAACGTCAGCAGGCTCAGAAGGGGTGGATCGAGTGGGGAAAAAAATTTAATTATGTAAAAAAAAAAAATGTAAACTGGTCGTTTGAAAATTTGAACAGCAATAGTTTAAACAATAATAATAATTATAGAAATAATCAGCTGTAAAGATAATGGTGGGTTGTACGTCAGCAGGTCATATCCGCACATACTAAAAATAATTATCTTCAATTCATTTCTGGTCGAATGAAATTGATACATATTATTCTTTATGGTATTAAAATAATTAAAAAATGCCTCAGCCGACCTATTGATAGGGGTAAGATCGTCAGCAGGGGGATTATAAGTAACTATTTGTATTATCCAACTGACGACTTTCCCCTCTTCAATTATTTTGCTGACTATTTTTTTATTTAATATATTGTTTAAATTACTCTCAGTATTAATTTCAAGCGACCAGAAATAAATTTGAATATAAACAATGCCTTTTTTATTGCATATATAATCTATATACTATATGTCAGCTGGCGGACGACTTTCCCCTCTTCAATCACTATGCTGACTATCTTTTTTGTTTAATATATTGTTTAAAAAATAATTTATATACTATATGTCAGCTGGCGGACCATTTTTCCCTCTTATTATTTAGACTGTTTTTTTTTTATTCTATATGATGTTTAAATTACTCTTAACATTAATTTCCAGCGACTCAAAATCAATTTAATTATAAAAATTATCGTTTTAATTTGTTAATATCTACATACAATTTGAACAGATAGGAATGTGAGGAACATCAAACAAATATGTACATACTATACAAATAAAATATGTTTTAAATTACGTTATTGAAACGCATCCTTTACAATCCTTACATTCCTATCTGTTCAAATTGTATGTAGATAAATTAAAACGATAATTTTATAAATAAATTGATTTCGAGTCGCTTGAAATTAATATTAAGAGTATTTTAAACAACATATTAAACAAAAAAGATAGTCAGCATAGTGATTGAAGAGGGGAAAGTCGTCCGCCAGCTAACATATAGTATATAGATTATATATGCAATAAAAAAGGCATTGTTTATAATCAAATCAATTTCTGGTCGCTTGAAATTAATATTAAGAGTATTTTAAACAACATATTAAACAAAAAAGATAGTCAGCATAGTGATTGAAGAGGGGAAAGTCGTCAGTTGGATAATACAAATAGTTACTTATAATCCCCCTGCTGACGATCTTACCCCTATCAATAGGTCGGCTGAGGCATTTTTTAATTATTTTAATAGCATAAAGAATAATATGTATCAATTTCATTCGACCAGAAATGAATTAAAGATAATTATTTTTAATATGTGCGGATATGACCTGCTGACGTACAACCCACCATTATCTTTACTGCTGATTATTTCTATAATTATTATTATTGTTTAAACTATTGCTGTTCAAATTTTCAAACGACCAGATTACACTTTTGTTTTTTTATTTTTTGACATAATAATATTTTTTTTCCCACTTGATCCACCCCGGGTGCGCCTGCTGACGCTTGATTCAATTATTGCCCATATCTAAGCTATCAATTTCAATCAAAATTAATCGTACAGAAATCACCATCAAAAATGCAACGCTACCTCCCCAGCTATAATGAGTTGACTGCTGAACATGACGTCCTGGGTTCAATTCTCCAAATCTGGCAGAGTGTTATTAGGTTTTTCCATCAAGAATTTCTTCCTAGCAGTCACGGAATCAGAATTTGTGCTCAGTTGATGGCAATAGAATAAAAACAACTGGGTGTATGACGTACACGAGGATTTCAAGTCTGATGTAAACTAGGTAATAATTCGATCTATCACAAATTAATCAACAAAAACAATATGAGGCGAAGTGAAAAATATATGGAACTTATATCAGCTACCAAAAAGTTTGTCTACTCTAGTGGAAACTCGTTGCAAGAAGAAAAACAGAAATGCTTTCACTTGTTTAAGCCCTGAGATCGCCATTAACCTTAAAAAAAGCATTACGGCACCAGAATCGTAAAGATGCGAATGAATTTACAACGAACTGATATGACAATGTGTTACATAACTTCCGAGAGTACATGACTTTACATTTTTATCACTAAGTCAATATATGCCTAATTTAGTAATTTCATATACAAATGCCCGTTTTCACTTACAGTAACCAACATCTAAACGGATGCCTAAATATCAATGCATTGTTGAAATTTCGACTCTCAGATGCTAAGTTTAGCGTTGTGAATCTTACAGAGCGGTTTTGTTTAGGTGGTGGTAAGTGATAATGGAAACTTATTTAAGTTTACTTCCGAAGTTAACCAAAGTTGGTTGTTATGCAATGCTATGGCAGCTCAAACTTCTCTTGACACTAGAGCCTATTTAGTTATAATGAGGCAATATGGGAAACGAATGGTAGATATTTAACTTATGATTTGAACAAAATCAGTAGTCTCTGACATTATGCTTATTCATTTCCTTCTTGTCTCATGACACAGTTATACCTGGGAGTGCCATTGGGGCCTAAGTGTCATTCTTCCTAAAGTTTTTTTTTTTAAGATATGATGTTAGTCTTTGCCTAGAAATGGGACAGGACAGGCTAACATAAATATGAGATAATTTGTTTATCCAAGACAAAAATTAAGAATGCAATTTCTGCTGCTAAATTGGCCGGGTTATATGGCTGTAATTGCTTGCTGGACACAGACTACAGCTTCGCAGAATATGGAAGATTTTGTAAAATATATTATATTCAATATCCAATTCAAATTCAATATATTCATTATCCAATATATTATATTCTTAATATTAAATTCGGAATGCACTGAAAACAAGCAGCTAGCTGTACCAAAATGGCAACCCCTAATACAAATCTTGCTAGCCGCCATTTATTCTACCAGTTGTAATTACTGTAACTGCATCCAAAGATGTTAATACTTAACTATACTATACTTTAATTAAAGACTAGTTTTACATAGCATGTAAATAACATGATTTGCATTTATGGACATTGAGCACAACTGGCGGTGCGACCCACAATAACATCGTGCTTATAGAGATGGCCATTAACACTGCAGAAGATAAGCTGCAACATTAAAATAGTGTTTACAGGTTAAGTTCGTACGTGCGACGCATTAATATTGGCGGCAAATGTGTAAAAGTTGATGATTCATAGACAACAAACCATAACTTAACAGTTCTATGCGTTTGCTCAAATATTTAATTCTGGCTCTTGGAAATGGGTGTTGGAAAATTGTCCCACGAGAACGACTACAGGGTAAAAAGTATCCCGTGACTTAACCTAGGTCATAGTCTATCCGTGTGCCTATTCAAATCCGTTCAGCAGTTAAGATTACAAAAGGTAACACATTAAAAGACAGGCAGTTATTATAGCATTATATTAGGAGAATAACTTTGTACTCGTAAGTCGTAAGACTCATTTATAACTGAATCCAGTTCCATTCGAACAGTTTCTTACCTCGTAATGTTACATCAGTATCTTGTATGCCTGTGCGCCGTAAATCATGAGGCGATAAACGAAAACATCATCATAACATTTAGTATCGATTCGCTTTATGAGGATACGCTTGCATAATAAGCTGAGTCTTGATTTACAGGAAGTACTACATGGAACAAAGTATGTGGGTTACGATTTTTGTAAAAGATCTTTACGTCCGCAGTAAGTGTAGCGGAATTTGGAAATAAAAAAAATAACGAATGTTTTGCAGTTTCCATGAGTAGGGCTACCAATCAAAACCAAACCATAGAGAAACAGACTGCACCTCTTCTGTCACATTTTATATTTTTGCCGTCAAAAAGTACCTAAACGGCAATCATATTTTTTTAAACTATAAAGATGTTATGACTCGAAAGTGCTAATCAACCTATGAAGCGCTATGAAGTGTAATATAAATAAATTTTAATATTATAAAACACATTCATCTAAAAATAAGCATAAAATAAATAAAAATGATGACAATATTTGAATAAATAATGACAAGTTAATAACCTAATCATATATTTTCTCTCATAAACCTCATAAGACAATCCGGTTGTGTTTGATAGCCCTATGAATGGCTATCAGATTAGCAATTCAATGAGCTTTCTTAATGAGTACGTAATTGGTACTGTTAGATGAGCATTGAGCAGGGTTATTACAGTCGTGTGCCGACCGCGTGACCGCTAACTATGTTTACTATCAAACGCTCTGTGCTTTTCAACACTTATAATAGAAATGAGTAAAAAAAGATTGATGGTATGTGGTAATCCGAAACTTCTCTCCCAATATCGACACAAAATCGTTTTTTTTAATAAATTTTCAAAATTGTCTATTCGATACAATATGCAACACAAAACCTCTCTCGTGTTCTCTTGAACCATGAAACTAAACAAATGTTATAACAGTTCTTGAAATTGATTTTGTATAGGTACTCACGCGATCAGCTGGTCAAAATTTTTACCCTACATACATATTGTTACCCTACATTTTTGTAAACAATCGTGCAACGGGTTAAATTCGTGTTGTCCAAATGTCATGGAACAAAAGTTATCCAGTTTCATAGTCTGAGACACTAGTTAGTCTAGCGTTTATTATGTCACATTATGTATAAACCCTACAGCGGAATCAACTACCTATATTAAATAATATGAATAAGGAACTGCCGTACTTATGAAAGGCTTCATTTAGCTTTTGGTAATATAATTTTGGTTATACTACATACTTACTTCATCATCATAAAACGTAAAATGCGTAGTTCTAGTTACACAAAAGTTAGATATAAGTCTTATTCAATGCTCGATAACGGCTAACACGAACACATCAATCATTTAAAAATCATAACGCATTGTAAAAACATTTAAGTAATATTGCATGAATTATTGCTTTTTTCGGATGGAAAATGACCATTCTGGGCGGAGCCGGGGGAGTGTCAGACTTTTACTGACTAAAGCCCACCCATGTTTCTTCTTTTTCTCTTTGTCTATGAATTATGCCTACTTAATTAATACAATAATAAATGTTTAATCTGATTGTTCTGATTAAAGGAATTTATGTAATACTAGCTTTTGCCTTTCGCGTTAAATTCGGGGTAACACGACCGTGTTACCTCAAACATACTTGCAAATCACGAAAGAGGAACTCCTCTTTCGTGATTTGCAGATACCTGCTACCTGTAGTTTTTGCCTTTGCGCCTTATTTATTGTAATAGCAATGCTAAGTTTTCCCTTTTCTTCCCTCTTTCTCCCTCATTTTTCACTCTTTTAAAAAAAAAATACCTTTTTCTGTACCAAAATTCATCAAAATAGGCCATTTGGGCGTGAAGACGTAACAAACAAAAGCGAAAGCTTTTATAATATTAGTAAGGATTGCATTAATATGTGCAATTTTACTTGTAAAGATTTTAAAGATGGACAATTGTCTCTTATAAGAACTCTTTTCACAAATTCTAAAAACAGTAAAGTTGTAGTGATTTTTTTCCTGGTTATTTAAACAGCCTAAATAGTGTTGACCCAAACTGACACTTAACAAGCAAAGACAACTACCAATTCAGCCTAATTAGAACCTCCAAGCTAGCTTGCGTTGAAGTTAGCAATAGCAGCTCCCGTTAAATGGGTCCGTTACACTGACCGCGCAGATGTCTACCTGGGTTCCGTAGTGTTCCGCTATACACGCCTGTCTTACAAATGTCAGTGGATGTACCGCCTACACCGCGATGACTGGAATGTTGGGCTTGAACCATAGGCTTATAATACTAGGCTGTATGCTGAGTTGCCTAGTGCAATATTATTAAGTGGAATACATTACTGTATTGGCGCGAAAATGTAGGACGTTAGCAACATCGTTTTCATTTGAAACTAGTTCAGAGAAGCAGAATATTAAACATAATATAAGAAGAATATTCCTAAATTACATATAAGAACATTAACACCTTCAGTATTGACAAAATTTCCTCCTAAATAATGTTTATTCCAGAAAAATAACGTTCATTACAACATCTGTGGGCCTAAAATGGCGGGTTTGGCAGAACCATAATAGGATAATAGAAATGAATCAAGTTAAAATAAATGGTCACAGACATACCTAGTTCATATTATTAATTGTCACTTAGTGATTATTTTACGAATTATAACGTAATTCATATTATTATCCTATTATGATTCTGCTAAAGCGGCCATTACAAGCCCTCTGTTTAGTTTCATATCTTTGTTCAATAAAAGTACTTTTAATATAATGTTTAAACGTATTTCCATAACAAACGCATATACATATATTGTTATGTTGAGTGCACAGTTTACGTCTGTGAGTTTTTTAAGTAACTATTGTTTAAGTTAAAAGCCATAACAAACAGACAGACTAATCAAAATAGCGATCTAGATTCCTCTCATGGAGATACTATTAAAATTCAAGAAAAAACTTATTTCCTCGTTCTGCACTTTTTAAAATTATAGAGGAAACAACGTTTGCCCGTAGGAATTTTGCAGTAGATGATTAAAAACTTCTTATAGATAAATAAGACAGCTGTTAATAATCTCTGCTCATCTTTTATAGCCACAAACATAATTTCTAACAAATTAGTCTCAGCGGGAGATCGTATTGGATTGAGATTGAGTTTGATTTAACTTTTAACCTTGAAGACCATTTCTTTGAATGTATTAATAATGAAGAAGAAAACGGAATTTCGATTCAAAACGGAGTGTTTGATTGGATTATAATTTCTTGTTCTTTTTTTTGCGGATGAGAAAACATCAAATAACTTCCCTCGCTTTAGGCGGAGCAGGGGGAGTGTCAGACTTTTACTGACTAAAGCCCACCCATGTTCCTTCTTTTGCTCTTTATGTTCCGGGTTTTGACACTTTAATGTACAGAATACAAGGTTCACAGCTTCGTGGAGGGTCTGTAGACACCCTTTTTGTTCTGTTGGGAAATAATCACATAACTTCTCCCGTTCTAAGTGGAGTGGAAGGGAATGTCGAGAGTTCTAGGTACTGACTAAAAACCATCCATGTTTTTATTTTGTTATTTGTGCTCCGAGGCCGCGGTATCTCTTTCGAACAACCCGCAACCCCGCCAGGAATTTCTTGTGCTGGATTTGCGACCGAAAGTAGGACTTATTTTATTGTTAATTCGCTTCGTCTTATCAGCACCCTCCTGATTTCATCCCCTTTTATTTGGGGTTTGTACTGTAACTCTCGGGATATCTTTTCTTACTTCCTTGCATCATCAACCTTTGAAACACAATATTCATCATAACTTCAATATTCATCCAATCCGTCAATATCTATTCATCAACACACAACATTCCCTTGTGTCAAACATATTTGTTATATTACAGATACATAAAAAATGCAAAGATAGTTGTGACCGTCGCTTGACCTTTCCCATCACCCACCATAATAATACCCAATACCGAATCTAAAGACATTTACAGGTTTAATCTGAAATCACCACAACTACATTACACACATGTCTCTTGACCAATCACCGCACATATCCGTCGTATTCTTCCTAGCCTCGTGAAAGGCAGTGAATGGTCGCACCGTTTGCTTGAAAAGCGAGCGCAAATTGTCAGATTTCCACTCAATGATCATTGCATTTGTTATGTCCATTACGTATGTGCAAATGATCATTTCAACATCGTCATCATCTTGCATGTATGTTGGTAGTTTGTACATGACTTGGTGAACTTACGTTGTTAAATGCAGAACCTTTCAGCTTTTTTATACTTGACTGCATTTTAAACTAACTTAAATTAAATACATTCTAAATAGCGTCCGTGATCTTTGAAAATAATTAAACATTCAAAAGCATTAAATAATTGTATTGTTTAACTATTACAAAACATTTGATTATATTATTCAATCATCTATTCAGATCTACAATCAATTATTCTAATGTATTTCTATAATTTTAATTTAACCAGTATTGCAAATAAACGTTTTATCAGCAGTTATTTATACGTAGACTAGATCAAATACAACATTGGAAATTATACCGTCACGATTTCTATCTCAGTAGATATTGTAACTATAAACATGTGCAAGGTCGATCAATGTCAGTAGCGATCTGTACAATGTAATACAATAGTGATAAAAACCGCGTCCACCATAAACCATAAGTCACCATCGACCTCAACCTGAGATGACAGCGACAGTGCTGGGCGACCGGCGCCCGCGCCGCAGTCCCTCCCCAGCCGCGCCCGCGCGCGCACCATGCAGCGGCCGCGACTCTCGCTCGCCATGCGCGACAACTGGCGTCATTTGCAGCGCCTCTACGGCCTCGACCTCGACTGTGATGACTGCTCACCCCCTAGACGAGCTCCCAGTCTAGACTCGCTTATTAACTCTTCGGAAGGAGCCGTCTCCAGCGCAGACGCGTCAGCGCCCGAGGATTCCGATTCAGGAGCGGACACCCGCGCTGACCTAGATCCACCTCGCAGGAAGGCTCACTCCAACCAAGACAGGATAAAGAAATGCCCTCAAAGTTTCTCATCGTCATCCAGCGGCCACATGGAGACGATACATGAAGAAACAACTGAACCCAAAGTGTCTGTGAAAGAGATTCTCGCGAGATTCGAGAATCTTACTGAAAATACGCAGGTAATAACAGTGTTTGTGTGTTGTGTTCCGGGTGGAAATGGGGTGAACAGGTTTGAAAGCAATTTGTTATTAAGCTACGTGCTCCAGTTAGCGGTAAATGCGAACTGCAAATCAACAGTTTCCATCGATTTCCTTAATCAGCTGTTTGAAAATAAACATTTTGCAACTTGACATTACAAGATTCGTTTGGTCAACGTATTTCACTGGATTTTATTGTAATTGTAATAAAGGTTTCGAAAGAGTGCTGTGTTGTAAAACGACGATCATGAATGATTTATTTTCGTTGGATCCCAGTTTTTGATCCCATTTTTTAGGTATTAACGATGGGTCCCATTTGATATTACCATTGAATCCCATTTTATGACAACATGTGTACATTTCAGAAGAAAAGTGATTTACTTTTATTAAATATTTCAAAAACACCGTGTGTGTATTTTGGATTTTTTAGGATTGTCGCCACTGGGGAATAAATGAGACAAATGATGTACTCCAAATAGTACTAGACTGGCATTAGTTAAAAATGATCAGGTTTATTTGTGATGTTTATAAATAAATAAATATGAACGCCTTCAAAACAAGCGCCTCTAAGCTCAAAAAAAAAATACTGCCGTCATAATTTTTCCATAATTTTTTTTATATAATGTGGCCGTTTCTGGCACACAGGTCACAGTTTTAACCTAACCTTTTTTTTGCAAATAAGTATTTATCCTAATCTAAATAGTTCAGTTCCGGGTAAACAACTAAAAACAATCTCTTTTTTCTATAAATGCAAGTCGTTTGTGGCACTCGCCGGCCGCTACCGCGGCACCGCTCGCTCCGCTCGCTCGGCTCGTGCGTAGGAGGTCACAGTTTTAACCTAACCAAACCTAGTTCCCGGTTCCTATAATTTGTTTGGGTAATGACATTTTGTCCAAATCTTTTCGGCAAAACGGCAGGCACCCGTTATTCTAACATAACCTATCCACATACCCAAATTTCATCCAAATCAGTCTAGAAGTTTGAGCGTGTTGGAATAACAAACATACATACAAAATTTCGCCTTAAAATATTATTGTGATTTTGTTGTTGGATGTACCCGCATCCAGATGTTTTTAAACATCTGGGATCCAACGGAAATAGTTTTTGGGATTCAGTGGCAATAAAACGTATTTTTTTAGTATTTTTCAAATTTGGGATCCAACGGAAATATATAATAATGTTTTGTGGGATCCAACGCCAAAAATATTAAAGTGGGATCAAAAACTGGGATCCAACGAAAATAAGCGTCATGAATGCATTACCTTTTTTTTTGTATGTCGCATGATGTGCAAGCGCTTTCCAATCAGCGTCGATGATCTTGCCGTGTAATCGATCTATTCATGAGGTTCAATACATTGTCAGTTGTATTGTATTTCTCGTCATTACCTTTGTCAACACATCTCGTTATGTATTCCAATTAGTTTTTTCCACAATTTACTTTAATAACTCATTTACACTTTTGTCTTTATGCATTCGCTTTTAATTTCAAATGCGATTTGCATGTTTGAAAAATGAATTTAATCAAATTAAACGCTTGGTTACATTCATCATATTACGTATTCAGACGTGATCTCGTATATTATTTGCGGGAAATATTTTGACATTGATTAATCACTTCAAAACTCCTCATTCTCTTACCATTATTTTTGATACTATATTTATTTTTTAGTTTATTGGGTTATTTTTTATTACCAATAGTTTCTACCCGTCTCCGTCCGCGTTGATAAGGCATTAAGGGTCCAGGAAATATATCCTATAGCACTTGGCAATAGTGTTGTTTTTGAAACATTGAAATAATGTCTGAAATCGGATGGGGTAATTCAGAGGTTTCCTACAACTTCCAAACCTCCTTCCTTTCCTTCTTTACCTCTTCATAATATTATTAAATCGGTTGATACATAACACGCTTCGTTAAGCTCCTAATTACACCAAAAGCCTCAATCAATATTTCGTAACTCTGACTCGTCCATTAAAAACATCACTGCTCCTCTAAACGCTTTTCAAATTGTTGCAAATCATCGACGACCTTTGTACCATCTACTATTTAAACATCTATAACTACCATCACATATTCATAACTTCAATATGTATTACGACATATGTTAGGAAACTACAATTATTATTAGGCGATTAGCTGAGCCCCACTCGGCTTATTTATAAGGGTTGTAGTGTAATGACGACAGGCCGTGTCGACGGCGCGTTCGTATTTCACCCTCGCCTCAAAGAGAGTCAGCAAAGCAGAGGGGCTTGCCAGGGCCTCCGCCTGCCGGGGTTGCGGGTTGTTCGAAAGAGATACCGCGGCCCCGGAACGTAATGGGCAATAGAAGGAACATGGGCGGGTTTTAGTCAGTAAAAGTGCCCAGAGCGGGGGAAGTTATTTGATAATAACCCACCCGGAAAAAAAGGGTTGTAGTGTGATATTCAATAACCTGTAATTAACGAGCTGTGCTCAGCGGTTTCACCCATTGCTCAGCTTATATCCGATTTATTTCGTGAAATTTCAAAATAATATTCAATTGTTAAATTTCAAGTCAATCTGGCAAAGAAATCGCGTTCTCTCATACAAACTTTGCTTCCGTATTCCTCCTACTTGGAGGTTGAATTTTACAAAATCCCGTCTTAGTGAGCAGCTACGTCCTAAAAGGATCCTCGATGTAATGATTGAGACTCTTAACACTTGGACTTTCTGAGATTTCGTGATGAGTGAGTCAGTGCTTTTTTCTTATATATCACTATTTATATAAAAGAAAAAAGCTCTGACTAAAAATTGAAACAATTGGGATATCAATTGCAAAAGCTTTTATTTTAAACCGACTTGGAGTTCCAGAGATAGGCGCGTTCAAAGAAACAAAACTCTTCAGCTATAGTAGTTGCACCCATGTAGACTGGGATATTATACATATAAACCTTAATCTTGAATCACTCTATCTATTGCTGAAAACCGTTAACCCGTTGCACGATTGTTTACAAAAATGTAGGGTAACAATGTATGTAAACTTTGCACCCGTCTGCACACTTTGACGCGCAAAGGTTTAAACATTTTAAAAGATCTAAGCGATGGGACAGCGGAAGCGACTTCATTCTTATACTTTGTAAATGATAAATGATATTTATTTTGCAAGTAGATTTTCACAAACACTTTTACACGTCTTTTTTGAAAACTAGATGAGGTCGTGTTTCGTACCCGACTACTCTGAGAGGAAACAGCCGAAACAAACTCAAAGGTCAAAGTCTCTTTTAAGGTCCACACAAATATCTTGGTCAACTTACATGAAGACCGCAGATTAGTGTCTGAAATGGTATTTTTAAGAAAACCCCACACAGATTGAGTGGACCTGTCCAGTCAGTGCAAGCATTTTTCAGTTATCGTGTAGCTCGACTCGAAAGATAATCGTTCTCGTGTTTTGATGTGTATGTGTAAGAAGAAAAGCGTGTGTGCTATTCCGAATTATATATCTATCGCTGTGCCATCAAACATCTAGCCAACCAAACCTAATAGTAAGATTAGATTAGCACATTTATTTATTAGGCGATTAGCGCATGCGACAGGTATCTGAACACTTGCACATTCCTGCGCGTGCGCATGACCCTTCACAAGTCAAGGCGAGGCGGTGGCGTGGTGACTAGAAGTATTTCTTTGTGAGCTATGGGAACATTCGACAGTTAAACTTAGGCCTCGACATTACAGCTTACGTTATCATTGTTGACAGTTCCTAGTTTTTTAAAAGTCTTGTTTGGATAAAAAAAAACTGGCAAGAGCAAGCCAGGCTCGCGCACCGAGGGTTTCGTACAAACTTCTCGATGAAATTTGGCACAGAGGTAGATTATAGTCTGATATAACATATAGGATACATTTTTTGTCGATATCACGCGGGCTAAGCCGTAGGCGCCAGCTAGTATGTTTATAAAGTAATAAGATCATAACGCTACATTGCAAACATAAAACCTTACCTGTTTCGTTTTTAGTCTGTGCTTTATAGGTTTAATGCGCATCGTGGTTGTGGTTATGACCAGATCCCGGTTCCAAACCAGTGAGCAGAACAAATTCAACACAGGCTTGTACACACAGACTTAATACCCTTTAATTAAAAATATTATGAGTTTTATCAGTGATTCTATTTTGTATTTTCAACTTACAACACCGAAACAATTTTTCAATCTTTAAAACTTGTTTCCCCACGCTGTTTTCCTGCACAAATTATTTGAAAAAGTTACATTGATACTTGCCCGGATTTTAATTCACAACCTCATGCATGAGACGCGAAGCGCTTAAGCTCCGGGCAATCACGAAACTTCGACATTACCAAAAAAAAATATTTTCCATTCGTACATACCATCATCATCTTCCTGCCCTTGACCCTTACTCTAGACCTGGGGTCATTGCAACTCGTGGATGACAAAATAGGTCTCAAGATCTTATTAAAATCATCAATCAATAAGATGTTTTCAAAACTGCACAAAGTCTACGTATTTATCATCTAACTTGCCTTAGTTCCGCTCAAATCAAATGAATTTTACTGAAATCTAGTCTTAAATTTGAGATGAATCACGCTTGGCCTGCCTCCTAACCCTGCCAGTTCTTTACCAATATTGTCCATCAGTATTACAGATTCGCTTCGCTTATTTCAGGGTATACTTTTCTTTTTTGACATTTGTGTCTGGCTGGTTTGAAACAATCTAAACTTGTGTAATATTGAAAATCACTGTTTGATTTTAAATAAAGAACAACTTTTTTTGTATTGTGGCACTATTTAGAACAACAATTTAAATTCGCCAAAATTTAAGATTTTTTAGCTTTGTACGTACCTACCTATTTTTGTTTACAATGTAACGAATAAACAAGTAATGAAATTTGAGAGACAATTAGCGAAAAAACCTATTAAAGTTTTCACTTTCAAAGATTTCAATACTACACTGAAGATGGTTAGAAAATATACTGTAGTAGATACGACATTATCACCCGCTTGCCCAATTTATTTGATAAGATTAGGGTCGGCACAGCACAGCCTTCTTCTTCGTAATTTATGAACTCATCCCTTAATAACCATATTTAACATAACCATAACCATATTTAACCATAATTTCACACGATCCATACATAGTTACTTCCGCTTACGACTATCACTTTTTAAATCATCTCCATTTATTTCCTTTTCTAAATCGCAACATGTTGGCACAATGCCCACATATATACATAAAGTAAAGCATTATTTTAATTCTGCTGCGTCATGTATCTGCTTTCCTTTGTGATATATTGACATGAATATTGCCATGTCAATTCATCAATATATGTATACAATGAATTGATGCTGACATTCGATTACTCGCCTTGTATATTGCGCAAGTGACGAATTGACAATTGAATGTTGTTGTACCTACAAATTAATTGTGAGGTAAATTTTGAATGGATCTCTACGTCACTTCCCGTTATTGTCGGGAGATGCTAATTAGCAACAATGTCAGATAAATATGTGGTTATCTGCCGAATTGATAGAAGTTATCTAAAACTGGCTTCGATCACAGATAAGTTAAAAATAATATATGGTACTGAAATGAACATCCGAAAACCGAACTTTGTAGAAATACGAATCCCAGTGAAATCGATTACCGCTAGTCTAGTCTCTTTGGGTGTTTGGTATCGACTCCTTATTTTTCAATTCTATGGTACTATGGTTAAAGGCTACAACTGAATAATTATATTTAGATGGGGACTAGCTGTCGACGTTTCTGCTTATCTTCATACTTATGGCTAATCTTTACGTAGTATAAAACGAACTCCCCTCTGCTGTCTGTTTGCTTAAATCTTTTAAACTGTTCAACGGATTTTAATGTAGTTTCAGCAATAGATAAAGTGATTAAAGAGGAAGGTTTATATGTATAATATCCCTGTCTACGTGTATGAAACCGCGGGATGCAGCTACTCAACTATATGATTGAAAATCGGTTGGGACTTGAACACATGCAGCATAATTTTGCTTCCGTTTAATCCTATGACAACAATACTGTAGAAGACTGTACATTATAATCATGATGAAACCATGGGGAAAGGCCATATCACAAACACACAAACATAAGTATCTTAGTAAGGAGTAATAAGCCCTCATGACAGGAACATCAATTCTTGTAATAACGGCATTAAAAGTGAAACACGTCACAGTGGCCGCCCGCGCACCCGCCGAGGGAAAGTTGATCATATGCGCGTGCATTTAACGTTGTCAATACGAATAACTACTACTTACTATTGTATGTTGTTTAGAAGGTATGCTGATTGTTTGTTTTCTTTTGCGATTGGAAAAGCACGTGTTGCCTTTATTAGATGAAAACTTATATCTTATTTCTTGCTTTTATCCTATCCTTCTGTTTTCATCTACTACGATCATTACTAACTTACTTATTCTACCATGGAGTACCTCAATGAAAAATAAATATAGTTTATGAAATAAAATAATCTTTAATTTTATTCCACAAATTATATTTATTTTTTCTAGTTCTCTTGGATGGTAAAATTATAATTGAATTTAGATATATGCAAATTTTGGACACCAGAAATGGTAGAATATACAGGGTGTTTGGCGCATGGACCGACAAAAAATTTTGGGGAATTCAGGGGGTCATGTGCTAGTTTTCAGACCTAGACCCCATGTCCTAAGTTTCACTATAATCCAGATACGATTTTTCTTATTGTTGTTTAAAATTATTTGAATTATCGTCTTATGAACGTTATATCTTTTTAGTTTGTTGGCGTATTTGGACCAAATAACTTTTATTACATTCTCTAATGTGTTGTTATTCTAAATGAATCATAAATGTACAGCATAAGATGTTATAAAAATACTTGTATCCAAACTCATAAAAATGAAATAAAGTATGAAAAATATCTGAATAATAATCTATAAACTAGGTCTGAAAATTAACACATGACCCCTTCAGTCTCCCAAAATTTTTTGTCTGTCCATGCGCCAAACATCCTGTATGAGTACCTACTATAACTATAACTTCTTTTGTAAGTACTATTTTCTGACAAATAAAATCTTCTTTCTTAACCGTTATTTTCGGCTTCCTAATGTTCAGACTGTATCTAGTCTTCAACATCATTATGAGTAATGTAATGTTTTGTTAGATGTTCCGCTAATTTTGTTTGAAAATTAATAGGGCCTTCAGTCTCTGTTGCATGCTTTTCATTTAGTTACATTATCATCATCGAATACCAATTCTATGAAATTCATCATCATCTAAAATAACGGTCATTCTTCATCTACCTCTCATCATAATCATTCAAATGCCATATTTTCCAAATTATATAGGGTTGGCTCAACATGTCGTCTTCTTCCAAACTCCTCTATTATATTTTATCAAACACCTCCTTTCCTGCCATATCATCTTTCACACATTCCACTCATTGTTTCTTTGGTCTTCCTCCACTCTTACCCCCTTATTTATACTCAAAACTGTCCTCACGACATTTTCCTTATTCGTCCTCGTCACATGCCTATACCAAGCCAACCGATTACCACAAAACTTTTCAGAAACCAGCTCTTCTTTATCTACCTCTCTAAAAGAGAAGAAATTAACCGTCTGCTCCCTATGTCGTTTAATGAGGGTTTAGTCGCTAGAAACAATGCTTAGTCTATCTGTGCTGACGAACGTAGCAAATAAGGCATCAAAACCATATCTATACTAAATACCGTAGCCACTTAGCCATAACACAATACACCATGAGTCCATGAGCGACACATGCATAATGATGACACGACACAATGCGCAAACGCAGACCAATAGCAAATAGCCTGCGTGACGGGGCCTCTGCGACAATCGCAGAGTTAATCGGACCGTAGTTCCGTTTCCTCTTTAGTGGACTGTTGGACATACGACATGGTTTAGCAAATGAATTAGCGAAGCCGTGTGAATGTTTTGGTCATCAAGGACATTTGTCATCATTTTTTTTTTCCTTAAAATGTTTTTTGGAAAGTAAATTTTAGCTGTATACTTTGTTCTCTATCATCATCATACGCTCAATTTTCGTCAGCTCAACTTCATTGGTAGCATTTCCTCCCACTGATGTTAGCTGAGCAGTCATTCATATTTTGCCATATTTGCGTGTATTCATCTGATCACATCCGGTCGCTATTGTTTCCCCTCCATTTAAGACTAATACGTCTACTGGGTCCAATTCTATATTGTTAGATACTTCACTGTCAATATTCATGGTCTCTTGAACATCAGACACAGAACAAACAATCATGCTCATTACACAAAGTTTGTCCTGGGTAGGAGTAATCGAACCCACGACTCCGGCTCAGCAGTCAGGGCCACTAACCACTAGACCAACAGGCCCGTCAAAGAAGTAAAGAAAAATAAGAAAAAAAGTAAAGAAGAAGAAAGAAGTGTTTGCCTTTGGCTGGAGGCCTTGACTTCAAGGCACCCACAGGATAGAAACAGGTCTTGAAAGTCAACGTTGGAGTTATGTCAAAGGTTGACCTGCGACATGACATTTTTAAATCCTTTTTATATTTGTACTAGCTTTTGCCCGCGGCTTCGCTCGCGTTAAATTCGGTAGCGCCTTATTGATTTGTAATAGCAACGCTAAGTTTTCCCGTTTCTTGTCTGTTTCTCCCTCATATGCCACTCTTTTAAAATAAAATAGCCTATGTCCGTCTCCTGGTTCCCAACTATCTCTGTACCAAAATTCATCAAAATCGGTTTAGCCATTAAAGCGTGAAGAGGTAACAAACAAACAAACTCACTTTCGCTTTTATAATATTAGTAAGGATAACGATTTTCCACACGATTGCCATTAGCTTTTAAATCCAATACATTGATTACTTGTCTATCATACTATTCGCTGATGTCGATTATCGCTTTGTCTAAACTTCTAGTTCATGTTCGAATTGTGAAATTCAAATGCAACCAATAAAATTAAATATCTCTGCTCCAATCACCATATATTTTTTCAATCGAGGGATATTTTTTCTTAAAACTCATTACTGATGGAAATCGGAATCTATCACACGCGATGCTACGTGATCTAGTATTAAAATATTTTGTAATGTTGTGACACGAATACTCGATAGTCTCGTCACACATATCGAGAATCGAGAGGTAAATCGATCTCGATCGTTAATCGTTATCGTTCCTAATCGATGAAATGTAACGGTATGGACGACTTTTCTTTGTTTAAGATTATATTGTCTTTTAAATAATTGAGTTTTTTTTATCTGGTATATTAGAAATAAGTGGTCGCGTGAAGGAATGTACTGTGATTTTATTATGTGTTGAGTTCGTGGTGTAGTTAGTTAAGATTTCACTTATGATTATAATAATTTCAGGGAAATGGGTTTTTGTTTGTTGAACCGCAATTACACATTGTCTTTATTACTGTCTCCCAATAGAGGTCTTGCATTTTACAATTTTCATTGCTAAAAGTCGATAGTCTAATTGGTTGTTGCTGATAGTGATAGTTTTTAAATGTAAAAATTAAATCATTACAAAAACGGACTAAATTAAGACTGAAACTACGACTTCAATAAGACACTAGGTGTCAAAGTACTCCACATCGCTGTCATACGGAATCGTGCCCAAAAGACTGGCAGCATGGCCAAAGACAGAACCAGCCTTCCAAAGAGTGAACTAAAAGAAAAAAAACACAAATTCTAAACCATGTCATACTGTTTTTATTCGGATGGGAAATCATCAAACAACGGGGCGGTGGGCAGTGTCAGACTTTTACTGACTAAAACCTATCCATGTTCTTCTGATTTTGCCCTTTGAGGTCCGGGGCCGCAGCATCTCTTTCGAACAACCCGTAATCGCTTCTCTGACCATCTGATACTTAAAAAATAGGTTATTTATCATGAAGTTATTGACATGCACACAACATATTGTATCGACAAAGAGATGCGCCGATGTCAAAGATCACAAGCGCCCATCCCTAGCTTACCGTGAGATAGGGATGGGCACTTGCGCTTACGCAATAAACAAAAATACCGCAAATTAAATAATAATGACATTATATCCCGACGGACGGTTTCGATTCAATCAGTCGTAATGTATCTTAATCTAAGCGATCTCGTACAGGAAGCGTCGTGATTATGTTCACCATTCAATCCATTCACTCTCCCGGTCTGTTGTAGGTATTTCTATAAAATTATCTTTGATATCTTCTAACTTAACAATCACAGGATAATGGTGTAATTTGCTTTGTCAGGAGAACAATTCCTGTTTATGTTAAACTGAAAATAACAGAATAATATAACAACACGCCTGTAATCCCAAAAAGGTTAGTTTTTGGAAAGTTCCTATTCGCGCGTTGCGAAAGGGGGCTACACGGAAAAATTTAAGACCAAAAGTTGTAACGACACTTTTTGCTATAGTTGTAAGCCGTGCGTCGTGTGCGTATTTCTCTATCTGTCTGTCTCCCTCTCTCTCTCTATAGGAAACTACCAACCCGAACCGTGCATCTTTTCTCGACGTTTTATAAGTGCCCATGTAGGCCTATGTGAAATAAAATTATCAATCAATCAAATCACTTATTTAAATTAGACCATTACAGGCACTTTTGAATGTCAAGAAACAAAATGAATCTACAGTCCCGGTCACAAGGCATAATAACTTGTGAAAGTACTTTAGTTGCCCATTCCAAAGCGTTGATCTCTATGGAGAAGAATGGGCAAGAAACTCCATGGACACTCTTTTAAATTATAATATTTTTACAAAATCGTATTTACATCATTCGTGTTGAGATTATACAAATATGTGAGAACGATGTAGAAAGACGTGCACAGTAAGAGCGTCCAGAGTAAATAAAAAGCAAAATTCAATTTAAAATCTAAAAAAGTTAAAAAATGACCGTGGTAGTTAAAAAATGACCAGTCCCAACTGACAGCGCCCGTTCACGAACATGACGTATGGATCAGCCCCATTCAGCTCGACCATTTTGAAGGGAGCTAAATGACAAGACACACCCGCCACTATCAGCGAGACATTTAAGTGAGCATGACACTATTAACCACCAGGGCTTCGTCAAGTCAATGATAATACATAGCACTCACATATGGGCTTAATAATTATACAATACTAGAGAATTGATTCTATACATTGCAAAGATAGTCTTACAATCTTCTGCAGCTTCCACTATAGCTTCGGATACTTATCAATGAGTTCCTATGCTTGAGGAGCAGGACCAGCATTGAGCCAAGCATTTTTATCATCAATATAATCCCTTATAATCCCTAATTTATTTTGATTGATTGATAGCTAGGGTCGGGCTTTCCAAAAGGGTTAGGCAGAGGTGTACCCATTTATAGTACACCCACACTTCGCCAGTTATATAATAGTCCCATGTAATAGAGGGCGAACCTATTGCCATCAACCAGGCTGCTACTGGGAAAATTCTAAAAAAAAAAAAAACAATAACAGTATGTATACCCGATCCGGGAATTGATTCACGGCCTCATGTTCAGAAGTCGCGCTTCCGACCACTCGACCAACAACGCAGTCACACACATAGAACTATGTATATAGTTCACATATTGTTATGGCGTTTTAGACCCGAATGACCTCCACACATAAAAAACACAGTTAAATAACAAACAAAATATGAAAAGCTAGCTGGCGCCCGCGGCTACGCCCGCGTCATGATCGAAAGAAAAGTATCCTATGTATTATTCCAGACTATAATCTACCTCTGTGCCAAATTTCATCAAGATCCGTTCAACCGTTTTGACGTGAAAGAGTAACAAACATCCATATATATATCCATCCTCACAAACATTCGCATTTAATATTATTATAATAGGATGTATAGAAAAGGAAAAAGTAGAAGCTATCCAAACACAAACCTTGATCTTCGTTAAGGAACCAGTAAGAAACAAAATAATATCCTTTTTCGCACGAGTGATTTTGGGGTTAATTACATAACAGGTGCATTCTATGGTAGCGTCTATAAGAGCCAGAATTGCTTAACAGCACATACAGTATACACAATGTTTGACGACACCTGTTATTTAGTGGATGCGCGTGCGCCCCGGTCCGTGCTTCCTGTCCGTTAACCGCGAACCCTTCTTTTTTTGTCGGGTGACTTGATGCAAGAAAGGGGATCGATTGTAGATAACTTACCTTGATACATTTTAACCCCTACAAGATCATTAAGTTGGTAACAGTAACTTTTTCTAAAAAAAAAGTTTTTTTTTAGCGAATCGTCAATCAAATAACATTCTCTGGAGGGAGTACCAGACTTTTACTGACCAAAACACCCCATGTTTCTTCTTTAGCCTATTATTATCCAGGGCTGCGGTATCTCTTTCGAACAACCCGCAACTCCGGCAAATAAATGCTTAGCGATTGAGTTTGGGCCGGGACACATAAACACAATACGACGTCGTGTCGTACCACGATGCGGCTCTGTAGAGTATTGCAAGTGGATAGTAGTTTGTATAGTCTTGCAATATTCTACAGAGCCGCATCGTGGTACGACACGACGTCGTATCGTGTTTATGTGTCCCGGCCCTTTGGATGCCTTGGGTGATCTTCACCTTACTTTATCCGTATTTGTCAAGTGACATTGACAGACAACTGTCATAATTGACGGTTCTATTCTAACTTGAAATGCATTTGACAGGGCTCGCAGCACATGCCATTTTCTGTGTCCTAATAAATAAGAGGTCGTAAAGATTGTTTCTCCTAGATAAAGCCCTACAAACGAATTATAAAGATTTACCATAACCCGGCGCCGAGCACGAAGAACAATCAACAAAATCTGATTACAATCTTGTTATTAATATTTAATCTAGTAAACTAGTCCGTTATGCTCAGCACGTAAGTATGACGTTTCACTTTTATGAATGAATTTGAGGTTTATCCTACTAGTAGAGTCAGTAAAGAAAATAAGTTACCATGCTCATCAGATACAGTTCACATTTTTTAATAAAGTTAAGTATATTTGATAGAAAATAAACAGTTCATTAAATAAATTAAATTTGAGTTTATTTAATACGTCCATGCGGCCATGCAAGAACGAGTCAGACTCGCGTACCGAAGGCAAACAGCCATATCTTTTGACTACGTAGACTTAGAGGCTTAATAGTCAGGACAAAAAGACACCACAGAGTTGAGTTTATGGTTTTAATTTCAGCTCGAAACCACGCTTTCCCGTGATAAAGGGTCTTGACAGACAGACAGCCAGACGAACAACAAAGTTATCCAATAAAGGTTCCGTTTTTTCCTTTTGGGGTATGGAAAAAACCCAAAAAATCAACTATATCTAACGAGCGTGGTTACTAATCTCCTTTACTGACTGTACTTCGTAGTACCCACTACCAGTAATTGACAATATCAGTTAATTGTGGCCACAAAGAGACCGTGACGGCCTCAGACCACACTCTCACTTTCCACACGTAGCTAGCAGGCTATAAAACACACTGTTTTGAGGTAATTCTACCTTAGGGCGACTTGTAATATTCGTCAGCGTACAAACTGTGAAATTGAAGTGTGTAGTTGGTGCTTTAAATAAGTCTGAGGAATTGTAATTCGTATTCAGCCGCAGTTTCTAGATACTCAAAGTCTGATAAAATTCAGATCTATTCGGAAATAGCCCAGAGTGTTGATTTGTGCTTGTTTGGTAATAGTCTCAAAGTCAAAACTTTAAAACATTTCTGGATGTTATATGAATACGTAGTTCACTGTGTTCTACCAATTTAGGCTACTAAAAATTACATATTAAAATTAAGGTACTTATGTCAGAGATATGTAATAATAAAAAATAAAATAAATTCTCAGTCCTATTAGATAGAACTTAATATCGAGTGAAATGTGGCTGAACTCGGGTACACCTCTCCCTACTCATTTGGAAATAACAAGCGTCATGTTGTTATGTAGAAGACTGATTTAGAGTCTCTAAATACCTTGTTAAATAACCCAGACTAACACAAAATACAAGAGTTTTACGGATGGAAAATCATCAAATAACTTCCCCTGCTCTGGATGAAGCGGGGGGAGTGTCAGGATTTTACGGACCCACCACTACAAACACGGCAGGCAGTAACCCTGGCAGGCCCCTCTGCTTAATTTAAGAACTTAAATACAGACCTTGTTGAGCACAATGCATAAATACTATATTTTAATATAAATTATATAATAGTTCCCTTGATAATAAATACCTATATAATATAACAACTCGAACATTACCTGCAAATTATGTACTGGTCTGCATGGCTATTGTATCATAGTCTAATTAAGAACATAGTATACGAAACAGATTATATCATTCGACGTAGACGATCAGAGGAAGTCGTGAATTATATAAAATTGCTGTAAAATGTCGTAGATTGTCATTCATCATGTTACTCACGAAGTTGCTGGTCACTATGTTAAAGTTCAAGGTGCATTCTTACATAACTTAGGTTTATAAGAAACTAGCTTTTCGCCCGCGGCTTCGCTCGGGTTAAATTCGGGGTAACACAGTTCCCCTTTCCTGATTTGTACCTGCTACCTGTAGTTTTGCCCTTGCGCCTTTGTTATTGTATAGCAAAGCTAAGTTTTCCCTTTTAAAAAAAAAATTGTCTTTCTCCAGGGTCCTAACTATCTCTGTACCAAAATTCATCAAAATCGGTGTAGCTATTTTGGCGTGAATACGTAACAAATAAACTAACTCACTTTCGCTTTTATAATATTAGTAAGGATTATTGCAAATGATCAGTTTATTACTACCTATAAATATGGGTGTACTTATTACAGGTACACCTTCTGTCTTACCCTGGCGTGATTACAAGCTTGATATTATGTTATCAGTTTAATTTCTGAGTTCGTGAATGCTTTTTTTTCGGATGGGCTGAGCGGAAGATAGTCAGCCTTGAACTGACTAAAACCCATCCGTTCCCTTTTTTTTAGAATTTAGTTCCTTATCGCGCGTTGCGAAAGGGGGCTAGACGGAAAGAATTAAGACCAAAAGTTGTAACGACACTTTACTATAGTTGTAAGCCGTGCGGCGTGCGCGTGTATCTCTGTCTGTCTCTCTCATAGAAAGCAAGCCAGTTATTTTTGATTCATCTTTTATTTCTCATTGGACAGTGTGATGTCGCAACGATTATTTTTGGTTGGGTGTATACAGGTTTTTTGTACATAAATAATAACTTCGTTCCATCCGGGTGTCCCTTGACACTTCTCAAGTTTTTTTTCTATATTCCGGAGCCGCGGTATCCCTTTTCGAAAGACCCGCAACCCCAGCAGGCAGCGGCTCTTTCAGACCCCTCTTCATGTCTATAATGTCGTAAAACGACATCATAAGAACCATTTGAATCATGTTGATTAATGTTTACATGTATATATCTGGCGTCGATTAATTATTTCGTTGCATACGTGACAAAACTGACTGTCTTACTGTCTCTAAATGCTGTAACATCAATTAATAGAAATATCATAGAACTGTCGGAAGCACAACGATATAATGACAAATGGGTTTATTAAAAAAGCAGTAAACAAATGTCGAAGATTTATCTAATTCCAAGAAGGAAGTTGGAGATCTTGTATTTGAAATGCTAAAAATATGGAATCTGTTTTTACTATTTTCCCACACAAGTGCAGCGTTTATTTATGTAGATAATACTTACAATAATGATGTAAGAAAATGTACGTTAGAGGTAACCTTTCTCGTAGGCGCATAATTCAACCAGTTCGCCTTGACTGCACAACAGACTCCTCTCCGATAGCATTATTATCCGTTTTATAAACTGTATGACTATAATCGCATAGAAATTATCGCCTCCACCTCATAGCGCAAAAGGAGAGAGAGAGAACACAATACTATGGGTTAATTTAATTAATTTAGTTAATTTGTTTGGTGTACATAACAAAGACTATTCTATTCTATTCTATCGCTGCTACTACATGGTACAGAATACCTTTTGGACCAATTTCTAGATAGTTCACTTAAATCATCTGCTCATTGCTAAAAATTGAGAAATAAAGCCTTGGTCCACCAATGTGTAACATTTCGAAGCTTGAAAATAAAATGACTCAATTTAAAGATGACTCTTATTTTTCAAACTTTACTGGCCTGGCTTTGATTGCCCGTATCCGTCTTTCTCAGACCAGTTTCACTTTTACTTCTTCCTAATTGGCTCCGGGAGTGAAATTAGACCCTTATTTTGATGCAGTTGTTTAAAACTCTTTACTTTATTTTAAATCCTCTTTTGCAAGTACAAGAATACTTTGTCGTTTGGACTAAATTCTTTCTAACTTGTTGTTTGTTTCTATACATTTTCTAGTGGTTTTTAGAGTGACTGCACAGCTCGAGATTCTGTGTATGATTCCAGGATCGGGCAAAGGGGTATTCATTTATTTAATTATGGCACTCAAACGACTTATTCACACATTAAATTAAATTTACACTTTTCGTTAAATTGGAGTGAATTTGTCACTTACAGGTGTGCACAGTACTAACACATTTAGGCTTTTTTTCTGCTCGCCCCCTATTACATAAGACTGAATTAAATGTAACTGGTAAAATATGGGTGTACTATTTATTAGATATACATCTCTACTTAACCCTTCTATCTGTCAATCTCATTCAAGCTCTAAAAGATCCTTTTGTAGCTCTGTTAGTGTTGGGCTCAGCGCTTTTACCCATGTACGTGACGTAAACGAGCGCTTTAATATTAATAACTGCTTTATACGTTTTTTACCGCAGATGTGCTTTTAATTGACGGGCCTGTTGGTCTAGTGGTTAGTGGCCCTGACTGCTAAGCCGGAGGTCGTGGGTTCGATTCCCACCCAGGACAAACTTTGTGTGATGAGCATGATTGTTTGTTCTGTGTCTGGGTGTGATTTATCTATAATATGGATGTATTTATAAATTATATAAGTATGTATATCAGTTGTCTGGTTACCATAACACAAGCTCTGCTTAGCTTGGGATCAGATAGCCGTGTGTGAGTTGTCCCAAGATATTTATTATTATTTATTATTTAATTAATAAAAAATAAATAAATCGAAACAACAATACAACATCTAAAAATAAATAAAAATCCAATAGATAAGTACGATATAAATACAACGTCACACAAATTATTATTACCTCTTTATTTTTCTCTTTCATTCTCTATGTACTAGGGCCATAGACATTTCTAGAAGATTCCACATAGTAACCGTGACGCGATGCTCACTCATTTTTCAAGCCAAGTGTGCGATCACTAAATGATAACAGCTGTGCAGTGAAAGCGTATATTTCGGACCGTAATAGAGACATTACAGAATCATATACACTTACCACTAATGGTATACGTTTAGACAATTCTAATGCCCATTCACGATAAGCTTGGAAAAATCTTCTGCCTTTACATAACCCTATCATTTGGGAACTATATGATGAGGCTTATTACGTAGCATTAGAACATCTGCAATATTTTTATCTAATGGAGAATTACTACGGAGTATTTTATCAACCTCGACTGACATAATAGGCCTTTGAAATCTCCTTGGGCTTCATTGATGTTTTTTATTACGTTCATCCGTTTTTGTTTGCTGTTTAACACTACAAGCTTTACTAAGAATAAACAAGGCGTAGCATAGGTACTGCTTATATCACTATTGCTCAGAAAATTGACAGACGCTCGCGTAGAAAGCTTCACCGCAATGATTTTAACTTTAGACCAGAATAACTTCTTGCTATAACTTTAATTGCTTGTAACCAACAACAAAATGTGTATGTTTTCGAGAAGGACATACACGACAGACTACCTGTATCAAATACAAATAACTTTATCATTCCAGAAAGTTCATTTTCAGTGTTGGTATCTTGTCTCCACACTAAGATTCCCTGAGTCGTGGGGGCCAGTCTCTTCTATTCGGTACAAAGAAATTATCGACTTAAACAATGTAAATACGGTACTATTTTTAATACAGCCACTTACTTACAGATGCTGTCTAAACGTACACATAGGTACGTACGTCTGACTAAATTTACACCTGTATATATTTCATGATCATCGTCATTCGTAAATGACGGTAGGTCCCTACATGATCTGTGGTTCATCCTTGACATATCGTCGTCAAAATAAAACCGCACTGGTATCTTACCCGTGTTCTTTTGATGGAGCACGATAATAGGAGCGACCTTGGGGTCTTTGATTGTGTGTTTTAATTTAGCAATTAATGAAACTAAATACGGTTTTGGCAAGTCGAACAATAGCGATAAAACGATGCTATTAGGCTAATAACCTGTATTTGGGAGTTTCGCAGACAAACATATTGTTTGCTTAATTATTTATTTATTAAAACTTCATGCACATATAAGAACACATTATACAAAGGCAGACTTAATGCCACAGGCATTTCATTAAAAAAAAACAGATAATTACTCGTGCCACCAAAGTTATTTTCATATAAACCTAAGGAAATTATCTCTGTATAAGATCTTAAATATAATCGACATTTAGAAAATTTATAAGTATGGAAAGTCTAGCAGCTAATCACATAGGAAAAGTGAAGGTAAAGCTAACATTGAGAAACAGGTTGGTTGGGACGATAGAAAAACTGGCGTAGCAGTTCCGTGTAAAGGCTATAACATACTGGTAACAGACACCACGACGTGAGTTCAATGATCAAATGACAAAGCTTATATATACATGTAGGTAATATATCGATACACAAAGTTTTATCTTCAATAAATTTTGTATTTGTCAAGTGCGAAGTTTTTCAGCTAAGTATATCTGTCTGTTATTAAAGTACATTTAAAATTTGTATGTGCAGAAAAAATAGTTTTTCTTTTTAACTACTACATTGGTAGATCTACATTCATGTGCTGAATTTATGGTAACATTGTGCGCGTCTATCTCTTATACCCACCCAGAAAGCATACCCAGTAAAGTTTCTCTAGAATCTGGTCAATGAACACGTTTCAGTGATATCGTTTGAAGTGTTATAAGTCTGTTTCCGTCCTTATACTTGTAGATATCTGATTGAATGAACATGAACATGCTGCATATTTTGATCAGTTTGATATTATTAAACATCAAGTGTAGTGGGGATTCGATTTGGGAGTACATGAACCAATAATAATGAATGATTGATGATGATTGCTTTATTATTGTCGCAGTAAAAAACGAAGGAGGATCGTTCAGATTAAGTGTTGTATAACCTGCTAATTTTAAAGCAAAATGGTTGCTGTTAATGCAAAATTTATTTATTGTCTTATTTATGCATCTGCTGACAAATTCATCTTTAATGACCCATGCGTTCTTTCTCTCGTTTCCGACATTCTCTTTTAAGACTTATGTAATCAGAATACGGTGCATTTTTCTACTTTTGTATCGTAACTACTAAATCTGAAGTATGTTTCTTGTCTCCTATTAAAATTACTGAATTTCCAACGACCCTTAGATTTGAAAATTCTAGTATAAGTACTAAAATCAAAATGGCATCGGAATGTGTGTCCACTAACTGAACTATAATCCGATTGATTAAAGAAGTTTTTTTTTCATGCGTATTTTTTGACGTTTCAGCGACTTTTACATCTGGTCGTTTTACAGTGTTTGTCGCGAATATGCTAACTGCTTGATAATTGAATACTGTGGGTCATGTTTGTAGTGTAACTTGTCTCATGTTCGGATATATCGCACTTTGCAAATGTACGGAACAGTCTTTTGTCTTTCTTTTGTGCCAGTTTTTGTTTTTTGCCTATTTTAGACGGATGAAATTCTCGTTACTATATTATTGAATTGTCCTCAGCCTCTTTGGTATTAATGCTACTGCACAACATTAGGTTACATACATTCCCGGTTCAGACAAAGTGATGGTTAATAAAAACCTACGTATTAATTAAATTTATCCAACAAGAATTTCCCAGTAGGAGCTCGGGGTTTGGATGTTTGTCCGGTTGATAGCTATTTCATGAGACAAACATAATAAATGAAAAGTGTAATGATTACCTAAAGTACGGCCAACGAGAAGCGATACCAAATGTAAACAAAACCCATGCTAAAACCCCATCTAAAATGGCCGCCCGAATGTTGGCGAACCCGTCTTAACGTTGTCATGTTTTTGCCGGGAAAACGAGACATTACGATAAAGGCACAAGATGGAAAGAGATAAATATTAGATTGTCAACGCCACAGTTGTTCTTTAGGTTAATGACCTTTCGTATCGCTTCTCGTTGGCCGTACTTTACACGTCTGGCTTAACCCTTCGAAGTGTATAAATATGTTGTTATGTCATATTTACATGTAATTTCCATTCAAGTTTGCTGGTAGCGTCAACTTCGCGACTTCCTTTGCTGATTTCAACTTTCAATTCATAGGTTGGTTCATAGCTCTTGCATTGAATGCATGTGATTATTAATCAATGTACAATGGCTTCTCCGAGGGAAATGTATTCATTAACGGATAAAGGAAAAGCTCTTACTTCACTTTCACATCGGCTACCAATGAACTAGCCCACCTGTCATTACCTGCTCCATTGATGCTCATGTGCGAAGAAGCACAATCTATGCTTAGCCGAAAGTGAAATGGATGGTTGATCAATCGATATTAGCGATAAGATGTTGATAGAAGATTGAATATTTAATATTGTGCGGAGCGAGATTCTGTAGAGAGATTATAGTTAAACTTCTTTAACTATACAGGGTGGTCCAACTAGTGACGTCAACCATTTTTTTTTAGATTCCTCGCACCTGGGTGTATCCCAATGTACCCAATGTATGTTCCGCGATTTTTCTTAGTTTTCGAGTTATAATTTTTTTTTGGTATTTTTAATGATTTCTGCCAGCAAAGTTTCAAAAATACATATCTTTTTCCGAGTAGGTATTTTGCAGTCGGTATTTTTGTGACATAATTGTGTTGAATGGTGTTTTAATAAAAAAAATAACTCAGCTTTCTGAAGTTACTTAAACTTACTCAAAAAAGGCTTTAAAGTTGAAACTTTAGTTTTAATAAGATTTACTCAAATCTTCAACTTCAATTTAAAAATACAAAAAGGAGTTTCCATAGATTCTGACTTAGTTTAAAAACTCCGCATGCATCTAAACTTTCAAAATCATGAAAAAAAAATTGCACTTAATCAGCCTATTTCTTTTGTAATTAGCCTTCGAAGGCGGATAGGCCTAAAATCATTAAATCACGATTAAAGCATTGAAAATTATTTTATGTACTTTTTATCATTGTTATGGTAAATTAAATTTAAGAATGTAATTTTAAATTAAATTCAATTGAAATTCCTGTAAGTACAATAACTGTAGCATGTGTAATCTTATAATAATTTAGGTTTGACTAGGCGAACAGGGATTCCACGAACTACGGTTTTAAGAATTCTTAAGGAAGGTGAGTGAAGTTGGTATTTACATAAGCTTTTGATTGTGTTGTAAAAAGGGAAGGTTTAATTTAGTTTGTTTTTATGCAAGCATCGTAGTACACGCCTATCTCTGATCTAGAAAATTGTGTTTTAACCCCATCGATTTTTTTATTTGGGGATTTTATTAAAGAGCTGGTGTACGCGAGGGACAGCAACAGCGAAGAAGAATTGAGGCAAAAACTTGCAGAAGCAGAAAGAAAAATAAAGCAAGAATATTCAAGTCGCTTCAGACAATTAAAACATAACTTTTTAAGACGTTGTCGATTATGTATTCAGGTTGGAGGAAGGAGTTTTGAAAACGTACTGTAATAAATATTAATTTTTCAGTAATGTATGCTTTTTATTTGTAAAAACGGGTAATTTCCCAATTTTGATTTTTATTCTTGCTCACATTTTAAATCTTAGTAGTGAAACCTAAATTATTATAAGATTACACATGCTACAGTTATTTTACTTACAGGAATTTCAATTGAATTTAATTTAAAACTACATTCTTAAGTTTAATTTACCATAACAATGATAAAAAGTACATAAAATAATTTTCAATGCTTTAATCGTGATTTAATGATTTTAGGCCTATCCGCCTTCGAAGGCTAATTACAAAAGAAATAGGCTAATTAAGTGCAATTTTTTTTCATGATTTTGAAAGTTTAGAAGCATGCGGAGTTTTTAAACTAAGTCAGAATCTATGGAAACTCCTTTTTGTATTTTTAAATTGAAGTTGAAGATTTGAGTAAATCTTACTAAAACTAAAGTTTCAACATTAAAGCCTTTTTTGAGTAACTTTAAGTAACTTCAGAAAGCTGAGTTATTTCTTTTATTAAAACACCATTCAACATAATTATGTCACAAAAATACCGACTGCAAAATACCTACTCGGAAAAAGATATGTATTTTTGAAACTTTGCTGGCAGAAATCATTAAAAATACCCAAAAAAAATTATAACTCGAAAACTAAGAAAAATCGCGGAACATACATTGGGTACATTGGGATACACCCAGGTGCGAGGAATCTAAAAAAAAATTGTTGACGTCACTAGTTGGACCACCCTGTATAGTGAATTGACTAAATAAATAAATAATATGCAGAGTTGCTGGCTGAATATACTTATTGGCCGTTTCATGTCGAATTATATAGTTATGAAAAAATATTAACGATTTTTTGTACCTATTAATATTTAAAAATAATTAACTATTGAGGCCAATTCTTAATTCCGTTTAATAAAAGAAAGCACCTCATCATTCTCCTTTCTTTATCCCAAATTCCCAATATATTTGTGGACGGCGCATATCACCCTTCACACAGTCCATCCATCGTTTAATTGGTCTTCCCCTAGTCTTATAGCCATTCTCATTCATACTAAAAAAAAAATTCCTCACTGCATTGTCCTCATTCCACATCACATGCCCAACGACAACAGATTACTACACAACTTTTCCGAAAAATGAATCGACCTGTCACATAAAATGTTATACTGCCTGTAGAAGTTACTCACCATAGAAATATTAAAAACTCCTTTCTGATCTATCTATGTTACTCACACAAACATAAATGAAACTGTTTTTATCATAATTAAATGATCGTGTTTAAACAGGCTGACTCTATGACAGGATACCTATAAAAAAAAATTAAAGACTTGAATGCTTGCAGCGGTCCCCTTCTGAAGAGATCTACCCTTAGGGAAAAAACAGATTACGACTGCTTCTCAAACCTACTTACCGGTTACTTACACATATAAAATTTCATAAAAATCGGTCATAGTATGGCAACTAAACTGTGACACGAGAATTTTATATGTAAGAATAAACATAATGTTTTTTCAGGCTTTCGCGGCGAAAGTGCGAGATATTACTGTATTGACTGTTAATTGGTTAGATCGAAGAAAATGCCTAATTATCTGCGAGGCATCTGTTTGAGAAAAGCAGAGAATCCATTTAAACGCTAAGGTAAATAAATAGTGGACAGTTGAATAGCTACAAAAGTGCAATATGAGAAATTCAGTATCCATTTTGATGTTCAAAATGTTTTAAGAAGGAGAGATAGATGCATACCTACAATCTGAATTTGGCCCGGATAAGGTAATGGGCTGGACCCCTTTCATAAATATAATAAAAAATATAAAGCGCAGCATGTACGATATAATTAACTATACGCTAACAAAATAAACATTGATAATAGAACAAAAGATAAAAAATATTAGATATAATTAAATATTGAAGCACATTAGGTAGTATTTGGAATAAAAATTAACAAATTAATAAATCTTTTACAAACTTTCTATCCTTTACAAGAGAGTCACATATATGTCTATGTTGGTTATTTTAGCTAACGCGTTATATTGCCTACAAAGTCTTGGTACAGCGGCAAAGGCTTGCTATACAAATACTATTATGTCAAATGGGGTGTCTATGGCACCTGACTAGTGTTGTGAAAAGGGCAGATAGCTCCCCTTTTTCTTGTAAAGTGTTCAAGAAAGTAAGCGTATGCTAACGGCAAAATCTAGTATTCGCATATTTCTATGCGCGATGTTAAATGTTAAGTAGTTATGTACCGGTGAAAATAAGTCATATAATCATCTCCGTGCGTGGATTTCCAGTACGGGATCCCATAATCCAGTAAAAGGTGTAATCGGAGTTGTCGCGAAGCCGTTAATCCCAAGTAACTTCATACAAAACTAGCTGGCGCCCGCGGCTTAGTCTTAAAAAAGCTTTAGCTTTAAAAAAAAAGTATCCTATGTGTTATTCCAGACTATAATCTACCTCCGTGCCAAATTTCATCAAGATCCGTTCAACCGTTTTGACGCGAAAGAGCAACAAACATCCATACATCCATCCATCCAATGATCCATCCATCCATCCATCCATCCATTCATACATACATCCATATATCCCTCCTCGCAAACATTCGCATTTATTTATTTATTATTAAACGAAGTGTTTTTCAGGGTAAAATATCACGGTTTACGTTGTACTCAATGTTTGCGTTTAAAACATTGTGCTAATGCATTAAACAGAAAACAATCAACATTTTTTTTTTATATCTTCGTAACTAGGAGATTCTTTGGGATAGTCCAGAACAAAAAAAAATATTCAATGACAGGTAAAATATATATGAGATGGGAGAAAATATGTTACTAGATAGTAGCTCGTGAAAATTAACAAAAAAATCTGTCTCATTTTCTGAATGAATTCTGTCATTTTTCTTTTATGTCTACGTCTCGAACCTAGTATAGTATTTGAGTAGAGAGATTGTCGCGTTAAACTTTAATTACAACGATTACTTTAGTTACACAATAATTTATATAATACGGATGGAAGATACAATTTAGAAATAGGTACTAAGATAATTCTTGTTTAAATTGCTGTTTTGACGTTACTAAACCAAAATTATATTATTATGAAGCCAATAGTTTTGTTCTGCAACATCTTTTCTTTTTCTTTGGCTTATATTGTGCAGAATAACTTCGTAATAAAAAAAACGCGTCATGCGAGCTGTGCTGCCATCTACAAGTAGTGTCTAACATCAACAACGTCACTCATTCAGTCACTGTTCACACACGCATTGATAGATGTCGCTATTACCAAGCAAACCACAAACACCTGTTATGGAAAATGATGGAAATCTATGGCCGGTAAAAATAAATTTACATAATTTTACTGCATTAATCATACAACTGATTTTATTTTTCGCGAAAACTGACCATGTTGGAAGATATCCATAAATAAATATTCATATAGGATATAAAGTAACTAGGTGGATGCGTTAACAGGTAAGTTACGTCAGGCCATGTTTTATGTTCCATAAATTGATTTATTCAAATGCTGTACTGATTTAATAAGGATTACATTGTACCCCTGTTTAAGGATGCCATGTAAAGCGGTGTAACATGAATTGTTTATTTTCAATGAGTATGTAAATTGTCAGATGCTCATCTAGGTACAGCAGCTCTATTGTCCATGATGCGGGACTTTCTGATGTAATTTTCACGACGGAATTGTCTAGCTTGATTTTAATCTCAAATCTTGGTGAGCCTTCTTTCAATTAAACAAAAAAACAGAGTAACAATAAATTATTTTTCGGTGACAACATAAAATGGCATAAAGTACATAATCGGTTTCATTTTTTGAAACGTGACCCTTAAATATTGGCAGTAGTTTCGCGACGTAACGAACTCATATTTTCTGTTCGACGTCGGTCGGTTATGTAAAAAGTATCAGATAATCCATAATTATCATAATTATTCAAGATAATGAGCACTACGAGCGTGGAAATAAATTGAGCCTAGCGGACCGCGTAAAAAATACTATAAATATCCCCCGTTTACGGTAAGAGTTAATCGGTTAAAAAGACTAAAAGAATTCGAGTTACGAAAGAAATTAGCGATTAATCGGAGCGAGCACACATAGATTGCATCAATATTTATAAAGATGGTGGCGGCACAGCGGGCGCGGGCGCGCGCGCATACCGCCGCTGCACCTCGCGAATGCAGTGCGGAAATTGCACTATCGAAAAAAACAATAGAAATTCTATACTGTTTTTTGCACCGGGAAAGTGGCAACATTGATGCGGTTAGTTCAAGTTTCGAAACATAACGACGACGATATTTGTGAAAAATACGAATTGTGTTTGATGTGTGCTGGTGAACGAAAAATTGATAAAAATGGAAAACTTTTACGATATTATCAGGACGCTCAGTAGAAAAACTTTGAAACGAAAACCAAAGGTAGATAAAAAAATTATATTAACTGAGTTTTTACCTTGACCTACTTAATTTTAATAACTTTAATTGAATACATAAGGCCGCAGTAATTGTTTTGTAACTCAATCACATCTTTCAATTTCTATTTTTAATTGTGGAGGCTATGTTTTTCCCCTATTAATACTGCTATTTTTTGAAAATGTATAAATTAGTCCTCTTCAATATTTTGTAGTGTAGGTACTCATAAGCGTGTTTGTGTGTGTTTATTATTATGTGTTTTGTGCGACGATAAATTTTTAGATCTTTAATCATTCATCTTCCAGTTCAAACGACCTTAGAAAAAAACAGACATTCTGTTCTGTTAAAGTTACTCATTATTTACTGGTGTATGTAGATCACCAAGTAGCATCAAGCTTTTTTGTTATTTAAGATATCAGCGTGTTTGATGAAATAGAATAAAATTGATGTTTTAGAATATTAATTTTAAACATATTGGAGACATGTGGATACAAGATTATAAATAATTGAAATTCCACCCCTGTACTTTGGGTTAAATAAATAAATAAAAGTTTAACCCAAAAAAAATATTTGAACAGTACAATCATAAATTATCAGACGCCGTAATTGCATCACCCTGGTTTCTATTGGACATGATACGTATAGAGTCCGAGCAACGGGTCCGGCGCAGTAAAACTGATTTATTTAGCGATCGTGCGCGCGCGCACATTCACGCTTTCCTGATCTCCAGCGATGTACCGACACCGGCCGAGTGGCGAGTACCGCAATCGGATGCCAATCTTGAGATTCTTTTATTTTGACGTACTTATCTGAAAACTGTTCATCCCGTGGGATAGCTACGAATAATTTAGAAATCACTTTAATTATGTTATAATAAACATTAGAAAACTCTGTATAAATATCCATAAACCTAAGTTTTGCCAGCTTTAGTCTTACATAATAACGGTAACGAGCCTATTGCCATCATTTGGGTACAAATCCAAACTCAAGGCTGCTACTGAGATAGCTAAGAAGACCCACTAACCAACTGGAGAAAAACTCAAATAACAGCTTTACTTAGGAATCTATACGAATACCTCATGCTGAGGAGTACCGCTTACGAACACTAGACCAATGCAATGCAACGTTACATACTCATTTCATTATCTTCTTATATGCTTATAAAATCGTCTGTCTGACTATCACCATAGAGCAGAGCAGAGCTATCACCACTTGACGGATCCAGCTAAAAGTTGGCATATTGACGTAGGCATTCACTAAGCAAGGATTATGGAAAATGTACCGTCTGTTACCATGTGAAGGTGATCCTCATTAGCTAGTACTTCATATTAAACATACATTGACATTTTAGCACCTAAAAATTGTAAACCGGCAAAACAGCCTATATAATTATTACTGTCATTCAAGGTGTGTTTACTTCCTACTTGAGGCTTATATAACATTTCCGAATCACTACTTAATGAAGCATGAAAATAAACCAACACCTCAATTGTTACAGGTTCAACCCAAACCTACAACAAATGGAGTTACAAAAGAACGCGTCTCAGAACGGGAAACCAGAGAGACGAGAGAAACGAGAGATTCCAGAGAAACGAGAGAGTCCAGAGACTCAAGAGACTCTCGGGAGATACGCGAGCTGCGCGAAGCGAGAGACTCGAGAGAAGAGACGGACCACATTGAGAGACGAGCGCAGACAACGTCCCCAGTACCGCGGGAGAGAGAACGAGATCGTGAGAGGGAAAGGGACAGGGATAGAGATCGGGAACGGGAAAGAGAACTAAGAGAAGAGAGAAGAGACCAGTCAACGCCACAGCACGATGGCAGGCATCCACTGCTGCAGTTTGCCGTCGATCACTTCAGACAGAGCCCAGAGTGAGTACTCATGAATGTTTATTTAGTTTACTACACAATGGTCTTCACAATTGATTCAGATATTTCCCGGGAAAGTGACCTATTGTGATAAAATCATACAATAGTACACACTGGCTGCCTCATTTATCAGCATGTGAAAAAAGTTCGCTACCGATTTAGGCCTACTTTTTCTCAATCATAAAAGCATCTATTTCTTTACCGAAAATATTCTTGATGTGTAATAGAAAGCTGGTAATGACGTTATATGACAGCAGAACTGAAAGTTTACAAACGCTAAACACTCCAATCACACATTTGCGACGCATTTACCAGTTTAAATGCAATTTGTTGCATAAAGACGTTAGTCGTAGACTTACAATAGTTGACTTCGAGTTTACGACGTATGTTAACTAGTCAGACGTAACACGCATATTCGCTAGATCATTAATTACTGGAAATTTATAGCGCGCTTCACTTTTTTGATGGATTCATTTTAATTAAACCTGTTGTATTCTAGAACGATAATAATTGACACTTTGTAAAATTATTTATGGATGAATTCTAGCAGATGCTGAAGTGAATGTAAACGTAACTTCATTTGTTTAATTTGACTTAACACATATTAATATGTAGTAGTAATAGGGCCTCTAAAATGATAACATAGGTATGTCAGCTGACATATTTAAAAAAATAGAGTAAACTATGTAATTTTTAATTATACTAGCGCCATCTATGTTTAGAAACCGACACTTCTGAAAATACACGTGTTGAGGTATTAATTAAGATATTATTAGTTTTCTGCCCTACATACTACTACTATCAATAAATGGTCCCGTATAAATTGTACTGTATCTATCCATTCGATAGCTATGCACTAGCTGAAATATTTCAAGTCATCATACCGCTCGCCAATAGTTCATGGTCTTTAAAGCAGGTAGCGATCAAATTCAATCGTTCAGGTCGATCTTCAAGTTATACTGCGCTTGCCTAGGTTGCAGTAAAGGTATCATCATCAGCTTCCTGCCTGGGTCTTTGGGGTCGGCCGCAACACGTTTTCTTCTTCCATTCTTACCTGTCAGATGTCACGGCATCATTTACTCCTACCTCTTTCATATCATTAGGATACACAATCAACATCTTTGTTTGTCCTCTCCATCAACATTCATATCTATCACTCTTTTAGTCTCATGAGTTTCGTCCCTGCTCATAACATGTCCATACCGAGATAGCCCCATTATTTTATTATGTGATTTGCAGTAAAGGTATCGTAATATATATTCTAGCCAGACAAATCAATATTCGAATGTAAATATTGTTTTTGTCTCTGGGTGCATTTGTCTTGGCATACAGGTAGCATTACTTTTTTTACAAAATGGGAACAGCCGAACAGTGTTGCCTCCTCGCCTCAGCAAGAATTCGTTCGTTGCCAAATTAGTGTTACCAAACTAGAAAATAATCGTTGGGTTGTTTACCTGCTTAATTGAGAAGTGATGTACGAAACATTTTTCACGAGTTTAAATGTCTGTCACGCGATTGATTGATTTATTAGAGCGAAGTTTTTGTTTTACAAACGATCAATTAGCGGGAGATTGTAAGACTGCCTCGGTGGAGCAGTGGTTGCAAACGCTAGATTCTGCTGAGAAAAAAGTCTTTTTTTGCGGATAGGAAATCATCAAGCCATTTCCCACCGGGGGAGTGTCAGACTTTTACTGACTAAAACCCACCCATATTCCTTCTTTAGCCCTTTATGTTCCGGGGCCGCGGTATCTCTTTCGAACAACCCGCGGGCCCTGGCCCCTCTGCAGAATGAGGTCCTAGTTTCGATTCCCAGTTTGAGCAGTGGTGTTGAGTTTTCCCATCAGAAACTTTTTAGTAGAAACCCGGAGCGTTGATTTGTACACAATTGGCTCCTCTCCTGCTATAATTACATAAGACTTAGTTAAACATCAATGTGAATGTTCTAGGTCACGTCTACCCAACCATTTATTGTAAACAGCCGTGATGTGTATCTATTTGAGAATTTTGTAAAGACCAACGTAAGAATATGAATGTAAAATTATGGCTCTTTATTAACTTAGTTCTGTTGTTGATTGTTTAAAAATATTAGTAAACGCGACGCGTCTGTCCGATGACTCGCCACTTATCCAATTTATGTGATCATTATCTTGTCTTAGATAAGTTTTAATTTCGTTAAATTTTATCCTCACATTGTTATATACCGTGAGAAAAGTTTAAAAATGAATGTGAATGACAATTAGAGTAGGACAAGACTAAAGGAGCGATGGATACACTGTGTAGGATGATATGGCTTGAAAGGAGGTTAACACTAGTGATGTGCCGGATCGTCAAAAATGTATATCCGCGGACACGGATCCGGATATTTAGTGTCAAGATATACGGCGCGGATACGGATACGTATACGATATTAATTTTTAAGAACGAAAGAGGTTTCTTATTTTTAATTTTCTTATATTTATAAAAGTAATGTCATAACTTTCTATGTGTAATAGTGATCTCATATGATAATAATTAATTTAGTATCTTTGGGTTATATACTATTGATACGAAAACTTACTAGAATATAATATATGTTTGCAATTAAAGGTGCCAAATATTTGACTTTAAGAAATAAAAAATACCCTGATTGGATTATTTTTTAATAATGCTACTTAAACACATAATCTAAGTTATTATGCAGCATTTTATCCTGTCAATTGAATTTAAAAGATCCGTTAAAAATCCGCGAGTAAAGTGACGGATACGGATACGAACACGGACCTTATTTCTCCCGCGGATATCCACAGATACGGATACGGATCTCCAAAACATCACTAGTTAACACGGATAACCTATAACCATAACACAATAAGATCATTCATTGCAATTTAGATACTAAAGGAAGGATGTTATCACAGATAACCACGTTTCTCTATCAGATGACGACTAGAATAGAGAAGTATGGAAGAAAAAGACATGCTATGCTGACCATCATCATTTCATCATTTTCCTGCCTTTGTCCTATTCTATTTGGGGTCGGCGCAACACGTTTTCTTCTTCCATTCTCCCCTTTCAGACGTCACGGAATTTCATTGAAAAACATTCACTCCTTTCTCCTTCATATCATTCTTTACACAATTCATCCATCTTTTCTTTGGCCTTCCTCTCGCTCTCCGGCTATCAACATTCAGATCCACCACTTAGTCACATATGCTTCATCCCTCCTCATTACATGTCCAATATGTCGATATTATTTTTTCTGTAACAGGCAAGTATCTAAATTACAATGAGTGCAGGAGAATGATCAAATGGTGTTATGGTTATAACAGTAAAGAAAACATTCATTGGAATCGCGTTAGTTTTTTTTTCATACAACTCAACGTAAACTTCTTACCTAAGTATTAAAACAATAATTGTATCAGTATCCGCGACACGGTAAGTGTGGCAACACAAAATAATTACAGGAAGCGATATATAACAATCTAGGATTATTAAAATTACCCGCGAACAAATAATAACTGCAAGTTATTCAAGTTTAAACAGTAGCTGTTGTTACCACATTGTACAATACTTTCTAAAAAAGCGTGGGGAAACGTTTTACATTGAATGAAGGATTCTTACATGTTCCAGGTATCTTCTGAACTGTTTTTTATTTGCTATTTGTTAATGCAAGTACATAGGGTTGTCCGGATATAAACACCATGATCATAAATCATCATACTTGTCCCATGTTACTTGGGGTCGTTTTTATCTTCCTTGTTACTAAAAGAGTGATGGATCTGAATGTGGATGGATGGAGAGGGTGTGGTAGGCCAAAGAAAAGATGTGTGGGTGGGTGGATTGTGTAAGGAATGATATGAAGGAGAAAGGAGTAAATGATGCAATGACGTCTAATAGGGGAGAGTGGAAGAAAAATCGTGTTGCACCGACTCCAAATAAAAATGAGACAAGGGCAGGAAAATGATGATAACAGTTGTCACTCTCTCATTCTCAATTATTAAGAACCACCACGCTCAGTCATGGCTAGATTACTTGCTTTCAGATTGTAGACCTACGTTGGATATCGTCTTCAATATGTTGCTCTAAGTTCTATGAAACATCATCCTTTATCCTTTACCAATATTTATTTGAGGACGGCTCAACATGTCTTTTTATTTTATATTCGTCTTCATCTCATGAGTCCATTATCACACCTCATTGCATCCTCTAAGGTTTAAGTTAAAGCCAATATTTTATTGAATATTGATGCATGGATCTTGACCTCTTAACAACATCACCTAATTGTCTCTTCTGCAATTCTTATAATTGGAATGTTCAATAATCATCTCTGCATTTACCTACATCAGCTTCATCTTGATATGTCATCTGATCTTACAACAAGTATTCCTCCACAGTTATTATCTGCTGTAACGTCCCATTAAAATCCGTTTCTAATTATTGCAATGTCTGTTATCTTGTGAAATCTGGACTCCTTACCAAATATTAATATCTAAAATACGTTCTGCTTTCCACGGAACAATAGCCTATGTTAGTGTTACACTTTACTTGTTTAGTTATATCATAATAATTCAGCTCCGCTCGAAGAGAACGGAAAATATCTTAATTTGTACTTCCTTGAGAAATGATGTTAGCCTATTGCAACACGATAATTCATCTATTTACTCAAAATCGTTTGTAACAACGATTGGAAGAGCATTTCTTTCGTAGTTTTTGAACGACTCGGAGGAGCATGTGTGTGCCCACCTGTCTTGAAGCCTCACGGCCCAGTTAAAAAAGAAAACAAAAGCTTTTTCGTAATGAAATTTTCATTATTAAGCAATACCTTTGTAAACCAGATTCGGGTGCAATTTTACGAAAACAATGCGCCATAAAAAGTGCTTGGCTGTAAGTAGAGCAGCCCTAGTTAGTAGATGAGCACCGTTGGCTCGGAACGCACCTGAGAGGTCGCGGGGCAATCGTCGCCAGAGCGAGTGTAACCTTCGGTCATGCCGTGTGCACTGGCAGAGCGAATCAAGCATAGAGTGCAAGTATCCGAATTGATTAAAGTTTACTATTCACGGCTCTTTTGTGACGTTGCAGTTTTTTAAAGCTCGCCATTCGTTACTTTTTTGTTGTTTTCTTACTAGCTACTATTTTAATTCTCCAATTAGCTGTGGTGATTAACCGGGTGTTGTGTGTAATAGTGTTGTTCAATTAATATTCGTGTTTGCAGTAATTATAGTTATTAGAAGTGTTTACAGTGTTTCCGTCAAATAAAGTTTAATAGTCCTTTAGTTAATAGAGTGCTTGCTTTACGTTTTTATTGTGATTGAAATGCATGAAAACATTACTAATGGCTAAAAGGCTATAATGTGTGCATCATAAATAACATATAATATAATAGTGTAAACAAACCGTCAACCATTGTGTACATCAAATTGATGAAACTGCGCAAAAACATAGCTAGGAAATAACTTCAGTTTGGCGTGAAAAATAATTTTATGAAATAATAATATAACGCAATATAAGGCTTTCGCCGTAACGCATTCAAAACGAAATAGAATAAATAAGGAACTCGTGGAAGTATTTAAAGTAAAATTAGAACATTAAAACCTTATATGAATAAAAAAAAACATTATGACTTGGACCCGCAATATCTTCGTAACTAAGTTCCCTGGTATGGTGTAAAACAAACATATTAACCCAGTAACGGGAAGAACAGGGGCCTTAGTCTGCTATTACAATGGTGTCAGAATGGTCGATCACTGATCACATAATGGTTGATTTTGACAAGTTTAGTATGTAGTAGATGTCAAAATCAACCATTATGCGATCAGTGATCGACCATTCTGACACTATTGTAATAGTAGACTAAGGCCCCTGGGCTTTCGGTTTCGTCAAGGATACATGGGCTGTTGATTAGCGCATGCATCTTAAACTTAACCAACTGTTCAAAACTGTACATGTAAAAATTGGCACGTTGTTGCTTCTATTTTAGATTCACATGTTAACATGTCAATTAACATAAATATTAACGAGTCAATTATTACAACATTGACACACATGTAAATCGATACATCAACGACCGCCTAGAAAAGTAGGAAGAAAAAATCGCGTAACACCAATCGAATCGGAATAATGACGTTACCGCAAAATACGTAAACACGAGTAACGTTTTGAAAGCCGAAATGAATCGGTAAATTATTCAGAATTTACTTCCTCGGCGTCGAGCACTTTCGCCGATACGTTTAGTCGGTGATCAGCCTTCGAGCGATGTCGATCGAATCGTTAGGCGAGAGCAACACAGACATGACTGAAGACAGTCTGTCGAGTGACGGTTTTGACGAAGATGGTATCTCATTCGAAGAGGAAGAGAGCGGTAACGAGTTACTGTGAGAGCATTTTTTTTGTGATGTGTTTTGTTTTCGTGGAAATTGTGTTGGTTTTTTTTTGTTGTGGCTACATTTTGGAATGTCAATGGGTTGTCACGTTAATTAACAGTGGCGCTAGTGTGTTAATTGCAGTGCTCAGCTCATAACCCAGTTTTTAATTAAAGCTTATCGCAGTAATGAGTGGAATATTTAGTATGTGGCGATCATTCACGATCTGTCACACTTCATTATTTTTTGCATATATCTGGTCAAAGTTCTATGGTGGTATAATAGAGTGGGTATTCCACCCCCTCTGTTGTCCTAACTTCTTTCCTTTTGGAACAACATTGATTTTTAATTTTGTTCACGTGACTCTCTGTCGTATCCCTCCGAGCGATGTAGCAAAAATAAAATGTCTGTAAAATGAAGATACACCAATCTTCTATAAAAACGATTAATGAAGAGCTGAAAAAGAATGTATAATACCTTTCCTTTAACAGTTAATGCCATAACATTTTGAACCTCAGTATTCAACTAATGAATATTTTTCTGCGACCCTTAAACCACCGACCTATTAATCTACTTTCGTGATGTAAGGACATATAACCTTAATAACCTCACAATAAAAGAACGCACAATGTACTACAAAAGAAAGTTGTCAAAGACAGTTCCCATGTATCTAATAAACTATATAAAGTTATAGTTCCTTTAACGTGTAAATAATGCTCCCGTGCACGCGAACTGATAAAATAAAACATAGGTTGCGTTCAGTAACAATGCGAACTGCGATGACGTTTTTATATCGATTAACTGTATGCACATCTACAAGGCTTTATGTAAAAAGTAACAGCTGTCACTTCTTTCTTTTTTAACACTTGCTTTTTATTTAATCATTCGTATAAGTAATATGTACTCTTTGCATTAATCTACATAAATAAGCGCTACTGGGCCTTGGTAATTAATATTTATTTGAAGTTATGGTTTTGGCAGCCACTTGGTAGCAGTAAGTAATTACACTTCGCCAAAAATGATTAATTTTGATATTTTAAATTATCCTTTAAAAAATCTTGTTATGCTGCTTGTTTGATAGCAATTAGAATGCGACAAAGAAGTTCCTGAGAAAACTGTCCCATTACAAAATCAACACTTTACTGTTCAAGATAAAATCATCCATAATGACCTCAGTCCTGTGCTCTGGCAGGCAAAACCATCAAAATAATTTCAGTTTCTTTTTAAAAAAAAAATATGCATGCATTGAACTTTCTGATCTGATCATTTTGTTACTCGAAGCGTTACCTGTCTACTTGTGGTCATTTTATACATAAAACAGAATTTAATCCGATCTCCGGAGTCATCCGTACGAACTTTCTTGTGCCATGCGTTTATGGACAAATCTCACTTGTTATTGATTACGTGATGTGACGTTTTTATGGTTATTCATGTTTTTTTTTGTATGCAGTTTTTTACTAAACTAATACGCGTTAACCAGTTATCACAATAAGCACAATCTTGTTATTTAAAAAAAAATTGTTTGTAATATATTCCTCACTCGATTTTCGAAACACACCTGACATTGGCACAATTGGCGCGCAACTAAACTGACAATAAGAAACCTCCAATCTTTTTTTGATACCAATTTCAATTTTCACAAATTCATTATGATTACGAACTCACTGTCAATGTCATTCAAGCGTCAACAAATACATGTAGTCATACTGTATTTCATATGTACTAAAGCCCCGTTCCAATAAACAAAAACGATTCGTTTTGCTTACGGATGGTAGTATTTTGACATAAGTTCTATGAGACTTATATCAAAATACTACCATCCGTAAGCAAAACGAGTCGTTTTTGTTTATTGGAAAGGGGCTTAAGTTCATTTCAGCCATTTCTATGCAGGCGGGAAAATAGTAAAATACCAAATTTGACATATCGCTGCATTTTTTCTTGACAAGTAGCGCCATCTTGAACAGCAAACCTCAAAGTATTTACCTATTAGTGTGTTTTGTTTGGTAATAAAATAGATCTTACTACACTTACTACATAGTCACACTATGGGTACCTATTTACTGACTTAATTATTTGATAACTTACGCATTTTGTTAAATAACTATCTTTAATTGTCACAGTGTTTCCACGGGTAATAATGGTGGTCTATTATTATATCCAATGGGAAATAATGTTTAGAGCTTCACTCAACTCTAATTATGGGTTGAAAGTTTGAAATTATAGCTGTTAAAAAGGAAAACATTGCTTTATTGTTTTCTCAGAATTGGCGTTAATGGTTGAGAAGTTATTATTTATTTACTATGGTTATTTTTCTTTTCTTTTCGAGTCGATGGTATGTTTAGGCCAGCTCAGTAAATAATTACATTAATAGCAATCAGTAGCGTCTTTTCTACCTAAGGTATTAAAAATAGACAGACAAAAAGACATGACAGTTTTTGAAAAAAACACATAAAGCTAACAGATTGTCAAATATTAGCAGAGATCGGAGTATGTAAGGAATATTTGCTTTACGGAAGTAAGTAACATGTGAACATTTCCTCTCTCTTTAATTCCGTAGTTGTATTGTGCCGAATGACATAGATATCAGAAAGGTGATTCTTTGGCCGACAAACACCGATGACAAAAACCGATGCGTTTGATATTCTACAACATAATTATAATTTCCATATAATCTACTATCGTTTTGTGATAAAGGCTTAAAACATCAACCACATCCTAGTTAAGTACATCATCATCTTTCTGCCCTTGTCCCATTTTATTTGGGGTCGGCGCAACACGTTTTGTTCTTGCATTCTCCCCTGTCAATCGCCACAGTATCATTTACTCCTTTCTCTTTCATATCATTCCTTACATAATACATCCATCTCTTCTTTGGTCTTCCTCTCCCTCTTCATCAATTACCATATATATTCATAGCTCTATTAGCCACACATGTGCTGCACAACCTAACAAAGTATTAGCTCCTAATCGATTAAGTAACATTGATGTTAAACGGAAGTACTCAACATAACTCGGCCATTCCTTAAATGCCACATGAGAAATCAAGCAATGCGCAATCAAGGATATCCCGATATATTAACGATTTTCATTTTTAAACTCGGTATTTCCGTAAACTCGCTTTCGACAACGTTTTAAATCATTCCAAGTGTTCCGTAACTCAAAAGGAAAAAAAGGATCACTTTGTGTTCGTCTGTCTGTCTGCCAAGACCCTTTTATCTCGGGAACGCGTTGAGGTATCGAGATGAAATCAAAACCGTATACATAAATCTGATGTCCCTTGTACTGTGAAAAAACCAAACCCCTTAAGTCTACGCACTCAAAAGATATGGCCGTTTATGTCGCAAGCTTGTACGGAACCCGCGGTGCGCGAGTCTGACTCGTTCTTGGCCGATTTAAATTGTTTAGAGCGCTTAAAACTCTAGAATTATGCTTGTTTTCGCTTATAGCAACACCTGCATCAAAATATTGTTACTTAGATTGTTGCAATTGCAACTCTTAGCGTTGACCGTAGGCATCCAGTTGAATGTCGCTTAGTGTTGGTTTAAAAAAAAACAGCCGAACATCAAACCTCCTGCTCTTTTGAAGTCGGTTAAATAAAATGCATAAATAGGTAGGTATTGGACTAAAATAGTCATAGAAAGTAATCTGGTTATCTTAAAACCGCTTAGTATTTATCGCTCTGATTTTGAATATGTAATCTATGCTAATTTCTCTAAAATCTCAATTAAAGTTTTGGCGTTTCTCCTCTTGGTTTTGATTTAATCACTATAACAGATCTTGTGTAAATGTACCTAGTTTTAATGAGTCAATGATTAGAACACGATTTAAGACAGGAAATGCGTGTCTAACTTTCGAAATAAAATACAGTTGTAAAACTAGCATAAACGAATTTTTAGGCGGATTTGCAAAATTAATTTGTTTGTTTGTTACCTCTTCACGCCTAAATGGCTAAACCAATTTTGATGAATTTTGGTACAGAGATAGTTGGGACCCTGGAGACGGACATAGGCTAACTTTAAAAAAAAAAAATTGGTTGTTTGTAAAGTAGGTTTACGATCGAGATGTTTACGTGATAACGTCTTATTGGTGATATAAGTTATCACCAGTAGTGACATCTAAAATGAAATTAAGTACTAATTTAAAGTTTTTTTTTCGAGCCAAGTAACAGATGGCGCTACCATCTTTATGAAATGTCGCTCGTGAGGTTTACAAGTTTCTGAACATGTCACCCGACTAAAACGATTTTAAAGACGTTATCACGTCAAAACGTGATGAGGGAGTGAGAGGGAAGAAAAGGGAAAACTTAGCTTTGCTATTACAATAAATAAGGCGCAAGGGCAAAACCTTCAGGTAGCAGGTACCTGCAAATCAGGAAAGGGGAACCGTGGTACCCCGAATTTAACGCGAGCGATGCCGCGGGCAAAAGCTAGTTTGCCATATTAACACGAATGATGCAACCAAGATTTTGTAACAATATTCTGATTTAAAAGAGTGTCCATGGAGTTTCTTGCCTATTCTTCTCCATAGAGATCTACGCTTTGGAATGGGCAACTACAGTACTTTACTTCACAGTTATTATGCCCTGTGACTGACTGTAGCTTCATTTTATTGTTGTCAATGTTTCGACAGTTCAAAAGTGCCTGTAACTGGCCTACTTGAAATAAATGATTTTGATTTGATTTTGAAGGGGCGGAAGCCATGTTTTCTAGTTCTAGCTACGCATAAATGTTTGTTAAAACAAAAAGCCCCTGTTTTGTTACGTCGGTCAATTTCGTAACAGCTACGTGAGTGTCGGACATTATACGGCTTGTGTAAGCAGAACGAACTCCCTGAACGTGTTGCCATTTCTAAAAATCCGAATCAAAATGTAAACGAGACCGTGGAAACGGCTTTCCTTCCTATTGTTTTTTTCTTCATGGTATTCAGCTTTAATTTTCTAATTGATGGTCTTAATTTTATTTTTACGGTGTTAGAGTTACCGTTACAAAAAAACGTAGGGAATTCGCTATGCAGTCTATCAAAGGGAGATTTTGTCAGTTTATTTTGTTTCGGTAAACCAGTCTAATTAGATTGATTGATTGACCACGGTGATCCTCGATTATGATCGGATAACTTTATGTAGTTTGAATGACTGCCTCATTGGTTGAAGGGTCACAAGCGCAATTGCTGATCATGGTCATGGATTCGATTACTTCGTCGAGCAAAGTGCTGTTAGATTTTTCTATCAGACATTTCTCTGTAGCACTCACTGAGGCTTGATTAGAGCCGGTTTGATGGGAATAGGGTCCTTATTAATCCTACGGGGATGTTCAATACAGTTATCAAGGTTTTTATAAAACTTTTTACTGAACATTTCTTCTTTACCAAGGAATTTTCATTGTTGCTACAATAAACTCCTCAAAGTGAGAATTTGTAGGTAGGTATATCCATTTTACCAATCGCTAGCGCCGGCGCCGTCACGGTGGCCAGCTCGTCCACTCGTGCGCACCTCTATTGTCTACGCCTCGCGCGTCTACGACTCGCGCATGCGCTCAATGCACTCATTTGCATCCAATGCTAACTGCCACTTCCTGCCGATGTGAAGGAAATGTGCTATTAGCTCCTCGTTACGTAGGGAAATAACAAAATGGAGATTAAGTAGCGGCTTTCAGCTGCTGTTTGGAAAATAAACAGCTAGGTTGCTGTGATGGTCCATTGTGCTTGAGAGAGTTGAGGCTTGTGAATGATGTTGAGCTCAATGCGGTTTCTATATACTTTTACTTGAATGGTCGGCATTGTAAGCATATAGTTTAAGGTGGAAGCGGCAGGGTAACCCGCGAAATTCAAATTATCTTGCGTTTTTTACAATTTTAAAGTCAATGTAAAATTTTACGTTTTAAAAAATACAAATAGCGACCATAAAAATGGCTTCAAAGAGTTAAAATAATTATAATCATCAATTCAACCCTCTAAATTCTTTAAATGACTATTTCAGCGAAAAGTAGGTAAATAAAAAAGTAATTTCTGTAAAACAGTTGTTTCAATTTATGGTATAAAGTACTTCACTTACCTATATTCTATTCTATTCCATGAAAAACACGGGATTACATGAACATATAGATATAGGGTTGTAACGATGATTTTTATGGTTTGTAAAGAAATATTTTTTGCGATACCTCCACGCATTCCCGAGATAAAGGGTCTTAACAGACAGACAGACGGACAATAAAGTGATCCAATAAGGGTTCCGCTTTTACCTTTTGAGGTACGAAACCCTTAAAACGTACGAATTTTGAGTTTTAAAATTTGCGCACACTGCGCTTTGCGCACCTGCGCTTTCAAATTTATTTATTTGTTTATGTACACACAGAACAATTTATAAAAAGTACATAAGGAAAAAAGAGCACAAAGGTACTGCTTATTTCATAAAGAAATCTCTTCCAGCAGACCTGCGATAGGACAGATGGAAAAAAATAAACACGTAGACACAGTGTGTAAAAAACAAAACAACTTAAGCACTAACTTAAATAAACAAAACTTTATCAGTATAGAAAACTTACATACTAATAGAAATAAAAATAACAAATACATGTTTACATATTTACAATCTAAAATACTTAATACATATCTAAAATATATACAAAATATCAAACTATAGAGGAGAGGTAGTGTTCTTTGACCAGTTTTTTAAAAACAGAGATAGTTTTAGTTTTTTTTTTTATGTTAGCCGGTTAATAAGTTTTATATTCCGTAGTACGCCTTTTTTCTCACCATCCAATCAAATTTTTTTTACATATCCGCTACCGCAAGCAAATCCGCTCGTGTCCACGCATAACGCAAAATTACATTATCCAACAGATAATAAAAATCCGCATTAAATTCTAGGCCGATATGCTTCTATGTCAAATCTCAAATAATGATATGTGAATTTATTCATTAATATCAGGCAGTTATACCAATTACATATTTTTAAAATGGCTATAAAACTGCGTTAATCTAAAAGAAATCGCATTTACAAAAAGCTGACTCACTTTTATCAGATTAACTATTTTAGCGATCTGACAGTGAAATCTTAAGCATTTTTGTGTTATGTCATGTCTTGTAAATTACAAAACAATTTATTATTTAGCTTTCTTATTATTGAGAGTAAACCACTAATTATTACATTAAACGTTCTTCGTTAAAATCCTATCATTTCGTAACCCTGTCAATGAATAATCTAATTGACCCAAAACGTTTAGGACCAATTATGTCGACAATCATCAAGCAATTACCATCGTACTCTACCATCGTAGAAATATTGCTTTAATCACAGACTGATTGCCTCAAAAAATTACAAACAGAGGTATGATACTGCAAAATTGATGGAAATCGATTTGTTCTATATGAGTTTAGCACACTTTTCTACAATTAATAAGCATTAGTGTGAAAGCTAACGGCCACAGATCACATAATACAAATAAATTAAACCTAATTATAACATTTCCTGATTTGTCCCGAGGTCTGCTATTAAGATTTACAAATTAGCGAAATATATGATTGGACACCGGAAAATAATAATAAACATTAAATATTCATTAATGCAACTTATATAATAATTTTGCATTCTGATGTGACAGTAGTTTCTATTATATTTGTATTTCATAACGAAATAGTATAATTTAAATAAATTAAAATTAAATAGTTCAGTTAATATATAAGACACCTACACATAAAACTATGCTTACTTAAGCACTTATGCGCTACATGGATCTTTTGGCGACGACGGACCAAAGTCAAAAAAAATATAGTAGCCCATAAGCATCGGGAACAGGGTCTAAGCTGCCGGTAGTCAAAACTCTTGAGAGGGGGACCTCCTAACAATACGCGCAATGTCGAAAAGTTCTGAATCAAGCCCTTGATCCAGCTAGCTGCCAAGTTGTATTCCCGCGCCACATACTGATAAATATATAATAACTTTTCTTTTTTACATGCAACCTATTTTAGTTAACCAACCTTTTTCACCCACAGGCTAGAAATCCTGAAAGCGGATTCTTCCCTCAAGAGCAAAGCGAAACGCAACGAATGGACATGGAAGGCACAGACAGACGTAGTGAAGTGGCAGGCGACGCCGCTGCGCGCGCCACTGCTGCGCCTGCCAGCCGCGCTGGCACCGCCCGCGCTCGAGTGCTTCACGTGCGTGCGCGCATACTGCGGCGACCTGCAGCCGAATGAGAGACAAATGCACCAGGATTTGACTGAAGTGAAATGTGTTTATACTGTATTAATGGTTAGTATTAATTTATTACTTATTTCTTTTGTCTGATAAAATAGGTCCCACAGAAACTTACGAACAAAATACATAACTAACTAGTATGGCAACATAAAAAAATAAAAGATTCACCTTTAGGGAATCGAAACACGGTCTCCTGCGTGACAGGCGGGGTTTCATACCACTGTGATACCGAAAATATGAGGTATGTTGCCAAATAGTGGAGTACAAATTTATAGTATGACAGTGAAGTATTTAGATAATATTATACAAAAGATATCGTTCTCGTTTTTCAACTGTCTGTCCAATATAATGAAATTATTTATATAAGTATGAATTATATTTATAAATAAAAATATGAATACGTTTAAATTGGTTAAGAACCAACTTGAAAAATATCAATAATACTACAATTTTGCTTTTTTTACATTTTATTTCGGAAATTAAACATCCATATTTTATTAGAACACAGTAACTTAGAAGAACTATATTAGTAAAACTTGTAGATTCGACAAAACACGCATAAACGGGCAATAAAATTTCTCCGCAATGACATTCTGGAGACAGTTCGACTTGCCCCAGACCCTCTGCAGCGACGCGGCACGCTTTCGTCTGATTACTGCAAAACAACAGTGTGCACATCAGCAAACATTCCCACGCACTGCAGAAGCGTAGCAGCCCCAGCAGCATCCTAAATGCATTGGTGTATTGAACTCGAAGAGCATTGATGGCTTTCGACATACATATTGTCCATAGGTTACAAGTGTAAAATGTGTATTGATGTCACATCATTATACTAAATATTAAACTAAAAATAAATACTTACAGCCTTACCTTCCGATACATATTGTCCCTATTCTCCTTACAGCATTGCCACTCAGTACCAGAGCTTCGAGACGAGGTGTACTGCCAACTGATGAAGCAGACCACCTCGAACCGATCTCCTTCGGGCGACTCGTGCCAGCGCGCCTGGCGCCTCATGTCCATACTGGCAGCCTACTTCACTTGCTCTGACACACTAAGGTAAAGCATCCCTATGACAATGACAAATTGCTCATAACTTCCTCATAGTGTAGTTACATAAAGAAGTACTGAAACTAACGAATCATCAGCACAACAAAAGTTAGTTTAAATTTGTCACTTTGATGGTTGGTCGCATTATCATCTTAAATTAAAGATTTTATTGTTTTAAGTGACGCCAAACTTGTAGCCTGTTTCTGAGTTGGATCTTATCTCCTATATAGAGTTATCGACAAGCAGAGTTATCCGCGAATTAAGCCTATATACGAGTACCAGTACAAGATGCACAATTGTCGGGCAATGGCCCACCAGATACGACATCCGTCTGCTCGGATGATCCTCCCTTTTCTCTAGGGGATTTAGAGCTATAAACCCTGTTCTTCATACTTCTAAAATGTTATGTACCATCCTATAGTTCCTCGTTTTGTTCCACAGGCCTTTCCTCGTGGAGTACCTGTCGGCGGCGGCAGCAGACCGGCGGCGCCCGTGCCAGGGCACGGCGGCCGTGTGCCTCGCCAACCTGCGCAAGACGCTGCGCTGCGGCGGCAGGAAGAACGTACCCAGTGTTGAGGAGGTGAGCTCTAACAATGGCTTCAACAGCTAGAACCTCATTATGGTCTTGTGTAGGAATCATGCTGTTGTCAGCCGGTCAGTCCAATCTGATGCAGTTGACTTTACATACACACCTCCGAAATCCAGTTTGTGGTTAATACAATAAAAAGCCTTTTTTATATCACAGAAATTAATAAAAAAATTACAAATCATTTGTTCTAAAATTTGTACAAAAAAAGGGAAATTTACTGTAGTGTTAGTACCTAATGTTATAGATTTTGTTTTAATTTCAAGTATTATACGATGTATTTTTATAGGAACCCCTTGTTGGGTGGCCTATACCCAATAGTTCTGTATATGTTCCTATAAAAATAATTCCAATTTCTTAAGAAAAAAACGGTTTTTTGCTGAAGCGGTCCAATTTTTCCCTACCACCGATATTATAACGTTTCACCCATCGCTTTTGTGGTCATCCCACGTTTCTCTTTCCTTGTGAGCCGATCCATTTAGTACACTTAAGAGTTCATCGCTGATCGGTGTATCTTGCTACATGGTAGTTAGAGGGTGCCTCAAGCCACAACCAATCTTACCGAGAGGTATGTTCTGGGTAAGATTGGTTGTGAAGCTTTCAGTATTTTAACTACCCACAACAGTGTCTAAGATCTACAATATAAAATCAATCTGAGCTATCTGTAGTGATTATGGGCGCGTGTGTAGGGAATACAAGTGAAACGCTCTTATGGTATTTAAAGAAAGAAAACAAGTTTATTTGGCACAAGCCATAAATGCACACAGTAATAAAAATAATGAAAACTTAATTCTAAACCCAAATAAAATAAAAATAATGTGTGTCTCACGGCTGCGCCAAATAGGCCCAGTTCAGCAAACTGCCAAACAGCTAGTGCCCAACGCTGGTTTTCAACTGGACCTGATATGGTGATGTGATATGTAATTTTGTAGCTCTACAATGTTTATATAGACATGCTCCCCACATATCTTTTAGTTAGATAGTAATCTCGTTATGATTGTCCAGGTGACGGCGGTATCAGCGGGTAGGTCAGCGCGGCGCCAGTTGTACCGGCTGCCGGGCGGCGCCGAGCGGGTCGTGAACACGCGCTGCGCTACCGTCGTGCAGGACATCGTGCTGGAGCTCTGCGAACTGGTCAGTTACTACATTATGATGCCCATTGGGTTTTGACGAGAGATTTTTTTTCCGGTAGATGAGTATTTTAAAACTAGATCCTTCACACCACCTCTGAAAACCTGTAGATTCTTATCTCCATTTTGTTCAGATCGTCCACCGCCATCAACAACTAGAAAGAAGGAAAGAAAAGTTTATTTATCAGATTCTAACATTTCTGGTGTACAAATATTTGCATGAATCTAAATTCACTTTTAATTAAAACATCAGAGAGAACTAGAACAAGAAAAAATACACTATTTTTTTTTTACTTTTTATTAAATATTATTTTATTTTATAAATTATATTTATTTTTCATTGAGGTACTCCATTGTAGAATAATAGCATTTACTTAAAAGGATCCTAGAAATGTTAATTACTAAAATCTCAAACTGTCTATAGTTTCTCTTTAAATGAACTTCTGTTGCATTCTTCTAATAGCATCAATAGTTCAGAACTTATATTAAAAATTATTTATCATTTATTAAAAATCCCGGTCCATAACAAAAAAAACCTTCTTCAAGGTATCACCGTCACTCGCATACCTAAACTAAACCCTTAAATTTCCAGATCGGCGTAACCAGCGAAGCCGAGCGCGCAGAGTTCTCCCTGTACTGCATAGTGGCAGGAGACGCGCTGACCATGCCTCTGTCAGGCGACGAGTACGTCCTGGACGTCACTACGGAGCTGCAGCGGGCGCATCATCCCTTCTACCTCATCTTCTGTCGCTCCGTGTGGCACCATCCGCTCAGGAACGATGCTCCTCCGCTGTATACTGAAGTGCTGTTCAACCAGGTACGTCATCATCATTTGTATGAAAGACGGACGCAGCTGTCACAACGTCATGTTTCGTGCTTCTCATATGTAGCGGATTCCTAAGACTTTATAGTAGTTTTTAGTTTGTAGCAGGAACACAGTTTGTATAGAGAGATATTGCCAAGTCTTAGACCAGAGGTGTATGTGAATAATGGTTCATGACCCATCCCCACCTTATGTAAACAACATGATGTCACTTCTTTAATTTTACTACTATATTAGTAAATAGCTTTTGCCCGCGGCTTCGCTTGCGTTAAATACGGGTAACACAGTTCCTTTTTTCTGATTTACAGGTACCTGCTACCTGTAGTTTTTGCCTTTGCGCCTTATTTATTGTAATAGCAATGTTAAGTTTTCCACTTTTCTTCTCTCTTTCTCCCTCATTTCTCAATCTTAAAAAAAAAATAGCCTATGTCCGTCTGCAGGGTCCCAACTATCTCTGTACCAAAATTCATCAAAATAGGTTTAGTCATTTAGGCGTGAAGACGTAACAAACAAACTCACTTTCGCTTTTATAATATTAGTAAGGATTTAAGTCCAAATAAAATATGGTAAAGAAATCTCCTTCCATTTCGCAAATAATAAATGATGTTTCCCCACCAGGTGGCTCCCGACTACCTGGAGGGGCTGCTGCTGGTGCTGCCGGGCGGCGCGGCCCCGGCGGCGCCCGCGCTGCGCGACGCGGCGCTGGTGGCCGCGCTGCTGCACCGCGCCGCCGGCCTGCCCGACGCGGCGCAGGCGAGGGACCTCAAGTTCCTGCTGCCCAAGCCGCTGCTGGCGCTGCGGGAGCCGCGCCCCAACAAGTGGGCCTCGTGGCTGGGCGCCGAGTGGCAACATGTCAGGACCTTGTCGCCTGCTGCTGCCAAGGCTAAGGTTCTACAGGTAAGAACGATGACAAGACTACAAGATTTGTATCTGATTTACAAAATGAAAAGGCAACACGTAACCAAAATTGACACTATTTTTAATTTGTTGCTACACAACTTAAGCATCATAATAAATATTTTTGAATTGTAAAAATAAATAGTACAATTTGATTTAAATAAGGAAACATTATTTTTGCGGCCGGGGCAGAATTTACACCCGAGCAATAAGCGAGGGTAATATGGAGCTGAGAGTTGCTGCCTGCTTTTGTTAAACATTTGTGTTCACAACCGCACCGACTATGGCCATACACCAGAAGAATTATATAACACTGCACAAAAGTCAATAATATATCACCATTTCGCAGGTTCTATCCCGCTGGCCACTATTCGGCTCGTCCTTCTTCGCGGTGCGCCGAGTATCAGGAGGCAGCGAGTGGCGCGAACACGTGCTCGCGCTCAACAGGCGCGGCGTGCATCTGCTACACCCCGCTACACACGAGACCGACACACACTGGCCGTACGCTGAGCTCATTAGTACTAGGAAGGTCAGTATCTTTTTTTTTTTTTATTTATAATGAACTCACTCTTGACCTCGATCTCGCCTGATGGTAAGCGACAAATGAGGTCTACGATGGAGCGAGCGAGCCCAGAAGATGCCTATTAACTCTTGTTTTGAAGGCAGACGGGTCGTATGTGGTAGGGAACACAGAAGCTGGCAGAGAGTTCCACACCTTGGCCGTGCGCACAATAAAAGTTGAGGAAAAGCGCTTAGTACGACAAGACGGTATATCGACCAAGTGCGGGTGGTACCCTGCCGTTCGTCTGGTAGCCCGGTAGTAAAACGGAGATGGTGGGATCAGGTCATGGAGCTCCAGCGCACACTCTCCGAAGTACAATCTGTAGAAAACCGACAAGCTGGCAACGTTACGCCTATGCGTTATCACCAAATAAATAAATAAAAAACAAATGGCAAACGCACATCAACTGAAAATTGAAGTTTCAACATTCTTTTTTCATGAACTAACTCTATTTTGTTTATACCAGGTCCGTTCTGAAGACGGCACGCTATTCCTGGATGTAAAATGCGGCTCCCTGCTACAGCAACGTGTTACAAGGTTGCAAGCTGAACAAGCGCACGAGGTGGCGCGCCTCGTCAGACAGTACATCGCGCTACAGAGAGACCAGAGGCACTCGCCAGGTAATACTTAGATAATAGGTAATACATACATCATCGCGGTCCAAAGACTGCCAGATTAATGTATTGTTGTAACGTGCTACAGCAACCAGCAGTTGCAAGATATTGCCTCGGTAGTGAAGATTCTCAAATAGCGCTACAGTAACGTGTGTCCATAACTTGCTACAGCAGTCATTTGACTCATAACGTTATAACCTTATAGTGCTTCAGTAAATTGTTACAGCAACGTACTGCAGTTACGTATGGCTAAACCTTGCAACAGCAACCTGTTAATGTTTTACATGTTATTACAGTAACATGTTACATAAACGTGTTGCTGTTAAAAATGTCGATGCCCATTTCGCAAAAAATGTGTATTTATTTAAAACTAGCTTCCGGCCGCGACTTTGTCCGCGTAGCATAGTTACTTTGGGTTAACGCTAACTTTAAGCTGTGAAGATCGAAAAAAGAATATCTTTCTCTCCCCTTTTCTTCCCTCTTTCTCCCCCATTTATCACTTTAAAAAAATTGTCAATGTCCTTCTCCAGGGTCCCAACTATCTGGGTACCAAAATTCATCAAAATCGGTTTAGCCACTTAGGCGTGAAGACGTAACAAACAAACAAACTCACTTTCGCTTTTATAATATTAGTAAGAATTAGCACAAGGACACACGACCGTGTAAAATATCAATTCTGAAAAATATTGTATGTCACCTACACCACACCTCCCCTGAGAGAAACATGCTTAGCGTGCCTTTCTCTCATTTAAATTATTAGTAATTATCCAACGTACTCACCATACTTTGTATTTCTAACATTTCATTTTTGTTTCAGCTTTCAACAATTGAAAAGCGAATCCAAACGAATCAATGTTACACAGACTGGAATGAGTGCAGTGTAATATAGTATGTAGTAATCGTCATTTGTATACGTTCGTTCACGTACTTACCTCAACGCCTCCGTCCGACTACTGATCTGAACCTCTAGCATTAAGGAACTATCCGATTGAAATGATAATAGGATTTTAGGGCACAAATAAAACAGCGCCAACGCGCTATGTAGTCGTTATGTACTTCTATTTTCATTTTAGTCATCGTTCGTCCAATAAGTATTTATGTAAGAGCAATTATTTTAAGAAAAAACAAGTAATCTCTTAAACATTCCAATACTTTTAACAACCAAAAAGTATGAAAATTATATTATTATGAATTTATAGTTATTTTAATTTTTACACAGTTATACACACAATGCAATCATTCAAAGTACACTCATAGACTAGATTGTATCGTTGTCAATAGAACGGCTAAGAAAAGTGGGCCATTTGTGTTTCCCACCAAAATATGTGAACAGTATTTGAACCCTCTAAATCCCACTACACCACCATAGACCGTTTATACGGAGAATAGATCTGAAAGAATAAGTAAATAAACAATTTTATGTAAATAGAACTCTTCTGGTTTGAAATAAACTTTATTTTAATTTAACAACATTTAACTGTTAAGGACAAGAAGAGTTCTACAGACATTTCAATTTAGAACATGTTTAGAACACATTGCTCAAGCTTGACAACTCCATGACCCTGGTTTTGTTAATGTGACAGGACATTAAGGGCGGCACGGAAACATTTCACCGCGCCTACTTGGCCAAAGGGTCAATGCCACATTCATCAAAAAATCGCACGACACCGTATGTGGTCAGTTGTCACGGCATAACATTTTAGGACATAATTTTATGTAATTAGTATAGTAGATCATTCTAATATTTTTGTTATTCGTGGAATTCGTATTATGTTCTTTATAGTATCGTTATTTCCAGAAACAAAAATTTTGAAATCTACTTACTCCGGAACTTTATATTTTCTCTATAATCCATTCTATGTGCCTTATTTTGTTTTTCTCAAATTCTAACAAAAGGTGCTATTTTACCTTAAAGTTAATGTACTAATATTAAATTGAGTTATTTTAAAGTGTTTATTATGAAATTATCCAAAGACCGAGAGGTCGGAGTCATGTTTAATGTATTTACTTATATATTTCGTTATAATGTAAAATATTTAATGAATCTGATGTATGAGAATATATTGTAGATAATAAATAAAAGTTATATTTTCAAATTTCGTGTTTTCCTTTCCACGCAAAAGGTGTCTTAACTAATACTTTAATTACGTTCCGATTTTTGACTGCCCCATTCGTCAAGTAGTCGCAAAAGCGTCTACTGAGCATAAGGTCCTGAGTTCGATATCCGGGTCGGGCAGAGTTATAAGATATTTTTTCATCGGGAATTGCTCAATAGCTGCCACTGAGTCTGGATTTGTGGTGTTAGGTTGTTGTCAATAGATTCGCCACTTGAACATAACTCGCAAAATGTAGGTGTTCTATTAGATATACCGCTGCATAACCTTTCGAGATTACAGGCGTGATATTATGTTGGAATGTAATCTTAAATCTTCTCAATAGTAAAAACTAGTAAGAAGTAATTAAACAAGAACCATTGAAACTATAAGATAATGTCAACATTTTGTTTAAGGCCATTAACAGCAAACTACCAAAGTTGCCTCACAATTAATGACTCTAATGACCCTTAAAAATCTCCGAGTTCACAAGCTTCTTTGGCAGTTAAAACAACAACTTAATGACTTCAAAGAAAAAAATCCTGAATTTATTAATTACTCACCCGAACCACGAATCCGGATCTAGTAATTATTCTAAGCACAGATTGTATCAACATCAGTTAACCTGTGCTCACAACATCTTATTATAGCGCTGACTAATTCCGCATTCTAATAGTAGGTACATTGTTGTAATATATGATTAAAGAGTTTGTAAATAACATCAAACCACAAATCCACGATGGCTTACGCAGAGTTGTACTGTGGAAGTTTTAAGCAAACCTTCAAAAGTACTGGCTGGTATTCAAAGATGTTCGAATACTCAGGTTTTTAAATGGAGAATTAATCAAAATAGCATAGCTTTGGAATGTATGTGACATGTATTGCTATAATGATAAACTAAAATATAGTCTTAATGTTTTTTATGCTTCTTTTTAATAACGTTCATCTTTTTTTTCTCTTTTCTTTTTGAGGTATTTATCAACCCCATCGTGACTTTTAACATTAAGTATACGCCATTATCACTAATTTTAACTTCTTACAATAAATAACATAAACTACACTAAACAGATACACACTGTCTGTACTTATACATACGTATATCTACCAGCTCTTTCAGTACCTATCTACTATATATCCATACTCCTCCAGTTATTTTGAAGTAAGTAACATGATTTAAGCCCCGTTCCATAAACAAAAACGACTCGTTTTGCTTACGGATGGTAGTATTTTGACATAAGTTCTATAAGACTTATGTCAAAAACCTACTATCCGTAAGCAAAACGACTCGTTTTTAGGGTTCCGTAGTCAACTAGGAACCCTTATAGATTCGCCATGTCTGTCTGTCCGTCCGTCCGTCCTCGCTTAATCTCTGTGACCGTTAGCACTAGAAAGCTGAAATTTGGTACCAATATGTATATCAATCACGCCGACAAAGTGGTAAAATAAAAATTGGAAAAAAATGTTTTATTAGGGTAGCCACCCTATATGTAAAGTGGGAAGTGATTTTTTTTTTAATTTCAACCCTAACGTGTGATATATTGTTGGAAAGGTATTTAAAAATGAATAGGGGTTTACTAAAATCATTTTTTGATAATTTCTATAATTTCGGAAATAATCGCTCCAAAAGTAAAAAACAATGTGTCCCCCCCCCCCTCTAACTTTTGAACCATAAGTTTAGAAAATATGAAAAAAATCTGAAAAGTAGAACTTTATAAGGACTTTCTAGGAAAATCATTTTGAACTTGATTGACACAACAGTTTTTGTACAAAAAAGACAAAAAGTTGTACAAAATAATTTCCTCCTCCACCTTTAAACTCATAAGTGGGAACACTTATTGTGACGGACGAGAAACTACGGAACCCTACACTGAGCGTGGCCCGACACGCTCTTGGCCGGTTTTTTGTTTATTGGAACGGGGCTTAAGCCTATCCCCAATCAGACAAAAATTCAGACATCGGGCAGCAACATAGAGATTCCTGATGGAAAATCAAATAAACTTTTGCTAGCAGTGCACAGCACTCATTTTAGGGTTCCGTAACTCAAGAGGTAAAAACGAAACACTTATACGTTATTGTCCGTCTGTCTGTCTGTCAAGACCCTTTATCTCGGGAACGCATGAAGGTATCGAGTTGAAATTAAAACCATATACTGAAGATAGGGGAGAATGGAAGAAGAAAACGTGTTGCGCCGACCCCAAATGAATGGGACAAGGGCAGGAAAATGATGACTGAGTCTGTGGTACCTTAGAGTTGTGGTATAATCAACCCTCTAATTCTACGCAGTCAGCTGTCACCCTGGAGGGCAGGGCTAGAGGGGACTATTGGGAATAATTCGTCAAAAGACGTGGCCGTTTATGTTGCAAGTTTGTACGGAAGTCTCGGTGTGCGAGTCCGACTTGTACTAGCCCTATTTTTGCTTTAAAATGTGATTGAAGTATAAAATTAGTAAACATGTTATTTATCTGTAGCAGCAAGAGCGGCTGCTGAAACTATTTAGGTTTAATTCCAGGGTCGTTAAAACTACTCTACGCGACTGCCCAGACATTTGTGGCCGTGTGACGCATATCTATATCTCAAATTTTCCTGTAGTTGAATGACCAATTTAAATGAGTCTATCAGTAAACTCGCCCATTATACGGTGAACATACAATGTTTACCTAGTATCTAGGCTTGTACTGTCAACAAATGATTTAAGCAACCAGGGAAATTCATGAATTTCAACTGTTTTTCATGAAAAACCATGAATATTGAATGTTGTGTTGTGTTCTATCGATTTCTAAGAAAAAAAAAGCAAATTTATCACGTACCGTGCACATTTCTACGCCGATTTCATCTTTTTTATACACCAGTGGCAGGAACCTCGTACAGAGGGAACTCATATCTTATAAGAGCCTTTCGAGTTTGTTACGAAGCCTGCCAGGAAGTCAACATTGGCCCCTTCGGTTGTAGTATCCGTAAATTGGTAAAGACTGCAACCACTTTTTATGCTGTTTTTTTTTTTTGTAACATCCATTTTCTTTTTCTCTAAAAAATCTAATTTGAAAAAGTTTATTTGTACCTATTTTAGTAGGTATCTATTTATATGTATAAGAAAAAGGAAGAACTAAAGTATTGCCTATTATATAAGTCCAACTGTAAGCCTACTACTGTACTTTCACAAGTTATTATGCCTTGTGACCGGGACTGTAGATTCATTTTGTTTCTTGACATTCAAAAGTGCCTGTAATGGTCTAATTGAAATAAATGATTTGAATTGAATTGAACTGTATAAACTATCGCTATTTGTTAACTATACCTAAGTGGAAATTTGTAATTGGCCTTCTGCCACATAAAACTTTAACTATTCCATATAATCTGACGACCCTGGAGATCTACTCTCTATTATACGGCCGATTCATGAGTTTTGAAAACACATTGGGAGTATGGGACAACCGTTGGGTTATCATTCATTTTTAGTTCAGGCTAATTTTATGTCCGTAAGTGAGAGGAGCAGAGTAGGAGTTAGAGAGCCTAGTTAAGTTAGGCCTTAGAGTACCTACACCTAGTTAAATCTCTCTTTTGTTGACCGTACATTACGTTGAACTACTAAATTAAAACATTTAACCTAAATATGAATAACGAGTTGAATGTGAGAGTCAATTGGGTGGGAAAGGTTAATTTGTGGCGCAAGTGGGTTACCTATCTCTCGACTGCAATCCGAATACGCAACGTGCGCGCATGCAATACAATGTATCTACTCACCTACCTACTTTTAATTAATAAATGATTGAAAGATTCTATAGAGACAGTTCCACTCCTCGAATGAATAGGTAGACGCGTTGCCTTGCGTGTAGATATTTTTTAATAATTAGTATTATTAGACTTCCTAAATTAAAAATATGTACTACGTATGATTAGCATGCCTTTAAAATAAGACTATATTAATACAAAGTCCTGGCTGATAAGAAAAATCAAATACCTTAATTGTATAATAACGCTTTGACTGAAATGGTAGACAGTACACTACTTACTTGGTAACAATTCGTTCTATCTAAGGACATGGATTATCGGGTAGCATTCGTGTGTCAAAAACGAAAATGTTTGGGATCAAAATATTGTCTTGTATTGTATTGTATAACGGGCTGGTGTCCGCAACTCCACGTCTGAGGCGCGTATTTTGCGTATAAAATAATAATAATATTGTCTTTTAAATCTCTTTGCCATGACACCATACTCAATTGCTCATATACATAGAAGCCACTCTTGCGACCACTAGAACAATACACACGGACACCAGCAACGGTTTTATGTCCTTCTATGATGTCTTATTTATTATTTACTAGCTTTTGCCCGCGGCTTCGCTCGCGTTTGATTCGGGGTAACACAGTTCCCCTTTCCTGATTTGCAGGTACCTGCTACTTGTAGTTTTGCCTTAGCGCCTTATTTATTGTAATAGCAAAGCTAAGTTTTCCCTTTTCTTCCCTCTTTTTCCCTCATTTCTCACTGTTTTTTTTTAATAGCTTATTTTCGTCTCCAGGGTCCCAACTATCTCTGTACCAAAATTCATGAAAATCGGTTTAGCCATTAAGGCGTGAAGACGTAACAAACAAACAAACTCACTTTCGTTTTTTAGGGTTCCGTAGTCAACTAGGAACCCTTATAGTTTCGCCATGTCTGTCTGTCCGTCCGTCCGTCCGTCCTCGCTTAATCTCTGTGACCGTTAGCACTAGAAAGCTGAAATTTGGTACCAATATGTATATCAATCACGCCGACAAAGTGGTAAAATAAAAATTGGAAAAAAAGTTTTTATTAGGGTAGCCACCCTATATGTAAAGTGGGAAGCGATTTATTTTTTAATTTCAACCCTAACGTGTGATATATTGTTGGAAAGGTATTTAAAAATGAATAGGGGTTTACTAAAATCATTTTTTGATAATGTCTATAATTTCGGAAATAATCGCTCCAAAATTAAAAAACAATGTGTCCCCCCCCCCTCTAACTTTTGAACCATAAGTTTAGAAAATATGAAAAAAAATCTGAAAAGTAGAACTTTATAAGGACTTTCTAGGAAAATCATTTTGAACTTGATTGACACAACAGTTTTTGTACAAAAAAGACAAAAAGTTGTACAAAATAATTTCCTCCTCCACCTTTAAACTCATAAGTGGGAACACTTATTGTGACGGACGGGAAACTACGGAACCGAGCGTGACACTGAGCGTGGCCCGACACGCTCTTGGCCGGTTTTATAATATTAGGAAGGATTTATTTATGCACACACAACATACATGACAGGACATTACATTAAGACAGAAGAACACCAAGGTACAGCTTATTTCATTAGAAATTTCTTCCAGCAAAATGTCTGTGATTGACCAAGATATACCAAGAGTGATGACCCAACATCCTTTTCAGACCAAAGAAATTTACTTGCCCCAGTTATTACCTATTGATATAAGAAGCAAAGATCAGAATGACCTTAATCAGCAGACGACAAAAAAAATGTTGAACCTCGACAGCATGGTAGCAATAAAATTAATATATTTGATCTACAGATTTGAACAAGTTATTAAACTTTTTGACGCTTTAGCATAAACGCGTGTGCCCTTACATAATTAAGCTCAATTTTTTCACATATTTGTGTCAATGGCATCCAGGGTATCTGCACTTGCTTTGCACATTATGTGACAATAGCGTTCAAAAGGTTAACCGTAGGTAGATACTAGACAGAGTCACTGGTGAGCCTACTCACCATCAAGGCAACATTATTTTACACTTGCTGGCGCCCGCGGCTTCGCCCGTGAGATATCGAAAAAAAAGTTTTAGACCATAATCTACCTCTGTGCCAAATTTCATCAAGATCCGTTCAGCAGTTTTGACGTGAAAGAGTAACAAACATCCATACATCACCTCTATAGATACATTCATTCAATCCATCTATCCTCACAAACATTTGGAAGTTGTCAAAAAATCTTTAGTTTATTTCAAAGTTCCGACTTCCGACCTTACTCTATCTACAGTGACAACCCAAGTTTACTTCAGCATTAACTACTCTAGGCCGTAACGACACGATACAATGAACTTCCTAATTCACAACAGTTTGTACTTAAACAGTACATTGGTAATATTTCATCTTGCATTCGGGGTCACATGGTAATCAGTGGCCTTGGTGTCCGAGTCGCATACAAAGGACACTTTTTACCGACGACGCAGCGACGGTGACGCGTGGGAACCGGCGCGGACGCAACCTTCATCGATTGTCGTTGGCGATGCTACTGGCTGGCTAAGAAAGCCTACCTCCTTGCTATCTACTAGTATAGTATTTAGTTTTCCAGACCCTTTTCGGCCACGGCAGCAAATCTCAGCGGAGATTAGGCTTCTACGCGGAAGATATTATCCTTACTAATATTATAAAAGCGAAAGTGAGCTTGTTTGTTTGTTTGTTACCTCTTCATGTTTTAATGGCTAAACCGATTTTGATGACTTTTGGTACAGAGATAGTTGGGAACCAGGAGACGGACATAGGATAATTTAAAAAAAAATATGGGATATGAGGGAGACCGAGGGAAGAAAAGGGAAAACTTAGCGTTGCTATTACAAATCAATAAGGCGCAAGAGCAAAAACTGCAGGTACTGTGTTATACGGAATTTAATGCGAGCGAAGCCGCGGGCAAAAGCTAGTAGTGCATAAGTGTGTGCGCAGACACAGGTCCACTCTCTATTCCCTCACTGTCGGAGACGACCAGGCTCAGGTGCTAGAGAGATCTGGCGCAGGATCAACGGCTTAACGTACTTTCCGAAGCACGGGGTTATCTCACCGCCAACTTCCATGGTCCGGGCTGTTACTGTGAAATTCTTAATGAAAATCCCAATAACACTTTTTGCCCGACTCGAATCGAATCGAACTCAAGACCCTGTGCTCAGCAGCCGAGCTTGCGACCGCGAGACAAACAGAGCAGTCAACTACTATAGAACTTAGTATTCATAGTACACCTCCATAAATAGGTGGAAAAGAAATTACTTTGCCTAATATTCTATACGAGCTGTTTGAAATGATTTTTTTAGAAACATAGATTAGTAGGTACTTAATATGGTTGTTGTAACTGCGTTTTCCATGTCAAGGAAACTCCTTTTTTTTCCGAAGTTTTTCATAACACCAATTTTCTAAACAGACACTAAGTATAGGTTGAACCTATCTATAGGTTCTAGGTACTTGGTATTCTTCAAATTATTTACAAACTAGGGCAGAACAAAAACGCTTGTTTTTGTGTCAATTTGGTTGGCTAGTTTAGCAAGACTTTTTTATTTTATTTTATGCATATCGGATCTGCCCCAACGTGCCCTTAAAGTAAATGGTTCCCCTAAGTAGAAATGTGCGTATACCTACTGCGTATCCCTTGACCATTTCCAACAGTATTGTTATGGTTTGTCCGATGTAGAAAATGTCAAGATACAATCAGTCGTGCGTGATAACTCCTGAAGCCAGATATGTGAACTATTAATGTGCAATACACAATATTTGATCATGCTAGGACATTCTAAGAGAAAAGTATGTCACTGATATACCTAGAGGTAGGTTAAAGCGTAAAGATATGTGAATTTGACACACGGCTGCATGTAACTTGAAACTACTTGGAACACGCACATTTGGGCCACAGCTACAAACGGCCGGCAAGGGATAGGTTTCCATAATACGGTTTCATACGTTATGGACTCGTGGGTAGAGTTGTTGTGAATCAATTCAAAATCCTTACGCTTTCTTTGTGCGAATGGGAAATCAACCCACCCATATTCCTTTTTTTGCCCTTTATGTTCCGGGGTATCTGTTTCGAACAACTCGCTAAACCGGCAGGCGGTGGCCCTGGCAGGCCTCTCTGCTTTGCTGACATCTCTTTGAGGCGCGTGGAAACCGTCCTTACGCTTAATACACCTTACTGCCCACTGGATGAACTTGATACTTAGAAAATATTATATAAATCTCTAAAAGTGAGGGTTCCTTCCTAGTTACCTTAACAACTCTACCTACCGAGATTATATTTAGACATGATGTGTAGATATTTTAAAGTTTATTTCTGGGGAAGACTTGATATAACCGGGGTTGCGGGTTGTTCGAAAGAGATACCGCCCTGGAACGCAAAGGGCAATAGAAGGAACATGGGTGGGTTTTAGTCAGTAAAAATCTGACACTCCCCCCCCGCTCCGCCCAGAACGTGGGAAGTAATTTGATGATTTCCCACCCCAAAAAAAAAGACTTGATATAACTACCTAGTTTCAATTTAGTGGAAGTCTTTGTCAAAACTGACAAAGGCATTACGAGATCGACCATACAGACGCTGTATTTAATAAACTTTATTGACGACCCATTCCGAGGTCAAAGCTCGTGAGAAATAACCATTGTCGGTACAAATTGTTGGCATAATAATATTTAATTTGCATTTTATGATTGTTAACTATCGTGAATCATTCGGCTTCAAGCAGTGACATAAACAAAAACAAAGTAGAGTGGAGTGCACAATGAAATAAACAAACTATTTTGTTGTGTTGAGGTCGCCTGCGACCGCTGGTCCGCTCCGATCGAGTGATCGAGCAGTATAATTGGGTTTTCCATCAGACATTTTTTCCGGAGCAGCCAGGCTTTAGATTTGACCATTATTCGCCCCCTATTCATCATCATTGTAGGTGCATTTCTGCCTCATCATTCGGAGTTTCAGGCGTGATGTAGAAATTTTAGTAATCTCTGAATGACGCAGGAAAATTCAATGACCTCATGTTTGTATATTTCACAGGGAGACATTGACACTACCCACTAATTCTACCTTTTTTGAAAGCAAACTTATCTTGGAATTGTCTGTTTAAATAATAAAGAACACGGTTTGTATTTTTGAATAAAGCTTTAATTAAAATGACAATGGAAATAAAAATTGGTTAGAAATACCTGCTTAGGTACTTTAATTATTGTTTGTTGATACACTGCGTAATATATTTTTACGCGGTATATTATCTTAATTTCAGACGACCAATTTAAATATTTCATCTCGTTAATGGAAATACTACGGTTTCTTTTTTGCTATTCTCAAAAAATGACAAAGCATTAAATAAACAATGTAATTTTATTTTAACGCCTGCTAAAAACCAGTTTGACCTCTCGTCCGTTTCAGTTACGGTTTTTCCTGTACGCGCCTAATTCAGTTTTTGTATTAACATTGTTAGATAATAGACACTGTAAGCTAGTCTGTTGGTTATCACAATACTCTTCTGTCGCAGCTGTACAATGAACCTACACGTAATTAGACTAACAAATTATCTCCAAATGGACCGAACGTGACTATTTTAAAACCAAGAGTTTTTTTATGTTTTTCTTAATTGGTAACATAGTTGAAATGGCTGTACCTAACACTTATTTGTTTATTTTCAAGAAAGTTCTTGATTAGTCAGGTTACCAGGTTTATTTTTGTTTCACAAGGTTTTGGTCAGCTATGTATGAAAACCAACATGAAACCTGATAATTGAAATAAGCACAACAACGGTAGGATTTTATACCACAAATGGCGTCAGGAGTTTCGCTTCTGCCAACCTCTTTACTGATGTCAGTCGTAATGGCTGTGTTACGCAAGGCAAAGGTGTTTGACTACAACTTATCAATATACACATTCCACTCGTCCGTTGCAAAAGCCATTACAAAATATGGGTCATTTCAGTACCTATGCATAAACAATAAGCCATCGACCTTAGGATTACTGGCCCAAGTTGACTTATTATCAATCGACAATAACATATAAAATCTTTAGTTTATTATACATAGCCCGTAAAATGTGTAGTATTTATGTTTTTTTTAAACGTGGCCCACTTGCTATTTCTCCTGTATCGTGGGTGCGTTTACAAACAGATAAACTCACATACATAAATTGCCTATGACATACAGCAGGTAGCCACTTATAGATGTCGCTTCACACCTTGTGATCTTAGGGTTAAGCAGAGGGAGGCATACATTACAGTTTCGCCATAGCACATCCTGTGGTGCTCAAACGTAAACAAACCTACACAAATAAGGCACGCGTTAGAATTCTAGGAAGCTAGAAAAACAACAATACAAACCTTGCTAAACAATTAGATCCAGTCAAAAACCGTACTTCCGATTCTCACACCGCGCTCCAACCGCACTATGTCGCACTCAGCTGATCTTGACATTCGCTAACTCGAACTAATTCATTGCAACATGGCCAACATGGCTGACTACTAGTACCTACGCTCAATGAACCATGCTTTCGGCTGGTAAAGGTCCCTCTTATTAACACTGTGGTTAAAAGACAAGCATTCATTTAACGCTAGCGATGCGTTGCGAAATGAGTTCGCTGAATGAAGGCATCGAAACAGCATTCAATATTTTAATCACAAGGTTTGAGCAAACAATAAGTGTTTGGTATCATAGCGATGAAGTGATGGAAGAAATTAACTGCTCACATTGTTTCAAATATAATACAAGTATTTCAAATATACCTTCTTTCTTCATCTTTAATTTCCTGAAAGATCTAAAATAACACATTGGCCGAACTGGGAATTGAACTCAGGACACTAACGCTTACGATAACTATACCAGCGCTATCTTAAACGTCAAGATTTCTGCCCGATTGAAGGCACTAGACTCGGCCCCTATCTTATGTGGTCTGCTTAACCCTTTGAGGCCATGCTATATATATAAATATAGCATAGCATAAAACCACGAATATATAACTTTAAAAATATTGTATGTCTTATTGTTGTCGTGTTAGTACTACTAGATGTTGGAATAATGTATTATATGATTATATGGCATTGAGTTTATACAACTAGTTACATTCAAGCTAGGTACTTGTTATATTGTTATGTATGCAGGTATGTGCATCAAAGTTATGTCCGAGTTTTGCTATGCATGCATGTTTACTAAATAGAGTGCAATGGCTAACTAAGGTACATATAGTACAACTCGACCTAAATGTAGTTTGATAACGTCGACGCGGGCAGGAGGTACACACTACCCATTAAAGATAAAAACAACATTCTGAGCAATTAACTGGGCTTTACACCGCAAAAAGAACGGAAGATTTTGCCAAGTTTGTATGTATGATCGATGTTACTTACTAACTTGAATTAAAATTCTTAGAAGCTAGTCATTAAACTTCAAATTAAATACGACGGTTTTTTGCCGAAGTTGTCTCACAGTTAAATCGTTGATTTTGGCTATGATCAACGTATCTCTATGAATGTATCCTACATGTCTCAATTCTTAGAATCCAGATGACTATACTGCTAAAATATGTTTTTTTAGAATTACACTAACAATGATAGTAATTAGTCCCTGGATAATATGTATTGTACTTATGTATGTGCAGTAAAACTATGTTTTATATTATGTATGTGTCACAAGATCATTATTTTAAAATTAACTCTAATCTTCCACTTAAAGCTGTTGGAGCAACAAACTTCCTACAAGTCAATAGGTACCACGAAATTATCTCTTTACCTTGGTATGTCTTTAATTCTTTTGTTTTCAAACAACTTAGCAATTTTGATGTGAGAAAACGCAATGTAATTGAATTAGGGGCGAGTAATTAAAATACATGGGAGTTATTCGTTATAATGACGAAATATATGCAAAAACTTTATTAGTATTCTTACCTACTTAATTGTTACAATAAATGTCTTAAATACACCCGCACTAAAGGTGGTTCTAGAGTTCATCAGTCGTCAGTCATTGTTCATCGCGGCATTATGTACAGGACATGACGAGGAATTTGTTCTGCCAGCCTGTGGCATTCAACATTATCACGCATCGTTGTATTTATGACTTATTCACTACTTTGTAGGACTGTGTCGTGGTGTCCGTAGGTCCCTTTTGTCCGGCCATCTTCCCGCCGTGTACGCAACGTATCCGGGATCTGTCGGGGTGCCGGACGCTCTGCCTTCCGTATCCGTGGTCTCTTTCTCTTCAATAGGCTCCATAGGGAACAAAGCCGGCGTATCCGCCCTTTTCGACCTTGTCGACCCTCGCAAGTAATCTTCGAGTTGTTGCAAAGTCGGTGACGGCACAGTCTTGGCCTTAGTCGGTGATCTTGAGCGCTTCTGTTCGTAGCTCGGCGACATTTCGTCGTACAAACCTTTTAATCGGCCGGTCTTCACTTTAGCGAACACAGGCGTTTGTGGTTCTGGCAAATAGTCTTCTTTTACTGATAGTTTTCCGGCAAAGTTATCTAGGTAGTCCCTGAGATACTTTTCATTGAATTTTGCCAGTTCTTGTTCGTAGTGGAATCTATCAGGTATGGACAGAGGATCGGATAGCCTGACGTAATTGCCAGCTTCCATTCCTTGTCGTATTGAACCGAACTTAGATTTCTGTAACTCGTCTTTCTCAAGCGTGTCGTCAAAATTCGGATAACTAGTTTTGGACTGTTCCAAAAACATCATTTCTTCTTTCTTTGTATCCTTATCTGGTAAGTTCTTCTCTAAATCTAAGTCCTTTGGTCTTTCGGGGGCAACGTGTCCATTCGCTTGTCCGTTGGCATGTCCGTTGCTTTTTCCGTTGGTAGAGTCGGTTTTTGACATGTTCCCGTTCAACTTGGGCGAGGCGATTATGGACACCTTCTTTTCACTTTTGGGTGACGACACGATGGTTGTATCTGTCTGCGAGATTTGTGTGGTCGTGTATATCCGGGGACCCATGAGGTCTATAAGGAATAGGGCAGCGACAAACAGCGAAAAGCTGCCGAGAACTGACGCGTTGACTACTAAGGACCGAGGTACGGAATCCAGGGATGCTAGTTCTAGTCCACCTGAGAAAAATAAAAAGGTAAATTAAATTATTGCTTTTAAAATGTTCTCTTTTTATGCTAGTAGGTTTCAAGAAACACAAGCATCTTATGTGATGTGAATGTGACCGTAATAATTTGTTTATGATGCAATTTTCGACGTCATACTTTCAAGTTTCAACATTAGTTTGATAAATCGATTCTAAACGAAAGCTCCAAACCGGTTGCCTTTAATTGCCGATTTGTTAATAATTAGTTACTCGAGTTCGCATGCCAAACACTGATTGAATTTAAACTATAGAGAATATAATGAAAATAATTTATCATGGGATTTTACTTTTAACAATAAGTGTTACCATAAAAATAATTTTGACATTTCAACTTTGTGACGTTGGATATTCGACTTATAGTTTAGTTACCTTGATAATAGTTTTAGCTCAGCTCAGCGCATGGTAGTCAAAAAATATCCTACGGCAAAGTATTATCGGAATATAAATATCCCCAGAACATGGTGCATATGCGCGGCTTCGTAGCCAATTACATCGAAATCTGTTCGACAGTTAAAGCGTTAAGATTTGACAAACAAACTCAATTTCACATTTACAATAACCACTATCTTACCTAGGATCAAAAAGAACAGCATGCCGAATCCGAGGAAGTACCCCTCAAGTATCCGCCTGCCCCGCGGTATCTCCTGGAAGACGCGCGCCACTATCAGGCCGAAGGTGATGATCACGTAGCCTGGCAACAAACAAACACTTATAAATAAAAATCTTCATGATAAACACATTTGGATCGAATCGAGTGCTAATCCCGCCGACAAACAATTACTGGGTTTACTAAATGTGCAACAATTGTGGTAAAAATAAACGATTTATTTATTGTTAATTAGTTCAAATAACAGTAGACACAACACCGTCGTCCTTTTTTATGAGGAATGAATAGTGTACACCCTATTCTTCAAGATAGATGATACTTCCCTATAGAGAGCACTAAAATCTAGAACCGGTCTTGGATAATCAAACTCTATTTCTATAAAAATCTTGATAAGAAAGAACTGTACAACCGGCAACCAATCAAACTATACAAATCCAGTTATATAGGATCTCTCATTGTATTGGACATCTATAAAAAGCGAGGCCATGTTATACTGGAAAAGTATAGCTTGAGATGTACATCAAGCTATACTATACACATTGAAACTCGGGTACATTAGACTTGCATTGAAATTCAATTTCAAGGGGGGTAAGCAAGGGCACGCCACAATAGTGGCAGTAAGTCCCCTCTTTGAGGAGTAGCTGCTCACCTACCGCCTGACGCAGGTCCTCACCGGACACGGAGGTTTCGGGAGGTTCCTGCACATAATCGGGCGGGAGGAAACGCCCGGGTGTCACCATTTGTGACGATCGCCCGGAGGACACGGTGGAGCACACGTGTCGTGTGGCGGTCTGCCCAGGTTGGGCGGTGCACCGCCGTGCCCTCGTGGAGGCGATTGGCGGCGGCGATCTCTCGCGTCCGGCCCTGGTCCAGGCCATGGTCCGGAGCGAGAGGGAATGGGAAGCGGTCACCTCCTTCTGCGAAGCAGTAATGCTAGCAAAGGAGGTGGCCGGGCGTTTGAGGGAGAGATCATCTACCCAACCCAGCCGCCGCGGGAGACGCCCCGGGCGCCGGGCGCCGCGAGACGACTCCCGGCCACCGTAGATACGGGCCTGTGGACGGTGAGCAATGGGTAGCTCACCGTCCGTCCGTCGATTGACGACAGGCCGTGTCGACGGCGCGTTCGTGTTTCACGCGCGCCTCAAAGAGATGTCAGCAAAGCAGAGGGGCTTGCCAGAGCCTCCGCCTGCCGGGGTTGCGGGTTGTTCGAAAGAGATACCGCGGCCCCGGAACGTAAAGGGCAATAGAAGGAACATGGGTGGGTTTTAGTCAGTACAAGTCTGACATGCCCCCCCCCCCCGCTCCGCCCAGAGCGGGGGAAGTCATTGGATGATTTCCCACCCGGAAAAAAAAGGGGGGTAAGCACATATGTCCGCAAAGCGGCTTGCCACGGCCACCACCTGCCGGGGTTGCGAGTTGATCGAAAGAAGGAACATGGGTGGGTTTTAGTCAGTAAAAAGCTGTCACTCCCGCCCACTCCGCCCAGAGCTGAAGAATGGTTGATGATTTCCCATCCGTAAAAGAGAAAAAAGGAAGTAAGCACATCGTGACGCTGACTGTACAATAGACATGATGTTAGGTAGGTACCTATGTTTTAAATTGCGAATCTGATAAAACAACATTATGCATCATTATCTTCTTTTAAATTTAATCTTACTGTGATGAAGACTGTTTCAAAACACAGCCACTTGGGTATTTCAGAATACCTTTACGCTGTATTAAGGAAAATTGTACTGATACATACATAATTTGATGATTCGTCAATCACGAACAATAAAGTGTATACACTTAGCAAAATTTAAAAGCATTTTTTGTTCTGTTGTATTAATTAATCTTTATCGTTATCAGGAACATAGTATTATGGAAGCCCTACTATTACAAAATAAGTCTTGTCTCAATGTACGTTATTTCGCGAAATTCGAGAAAATTGCTTATGAATTTAACGGTTGATTGCGCCAACCGTGGCTGAGTGATCGACTGTGCGCTGCGTGTCGCGGGTTCGATCCCCGCACTGAAAAATATTTGTTTGACCTACAAGTAGTTTCGGGTCTGACTGCTTGTGTATGTGAGATTAAATGTTTGTAAACGCACCCACGTTACAGGAGAAATTCCTAGTGAGGTGTATTTTTTTAAGTTACAAACTTTATACATGATATTACTCGTGACTATAATATACTCGTCACAAGACGTACCTACCCTCATTCACCTACCTTATTATTAAAACCATCTATTAGTCAAGCAGTTTTCCTTCATTGTATTGCCATGAGTCACCAGTTAGTGGCCAACTACTTGTATTCGATGAAGAGATAGGTAAGTCCGTAGATATACAATTTTCCCATCAAATTAATAAAAAAGAATGGCCAATTCATAAATATCAACAAATTAGAAAGGAGGTGTCTTAGTATAAGTACTTATAGACTACTAGCTTTTGTCCGCGGCTTCGCTCGCGTTAAATTTGGGGTAACACAGTTCCCCTTTCCTAATTTGCAGGTACCTGCTACCTGGAGTTTTTGCCCTTGCACCTTATTTATTGTAATATTATAGTAAAGCTAAGTTTTCTCTTTTCTTCCCTCTTTCTCCCTCATACTTTAAAAAAAAAGGGTCTCAACTATCTCTGTACCAAAATTCATCAAAATCGGTTCAGCCATTTAGGCGTGAAGTCGTAACAAACAAACAAACTCAATTTCGCTTTTATAATATTAGTAAGGATTATAGCGAGTTAACTTATTTAACTTTTATGTGATGGGAAATTTTTGATTGATTTAAACAGCCGATTGAGACAGCTATGTCTTACTACAGATACCATATCTTGAATTCCTATTTGATAACTTTGAGATAGACGATATAAATATGTCGCCATATTTGCCATGTATACCCGTCTGTGTGTCAGTATGTCACAGGCCCATTTAGCATGATTATTTTATTTCGCTTACCCACACTGGATATTGTTGACGTAGCTCTCATGCTGATTGCAGAAATGCAGACCAAGAGCTAATCTTAGTTTATTCGTTTTTATATTTTTTAGTCTGTACCAAAGTATGTAAAACTGCGTCAGCTATGCGAGCTAAGCTAAACTAACTTAGCTAAGCCGTTGGTCCGCGACCTTAATTATTACGTCATTGAATTATTTTATTTAAGGAATAAGTATGCAATTTTAATCAAATAGATTGATAACAAATAAGTATACATATCCTTACTAATATTATAAAAGCGAAAGTGAGTTTGTTTGTTTGTTTGTTACGTCTTCACGCCTAAATGGCTAAACCGATTTTGATGAATTTTGGTACAGAGTACTTGGTTGGTACCCTGAAAACGGACATAGGCTATATTATTTAAAAAAAAGATTGTGATATGAGGGAGAAACAGGGAAGAAAAGGGAAAACTAGCATTGCTATTACAATAAATAAGGCGCAAGGGCAAAATGAAAGGTAGCAGGTACCTGTAAATCAGAAACGGGGAACTGTGTTACCCCGAATTTAACGCGAGCGAAGCCGCGGGCAAAAGCTAGTAGCTCATAATTCTGAAGCTGAAGCTCATTGTAGTCACTAAATGGGTGTTATTTAATACCACACACCAAAAGCTAACCAATATTTTCTAAAACCGCGTATATCGAACTGAAATGTAATGGACACTAGAATATCTTCCAGATTACTAAGACCATAAACCCGCGACCTCGCCGGAACGCGAACACAAACCATAACACACATGTAAGCTTGCGCAATAGCCCAGCCCATAAGGTGTAAACTTTACTGCAGAGGTACTATACTTGCTTGAATTTGATTGAATTACCTAACAATGTCAACAAAGACGTTGTTATGTAATTGTCGCCATTAGCATTCTTTTATATTCACCACGTAGGTTAAATATAAACAGTATTAATATGATTACTGGTATTCATAATATAGTAAGGCAGAATACTGTCGTGTCTTTACAAATTACAATCATTTCAAAATGAAATGATGGCTTTGTGGTGAATTGGAGGGAGTGAAACACCCAGGAGTGGGAAAGATAAGGCTAACAATAAAAATAGAAAATTCTCGTGTCGCGATATTTGTTACCAAATTCCTCCGAAACAGCTGGACCAATTTGTATGAAGTTTTGTGTGCATATCGGGTAGGTCTGAGAATCGGTCAACATCTATTTTATTTATCTTTGATGGTCATCAAAGTTGATTTGTTTACATCAATGGAAAATTCAACACTATCTATCAAATAAGTATATTAATCACATACGTAAATAAAATAAGTAAGTACAAGTATGTTAGTACTATGCATCTAAACAAGTTCAGTAATAATAGATATTACGTAATTGATAACATAACTTGTATATATTAAAGTTGTTTACACCTTTGCTCCCATAGATATCTATTAATATTGATGTAGTCACGATTTTCTTCGCTACTTGTATGGGAGAGAAATATTTATTAGATAACATTGTTTTACTATAAGAAAATAGAAAATGCTTTCGTTTGACTTGAAAACACTTTTTTTGCGGATTAAATATCTTCAAATAACTTTCCCCGTTCTGGGCGGAGCGGGGAGGAGTGTCAGAACTTGAAACTAGTGAGAAAAAATATCTACAGTTTTAATAAAGGTACATTTCGGATGTCAAATCCAAACTCCGGTATGAAAAATCTTTCGTTGACAAAAAGCTCTATTGCTGGCATAGGATATATTTTATTTTAAATGGAAGCAGTCGTGGGCAAAAGTTGACCCCAAATTATTGTTATCCATTACTAATTTATGAAGAGGTAAAATTTGTTGGTAAGTTTGTATGTTAGGGCAATCTTTGGAACTACTGATTCGATTCCGAAAATTCTTTCACTAACGGGAAGCTAGATTATTCCCGACCCCGAGTGTTATAAACTAGATCTATTATTTTAAAAAAATGAGCATAATCTTAAACGAACGAAACTAGCCTATTGCTACCAACCGAGCACAAATCGTAGACTAAATGACTGCCTACTGAGAAATTCCTGGTGGAAAAACCCAATTTAAAGGCATTGGCGATGTCGAGAGACGTCCAAGACGACCCCACCCTTGGACACTGCAACCCCCGTCGTGAGGGCTCTCACGCGCATGATGGCGTCCACCGTCTAGCGTCCCTTGCGGAAACTTTACTGGTACTCCGCTAGATCCGGGCTCATCCCCACCTCGACGAGCAGCACGATGCCCCCGGCTTCTGAATGAGTACCAGCTACCCCGTCGCCATTCCTATTCTAGGGCAACGAGGCAGTCAAGCTTTAAAATAGTCCACCTTAAAGGTAAGGCCTAGGTACCTGTTGTTCATTGGTATGAAGGTACTTATTAACCCCGTTCTTGCTTTTATGAGGTAATTACGTTTAGGTTAATGATGTTGACACTTAACGACTGTGCGTCGTTGCTTTAACACGTTCACGGATAGTCAAGTAAGCAACCAAGACACAAAGGGTCTGATTTATTTCTACAACTAGCTGCGCCCCGCAGTTTCACTCGCGTGGTGATAAAATATACAATATATCTTTATGAATTGTAGCCTATGTGTTATTCTGATATGCAAGCTATATTATTGTGAAGTTTCATAAAAATACATTCAGTAGTTTTTGCGTGAAAGAGCAACAAACATACTTACATACAGTCTCACAAACTTTCGCTTTTATAATATTAGTAGGATACTACAGGATGGAAACGGACCCTTCATGAAGCAAGCAAATCGAACTAAGTAACACGGAGCAATTTTTTGTTACTGGAAAACGTTTTTATTTTTAACAAATCACTTTTTACTTCTGCAGCGTTCAATATAACGGCGCCATGGCGAGTTTTAAAACGTGTGAAAAAGTTTGAAAATTTGACCTTCAATATCTCCGTAACTAGGTTCCCATTTATGGACCAGAACAAAAAATACCAAGCGCTAGTCGGACTCGGGCACGGTTTCATACAAACTTGCGACATAAACGGTCATATCTGTTGACTGCGTAGACTTACGAGGGTTGATTTTTTTACAGCTCCAAGGCACCACAGACTTGAGTCTAAGGTTTTCATTTTAACTCGATACTTTAATAACGCGTAAGAGGAGCTCGTGGCTAAATAATAGCAGCCGCTCGGGTCGATCTTAAGGTTAAGCCGCGCTTGCCCAGGTTGGTCTGTGGATGGGTGACAACCCGTTACATACCGAGTTTCCTCCGTGCCTCGGAAAGCACGTTAAGCCGTTGGTCCCGGCTGTCATTTGTAGATCTTTGACAGTCGTTACAGGTAGTCAGTGTTCCGAAAGTCTGACAACCAGTCTTACCAAGGGGTATCGTATTACCCAGTATTAACTGGGTTGTGGAGGTCAGATAGGCAGTCGCTCCATGTAAAATACTGATATTCAGCTGCATCCGGTTGGACTGGAAGCCGACCCCAACATAGTTAGGAAAAGGCTAGGTAGATGATGACTTTAATAACGCGTACCCGAGACAAAGGGTCTTGACAGACAGATGGATAACATTCCTATAAAGGTTCCGTTTTTTTTCCTTTTGAGAAACGGAACCCTAAAAAGCAACACAATGACGGAAAAAAACAAATGTCTCTCAGTTTCGTTAAGGGTCTTTTCACACCCTTTATGTAAAATAACTGGGTGGCCTAGGTGTACCCAAAAGAAGAAAGAAAATAATCACTCAGCTGCGGTCTTTTCTTCCGTCTTATCGATCCTGACACTGATTAAAAATCCAGGGATCGATGTTTTCTAATCAGTTAACCAAACATGCTCGAAGTACACTTACCTAATTGTGGCGAAGGGCAGGGCGTTTTTGTGGGACTGTCTCTTGTAATGTGACGTTCAAAAAGTGCTGATATCAGCATAATTTGAATAAATGACTTTTGATTTTTTGATTTTAATTGAATGTGGAAGTGGGGACCCACCGTTCCACATTCAATTATGTAAAGGGGTTTTTTTTGTTCTGGCAGGTGGGGGAAACCCCCACGGACACCTCGACTATCTCATAGGTTGTGAGACAGTAGTGTCGGACTCGAACCGGCTAAAACCACCCTCCTGCTCTGCTCGTGTCCCTCTGACATGGTCAGAGACCTTATTGGGACTTAATATATTTATTTTACTTAGTAATTAGTTTTAGAACGCAATTAAAAAAAAGAGATGATAAAATATTTATTTTGTTTTCTAATTTTTATTCTATGGCTATTTGAACATATTCTTTTAAAAAATTATCTAGATTTGTCAAAAGTCTTTAGCTCTATGCTTTCATCTCTATATCCTTTCTAATTGAAATATTCATATGGGATAAAACATGGCTTCAAGTGACTTTGTTCCTGTTAACTACTTTTGTGGAAACTTCAATGCAGTAATTTAAGAAAATTTTGCGCTTTATGCTGTCAACAATAATTTGTAAAGGGATATTCAGCCTGCGATCCTGAACCTTGAGGTTAAGGTTAAGTTTTAAGGTACTATTAAGTACAGAGGTTCGATTCCCGGGTCGGGCATATTGTTATTAGGTTTTTACATCAGGAGTGTCTAAGTAGAAGCCACGGAGTCTAGACTTGTGCCCTATTGATGGCAATAGGCTCGCCCCCTATTACATAGGACTGGCGAAAGGTGGGTGTATTATATTGAGTATACCTATGCCTACCTCTTCAGGGATTACGGCGTGATGTTATGTTACCTTAACACATTCGAAGTAGGTACCTATCCTGACTAATATTATAAAAGCGAAAGTGAGTTTGTTTGTTACGTCTTCACACCTAAATGGCTAAACCGATTTAGATAATTTTGGTACAGAGATAGTTGGGACCCTGGAGACGGACATGGGCTAAAAAAAAGTGACAAAAGGAAAAACGGGCAAGAAAGTTTTTTTTTTTTCGATCATCACGTGGGTTACAGTTAGCGTTAGCCCAAAGTAACTATGCCAGTGCCACACGGACGAAGTCGCGGGCAAAAGCTAGTTAACTATAAAATAATGCAACATGTCCTCCATATAACTGTCAAAGAGTCACGTACCTCCATAAATGGCGTCTGCGAAGGCTCCTCCCACGGAGTCCCACGTCACGGAGGTGAGAAGTGACCACTCTCGCGAGAGCTTCTGCAGCAGCAGCGACAAGCGCACTTCATCGTCTTGAGATATTCGCTTGGTCACCAAGCAGGCCACGCACATCAACTGTAGACGAGCAATTTGTTTTTAGTACCTAACTAGAACCTTAAGCTTTGATATTAATGATTCTCTTACTTAACAAAAGTTAAGTAAAACTCATAAATGAAGATTTAGGTACAGACGCCTGCACATCAAGCTACTACAATCTGTCAGATTTCTTTGATAGATTTTCGACTTTATTTCTATAGTATTAGGTTCAAGATTCATTGGGAAATATTGACAGTTTCGGGTAGCTTGACCTGCTGGCGTCTGTACATAAAAAGTTGCATGTTGTAAATAGTGCATCCAATATATAGGTATCTTGCAAAGATCGACTAATGAATGTCAAGAATAATTACCATCAAGTTACGGGTTAACAACAAAGGGGTAAAAATAACCCACAGGTGCTTTTTATTTGTGACAAATTGCAGATAGGTCGCAGAAATGGGACAGGTGCATCAAAATAATCGTTCAAACGAACTTTTGTGGTAACTTGCAGCTGTCTATCTGCGCCGCTGCAGAATAAGTGGGTAAGTTACATCAAACATAAAAGACGCACAAGAACACCCTGCAATTTATCACTGAAAGCGTCCTGAAGTTGATCAGTGAAGTGCGATCTCTAAAACGTATCTAAAACTCTACAACTCTACATCTAAGCACATAATCTATTTACTATAATATTAAATAATAACTAAACAGTCGCATACCCAACCTTTGCCCTCGTTCACCACATAGCTTGACCTCACAATCTAAGCAAATCAAGGGCCTTACGATATACACATAATTAATTTCGCCACTTTCTATCAGTTTACGAAAAACACATTCACATGAAAACAGCAGTAATTTTGGGTGTTTTCATCAGAGTTTCTGAGGTCGCTTTATGCCTGGATTCCGGTCGTTTGCAAATTGCAATAGCCTGGCCCCTATCTCATATAAATAATTATGAAACATAGCCATAACTCTGGTGAAATTTGGATGTACTCTACGGAATATGATTCTCATTTTAAATAATATTTTTTATGTTTGAATATACAATGACTACGTCGGTGACTAAAACCTCAGACCTTGTAGGCGACACACGTATAGGACATCCCAAAAGGAAATATCACTATTGTCCCAGCAACAATAGGCGGGCAGACAGCTTCGTCGGTCCTTCGGCGATTGTCGCTGGTGACGTCACTCACCACCACCGTGGGACCGACATTGACGCGCGTGTGCAGCAGCACAGCACTTAATTATTGTAACTACACGAAAATAACGTATGTGATGAATACGGAAACTAAATCACTGTTATTTTTTTTAATGGTGTCGTAAATGCGTAAAGATTGTTTGTAAATGGTTCTCATACCGCCAAAGGTAGACCTTGTTTTGAGGTAAATGAACACCAACAAATACTTAACTTCAAAGTCTTAAAAATTACCTTAGTAAGAGCATTGCGGTGTAATCTAGCAATTTAGGTTAGCTACCATAGTTAATTTCTTAATACATAAATAAATAAAATTCTTTTATTTCAGTCCATTTGGTTAGTACAATACACACTAATACTAAATTAGTGCTTTAGTGTTACTTACATCTACCAAAAAAACAATTATAAATTATACGCCACAGTTACATGTAGGCGTATCCATTGCCCCAGATAGGGCTGTCCGACCTATCCACTTTAGTGCGTAGGATGCTGTTGGGGTTGCCGCTTACCCTGCCATGTGCAGGGTAAGCGTTGAGGCGCATCGCTTGCGCATGATGGCGTGAAAGTAATCTAAGTACCTAATACATAATGCCTAGTAAGCATGAATTTGAAAAATAGACAATGAACTAAAAAATAGAAAACTAACAGATTGCTAATAGTAAGATTATCAATCTTGAATCTGATCGAGTACGATCGCATTGCCGGATGGCTTGCTTAGGGCCCGGCGAGGATGATGATGTGAGGATTTTAGGTGGCAAATAGCAAAATACATTAACATTATGGCAATAAAGTAGAAATTTCCATTATATATGGTCGTAATAACAAAAATACCGCTTCGGTATGCTTGAGGCTGCTGTATCGGCAGCCTTGAGAATGCTTCGGGATGCTTCGGCATCCTTCGGTAAGCCGCCGGCGCCGAGGCAACGGGGATAGCTTGCTTAAGGATACGATATGAGACGCTTCGGCAAGCTACAGGACGGTGCGGCATGCTTAAGGACGCCTCGTCATCCCTAAGAACGTTCCAGCATGCCAAAGCATAATTTGCGACAGTGTGCGCTTGCATGTAGGATGCCGAAGGATCCTTTTCCTTGCCGATGCCGATAATGGGCGCCGGGCCTTAGAGTCTAGGTCCTAGAGGCACGATACTTCGATGGAAACACGCTAAGCGCCAAGCGCGCCGTAAGTCAATTGCGAAGATTTCAGAACGTTCGGCTTTACCCGGTAACCTGTAGGTCTAGGCGCTAAGCAAACCACCTGGCAATACGATCGTAGTCTCAGATTGCTAATCTTACTCTGACTTTTTGACGTTTTGGAGTTTACATAAATATTGATTTTAAGTAGTGTCTATAAAATTAAATAGGATTAATACTTAGCTTGGAAAATGGCACACATTTTAACACCGATAATTGAATTGGTTTACAAATTATGAAAAGGAAAGGGCGTGGTTAAGTGAGGCTGAATATAAAGAACCTAGGTACAATTTAACAACAGGTGTTGGTAATTACTTATTATTGAGGTATCTAGCCACTTAGCTGCTAAAACGAAATTATTATTACCCAGAATCGACCCGCCGCGCGGCGTCTCAGAAACTTGATTGCAGAGATTCCCCGACTCAAAAACAGGAAATAGTGTAAATTATTTAAGAAAAGCATATTATGGAAATAATATGCACCAAAACCTGACGCTGTGATTTCCTCTTTGATATATTTTCGGCCTCAGTGAGTAATTTCACGATATTTTATAGATTTGTAGAAACCTAGAAGTTTCACCAGTATTTGCCAGACAACAGACTTATTAATTATATTAGCTTTAGCCAGTAATAGGGCATTCAAGCCGGTGAATGAGCTACGAAGACTTCCCGCCTTTATGTCGCGGAAAACACATGATTAAACCCGAACACCATCCTCTTCTTTTGAAACGGCCAAGTCAGGTAGTGACTAAGCTCAGTCCGTTATTTTTCTGCAACCTTACAGATTTACAATTCAATCGTTATTATTAGCAATTAGCCGTTAACGACACTACGCCTATATTGAAGTAATTCTACAAAGCAAGCTATCAGGTTGAATAATAATAATAATAGACATTGAACCTGCGACGGTGACCAAGACAGTAATTACCGCGTAATTACATGTAACACAGGATTGATTACAACGGCTGATTCATAAGACACCTTTTTTGTGAGAAACAAATCAAATCTGAACAAATAGTATAAAATGAGAGATAATTAATACGTATCTACCTAATTTGCACCGTCGCGTTGTAGAAATCCAAGTAGGTACTTCAGGAAAAAGAAATCACACATCAAGCTGTCTGTTTTTTCAGCCGCTTTTATTTTTTTCTAAGCAGGTAAGGTATCAACGTTTAGGCATCAAGTAGGTACTCATAGGCATTACAAGTTGACACTAGTAAAGGCTACCTATTGTCTCATTGTTTACTGGTAGCTTCAACCATTTATCTTTTTCCCGCAGTTAAAACTTGCTGCCTAAAGTATCTTTGTAAAAACTTAAATCTGGGAACTTTGAATAACAGGAAAATCCTTATTTGATTTACCGCGAGGTACTTGAGAAAAAACATGGTGAGAAAAGAAACGGTCTGCCTAAATAATTCTCCCAGTTTTGTTTCAGGACAACTACCTACTAACTCTCCACAAGACAAAGTACGAGTAAGACAAATTGATGGTCAAAATTAGTCAGTCATCTTTCCAAATAAAATCACATTGATGACAAAAGAACTTCCCAAAATGTTGGTCCAATTAGCACGTGACAAAAGCTCGACAAAGATCAGAATATGACCATACCCTAAATATTTGTGCCAGCTGTAAGACTAGTTTCATTAACATTGTAAGATATTCAACCTTTGCATTGTTTTTCCTCTCACAAAGAGGCTTTGAAGCTTATGTCCCAGCTGATTATGTTGACAATAAAATTAGACCTCGTGCCTAACTGGGATAGGTACCATTTGAGAATTCGCTGGGCCATGAGAATGCATGAAGGGCCACATCATCAAGCGTATGCCAGGTTGAGTTGCACCCAATAGGCTCTATAGAGCTGTATACATTTAGTTGAAAGCGAGACCTAGGTCGCTACCATGCCATCTCGGGGTATTACGGCCCTTATTCTGATATGAAAACCTTCGATCTGCTCAAAGATGCACACACCACACACCACATGACCAAAGGCGTGGCGACTAAAATACGGTAAGACTAAGGTTACAAAGAATCGGAACCCTAACATTATGAGTATTTGGTTAACAAGCAAAGCAAGCTTGACGACACGGGTGGCGAGTATTTGGTTAACAAGCAAAGCAAGCTTGACGACACGGGTGGCGCAGTGGCTAAGTGTTTGACTACTGTGCTACGTGTCGCGGGTTCGATCCCCGCACGGAACAAATATTTGTATGACCTACAGATAGTTTAGTTTAAATGTTTGTTAACGCACCCACGATACAAGAAAAAATCCTAGTGGGCAACGTTTTTTTATTCAAAAAAAAAGCTTAAGGTTTGTATAAAAGAACCGCCACTAACCACGTTTTACTGACAAGTTATTTCGGGTATTCGTATACACGAAAAAACTTAGTGATTATTTATTAATAGGTGCTTAGTCCTCATTATTATATGATAAAACGTTGTTAGATACCTTATCGTCAGTTAGCAAATGCAGCATCGTTATGCAACCACCTTCCAAGAATTTTCTCTGACCGACTAAGCTTGTTATCTACCTGCGTGTTGTTACCGCTTGTCACCACCACTTGTTGATAAGGCAGTGCAGCGTGGTGTTGAAAGTGAAATTGTTCTGTTATCAGCGAGCTTTGTCGGCGCGCAGTCACACCTAACTTTATGAATATGAATGGGATTTTTTTTGTAACTGTTACGGGACTATGATCGGCCTTAGTATAATTCGGTCAATTAGACATACTGATTTAATGATAAAAGGCTTCAACCGTAACCTAAATTGCAAGCTAACTTTTTTAACGATTTTATCATCCAAACCATTTCTTAAAATTTGTACAGTCAGCAAAAAATATTATTTTTTAATTTAAATATTAAGAAATGTGTGTAAAATGGACAGTATTTATGTTGTGCAAAAATTCGAAGCTATTAGGCTATGAAACAGGTCACGGACAAATTATGGTTATTAATCTCTGTATACCTTAATACACCAACAATAACGAAAATAATCACACACAACAGATCTAAATAAATAAAAAAAAAATTACACAACAAACTTAATCTACAACTACTTACTATCCAATACACATAATAAGCGTCCAATAAATACCACGTTACCAAATCAAAGAAGCTTGCATCACCGATGGTGTTGCAATATGATAAGTTACTTACGAACTCGACTATCTTCAGAGCGACCCACTTGTCGCAGACCGCCATACTGCGGCCGGCAGCTGTGAGTTGTCCCTTGCACTACCACACACGATCCACTAGCCACGAGCCACTACTCTCGGGAGTTACGCGACTGACATAACACACGCATAGTTTACAAGCAGACATCCGCGCGACGCGACCGCTGTGTTTTGTTTGAGGCTAGCGACCATTTTCACGGTGCGACTGATTGACTGACATTGAAGGAAAACTTGAAGCGGCTCGGTGTGGGCGAGCAGCGGTCGTGTCATGCAAGGCTCGGCTGCGCTTCTGCAGCTTATCTCAGTAGCGAGCAGACTACGATACAATTCCATCGCGAACGGATCGTTCGAGATGGAACTATTTATTAAAAAAGCCGCAAATTAGTGCACAAAAACCATAAATAAGTAAGAAGGAAAGCAAGCTACGAAATTAAAACAGCAAGGACATTAAACCATTATACTTAAATTTATTAATCAATTACTGGCATGCAATATTATTTAAAAATCTCATAAAACATCGAGAGATAAATTCATATGGTCTCGTTACAAAATGTTCAGATTTTGTTAATCGCATGTAGATAATTTCATAATGCTGAGTTTATTCATTGCTGAGAAAACAGTTCCAAATTGATTTACTTAAAACCTGATTTTCAATAAGACTTATTCATACACAGAAATAGTACAATAACATGAATATTTATTTCGCTGAAAAAACATCAAAAAATGCAGATTGCCAGTAGTGCAATAATCCTAACGCGGCCACCGCAGAAGGCGGCCCGCAGTTGCCCTTAATTCATATTATCTATAACATTAAAACAACATTGTAGACTCATGCTTAAAATATATCGATGCTGCCTTATAAAAAGCTTCAAATTTTAATACATTAATAATTATGCCATTCAATTGGATTCTTAATTAAAATACATTTAGGATTAAATTAAAATAATGTCTAAAATTAAAATTCAATTTACCTCTCTTATGCCTTTCACCTGGAGTGCAAGAGATAAACATGAGCTGTTGATGAGCATGATGTAAAATTAAACTGGAAATGTAGAAAAGAATGTGCATGTGCAAGAAGAACACATTCATGTTTTAAAAAATTGATCATAATTGATTCTGACAACCTTTTAAAAGATAGTTCCAGTGTTTGATTGGTGATTTGGGGATTCAAATACCCGTGCGGAATGCTGCAGCCGAAATGGACGCTGACTACATAAACACCAAAACCATTCAGAGCCCATCACAATGGTATCCATAAAAGGGGCTATTTGATTTGATCAAGCTTTATAAAAACAGTGTAAAAAAGGACATGTCCTGTGCTCAATTGGTTTATTCAGACATTGTGTAACGTTGTAAAAGAAACATAATTAATTGTAAACACGACTAAACATACCGCAGCGCAGCGATCTTGTTATGCGGTAATTTCGGAATCGGCATTGACTTCAAAACATTATACCAGTGCAAGCCAGATTAACTTTCTTCTAAAGAAAACGCTAACCCCAAAAGCAAGATTAAAGTGCATTTTTAAAAGGCATTATTCGCAAATTTTCAATCGGAAATAAAATATCGAAAGATAAAATTACTTATTGACACACACATGGCACACATGAGTCAAGGTCCTTATTGTTTTGGTGTTATAGTATGGAACTTTCGAAAGCGCGCTTTATCCGGAAGAATTCACACAAAAATAGCTAGTATCTCCCACACTCCACCACACCTCATAAACAATGCACGATGCTAACGAGACAAACATTGTGCATTCTAACTTAATCAAGCAATAAATTAATCAAGAAAAAATAAACGAAAACGGTACAAGACAACAAAGACGGGACAGTCCTACACGCATTGTGGTTCAAGGATCTCGTTAATTACGATAATTGTAGCGAATTTAGATATTTATTAAACAAAGTTTAATAAAACACGTAACCATTTTCTATCAGTCAACAAGAAGTTATAATCGTTATTGATTAAAGATGAATACGCGTGTAACGAGCCTCAAATTGTGTCCAGCAAACAAATAGATGTCAGTAACAATCCTCCTAATTTGTGAATCACTGCGTGTACGACTGTCCCAGTAAGCGTGCAACTAGTGTATGCGCTCACTGGCTATCCTTGCCGGGAGTTATGAACTCCTGCAGCGGGTGGCGTGCGGTCCAGGGGTTAAAATCGCGCGGCTGCGGAGCCACCGGCATACGCGGCGCACCCAGGCCTGATCCCGGCGCGCCCGGCGGAGCCCACACGCCCGCTTCGCGCCCCGCTAGCCCCAGCCCTCCACCGAACCCCAGCGACGTCATCGAGGACACCAGAGACTCCATGCCATTGTTAATGCGGTTCGACCATCTAGTGAGGTAAGGTCAATGTCATTTTTAGAACTTGTAAGGAATTCAGGAAATTAAGTATGCTATTTTAAAGGTGAATCATGCAATAACTTACTCAGCGGCAGCAGCAGCACTACGCTGAGCCTCGTGGATCATGCGCAGACGACGAGCTTGGGACCACGGCTCCAAAGTGTAGGACGGCGCAGCGGGCGGCGGCGAGGTTGTCGCAGGCTCTTCAGGCGCGCGAGTGAGCTCCACGCCACGCTCTGGGGTCCAGCGTCCAACCTTGGTACATATTCGAAAATCAAAATTATTCCACGTAGTAAGCTAAACCACCCATTGGTGTTTAGAATGCGACAAAAAAAAGCAAATTTACTATATGTAAAGTATCTAACCTCTCGATATTGCTTCAGCAGTTGCGGAGACTGCGGCAGAGACCAATCTACGGCCGGTCTAGCGCCGCAGCCCCAAGCAGCAGCAGCGGCAGCTACTAGAGCCTTCCTGGCCATCGCAGCGCCACGGTGGGACTTGTATTCCACGATAGCTGCACACGAAGCAATCGAACGGCGAATGCGAACTTCTTGCACTTCATCCGTCAGAGCGTACAAGAGGCGCACGATCTCCGCAGACGGAGTGGTCGGTGGTATGCGCGATATGAAAATGCGGCAGTTGTTGATAGAAGGGCACACGCCTACAATACAATTTATCATTGTCATTAAAACTTAATATAAGTTGATATATTTTACTATTAGTAGAAACCAGATTGTGGCTTACCTAACTGCCAAGAAGGTCTTATCATGTAGTTGTTGAACATCCGAATAGCATTGCTCGCTTCAGCATCAGTCGTATACATCGCGAAGGCATACCTGGGTAATCATTTTAAATGAATATTGTTTTATTGTGAATCAAAAATGCAAAAAGATGGGCCATACATACCCTCTATTCCAGCCAGAGAAATTGATCATGAGGCGAAACTCGAACAGTTCGCCAGCTTGGCGAAACAGCGGCACCAGAGTATCTTCGAAACAGTCATGAGGAATTCTTCCGATGAAAACCTACGAAACACATAATTATTATGTACTACTAGTTTTTTCACGACATGCAAAACGTTGCGAGTCCTTAGCTGAAGGCGCATTGAATGCAAAATTCTATCAGACTTCAAACCCAAGTCCGCCGTACAATGACAATCTCCACTGATGGCTGATCAAGGACAGGCGAAGATTTTAAGTGCGAATATGGCGTGTGCTCAATGTGCTCATAGACAATAGTCCACCTTTTATCTTGGCCGCATGCCGCTTTCGCATGGCTCTATTTTGAGGCAACCACACACACAACCACATAAACACATCCAAGCTTTATGCCATCCATAAGCTTACAAAGATTGTGTCAACTTGTGGCCGAAAGTGGAGAAGACCATACACAATTGTGTACAGCTCCAATCAAGAGCAGTCTACATAGCCAAAATATGTGACCATTTAGGGTTTCAGATTAGCGTATTTTCGGCGCGTTTTGAACTCGCGTGTAATGCACATACCTACGCCGCGCATATGCCACACTGCTATTCGTGCGAGCATTGTCGCGAGTCCCGAAATTTATCGTCACATTTGCTGAAAACTGTCATTTTAATCAAGCGAAGAGAGTAAGCGCGTGTGCGTAACCTAGTAGGTACGAGGATTATCCCCCGCAACCAAATACGATAATCTGAAGGCGCTCTAAGAAATACTAGTCGTATCATAGTACCCGTAAAAACTTTGAAGCGCCTAGACGCGCTGCTGGACTCTTAGATAATATGCGAACGTACAGCTTCAAACCACTTTGTAACCGTACCGTTGACCGATCGAAACAATCTTACCGTATTCTATTTAGTGAGCAGGCTGCAATGCAATCGCAAACCGTAATATAAACACATAGACCGACATGATGCAAATTGATGCTTTCGTATCATTGATCTAACCAACGCAACGTAGGCGATAATTGTGGCGTTGCGGCGTTGCGGTGCAGCGATAGCTGCCGTGTAAATGCATAATACACTCACAGTTCCAACTCTATAAGATTGTATTACTGCTAAACAGGACTATTTTTGTGGTGAATTCAAAGAATAAGGTCCCCAGCCAGGGCCGTCTATGCGGTGGTATTAACGATATTTTATATTCAGCTACATAAGACTACCCCGTGACAAGGTGTATGGTATGCGTAATTGCATACCTACCACATTATAGAATAGTCTACCTCAAAATACTTATTGCTTTACCACCCTATGGTTGAATGACATTGATTGCATTAAGGTGAAAGCTCCAACCTACCCGCGAAATTCAAATTTTCTTACGTTTTTTGCAATTTTCAGGCCAGTGCTAGGTTGTATGTTGATTAAAATATTATTCGCGGCTGTAAGACGTATGTAATTATAGAATTATAATCATCAAAATCACCAATACAACCCTCCAAGTTCATAAAGCTGTAGGAAAGACTTTTTCTGTTTTTTTTTTGTTCCTACGCCTTTATGAACTTGGAGGGTTGTATTGGTGATTTTGATGATTATAATTCTATAATTACATACGTCTTACAGCCGCGAATAATATTTTAATCAACATACAACCTAGCACTGGCCTGAAAATTGCAAAAAACGTAAGAAAATTTGAATTTCGCGGGTAGGTTGGAGCTTTCACCTTAAAACGCCACGGCAAAAAAAAGCAATGTAACAAGTAAAACGGCTTTAATTTCAACCTGAAGTTCCAATTTACGCAGAGAGTCGCAGAGAGTCTGCTGGGTCTCGAGGTGGCATTGCACAAATCCGAGGCCATGGTCTTTCATGGCCGCGGAAACACGCCACCGTCGGGATCCCAGCTGACGGTAGGAGGGGTTCGCATCGGCGTCGGGTCGACGATGAAGTACCTGGGAATCGTCCTCGACAGCCGGTGGAATTTCGTGGAGCATTTCCGACGTTTGGCTCCCAAACTCGAGCGGACGGGGGCTGCTTTCAAGCGGCTCCTGCCCAATCTGAGGGGGCCAAACGCCTCCTGCCGTAGGCTCTATGCCGGAGTCGTGCGGTCCATGGCCCTTTACGGGGCCCCGGTATGGGCGCGCCGCCCACTATCTGAACGCGCCCCAAAAGGTGGTAGCCATTAGGCTGATCCGGGGCTACCGCACGATCTCCGGCGAGGCAGCGAGCCTCCTTGCCGGATTGCCACCGTGGGATCTGGAGGCGATAGTCCTCGCGCGCCTGTTTGAGTGGCGCGCGGAGGCACTACACCGGGGGGAAACTCCGCTACCGCGGCAAATTGCCGCTCAGCGGACAGACCTCCGGTGCGATCTCATGGTGGCATGGAGAGAGCGACTGTCGCAACCCCGTGCAGGGCACGCCACAATAGTGGCGGTAAGTCCCCTCTTTGAGGATTGGCTGGAGAGGCGTCATGGCGTCCTCACCTACCGCCTGACGCAGGTCCTTACCGGACACGGAAGTTTCGGGGGGTTCCTGCACATAATCGAGCGGGAGGAAACGCCCGGGTGTCACCATTGTGACTATCGCCCGGAGGACACGGTGGAGCACACAGTGGCGGTCTGCCCAGCTTGGGCGGAACACCGCCGTGCCCTCGTGGAGGCGATCGGCGGCGGCGATCTCTCGCGTCCGGCCCTGGTTCAGTCTATGGTCCGGAGCGAGAGGGAATGGGAAGCGGTCACCTCCTTCTGCGAAGCAGTAATGCTAGCAAAGGAGGTGGCCGGGCGTTTGAGGGAGAGAACATCTAGCCAACCCAGCCGCCGCGGGAGACGTCCCGGGCGCCGGGCGCCACGAGACGACTCCCGGCCACCGTAGATGTGGGCCTGTGGACGGTGAGCAATGGGTAGCTCACCGTCCGTCCGTGGTCAGGCCGTGTCGACGGCGCGTTCGTGTTTCACGCGCGCCTCAAAGAGAAAGCAGAGGGGCTTGCCAGAGCCTCCGCCTGCCGGGGTTGCAGGTTCTTCGACAGAGATACCGCGGCCCCGGAACGTAAAGGGCAATAGAAGGAACATGGGTGGGTTTTAGTCAGTACAAGTCTGACATGCCCCCCGCTCCGCCCAGAGCGGGGGAAGTCATTGGATGATTTCCCACCCGAAAAAAAAAAGTTCCAATTTACGAGCTTTTTCCAGCGCGACCTACAAGTCTTACACAAGCCACACATCGTTGACAATACTTTGACCTTGAGATGGCTTAGTGTAATGGATCCTCAGGATTTTGGGGAGTTTCAATAGAATGGAGTAATGAGCAATTATTCTATTATATTGAATAGGTACATGCGTGCTTTGTTACCACTGAAGTCGCGTCTGTCGTATGAATCGTATGATATCGGGTCAAACCAATGGTGTATAACGTCATTGGCGCAGGTATAGGACTCAAGCCCATTATACGTCAAATAGTGACTACTAGTCACTAGTAAAACTCACCGTTCAGTCCGTTCACACTAGTCACTGACTAGTGTGAACGGACTGAACGGTGAGTTTTGACGGGCTGTCGTCAACTTGCCATACTCGGACGAGTATAGAGTTGACGACAGCACGTCTAAAACTGTTATATTTTTCTGGCTGGATTACCAAAACGCAAACCAAACTGATAGTCTGTGCTATCCATCCTCACATAATACATACATAGCTGTGTAGGTACAGTGTAGGTACTGTCGCCGCGGCGAGAGTACCTACACTGCCGTCTTGCGCGGTCTGGTTGACCAAACGCGGCAATATACAAACGTAGACGCCGAAGATAATCTCACTTATCACACAGTGAAATTGTGCGCGCAAGAATGAATATAATGACAATGCAAGATAAACAAAAAGAACAACCCGAGTCCTGAACGGACACGGTTATTCTCCATGAGTTATTTGAATTCAACTCACAAATTGAACTATAAAATGGTAGGTGGCTAACTAACGTCCAGCTTCTCATACATACTTACCTCGCAATTTCTTGAGGGTTCTGGGCCATTCCATGCATGGGGAGCCTTTCTATAAATCCTTTGGCCATTTATTTGTGTTAGAGTATAAGATGTATTATTTTCAGTAAGGGATAATAGTCTTGATGATAATTCATACTGATTCACTTCACTAGACGAATAATGCTTAACAGGAGGCATTTTTAGCCAATATAAATATTTTTCTTATGTAATAATATTTACGAAATTATTTTTACGACACGGACACGCTCTCCGTTTTTTCCCAATAAAAGAAACGAACGGAGCAGATATTTTTCTCAGAAAAAGAAAATGGCGCTTTTGTCATCAAAATGGAAGCTATCCAGTATCCTTTAATTTAAAGAATAATCAAATTACAAGATTTTATCACACAATCTATATTTGAACAATAACAATGGTTTTCAAATATTTCACAAAAAATTATTCACTTAGTTTAGTTACTATAAATCCTGGACAAAACCAGATCATAACTAAAAGACTTCAATAGATCAGGAAATCGGTTTTAAATTCAAAAAAAGATGGAATAGAATTTCGTATTTTTCAAAATTTTAGTAGTCAGTATCAAGGTTAAAAACCCACAAAAGGTAATTATAAATAACTAAGAGTAATAAATAAATATTTTCAAATATTTATATACTTATTCTCAATTTTCATTACAGCCAATTGGAATTTTGCAGAAAAAAATGCTTGAAAGTTTTCGAATAGGATACAAGTCCTCTCTCATTTTTAATTTGAATGTTATGGTGAAGGTACGGTCGTTTTCTGCCTAGGTTTATTGACTTTTTTGTAGTCAGTTTTAATGAATTCATATTTCGATTTATCTTAAACGATCTAGTACAATAAAAATTTGAAACATAATGCATCTAATTAGAACTGAATACTGAACAAAAGCTCAAAATATAGGTAATTATTATAAAAAGCTTATATAAAACAAATTGCTAAAAGTGAGGGTGACAATATTGAGAATAAATTGCAGAACAAACGGTTTTTCTGTAGCTGCGCAACTCTGTTTTGCTATTTCATTCATATCATAACTACTTCTTAATTGCATTCTTAAAATATATATCCGTCGAGTTTTAGGATTCATTCGTAATATTTGTTGCTTGGTGAAATACTCTAACTTCTCCTGATTCATTGCAGTCATGACTTCAGGACTAATAGCTGTTACTGCTTCCAATTGAATTGAACTGATGTCACCTTCAGGAATACCTATAATAAAATAATAGAATTTTATTAAATAAAATTTCAGACTCACTCATCCCAGAAGGCTACTTGCACAAAGATTCCCTTTATGTTGTATACTAGGATTAAGGCTAGGGTTCCTAAAAACAAATAAGTTTAGTAAGAAGTTTTGCAGGCCAAAGCTCACATGCGAATAATGAACTGAGCCTGCCAATTTCATGCGATGACCATTTGTATGGTTCACCGTAGGCATCACGATTAACGGCGATTTTATAAAGAGTCTGAAAAATACAAGATGTATTAATAATTATTATTTTAATCATACAAAGAATATCATACAAATTTTAAAAAGAAGTTATTATTACTCTAGTTTGGTTTGTGTTACATTTTCCTACTTTACTCAAAGTTTCCAGATTAAGGTCCAGGAAAGTATAAGGAGATATTTTTTCCAAATCTATAGATGGGAAACCACACAGTAAGTAGCCAAGTTCGTTGATATATGTACTGTTGTCGTACCATGTTTCTCCAAAATAGCGCCTGTAGGCAGCCGCTAAAATACCAAACTGGAAAACAAAATGTTAGCATCGTGTATTCAATATTTTACCCCAGAAAGACCGACAAAAATATTTCAATTTATTTAGGTTTTACCTTCCGGGGCTGCAGTTTAATATAGTGATTTGCAAAATATTGGAGAACTGATGGATCCCCAAAATTGACATAATACAAATCTTCTTCAGGGATTACATTTAGAAGTGATCCAAAAGCTAAATACTCTCGGCTCTGTAAGAAAGCTGCAGTTTTCCCATCTGAAACAATAAAGACCAGAGGGGTTCTTCGTTGTATGTACTAGTCCGTTATTTAGTACCATAAAATTCACAGTAAGTGATCAATTTCATATTCTGTACAGTTTTTGCAAAAGTTACCAGTCATGATATCCCATGCTAATAAGGCTCTAGAAATTGGTATCATTTGTTTCTTTGTCTGTGTTAATATGTGCAATATTGAGTCCGGATCAAGCCTCAAAAAGGAACTTGGTGGACCGAAAAAGATCATATCCATAGATTGTTCAATTCTTATTCTATTGTCCAATTCATCGTAGAATTCGTCATACACTTCAAAGTTTTCTAAAAGAAATTAGTATGTATCATAAATACTATATAAAACATATCATGGCTAACCTATCTTCTATTTTTTCTTCTATAGTATATTTCTTGTTTTCTCCCAGAATCGTTGAATCTACATAGAAGCAAATAATTTATGATCGCAAGTTCAACATGCCTCTCTCAGCCACTGCAATCATTGAATTCCTGTCGTCTTCGTATTCCAGACCCAAGTCTTCTATTGACTCAGTGGAACTCACTAAACACGACGAGATCCTTATTAAATAACTGCAAACACGATAATGTACATAATATATCCAAATCGGCATACAAAATATATGTAGAGTAAAACCAATTTATTTCTACAACTCTAACCACTCTACATTTTTTAGAAAGTGGACGGTTAAATACAAGCCGTTTTTTCAGAATTGGTTGTCACCCTAACACGAACGGCTGTATAATTATTATCAAAACATTTACCTAAATACTAACAAAATTTTAACTAAATTATAAAACATAATTCTATGTTTATATATATGCCTTTATTATTTATTTATTATATAAACTGAGAGATTATTTTACAAAGGCTTTTGCAAAATCGTAATAACACTCGCAAATAGAAACTTCTAATCGAGATGGTTGTTTATGCTAAGTTATCCTTTGAATCTTTTCTGGGTAACGTAGATAACACGTAAAAATCGAATCTGATGAAATGCTGACTTTAATGGCTTATACTTTTAGAATAATAATTCTACAGTAATTTTGAAATGATGGCAAAAGACCCTGCCTTCTTGTATTTTCGAGGCGAGTTTCTGGGTTATCCCTCAAGTGTCTTTTGGTATTAATTTGGTTGAATGCCAGTTGGGCCCGTAATATTTTGTTATGACGACGATGCTGTCTGTAATTGCTGACGCTTACCGTGGCAACATAGTGGGTCTGGAAAAAGCCATTATGACAGATGAATAATGCTCACAATATGATAGTATAATTTTCTTACTGTCTTGTCGCTGGAACGCGACTAACCTAACTTACTGTTCATTCATTGTGGCCTTTCAATATTTAAAACAAGTTTAATTACAGAGTTTATCTAATTTAAACAGCTATTTTAGTGCGAAATGTTTATTATTCTATAAATATATGCTGTTGTTGCTAAGCTAAATATACGTTATTCATTGGTTACGTGGTAGAATTTTGTTGTCGTCAATAGTTGTAGGAACATGGGTATTCTAGAGAAAATATCTGAAATCGAGAAAGAAATAGCAAGAACCCAGAAGAATAAAGGTAAAGTTAAAGCAGATCTTTACCGGCTGATATAAATTGCAATGCAAGAAAAGAAAATGTTGTCCAAATATAACATCTATTTTATGTGTTTTGATCTATCCTATTTCTATTTTGGTTTTAACTTTAGCATTATTGCTTTAAATTTATAATTATTGACCCATTAATTCAGAAGGATATGTCTAGATTTATTTTAATTTAATTTCAAATTATTTTGACGTGATAACGTCTTTAAAATCGTTTTAGTCGGGTGACATGTTCAGAAACTTGTGTCACACCAAAACCTCACGAGCGCGATCGATCGATCGATCGAGATCGATCGCAATAAGACGTTATCACGTAAACATCTCGATCGTAAACCTACTTTACAAACAACCAATTTTTTAATAATAATTACTTTGTTCAACAGCTACCGAGTACCACTTGGGATTGCTGAAAGCTAAGCTAGCTAAATACAGATCTCAGCTGCTAGAGCCATCTAAAAAAGGAGGTGACAAGGGTGAAGGTTTTGATGTACTTAAGTCAGGAGATGCTAGAGTAGCCCTCATTGGCTTTCCCTCTGTGGGTAAGGTAAGACTAGTTTGTGTTGCTGAAATATATTTAAAGTAACACTAAATAGAATATTTAATCAAAAAAAGATAATTAGGAATGACATTCAGTGTTGTCAACACTGAATGGTTCAGAGGTAGCTGGTTAGTTAAAGTTGAGTTGTATTATGAATTGACAAAAACCACAGACTTCACAATATTTTAGTTTTATTAGTAAAAGTTACAAAAATGTACAGGTAACTAAAAACCCATAGCGAAAGGTAGTTCGCAGTGTTAAGCTATTTGCTTGTTTTTGTGTGTTTGTCAGGTTATTTGCCTGTACATGAATTGTACAAACACCAAAGTTGAAGCAGATTGTATCTGCTGTGTTGGTGTAATAGTGCAACTGCTACATACTACAGAGCAGTTTTGTGATGAAATCCCGCAACTGTTTTGTTCTCTAATCCTACAATTGGTTTATGTTATCAAGAATTTTTCAGAAGCTCCCCAAAGATTTTGGTGTAGTTGATGGCAATAAGCACACCCTCTTTAATATAATGGGATTTAAAACAAAACTGGTGGATTATAGATGTACTTTAATTTCACATCTGGTTCTTTAAAGGGTTTATATTACTACAGTTGACTATATGTATGTTAAGTCTTCCCATTTATTTTTCTAGTCCACTCTTCTATCAACATTGACTCACACACACTCTGAGGCGGCCAGCTACGAGTTCACCACACTGACATGCATTCCTGGTGTGATAGAGTACCGTGGGGCTAACATACAGCTGCTAGATCTGCCTGGTATCATTGAAGGTGCCGCTCAGGGCAAGGGTAGAGGAAGACAGGTAACATTCTTTTTAGCATTTGTGATTTTTATCCAAGTTTTATGAGTTAGAAATAAAACTTTAGGAGTTTTGAGTGATCTGATTAGTTTTTTCCTTCTAACATTTTTTTTTAGAATGGAAAGAAAAACAATTTTGGTTTATACAAAGTTTAGGGTCCATTATTACCTGTTGAAGAATTCTTTCTTGAGAAGCTGATCTAGGTTGCAGGATCAAGACTAATCTGTCATTTTTATTATTTAAATAAAAGCTTCGAATAAAATATTGGTAATTATGTTTACCATGGCAGGCAGCCATCAATTCTATAAGAGTACTGTCCATCTTGGAGTAGCATTGCAATATGTTACATTACAAAACATTACACAAAAAGAAGATCATTTCTTTCTTAATTAAATTTTTGATATTAGAGTTTTTTTATTACAAAACAATAGTATAGTATAAGTGTAATAGTCTCAATATTGTTAGTATTTAAAGGAAAGTGCAAGATATAACAATAACTTATGTTGTGAGACAAATAAATATTTTCATTTCAAAATATTTTGGTTGTAATAGATATTTATTTGTGTGGTGTGTGCATGGCCAAATTATCTTTGGCACTTATCCAAGAACTTTTTATTTCTATTGTGAGTATGAAACTCAAGAGTATTATTGAGTGACACTGTCAGGTAGGCTGCTGGTCCAGGTTGTCCCGGGGCTCTGGAATGTAAAGGGCAATGGAAGGAACATGGGTGGGGTTTTTCAGTCTGACACTACCCACCACTCCACCCAGAGCAGTTATTTGATGATTTAACAACCACAAAAAAAGTAGGCTAAACTTTTGTGCCTGGGTAACACAGTTCCCCTGTCCTGTTTTGCAGGTTCCTGTTACCTGTAGTTTTTGCCCTTGCGCCTTATTTATTGTAATAGGCAATGCTAAGTTCTGCGTTTTCTTCCCTCTTTCTCCCTCATTTGTCAGGTTTTTAAAAAAAAGTTAATTCAATGGTCAAATAGGGCATTTAGGAGAATTCTCGCCTAGAAGCCCTATTTCTATCTTCTTGGATGACTTTACCAATTTTAAAATGAAAGTTAAATAACTTTTTTTTGGGGTTGGAAATCATCAAATAACTTCCCCCGCTCTAGGCGGAGCGGGGGGGAGGGTCAGACTTTTACTGACTAAAACCCACCCATGTTCCTTCTATTGCCCTTTACGTTCCGGGGCCGCGGTATCTCTTTCGAACAACCCGCAACCCCGGAACAACCCGCAACCCCGGGAGTTAAATAACTTACATATATTACATGAAGATATAATATTATACTACTTATCTCCATACTTGATATACTTTATTTTGGACTAGCTAGCGCCCGCGTGATATCGAAAAAAATGTATCCTATGTGTTATTCCAGACTATAATCTACCTCTGTGCCAATTTTTATCAAGATCCGTTCAGCCGTTTTGACGTGAAAGAGTAACAAACATCCATACATCCGTCAATCCTCACAAACATTCGCATTTATAATATTAGTAGGATGTAAGTAGGATATCACAGGTAGTCTGATCAACAGCAAATGTTTCCAGGTGATAGCAGTAGCGCGGACAGCTGACTTGGTGCTAATGATGCTGGACGCCACAAAGCCTTATGTGCACAGACAGCTGCTGGAGAAGGAGTTAGAGAGTGTGGGCATCAGGCTCAACAAACCCAAGCCCAATATTTATTTCAAAGTAAGTAGACAACAAAAAGCAACTTTAACCTCTAGAGCCCCAGCGGCACAAAAACGTGCCAGTAAACAACTATTACCGTTGAGCCCCGCTGGCACAAATTTGTGCCACCAAACCCCGACCGACCGATTTAAAACTGTATTTGTAGTAAAGAAAAGTCTTAAAATCAGATTACGCTTACGATAAGAGCCCGCCCGGCGGTGCTTGACGGATAGTTGACGTAAATAATGGCGGTCTTTAAGAGGTAAATAAACACCTTTTGGTCATAGAAGTCACAGAGACAGCCCACTGTGTCGGTTCTGCATGGAGGAAAACGTTATGTCTTTCTGCATCGTTCTCACTTATTTGTATAATCTCAACATGAATTTATCTATGATCTTGTGAAAATATTATTATTTTAATAAAATGTCCATGGAGTTTCTTTCACAAGTTATAATGCCTTACAACTGATACCGTAGCTTCATCATTTTGTTTCTTGACATTCAAAAGTACTTGTAATGGTCTTATTGAAATGAATGCTTTGAGTTTGAAACGAACACTATTAACTACGTTAAGTTAAATACTAACACAACTTTTTTTATTTCCCAGATTTTGCCCAGTCCTGGGTAAAGGTGGCCTCCCCCATTCCTGATACTTTTCGCGATATTGCGCCTCTTCCCTCTAATTAACTAGAAAGCCATCCAAAGCGTCCCAACATCTCCTCCGTTTTCCACAACCCCGTCTAGCAACTAGTTTACATTTAATTATTTATAAGTAGTGATAAGAATTTTTACGTTTTGTATTTTATTTAAAGTTGTCACAGTATATCATGCTGGGATGATTAGATGGTGAAGGACGTTGCAGATGACTCTTAAACATAAAAAGCCAAAATTTACTAAATTCACAAAATAAATATTTCTAGGTAAAGAAGGGCGGCGGTCTCTCTTTCAACTCGACGTGTCAGCTCACTAAGGTTGACGAGAAATTGGTGCAAATGATCCTGCATGAATACAAGATATTTAATGCTGAGGTAAGAATCAACATACTAACAGACTCTTGAGAGCCCACAGGTTAGGACCTCGCTTCTCATGCATGAGATTGTGGGTTCAAATTCGGGCAAGTACCAATGTGACTTTTTCAATTCATATGTGCTTGTGAGGAAACCTAGATTTATAATTAACTAGCTTTTGCCCGCGGCTTCGCTCGCGTTAAATTCGAAGTAACACAGTTCCCCTTGCGCCTTATTGATTTGTAATAGCAACGCTAAGTTTTCACTTTTCTTCCCTCTTTCTCCCTCACATCCCACATTAAAAAAAAATTGCCTATGTCCGTCTCCTGGTTCCCAACTATCTCTGTACCAAAATTCATCAAAATCGGTTTAGCCATTAAAGCGTGAAGAGGTAACAAACAAACAAACTCACTTTCGCTTTTATAATATTAGTAAGGATATAAGTCTGAAATTGCTAATACGTCTTAAGCAAGCGTGTGATGAATGCACGTCGTGTTTTCTCTGCTTGAGAAGAAGCCTCTGCCAAGCAGTGGGACAGTCATATTTATTCATTACTAGCTTTGGCCCGCGGCTTCGCTCGCGTTAAATTCGGGGTAACACAGTTCCCCTTGCGCCTTATTGATTTGTAATAGCTACGCTAAGTTTTCCCAAAGTAAATAGAGGGGAAGTAGGTTATCTCCGGCCCAATTCGCGATATAATTGCCTACTGTCATAGGGTTGTCACTTTTAGCTAAATTTTAATTCAGTACCTATAAATTGGCAAGGGTCGAGAAGTTGTATTTTTTACTTTTATTTTCTGGGTACAGGGTTTGTCAGGCCTCTCTAATTTGTACCATCACAAATTCATTAGTTTAAAGCCCAGCCCTGTCAAAGATCTCATAATAGTCAATAAAATTCAACAATGGTTTTCCTATCAAATATAGAAATGTATTCAAGATACAGAGCAGCATTATTTATAACTAACTTCCACCCGCGGCTTCGCCCGCGTGGTGTGTTGATAAAAAGCAGCCTATAGCAAAAATAACAAAATCGAAGTATAAATAAAATTAGGTAACTACGTTTCATTTTTAAGGTTACGTCCCCAATGGGTAAAAACCCTATTACTAAGTCTTCGCTGTCCGTCCGTCCATAGGTAATGGTACGGATCTAACTAATAGGTATGTATTATAAAACTTCATAAAACCTATGTTTTATTATATTTGATGTAATTAAATCTTATTGTACCTATGTTCACAAATAAAGGATTTGAATTTAGTTTGTAAGGAACCTGTCAACTCAACGTACCTACTCTGTGCTCACGCGTCTGCCCGTGTTCGGGTCGCGCACTCGAGCGATGAGCGACTTGTACCCTCACCCCGCCCGCGCGGGCCAGCCTAGTCACGGCGACACGAAATTAATTTTGTGGCGCGTTATTTTGATTTTGCTGTATCTCCTAAAGTATTTATTTAATCTGCATGATGTAAAGGGAAAAAATAATCTTCATGAAATGTTCATGCCAACCAACCTATTTAAAATGATAAGGATTAATACTGTATTTGTGTAAATAGCTTTCTAAGTTAGCGCTTTATAATTGACCATTTGTTAAAGTATTAAAATGGATATAGTATGTTATCCTTAAGATATAGACATATGTCACCGCTGACTTTTCTGTAGACCTATACATATAAGATACATAATTACACCATACATTATTTAGTTATATCTTAAAGGGTTTAGGCAGCGTTTTCGTTGAAAGCTCCCAGACAGCATACTTTTTGCCGACATCTTCAACAAATATCGTTAATGTACACAGAAATAAATACAAAAACTTAACAAATTATATACTAAAACCTTAATAAACCTTAAGAATTACTCTATCTATTAAAAAAAACCGCATCAAAATCCGTTGCGTAGTTTTAAAGATCTAATCATACATAGGGACAGACAGACGGCGGATAGCGACTTAGTTTTATACTATGTACCTAGTGATAAAAAAAAGATAAAATAAACCGAGCGAAGTTCAATAGGTAATCTGAACAGACAATTCTGGAATTGATGAATTATTAAGACACCCAAACACACAGGAATACTTTCTCCCGCGATTATCAGACATTTTTTATTCGTTTAGCGGTGCCGAAAAGCCGTGACGCGCGAACCTCGTGCAGTGTTAGCCCCGACTGGCGCAGCGCGAAAGGAGCCGAGATTTTGTTTAGTGTGCGTGCGGCGACGCATAGATACTACGGCGCACACATACAAGCCGCGCGCTACGCGTTTGTATGAAGTTATCGTACTTCCCCTCTTTATACTATGGTTTTCCCTTTTCTTACCTCTTTCTCCCGCACATCCCACGTTTTTTTAAAAATAATTAGCCTATGTCCGTCTCCTGGTTCCCAATTCTGTACCAAAATTCATCAAAATCGGTTTAGCCAATAAAGCGTGAAGAGGTAACAAACAAACTCACTTTCGCTTTTATAATATTAGTAAGGATTCATTCAGGTTGGTTTCCTTTGCTGTCCATGCATGCTGCATGCTGGGCATGCAAAACCCGGTTTCGAATCCATAGTAAGTAGAAAAATCACTATTTATTTTCCGCTGGCTTTTGGATGAATGTCGACACCTAGTGTAGGTGTCGCTCCATGGAAATCAAAATTGTTGGCATTGTACGCATGTTAAGCCTAATTTCGCAGTCCATAAAAATGGAAGTTACCTAAAAATGGAGTTGGTCTCATCAACTTTTAGCCATACTCCTGGAAGAATATGCTAGAACTGAATAATAACAACCACCATCACCATTTCTCATTATGTAAGAGAACTGTAATGTTTGTGTTTTTGACAAAAAAAAGTCTTTGAACCGAAATACATGTTTTTAACAATGGAACCCAAAGATCTTCGATCGAAGGGTGGGCGTTTTGGGGGACTGTTTTGTGTAATGACGTTTAAAATGTGCTGATCATCAGCCTAGTTTGAATAAATTTATGTTAGCTTTTAATTTGATTTGATTTATGTTAGCTACTTTTATTCTTGCAAATAAATAAATAATTCATACATATATTTCAGGTGCTATTCCGTGAAGACGCGACTGCCGACGACCTGATCGACGTAATCCTGGCCAACCGCGTGTACCTGCCGTGCCTGTACGTGTACAACAAGATCGATCAGATCTCCATACAGGAGGTCGACAGAATAGCCAGGCAGCCGCACTCGGTCGTTGTTAGGTGAGATGTTTATCAAACGTAGTTGCTTTCACGTTTAGATATTGCATTGCTGGAATTTCAATATTTGCGTTTTTTGGAATTGCTGCAGAGTGTTGATTATAAAAAAATACGTGCAACTACCTGTAGGTCATACAAATATTTATTCCGTGCGGGGATCGAACCCGCGACACACAGCGCAGCAGTCGATCACTCAGCCACTGTGCCAACCGTGCCGTCAAATTGTTTTTGTCCAATAATTTATGTGGTTGGTTCCCATCCAATTGTAATGCATTTGAAGACCAGTATTTTACATGAAGCGACAACCTATCTCATCTTCACGACTATTTCTTTTGACAAAGAAAGACACTTTTTTTTAAGGATAGTAAATTATCAAATAACTTATTATCAAATAGTGGAGCGGAGCTGGGGAGTGTCAGACTTTTACTGACTAAAACCAACCCATGTTCGTTCTTTTGCCCATTGTGTTCCGGGGCCGTGGTATTTCTTTCGAACAACCCGTAACCCTGGGAATAAAAAATGTGCTTTTAGAAGAAAACCAAGAGTGTGTTTTAGGGTTCTGTACCTCAAAAAGATAAAACGGAACCCTTATAGGATCACTTTGTTGTCCGTCTGTCTAAAACAAACACTGAACTATTATTACAAGGAATAATAAAATCGTCAAATTGATATATCATCATCATCTGCCTAGCCTTTTCCCAACTATGTTGGGGTCGGCTTCCAGTCTGACCGGATGCAGCTGAATATCAGTATTTTACATGGAGCGACTGCCTATCTGACCTCCACAACCAGTTAATACTGGGTAATACGATACCCCTTGGTAAGACTGGTTGTCAGACTTTTGGAACACTGACTACCTGTAACGACTGTCAAAGATCTACAAATGACAGCCGGGACCAACGGCTTAACGTGCTTTCCGAGGCACGGAGGAAACTCGGTATGTAACGGGTGGTCACCCATCCTAAGACCAACCTAGGCAAGCGCGGCTTAACCTAAAGATCGACCCGAGCGGCTGCTATTATTTAGCCACGAGCTCCTCCTATGTCAAATTGATATAAAAGAAGTTAAATAATGGAAACACTAAAATCGAAAAAGAGTTAAAATAAAATCACCTTAATGTGAATGCTCTTGTTGTGGTTTTTCATATAGTGTTATCGCACCAAAGCTGTAAATCTATCTAATTAAATGAAAGAGTAAATCACTGATACCCCTCAAGATAAAGGGGAAAATATACAAGTCCGTGATTAGACCTGTTGTACTGTATGGGTCAGAATGCGGGGCTGTAAAAAGGTTGAGATGTATGTGTGGAGTGACAAGAATGGATAAAGTAAAAAGTAAGCAATGAGTATATTAGAGGAAGTTTGAAAGTTGCGACTGTTACAGAAAGGGAAATTGAAAGGGAGTCGTTTGTCTTGGTATGGATATGTAATGAGGAGGGAAGAGTGATCGATCTGAATGTTGATGGACGGAGAGCGAGAGGAAGGCCAAAGAAAAGATGGATGGATAGTGTAAGGAATGATATGAAAGAGAAAGGAGTAAATGATGCCGTGACGTCTGATAGGGGAGAATGGAAGAAGACGTGTTGCGCCGACCCCAAATAGAATGGGACAAGGGCAGGAAAATGATGATGAGTAAATCACTGTCTCACTCATCACGAAAAATCTTAAAAAATATTCCGAAACGTGCATGAATTCACGGTGTTATTAATTCCAACAGTTAGGTCTGTACATAAATAATAAGTCCTGGATAGAACATTCTTACTTTTTTATCCCGGTATACGCGGGTTAAACCGCGGGGCACAGCTAGTAACATCTAATAAGGCTAACATCTTGACATTGTACAGTGATATTACTTAGACTAAAGAACAATTTTAACTATGCTAATTTCTAAGACATTTTTAACTGTCCATATTGTGTGGTTTATTTTATTCATTTTTTTCATTTATTTCAAGTAACACAACTACTCATTTTAGGTAACATCAAACACAAAACACAAGCATTTCAATTAAATAGAATAGTGTCAGAACAATACAATAAAATTACATCAAACAAATTTAAATGATTATTTTTCCGACCCAAATATCGACCAATAGAATTGAAAGAAAGAAAGAAAAAACATTTATTAGTCGCAAATCACGACGAGCAACAACCACCAATTGCACCATTCGACGTCACGTGGTACAACCTACATGCTATTATACTGATAATTTTTTGAAAATTTTCTCTGGTCGTTGCTATGCATAAAAAACAAAACATGATCCAGTCAAATTAACCACACGTCAAACTGACAGGTTGAATTCAATTGTGAAAATTGGAGATTTTGCATGAAAATGAGTCGATTTGGAGTTTGTGCAATTAATTCTATTGGCCGACATTTGGGACGGAAAAATAATCCCCCGAATACCGTCAAGTTTTTCAGGAAAAATCACTCGCGCTTCGAGCTCGTGATTTTTTAACCTGAAAAACTTGACTCCTTCATTTGTTTGCAACGAACCTATCGGGAAATACCCGATAATTTTGAAGCTCGTGTGGTATTCGGGGGATTATTTTTTTATTATAAGTGATTAATATTTAAAAAAAAATCAATAGATTATAATTAGATTAAATGTCAGCAGATTCAAATGGTTTTATGGTTTCAGTTGTAACATGAAGCTGAACTTGGACTTTCTATTGGAAACGCTGTGGGAGTACCTGTCCCTAATCCGAGTTTACACCAAGAAGCCCGGACAGCCCCCAGACTTTGATGACGGTCTTATTTTGAGGAAGGTATGTATAATATGGTTTAAAGGCAAGAACAAGCGCCGATAATTTCATTTCACTTTATTCATAAATTCATAAACAATTTATATTGTAGGTAAATTCAAGCGTAAATGTAATTTATATGCAAATCCTTACTAATATTATAAAAGCGAAAGTGGGTTTGTTTGTTACCTCTTCACGCTTTAATGGCTAAACCGATTTTGATGAATTTTGGTACAGAGATAGTTGGGAACCAGAAGGCGGACATAGGCTAATTTAAAAAAAAAAAGTGGGATGTGAGGGAGAAAGATGGAAGAAAAGTCAAAACTTAGCGTTGCTATTACAAATCAATAAGGCGCAAGGGGAATTGTGTTACTCCGAATTTGACGCGAGCGAAACCGCGGGCAAAAGCTAGTATAACTATAAATTCTTCAATTGAATGTGTTCATTAATTTGAAGAATTGAACACAAAGGGCAAAAGAAGGAACATGGCTGGGTTTTTATTATAAATCTTCGTATTACTATACACTACGGCATAATTTCAGTGCTGGCGCCCGCGTGATGATCGAAAGAAAAGTATCTCATATGTTATTCCAGACTATAATCTACTTCTGTGCCAAATTTCATCAAGATCCGTTCAGCTGTTTTGACGTGAAAGAGTAACAAACATCTATACATAAACATTCGCATTACTAATATTAGTAGGATAGATTCCTTGTTATTAGTGGTACCTTAAATAAACATACATTACGTGCGAACCTATTGCCATCAACCGGACACAAATCCGACTCTGTGGCTGCTACTGAGGATCTGACCCAGGACAACAGAGGCGGCGCTGGACCGGTCGTCGGCGACATCAGCTTTGCGGGGCCCCCTTTCAGTTCCAGATTTCATCGTAGCTAACAACAGCCGCTGTTTCTGTCAAGACCCATTACCCCCTTTATGACCCTAATCGAAACAATTTTGTGAGCCCCCCCCCCCCCTTATGCGCGAGGCCGTCAGCGGTCGCCGACGCCTAACGCCGCCACTGCAGAACAACATACCCAGCATTCGCGATTACAGCTACAAGACCATCGAGGTAGATGTAATATTTGAAAATAATCCTCTACTTTCTACTTTCAGGGTGTGACAATCGAGCACGTATGCCACTCCATCCACCGCACCCTCGCCGCAGCTCTCAAGTACGCGCTGGTCTGGGGTACCAGCACCAAGTACTCTCCCCAAAGAGTGGGCATCGGCCACACCGTGCAGGACGAGGACGTCGTACAGCTGATCAAGAAGTAGCGCTGGCCGAGCTGGGGTTACGAGTCGATTGTCTTCTGCTTTGACGTCGATTGCTTGAAGTTCGGATTGTTACTAAGCGGTGCGCGTTGGTGCGGATGACAGTATGTCTACTGCTTACAGTGGTGCAATGTCTATTAACTTCACTTGTCTGTGCAGATGTAAAATATAGAACTAAAAATAAGGGCGTGTTTATATTACACGAATGTCGTCGCTGGCCGCGTTTTCGCCGCCTAGTGGACCACGCAGTGGATCCGCTGTTTTAGTCAAACAAGCTTTATAGTAAGTACGTAAAGTTGATTAATTAAAGAATTCCTTCACGCCACTAATGATGCGACCCCGAGTCATTTCATACATACATAGTTGTTCTTGGTTTTTTTCGTCGTGCAGTTAGTTACTTACAAATAATGTTTTATTAACTAGGACACGACGTTGATTTCCTATTTACTGACTGAACTAATAACACGCGGCTGCTGCAAAAACCTTTTCTCCATCTAACTGCAGCTTAATATACCAAGTTTGACATATTGATGCAAATTTTCCTAACAAGCAACGCCACCTTGAACTGCACACTTTAGTCATTCTATACTTACCAGTGAAGTTTCAAATTGTTTTCATGTATCAGAAAAGTGTTATACAGACTATCAAACTGGATATCATTCGCTAAGAGACCAACTGCAGCACAACAGCCAATTGCATAGCCATTGCGCCAACCGTGGCAAGAATCACGTTGACCAACTGTAAGGAGTTATTATTGTTAGACGACGGTAATACTATATTTATGTAAAGCAGCTATGCTTGCAAAGTTACAGGGCCTATGACTTTCCTATACTTTGCAAGCATAACTCAGGTATCAGTTATGCAGTCTGCCTATAATATAAGCTGACTGCTTAACAAAGACCGGCCCTAAGGTAGCTGCGCGGTGCGGGAGGAAAGTGTTGACGTGATGTTTCAAACATTAGCTAACTGGTGGGTGGCAACACCCCTCCCACACCGCACAATAATCTCAAGCACAGTCAAAATTGACTATTGTTGACAAACATTTGAATTTTTACATATCTTTGAAGTGATTATAAACTGTTGTAAACACCAACACGCAGCGCTTAGTCTCGTTTGAGCCCATTTAAAGACCATCTAGTTCTATATCATGTACGGAAGATTAGATTTTCAGTTGTGTTTAATAATTATAGTAAATGAAACCTGTTTTTTTTATTATCGATAGGTTTTTTTATTACGCCAGACTGTTACACAAATTTGGTTCTGATATTATGGCCCACTTGCAGCGTTTAGTGCTAAACGTATTAAGAACATCGTTCTGGTTCTGACAATCGTTTAAAAATGACAAATTTAACTAAACTGAAATAATGTGCTCCTGTCAAACCAGTTTTCTTATTCAGAAAAAGTCCAAAATGACAAGAGTAAACTTAATTTTGGTTTGAGAGTATTAAATTGGGCGCTCCCGCATCCTTGAACATGCGTACAAATATGCTTAATGTCTGCGTTGAATTTTTACTGAGAGACAATACTGATATAGTCTTTTATTGAGTAATATCAAAAAGATCTATGGCAATTTCCTTCGCATAGTGGAAACTGACTCAACATAGTCGTTGTGACTAATTTTATACTACTGTTCTCTTATACGCATAAAAATGAGTAATACCAGAAACTTCAAAATATATTTAGTCTAGTTAGAAAATCAACTAATTTGAAATGATGTGTTAAAAGATGTTTAGAGCATTCAACATATTATTTAGTAAGTTATGGTGCAAGCGGGCCTAAAACTACTGCATACAGGATGTAAACAACCCTTTACGAAGCCGTCAACCATGCAGTCTGTACATCACTGTACTCGTAACTCTATGAAACGGCTGTTTTTTTTTTGGGCTGTCAAGTAACGTTTTGGAGTAAAACTCTATGGTTCCCACCTAAAACATTGTACTGATGGATGCATTGTATAGTACGGGGGTCGGGAGGTATGTAAATTAAATATTTAAAAAAAAAAAATACCACATGAAATAAAAAAAAATATAGCAATGACGGGTACTACGTGCCTTTCTGTTCCGTTAAGGGGGGTACTTTTACATCCTTTATAATTCATTCTCCTACAAAACCAATAGAATTCACATTTTGTTTAAACTACAGAATTAAGCTGTTAATTTTACGATTTAAGTCTTATTTATTTTATGACTTGTCTTTGGTACGACTAAACTATGAAATTCAACTGAAATAAGGAGGAACGGTTCCAGATCAATGGCGTCGTATTGTGATAGGCGGGTTAATTGATTTTTAGTATGTTACGATTTTCTCTCGCATTCCTTTGGAACTTATCGTGAGGTTATGCATATACATACAGTACTGAACAATATATTTAATACATCAGGCGAATAAATGATGTTCTTTCTTGCATAGTATGGATGCTCATCATAAATATTGAGTCTGTCTTTTCTATGTACTGTAATAGTGCCTGAAGCAATAAACACTAACGACAGCAAACAAAGCAATAAGAATTACGTTGTTATTTAATATGTTTGTATAGGAAAAGGTCATATTGTATATACTCATAATACTTTTGCATTGCAATAAATAACTTTTTAAATGCAGATGTATTGTTTTATTTAAATTAGTGCAAATGGTAATGTAATTATTAGCTCTTTGTTTTAACTCCGTCGAACTAGGCCGCGTATTCGGACGGGCGTTTCTTGCAGCGTGTTGTTAGAACTGCCCTTATAACGTTGTTAGAAATATAGTGAGACAGGGCTATTGGTGGAGCAGTGGGAAGGCCTCTACCAAAGCGTACGTCGATTTCCACTCAACTAGACTGTCACAGTCTGAGCTCCCGATGTTTTGATGCTGATGAAAGTGTCATGATCGCGAGATGACTGGAGAATGAGGGTAGATGACGACACGGTTGGCGCAGTGGCTAAGCGTTTGACTACTGCGCTACGTGTCGCGGGTTCAATCCCCGCACGGAACAAATATTTGTATGACCTACGTACTACTACGAGTTTAAATGTTTGTAAACGCTCCAACGATACAGGGGAATTCCTAGGGTGGGGCAACATTATTTAAAAAAAGAAAATTAAGATGATAAATGCGGCCCCAACTTAAAAGTTGTAGATAAAAAATCAGTCTTCATTGGTGTCGATGGTACTAGTTAAATTTTTCTGGGTCCTAGCGCTGTTTAAGAGCTCAGCGTGCAAGAGTAGGGACAGATAGTTGCGCTCCCCGGTTTTCCGCTTATACCAAGATAAGATTATGACATGTGTTTATCAAGGTTATAAGCTACCTTGATACTAAATTTCATCTAAATCTGTTAAGCTGTTTGAGCATGAAGCAGTAACAAACATACACGCATACAAACTTTCGCCCATATAATATTAGTAGTGTATCTTTTAGTATCTGCAGACATTTTAGATATATCCTTGGCTAATACAGCTGCAGGGTTTGTTACTAGGTTGAATACAACATAAACAAAACTAAACCTTAATGGTCAATAAATAGATATGGTAGTCATTTATTTCCATAAACACCACATTTGCACTAACACCTTATCTTATAGATTACAAATTATTCTAAATATGATAGTAACATAAGTTTATGCTAGTATTCAAGATTGATGTTCCTCTAAAATGCTGAGTACATCTTGTTCGGCAGTCGCGACCGCCCATCGGTGCTCCGTGATCTCTAGGGCTTCCCACTCTGCCTTGAATGCTGCTTTTGGGTCTTGGGGCATCGCCATAGCGGCACCAGACATTTGTTCTTGCATTATCTTTGACTGATCGGCAGCTGTGGAAAGAAACGAAAAATTTATTACCCATCAAACAATTCCTATGTTACCCAGACGGCTAGCAGGGAAGGATGGATGTAAATGTAACAAAGACAGGAATATGAATGATGATGTGGCAATTTCAAAAGTAAAGTAGTTTTAAAGCATCTTATCTGTAGCAAACTCATTAGTCCAAGACATTTTCATACTTTTATTGCCTCCAAATAGTGTACAAGAATAATAAGCGGCATTCTGACTGTTTTGCTATGTAAAAAAAAAACATAGCTGTTCTGAAATTTTTAAAAACTTTATTTTATTTTAAGTTATTTAGGTGTGTTTAGAAAACTCTTACCATTATTCTCCCCCAGGACTAGGGCATAGATGGTTCGCAGACCGAACACGTTGAGGAAGTACCAGGAGGCAGAGGAGACCCACGACGCGTCTAGGTAGGCTAGCTCCACGCCGCGCTGCAACATCGGCTTGAAGCGGAGTGTCAGCGGGAATGGCACCTTGGCTGTAGATGGACAGTACATGGGTCACATTTCGGCTTCAGCTTGACACAGCTAACATGGATAATGTGTTGAAGCAACCACATACTGTGCCAGTCTAACACAGTGACAAAGCCCACAGGTCATCTAATTAGTCTTTATAATTGTTATTAGACTACAAAATAAAATGTTAGCAATAGTTTGAAAAATCAGCAAGATGTACCAAAATTTCACTAAGCCATATCTAAATCTATGTAGATTGCTTTGTCATCTAAGTTATAGTCTCTCACATTTTCAAAGAAATAAAATCATCAGTTTTGTAGAAAGAATATGAAATTATACATTATCTGTAGTTATGTTCAGAAAATTTCAAAATGGAAACCAGGTTTTTATGTTTCTTCGTCTGTCTGAAAAAGTATTATTCCGCAGTGGCCTGTTAAAATTGTAAAAAAGTTCTTTTACTACTTATATTACACTTACTGGTAAGGAAACCACTGAACATCCAGTTGATCCAGCCTCCAATGACAATCATGGGCAACACATTGGTCACATTACCCTTCAGCATGTCAGTCATCATTCCAGGGTCCGTCATGGGGTTCTAAAATAATTAAATATTTGACAGTGAGCATAGACCATTGCACACTGAACTAACCACTGACTAGGTAGGGTGTTGTCGAGGTTGACTGCGGCGAAGGTGGCTTGAGGAATTGATCACGTTTGCGGGGCTTAGATGGGTAGAGATCGCACAGGCTAGAGAGGTGTGGAGAGAGAAAGGTAAGGCTTTTACCCATTAGTGAGACATGTCTTGGCAAGTCTTTTTTTTTTATTGAAAATGATTAATAGCAGTATGTCCTACCATGGGGTATAGTATAGACCAGTAGTTACTGGGTTGGTTGGGTAAGGGAACTAGGTTGAAGTCAGATAAGCAGTTGTGCCATGTAAAGTACGTACTCATAGTCAGCTGCACCTATTAAAAGCTGATAAATACACCGTTGAGAAAAAGCTAGGCAGATGATGATGATCATGAATAAAATCCTTAACACAGTTTTTCTTATCAATTGTATGTTTTTACCATTCAATCAATTGTAAGTGGAACATTCTAGCACAGGTATATCTTTTACTTATAAGGAGATCCCTATGTAAAATTTCCTGTAAAAGTAGTATATGTTTATCCAACAAAAAAATATTTTTTCTGTTGTAACTTTGTTGCCATTTTAAGAATTGTAACATTATTATCCTAATAAGATTCAGCTAAGGTCCAAAAGAGTGTGTTAGGGTGACAGTGGGTGACACTCTGTAATATCTGACTACTATGAAAATAAGGTGTGAGTTTATGCATATATTGCATAAACTCACACCTTGTTTAGTTCTCTCTTCTTAGTCAGTAAACAGTACATTATTGATAAGTTCATGTAGCATGGCATTTCCTGAGTTCATTTTCCTTAAATCTGTATGAATGTGTTTGCAAAGTTTTGCTTTTGGAATCAATTAAGAAAATAAAATTTAAAATAAATAATTTTGTTTTGTATGAAAGAAGGATGAAGATACAGGAGTTATGAATGATAAAGAGACAGCAGTAACTGATAAGGGTGGACTATGAGAAAAATTGTGATGATGAAGCAAAGATTCTGGAACATATTAAATACAAATGCCAATATGAGATTTTTATACATAATTCAGATAAGATTAAAAGCAAGCTGACTACGAAGGAATCATTAGGTACCTGTGAAGTGGCAGCTCTCTTCTGAACCTTGAAGTATCCCGTTTCTTCATTGTTAAACCAATGACGGCGCATCGCAAACGACTGCCGCGGCAGGTACTTGCCGTTTTCGCGCAGTAAACGAGCGCGAATCATCACTTGACTAGAATAATCAAGAAATTTGATCGTAATTCCTTTAATAATTTTTACACTGCGCTGAATATGTGAGTTACTGATACTGAATAACATAATAATGTTACAGACAAGGAATGGATTTTCATTTAGAGGTTATTCTTTATACAAATTCTTTTTCCAATTAGTCGCAAAATTACGAATGGAAACTTCTAAGATAACGTGGACACATAAACTAATATAATTATTTACCTGTCTTGAACCTGGAGCAGCTCAATCTTCTTCTGGGACGACAAAATGAGTGATACATAGTGTCGTACAATACCGACCAAGAAGGTGATGATTACGATGGGAAGAAATACCCATAACCTTATATGTGGATCTAGCAGCAGTTCAGCCATTGTGATAAACTTTAAAATATACTAACACTTATTCAAATAATTGATTACAAGTATAAAATTAAGGAAACATTCGCTTACTGAATGACAATTGACACCTCATTCCTCAATTAAAGCAAAGTGACATTTATTAAAATGATGCTTGACAGTGACAGTCGTCAAAAACTCGTCACTAGCCCGAACACCATGGAAAAACTAAACGTCATCATCATCATCAGGCTATATTAGTCCACTGCTGGACATAGCCCTCCCCTAATGAGCGCTATAGCGCCCTGTCTTCAGCTTGCCGCATCCAGCATCTGCCTGCAGTCTTTCTTAGATCGTTTTAAAAACTAAACGTAATTTACAGTAACTATTTCATATTTTAGGTTTTACTGAAAACAATTTAATTTCATGGAATCGATTACTACAAAAATGTCAGTTTTAAGTGTAGTTTCATGCTAGAAGGTCTCGGCCATTTGTTCATACAATAATTTCTCTGTGGCCAAGGCCCAAGCACTAAGGAGAGGAGAAGCAAGACTGTCGACTGTCAGACACCACTTCAGACAGACAGTGTCAAAAACATGCAGAAAACTCAAAATAGAGTGCTTTTTTCAAGATATTTACAAAAACACATAGAAGAAACCACAAATAGTCTTCAAATTCACTTCGAGTATTCTTCTTTGGGTGTAACTTAAAACTTTCAAGTTATTTGCCAATATTATCAAAATATTATCTTTCGTTCGAAAAATGCCGCGCGCTAAGGCAAAAGTAACCGCTAGCGATGGTTTATCTAAGATAACAGGGAAAAATAGAAGTAATAATCATGAGAATATGGATGTGGTGAAAGAAAATATAGAATCCAAGAGCTTTGAAATCAAAATGGAATCGCCAGAATGGCCTGAAGACCAGCCTAGTCCGAGTAAGCTCGACTTGAGTCAGTTCAAATTTGAAAAGAAACCGCACATTCAAATTGAGTTTGAAAAGGATTCTCCAGAAATAGAGGTGGGTAATCAGTGTCCCATTTCAATTTTAAGTTCTTGTTAATTTACTTTGAGAATCATATATATATAAATATATAATATTTACAGAAAATAGAAAGTAACATTCTCTATTTATTTTTTTGCAGCATAAAAAAGGATTGTGGGAGCCAACTAAATGGAAAGATTTCCTGCTTAACTTGAGGAACATGAGATCTAACAATGATGCCCCAGTTGATACTATGGGCTGTCACATGAGCGGTGATGAAAAAGCTGCTCCAGAAGTAAGATCTATAGAAAACATTTTTTTTTTAAATTCATATCTGTATGTGATGTTTACTAGTTGACATTATCCTCCCTCAAGCAAACACACAGTTCAAAGAAAGGTCCTATTGAAAATCACTTTTTTTTAAACTGTACAACTGTGTGTAACTTGTACCTTTGTACCGCATAACCATTTTAATCAGAGATCATTGGCACCACAAAGTTAAGACTTGGAGAGTAGGTGCCTTTTATGACTGCTACATAAAAATTATGTGAAATCAAGAAAAAGATTAGAATAAGGTCGGCCCTCCATACATGAAACTTGTGTTGAACGATTTTTATTTCCTACTTAACCACTCACATACATCCAGAGCAACCCATTTGTTTTGGTTGATGATCAAGTGACCAAATTCTGGTTGATCAACCTGCTCGTTTGTCTGTCAAGTGACCGTATTGTGGTTGTTGCATTTGCCAATTTTTGTGAGTCTTGATGGGTAAATAACAGTGTGCGGTGTCTATAACAGCTCTTAAAAAAATATATGGAGGTTTCTGAAACACTTCCATTCTCTGCAAGAAACCGCATTTATTCTTATTTGATTTATTTAGTGTCCCACTGTTGAAAAACTCTCACTATCCTCCTCAATTATCTTAAAAGTGTGGGTAATTCCACTTTAGAATGCAAACATTTCATAATACATCTCAGATTCCATTCCCAATTTTATCTGAGAAGAATAAGTATGTTTTCAGGTATACAGATATCAGTGCCTGATATCACTAATGCTGTCAAGTCAGACAAAAGATCAAGTGACGTTTGCAGCTATGGAGCGTCTCCGGGCAAGAGGGCTAACGGTAGACAATGTATTGAGTATGAGCGATGATGAACTGGGCAAGCTGATTTACCCTGTTGGATTTTGGAAGGTAAAACTTTAAGTCACCTTCATAGTCAACCCACTATATGAAAATTCATAAATATGCTGATTTGTATTGTTTGCCCAAAACACTTCATTTTGCCTACCAAAATTAAAGATATTTTAATAATTAAGAATTAATCAATAGTGTTTATTACAACATTTCTAAAATTTCAGACCAAAGTAAAGTACATTAAGAAAACTACTCAGACCCTGAAGGAGCAGTACAATGGAGACATACCTGACACAGTGGACAAGCTGTGCAAGTTAACTGGTGTGGGGCCCAAGATGGCACACATCTGCATGCTGGTTGCTTGGGATAAAGTTACTGGGATTGGTAAGTTCAATCCAGTCAAGCAATCTCAATTCTTAGATTTGTTCATCTTTATTGTTCCTTACAAGCGAAAATGAAAAAACGGCAGAGGGAAACCTATGCCCAGCTGTCAAGACAATTCAGGCTTGTTTGTTATTGACTTATAGTGTTAATTATTAGCATTGTAACCTCTCCCAAATTTTCCACAGGTGTAGACACTCACGTTCATAGAATCAGCAATAGAATAGGCTGGGTGAAGAAACCAACAACTACTCCTGAAGACACTAGGAAATCATTGCAAACTTGGTTGCCTTTCGAACTTTGGAGTGAAGTAAACCATCTCCTGGTAGGATTTGGGCAAACCATCTGCCTTCCTATAGGCCCAATGTGCCATGAATGTTTAAATAGGGACATCTGTCCCTCTAGTGGTCTAGGCAGAAAATCTCCAAAGAAAACTCCAGTGAAAAAGGAGGTTAAATGTGAAAATTCCGATGATGACTATGAAGTCAAGCCACCTAAAAACAGAAAAGTTACACCAAGAAAGGAATTAAAGGATGAAAACATAAGTTCCGAATCTAAGACTGAGAAGTTGACGGTTGAAACAGAAACTGGAGTGAAAGAAAATAAAAAATCGCCTCACAAAAGGAAAGTAACACCTAAGAAAGCTGATCAAGTTAACCCAGTAGATATGGGTGATTTTGAAATTAAAACTGAGCAACTGCCTGTTAAAGCAGCTTGTAGGAAAAAAGTTACACCAAATAAATTAACAAAAGCCAAGGAAATTAATTCTCAAGAAAATTTAATTATTAAACCTGCACCTAAGAAGAAAGTTACACCAAATAAGAAAATAAAATCAGAAGAAATTGACCCTCAAGATAATTTGGATGTAAAAAATGATAATTTATCTGTTAAACCTGCACCTAAAAATAAAGTTACACCAAACAAGAAAGCAGAAGAAAACAACTCTGAAGTTAAAACTACATCTAACAAAAAAGAAAAAGCAAAACAAATAGACTCTGAAGGTAACTTGGATGTTAACAATGTATCTAAGAAGAAAGTGACGCCAAATAAAAAAGCAAAGGTAATCAACCAAAACATTGAGTTAGACAATATAGAAGGTGGAATTGATAGCCACAAAAATGAAGATGAAAATATAGAATTTAGGGAACCTACTACTTCTACTAGAAATACTAAAAGGAGGGTGGAAGCAAATCTACTTTTAGGAACAGATGAAAACAATACTAACAAGATTAAAAAACCTCCAATAACTCGTAAATCTCCAAGAAATAATCAATAAAACTACTAATGAAAACTTTGATGGTGTGGTGCAGAAAAAAACTCGAATAAATAAGAAGTGATATTGATTTTTATTAAGTTTGCACAATGCATGTTTTTTATAGCCTTTAACCACTCTGCACGACAGGATTTTGACACATGACACATCAGCTGAATCGGTGGGGTGACGCGAATTGTCATGAAATTCAAGATTTTTCATCAATTTACAGCATTCAATTTTGTTATTAAAAATAAATCACAGCGGCTGTTTCATACGATAAGTTTGAGGTTTATATTTCCAAAAACCTCATAAGGTCGATAAAACGGCGTCAATCTATTGCAAAATGTGTCTAAAATACATATTACTACACCCTTCAAAAAATTAGGTACTTTAAAAACGCTGGAAATAATGTACATACACAAGATAACCATTTGAAAATAACATCGGAAATCTAAAAAAACAGTGGCATTCCATCTGCATTCTTATTTTTGCCATTTTACTAGACATGGGTAGCTCGCGAATGAGAGATAAAATTGAACTAGCTCTTTAGTTACAATCTAGCTCCCAGTCGCTCAGTCGTTCACGGAATAGCTCACTAGTTCTTTTAGCTCAACGGCTCATTGACTCTTACTCTCATACTCTGTGGCTTTGCGAGTTACGAGTGGTACCGACAGCGGCCCGACAATGTCCGAACTTCCCCGACGAACAGGTGAACGATTTCGCATGTCGCTCACTGACCAACTCTTCGGCTCATTAGAATACATCATTGTAAAATAATGATGATTTTTAAGAGAAACGCTAATCTAAATGATAACGTCCATTCATAACATTATACTATCAATTAGTTAGCTTTTCAAATATTATTCATCTACATAGATTGACAGTCCTTAGCCTGTTCAAGTATGAAGGAAAATCATTGGCTTTCATAATTTAATTTTTTTATAATAAAAACAAAACAACCCAATGAATCTAATTTTATCTATAACTCGCAACTGAGATAAATGAACTACAGAACTTTAAAGATTATAAAGAGCCACTGAGCTAGTTGTATCGTTTGACTTGCGTAAAGTAATTCGGCTCAATTTGATCTGTAGCTCGCAAGTAAATCAATTGATCTGAAGAGTTAAAAGAGTTATTCGGTGAGCTAAAGAGCTAAAAGAGCGATATAGCTCTTTTGATCAAAAGAGCTGTATCTCTCTTTTCTTTTCAGTGAGCTACATTTCGCATGTCTACATTTTACATTTAAATTAATAAAAAAACACGATACAAATCTCGACAAAAAATACTAGGTACATAATGTGTTGCAATATGACATTTCTTAGTGCTGACCGTAAAACTAAGTTTCATCATTACGATTAAAAAGTTGCATTCAACCAAATCGATAATCGTAATAGAGTAAACTTTAAAAAAGTTTTGGGACCATTGAGGAATTTACCTATGGAGGTGGCATAATATTCTACTATAGATATAATAGTTGTATCTATGATATCTATTATAAAAGAAAGAGATTTTGTCACGTGCTTTTTTATTATGCTATAATTATTTTGTTATGCGCCCAGATTTGAGGTACATTTGCTGTCAAACGGTTTCGCGGTAAAAGATATTGGCTGTTTTCTTGAATGACGATAAATGAAAATGGCGGCCAATTTTGTAGGTCATGCTAATTCTGTAGGTAGCCAGTCAGGCAGCCCAGCCGGCACAACCATACCGTACCGCGGCACCTAGAAAGCCATGCCTCTGAGTAGAGCCTTGTTTTAGACATACAGGGACTCCGTACACAAGTACACATCGGGGCTCTAAAATATTGACACTTAAAAGTATTGGTTGGATAAAAAAATAGAAAGGTATAAGGAGACCTTCAGCCTATTAAAAATAGACCGGCCAAATGCGAGTCGGACTCACGCACCAAGGGTTCCGTACAAACTGACGACATAAACGGTCATATCTTTTCTCTACGTAGACTTGGAGGGTTGTTTTTTTCACAGCTTCAAGGGACCACAGATTTGATATTCGGGTTCTGTTATTTATTATGAGGTACGGAACCCTAAAAAGTATTTTTAAATAGTGCATCTCTCTTTTTTGGAATTTAAGGACTTCTTTAGGAATTTAAAGGAGGCCTTCTCATAAACTTCTTTAGGAATTTAAAGGAGACCTCCTTTAAATTCCGCCATTTATATCGGTCTTGCGCCACTTGGATGGGAAATCATCAAATATCCGCTCCTGTTAAACTTTTGACAAAAAGTCGTTGTCGTCTCGTGGCGCTCGACCCCTGTAGCATCTCCCGCGGTGGCTGGCTTGGTTTGAGGTTCTCTCCTTCAAACATCACCATCTCCTCCGGGACAGAGCGGTGCTCCGCTCAAAAGAGCAGACTGCCTGTGTGCTCTAACGTGTCCTCCGGGCTATAGTCACATTGGTGAAACCTGGGTGTTTCCTCCCGCCCGATGATGTGCAGGAACGTCCCGAAAGTTTCGTGCCCGATGAGGATCTGCGTCAGGTGGTAGGTGAGGATGCCGTGGCGCCTCACTTCCCACGCTCTAGGCGGAGCGGGGGGGAGTGTCAGACCCGCAACCCCGGTAGGGTCCTGCCGGGATTGCGGGTTGTTCGAAAGAGATACCGCGGCCCCGAGTAAAAGAAGGAACATCGATCGGTGGACATTAGTCAGTAAAAGTCTGACACTCCCCCACGCTTCGCCTAGAGCGGGGGAACTTATTTGATGATTTCCCATCCCAGAAAACTCCAGGTACAAAATGGACCCATTTTGAACCTGGAGTTTTCTTGATGTCGTGTACCGGGGTTTTTTTTCCATCTCAATTGTAGTCTCCGTATATGCCATTTTTACCCCAAGGCTTCCACTCCAAGAACTCTTTGGCCTACGAGCTATGTTTTAGGAAAGAATGAAAACGCTTTCCTAATAACTAATCCAACCATACTACAAACAATTTTGTCGAACAAATATAATTTATCTTGGCAGATTTTTTTTTACGTTCTATATTCAACCTTATTTATTTCTATTTGCAATTCACATTCAAATAGTAGGTACAAAACCAAATTATTAATAAAATAGCAAATAAACATTTTAATATAAATTCGAACAGCGAGCGCATTCCTTATTTGAATTTTTATCTGAAAATAAAATTGGCGCGAATTTAGCCATAGATCAGATTCTACTGTTTGTTGTTGAGTCGGTTTTAGTGGCTTAAAAAATATGATTATCAATATTTATAGTATTTTACACGTATTACAAAATTATTCTTATTTTCATCTATCAATTTCTGATATTCCTTAATTTAATTATTCGAGTTGATTGATTTACAAGAAAATAATCGATTGAAATAATCGCATTTACACATCACAAAATAAAAAAAAAAGAAATGGACGTCATTTTCGAAAGTGAATTTAGTAGTGGTTATGAATATTACGTGTTAATGGTCCTATTATTGCAAATTACGATAAGACCTGGGCATGTTCATGTTATTTATAATATTTGCAATGATATTTGTCTCATTTGTTATAGAATCTATTCGCGTCCGTGTGATATAATGTGGAATGAAAAATGTAAACAAGCACGATTGGCGCGAAACTTGACTTTAGATTTCAAAATGTATCATTACCACTGCTAATTTAAGTTCAATTACGAATGATTTCTGCACGTAATAAAAGGACACGTTAATCAGGCCCAACAATGTGGAGCTTATATGTCCGAAAACCATTTCTTTTATGATTTTTAGCGTCGACCTACACTGCCATCAAAATGGCTATGATCGTAATTTACGCATTTGGATTTTATAAGACTTAATTAAGAAACTTGCTCAATAATTAAAGAACTTCTAATGACGTTTACATATGAGATTTTTATTCTACTATCTTAATGAATGCACACCCATATTATTTTTTACCCAGAAAATAAAATATTTACAAAAATAATGAGGAAGTCGTATGACTTAAATGTTCGACCCCTTTCGGGGCCAGTACCGAGCCAGCGGAGGTTTGAATGTCGAGCCCCCGAAGGGGTCCGTACCGAACTATACGGTTAAATGCCATTTTTCCTTTTTTCATTATTTTTAAGTTTTAGTGATACTTTTAGACTTACGCAGCTACATTTTCATAAAACTTAAACAGTCATCAAGATCCGAGTTTACAAAATAATTACTGAAATAAGATTGAAATGATTTTATAAAAGTTTTTCTAAGGGAATCAAGGGATGTGTGAATATGTGAAATAATACCTCATTAGATATTGTTGAGTTTTTTTTAATGAATCTTATTATAATTATAGTAATAAATCAGTGTTTTCTTCGACCAGTTTTCTTTGACTTGTTTTTTCTTAGGTCTGGTTTAGGTTTACCTTGTCCTCTTTTTGGTTCTGGTTTCCCTTTTCCATGTCCTTTCCTTGGGTCTGATTTAGCTTTCATCTGGCCTTTCTTTTGTGATGACTTCTTTTTGTTCTGAATTCTATCTAGTTTGCTCTTCATTTGGAATACCTTACTCTTTTGTATTTTCTTGGTTGCTTGTTTTTTTAGCATGCTTTTTATTTCCTTCTTTGTTTTAATTTTTTCATCGTCATCTTCCTCTGCTTCAGACTCTTCCTCTGCACTCTCTTCATCTGATCCCATTCCAGAAATTGTTGCTGCTTTTTGGTTAACCTTATCTTTGCCCTTGTCATGATCTTTCTTGACTTTTTCTTTAGGTTTATTCTCACCTATAACTAGATCTTTCTTCTGTAATGTGTCTGCTGAGAGTTCAACTATTTTGACATTGACATCCTCATCTTCATATTCATCCTGAAGCAGTTGCTCTATATCTGGAATGGGTCTGCTTGACACTACAAGTTTTTTGTAGGATTCTTTATTCTAAAACAATTAAATTGAATTTAATTATAACAAGAGCCAGTAACTTACTAGTGAACTGTATTATTAGTCTGGTCAATTTAGACAAAAAATAGTGATCAAATAAAGAAAATTCCGACAGTCTATACAACCTTCTTAATTATCTAATATGATTTCGGTTGTTATTTTTAATATGACATCATTAACTAATGCATATTAGATTAGAGTTCAAAACAAGGCAGTTGTTTTTCATTGAAACATATTCAACATACCTCTTGTTTTATACGTTTCTTTTCTACTTTTAAAAGCGCTTTCAATTCCTCCTGAGCCTTCTTTTTTCTTTCTAACTTCCTTTTACGGAAACCACATAAGAAATCCCTGAAAAATAAACAAACACATTAGATATTGGTTATCATAACAAGCGAGTGCACATGCTGACTGAATTAGAAACGATAAATATGTATATTACTTTCTTTTAGTTTCATCAAATACTAAGGTTACTTTCGTTTTTCCGTCTTTATTTTTCTTTCTTGCCATTTTAATCACAGTACTAAATAATAGTATTTTATCACGCTTTTGTGCCTAACCTAAAACGCTGGTTGATGACAATTGACAAATATGACAATGACAACTGTCTTATTGACTTTGACACTATCGACAGAAACATTTTACGTTTAGTTGAACGAGAAATTCGCAAAGACGTCCGCGAGGCCATTTCACTTAAAACCATCAGTTCATTTGATCAATAAAAGACTACAATATATTTCTTTTATTATTGTGTTGTGTGTGACATATTATTATATCATAATTATTCCATTTAAAATTATTTGATAAATGATTCTTTGTATTACAATAATTACGAATCTGGGAATAATTTTACTGCCTCATATATGAAGTGTAGTCAAGTCAACTAGTTGACTAGACCAAATCTCATCTATTCCCCTAAAATAGTTCATATTTTATTTCTATGTTTATGATGCATCGCCAATTTCAACGTGTTCTTTTCAGCAGCTAGAAATATACATTTCCTTTCAAATGTCACTTCGAACTTTGATAAGATTATTAAATAAATTACAAAAAATAACTCGTGCAATACTGTTTATCGCTCGATTTTTGGCACACAATCAAGAATTTTTGAAATCCTTGAAGCTGATTGGTGGAACAGCGCAATTATTTTTTTTTATCAACTTCTTTTCCACCAATCAGCGCACAAGTCCACAATAAAGTCGGACTCATCAGCAGCATGGCTGTCAGTATAAATTTGAAACTTGAACGATGCGCTTCCTCTCGTCACGTTGGTTTTTTTTGTTTGTGCATTTTGACGAAAATGATATCGTGTGTGATTTTGTGTGGCATAAACTATGGAAACCCTTGGGTGCAGTGACCTGATATCTGCCTTGTTACGCAAGGTGAGTGTTATAATGTGATTATAGTGTATACAACGAGAAGAAAGATTAAAATTATTCGTACATTTTCATAACGAGCAGAGCAAAAATTGTGGTACAGAAAAATCAATCGGGATCTAGCTACGTATGAGGCTTTCGTCACGACTTAATTTGGTTAATTCAAGGTCACTTTCAGAGGTCTTATATGTGAGCGCGAGTGCAATAATTGGAGTAATGAATACGACTGTGTTACCACGGCCATATGCTAACATGCGTGAAAGGATAGTGTTTGAAACGTACCGTTACCGTTCTCGTCGACAATGTTTTGATCCACACGATCGTGTGATTTCCGACGAACATGGAATTTGTATGCCAGCGATAGGGAAAGTTGGTAGGTATTCATATAATGACATTTACGAGCAGGCTAGGGTATCGATGACACACAATAGACCAAATTTTAAGCATTCGTGCGTGTTTGAGATAGCACATCAAATCAATGAGATGGTATTGATTTTTCTACACCTACTCGCCTCCCTCCCACTGGGGAATGGAATGATATGACATGATTGTATAAATCTATTTGGTGTAGCAGTCAAATTGTTTTTTTTTTTGTTTAGCAGGGAAATATTATTGTGAGATGTCATCTTACCTTCTAGGGTATTGTGAAATGGCTTTGCAAGTTGTGATAAACATTTCTAATGTTTACAAATATTTGTATAACAATTAGGTATTTTTGTTTTGTAAGACAACTGAAAGTTAAAGAAAAAAAGTTTCACTTTAATAGATCATCTTAGAATGTGCACAGGCTAACAAAGTTCAGTTGTGTAGGGTTTTGTCTGTATAATAGAAGTAACTTATTGTATTGTTAATTTTTAACTTATTGTATTGTTAATATCAATTTTTATTCATATAATAAATTGATATTGTTGTATTAAGGTCACCCACATAAAAAAATCAAGTTGTGTTATTGTTCAAGATCTATCCAACCATAGAGTATAATATGAGTTTTTAGCATCCATAAATTAACATAACACCTTTATTAATGGGGGTTAGGTAGAGGTTTATGTAATGGTACACCTAGATTTAGCCAGTTATCTTCAAGTTGTATGTATGAGGGGGCGTGCCATTAAGACCCTAATAAAATAAATAATCCATAGATTCATAAAAAAGGGTTTATACATCAAGTTGAAAAAAACTGGGTCAGATTTGCTTTGAATTATTATGGGCTTGCCTAATATTGGCCTGAAGACAAATTGTTAACAGATGTGTAATAAATTGTAATAATAATTTATGATTTATTACTTTATCTACACTAGATATATTATATCTCTTAGATTCTCATATAAAAATGAAGGAATAGTTGTGGTATAATAGTAAAACCATGTGAGACTTATTTGATTAACTCACAAATCACTTCTGGAACTTGTTTTATTTAATTTTTTAACAGGTCATTCTTCCTCCAAGTTTTCTTGATTCTATAAAAACTTTCAAGTTTGTAGTGGATACCACTATCTTATTTTATCTACATGTGCCATGAGATTAGCTAAAGCAGTGTAGATAGCTTGTTTACATAATTAAGTTGATAGATTGCTTATTTTATTAGTCGGGAACTAACTGCTTTTTAATACAGGTTGAATAAAGTTCAAATAAGATTTCGCTTCCAAATTCCATTATTTAAGGTTTTGGCATACTGGAACTTAGCCTAACAGTCTGGCCATAAAAGTAATAACTTTGAGGTAACTTATTTTGATTCAGCATATAAAAAAGAGAAAATCATTGAATCACTCATTATAAAATCTCTGAAACTACAAGTGTACATGTCTCAAATTTGGCATGGGGTATCCCCAAAGAAGTGAAATAGGGTGTCAAAGTTTGTATGGGAGAATGCAATTCCTTTATTGGATTGACTTGAAATATTGGTCAGTGGGTAGTCTTAGGGGCGGATTGCATAGGCATTCTTTCATGAAATTAATAGACTATAATATATCACACTAAAACACTAAGCAGCTGAGCAGCGTGTGAAACCACTGGGCATGACTAGTTTAATAATAAGTGGTTAAAATTTCACATCTTTGTCTTGCCATAACATAGATAAATTTTACATATTGTTTACAAAGCATTACAATCCATTTTTAACCAATAGGTAGAGATAACCAAAGAGGTTTCTCTTTGGAGCAAATCTGATTTTAACTATTTAATGCTTATGTCATAGTAAATTGATATCATGCTTTCTTTTATCACCAAGATAATAATTATTGTTAACTTAAGCATGTTATTTCAAGTCATTATTAAAATAATCTTAAATGTAATAATTAATCATGGATAACAAAGCACACAGTTCATTTGTTATCTGTGGTTATTTACAGGGCGTGCCCCTTTGGCAGTTAGATAGTACTAGATCAGTGTTGCACCCACAAGGCCTGCTTGTTCAAACCTGTATATTTTCTTATCTAGAACTTAACTGTGTAAATATAAGTCAGAAGGAAATATAATTTGGTTTGTTGCATCAGTATATGAAACTGTTTGTTGATGGCCATAGGCTCGCGATTTTGAGGGATACCTGTGCCTAGCCTTAAGGCGTTTACAGCCGTGATGTTATGGTTAAGCTTGTCTAGAAATAAAAAATAATATGATCAATGGATATCTCTTATTTCATATTAAAATGTTGTCTTTTCAATTAATTCATTACTGGCACCAAGACATGCATCCAAAACAGGCAACTAAGTACCTTCTGTTAATTGAAAATAGGTCTGTAATTTTAGCATCCATGAAAAACAACCTAAAGCCTTTGTCAAGTCAAAGTGGTCGAAAGTGGACGAGTGGAACTGTATCTGGCTCAAGGACAACATAAGGGAGTGTGAACTTGTCCGACAAGCACTTCTGTATCTACTTTTAGAAATATTGTACAAACTGTGCATTAGTTGATAAGTACAACCAGAGGAAGAGATAAGTATGTAACACAACTTACAACTAAGCTTTAACAACTCTCCCCCAGATTCGGAACGCGAAATTTGTGGAAGATTGAATGAATAAATTATCAACAGCCAATCACATCACATGATCGTCGTTTAATGTTGACGTGTCCGTAATTTTCGTTCCAATAACTGGAAATATGAGTTCACGAAATAAATCTTTTCATTATTATGGGAAAGATTAAAAATGTTGCTCTAGGAGAACGCGTCGCTTGTAGCGTCGTAAGTCGTAGCCATATTTGGCGAAAGAGATTATACAAAGTCAAGCATGATTGCAAATATCACATAGCGGGATATTTGTTCTAGCCGGCCTCTCGGTCACGATGTTCGTGTATACAACTCCCTAACTCATTCGCTTCGGAGATTTTATGCTAACCCGATGCGGATAAGCTAGGCGTCTTTTGTTCGTATTAAATCTGGACGAGGCAAGCACAGGATCGTCAAGTTACACAAGCAAAGAGATATATACCAGGCAGCGGGTGAAGTTGTCAAAATGCATGATGATCATCACGTCTTAGCTTCTACATCAACTTGTATGATAACCATTCCTGAATAATAGAAGAATCAAGTTAAAAAGAAATGATCCCAGACGTAGTGACAATATGATTTTACGAATTGTAACGTATTTTATATTATTATTCTTCTGCTAAAGCGGCCATTATAGGTCCCCTGTTATTCACACCTTTCTTAAGAACATTGAGAACATCTAAGCTATCTTATCGAACAGTATTTTTACGATTTACGGTACTTGATAAATAGATCAGATAACACCTTGTTTTTATTTGAATCCTATCTAGATCATCAAAACATGTTGTGTTGTACTTCGTATTTTGTCTCATTATTATCGCTGTCAGCATGCGTTTACTGATACTGTTAGCGTGCGTCATCCCCCTGTGTCATTTTCCTATTGAGCCTCTCCTCTCCTTAAATCTTTCAGGTATTTCGATACTGGGCCAATGTGGGATTTTGTTCAGCTCGTATTGCCTCTACTACGACGTCTTCTGTCTGTGTTAGGGCTCCAGCAAGTGCCCAATTTCGCCACAGCATTGGAGCATGGAGTAGACGTGGCCAGCCCAGTCCCACTTCAGCATAGCGGCTTTTTGAGCTACGTTAGTAATTTGTGTTTTGGAGCACAGTGCTTGGTAGCGTTTATGGTCGGTTTGATATAATTAATTTGGAGTCCACGCAGTATCTCCCCTATTTTTTGTTGAGCTCATCTCGGTAGTCTCGTCATTCCCTTTCTCACTATATCATCTTTTACAAGATCCTTATTTTTTTTTGTGAAACTTTCCTCACTATTATGTGCCTGTGACTTATCTTTCACACTATCACTAATGTAGGTATAGGTAGTTCGTCTATCTACCTACAGCAAAACACCTATGTCATCTGTGTTCACTGTAGAAATAAAATTCTAGTTGCCTTAATGAATATGGTTCCCAATAAAAATACGGCACTTTTAAAATCTTACTTTTTATCCGTTTGCCACAAAGGAATGGAAAGGAAAAAAATCTTATTTAGTCCTCACTATAGTTTTATTTTTCGTCTCGTTGTAAGTCTGCAGCGTGCTAAGTCATTACACCGTACACGTCCGTCAGGTCACCGTGGGGTCTGCCTCGACTAGGTCAAGGCGTCCATTTCCGACACACGTACCTACCTGCTAGACAAGTAGACACGCTCGCAAGATTCGTGAGCTGTAGATTGCACCTGACCGATTCTAAGACACAAAAGGAATATATTTTTAAAAAATCATGCCACTTTTTGCGTGTTACTTATGGTTAAATACCATCTATTCCTCTCATCATAAGGTAGACAAGACTCTCCCAAGCATTACCCATCTGGTCCAGATGGACCAGATGGGTAATCCAACTTGCTTCCGTGACCTAAAAGAGTTTTCAGGCATGCAGTTCACATTCACCACACCTTTGACACGACATGTGACTGTTCCTATTTATGCTAATTTTCTTAATTTATATTAATTAAAAATAAGGTCGGTATTCCCCATGGGCAGACCTATTTTAGTTAACTAATTGAACTATATTAAACTCAATAGGTACATATTGAATGTGTATCATACCTATTGCAGAAGGTGACTTTGTCTGGGGGTCGACTCTCGAACATCGGTTCGACGCACATATCTAAAGAGCTGCTACGCATTTGTGGCGTAGTAGCTCTTTGACTTTTTATTCACATTTGTTCTAATCGAGTGGGCGATTGTTAGTCTTCCAAATGCGTGATGCCGATGACATCTGCTATAGTCATAACTCTTCTCATTTTATCAACGTTTATTTAAAAAATAAATACTTAATCATGTCTAAATAACTACCTACGGTCACAGATGAAATCATAATATATGTATGATCATAGCTGGATGTGGGATTAATATCAGTTGAGATTTTTATTATGCACAAAATGTGCGTATTTGATATTTTGATATCCATGTAATCTTTCTACTTTATGCCCTGAGATGACAAATATACTCTACACGTACAAAAATATTAAAATATGATGAAACTATTACCACAATATTACGACTCAAGTACTTCTTGCCGAGATGAGATTATGAGTAAGACAGCCTGCCCTGTGCAAATGCTTAGGATCGTAACAAATATTTATAAATACTGCGGTAACTAAAGGAGGGTGCATTGTTTTTCAGATGGAAAATCATCAAGTATCTTACCCCGCTCTTGGAGCGGGGGGAGTGTCAGACTTATACTAAAAGCCATCCATGTTCCTTCTTTTGCCCTTTATGTTCCGGGGCCGCCGTAACTTTTTCGAAAAACCCGCAACCCCGGAAAGAAGGGTGCTTAAAACTCTATTTTGAAACTACAGGTGGTTGGCCTGTACTTTTGCAGACTCCCATCTGCTAATGCAAAACACATGAAAGGTCTTTAGTGCTACTACGCTGCTAAACTTAGAAACATGAATAAACATTTTATTTCTAGAGGGAAAGCTGAAGTAGTCGGTCGCCGCTACTGCAAGTACAGAGTCACATAATTTTAACATAGTGCACTATATTGAAATCACGGTTAAATTCTGGAAAGTAAGTCTAACTTATTACACTCAATAGGGAATATTACGCAAACCTCGGCGCAGAGGGCGCCACTAGCACATGCAGTAAACAAACCGTCATGTGCGCAATCGCGTATCCAGATATTCTGTGAAAATATGTCAAAGTGTTAATTATTTTGGTATAACTTACCTATCTGTACTTTAATTATATATATTATGGCGTCCTACGGCCATTTACGTCTCGGCAAAAAACTTTTTACTGCTTACGCTAGTGCTGCGCCCTTGCGCCAGAATTTTGCAGTAATATCCCCTATTAACCGGAAGTTAAGTCATATCAGCTTCTATTATTATGCTATGGGTAATACAAAATAACAAGTTTTGTCAGCGCTATTGCGCTTTACATGTTGACTCATGTTAAACAATTTGTTGTTAAACAAGGGAAAAGGTATAAAGGTCGTCAAGTTTTAGTTGCAGATTGAGACATATTTATAGCCAAGATGTTATTCTCCAAACGGGAAGTGCCTGAAGAACGGGAGAATAACATTTCCGGCATAGGTTACTCAATTCATTTATTGCATTCCACAATGTATTGGCTAAGGTGGTAAATAATATTTGTTGAAACAACCGTGGACCCTGTAGGGCTAACAAATAGAAAAATTGGAAGAGGACTTATTTTAAACATGCAACATGGTGTCATGGTAGGTTTTTAAACCCACAAGAATTATGACTTAGTCAATTTTGCATATATTCTAAGTTATTTGGGTTCGATTTAGTATGACTTTTTATAACCTCCCATGGTCTAGTTGGAGGTCTCTGAAAGGACTTGGCACCCAAGTGATAAAATTTAATAAGGCCGCTTTTTTTCGACTTACACTGCCGTGACCCCAAATTCTGATCTGAACGGCAGCTGGACGTGGAGTTGTGTCGAAAACTATTTTCCTTTCCTAAGCACAGGGGTCTGACTCTGTGTGCTCTAAAATAAGTATGTAATTTGACACCGACTATAACGTGGAAATAGCGAAATATTGGGCTAGGAAAATTCTGTCGTCGCGTTACCATGAAGATATGTTTTTCAGTGTCAGGATCATCAGACCGATGAATAGTAGGGCACGAATTAGAAATATCCAACTTAATAAAGCATTAAAGTCTAAAAATGAGTATTAACTGCATCTGCCCAATATATCTTGCACGTTGATTATTTTGGTCTTGATTATGAGATATCGAGGGAGTATACAGAAAATCTTTGAAGGTTATTTTTGGCAGTGCTGAAATAATAGATGTTAAAGGAAGGCGGAGAAAGAAAAGCAAATTTAAATAGGTAAAAAACACCCTTACCTGTTTCAAACGAAGATCTATTTTTGCTATTGTATCAGTATCATGAAGCTTTGAGCTGCAATTTTTCTTCGCTCCAACAATACTGCACTACAATCGCAAATCTACTATTATCGCGTCGATGGCAGCGCAGGGGTTGCTTTGTATAACTAATTCAACGTCTTTATCTTTTCTTTCAAATCATCAAATAATTTCCCCCGTTCTGGTCGGAGCGAGGAGTGTGTAAAACGCATCCATGTACCTCCTGTGCCTATTGTGTTCCAGGGCCGCGGCATCTCTTTCGAACAACACGCAACCCTGGTAATTCTACGTCTTCAAAAGACTTACATACTAGCTATAAAAGAAAGTTTTATTATAACGAGGTGTATTTACAGCCCAAGTGCGATAACAGAGGCGATATTGGATCACAACTAGGTCGAATGCAACATGTTACGCCAGCGATAACATGGCCTCAAAACCAATGTTGACATTTTTGGAAGTGATTATCTCTGAAATCTTCTAGTAACATTTTCCATTTATCAAACTGTTTATGGTTATGGTAAACATATCGTTATGGTTGCTCAGCTGCAACTGCTGAGCAGACTTACAGGAATCTACCAATCACAATGGTTGAAATCAAGAACCGAAAAGGTAACCCGTTAAGGGTTTTAATGGAGAACCCTTATTAAAAGGTTAAGCAGCCATAATAACCGTTCACGCACGGAGTTCTTTTTCCATCATCTGCTTAGCCTTTTCGCAACTTTATTTGAGTCTGCTTCCAGTCTTAATGATCGCCCCGTGCATATTTTATTATTTAGCCACTCAGAGTAAATTTTTGTCCTACATTAAAAAATCAAGAATATCATGGAATAAGCCCCGCTCTCAATGCTTTTACTAACTAATCGGCAATATTTAAATGGAAATGGTATGGTATAAAACTAAAATGTTTAACCCATATATGAGGGTTAAGCCGTTTGTTGGTTAATCAAACATATGAGTTATAAGTAAGTAAATGGTTAACCGGTTAGGTTAACCATTTAACCCGATTAATCCATCCTTGGTTCATCGAGTCGGATCATGCTCATTTCTGCTCGGCTCCAATTTGTTGGAAATCAGACCTAATACTTCATTGACCCGTTTAATGAAGCTCTATGAGGATTGAACAATATCGTGTAGTGAAAGATCGTTGGCACTTGGCAGTTTGGCACATAGACGCTGTAAATATAAGACTGGGTGACAGATAACTAATTAGTAATTAAAGATACCTTGCAATAATAAGCTTCCCTTCAGCGGCAGCGTGTCGGTGGCAATCTACTGTGTTCAGAACGTAGTTACAAGTATTATTAGCATTATCACTAATCGGGAGTTTTCAAGTGTCCACTAGTTCCAGACGTGGGACGTAATGCCATGATTTCATCGTTTGTGGAACAGCTCCACATTTACAAACCAATAGGGCTGTGTGATTTGTTAATCAGGCTAAAACCGTAAAGGGAGGCTTTTAAGGTTTTAGCCTGATTAACGAAGTGTTTTGGTGAAGCCTATCTACACTATCTTGTGCTAGCCTCATCCACGGTTAGCCACGATGCTTATGCATATTGGTGTAAATAGGTTATAGTTCTGTTTAAACTTGATGGCGGTAATTAACGCCAAGTGACAGCCTTCGCATCATATAGTCAAGACCATTCGTCCTCTGCGCCCGTTGATACTGCGCAGCTTCACGTAAGATGTTCCGAGTCGCCAAAAAGTTTGAATCGCTGTATCTCACTCGCAACTAACTTCCGAACCGTCATTAAGTTTTAACAGAACTATTCCCAAAGTTCTTAAAAAAAATACACGGAAGTGTTAACAAAATACCAAATACATAAAAAAAACTGAGAACAAATTATCGAGGACGAAATAGAAAGGTTTTTATTAAAAACACAAGAGACATATAAAACTGTTTTGAACACATTTAGGCGTGATGTGTACGTCAAATGCAAAATTTGTTATTTTAAGCCACGTGCTGTGACATTCGGGAACTCCGGACAGCCTTATCGATTTTCCAGGTTCCGCTTGCCCACAAATAAATGGGTCGTGTATCAGGTCTGGACTGCATTGTTGGTTAGATTAGCATGGAGTGAACATCGCGGATCAGTGAAGTCAGACGAACGTTATCATGCTGAATATGTTTTAGTTTATTTTTATTAAAGTGTTTAATGTTTGTTTCAGGAGTGGAATTACAAATTGGGTTGATAAACAGACAGTATGACATCCCGGTGAGTTAATCTTTCTTTGTTATTGTAATGAATAATGCATGTTGAGTGACCTTGAAAGTCCTGAAAGCGATGTAGAGCGATTCGTGTTTTTCTGAAGTGCGAAGTTTGCAGTTGTGCATTTGAATTGCGACCGTAACACTGACAATAACTACAGCAGTTTGTCTCGTAGTGGAAATATTTTTTAAATATGGTGTAAGTAGGTTATTAACAGTTTATAATGTTGTTTTAATGCCGTGAGTAATAGTCATATTTGATGATGTAAGTATAGATGATTTGTAAGTAAACGGAAGAAAATGTTTGTACTTCCACGTTTTGGGGTCAAAAGTTCACGTTCTTATATGAATGACAACTAATTTACATAAAATTATGAAATTACCAGAAGACGCAACTGTGGCGTCTGGTGAATGGATATTTAGGCAAAATATTATTAAAAACTATTTGGTATTTTGTTGAAATTTTAATTATTTATGTTTTGTGGATTATTTAATTATGTCCACTTGGCAAGTTAACGTGTGACCTTTACAATTTAATTCAGTTGTGTCCTTTTGCCACTGCTGCTATTACCATGTCATTAATATTTTGTTTGTCTTTAGTTTGAAGATGACCTGAATTTGTTCCGAATGCATTATCATAAACAAATGTTATAATGTGAGTGAATATCGAATTGAAAATCGCGATTATACCTTGCTGATAGAGATGCACTGACTGAATCGCAACTACGCGATACGATTCATGTTTTTTCCGAATAGCTTCGATCCGATTCTCCAAATAATATCTGATTGTATCGTATCGTCCTCTGGTATCCTACTTATTAATCGTTCTAGGATTATACTTAAATTCGGGAAAATCTTTTGTACTCCATTTGTCTCCTCTTTTTAACCGACTTTAAAAGAGCAAATTCAGGGCCGATTTTCAAAATTATTTTTATTATCGAAAGAGTTTACTCCCGAGGTGGTCCCAAATCAATTTTATCTATATTGCTTGGGTAGTTTGTGTTATATATATTAATACATATTTTTTCTTCTATTGTAGGTATGTGGATGATATACTTAATAATGAATACTCGATAAGAATTTGTGTGAGATAACATCATACCGCAATTACAGATTCCGGCACTGTTCTTGAGCGCTGACCTTCACCTGCGCAAAAGTGAATTATTGGGTCCCTTTGGTGGTGTGAAGTGAGGCGCGGGGGCGGGGAAAGTGCAGTGATTGGCCCGTTACCGTAGCGCATCGCGTCATAGACGTCACTCGGGATTCGTTCTTTTCCTGCTGCATGTACCTCACGACAACGAGTACAATTCCGGCCAATTTAAGGTGAAAGCTCCAACCTACCCGCGAAATTCAAATTTTCTTACGTTTTTTGCAATTTTCAGGCCAGTGCTAGGTTGTATGTTCATTAAAATATTATTCGCGGCTGTAAGACGTATGTAGTTATAGAATTATAATCATCAAAATCATCAATACAACGCTCTAAGTTCATAAAGCTGTAGGAAAGACTTTTTCTGTTTTTTTTTTGTTCCTAGGCCTTTGAAAATTTGAATTTCGCGGGTAGGTTGGAGCTTTCACCTTAATAGACAACATTTTTAAATTATGATATTCAAATATTTTATGTGATTTTTTATTAACGTATAGTTAATAAAAAATCACATAAAATATTCTTTGGAATTATAATCAAAGGTGATATTTATCGAAAGCAAAACGGGGAAAAAATTATGTCAGTTTGTAACTATAGCAAAACTATTTTTCATTCAATTACTTATTTTATTTGTATTTGTATCAAAATGTACTTACTATATTTAATAAAGTTTTTATCTACAACAAATAAAATTCGAAGTCAAAAATGCTAACAAAAAAAAGTACGTAGTGGTTTTTAGTAATTTTTGACAAACTACAAGAACTAAGTTATAATTTTAAATTAGAAACACTTCTTGTTAATTACCTGGTTCTTTGATCTCAATTTAATGAATCATTATTTAATCATTCTTTCAACGATAGAACCAGTAAGAAATTACGTAGGTAACTTAGAAAAAAATAAATAATCAACAGGCGTGCGTTTTATTTGCCATATGTGTACGATGCGCAAAGCGATCCCCACTCTTCCGCCGAGCGCTCAAGATCCGTGCCGGTATCTGTAAAAACCGCTGAAATGAAAACTTTTTTCAAAAAGAGTAGAAAATAATCGATGAAAAGAGGCACCGACTTCCGGAAGTTAACCTTCCGGAAGTCGGTGCCTTTTTTCATAGATTTTTTTATATCAACCTAATTCATTTTCTCATTTGAGTTGGGGTATGATGAGCGTTGACCTAACTATCTCGTATAACGGGAAACGTACATGTACATGCGCCTTGTCAAATACATAAACCCACGCAGCCACGTGCTTGTGCATAGCATGCGCAGGAGTGGGTTTCCGCCTTTATGACAATGAGGTGCGATACGATTTATATCCCAAAAACGGTGATCCAAAATATCGGAGTATCGCATCATGTTGTAACTATATTATAACTAGCTGTGCCCGCGTTGCAATGCAATTTTCTAGCTACCCGACCTACCCTACCTACCAAATAGAACGCGCGTCGTCAAAGGTTGTATCAAAATCACCTCTTGTTTTTTCTTTTTTTTTTTCGTATATTTTAATACTTATTCTGCTATTCGTCACGGAGACAAACTAAAAAAATCAAGAATCATGAAAATCGGTCCAGCCGTTCTCGATTTATAAGTGTTCGAACAAACCAGACATTGTTTTAGATATTAAGATGTATCGGATCAGATCGGTCGTCACTGCTCTGCCGATGAATTTATGGTCGATGGAAAGTAAACGTACAGTGATTTCATAAGTTCTCAGGATGATTTCTATTTATAGCTTACTAATGCTATGCATTCTCGGTAATACGGAGGCAGGTCTTATGTAAAGTTTGTTTGCTAGTTTACATTAGATTTAACGTGTTTTATAGACTCAGGTGTCGTTCACAGCGACCAGACAGACCAGAGACCAGAGCGAGTATATAGGTATAATACACACAGGCACTATGTACTGTTAACAGAAGAGTTAGTCTATAAGCAAGGCTAAAAGGATACTATAAACCTACTACCTTTAATCCTTATCCTTACTAATATTATAAAAGCGAAAGTGAGTTTGTTTGTTTGTTTGTTACCTCTTCACGCTTTAATGGTCACCGATCTTGATGAATTTTGGTACAGAGATAGTTGGGAACCAGGAGACGGACATAGGCTATTTTTTTTTAAAGTGGGATGTGAGGGAGAAAGAGGGAAGAAAAGGGAAAACTTAGCGTTGCTATTACAAATGAATAAGGCGCAAGGGGAAGTGTGCTACCCCGAATTTAACGCGAGCGAAGCCGCGGGCAAAAGCTAGTTACTAATAAACTACTATTATTTTTATTAAACTACTACATGATACATAGGTAATGAATGGTACGAGTTTATTATTGCTGGTTCAACATGTTTTGCCATATTCAACAAAATAGTTCACAATTCGTAATTATAAATAACTAGCTTTCGCCCGCGGCTTCGCCCGCGTTAAATTCGGGATAAGATAGTTCCCCTTTCCTGATTTGCAGGTACCTGCAACCTGTAGTTTTTGCCCTAGCGCCTTATTTATTGTAATAGCAATGCTAAGTTTTCCTCTTTCTCCCTCATTCTTCACTCTTTAAAAAAAATTGCCTATGTCCGTCTCCAGGGTCCCAACTAACTCTGTACCAAAATTCCTCAAAATCGGTTTAGCCATTTAGGTGTGAAGAGGTAACAAACAAATAAACAAACTCACTTTCGCTTTTATAATATTAGTAAGGATTAGTAAGGATAAAACATCAAAACAATAAAAAATATAAAGCCTAAAAAACAATTAAATAATAGTCAAAAAATGATCCTAAAAAAAAGAAAACAAAAACGCAATATATTCAATTATCATAATATATGCTATTTATAAATAGCTACTGCTTTACCTAGTTACCTAGCAGTATTCATACACTATTACATACAAACTTTACAATGTTATACAACAACTGTACCTGTATAAAAGCAAACCATTTCTTATGTAATTCGACGTTTTACGATCACTCGCATACGAACCAATAAGACGTTGGGGTTAATAAATTGTGTTTCAGTTTGATTAGATTACCAGTATTGTATTTTTTAATCTTTATTTCTTTAGAGGCTTTTACCTTACAAAGGTATATCGGCCTTATCATACCCTAATCTAACTAACTGCTACCCTATATATAATAAAACCTTCATTATGTATAACATTATTGACTAAGCGAGGGAGATAGTGATGCAGCAACCATTTTATAAATCAGTATCGCCTCTTCCGTACTAGGTAGAGATAGAATTCTAATGAAAGCTCCAACATCAAACATAATATTTTTTAACTCCCGCATCACTACATTCACTACCTCTCTCTCTGTCCTGTTCTTAGCAGTATTGTTGGTGAAGCAAAAAGCGAAAAAGGAGCAAGATTAGGTGGGAGTGATTTTCAGCTCCTATATGACCCAAATAAATAAAGGAATGCTGCAAAAATGTAAAGGAAAAACACCTATCTTCAAAATTCGACGTATTCTGTTGGTGAGGCCAATGAGTTATCCCGCTCTGGTCGGAGCCAATGGGAGTGTCAGATTTGTCTGAACATGGGAGCATTCGTAAAACGCATGGTTACTGTTAACGAGACATGGGTTTACGAGTTTGACATGCGAACTAGTCAACAAGCTTCGGAGTGGCGCTTTCTAACTGAACCGAAATAGAAATAAATACGCCAAAGTCGATCAAAAGTCAAAGTCCATGTTGACTGTTTCCCTCTATCGCAGTGTTGTGCTCTCGGAATTCTTGCCGGAAGGTCAAACGTAAATAAAGAATATTATTTGAGCGTTACGCTACGTCTAGGAGAGCAAATTGGACGAAAAAAACCAGAATTTTGGAAAATAAATTCTTGGATTTTGCATCACGGTGATGCGCTTATTGCCATCATTGTGAATGAATTTTTGCCAGCCCCTTACTTACCAGATATGACTTCAGCCGACATCTTTATTTTTCCTTAACTCAAATTACCTTTTCTTGGCACATGTAGTTTTTATTCCGTAAAAGACAAAGGAAAATCGGCGCCGACAACTGAACTCAATTCCGGAAAACTCGTTTAAAAATGTTTTGATACCTAGAGCAGGTGTTGACCGTAATATTTGCGACGGTATATCTACTGTCACATCTTGGACCCTTTTTTTGTTTACACATGCACAATTAGTGGATCATTTATCATTCCGCATTTATGGCAGTTTTTAACAAGATACCAGGGTTAAAACTGCCTGAATTTTAAGACACGGGACCTGGCCGGTATCGCTTATTTGAGAGGCTGCGCACGAGATCCAAATTCTGACCATCCGAATTTAGAACATCTCCAATTTGGATCGATCTTGAATATTGAATTTAGCTTCATATCGGTCGGAAAACTTCGAAACAGTGTCTAAACAATCTTAAGCCTCAAATTAGCGGTTGCATATTGCGGCCTTAGTGAAAATAATGAATATTACGTTATGTAAACAGGCGTTATTGCGGAAATAAATGACCGTAAATGTTTTGCTTCCGTCCACAAAAATATGCACATGTAGTATTGCCGATAAATATTATGCAAAATACTCGACTCTTGACGCGTGTTTCCATTTCATACAACGTATGAAATGCGTTCTGGCCCTGGTATCCACCAGGGCCAGAATGCAAGGGTGTATAACTGTAATCGAGAGCCGCGAGACTACTCTACTACTACTCCCAGCCACTATATACTATATCTACTCTTGTCAGGCGTTCACGATGAATGATGTGTTGCAGAGGAATGAGAAACATGTAGTAGAAAGTCTTAATATGAATGTGGATGGGTATAAAAGTAAGTAAATAATAAATATTTTGGGACAAGTGAAGGTCAAAGAAACGATGGATGGATTGTGCGAAGGATGATATGCCTAGAAAGGATATGAATGTTGTGATGTTAAATAATAGATAAGTATGGGATACAGTGATGGGATAAGGCAGGAGATGACTGTTAACGATGAAATTCATGAAACGTTTCTGACTATTCAGGTTAGACCGCCTGTTCGTCCTCCTGGAGGCGGGCGCGGGGCCGGCCACCCGGCGCGCCGCTGCCCGCCAGCTTGGAGAAGTACAGAAGGCGCACCCTGAGGAACTACATCGGCTGCTCGTCAGGCTCATGACGCATCTGCGCTCGCCGGCTTGGGAGACCAGGGTTGCTGCTGCACAGGTATATATATATTTTTGATGAAGAGTCTTACTGATATTATAAAAGCGAAAGTGAGTTTGTTTCGTCTTCACGCCTAAATGGCCAAACCGATATTGATGAATTTTGGTACAGAAATGGACCCTGGGACCCTGGAGACGGACAAAGGTTACTTTAAAAAAAAAAATATGATCGAAGAATAGGGGAGAGAAAGATATTTTTTTTCGATCTAGCGTTAGCCCAAGCCCAAAGTAACTATGCCACGCGGACAAAGTCGCGGGCGGAAGCTAGTAAGAATATAAGGCGCTGATCGACTAGTAGTGAAATATGAGTGAGGGAATGGGTAACCTATCCAGACCACTGCACCTCTTCGTCAAAATAATTCATCATCGGTTTCTTGATCGAATACATTAATGGCGAGCGATATATTGATCTTCACAACTCGGGACTGAGATTTCGGTTAGTTCTTGGTGCGCAGGGGATGACGGGACATATTTTTAGTTTCGCTTAGTTTTCGGTACAGGTAGTCAGCAAAAGAGAAAAGTAGCCAGATACAGTTAAATTTTAAGGATCATAACTCAGTAAAGCCATATTTGAATAATAATGTGATTCGTGATCGTTTTTATTTATAAAATAATAATAAAAATGTAAGAAATTTTAAATTTCGCCGGCCACCTAAGCGCATCTTTCATATGCCCATTGCAGTGACACTTGAAATAACTACGCGAAATTATCCGACTGTCGCAAAATTCCAAATAATTAAGTTCGCAGCCTCACTTTCCCCGTCAACGTTAACATAAGCGTTTGTAAGACGTACTCCGTAAACAGACTGAACAAAGATTAGCAGACAGATAAGATTTGAAGATAAATCCTTTGTTGCCAGCACGTGGAACCTACTAAACCGTGTTTCAGTTTAAACACACACTCGGCGACATTAAAATATACATTTCCGTAGTATAATATGGCATCGCTTTGTATCAATTTCATGTACAATGAGAGGTTCGATTGAACTAGTTTTTGTTGGATTGGTCGTTGTGCGTGTTACAGGAGTTACCTATAAACTTAATTAGCATAAAACAGTTATTTAACGTATACAGGCATTTCATTTATACGCGCTTTACTTGAATCATTCTCATTGTACAGCTCACAACAAAATTAAATGTTACAATTTGTATTTACCAGCGTCTTCATTTCGTAGCAGCAAGATAGTTTTTGTTAGTTCAAGTGTTAAGTTTGTGTCACTTCGTTTGTGGTGTATACCTGATGGCTAAAGTTTCAATAGTTTCTTGGCTATTTTATTAACTGCTGTATGATCTTGTTAGGTTGTCGGAAAACAAAAGAAAAAAAGTAGTACCTATGTAAAAATTATGTAATAGCATACTTTTTACATACTACTTTTTTTCATTGGCGGTTTCGCTTCCAAAGATATTATCAATGGGTTTTTCCGGTGCAGTTTAAAGGCTGGACTGTGCCAATAGAAATGCTCGATAACTGGAGCTTCATCGAATAATATTTTCATGATTTTATTTACAAACGAGAAACCCCTCTAAATCTGTCGAATATTTTTTTAGGCATGGCGATCTTTTTTTAAAAATTATTTGTAGAGCACGTTTTGAAGACAAATTGAGTTGGAAGGAAAAAATTGTTGTATGAATGTTTTGAATATTAATATACAAGCTAATAACGCTAAAAGTAGGAGAGCAAATGGGGAAAAATATGATGGTAAAATTCTTATCAGAAAGGCAAATGCCCAAGTAACATAATTTGACTATTATTTTTTACGATCCATTTATATTCATGGTGGCACGCATTGCTTACAGATGATACTGTCATGTTTTGTATGACAAGCAACCACAGTATTGTGTCACGTAATTGGCTACATTGTTTCGAACGATTGAGAAATTAATCTTCTGGCTGCGTTTGTGTGTGGTTCGTGCATCGATGCGTTAACTATGCTGATAAGTTTTATATTGATTACTGTTTTACTTCGAATGGAATAATGTAGTTTACCATCTAGAACAAAATGAAGCTATTTCTCACATACATAGAAATAATTTCCTGTCTCTAACTCAGGTATTTTTCCCAGTCTTTGCAATAGTCTGATGCATTATCGTAATCAATCTTCAATTTGCTTCACTTTAGCTCTTCTTTGCGCAAACTTATCACATTGAAAGTTACGCTTTTAACATTCTTGAGAAAATTATACTTTCAAATTGCAAAATATTATACAGAAATCATGGTATCTATGGCTAGCCGTGTTGAATGATGTATGGCGCCGAATACATTCCGGCCGTTTTTTATTCAGCCGCATTCAATCCAGCTAAACCTTGAACCGCCGCATTTCAAAATGGCTCTGTTTTTGATAACAGCTAGCAGTAATGTAATATGGCGGGTTATACAATCCAACTGCGACATCTACATCTTTTAAACGATTATTCTTCATCTTTAAAATTGACAGGAAGACCCTTGGGACATTAACTTTCTTTATGACCGGTCAATTAAGTGACTAGAGTTTACTAATACTGAACTGTTGCTAAGCCGTTTTAAATATAATTAACTTTACCATCGAATAAATTAATCGCGTTTTGTGATTTGATTTTATCATGAAACCTCTGAAAGTAATTTAAAAGTGGAAATGCATCGTCACATTCACTTTTACACACCTATTATTATCGAAAAACTGCGAATAGTACTGGTTTATTTGTATCGATTCGCTTCCATCTGATTGTAGGAAGGTTATGTCATTGAATACCCTGGCATGATTAGAATAAAGCATTTATTGCCTCTTCACAAAGAAAAGTATTTATGCATTGATGGAAAATTCAGCGCTCTGTGCTGGAAATGAATAGAACTTCTCATCAGGCACCAATGCAACATCATCAGATGTTAGTCATGTCAGCAAATCCTAACCTCTCGCCGTAATTGTTGAAAGATAGTTCAATCTTAGCAAGTTAATTCTAATCGTGCGTGCATTATCAACGGTGCCTTGAACCGTTCCGTGTGCATTGTAAACATTAAGATAAAAGCTATAGCTCCAGCCATTTTGATACTATGAATTGAGTTCAATTTATTTCTGCAGTGCTGTTGCACTGCAATTAATGCAATTGTTTTTGTTTTTATAATAGGCTAGTTTCCAAAAACCATTTTATTAGTCCGCCTTTTAGATTACATAAAAATAAGGGACGTGTAAAGTCAGGCGTTGCTGCATATTTTTCGCAACGAGTGACGTCACACGTAACTTCAATGGGCTATTATCTTTGTAATTTTTGGTCTAATTTACAAATAAAAAAAATACGTGTCCCTTATTTTTGAATAATCTAAAAGACTGACTAAATAGAATGTAATTACTTTGACCCTGGAAACTACCCTATTCGCCAAAAAACGATGCTGTTTTCCTAAATGTGTCTAACGCTGACTTTGATAAAAGTGAAAACGCCACTTCTTTCTGAGCTTTGATACCAAAACATTATAGTCACAATTTGGCTTTTTACCGTGGATTATAGTCGTCGTACTCAAATACACTGCAGTCTTCCGATGGCATACTATATTTTATATTCAGTAGTAATACTGAAGGACATTTGCATTTGCGCATTCAAAGGCTTTGTTCAGATCCACATTATCACAGTACATACATTAATGCACCCCCAAGAATCTCGATGACCGATAACACATCAGCACGCTAACATTACTCTTTTTTCTCTCTTTCATAACATAATCAAACAATCCATCTTTTTTCTTTGGTCTTCCTCTACCTCCCTGTCCATCAACATTTATATTCAAACTGCGCAACAGATTTTGAATTCGGAATGTTGTTCTTTCTTTATCGTGTGGTACAAATCTGGTGTCAGAGTTTTATTGTCATGTGCCTCAAATTTGGCTTGGCTTCGTTATTATTTATTCTATGCTTTGGCTATTTTTTTTTAATTACAGTTATGTTTTGTCAACTTGCAAAAGCCGTGTGGAGTAGGCTACACCTGCTCGTTTAACAATAAAAAATTAAGCGTCAAGATGTTCTTTTCGTTTGTTCAGATTTAGACTTTTATAAATATTTTACAATGATCTGCGTCGTAGGATTTTAATTACCTTTGAACAAGAGCAGTAAAGTTTGTCTTTAGTACAAATTAAATATGATGTGGAGTTAACATTTTCCTTATCCAGTGTTTGCTTTGGTCATTGATGCGTCGAAACAAATGATCAACAACGTTTCCGATCACGTACGACTAGGGAACCTTCAAGAAGGTGTCTTCTCGTTTCGTACGGTGGTACTTACACATCTTGCGGGATTGGTCTTGTCAAATTAAAAGGTATAGTATGTAGCCACGTTGACCGCGACATCAGTGGCGTTTACATGTCTTCTAAAGTGTGGATATGGTCTGGTCGGGAGCATCCCCATACACGTTTAGAAGTACCGGATAGATTTTCGAAGATTATGTTGCCTTTACCATCTTTCTGTAGCGTGTGGTTAGGCCTCTGACTTGGCTAAACTTGGCTTCGATAAATATCCCTCAGACATCCTGGTTTCGTCACGATGTTTTCATTCATCGAAGCAAGTGATGATAGTTATGCAACGCAGAAGAATCGGAAAAATCGGAAGCCTTTACCAAAAACTTGTAGTTAATGTTCTGTGATCGACTCTTTTGGTGCTACAGATAAAATTTGCTTTTTCATAGGACACGGCCATCTTGTTTGTATCATAAAAAAATAAAAGCAAAAACAAGTTCTCTATAACATCCCCTCCATAGAGAAAGCGAGTATAATGAGGAATGTGTTGCTTAGTTTTTATTTATATAACAATGACGTATTGCTTATTCATACCTACATAATAAATAGAATTTTAATTTGGTGCTTATTAATTAATTGTTTATTTTTGTAAATTATTTTGTGTCGTCTGGCGAAATTCTTGCCAAGTCCAGGATATTTAACTGCATAACGAAACTCGCGAGTTTTAAAATACATAGTAATAAATAAGGAAGAATTAAACAGTATGTGTGATTAAATCCTTACTAATATTAACAGAGATAGTTGCGAGTGGGACCCTACAGATGGATATATTTCGGTATCAGTTTCAGATCTCTGTTTCAGTTCATCATGATTATCTTTTATTTCCTGAGTTGCTGATGATGCATTATCTATTACTAGCTTCCGCCCGCGATTTCGTCCGCGTGGCATAGTTACTTTGAGCTAACGCTAACTTTAACCCGCGTGATGATTGAAAAATATAATTCTTTTTCTCCCCTTTTCTTCCTTCTTTCTCCTGAAAGAAGGAAGAAAAGGGGAGAAAAAGATATTTATTATTTTTAAAGTGAGATAAGGAGGACCTTATCTCACTTTAAAATATCCTGTGTCTGTCTCCAGGGTCCCAACTATATCTGTACCAAAATTCATTACAATCGATTTGACCATTTAGGCGTGAAGACGTAACAAACCAACAAACTCACTTTCGCTTTTATAATATTAGTAAGGATAATCAAGCAAAACATTATCATTTAAAAAGAAACGGTTTTAAAGAGTTAAATAAGCCCTGCTTTTTTACGGTTATTTGGTTCTAATAAAGGAGAGTTATCATTACATTATTATCCTGTTTATTCTGCAACAAATTGTAAACTGATGCCCAGTCCGCGATAAAAGGGTACATTGTAACATAAAACTACTGAAGTTTAATGATCTGAATAATATATTGCAATAATCATCATGCTCTATAAACCTTGTTTCATATGTCCGCCTAATTATTTATTCATCTACTATAATTTACTATTAGAACGAGCGGAAATTTACCTCAATTGCGTGCGTGAATGATAAAAAAAAGTCAGGCTGTATAAAACTAGTATCGGTCTTAATAGGTATTTATTGTGTAGACTTAATAGATTCTAAACATCTCATTTTCAAACTATGAAAATGATCGATTTCATATTATTGTCTTCAGGTTTATATATTTATGGTTAAGCATGGTTTTAAGAACACACACTTTGTTTTTTTGACGGATGGGAAATTGACAAATAGCTTCTCCCGTTCTGGGCAGAGCGGAGGAGAGTGCCAGACTTTTACTGACTAAAACCCACCCATGTTCCTTCTTTTGCCCTCTATATTCTGGGGCCGCGGTATCTCTTTCGAACAACCCGCAACAGAACAAACACTTGGCACTACCTATGAAAAACGTGACGTACCCATGTACAAGGTGACGTGACATGCTCCAGCTAGTTTTTTGCACCTGACGAGTTATTTATGGCGTTCGATAAAAAAAGTCCTTGTTGTAACATTGTAACTAATAGGGCACATTTGCAATTTCACACGGAACTGACATGTAGTTGTTGTTACCGAAGTTAATTCAAATAACGAGCTTAACAGTTATTTAGGATTTACACAGAAATATAAGTACTTACCTTTTTTTAGCAAATGGGAAATAATCAAATAAGTTCCCCCGCTCTGGGGGGAACGGGGGGGGGGGGGAGAGTCAGACGACTAAAATCCACCCACGATCTTTCTATTGCCCTTTATGTTCCGGGGCCGCGGTATCTTTTTCGAATAACCCGCAACCCAATATAAGTACCTTAATAATCTGAACAGCATACAAAAAAACAGTGAGCAAATAGTCTAGATAGCAGCACACGTTGTAGTGTTTTTCCGCGTTTGCAGAAATATTCGGTTTTTCTTACGCTATTCTGCTTACACGTGGAAAAAATCTAGATTCAATAACAGGAATTATAGGTACGAGATAAAGTTCATCAGTTTTTGTTGACTCTGCTGACAGTGTTCTTTTTCCAATCTTAACTGTGTTATCAGCAATATATCACTGTGAGAAGATTCGTTACGCCCCAGACTAAAGAAGTGTAAATGTGTAATGAACAAACTTATTTTCTAGTTGATTCTTACAAACGTTTTTCAAAGCTGGAAAAGACAGAGAAATGCCCGCAAACGGAGGGTTTAAAGATCATATTTATGAAAAAAACTCTTCTTCAGAACGAATGGAACCCGTTTGCGTATGTAATGAAAAGTAAATGCTAGTTTTTCGCGTGGGCCGGACGGACACTACTCTAACAAATTGATCATTCTCTTTTGGAAACTCAGTTACCATTTTGGTTGCACTAAATAGGCTTGCGTACATGCAACCGGATAATTCATTTTGAAATGTTTTCCGAAGAAAGTTATCATTTCATGTTTTCAGACTGAGTAAACTGATTCGCAGTTGCAGGTGAGCGTTGAGTTCCATTAATTGATAATGAATAATGAATCAGTTTTATCGGTTAAGGTTAATTGGCTGATGGTTTCCACTCCTAGAAGCCATACCCTCATAGTAATGAACTCAACTCCAAACACACCTATTGTCAGTATTCGACGAAAACACCTAATTTATAACTGTTTACTTCACAGGCGGTGGAAGCGATCCTCGCAAACGTACCGGAGTGGCATCCAACACCGTTCACGGGCAAGAAAGGTCAGTAACTTACTTATTAAACGCGATACTAGCCATTATTACGTCGCTTTTGTTTTGACAACATTCATAACGACCTCTAGACATGGTTTGAGGAGATATTGTTTAGACACTAATGGGTGAATCAACGGATGCAAGAAAACTGCATCTGTCATTTCCGTAGTCAAATATTGCAGGATAAATTTCTGTTATCACACTGGCCAGACATCCGGAATGGTACAGTTGATTCTGTGTGATAATTCTACACCTTGCACATCACGGCAGGCTAGTGGTTAGTGTCCACAAAGCTTGCATTACATTTGTAAAGGTAGCGTTCAATATGTTCACTATTTTCATAGCTTTCGGATAGTTCTTTCAGTTTTTGTATGTCTTTGGCTACAATGGAGGTAACTGACGACTATGAACTGTCAAATAATAGAGAAGTTGATGAAGATGTTCTGTTCCAATCCTAAATATGTACTTAAATTTGGATACAGGCAGAATGATGTAGGTATGTATACAGAAGGAGGCCTTGTGTCATCGTGTGGGACAGCTTGTTTAGCCTTACTCGGCAAGGTTACTGCCGCAAATTAGGTTTGTTTTATCACTCAGACATAAACAACGACATAAAACAAACGAATTAAGATTGATGTTCGCTCGACGTCTACTTTAATTGCCAAGTAATTGAAATTGACTGGTTGCATAAATTTACCTACTTTATGCAACCAGTTATTTATTTACATTTTCGTAAGTTTATTAGTAGTAGTTTAGAATTTTAATTAATACTTGCACATTTCGGTTCAATAAACGCTCACATAATAAAACATTATGGACATTGTGTGTTTTCACCATAATTCTTTGTTGAAGTCACTTTCCCAGTCTACTGTACGGTCAGTAGATGGTCTGCAAATGAATAAAAACGCGTCTTCTTTTTTAATTGGCCTGCAATTAACATAATTATGCCGACTTCAAGTTATGCTTGCAAATTAGCCAGACATGAATTTGTATAATCAGTTAGTTGAAGGACAGGACAGTAGAATAGTAAGTTGATAAGAATCAACTTATCACTACAAATTTGCAGTGATAGGCTACCGGTGCGACCGTCGCGGTCCGACTGTCAAGTCACAGGTCTTGAGTTGAGTCAGAAATGCATATGAGTTAGAACCCTAGGGTTAAAACTGAGGGGTCAAACTCATATGCATTTCTGATTTTTCGGATTCACGTGTGTATTGTATAATTTATCACGTGCTTTGGTGAAGGAAAAGATCGTGAGGAAGCTAGCTTACCTGAGACGTATTTCTGGACGACGATGTTAAAGCCGAGTCTGGCCCAAATGGGCGGCATAAAAATCTGGCACTAGAAGAAAAAAAGAAAGACTATAAATTGATTATTTAGCTTTTATGAATGACTGCTCTTGTATTTCAATTTCTAGAGGTATACTAAAAATCGGAAAAACAACACTTTTTTGCCAAAAATAAACCGACTTCCTAAAACACAAAAAAGTGGAAAATTCTTTTAAATCCGGAAGTCTGTGACTGTTTTTATTTTATCAACATCATATAAAATGAATTTACATGGTCCTGTCTATAGATGTCTGTGATATAGGTCCATTTCGTTAGATAAGCCCAATTCGTTATAAAAGTAATGTTGAAAATCGGCCCAAAATTAACGGATAAATCGCATAACGAATTGTGAACGTCCTCCTTTTTTGAAGTCAATTTAAAAAGGGAATCTGTTTGTAAATTCTAGTATCTGTTCTATTAGTAACATTTTCGGTCTTTAATTGATTTTGAGAACGAAGTATCCAATCTTCACCTGTTTTGAAATCCAGTTTTTACCACAAAGCTATCTCCTTATAATATTTAAGCCGTCCATTCATTACGGGATCGGAGACGCCCCGGACGTCGGGCGCCGCGAGACGATTCCCGGCCACCGTAGATGCGAGCCTGTGGATGGTGAGCAATGGGTAGCTCACCGTCCGTCCGTCTATTGACGACAGACCGTGTCGACGGCGCGTTAGTGTTCCACGCGCGCCTCAAAGAGATGTCAGCAAAGCAGAGGGGCCTGCCAGGGCCTCCGCCTGTCAGGGTATCGGGTTGTTCATAATAGGAACATGGGTGGGTCGCAGTCAGTACAAGGCTAACTCCCCCCGCTCTGGAGCGGGGGGGAGTTATTTGATGATCCGCAAAAAAAAGCCGTCCATTCATTTCACAAATGATGCTGTGTTGAACAATGAGTTATTCATAGACGGCCATCATCAATTACTGTTTATTATTCACTTTAGTTCTAAGTGCATGCCTTGTTTAGTTTGTGAGTTGACTTGACACAGATACTAAACCAAACTGTCGCGGCGCTACGCCTTTGTAACTTTGACTTCTTGTACTTACGGTGAAATTAAGTAACAGACTTCTAAAAAAGCCCAAGTGCAAGACGGACTTGCGCACCGATGTTTCCGTACAAACTTGACTGCGTAAACTTAGAGGGTTGATTTTACAGCCCCACGGAATCACAGACTTGAGAATATGGTTTTAATTTCAACTCGATACCTCCACACGTTTCCGAGATAAAGTGTCTTGTTACAGACAAGACAAGACACTAGAGACAAGGGTTTTGACAACACGGTTTGCGCAGTGGCTGAGCGATCGACTGCTGCGCTGCGTGTCGCGGTTTCGATCCCCGCACGGAACAAATATTTGTATGTCCTACAGATAGTTGTTCCGGGTTTGGTTGTTCTTGTATGTGAGTTTAAATGTTTGTAAACGCACCCACGATACAGGAGAAATTCCTAATGTGAGGCAACGTTTTATAAAAAAATAAAAAACAAAAAGACAGACCATACGGACAACAAAGTCATCCAATAAGGATTCCGTTTTTTCCTTTAAGGTACGTACGGAACCCTAAAAACCCGCCAAGTGCGAGTCGGAGGGTTCGACCGAAGGTTCCGTACAACAACCAGGGGCCTTAGTCTGCTATTACAATGGTGTCAGAATGGTCGATCACTGATCGCAAAAAGTTGATTTTGACAAGTTTAGTATGTAGTAGATGTCAAAATCAACCATTATGCGATCAGTGATCGACCATTCTGACACTATTGTAATAGCAGACTAAGGCCCCAGGTTAATGGCAATAGTCTCGCACCCTAATTACGTGGGACTTCAAAACATATCTGGCTAAATGTCGGTGTTACTATTACTTACACCTTTGCCTAACGCTTTGGGAATTATAGGCCTGTTATTTTACAATTATGTTTACAAAAACCAACCTTCAATTCGACCTAAGAATGACGCACGCGATTCATACTTAGGTATTCATTTTCAATTTCCAGTCAGACGTAATAAAACGAAAATTGCATATCAAAATAAATTCATATGTCTACCCTTGGTGCATAAGTACTCATGCAAATCAATTTGTTCGAGTGCATCCGTTCTGAGTTCTGACTCTTTGCTTTATTTCATTATTGACATTAAGAATTGTGAGTCATAAAATGATTATCATGCCAATCACAGTCTTACCAAAGGGAATTCTTATCCAGTAACGTAGGCAGGCAGATTCATGTACACACAACGGCAGGTCAACCTTTTCTAAACTGTTATAACCTGATCTCTCTACTACAGATCGCACACCGTAGTAGAGAGATCAGTATAGGTTGATGTGCCGCCGTGTGTACTATATTTATCAACCTTTTAGGGGCCGATCAAGTATTACGTAAGAAAATTTATTACGATTATTGACCCCCCCTCCCCCTTGTCAGCAAAAGTAAGCAAACCTCGTAACCTCCCCCCCTCTCATGCTTTTTTGCGGATGGGAAATCATCAAATTCATCAGACTAAAACCCACCCATGTTCGTTCTATTGGACTTTATGTTCCGGGGCCGCGGTATCACTTTCGGTTTCGAACAACCCGCAAGGCAGGTTGGATGCATTGTATCACGTCATCATTCATGATGACGTTTCCGTTGATCTGTGATTAAGTAGGTACCTACCTACTATAATTATAGGTCACTTGAGATATTTTTTGTCACGTAGTAAAGCGATCTTAAAGTCGTTTTATCTGCACGTGTATTGTGTTAGCGTAACACGAGATATTACTTTGTCACCTACCTACTTTACAAGTCAAATTTAGTATGTTTCCTCTTATTTGCGGTCCTGTATTGTGCTAAGTTTATTAACTCGCCTTAAATTTAAGCCTATTTCGAGTACACCCAGATTTTGCCAATCCTTACTTAAATATTATGAAAGCGAAAGTGAGTTTGTTTATTTGTTACGTCTTCACGCCTAAATGGCTAAAACGAATTTTGATGAATATTGGTACAGAGATAGCTGGGACCCTGGTGACGAACAAAAGCTAGTTTAAAAAAAATGGGATATTAGGGAGAAAGACTGAAGAAAAATATTTAAAAAAATCAAAAACCCGACTGCGTAAAAAGTGAAACAAACTACACACCTAATAAAAATAAAACTGAAAAGAGAAAAACAAGTACTGTAATCTCGAACTATGAAGAACAGTCGAGACCCATTATTGGAGTGTGAGCCGTTCCTGATTTTAATGGGTCCCGACTGTTCTTCATAGTTCGAGATTACAGTACTTGTTTTTCTCTTTTCAGTTTTATTTTTATTAGGTGTGTAGTTTGTTTCACTTTTTACGCAGTCGGGTTTTTGATTTTTTTAAATATTTTTTTATTTTTGACTTTTTAGTTATGAGTATCTATTAGGTATTCATTATTTATGAGATTATTATTTTTGGATCCCCCCTTTATAGCAGAACTTTTTATGTCATAATTTTATTTTGCATAACAACGTATAGCATAAACTTCACTTCGCAGAAAATTGTTTGGCAGACACTCGTTTATCATACATTCAAAACTCATAATTTTGTAAGTCAGAATCATCTCTAGACATAAATTTTATCATTTTATTTAATAAGTAACTAGCTGTGCCCGCAATGCGTTGCAATGCAATTTTTTACCTACCCTACCTACCCTACCTACCCTACCTACCCTACCTACCCTACCTACCCTACCTACCCTACCTACCCTACCTACCCTACCTACCCTACCTACCCTACCTACCCTACCTACCCTACCTACCCTACCTACCCTACCTACCCTACCTACCCTACCTACCCTACCTACCCTACCTACCCTACCTACCCTACCTACCCTACCTACCCTACCTACCCTACCTACCCTACCTACCCTACCTACCCTACCTACCCTACCTACCCTACCTACCCTACCTACCCTACCTACCCTACCTACCCTACCTACCCTACCTACCCTACCTACCCTACCTACCCTACCTACCCTACCTACCCTACCTACCCTACCTACCCTACCTACCCTACCTACCCTACCTACCCTACCTACCCTACCTACCCTACCTACCCTACCTACCCTACCTACCCTACCTACCCTACCTACCCTACCTACCCTACCTACCCTACCTACCCTACCTACCCTACCTACCCTACCTACACTACCTACCCTACCTACCCTACCTACCCTACCTACCCTACCTACCCTACCTACCCTATATCCGTCTCCTGGCTCTAAGCTACCTCCTCACCAATTTTCAGCTAAATCGGTTCAGCCGTTCTTGAGTTATAAGTGGAGTAACTAACACGACTTTCTTTTATATATATAGATTATCCTAATCTTAATAGTTCAGTTCCGGGTAACCTACTAAAAACAATCTTTTTTCTCTATTAATGCAAGTCGTTTCCGTAGATGGTCACAGTTTTAACCTAACCTAACCTAGCCATTTCAACCATATACATTGTATGCCAAGTGAAATTATACCAAATAATCATCGCTCTAAATGAACATTATGCTATATTACATTATTAATATTATGCGAAATTTGAACTCTGCCAATCGTAATTATACCAAATGTAATTCCGCCATCTTAAAAGTATCCCATTGTAAATTCGAAGTTTTAAACATTATGCCAAACGATAATTATATCAAATATTTTTTATGCCTTTAAAATGTTCGTTTAGTGAAAATTATGCTAAGTGTATTATGCCAAATAAATTTCGGAGCATCAAGATTCTGCCAGATAGAGGAACCCATTATTTTTATCTATACATTTATTTTGTTCGGCTACCTGGGTAGCCGGAAAGTACTGATAGCACGGGCCTAAGCCAAGTGATTATCAGTTGGGTTTAGAGTTAAAGAGGTAGTAATAGGTACAATACTGTTTTGTACTGTAGCTTGAAAGAGAGATGAGGGTCTGTTTAAGTGGATATGTTGGTTCGGGTTATCTGATTCACATTGTAGGAATTTCCTCACCAGTCTACACGTGTTTAGTATCACTGCCTTCTGAAGCAGATGGTAGGTTTGAGGGCAGGTTCAGGGAAGTTAAGGACTGGTGAAGTTGTTTTGGTATTACTCCTGTAGTGGACAACACTATAGGGACTATTGTAACTTTTTGAAGATGCCAGAGGCGGGTAATTTCTTCTTTTAATTCGGTATACTTAGATAATTTTTCTGCAATAGTAGTTTGTAAGTTGTGTGTATTTGGTACAGCTATGTCTATGAGGTATCCAGTTTTGTTTGTTTTATTTATTAATGTGATGTCTGGTCTATTGAAGTGGATGGTTCGGTCAGTAAATATCCCTCGGTCAAAATATAATTTTGTTGAAGCGTTTTCCAGCACAGTTTCGGGGATGTATTTGTAGTAGGAAACTATGGACACTATAAATTTGTATTGGTGTGCTAGTTTCTGATGTATGATGTTAGCGACTTGGTCGTGTCTATGTTTATAGTCTGTCTGGGCTATTGATTTACACGCGCCTGTAATGTGCTGGATGGTTTCTGGTGAACTATTGAATTTTAGTCCTGAATTACAAGCATGAAGCCTTCAGTCTCCGGGAAGAGCTCGCGTCGTTTAAGCCATGCGTTCGACGCTTCCTTGTCGACATAATTTTGACTTAAATCTTGGTAATGCCTTCCGTGCAAAGATTTCTGGCTCCATTCTAGTACTTATCGCTTACTTGTTTGTTTTTCTGTTCGGATTTATCTTTTAAATTTAGAGGTGTAGATTGTTGGTCGCTGTTTGTAATAATTTTGTAAAGTGTAGAAGTTCCAGAATTTAGAAACGAAATATTGTCTTAGTGATGCGATTTCCTTGTTGTGTAAGTTTAAATTGTCGATAAACCCTCTGTCTCCTTCTTTCCTTGGTAATGTTAACCTTTGCACACACGATCTTGGGTGATGCTTGCGGAATTTGGTCATTGCGCTGTAGGTTTTATAAGTCTGTTTTGGTCCAGTTTATGATGCCGAAAGAAGAGGTATATTAGATACATGCGCCGCCCGGACACCGCTGCGGCCGGCCGCATCGATATGTCCCTGCATTTTTAAACTGTAATATCTTCGGAAATATTCATTTAAATTACATGCTGTAAAGGGCCATATTGATCTATATTAAATAGACAATGTATTTAAGGTACTTAATTTGATAAAAATTAATGCTGTATTGTTTAAATACATATGTAAATACATGACGGCCTACATTTTAATTATTGATAAATAAATAGTCACTTGAATCGAAAAGTGATGTAAGAAAACTATTAATGATTTTTAAATACCTATTCGACGATACCCCACTTGACATATTTTGTTGGTTTTAATTTTTTTCATTTTCACAATATGGTGTCTCATGGTCGCCATTTTGTTTTTTTATTAATTTCATATCTTTAATGACACTCGCAGGACTAAGAGGAATCGAATGACGTGTGAATCATAAAAATCGGCCCAGGCGTTTAGTCTGTATAGTGCTTCAAAGGAACAAACATACATACATACATACATACATACATACATAGACTGATGAACACATAACCCTCCTTTGCGGTGCGCAGTCGGGTAAAAAGGGAAAACTTGGCTTTGCTGTTACAATAAATAAGGCAAAAACTACAGGTAGCAGGTACCAGCAAATCAGGAAACCCCTTTCCTGTGTCCCTTAACTGTGTTACCCCGAATTAAGCGCGAGCGAAGCCGCGGGCAAAAGCTAGTTATATGTATATAAGTTCCGTGTGATGGATAGCTTGTTGTCAGCAAGAAATTCCCTATGGAAAATTTCCAACACTTGCTTGTAGTTTGTTCACAAATTTAGAAACATCTATTTCTTGTGAATTTATGCTGATTCGACAATGATAATAAAAGAATAAAACTTGCTAATCTTAACGACATTCCACATTCTACTACAAATGTATTTTCACTAAAATCCAGTTTTTTATTTATAAACTAAAAAGAATTTGCCGTTTAAATATAAAAACTGTTGTATTTACAATAAAATATTTATGCTACAATAATTTTATTAATTAATTAAGTATCTTTCTCGTTATCTTTTAAATTCAAGTTTTTTTTATAAATATTTTTTAATAAACTCTGAACGCTTGGTTTAGGGCTGAGAGTCCAAATTCCAACAGTGCAAAAATTACTTGAAGTGTTACCAGGCAACAGGGGCTCATAATTAAAAGCTTTTAATTGCTGAATTGAATAAATGGCCACCATTGTGTGGTGGAACAGGGGAATAAAACCGCACGGTGATAACATGGTGCACAGACTTCCTTTCTATTGATAACGAATTACGTTTTAATGTATACAGTCATGTCTGTGATTAACGTTGGATTAAATGGAGTTTGTTGTAAGTGTTTGGGTAGGTACTGCTACTTGAATTCACGTGATAATCAAGTACACACGAGGACACATCAAACTAAACATAACCAGTTTATCTCCAGGTTGATGTGTATCGTCGCGTCAAATGTTGGCAAAATTCTGGCACTTGTCAAACGTTTTCCATTATCCTATACTCATATAATAAATGTGAAATTAAATCTGTCTGATACCTTTTAACTCCCTTAACGGCTGATCATATTTGGGTGGTCACAAGGTATGTGCAATAGATAGAACTTGACTTGTATTGGATATAAAATACTTCCTATTTCGATAAAACGTTCCCCCCATATTATAATTTCCGAGGTCCAAGTAGGTAACACTCTGCGTAGTTTGAAAGTTGCGCCTGTTGGACATGTAATGAGGAGGGATGAAGCACATGTGACTAAAAGAGTGATGGATCTAAATGTTTATGATCGGACAGCGAGAGGAAGGCCAAAGAAAAAATGGATGGATTGTGTAAGGAATGATATGAAGGAGAAAGGAGTGAATGATGCCGTGACGTCTGATAGGGGAGAATGGAAGAAGAAAACGTCTTGCGCCGACCCCAAATGGGATAGGACAAGGGCAGGAAAATAATGAAGTAGGTAGCACCGCAATCAATAAATGAATAAATAATAATATGATATGTACCCGGACTGGGAGAAAGCGAATTTACCTAGATATGAGAGCTAGCTATATCGATGTTTGGCCCAGTAAACCCCTATAATGCAACTTTCGTCAAAATCGTTGGAGCTATTTTTCAGTACGTGTTTACAAACTAAAAAATGTTGCTCATTTAATAGCATAGAAACAGAGGATTATATACAGTTGCGTCAAATCTTTAAAACAAAGCGTTGTTTAGTCGAAAGTATGAGAATGCGGATTAGTAATCTCGATATTTTGGAGTTGTTATTATATTGGTCTCTAAATAACCGCACGTGTGATATTGGAGCATATCATATTGCAGCATATTGTTATTGTTATCGAAGGAAACTTAAACCCAAATAATACAGTTCTGGGAACACAGAACGGGATATTCCCAGTATATGTATTACCAGGTAATCCTCACACACCCAGGTTGATGGAATTCTAGAATCGTCATCATCTGCCTAGCCCTTTCACTACTATGTTGGTTGACTTTCAATCTAGTTGGCCACCTTTTTAAGGGTTCCGTACCTTAAAGGAAAAACGGAATCCTGTTTCGGATCACTTTGTTGTCCGCCTATCTGTCTGTCAAGACCCTTTATCTCAGGAACGCGTGGAGACATCGAGTTGAATGATCTGGTATATCAATATTTCAATTTTTTTCCTATTCCTCCGCTATACTTTTCTAATTAATTTCGTTGCTGGATCCAAGACAGTTAAATTGTTCCTCCAGGACTTCGGCGAGCTTCATTGACTCGGCGCTTATCTGTTGGTCGCCACTTTTTAACCGACTTAAAAAAGGAAGAGGTTCCTTGTTCGACCGTATTTTTTTAATGTTTCACCGATTACTCAGCCAACTGTGAGCGATTTTTATAATTCTAGTTTTTGTTCGAAATGCTATAATTCCGAGGTGGTGGTCCCATATCAATTTTATTGATATAATAAGTACTTGGGTAGTTTATGAGTTATCGTCTACAATACCTTTTTTTTCTATGTCTATATGGATGATCTGCTAATATCTTTTAGTAACAATGGAAAATTAATACTCGATAAAAAAGTGAGATATCATCAATTCTTCATACCATAACTAAAAATACTATACACAAAAAGTAAAATACATCCGGAAGTTGGTGGCAAAAAGGTCAACGAAAGAAACTAGAGTCACCGATTTCTGGATGTAAAGCGTTTTTTTTTTAAATTCGGTTATGATTCTGTCTTTCGGGTGTGGGTTGAGGATGGTTTGGGAATAGTGTGACAGGCTTGTCCCAGAAATCGATCATAAATGTTTTTGATGCATGACTATGCGAAATTAAGTTTGCTGGTGATAAAACATCGTAATTATATTTAGAAGCTATCGTACAATATTCCACGTCTGCGCAGCATCTGCTTGCAGGGAAAGTAATGTTCCAAGCGAGTTTTATTTGTATAGCTCATCGAACTGAAAGCGGTCTCGTAGATCGCATCGTTACTGATTTTCTCCTTACATATTTATATCGGTTTTCTTTCATATTATAATGTTTTTGACCAAAATATGTGTGCAGCGTGTGCGTGTTATATCTTTAGGTATTTAAAGAGTTTTTGTACTATCGGAGCTTCCTACCGGATTAAAAAATAATATCCTATCCTAAGTCTACAATTTCATCCAAATATATTTAGGACGTTAATGCGTGAAATGTTTACATGCAGACACAGTTACTTCCGTATTTATATTATTAGTATGGACTTAGTTATAAATGACACTATGTTAGTTGTTTGTGCCTTCAAAACTTAGTCGATTCGATCGGTTAGTGAATCTGTTGTCAAAACCCACGTGATGTTATCGTGCAATTAAAATAGTACATTAATGGTAGAATAAATGTTATTTTTAAAAATCTGTGACTTGTGCCCGATTGGTCGACTGCCGAGCACGAGGATCTATGTTCGACTTCCATGTCGGGCTGTGTTATTGGGTTTTTCTTGGGTTTATCTCAATACTGCTACTGAGAGATTTCTACAAACTCTGTGGGAGCCCACGGAGTTCAGATTTGTGCCCTGTTGATGGTAATAGGCTCGCCACCTAAACCACGGGACTTGCACACTTCTGTCTAACCCTTTGGGGATAACGGCATGAATTACGTTATTTGTGTTTTTTTGCTCAAGGTTTTCCTGTATCTCTTGTCTTAATCATTGAAACAATCACCGATTGCAGTCGCGTCAAGATACCACTACAAAAAGGATTATTTTATCTAGGAAGTGGCAAAGGGCGTTTTGGAGGACTGACACACTAAAGAAAGAAAGAAAGTAAAACTGTTTAGTAGACTCGCACAGGACAATACAATAATAATTAAAAAAAAAAACTAATAAATAAATAAATTATAAGTAAAATTTAAGTTTAAAAAAGTTAGACAATCAACCAAAACTGTGAATATAGATTTTTTTGTTTTTTTTTTTTGAGAAATTCTCATAAATAATTTATTTGAACAGAAGAGAAGACCGAGCCAGAAGACAGCGGGCGACTCCGCTGCGAGACGTTCGATATCCAGCGTGTGCTGCAGCATGGCGCACATCTCATGGGCTCTGAGGGCAACGAGTACGACCTGGACGAGGAGCCCATCAACGTTGCAGGTAAACAATAACACAGAAGACCGCGTCGTCTCATCCACGAGACCTTTCATATCAAGCTAGTGAAATCCACTTCTCTTGTTTTTGCAAATCTCCACGATTCTGTGACAGCCCCATTCAAGTTTTCCTCGCAATGGCCGAACGACCAGCACCTCTTATTCCATTTATTGGATGCCAATGTACAACTTTGCACCACCCCAACTAATAGAATATTTTCTGGTAGTATGGCACACCAAGCCTTTTTGAAAGTGAAACTCGAAGTATATGAGATCAATAAACCAACACTAGTGTTGGTTTATTTCGGAGATATAGTAGTAGTCCATATTGGCCGACCAGACCATAATACCCGAAACTACTCTAATGCTAAGCCATACTATAGCCTAGCCTGTAAACTACAAAGCTACCATCAATCAATAATTATACAAGAGCTCTTTTACTTCACTACGATCTGCTTCCTTGTTTAGCCAAAATAAGATTGACTGCTCTCCAAAACAAGATGCCATATATTTATATTCTGATCGATCATTCGAGATAGTTTCACAACTTTCTGGCTTACTTCTTCACAGCTCCAAGGTATACAATTATAGGATTACTAGCTTCCGCCTGCGACTTCGTCCGCGTGGCATAGTGACTTGGGGCTAACGCTACTTTAACCCGCGTGAGATCAAAAAACATTTTTTTCTCTCCCCTTTTCTTCCCTCTATCTCCCCCTTTACTCGCATTTTTTTTAAATTGGCCTTTGTCCGTCTCTAGGGTTCCAACACTCCCAACTATCTCTGTACCAAAATTTATCAAAATCGGTTTGGCCATTTAGGCGTGAAGACTTAACAAACAAACTCACTTTCGCTTTTATAATATTAAGTAAGGTTTCTTGAATCTCCTCCACAGTTTCATGTGCAAGATTGTAGATTAGGGCGAAATCTAGAATGTTCTCGTAGATCACACACGAAGAAAAAGAAGACGTATATTAACCTTCGTCGCTAGACCGATCGATATCATAACAAATCATTGATTAACCGATTTACGAGTAGTACCTATTCCGTATAGACCATGAGTTCACGATGTTAAACGATGCTACAATTTAATACGCTGTAGTTTATTATAACTTGAAGCGTCGGCTTTTACGTCATCACACCATTCTGCACCTGCTCAGAATAAACAGTCTAGTTTATTTATAATTAAAACTCTTCTAGAACCAATAATGGACTATCTACACATAAGGAAGGAAAATTGACACTATTATTTATTTCGAAGAAGACTTTTTCCTACAACAACAAACTGATAAAAATATATTAAGCTAGGTAATAACTGTCAACAAATATTTGTGGTTTGGTCTTGTACCTGATAATAATAAAACCATGCCCCAGATTTTTTGAAAAAGGAAACAATTTGTTTTTTTTTTTTGAAAAATGATACAATTTGTTTTTTTTTGTCTTTGCCTCCGTCGTTTTTTGAAGCCTACGTGCTGGTTATACTGTTGACTAATAAAACAATCAATTGGCCTTCTTCATGACAGTATTTTTAAATTAGGTGACCCAAAAACTTAGACTCGATATTTCGACGCTGCTTCGTCGAAGTAGCCACGGTCCGGTCCGTCAAACTATGATAAGTTTACACAGTAAAAGCTGCCACAATTATGTTCAGGTCGCCGATAATCAGCTCAGCCGGGCGGAAAAACCAAACATATATACAGTGTTGATGCAGACCATTGAACTCGAAATCTTTCTCCGATGCGATAGTTTTATTGATCAGTGGGATGGTATGTTGGTCTGTGGCGTTTTTAGATTTTAACTTTTAAAATAGATTAGCTGATGCCAGCGGCTTCGCTCACGTGATATCGAAAAAAAAAGTATCCTATGTGTTATCGAGACTATATTCTACCTCTGTGTCAAATTTCATCAAGATCCTTTCAGTAGTTTTTTCGTGAAAGAGGATCAAATCATACATCCATAATCACAAAGTTTCGCATGTGTAATATTAGTAGGATATAGTAGGATTTACATTGTGGAATAAACACACTCGTTTATGATAAAATTGTGACGATCCAACAAGAACAACAGACCAGTTGATGCCGAACCGAATTTTGCTCTCGGTCTAAGACAGATAGATATATCAAATATTCTTTGTTATGTACATTATATGAATTACAGAAATGACACTATAGCCCTTATAACTAGGGTGACACAATGGGTGGAATCACCGCTAAGAGCGATCTTTTCGGGACAACCTTTGGATGTATTTAAGGGAGGAGGAGAGTCAATATTGTAGGTAGTCTGTGGCGTATTTGTGCGGAGTGACTTTACTGTTCACCATATACTACCAAATTCAATGGGGAGCTTGAAAATAAGTGTGTAGCCCACAAATCTTTGTTCCGTCCCACAAATCTTTGTTCTAAACGCTTTCATAGTAATCCAAATAATTCCCTTTAAATGTTCAGATTCGAAGGAGCGTCTGGCGAAACAACGGCAGCAGTTGAACGCCCGCCTGGGTCTCGATGTGGCTGCCAACCTTGGCGTGGATCTCAACTCCATGTACACTAACGAGGATCTATGTCCCGTTAAACCTGCCGTAAATAAGACTGATGTGTGCCGGGTAAGTTGATGGAAATAGATGAAAAGTTGTGTTCAAAATAATCAATATTCTTATGAAAACAGCTTTCGCGGAAAAGGAACTCTTCAAAAAAACATTACTTACTTTACTTGTCGGGTACTCTTAATTTGTCTCATCTAATAACTTGGCACTTAAATTCAAAACTGCAAATATTTTATTATTTTAGAAGGTATTGTTTTTGTGTTTGCAGGTTCGATTCTCGGGTCGGGCAAAGGGTTTCTGGGTTTTTCTAACAGGTTTTCTCAGAAGTCACATACTGTATCTGTGCCCGATTCATACCAATAGGATGCCTATTAATTGTACTATTAGGCTTACCTTTGGCTTACCCTTCGAGGATTCGTATTTTACCATTTCTTGAAATAACTTTATTTTCCTTGACCACGACCTTACTATAACAGTAATGCAATGACGTTCTTTTAAAATTAACCATCTACTGTTCCAAAGCTAACTTAGTAAGTTCCCAATAAGTTCCTCAGTATTTCATTCCGTCCACAGAGACCAGTACAAGAAATAGTAATATCTTCAAAGCCGCTAAGCTCCAGAGAGATGAACCTAGCCAAACGCAAGGCGCGACTTGCGTTCAGCAAACAAAAGTCGCGCGACTGCAGTGAAGATGGCCCGTCGGCGCCGCCAACGCCACCTGTCGAGCCTGATCGGAAGAAGATCAAATTGGAGCAGCCTGATGAATTTGTTTGTAAGTGTTCGATTCAGTTCTACTAAGGCGTCTCACCAAACAACTACAGTCCTCTCACATTTATTATACCTCTAAAGTTGCATCACCATCACTATCAAAATACTGACCTCTGAGTTTGTTTCGGCTGTTTCTTCTCAAAGTAGTCGGGTAAGAAACACCGGCCTCGTCTAGTTTAAAAAAAAACTTTGTTTATAAAAACCTACTTGCAAAATAAACATCATTTATATTATATTATAACTATTTGTAATTACTACTGTAGGCCTACCATGAGGTCTTAAAGCAGAACTTATTCCACTGAGGGAAAGAGATGGTGCTAGACACCCTGTATAGCTCTGTCTCTTTCCCTCAGTGGAATAAGTTCTGCTTTAAGACGTCATGGCAGGGTGGCTGGTCTTTATTGACGCAGCTGTTGTAATAGTTGCTGATAGGTTACCGACACTGACAGGAGTGACAGGTCTTTAATATTACTGTAGCTTTATCCACATCATTACAAGGTGTGCTACTATAGGTTGTGGATGTCAGATAGGCAGTCACTCTATATATAATCAGCAACCTTTTAGATTGACAGACAGTCGTTCCATATAAAATAACTGATATTCTGCAACCGTAACTTAAGTTGTTGGAAATGACTAGCTAGGCTGATGATCATGATGACGAAGTCAAGGTGATGAAGAGGATAAACTAATTGTAGTCCACAAATAGTTTATCCTCTCCATCACCTTGAGATGGATATAAATAAAATGAGAGTATGAGAGGCCAGTATTAGGAAAACACAGACTTGTAATGATAATAATTACACCTGCCCAAGAATTGCTAAATATTGTTCTTTTTTAGAAAAAAAAAACGTCCCACACTAGGAGTTTCTCCTGTATCGTGGGTGTGTTTACAAACAAATAAACTCACATACACAATCAACATTTATTATGTTGATCTACTTATAAACATTATGCTCTTATACTGTGCTGTTGATTTTATTTTCTTAGCTTTATTAAAAAGCGACGAAATAGGTACTGAATTTTACCAATTTGAAACAATAACCCGTTGAATGTCATTAGGTTACACAGTGGAACTTAATGTATGTAGCCAAACAAAGAAAAAAATACCAAAACTATTACAAGTACAAAATATGTTATTCTAAATCATTTACCGCTGTGATAAGCCTTCTTACAAATTACAATGGGTTTCATACTAACATAATAATTGGACAATTTATTGTAATCACAACAGACACGTCATTACTGTGGTTTTAATACAAATTTATGCTAATGTTAATAATGTTGAGTAAATTGCATAATAACGTTAGTATTGTCTTCGTTACATTGTAGAAGTAGAACCACCTCAATGCCATTTGTTCTGAACCACGCCAATAACTGCATATTATTTGGATTAAGTACATACATATTGACGGTTTGCACGGTTGGCGCAGTGGCTAAGCGAATGACTACTGCGCTGCTTGTCGCGGGTTCGATCCCCGCACACAAATATTCGTATGGCCTACAAATAATTGTTTCGGGTCTGGCTGTGTATGTGAGTTTAAATGTTTGTAAATGCACCCACGATACATGAGAAATTCCAACGTTTAAAAAAATATATATAAACTATGCGGTTTTTTGCCCTTGTTGAGATGGTATTTTAGTTTGCTGTCTGGTTTCAGTATGAGCTCGAACAGCGGCTCAGAGACACACCCACAGAGACAAGTTTTCCGATTTTGTATCCCCCCCCCCCCCCCCACACACAACGCCCGGCAATACAAAATGTTAATTGTTGCGCGTTTGTTATTCCTCGTTATTTTTAAAATACAAAAGTCGGTGGCAAAAACTCAATGAAACAAACAAAAGTCACCAACTTCCGGGAGTAAAGTTATTTTCCACTTTTCAGTTTTTTTTTTGGAAGTCGGTTATTTTTTTTTTTTTGCAAAAATAAGTTTTCGTTGCATAGCGTTGCCAATAAATTCCCAAATCAAAGCCTACTACGGTAGCTATAATTATGTATGAAATACGTACCTCATAATTAACACAAAATACATGAAAATGTAATGAGGAGTTCTCCGAGTTTTAATATCACTAACAGATAATGTGTTTTTCAATCATGTAAGAAAATGGATGTTAACGGATTAATCATTCTTTCGTTATCAGCTTACACGACACACTCAGTGCTGTGGTGCTATACGTATTAAATTTGTGATTATGCTTCTTATGAAATTGAGTGATTACAATCATCTGTTACGAGATAAAAGATAACATAAATAGATACTAGAATACCTTTATGATAAAATCTTGTTACTTATATAAATGTCATATTGTAGTTCAAATGAAATGAGTGCACCTAGCCAAAGATACAAGGACAAATTAAACAATATTGTAATCTACTTGCAATAACCAACTGGTATGTCAGACGATCGACTGCTGCGCTGCGTGTTGCGAGTTCGATCCCCGCACGAACAAATATTTGTAAGGCCTACAGATAGTTATTTCGGGTCTGGCCGTTTGTGTATGTGAGTTTAAATGTTAATAAAATGTTTGTAAACGCACCCACGATACAGAAAAAAATACTAGCGAAGGGCAACGTTTTATTAAAAAAAAAAACGTAACATACACGGCAATTATGTGAACCTTTGATATGCCCTTCGGAGTCGTTATTTTCATTTATGTATTTAGGATCTCCAAAAATAGGTGTACACAGATAGAGATATCAGCAAAGCAGAGGGTCTGCGAGGGCCACCGCCTGCCGGTGTTTCGGGTTGTTCGAAAGTGATACCGCGGCCTTGGAACTTAATGGGCAAAAGAAGGAACAAGGGTGGGGGGAAGTTATTTTGTGGTATCCCATCCACAAAAAAAAGGTTATAGTCCCAGGAGAACACAGCATGCTTAATAGAATTTACATCTAAGCTAACAAAATTATGATAAAAATAGAAAAAAATAAAATTAAAAAATAAAAGTTTAAAATAATTATAATAAAAAGCACTTAGTACTATTTAGAATTAAAATTAACAAATAGATAAATCTTCATTTTCTATATTTTGCAAGAGATTCACAGAATTCAGAGTTGGTTGTTTTTATCTTGATTGAAATCGGTGCATATCCAAATATGGCATTACGCAATACCCACACACTGTATTTAAACAAAGACTGCGCTTCCTCAAACGTGATACAATAAATAAACTAACCTACTCGTCTGCCTAACAAAGTTGGGGTCGGCTGTCAGTCTTAATGCAACTGAAATAGACATCACCGGTCTGACCTGACCGTCATAGACCAATTTGAATCGATTCGATATTTTTATACATTTTACTAGGTTTTGCCCGCGGCTTCGGTCGCGTTAAATTCGGGGTAACACAGTTCCCCTTTCCTGATTTGCAGGTTCCTGCTACCTGTAGTTTTTGCCCTTGCGCCTTATTTATTGTAATGGCAAAGCTAAGATTTCCCTTTTCTTCACTATTTCTCCTCATTTCTCACTTTAAAAAAAAATAGCCTATGTCCGTCTCCAGGGTACCAACTAACTCTGTACCAAAATACATCAAAACCGGTTTCACTTTCGCTTTTATAATATGTATTCTTTATTCTTTCTTTTAAACATAGTTCGGAGTATGGTAGTGTTAGAGGAAATACATACCTCTATCTATACTTATATAGTGGTGTTTAGATTAATGTAGTTACTACCTTTTAGGTGTTCTGCCTCCCCGCCAAGGTCAAGGACAAAGGGTCTTTTCTCCACAGTACAAACAATGTTGTTTGCTCTTACCAAATTGTATATAGGGCCGAGCCTTGCTTTCGAAATAAAACAGAGGTGTGGGTGTCTAGACGGGTGTGTCTATCAGCTGACTATAATAAACTTGTACAATCATTTAATAAACAAGAAAGTTCATTAAATAATGGACACGCTGTAATTGTGGTTAATTAGCGGATCCACGCCCTGGGCGTTAGGGTGTTAGTAAAATTTACATACATATATCATTGCGACTGTAATCCAATAACTGTCAAAATGTCTGTTTTGATAATTGTACAACCACATTTCGCCAGTTATTGTTAAGTCCCGTGTAATAAAGGTGAGCTTATTGCCATCAGAAAGCCTAGAATCAAAACTGCGGGTAATTGCTTATTTTCAAAAAACACTGACCTATATGGACATTCTATCTTAGTTCTCACCTTATTTTGACGGGCCTGTTGGTCTAGTGGTTAGTGGCCCTGACTGCTAAGCCGGAGGTCGTGGGTTCGATTCCCACCCAGGACAAACTTGTGTGATGAGCATGATTGTTTGTTCTGTGTCGTCGGGTGTGATTTATCTATAATATGTATGTATTTATAAATTATATAAGTATGTATATCAGTTGTCTGGTTACCATAACACAAGCTCTGCTTAGCTTGGGATCAGATAGCCGTGTGTGAGTTGGCCCAAGATATTAATTTATTTATTTATTGGGGCAGTAAAAAATAGATAGCTCAAAAGCATCACGTGTAATGTATGCTTACTAGTAACCAGTTGTTAGGAGAAAAGAAGGACTTAGAATCTGTTTTTGTGTATGACATGACGGTACTTCAATTTGTTTGGACCCTGAACCTCGCAAATAACATGGCGTAGTTAGCACTGTGTGTAGAGATCACCGGAATCTGATATTTATCTTTTATTTCCGTGAATAATAAACTGAAAAATCACGGCGTATAGGTATTTCGGTTATAGCGTAGGTTACCACCAAAATCTAATGAAATTTTGTCAAAAAATGCAAGAGTATGTTTTTGTAGTCACTTCTAGAGTAGCTCTCAAAAAGCTTAACAAATTCGCAATTCAGTTTAATAACAATAAACGATATCAAGATACATTCTGATCAGCACGCATCCTCCACAATGCATTATCTCTGATTAGTTTTAATCACCAGGGCGATAAGGTCGGAAGTCTAATAGACTGTACAGTCACTACCAACTAGTACTAGTAGTTTTAAAGTAGACTAAAGACTGGCTGGCTTAACCAAAGTCCCGCAAAAAAAAAAAGAAATATGTTCACGGCGATTTGAAAGAAAAAAGTTTAAAACCAATTCGGATGGACAGTTTTAGTCACGGTTCTAACCTAACCCTTTTAGTTCGGGTGCTCTTGCTTAGTCATTGCGACCATCAAAATGTGCAGTTTAGTCGGTTTGAGTTTATTTTTATAGCCATTTTTAGCCGTAAGCCGTAACAAACATATATGTCAGTACTCGTGACTGACAGCTATATGACTAGCGTGATCTCGCGGCCTAGTTTACATCAGCTCCGCCTACGCTCTTCATTAGGAGCATTAGGACCTATTAACTGTTAACTGCGAATAGGGCTACCATTTGGTTACTTTCCCTTTGAATATTAAAAAACCGGCCAAGAGCGTGTCGGGCCACGCTCAGTGTAGGGTTCCGTATAGGGAATGCAATCTCGATCTCGCGAGATCGAGATCTCGCGAGATCTCGCCTTATTTTTTGAGATTAATCTCGAAGCATAAAATGACGAGATCTCGGCCGAGATTGACGAGATTGAATGGCGGCAGTCAGGGACGCATTACGCTCGCAATTTACGCTGATGATGTTTTATAAGGAGTTATTTCCAAAACCATTCATAAGCCTTGTTTCTTTTATATTTATTATTTTTGTACTCTAACATAGGTTCAACTTAAGTCTACTGATAAGTAGTTACTGTAACCGTTTACTACATTAATGATCCATGCTCTTAAATGAAAAATAAGAACGGTTTACTGCGCAATAAAGAGTCTATTTTTTGTTAAAATTCTTTACCGTGAGAGATGTTGTTAATTTTTATATCTTTATAAACCCAAAGACTGGTAATTTTAATTTCAAAAACTTAATTGTGATTCGTATGTTCATTAATGGCTTAATTATTATTAATAGTAAATGATTACTAAATAAATGAGGGTTTTATTTTCCAATTCGTTCTGCATCTTACTCTCGTAATAAAGAAAACTAAGCTGTTTTCTTTGCGTTTTACTTACTTAAGAAAAACGATATTTTTTTAAATTTCAGCCGAGATCTCGAAATTCCCGAGATCTCGCGAGATTGACATTTCTAATCTCGCGAGATCTCGAATTTGCGATCTCGCCTCGAGATTGCATTCCCTAGTTCCGTAGTTTCCCGTCCGTCACAATTTATAAGTGTTCCCACTTATGAGTTTAAAGGTGGAGGAGGAAATTATTTTGTACAACTTTTTGTCTTTTTTGTACAAAAACTGTTGTGTCAATCAAGTTCAAAATGATTTTCATAGAAAGTCCTTATAAAGTACTACTTTTCAGATTTTTTTCATATTTTCTAAACTTATGGTTCAAAAGTTAGAGGGGGGGGGGGACACATTGGTTTTTACTTTTGGAGCGATTATTTCCGAAATTATAGACATTATTAAAAAATGGTTTTAGTAAACCCCTATTCATTTTTAAATACCTTTCCAACAATATATCACACGTTAGGATTGAAATTAAAAAAAAAATCACTTCCCACTTTACATATAGGGTGGCTACCCTAATAAAACATTTTTTTCCAATTTTTATTTTACCACTTTGTCGGCGTGATTGATATACATATTGGTACCAAATTTCAGCTTTCTAGTGCTAACGGTCACAGAGATTAAGCGAGGACGGACGGACGGACGGACAGACAGACATGGCGAAACTATAAGGGTTCCTAGTTGACTACGGAACCCTAAAAAAGGTCGAACATTATTTTTATATGGTACCTTTTTTAATCCTTACTAATATTATGAAAGCGAAAGTGAGTTTGTTTGTTTGTATGTTACCTCTTCACGCCTAAATGATAAACCGATTTTGATGAATTTTGGTACAGAGATAGTTAGGACCCTGGAGACGGACATAGGCTAAAAAAGAGTGAAAAACTTAGCATTGTTATTACAATAAATAAGGCGCTAGGGCAAAAACTACAGGTGGCAGGTACGTGCAAATCAGGAAAGGGGAACTGTCTTATCCCGAATTTAACGCGGACGAGCCGCCGGCGAAAGCTAGTCCCCCATAAAGTTGCTCGCTGCGGAAATGCAAATACTTTGCTACCGACACGGCACACCATCACAGGAAACCGTAGTTTTTGACTTTAGACTTTGACACTTTTGACACAAGAGTCGCGTTGGTGCAGCGCCCAACAGACGCCGATTCATTGTCAGGATCCGCGTTCGAATATAAATCCGTTTGACGGAACCTTAAGCCGGGAAGACCGAACGATAGGTAATCCTAACTACGAATAAATCGTGCTCTTTGTAATTGCACGAAGATCGTAATTTTTACATCACCAAGTTACGTGTATGCAGTTCTGACGTCAGTGTCTTTATGTAATGAGCACGATATCAACTGTAGTGGGGAGATAACGAGAAATCACGTTTTTTTGTCGTTGCACTTTTTTATGTTTGAACAATGACCTCTATCGTCTGAATGATACCGCAGAAATGGAGCACTGGATCTAACTGGACCCAGATATTTGTATTTTACATGGGCCGACTGCCTATCTGACCAAACAAAGCCAGTCAGTACTGGGTAATACGATACCCCTTGGTAAGACTGGTTGTCACACAGTCAGACTACTTATCAGGATACATATCAAATTATCCATCCACCCACCAAATTAACACAAATGATGTAACCAAGGTTTTGTAACAATATTCTGATTTAAAAGAGCATCCATGGAGTTTCTTGCCCATTCTTCTCCATAGAGATCTATGCTTTGGAATGGGCAACTACAATACTTTCACAGTTATTATGCCTTGTGATTGGGACTGTAGCTTCATTTTATTGTTATCAATGTTTCGACAGTTCAAAAGTGCCTGTAACTGGCCTACTTGAAATAAATGATTTTGATTGACCCTTCTCCTTTTTCAGTCCCTTCTGTTCCGGCCATATCCTTGTATTTTTTTTTGCTGATTTATTTACCACCAATAATAGCACCTATACAGATACATCCAATACTTTAGGTCACCTGAAATAACACTAATTGTCCAGTTATTGGTCTACCTCAACACCTTGTTCAAACCTTCATCTCTTCCACCAGTTGAAAGCACAGCACCCGTACCAGACTGCTCCGGCTCCTGGGTGGAATGCACGCGATGGCCTCTAGAAGCCTGGGCGGGGGCGCTACAGGCACAGTTGTTCAGTGCGACCTGGGAAGCCAGGCATGGTGCTGCCAGTGCGCTGCGGGAGCTACTGCGGGCCAGGATTGTTAATTCAGCTGGACATGATGCGAACATGTCTAGTGAGGAGGTGAGTTTACATTTTTGTTTGTCAATTCGATCGCGATTGAGTCCTTTGGAATTGAATTTAGGGTTTTGAAGCAGAATGTAAAAGTAAAATAAATAGCATCTGTAAGTAATTTACTTTTTACGCTACCTGTGTGAGTCGTTCATTGTGCTAATCGAAAAGATTTTTCAACATGACGTTTGTGAATCTGAAGTTCTGACAACCGAATTAGGATCAATTGTGAATATTAATTGATAGTCCATTTCGATCTTTAAGTAAAAAGTGAAGGATACAAAGAATATTTCCGTCTGAAAACAGTAGTCATTATTTGTTTTTTTTTTGGTAGATGGAGCAAGCACATCAGGAATGGTTAGAGGACATGGCACTAAGATTGCTTTGTGTTCTCGCGCTAGACCGATTTGGTGACTTCGTTTCTGATCAGGTATTTACTCAAAATATACAAAATCTCATATATCATGAATCACCCTTCCTTTTGGCCGTGAAAGATAATTTCACGCAATCCGTGCTCCTCATGTAAGTTGACCAAGATTTTTGTCTAGACTTAAAAGAGACTATGACCTTTGAGTTTGTTTCGGCTGTTTCTTCTCAGAGTAGTCGGGTACAAAACATCGGCCTCATCTAGTTTTTAAAAACGACGTGTAAAAGTATTTGTGAAAACTTACTTGCAAATTAAACATCATTTATTATTTGATTTTACCTTCGACAAATTCTTCATTCATCCGTATCATTTGATGATAAACGTCAAATATCTTTGTAGGTGGTAGCCCCAGTACGTGAGACCTGCGCACAGACACTGGGCGTAGCGCTGGCGCAACTAGGTGCAGCCAGGGTGAGGCGCGTGGCAGAGCTGCTGGCGTCGCTGTCCATGCACCCGCAGTGGGAGGCGCGGCATGGTGCGCTGCTCGGCTTCAAGTATCTGTTGGCGGCTAGACAGGTGCGTTTATATTTTACATTCATACAAAACTCACACTTTTTTTAACCATTTCAGTATCTTCATTTATAAAAAGTCATGTTGCTTGCTTATTGAATGGAACGATATGTCTATGTTTTTTTGTGTGCTTAATGAATTGGGCATTTAATAATTTTGCATGCTGTAAGGCAAAATATATCGGGATTATCATGAAACTGGCCATCATATCTGTACCTACATTTTAGCAAATAAATGATTTCTATTTTCTTTCGCAACCTGCCCCGATTTTGACGGCTACATTCTGAATTAACTCAGTTGTTATTTTTTTTTATTCAATTACGCGTGTGCGTGTTTAAAATATCGACACATACGCAACAATCTGATTGAACGTTAACGCGGATAAAATACGCCGCGTGAATGCGATGTTTGCTTAAATACTACTACGAAACTAAAACCAGCTCTGTTTTTTTCACTAGGAAGTAGCCTGCGAAAGTGGCGCTTTAGAGCACCTAATCCAAGGGCTCGGTGACTCAGCCGAGGACGTGTCAGCGGTAGCAGCTGGTGCTCTAGCTCCCGCGGCCGCCGCGCTCGCCAGCCGCCGCGCGGGCGCAGTGCGGGCTGTGGTAGCGAGGCTATGGAGGCTGCTAGCTGATCAGGATGAACTGGCGTCACCTGCCAACTCCTATATGGCGTTGTTAGCAGCATTGATGGCACTGCCCGAACCAGCTAGTTTGTTACAGTAAGTATTTTAGTCTTTTGATCAAATTGTCACGGATAGTTGATGGTTTTCTGTAAGCAAGTTAGAGTATTTTTTCCTTTGCCTAACAGCTCTGAGGAGTCAGTAGATTTAATTATGTATTATTTTAACTTACCAAATATTTACCAAATATTAGTTTATAATTCGTTTTTTCCCCTAAGTTGTTACTTAAGTAAATATTGTTCATAATTATGAGAACCAATTTATCCGGTATGGGGGTATATAAAAACGAATGTTTAAAAGTCAACTGTCTCATACTACAGCCATTACAACCACCTTCATTTCTCCACAGCCCAATCGACCTAGCAGACGTGTTACCCCGCCTCTGGCCGTACCTCGACCATTCAACCAGTTCCGTTCGTAAAGCTACCTTACAAACTCTACGTACACTAACCAGACCTCTAGTCACAAGCCGTCAAAAGAACGGTACAGATACCAACGGAAACAGTGAAAATATCAAAGAGAAAAATGATATTGTCAAAGGAAACAGTGAAGTCACTAATGGGGACGACGTCAGCAAAGGGGGTGACGTCAACAAAGAAAACGACGACAGAAAATGCGGTGACGTTAAAGACAGCAAAGTTGATGACGTCGATATGGAAAAAAGTGACATTCCCAAGGATCACAATGACGTTCCTGTCAAAGCAAACGTTTTCACGAACGGAGATGACGCAATGAAAGTGAATGACGTCGCGAATGGGGAGCTAGATCAGTACTTGAATTGGACGCCGGAGTTATTACAGGAGGCTATGAGGCATATCTACCAGAGGGTACTCTTCGAACACGTGCATGAGATACAGGAGATTGCTGTGCAGGTGCGTTGAATAAGATATTATGAATTGTAATAAAAGGCTTTGAAATTAAGTTAGTTCCCTGTGGTATTTGAAGCTAGGTTAATGGTTAGCACAGTTTGGGCACTGGCTGCGGATATTGGATATTTATAGGTAATTAAACTGGGTGGAAGGAACAGTAACACCCAGAGGATTACTACGTATAAGGTTAACTACATCATTTATTTTATTTTATTGTTGGTGAATAATGTATGTGGAAAGGATTTGGGAGCTTTGGTATTAGGTACAGTCACAAGCAATAACAATTATGTATACACTGACTTGATTGGAATTTTACGATTTCAAGAACATAGTATTTTGGAGGCTATATTATTACGATAAGTCTAGTCTAGTCTTACTACTTGCTTTGTCACGAGAAAATCGCTTTTGAAGTTTGTTTAGTAATATGTGTTATTGCTCGTGACTGTACTGAACACGTATTAAACTAGGAGCGGCGTCCTTTGTTGCCTCAACAGGAACCAGCTTTATTACTCTAGTTTATTTAATTTTCAACGTTAAAATCATAATAAGTAGTAAGTGAGGAACTATAGTTCCTACTCTATGTTTAATGCATGCCGTGGCAGCCTTTAATTAAGGCTACACTACATTTTTTAAAGATGTGAGCGTTTTAACATGTATGTTGGTGTAGCTTTGTTGGTTGTCCTTAAATAAATAAATAATAGTTAGCATTGTCATCCTACTTCCTACTACATAATATTATAAACGTGAAAGTTTGCAGGGATGTAAGGATTTTTGTTACTCTTTCACGCAAAAGCTACTGAATGGATTTTAATGAAACTTTACAATAGTATATTTTATTTTATTATGTTTGGGAAACTTACAGCTATTATTATTGAATAATTAATTACAGTTTTATGTAGCTGAAGGCCAATTACAAATTTCCACTTATAGTTAATAATATGTACAATATATATAACGATGGTTTAAACAATAGTAGGGTCACAATTGCACTTCTAAAACAGGCAATACTTTACTTCTTCATTTTCCTTATAAATATAGGTAGTCACAAATAAAATTTTCAAAAAAGATTTTTACAAAATAAAAATATGTACTTATGTTAGGAAAAAAAGTGGTTGCACAAAGTTTTTTTCAGTTTACGGATGCTGCAAATTAAGGGGTCAATGTCGACTTCCTGGCAGGTTTCGTTACAAACTCGACAGGCTCTTAAAAGAAATGAGTTCCCGCTATACGAGGTTCTTGCCGCGCAGAAATGTCGACCGATCCGTTCATGATTTTGAATAAGAATGCCAAATCTGCAATTCTTCTTCGTTCGTAAAGAGGAAGCATATGAAATTTTTTACAGCGTGTGAGATAATTTGGCAGATATGTACTTGAGCGGAATTGAATGTACCTTAAAAACTTCCTTTGAATGCTCTCCAAACGATCAATATATATATTATAGTTCGGGTTCCAGACTTGCGATCCATACTCTAGGTGACTACGAACAAAAGAACAATATAGTATCTTAACAGTCTTGATGCTTCTGAACTCTGATGAGGTCCTGATAACAAAACCAAGCGCTCTAGAAGCCTTGTTAACTATGTTATCTATGTGCTTGTCAAAGATAAGCTTTGAGTCAAAAATTATCCCTAATGAAACTCACTCTAGCTAGTGGGGAATCTAATAGTTTGTAAGTAAAGTTGATTGGGTTTGGTTTTCGTGTGAATGAGCATACATAGCATTTGGAGACATTCAGATCTAATTTATTATTTTTGCAGTATTATTCAAAATTGTTTAGATCTTCTTGTAGTAAAAGAGCGTCATGCTCACTAGATATTTGCTTCATAATCTTCATATCATCTGCATAAAGTAATATTTTTGAGTGTCGGAAGCAAGAAATAACGTCATTGATAAAGATATTAAACAAAAGAGGTCCCATTAACGAACCATGCGGCACTCCAGACGGAATGCACATAGCCCTAGAGGAGTACCCATTCAGAACCACGGTCTGACACCTGTTCTCAATATAAGAAGTTTTTTTTTTTTTTTTAATTTCTAAATCGTGCAATCAGTCCTTTGACTATGAGCAGATGTGTTGTCACAGATAAGTAAACCAGCGATAGAGATTACCCCTTATACCCATCGAGAGTAGTTTTCGTGTCAGGATAATGTGATCAATTCTGTCGAAACATTTACTATAGTCAGTATATATAACATCGACTTGAGACCTTTGCGACATAAACTCTGATTGAAAGTCACTACAAATAATTAAATTAGACGTGGTTGACCGACCTCTCAGAAAACCGTGCTGCTGTTCGCCAAAATTCTGTTTAAGGGCCGCATAGACTTGCCTATACACTATCTTCTCTAAAATTTTGGCAAACACGCATAACTTCGAGATCGGTCTGTAGTTTTCTACATGAGTTTTTGAGCCTCTCTTGTGTATCGGTGATATATATGCCGACTTCCAGATTGTGGGTATTACTCCTGTGTCTAGTGATCGTTTGAACAGGATCGACAAAGGGACACAGAGGCTTTTGGCACAGTTTACCACGAACAGCGGTGACACTCCGTCTGGTCCGGCTGATTTGTTAGGATCCGCTAGTCTAAGTAGCTTAAATATCTCATCGTCACATATTTCAATTGAACTGATATCAGTCGAGCAACTCTTAACAGGCTCTCCGGGGGTTTGTATATAGCTTATACATTAGAATAATTTATAGGCTACAATTCATAAAGATATATTGTATCACCACGCGAGTGAAACCACGAGGGGCGCTAGTTGTATATAATAACACTTACCATGCTGTATAAGAGATTAACAAGTTTCTTTTGTTTCCAGGTGTGGGAAAACTTCCTGAAATACGCGTCGTTAGGAGTGATCCTTATAGCGGCGTGTCCCATGCTGGCCACGTGGCTCTGTCTCGCGATGCAGCCCGCTCGCTTGCCTGTGGAGCCAGCCCTGCTGTTACATCCTCCTACTAAGGTATGCGGTCTTATAAACCAGTCTTTCTTCTCGCGCTTATATTATTTTGTCAGCGCTTATAGTATTTGTTTCTCTTTCCAGGAACGTCGCACCCGCACTACTTCGCTGTCATCGGAGAACTCCCTGCCGCCCGAGCTGCGTCCTAATCAGAAGTGGTTCATAGGCGGGTCGGAGTCGCAGCCCTCCGCCACTCGCGACCGGAACGTCATGCGCGCGCGCTGTCTCGCCGCACACATACTAGGTAAAGAAGTAGTTATACTTAGAGAAATTGTAATGTGAGAAAAACTTATGTCATTTCTAAAGGATGGAAGTAAAAATTCAGAGATTAGGTTTCGGAACTTTTATCACATCCACAAACCCACACTGAGCTCTCGTGAACCTGCCAGGGTTGCGGGTTGATCGAAAGAGATATCGCGGCCCTGGAACACAAAAGAAGGAACATAGATCGGTTTTAGTCAGTAAAAGCTTGACAAGTCCCCACCCCCCGCCGGTCCGCCCAGACCGGGGGAAGATATCTGATCATTTCCTGTCCGGAAAAAAAAAATTAAGCCCTTGTAATGGATTACTAAAGCTAAATCTTTCTATTTTTTATATAAATGTTTGCATGTTGGATGTCTTTTCAGGATACCTGTCATGTTACCTGGTCCAACCTGCGCCTGGTATAGAGTACAAAGCTGAAGATGAGAGCCCTATAGACTGTTATGTTAAGGTAAGTTAGATCTTGCAGTTCTTTCTGATAATTTTAATTAAATCGATAAAAAATCGATTGAGCATTGTCCGGACACTACTCTACACTACAGTACAATTATGTACCATTGATTAAGGCTTGAAACTTTTCCCTCCTCATTGTGTTGTATGATTGTAGGTGATGGTAGTATACCTCCGCTCAGGCAGCGCGCTGCAGCGCCTCGTGGGCAGCCTCGTGGTGTCGGCGTGGGCGCGGCACTCGCGCACGCACCAGCACTACCCGCCGCACGCGGGACTACACCACGGGGACCACGCACATACGGTAATGTGATGGTAGTATACCTCCGCTCAGGCAGCGCCTCGTGGGCAGCCTCGTGGTGTCGGCGTGGGCGCGGCACTCGCGCACGCACCAGCACTACCCGCCGCACGCGGGACTACACCACGGGGACCACGCACATACGGTAATGTGATGGTAGTATACCTCCGCTCAGGCAGCGCCTCGTGGGCAGCCTCGTGGTGTCGGCGTGGGCGCGGCACTCGCGCACGCACCAGCACTACCCGCCGCACGCGGGACTACACCACGGGGACCACGCACATACGGTAATGTGATGGTAGTATACCTCCGCTCAGGCAGCGCCTCGTGGGCAGCCTCGTGGTGTCGGCGTGGGCGCGGCACTCGCGCACGCACCAGCACTACCCGCCGCACGCGGGACTACACCACGGGGACCACGCACATACGGTAATGTGATGGTAGTATACCTCCGCTCAGGCAGCGCCTCGTGGGCAGCCTCGTGGTGTCGGCGTGGGCGCGGCACTCGCGCACGCACCAGCACTACCCGCCGCACGCGGGACTACACCACGGGGACCACGCACATACGGTAATGTGATGGTAGTATACCTCCGCTCAGGCAGCGCCTCGTGGGCAGCCTCGTGGTGTCGGCGTGGGCGCGGCACTCGCGCACGCACCAGCACTACCCGCCGCACGCGGGACTACACCACGGGGACCACGCACATACGGTAATGTGATGGTAGTATACCTCCGCTCAGGCAGCGCCTCGTGGGCAGCCTCGTGGTGTCGGCGTGGGCGCGGCACTCGCGCACGCACCAGCACTACCCGCCGCACGCGGGACTACACCACGGGGACCACGCACATACGGTAATGTGATGGTAGTATACCTCCGCTCAGGCAGCGCCTCGTGGGCAGCCTCGTGGTGTCGGCGTGGGCGCGGCACTCGCGCACGCACCAGCACTACCCGCCGCACGCGGGACTACACCACGGGGACCACGCACATACGGTAATGTGATGGTAGTATACCTCCGCTCAGGCAGCGCCTCGTGGGCAGCCTCGTGGTGTCGGCGTGGGCGCGGCACTCGCGCACGCACCAGCACTACCCGCCGCACGCGGGACTACACCACGGGGACCACGCACATACGGTAATGTGATGGTAGTATACCTCCGCTCAGGCAGCGCCTCGTGGGCAGCCTCGTGGTGTCGGCGTGGGCGCGGCACTCGCGCACGCACCAGCACTACCCGCCGCACGCGGGACTACACCACGGGGACCACGCACATACGGTAATGTGATGGTAGTATACCTCCGCTCAGGCAGCGCCTCGTGGGCAGCCTCGTGGTGTCGGCGTGGGCGCGGCACTCGCGCACGCACCAGCACTACCCGCCGCACGCGGGACTACACCACGGGGACCACGCACATACGGTAATGTGATGGTAGTATACCTCCGCTCAGGCAGCGCCTCGTGGGCAGCCTCGTGGTGTCGGCGTGGGCGCGGCACTCGCGCACGCACCAGCACTACCCGCCGCACGCGGGACTACACCACGGGGACCACGCACATACGGTAATGTGATGGTAGTATACCTCCGCTCAGGCAGCGCCTCGTGGGCAGCCTCGTGGTGTCGGCGTGGGCGCGGCACTCGCGCACGCACCAGCACTACCCGCCGCACGCGGGACTACACCACGGGGACCACGCACATACGGTAACATCGCGAATATTACCAACAACACACGATAAAATGAACCCCACTGTATGGAATCTTAGTAGGCCAAGCTTCTATAATTCGTTGTTGATCAGTGAATATCATAATTTATTCAAAATAGGAACTACCTATTCTATCGACTGACTGATAGATTTGTGGCAACTTGTAACCAGGTTACAATTAGATTTTTAAGATTTAGGAATAACCTATGTGGAAATAAAAAAAAAACCGGCCAAGAACGAGTCAGACTCGCGCATCGAGGTTTCCTTTAAACTTTAGACATAAACAGCCATATCTTTTAGTTGCGTAGACTTCGAGATATGATTTAAAAGCGGCCACAGATTAGAACGCATTCCCGAGTTAAAGGGTCTTGACGGACAGACAGACGGAGAACATAGTAATCCTATAAATGGTATATATAGGTTCCCTTTCTTTGTTTTGAGGTATGAAACCCTAAAAACAATTTAATGACAAAATGATCATTAATTAATGTCATTCTATAATACTCTTTCTTCCACTTTTTCAGGAGAATGAAGCTGACAAAGCAAATAGCGAAGATCAGAGCCCCATTTCAAGGTTGGCGCCACCTCTACTCACAAACACGCTGCACACAGCGCTGAACCAAGCTCTTTATTACGACGAGGTTGCGTTGAACTGCAATAGGTAAGATCTACTTCTTTCCATACAGCCTTGTTGGTGTAGTGCTCGCGAGAGTTACTGCTAAGCATGGTATTTTTTTGTGGTGGGAAATCATCAAATAACTTACCCCGCTCTAGGCGGAGCGGGGGGACTGTCAGACTTGTACCGACTAAAACCCACCCATGTTCCTTTTATTGCCTTTTACGTTCTGGGGCCGCGGTATCTCTTTCGAACAACCCGCAACCCCGAAGCATGAGATTTTGGGTTCCATTAAAAGATTGAGAAAAGTGTAACTGGTTTTTCCACCAGGATTTGGTAGCTGGATTTGTTCCCGATTGAAGGCAATAAACTTGTCCCCTATTACATGGGACTTAACAGTTACATTGATAGCCAAAATGTGGGTTAATTTAGGTAGATTCATCTCTGCGTAAACCTTCTATGAATATAGTCGCCATGGTGTGTTTGTATAAATTGAATTTCCAAATAAAAAGTACCGGCAGTGCAGAGTTAGAGATTAATTATTAATAGTCCTAATTAAATGGATAAAAACAAGGGTATAACTCATAATAGATTGAAGTAAGAAAAAATGCAACAACTAAATATTTTTGAGTTTTGAGGTATGATATTTCCCATAAGAATTATAATTCACTTACATGAGAAAACTTAACTGTATAAACATTAGTGGTGACATGCAGTGTCACAGTTTAATAAAAAATCATAACATAAAACAATAATCAACCTTGCCTTTGTACTCTTTGTTTTTATGTTGTTTTCCTGTGTTTTCTATTGTGCGTACATAAATTATTAAATAAATAAATAATAAATCTGTAACTAATTTCAGAATACTGCAAGAGGCTCGCGATCTACACGCAATGATGAAGCATTACAAGTTACCCGTCGACGGTGAAGAGTTGAGCAATATATTGAGGCTAGAACAGGTAACTAAATGTTAAACGTCATCACACCAGGCACCTCCTTCTTGCGATATCGTCATTCACACACTCCATTTATTGTATCTTTGGTCTACATCTTCTCATAAATGGCTAACATAGACAATAGTAAATTTGATTACCACCTCCATCCATCACATCACACACGCTCTCCAACTTGACTGTAGTAGACGGCACGGCTGGCGCAGTGGCTGTGCGAACGACTGCTGCGCTGCGTGTCGCGGGTTCGATTCCCGCATGGAACAAATATTTGTATGACCTGCAGATAGTTGTTTCGGGTCTGGCTGTTTGTGTATGTGAGTTTAAATGTTTGTATACGCACCCACGATACAGGGGAAATTCCTAGTGTGCGGCAACGTTTTTTATAAAAAACTACCCATCATTTGCACACTATTATTATGTTTTCAATGAACCAATTATGTGTTCTCAAACTTGTGTCAATCTTGTATTTTTCGTATAATTAACTATTATCTATCTATTCATCTTGAAGTTGGTATATTTATTTAAATGGCGTTTTATGTATTACCAGGTAGGGTATCTAACAAACATGTCGCAACCGCTGGTGGCCGCGATGAAACTGAAGCGGGTGGCTCAAACGTTGGAGGAGAGGCGGAAGAACTTACAGACTGCTGTCAACCAGTGTACTATTGAACAAGGGTCGTTGAATGTCTCGTGAGTTTCTTGATTTGAAAGTTATTGAATAAGTAATCGACTATTGGACGTGACTTGCAGTCGCCACGTACGGTTGTGACAGATGCTGGCCAGTATTAGACAATTTATGGTTTTTTCTGTAAGGGCGTAAGCACAAGGGTAGTCTGCGGAGCTGAATGGCCTTTTTCATGAAATATTGAATGGGATTAAATGAACTTAGAAGGTTGTATTGATGATTTAAACTGTTATTATTCCGAACCATACCATTTGAACAATGTTATGCTTGTTTATGTATAACTTAGTGTAAGATTCTATGTATAACTGTTTACTGTTTGTATTCCTAAAACAAAAAAAAAATATTGTCATTAAGTGAAGACAAGTCAAAAACATGTTCACTCCAACTTGTTTTATTGTGGCCGAATTGTTGGCAGTGTGTGTCGATATTGCGGCGTATGATAGAGCATGAAATTACTAGATTTTTTGTGATATGTTTCTTTAAGAAAAAAAAAACATTATTTTATCTTTCAGTGTCCAAGCAGCAATAGCAGGCGCTTGCGCAAACCTACACCTTCTACCTGAGAAACTGAACCCAGTTGTGCGACCCCTAATGGAAAGCATCAAGAAGGAACCTTCGGAAGAATTGCAGCAGAACTCTGCTGACACCCTCGCTGCGTTGCTGTCGCAGCTCGTCAGTAGAGAGCCCTGTCCGAATAATAAAGTACTTATCAATCTCAAGGCGTTTTTGAGGTTAGTTCATATTTCACAATTTTATACTCGTGCCTCGTGTTCGTCATAGACTTTGTTGCTGGAAAAGTACAAGGAATATCGAGTTTTATAGAGAGGTTTGGTTGATTTGGTCATCATAGCCTTTTTTTTCCATAAAATTCTCATTTTTTATGATCTTAGATCTCATCGAATCTTGTTAGTTATGATACAATGACAACAAACATTGCGATTTGATCAACTTTGCCCTTTTTATAGCGATCTAAATACAAAAGGATGAACTGTTTAACTCTTATGGTTAAATGAATTTAAAAATTTGGTCATCATCATTGTCCTGCCCATGTCCAAATTCATTTGGGGTCGGCGCAGCATGTTTTTCTTCCATACTTCTATTACTAGTCATCTCAGCAGACACTTATTTAATTGCCATATCATCCATTACACAGTCTAGCTCTCGTTTCTTTGGTCCACATTCGTACTGAAAACTTTCCTCACGACATTTTCCTCATTACTCCGCATCACAAGCACGTACCAAGCCAACCGATTACCACAGACTACATCCTAGTTACTCTTTTCTTATTTTATCCATTTGACTAACACCACACATCCCCCTTAGCTTTTTATTATTCTCAATATTCAATTGTATGTATTTTTGTAGGTGTGACCCAGCATACACGCCGCGCATTTCTTTAGAGAGTACGGAGGAAGCAAATGGCGACTCTGGGAGCGGAGATAGCGGTCATGAGGGGAAAGGAGAACAGATACCGCAAGCTCCAGCGAGTATGTATTATTTATTTTAGTCTCAAAGATAACGTTCAGGTTGGTGAGCTAGTCGTTTCATGTTATAGATGCAGTTGCATACCTAATTCAGCTGCATCTAGTTAGACTGAAACTGACTGACCCAACTTGTGTACCGGTGGTTGAGAAAAAAATAGGCGGCTGAACAGCGTTACCCGGTACAGCAAAGTGGACTAGGTCTATTAGTTAAAAAATTGTCAGAGGCGTCCAAGGAATCTCGATTTATGCCTTACAGATAATTTCGATGAAAATCACAAGCGGGGTGTTGTGGTTTATTTTTAAACCGACTTCAAAAAAGGAGGAGGTTCTCAATTCGTTAGAATCTTTTGTTTTATGTATGTTCACCGAGTACTAAAAGACACCTGGACCGATTTGCAAAATTATTATGCGATTTTTGTTTGATAGGGATACTTCCCAGGTGGTCCCATATCAATTTTATTTATATTCCTTAGATAGTTTATGAGTTATCGTCTACATTTTTTTTTCTCTATGTGCATAATAATATGGATTATCTGCTATTCTTTCCGTAACAATGGAAAATGAATACTTGATAAAATTTATGTGATATATCATTATACAATAATTAAAAATGCTGAAATAAAAAAATACGTGTGGCACTCGGGGACTGCCGCGGTAAAGCTATTGCATAGCATTTTTTATCAACTTATGCAATAAATAAAAACAATCTAAATAAAATATTTAAAAAGTACTTCCAATGAAAAAAAAAGAAACATTTTTTTAACAACTTAGACAAAAAATAAAAAACTAAATATAATTTTTAAAAAGTACTTCCAATGAAAAGAAGTCGCAAAAAGAAAAACAATACCTTGGGCATGGGGTCTCATTGCGAAGAAAGAAAAAATAGTTCAAAAAAACCTCAATAGATGGCGTTATGTGTATCGATTTGTTTTTGAAGTTTGTGTAACTGTTTAAATTTGACCATGGAAGAAGTATGTTCTTGTTTTTAAAAATCCCCATAACACAAAAATCAGGAATAATGGGCTCCTAGTTCCAAATTCCATGATTTTTCTAAATAATATTATGGTGTTGGCTCTGGTGAGAACAATTTGTACTACGTTGTGGTTAGGTAACTCATTTACTGTTATTTCTACTAATAGATGGCGTTGTTTTCATTTTCTGAGTTTTACTACACAGCTCAATATTACCATTTACCATACCTATTTTGATAGAATGAAATATTATGAAATACAAACTATACTTATAATAAATCTGTAGAAAGGTAAATTTTGTACATGAAATATATTTCCAAAATAACTATCAGGGGGTGATTAGTGATCGATACTGATGCCAAAAATGCAATCAGTAAAAAAAAATTCTGTCTGTCTGTCTGTATGTTCGTTATAGGAACAAAAACTACTGGACGGATTATATTATTCTTCATACTCCTGGGCAGGTTATAGTATACTTTTCATCACGCTACCAATAGGAGCAGAGCAGTGAAGGCAAATGTTGGTAAAACGGGAGAAGTTACTGCATTTTTTTAGGCTTCTGTCGCGTGTGCAACCTACTAGGCGCCTTAACTATTAGGTTAAGGCGCCACCCCGACCAAAACGCCGCTCAAGCCGTTTTTGTGCAGTTTTCTGGAGCTATCTATTTGTTATTTAAAACGAACTAAGTAACAAAAAAATACATAAATTTCTTTGTAATCTTATTTTCTAATGGAAACAAGATTCAAGATTCTCTCTGTAGATTTATTCATATTGAGTACTTAATTATTTAGTTAATCTTCTTACAGCAAAAGCCAGAAATGAGAAATAATTAACAATAACTTGCATCTCCTCGCAAAGTAAACATTGTTTAATTTAGCTACTGACACTAATGGATAGGTACACAATTTTATAATGAACATTTTGGTACAAATATTTTTTTCCAAAAACCCAAAACTTTATTTTATATAAGTAGTTTTTTTTTCCAAAAAATGGGAATTATTCGCTACTGTTACTCTTGCGCGGCGAAGAGGGAATGAATGCTCAAGGTTATTTGGTTAGGGTACCTACCGCCTTAAAGCTACTCAGAAATCATGTATAACGGAAATATTCTCCTTAAAATTATATTAAAAAATATTTCACGACAGCATATGTCTATCTTTTATGGTTGACTCAGAAAAACACGTGTAACTCCCGATAGCAGTTCGGAACTTTCTGAGTATATTTGTCTACTCTTAGGTTTATAGCACACTCACTACTCATCCCTTATTAAAAAAAGTTAACATTATTACCTATTCAATAAGCCACCGCGCGTGAATACTGAATCATGCTATAAGGATTATTTTTGTGTAACGGTCGCCGCGTCTACCGTAATATTTGGCTGTTGATGCGAATAGACGTTCAGAGTGTTCGGCCTTATTGACAGACAATGCTTATCAAGTCTTTAAATAATTTATTTTTAGATTTCTTTTGTTGTTATTTTATAAAATAGGTACTTATTAGTTGTTTTGGTAGTGTTTAAATTAAATAGGTAATCGTTCAAATTACGAATTATTAATAGTTTACATTTAATTTCTTTTTAGGTGAAGTAGTAGTAGGTACGCATAGATTTTTAGATACCCCGAGTTTTGGTTAATTTATGTTGTTTTTTTATATTAAGTAGGTAAAAGCGTAGGTACTTTTATTAATTATATTATAGGTATTATTAATTAAGTACAGCAGTGATAGGTTTTTATCACAGTTTTTATTTTTAAGTGATGTAGGTATAGGTATAGATAGATAGTATTGGAGAGGCGTTTTAGCTTTATTTTCATTTCTTTTTTTGTACAAAGCGCAAGGTCATCCCCACTCTATCGTCTAGCGCCCAAGATTCGAGCCGGTAAGTATAAGTACTTACCTACTTTTGTAGTGTACCAACACAATATACAAATATTACTTAGTACCTACTTAGTTAAGTAACAACTTGTAGATAAAATAAAAATATTCTACACACTCTCAGAGTCTGTTAAAAAATAACTCCCTGCTTAAAATCATCTACTTTGCAGCAATAGTAGATTATTAACCAAGGGGATAAAGCAGTGTCTTCTGTCGCGGGTGACGATTTAAATCGCGAGCGTAACCAAGGACCCGAGGTTTACTCCCGAGCGTAGCGAGGGTGTTAAAAACTTAAATAACGAGCGAAGCGAGGGATTTAAGATGAGTCCTGAGTGTAGCGAGGAATTTAAGTTCACCCAAGACTAAGACAGCTTTATCACCGAGGAAAATACTCTACTTTTCGTACCATTTGCGAAAAAATGAACACAATAATAATATGAGATAATTAACATCGTAACGTATTTTTAGAACATTAACTTATTTATAAAAATAAACTTAACGTTTATGTATTTGAAGAAAACAAAATCGCGGCAATATTTTTTGTCGGAAAAGCAAAGGCATCAAGCCTTTGCTTTTCCACACACGATTTGCCGCGATTTTGTAGAAATTGGCCGCCTCGTCGGTTTTCGTAATTTTATTTAAAAATCATAACTGCATAATAAATGCGTATTCCTTTTTCAAAAAGATGTATAATGCTTTTTATATAAACTCAATGGTGTAGTAAACACAGATGTAGTTCAGTATTTTCGGTAAGACGTATTCCAAATTTAAATCACATTCTCCCCCTAGAGTATGAATGAAATTCAGTACAATTTTCTTTCCCTGTTGTTAACAAGTGAAACAGTTGAGCAAGTGGTACGAAAATATCATTTTCGTACCACTTGCTCAAAAAAGTGACATTCTATGCCACAAAAAGCGAACATAACAATAGTCATTTTTAATCTGTTAAAAACAGGGAAAGAAAATTGTACTGAATTTCATTCATGCTCTAGGGAGAGAATGTGATTTAAATTTGGAATAGGTACTTACCGTTTATACTGAATTACATCTGTGTTTACACCATTGAGTTTTTATATAAAGCATTATACATCTTTTTGGAAAAGGAATACGCATTTATTCTGCAGTTATGATTATTAAATAAAATTACGAAAACCAACGAGACCGTATTCAGAGCTTGATGCCTTTGCTTTTCCGACAAAAAATATTGGTCTTGGAATTTGTCGTATTTTTGTTATCTTCACATACATAAACGTTAAGTTTATTTTAATTTATTTTTATAAATAAGTTAATGTTCTAAAAATACGTTGCGATGCTAAATTAAAGCGACAGTGACAGTGAATTGTCGGATTCCATCAGTGCAAATACTGCCGCAATTATACTCATCAACAATAAATGTACCAAACAAAAATGTAACTCTCTCATCAATAATTGGACCAATGTTTCGAATGTTAACTTTTACTTTTAATTGTCATTATTTTTAATAAATGCTTATCTCATATTATTACTGTGTTAATTTTTTCGCAAAATGGTACGAAAAGTAGAGTATTTTCCTCGGTGATAAAGCTGTCTTAGTCTTGGGTGAACTTAAATCTCTCGCTACACTCAGGACTAGTCTTAAATCCCTCGCTTCGCTCGTGATTTAACTTGTTAACAAGTGAAACAGTTGAGCAAGTGGTACGAAAATATCATTTTCGTACCACTTGCTCAAAAAAGTGACATTCTATGCCACAAAAAGCGAACATAACAATAGTCATTTTTAATCTGTTAAAAACAGGGAAAGAAAATTGTACTGAATTTCATTCATGCTCTAGGGAGAGAATGTGATTTAAATTTGGAATAGGTACTTACCGTTTATACTGAATTACATCTGTGTTTACACCATTGAGTTTTTATATAAAGCATTATACATCTTTTTGGAAAAGGAATACGCATTTATTCTGCAGTTATGATTATTAAATAAAATTACGAAAACCAACGAGACCGTATTCAGAGCTTGATGCCTTTGCTTTTCCGACAAAAAATATTGGTCTTGGAATTTGTCGTATTTTTGTTATCTTCACATACATAAACGTTAAGTTTATTTTAATTTATTTTTATAAATAAGTTAATGTTCTAAAAATACGTTGCGATGCTAAATTAAAGCGACAGTGACAGTGAATTGTCGGATTCCATCAGTGCAAATACTGCCGCAATTATACTCATCAACAATAAATGTACCAAACAAAAATGTAACTCTCTCATCAATAATTGGACCAATGTTTCGAATGTTAACTTTTACTTTTAATTGTCATTATTTTTAATAAATGCTTATCTCATATTATTACTGTGTTAATTTTTTCGCAAAATGGTACGAAAAGTAGAGTATTTTCCTCGGTGATAAAGCTGTCTTAGTCTTGGGTGAACTTAAATCTCTCGCTACACTCAGGACTAGTCTTAAATCCCTCGCTTCGCTCGTGATTTAAGTTTTTAACACCCTCGCTACGCTCGGGAGTAAACCTCGAGTCCTTCGTTACGCTCGCGATGTAAATCGTCACCCGCGACAGAAGACACTGCTTTATCCCCTTGGTTAATAATCTACTATTCAAGAGCTATTTCGATATTATAATCATCTGCCTAGCCATTTCCCAACTATGTTGGGGTCGGCTTCCAGTCTAACCGGATGCAGCTGAATATCAGTATTTTCTAAGGAGCGACTGCCTATCTAACCTCCACAAGTTGTGGAGGTTAGCTTAGGGTTGTGAATCACAACACAACCCAGTTAGTACCTACTGGGTAATACTTACGATACCCCTTGGCAAGACTGGTTGTCAGACTTTTGGGGACACTGACTACCTGTAACGACTGTCAAAGATCTACAAATGATAGCCGGGACCAACGGCTTAACGTGCTTTCCGAGGCACCGAGGAAATTCGGTATGTAACGGGTGGTCACCCATCTACAGACCAACCTAGGCAAGCGCGGCTTCACCTAAAGATCGACCCGAGCGGCTGCTATTATTTAGCCACGAGCTCCTCTATTCGCTATTTCGATAATATTATAAATAACTTTGATTGACTTAAATACTTGATAATTATCATATTTTGAACCTAACAAATAATAACTAAGTCTACCGAAAAACATGTAGCTACACCCCACGCACACCTCAGATAATATAATAGTAGGCATGAAAGAACGTGAATTTATTAATGGCGATTGCCGAGTGACTGACGACGTAAGCTTCAAGGTCAAAGGACCTATTAAATACCTTAGTTTACAGTACAAAAGTACAGTTTGGTTTTATCGCCATCTATTGGTTCTCTGTAAAATAAACTGAACATGAGCTATCGCTGCAAGCACCATCTAGCGCCGTTGTGAGTAAAAAAAAATAGCCCGGATAGCCCGGAGAAATCACGAAGTTACGGCGGTCACGTTTCTTTGTATGAGATGGAGTATCTGTACGCTAGTATTATATTATCTGTGCCTTGGGTTTGATCTAGCGTAATGTCGATTGACTATCCGATTCTCTACCAAACACGCTATTAGAACATTAGAATCGGGATTGAAATAACTGACCGTATTGTGTAAACGACGTTAGACAAGCCACACCTCCGTGCCCGTCGGAGTGGGGAGCGTCATGTTTTTCTTCGTTACGGAATTTCTGGATTCGGTCCCCGCGCTCAAGGCCCGCGATAGAAGCTATGCAATAGCTTAAAAACTTTTTTGTAAAAAATAAAACAATTTCCAAAAAAAAAGTGGGATGAAAAGTTTTTGTACTCACATAATTGGGTCATAATGTGCGTCGCGTAGTCAGGTAAAATTAACTATTTTGTTAAAATTTTGCGATCGGTTGCAAAGCAAAGCAAGCTCGGTAAGCCCACTACAACGCGCGGTCGGCCGTAAGCGTACGTAATGAATGGTAAAGTTCATGAGGTGACTGTCGCGGATGCGCCCATTGCCACTTCTCCGTTTTTAATATTTCAATGATTATCCCACTACTGCGTAATGAGATCTCTCCCTGCTCTACACAATTCTGCATTAGGTATGTTGATAACGGCTAGTCCTTGTAAACTGAGTTATTGTAAAATGTATGAAAGTAAATTGTAATTGTGTAGTGGACAAGCACCTGGGCATCCTGACGCTGTGGGAGCAGCAGCGATGTGCCGAGCGGAGCGCGCCGCGACGGGGGCGCCCGCCTGCCGCCGCCGCGCTCGCGCTCGACCAGCTACTGCCGCATGAGGATGAGGTAACTAAGCAGCGATGTGCCGAGCGGAGCGCGCCGCGACGGGGGCGCCCGCCTGCCGCCGCCGCGCTCGCGCTCGACCAGCTACTGCCGCATGAGGATGAGGTAACTAAGCAGCGATGTGCCGAGCGGAGCGCGCCGCGACGGGGGCGCCCGCCTGCCGCCGCCGCGCGAGCGCTCGACCAGCTACTGCCGCATGAGGATGAGGTAACTAAGCAGCGATGTGCCGAGCGGAGCGCGCCGCGACGGGGGCGCCCGCCTGCCGCCGCCGCGCTCGCGCTCGACCAGCTACTGCCGCATGAGGATGAGGTAACTAAGCAGCGATGTGCCGAGCGGAGCGCGCCGCGACGGGGGCGCCCGCCTGCCGCCGCCGCGCGAGCGCTCGACCAGCTACTGCCGCATGAGGATGAGGTAACTAAGCAGCGATGTGCCGAGCGGAGCGCGCCGCGACGGGGGCGCCCGCCTGCCGCCGCCGCGCGAGCGCTCGACCAGCTACTGCCGCATGAGGATGAGGTAACTAAGCAGCGATGTGCCGAGCGGAGCGCGCCGCGACGGGGGCGCCCGCCTGCCGCCGCCGCGCGAGCGCTCGACCAGCTACTGCCGCATGAGGATGAGGTAACTAAGCAGCGATGTGCCGAGCGGAGCGCGCCGCGACGGGGGCGCCCGCCTGCCGCCGCCGCGCGAGCGCTCGACCAGCTACTGCCGCATGAGGATGAGGTAACTAAGCAGCGATGTGCCGAGCGGAGCGCGCCGCGACGGGGGCGCCCGCCTGCCGCCGCCGCGCGAGCGCTCGACCAGCTACTGCCGCATGAGGATGAGGTAACTAAGCAGCGATGTGCCGAGCGGAGCGCGCCGCGACGGGGGCGCCCGCCTGCCGCCGCCGCGCGAGCGCTCGACCAGCTACTGCCGCATGAGGATGAGGTAACTAAGCAGCGATGTGCCGAGCGGAGCGCGCCGCGACGGGGGCGCCCGCCTGCCGCCGCCGCGCGAGCGCTCGACCAGCTACTGCCGCATGAGGATGAGGTAACTAAGCAGCGATGTGCCGAGCGGAGCGCGCCGCGACGGGGGCGCCCGCCTGCCGCCGCCGCGCGAGCGCTCGACCAGCTACTGCCGCATGAGGATGAGGTAACTAAGCAGCGATGTGCCGAGCGGAGCGCGCCGCGACGGGGGCGCCCGCCTGCCGCCGCCGCGCGAGCGCTCGACCAGCTACTGCCGCATGAGGATGAGGTAACTAAGCAGCGATGTGCCGAGCGGAGCGCGCCGCGACGGGGGCGCCCGCCTGCCGCCGCCGCGCGAGCGCTCGACCAGCTACTGCCGCATGAGGATGAGGTAACTAAGCAGCGATGTGCCGAGCGGAGCGCGCCGCGACGGGGGCGCCCGCCTGCCGCCGCCGCGCGAGCGCTCGACCAGCTACTGCCGCATGAGGATGAGGTAACTAAGCAGCGATGTGCCGAGCGGAGCGCGCCGCGACGGGGGCGCCCGCCTGCCGCCGCCGCGCGAGCGCTCGACCAGCTACTGCCGCATGAGGATGAGGTAACTAAGCAGCGATGTGCCGAGCGGAGCGCGCCGCGACGGGGGCGCCCGCCTGCCGCCGCCGCGCGAGCGCTCGACCAGCTACTGCCGCATGAGGATGAGGTAACTAAGCAGCGATGTGCCGAGCGGAGCGCGCCGCGACGGGGGCGCCCGCCTGCCGCCGCCGCGCGAGCGCTCGACCAGCTACTGCCGCATGAGGATGAGGTAACTAAGCAGCGATGTGCCGAGCGGAGCGCGCCGCGACGGGGGCGCCCGCCTGCCGCCGCCGCGCGAGCGCTCGACCAGCTACTGCCGCATGAGGATGAGGTAACTAAGCAGCGATGTGCCGAGCGGAGCGCGCCGCGACGGGGGCGCCCGCCTGCCGCCGCCGCGCGAGCGCTCGACCAGCTACTGCCGCATGAGGATGAGGTAACTAAGCAGCGATGTGCCGAGCGGAGCGCGCCGCGACGGGGGCGCCCGCCTGCCGCCGCCGCGCGAGCGCTCGACCAGCTACTGCCGCATGAGGATGAGGTAACTAAGCAGCGATGTGCCGAGCGGAGCGCGCCGCGACGGGGGCGCCCGCCTGCCGCCGCCGCGCGAGCGCTCGACCAGCTACTGCCGCATGAGGATGAGGTAACTAAGCAGCGATGTGCCGAGCGGAGCGCGCCGCGACGGGGGCGCCCGCCTGCCGCCGCCGCGCGAGCGCTCGACCAGCTACTGCCGCATGAGGATGAGGTAACTAAGCAGCGATGTGCCGAGCGGAGCGCGCCGCGACGGGGGCGCCCGCCTGCCGCCGCCGCGCGAGCGCTCGACCAGCTACTGCCGCATGAGGATGAGGTAACTAAGCAGCGATGTGCCGAGCGGAGCGCGCCGCGACGGGGGCGCCCGCCTGCCGCCGCCGCGCGAGCGCTCGACCAGCTACTGCCGCATGAGGATGAGGTAACTAAGCAGCGATGTGCCGAGCGGAGCGCGCCGCGACGGGGGCGCCCGCCTGCCGCCGCCGCGCGAGCGCTCGACCAGCTACTGCCGCATGAGGATGAGGTAACTAAGCAGCGATGTGCCGAGCGGAGCGCGCCGCGACGGGGGCGCCCGCCTGCCGCCGCCGCGCGAGCGCTCGACCAGCTACTGCCGCATGAGGATGAGGTAACTAAGCAGCGATGTGCCGAGCGGAGCGCGCCGCGACGGGGGCGCCCGCCTGCCGCCGCCGCGCGAGCGCTCGACCAGCTACTGCCGCATGAGGATGAGGTAACTAAGCAGCGATGTGCCGAGCGGAGCGCGCCGCGACGGGGGCGCCCGCCTGCCGCCGCCGCGCGAGCGCTCGACCAGCTACTGCCGCATGAGGATGAGGTAACTACCTTAACGGGAATATGACAAGGAACAGAGGTGGCGGATAACATGACGAGGAATACACAAGTATGGAAGCAAAAGACGTGCTGCACCGACCACTAATAAATTGGGATAAGGGTAGGAGCATGATGAATGATGATGACACTTTAACCATTTTTTTTTTTGTTTAAAAAAAAACGGTGCCCAACACTAGGAATTTCTCCTGTATCGTGAGTGCGTTTATAAACATTTAAACTGACATTTACAAACAGCCAGACCCGAAACAACTACGTGTAAGTCATACAAATATTTATTCCGGGCGGGCATCGAACCCGCGACAAGCAGCGCAGCAGTCGATCGCTCAGCCACTGCGCCAACCGTGTCGTTTATTGACAGTCAACCGTCTCATCATCATTATGCTCCCATCTAGTGCCTTATTTTGTAGAATTGTTGAAATCACTCTTCCTGTTCTATTTCTCAGCTTTTCAATGGCCTCCCTTTTAATTCATAATGAGACACAAAAACGAAAAGTTATATATTTTTTATTACATAATTATAACAAAAATGTATATTTCAAACAGGCTCGAAAACTACTACGGATACAGAGACGAGGTGCTACGTTAGCACTGACGAGCTTAGCGATGTACTTCGGAGACGAGTTGCCTGAGAAGCTACCCAAGCTGTGGGAGTTTATCACTGAGCCGCTAGAGAGGGTTCTCACTGACACTGGTAAGATTTTTTTTTATAGTCTTTATTGTTATATTGATGGCCAAAAGCCACCTAAATAATGGAAAAAAATGAGTTTATTAACACAATATCACAAATAATTTATGATCATGTAGAAAATATTTGAATTTCTTGTTTTTAATATTAGGCTGATTAGAGGTGTCATACCTTTGTTTCTCCTTCAGTATGAGAAGACTAAGCGAGGAGAATTAAATCATAGTTTAATTTGTTCTTTTATTTAATTTCTCCGAAGTGTATTGGAAAACGTCATGTGATTCACGTGAGAATAAGTCACTGCTGTTCTCGGCTCTATAACACCCTTGCCTGATGGGTGGGGCGTTAATTCTTCCTCGGCCGCACTGACAAGGTTTCCTCACTAGAATCTAAATGTGTACTATTCTATTTGTCAGAGCTGGAGCAACAAGAATGCAGCGTAGCCGAGGAGTTGATCAGCCGGCTGCAAGTGTTAGAGGCCGTGTGCGGCGCGCTGGGCCAGGGCCTGCGCCCGCGCCTGGGGGGCTGCGCGCGAGCCGGCGCGGCGCTGTGCCGCAGCAGCTACACGGCGCTGCGGCACATGGCGGCGCGCGCACTGGCCGCCATGTGCCGGGCGGGCTACCCGGCCGTCATGCACACTGTTATACATGAGGTATGTACACTGTAGGGTTGGGGCCCTGTGCGGCGCGCTAGGCCGGGCCTGCGCCCGCGCCTGGGGGGCTGCGCGCGAGCCGGCGCGGCGCTGTGCCGCAGCAGCTACACGGCGCTGCGGCACATGGCGGCGCGCGCACTGGCCGCCATGTGCCGGGCGGGCTACCCGGCCGTCATGCACACTGTTATACATGAGGTATGTACACTGTAGGGTTGGGGCCCTGTGCGGCGCGCTAGGCCGGGCCTGCGCCCGATAATATAATATCACGATATCGACCTTTAGGTCCAACAAGGAGGTAATCTTCGAGATCCAAACTTAATCTGAAATATCAGCGTACAAATGTTTAATTTATATAATCCTTGTTCCAGTTAATCCCCGCCCTGAGCGACGTACGCAGCGACTCGGTACGTTGCGGCGCGGCGGAGGCGCTGGCGCGAGTCGTGGACGCGCTGCAGCTACAGATCGTACCTTATATTGTGCTACTAGTCGTACCTTTATTAGGTTAGTCAATCAAATTACTTTGCCTTTTAACATAATATCTTTGCAAGTAACAATTGTTTTTGCGACTGAAACCGTCATGTTCGTCCTTTTGTTCTTTGTGTTACGGGACCGCGGTATCTCTTTCGAACAACCCGCAACCCTAGATAAGTTACCAATGCCAACAGTTATTTACTATGGACCCCTATTTTACTTTGTAGAAACATTTCCGCACTTTCCAATTTTCAATTATTTTGTCAAAAAGTAAGAAGAATCTTGTAAATTAGGAAACCAGTCTTATGCTAGAAACCGAAAAAAAACAACCTATAGTAGCGCTTCCAAGCATAACTTTATTTTGTACACCTGCATTTCATTGTTTGTTCTTTTGCTTTTTTGTCATTTTTTCAATATTCTTCTACGAAAACAGAGTAGTAAAAACGTAACCACCAGTCAACCAATAAATACTTGTGATTCCAGGCCGCATGAGCGACCACTGCGAGGCCGTCCGCATAATGTCGACCCGCTGCTTCGCGTCCCTCATACAGCTGATGCCTCTGGACGGAGGGATAGCCGAGCCTCCCGACATGTCGCCCGAGCTGAGGGCACGACGCCGCAGCGACAAACAATTCCTCGAGCAACTGTTCAACCCTAAAACTATTGCAGACTATAAGATACCTGTGCCCGTGTCGGCTGAGCTTAGGAGTTATCAACAGGTGAGTGCAACATAATGTAGGATGGTGAACGGAACGTGCGAGCAAGGTGTGGAATTAAACGGAATGGTGCGAGCAAGAAAGGGAAAGGCACGGGAAGCAAAAATGGAGGTCGCAAGACGACAGAGTTTTTTAAGAACCTGTGAAGATTCTTATTTTATAAGAAGCTTTGAAGGCTGATACTAAAATAAAACGCAGCACGTGTGCCCGATCCCAAATACTACAATAATATCGGGCTATCGTTTTTGAGCATACCCTAGGAAGGCTCTGACATTAATTCTATTTTATACGTCAAAGAAAACAAAATAAAAAAAATATTTCATTTAACAACGTAGTGTAGATAGACGTTTGATAAATCTATTTACAATATTAACGCAAGCAACTCCAAGCACTAACAAATTAGATTCGAATTTGCTACTTATAATCATCAAGCCATAATTAATCAGGAATTTCTCAATATTGACCACAATCTTGTATATTAGTGTAACTGTCACAAAGCGAGCACACAACGTTAATACCATGACACCTCATATTTTTGAAGACCTTACTCTACACGAACGTCTCTAGCGGCGAATGCATTCGCGATAGGCCCCATTGATCAATTATTATATTTTTATAGTACTGTTGAGATGTACTTATGTAGGTAAATGAAACGACCGTATTCTCGGAACCCTAGTTTAATACTCCCCCCGTCACCGTGCTGCACTTACGGCTGCGTGCGCGATGCACCTAGGTACGCATACATATACATTACTGTACCTTTCACATCCAGTCTGACCCTGCATTAGCTGGATGGCTTCCAACTGCTCTTTCTGATACGTTAGTTTCCACTATGCGCTGGTTTGCTTAATCGGTAGTCAGTCGTCCGATATTCAAGGCCTTCCCATTCCGACTTGACCTTAAGCAACTGACTGTAAAGTGGCAATAATTTAATTTGTTTTTTAATTCCAGGCGGGAGTGAACTGGCTCCGCTTCCTGTACGAGTACAAGCTGCACGGCGTGCTGTGCGACGACATGGGTCTGGGCAAGACGCTGCAGTCCATCGTGGTGGTGGCCGGCTCGCACTGGGAGCGCGCGCGGCAGAGGGCGCCACAGCTGCCCTCGCTCGTTGTGTGTCCGCCTACGCTTACCGGTCAGTTATTTTATGATATTGGTTGGAAAACAAGCCTTGCAATTCACCCTTATATAGTGGGACCTTCACCTGTAGGTTCTGAAAGTTGTCAAAGTAAAAAAAGGTGTGTAGTATTTCGCTGTCGAATCAGGATTCAGAAGGTCGCTGTGAAGTACCACATGCACTGGAGATGCATCGCAATCCTAGAGACAAAGCTGAAATGTATGAAATTCCTGCAATAACACCGACACGCATATCCTTTAAATCATAACAAAATTGCATATTTTGAAAATTGGTAGGTTAACATTGTTTGCAAACATAGTGGATGGAGTTTTTAAAAAAATACTTTTATCGAATATAAACTTTACTAGCATGGAATAAAACGAACAACTCAATCACTTTCCAGGTCACTGGGTTTTCGAAGTAAACAAATTTATCCCCTGCAAATTCCTGAAACCGCTGCAATACGTGGGGATCCCGTACGAACGCGAGCGATTACGGCACCACGTCAAACACTACAACTTTATCGTCGCGTCGTACGATATCGTGCGGAAGGACATCGAGTTCTTCAGCAGCATCAAGTGGAACTACTGCATCCTGGACGAGGGACACGTCATCAAGAATGGGAAGACAAAGGTCTTTAAAGCCATCAAGCAGGTCGTTGCTAATCATAGGCTGATTCTGTCGGGGACGCCGATACAGGTAATATTACATAAATGGTTTTAACAGTATTAGTGTACATAATACTCAAAAAAAAACTTTTTATATTTCGGTGTGTCAAATAACCACGTGGTTATATGACACACCGAAATATAAAAAGTTGTTTTTTCTGATACTTGATGTACCATATTATTATATGCCGCCGGTCTTAGTAGAATATTATAAGATTACATAGTAAAAAAAAAGTTCAATCAATTATTGTGGTATTTTTTTAAAAATAACATTTAGAAAAAAGGTAGACAATTAGATCAGGTTTTAGATATCGATACAACCTCGAATCACAAAGCTTTTTCAAAGTTGATTGTAATATTATTTCCACTTTCACAGAACAACGTACTAGAGCTATGGTCACTGTTTGACTTCCTGATGCCGGGTCTCCTGGGCACCGAGCGCCAGTTCACGGCGCGCTACTCGCGTCCCATCCTGGCCGCGCGCGACGCTAAGGCCACGCCGCACCAGCTGCAGGCCGGCGCGCTGGCCTGCGAGGCGCTGCATCGACAGGTAACACCGAGCGCCAGTTCACGGCGCGCTACTCGCGTCCCATCCTGGCCGCGCGCGACGCTAAGGCCACGCCGCACCAGCTGCAGGCCGGCGCGCTGGCCTGCGAGGCGCTGCATCGACAGGTAACACCGAGCGCCAGTTCACGGCGCGCTACTCGCGTCCCATCCTGGCCGCGCGCGACGCTAAGGCCACGCCGCACCAGCTGCAGGCCGGCGCGCTGGCCTGCGAGGCGCTGCATCGACAGGTAACACCGAGCGCCAGTTCACGGCGCGCTACTCGCGTCCCATCCTGGCCGCGCGCGACGCTAAGGCCACGCCGCACCAGCTGCAGGCCGGCGCGCTGGCCTGCGAGGCGCTGCATCGACAGGTAACACCGAGCGCCAGTTCACGGCGCGCTACTCGCGTCCCATCCTGGCCGCGCGCGACGCTAAGGCCACGCCGCACCAGCTGCAGGCCGGCGCGCTGGCCTGCGAGGCGCTGCATCGACAGGTAACACCGAGCGCCAGTTCACGGCGCGCTACTCGCGTCCCATCCTGGCCGCGCGCGACGCTAAGGCCACGCCGCACCAGCTGCAGGCCGGCGCGCTGGCCTGCGAGGCGCTGCATCGACAGGTAACACCGAGCGCCAGTTCACGGCGCGCTACTCGCGTCCCATCCTGGCCGCGCGCGACGCTAAGGCCACGCCGCACCAGCTGCAGGCCGGCGCGCTGGCCTGCGAGGCGCTGCATCGACAGGTAACACCGAGCGCCAGTTCACGGCGCGCTACTCGCGTCCCATCCTGGCCGCGCGCGACGCTAAGGCCACGCCGCACCAGCTGCAGGCCGGCGCGCTGGCCTGCGAGGCGCTGCATCGACAGGTAACACCGAGCGCCAGTTCACGGCGCGCTACTCGCGTCCCATCCTGGCCGCGCGCGACGCTAAGGCCACGCCGCACCAGCTGCAGGCCGGCGCGCTGGCCTGCGAGGCGCTGCATCGACAGGTAACACCGAGCGCCAGTTCACGGCGCGCTACTCGCGTCCCATCCTGGCCGCGCGCGACGCTAAGGCCACGCCGCACCAGCTGCAGGCCGGCGCGCTGGCCTGCGAGGCGCTGCATCGACAGGTAACACCGAGCGCCAGTTCACGGCGCGCTACTCGCGTCCCATCCTGGCCGCGCGCGACGCTAAGGCCACGCCGCACCAGCTGCAGGCCGGCGCGCTGGCCTGCGAGGCGCTGCATCGACAGGTAACACCGAGCGCCAGTTCACGGCGCGCTACTCGCGTCCCATCCTGGCCGCGCGCGACGCTAAGGCCACGCCGCACCAGCTGCAGGCCGGCGCGCTGGCCTGCGAGGCGCTGCATCGACAGGTAACACCGAGCGCCAGTTCACGGCGCGCTACTCGCGTCCCATCCAGGTAACGAGTAACACCGCAGCGCTTGGAATACTCGAAGGATACGCAGAGGTGTTTAATACAGTTATACGTGTCCGTCGATTAATAATCACCAGGAAACTGTATTATGGAACTGTAAGTGGGTTTGGGAAGCAAGGTTGAAGGGCAGGGAGGAATTGCCTCTACCTGTTTGAAAAGCAATACAGTGCTTCTGAAAAGTTTTAGATGGAAAATTCATACACAATTGAAATCTGAACTTAAATTTGCACACTTGCTAGCACTAGACCAGAATGAAGCAAATGAAAAAATCACCATTTGCTACTATTGTTTTGTGGCATTACTCAAAGTTAGCAAAAGCCATTCAGTCCGCCTCTACACTTCATGTGCTCAACTTAAAAGTCCCAATAATATTTCCAATTCTGAGTATTCTATATCTCTCCAGGTGTTACCATTCCTCCTACGGCGTATGAAAGAAGACGTACTGAAGGAGCTACCGCCCAAGATAACACAGGACTACTACTGCGAGCTCAGTCCGCTGCAGCGACGGCTTTATGAAGATCTGTCGAGGGAACACATGCCGCACGGCATTGCGTCGCATCATACGCATGTTTTCCAGGTATTTTCATACTTTTATTAGAAAAAGGACGAATTTTTTCGAAATGCGTTGTTTCGTCGGCCAAGACGGACGGAATGCAAAGTGCACATTGAAGTAACATTCGGTACCATCAGTGTTGCAAGTTGTTCCGTTTGAGTTTGAGATAAAGCGGCAAGAAGGAGTTCCTTATTTCATACACTAACCTCGTTTCGGCGGGAATATATAAAACCTTATTATGAACATTATATCGAAAATATCATCATCTTGTCCTTCGTTACTTGCACAAACACATTTATTTCTTCCATCTATGTCAAGCGTCAGGCTGTCCCTCCTGAATATCGAAATAGATTGTGCAATTTCATGATGATTTCATACAAAAGTACCATCTGACATTTTGATGTTATTATCTTGACACAATCATTATTATTACCCCATATTGTAAACATTAAGATGCCAAACAACGCTGTCCAGTACTCACCAAACTCTTTGTCCTCCCAGGCTCTCCACTACCTACAGAACGTATGCAATCACCCGAAGCTAGTCCTGACAGCAGAGCATCCCGAAGCGCGAGCTATTGCCAAACAGCTGAGCGAACAAAACTCCACGCTGGACGACATACAACACTCTGCCAAGCTGCCTGCACTTAAGTAAGTATTAAAAATTAAAACTGGAATTAGTTTACAGGGTGGTCTTTTGAGATAGGGCAAAAAAAAACTGGTTAACCGTCACATAGAGTTTGCAATGACAAAGTGGCTGACCTCGCGTAATGTTGATGACGTCAACGCCGTCAAATCTTAATTCTAATATTAAAATTCTAATATTAGTAAGGATTTGGAAGCATTCAAGTGACAGTTGACCGATAAAGTTTCAATATGGCGCGACCTCAGTCGTATGCATTATATGAACAAAAAGTAGTTTTAGAAGTAAAAAAAGTAACGAACAGTCTAAAGCTGTTCGTTACTTTTTTAGATATTTGGATCTATAATCACAGGTTTTAGGAAAAGTCAGTAAGAAAAAAAATACAGTATAAAATATTGTTTTGATATGATACTGTTCCTAGGATATAAACTCTGCGATAAACTGGGGTTTGAGAACTAAAACACTCCGAAACTCCTAAAAAACTTACAAAAAACGTTTCCCCTACATTTAGTAATCAAACTATTCTATTATGGAAGATGAAAAGACTGACTGCTGCAAGCTCCAGATTACTAATCTAGTACTTTCCCTTCCCAGACAACTCCTCCTCGACTGCGGCATAGGCACGCCGGCGTCCGACGTGGAGCCCGAGGCCGTGGTGTCGCAGCACCGCGCGCTGGTGTTCTGCCAGCTCAAGAAGATGCTGGACATCGTGGAGCACGACCTGCTGAAGCGCCAGCTGCCGAGCGTCGCGTACCTGCGCCTGGACGGCAGCGTGCCGCCGCACCAGAGGCACGCCATCGTCACCAGGTTCAACAACGATGTGTCCATTGATCTGCTGCTACTTACTACTGCCGTGAGTTTCTCAATTACTTCTTGTATTTCAGATTATCACAATCTGAGAAAGTATCCTAGGGGCAGGTATAATGAAAGAAAGATAAACTAGTAACTCAATATGAAAAATAAAACAATTCTAAAACGCGACTAACAATAATATAGAAAAAACCGGCCAAGAACGAGTCAGACTTGCGAACCGAGGCTTTCGTACAAACTTGCGTAAATGGCATAAACGGCCATATCATTTGACTGCGTAAACTTAAAAGGTTGATTTTTTCACAGCACAAAAGGGCCATAGAGTTGAGTATATGTGTTTAATTTTAACTCGATCTCTGAACCTCCACACGTTCCCGAGATAAAGGGTTTTGTCAGACAGACGGACAATAAAGTGACATAATCCACCCATTTTATCCTTTTGAGATACCAAACTCTGAAAAAAACTATAACTTAGTGCAGGAAGTATTTGTTATGCATAACAAATTATTAGATATGAAATTTTGGAAGACTGATTTTGTGATGAATAATTAATATGCCATGAGCGAAACAGCTTAAAGTGATTTCTTAAAATGATAATTGTCAGGTTAGGTTAGGTTATCTATTGAAATCTATCGTATGACGAACCTGTACTATAATCTTTCTCCAAAAGAAGGCAATGTTAACACATAATTGGAACTCAACAGGTGGGCGGCCTAGGTTTAAACCTGACAGGTGCAGACACGGTGATCTTTGTGGAGCACGACTGGAACCCCATGAAGGACCTGCAGGCCATGGACCGCGCGCATCGCATCGGACAGAAGAAGGTCGTCAACGTGTACCGACTCATCACGAGGGACACGCTCGAGGAGAAGATTATGGGGTATGTTTGTGATCTACACTTTTTGATCTCATCTTTGTCTCTAGAAATTATAATAATTCAACTGTTTTCACTGTAGCATGGTGCGGGTGACAAGTTAAATGAACCGTTCCTCTTTAATCTGGAACGTTACTGCGATTTTTGATTGACTGATTAATTATAGGTCATTAGCAATACATCCCAACACAAAATATATATTTTTATCTAGTGTCACCCGCACCATGCTACAGCGAAAACAGTATTCTTCAACAAACTTTATCACCGCATGCAAAAACTGCGTAAAAGACGTCAATCGCTTCGTTTCGGTTCAAACGCTACCCGACATAACCTCGGACTATTTGCTCTTGTTGTTTGGACAGCTTTCTCTGCCCGACACTTCCTAACTCATCATACTATTATGTTTTCTATAATTAAACCAGTTATTTAGATGCGTAGTTCCATGCCACTTATGTATAATTTCATATCTCCTCCTGCGACGTACTATTTGTGCTATTGAGAAACAACTTCATATTCACAAAATATTAATAATACATTTTGTTCCGCAGCCTACAAAAATTCAAGCTACTAACAGCAAACACGGTAATAAGCAGCGAGAACGCGGCAATGGAAACCATGGGCACCGACCAACTGCTCGACCTGTTCAACTTGTCCAGCAGCAACTGTGCGGCGCCTGCGCAGGCACAGGCCGGGCCCTCGGGACCCGCCGGAGTGGGCGGGGTGGGCGGCGGGAAGTCCGTGCTGGAGACGCTACCCGATCTCTGGGACGACAAGCAGTACGAAGAGGAGTATGACATGACTAACTTTATCAAGGGGCTTAATAAAATGAGCGCTTAGCGGTGACATTACGCAAATAACGTAATATAATATAAAAAAACTGTTACAATAAATCCGGTACCTGATGTAAAATCACCTGAAATGTTTATCTCTGATTTTAGACGCAGCGTAGAGTTTAAAATTATGTGTTTACCACAAACTGAAATACTAAGTAAAATTTGTGCAATGTAAGGGACATTACATACCATGTAAATGTCGCAGGATAATGGAAAGTTATGCAACGCTTGCAAAGTACCGGATTTTTGACAACTAAAGAATGACGTCGTCGTAACCGTACGAGCTTTTATCTGGATCATTAAGAAATAAACGGCTCTTGGTATAATGAGGCGCGAATAATAGAATCGGCTACATAGTTACCGATCTTTTCATTTCTACTTCAACATGAAAACAACGTTTTGATTGTTGAGTAATATAGGCTCTGAATTGTGAAAACAGCTTCTCTAAAATTTTTTTTTTTTTTTTGTAGTTTGGCAGTACCATTAAGAGTTTACTGATAAGCATAAATTGACGCCTTTTGACGTATTTAATCGTTGGAGGCAGAAAAAAACAATTCGTGCTATCAATAAGTGTGTAAAAACACACTTATTCTTATGATTGATGTAAGAATATTTCGAGCTTGTTTCGAATTTTGTAAAACCCAAATGGATGTTAAAATGTAGATGATTTGTATAATGTACCAAGTTAGAAGGTGGTCGCAATGGTCAGTTCCACAGTGACTAAATTGTATTATTAAGACCTTTTACCCGTAGGGGAATATCATTGTATAAAAAAGCAAACTAGTGCGACCCCAGCTAACTGTGACCTTCCTTCAAATAATAAAAAAAAGAAAAAATAAAGTTTTTTTTTTGAAGGCAGGTTCTTATGTTTGAAGAGGCTGACCCTTACTAGTAGATAAATAGGTTTAGACAAAGACAGCTTTAGCGAGTTGCCTTGGTAAGTGTTCTATGAATCTTGTATTTGTTATTATTGTGTATTTCTTTAGTCGATAGTTCATCACATGTTCTTCGTTTCATTTACTACACAAAATACAAAGATACTATTAAAACTGTTATACTAATGTTTTTCGTAGTAATACAAAGTGCACTGTGCTTTCAAAATTCGTCAATTACATGCTTTATGAATATTAATGATAGGTAATCAATATTTCCATGCTATTTTATATGCATGTCAAAGATTGAAATCGTTAATTGTGCCCTCACCCTACTTAGGTCACATTAAATCTGGTTTTAAACTGATAAGAGTTGGCTTGCTTACCCCTCATGGAATGACAGTTACGATTTTCAGTATAAATTAGTGAGATATACTTTTATTGTTTTTTATATTTTTTAATTACTGTGATTACTTGCTAAATATTCTCCAGCGTTTGATAGTTTATTACCAGTACACGTATTATTGGCAAAATTGTGGTATCTCTCGTCCACAAAAACCATTAATGAAGAGTTTTTGAATTAGTGAGACAATACTATAGTAATGACATTGTCAATTTTTGATGCGGTAGGGCAAATTGACGAACACAATCTACGCAGAGTGGCGGCTGCTAGCAACTAGATGAAAGTTACTGAAAATCGAGTCAAGAGGCGTGGGATTGAAGAAGCCTATGCCCGGCAGCGGATTGATGTGTTCTGATGATGAGGGCAAATTTACGATTAAACTTTGATTATTATATGCAAAAATGCAGCAATTGCATTATGGTCGAAGTATGCAGTCATGTGAATGTGTAGGTTTCATACCTGTATAAATAACATTAGTTTTAACTATTACCAATCTTCCCAATACATTTCTAAAGTTCAAATATTGAATAGATCATTTTATCACTACATCATCTAGTTATTTAGGAATGAAAAGTAATATATTAACTACTGTATGTTAGGTGAGCAAACCAAATTAATTTAGATGTAAAATGATTGTAACTTTCATCACTCCATGCTTGTTACTGTTTAAATGCATATTTATTAATTCACTATTCACCACATACGTAAACATTTCAGTAGTAGAATTCTGTGAACTACGTTTTCAAACGTAAGGGTCCTTGTGTGAGGAGGCTTGTCTAAAGATACAGGTTTTCATAACAGACACGTTTCCATAATCCTACTATAATATTATAAATGCGAATGTTTGTGCGAATGGATGTATGGATGTTTGTTATTTTTTCACCTCAAAACGCCTAACCGGATCTTGCTGAAATTTGGCACAGAGGTAGATTATAGTCTGGAAACGCGGGCGAAGCCAGGGGCGCCAGCTAGTAGAGGTAATATAATAATGAAAGGGGCGGTATTCTTCTTCGTGACGCAGGCACGGCTATTTTTAAGGTACCGTATCTAATCGGTAAAATGGGACCCTATTACTAACGACTCCGCTGTTCGTCTTTCAACGTGATGGTTAAACAGTTGAAATATTCACAGATGATGTATTTCTGTTGCCGCTATAACAACAAATACTAAAAAAACAATTTAAAAAAAAAGTATTTCTCCCTTACAATAAACATGTTTTTGTTTGCGGTTGGTTTGATTGTTTTTCATGTTGCAAGGTGTGGAAAATAGTCTTATCATTTCTAAATGTATTCGCGCATAAGGAAACACTTTTAAACTTATTGTTTGACTATTTTATTACCTACAACGATCTTGGTATCGACGCGTACCGATTTGACCAGACCTGGCTCTTTAGATAAGCGCCATCAGAAATTACCTCAATGACTTGATTTTCTCTCGACGATTGAATAGTTAATTTATTATTGTAGCGTTTTAAGGAACAGTCATGCTGCTTTAGTCATTTTTGTAGTAATTAGTGAGGCGCCATTGCTGGCATATTTTATGTTTTAGTTAGAATGGTTTTGTTTGCTGTTTTGTACCTGCTGAATATAAAACAACAATTATAAACAATATGAGTGTTTTGTTTCAATTGCATTTTTTAGTTATTTGTGCTGTCATAGAATGTGCAATGTTCATGTCAAGCACTACCAAATTTGACTCTTTTTATGTTGTACGATTGTTTGAAACTTAGTGGTTTCATTGACGACAGCCTGTTTCTATGTCGTTTATATTGTGTCGACGTTTAAAGCTTTAGTGTTACGTGTGGTGGTATCACACGCACTTCCAGTCTTAATGTAGTTAATCTGTTTGTCTACTTGCTTTACTGGATAAAAATAAAGCATTTTTTTTAAAGATTTTTCTTTTATTTAATTTCTTTGTGTGTTTAGTGCGTAATTTCGTGTCAGAGTTTTTCTGCCGCTCAGAAATACATATCTCTCAAGTTCACGATGTTTTCCTTCACCGAAGCAAGTGATATATTTATACAATGCGCACATCAATCCGAAAAACCCACCCGTCCCTTGCAAGAGCCAGCCCGCGCTGCTGAGCCAGTAAGTTTAAATCAGTCCATAAATAATATCACTCAGATCCAGCCTGTCTCTTGCTGTCCTCCCTCAGCGACGCCCTAAGCCGAGGCTCGTACCCCACAGGGGGCGCCCTTAGCGTGTAGTCGCTTAGTTTGTAAGTTGTACCCTGGCTGGAGGTCTTAATTTTTAAGGCATCCACAGGATTCGCCCGGTTAAGCAGACGACAACCTCCTAGGTTGAACTGCGAGATGCCATTCAGAAAAGAAAAACCAAAAATCAGAGGTGCGTCTCTTGCCTTCGAAATCAAACCTATGACTGGCAGGTCACACCATTAGGCTATTACTATACTATTTTGTATTGCTGGTGTCCGCAACGCAACTCCACCACCAAGGCGCGTGTTTTGCGTACGGGAGGGAATATTATTCGATCCACCCCAGCACCTCGAAAAAGGTCAGCAATGCTTGGTATTACTCACTGTACAGGTTACACTATTAGGGTGTTAGGTATGTTAAATTAAACAACAGTCTGTCTCCAATGAGCACGTCTTACTCGCACGGCGGACCAGAAGCGAGTGAGCGCTCCGTCCATTAATATGACTGAGCGCGCTCCCGCCACCGCTCGCCCTACCACTAAGCGTGTCGGTATTTATTATACGCTACATCTACCTTTTACTAAATTTTAAAAATAGCATAATTTCGTATAAATATAATAACATACAAATGAGTTTATTTCAAGAATAATCATCAAATAATTTTAATAATATTCCGTTAAACAATCACTTATTCATTTTCGTCACACACGTTGTTACAGGCGGTATCGCTATTTTCTGAAAGCTTATTATCCTTATTTGGTCAAACTTCCCACTTTCTTTACTATATTTCTGCGCAACCGCTGTCCACTATTTATTCACCAATGTGTGTCGTATCCTTGAATGTGGTGGATAACTTGTTTTCTTTATTGTATTCTCAACATATACTTTTTTCCCAATATCTTTCCTAGATTCTGTTGCTTTCCTCTTGCTATCTGCATTTTCTTTTCTTTGCAGAATCTATGTTTTTAGTCAAAATCAAAATATTTTTATGTCACATTGGCCTACATGGGCACTTATAAATAACATTCGAGAAAAGGTGCACGGTTCGGGTTGGTCGTTTCCTATGGAGAAGAACCGGCAAGAAACTCCATAGTCACTCTTTTAAAATCATTTGGTTTTACAATGTGGTTGTTACAGCGTTAGTACTTAGATATGAGAGGACAGCGTAGGCCAGGCAATAAGTCATTGCTTGCTTTATAAAACGCAAAATAAAATAATAAGTTAACAAGCGTCTAAGAATCTACAAGGCCAACAATGTCCACTCATTCACAATAAATTGCTTATAAAGAATCAAACAGTTCTGCCTCTTAACTTCGACATTTGGAAATTTCTGTTTGGAACAACTGGATACCAAATTCTTTACAAAAACTTTCAAATTGAACTAACAAACTGCCGACCATGATCAGCGGTAACGCTTACGGGTGCACCTAACCAAGAAAATACCTCTTTAAGCTTGGAGTGTGCAGAGTCTATGTTAAAGGTTTTCATTTGTTTATATCTACTACTAGCCTAATATATGTACTTTAATTTACTAATAATATTTGTACTTGAATAATAAATGTGAGTAACAGCATTATTTTAGGACGCTACTGTAAACTATATTGAATGTCTTTCCATTTGGTGCTGATAAATATAGGTTTCGGGCACTGGACACTCGCGACCATGCTACATACAGCTGCCACACACATACTAGTGTTTACCCTTGTGCCTTATTTATTGTAATAGCAAAGCTAAACATTCCCTTTTCTTTCCCCCTCTTTTTTTACTGAGCTTTTCACATATCTTGTCAATATGACTAATCCAGGAACATTTATGATCTAGATCTGTCCCAAGAAAAGTCATACTATCTGATTGTTGTATACTTTTATCTTTATAATTGATGTTCAAATTTATTTTATTCCAATTATTGTTACAAAATTGGACATATTAGGTTTTTCTATGTTGGGTTTAACCTCTCAAGGACCCCCATTATTTACGTCAACTATCCGTCAAGCACCGCCGGGCGGATTCTTATCGTATGTGTAATCTGATTTTAAGACTTGTCTTTACTACAAATACAGTTTTCAATCGATCGAGGTTTGGTGGCACGAATTTGTGCCAGCGGGGCTCAACGGTAATACTTGTTTACTGGCACGTTTTTGTGCCGCTGGGGCTCTAGAGGTTAAAGTTTCTTTTTTTTTTTCTTAGTTATTACTTTGCTCACATTACTATTGATTTCCTCATTTAAAGTTTACTTCATTTTTAGGAATGGTTACGGACATATCGTCTGCAAAGACTACGCAAGGATCATCAGTTACTTTTGTCAGGTCATTGATATATATAAAAAGGGTGGGCCTAAAATATTGCCCTGTGAAACGCCTTTGCAATTGTGACCTAATTTGAATTTGGATGTCAGTTCACCTTTTTGGTTTGGCTTATCCAAAGTAATCTCTACAATGTTCACCATCACTGTCCACTTTGGAACGTAGTCTCATTTTCATGGCTACAATGCCCGGGTGGCTTTGGCCACAAGAATGCGCCAATGGATAGCCATGCGTCCAATTTAATGGATAGCCAATGCGTTCAATTTATTGGATAGCCAATTCGTCCAATTTAATGGATATACAATTCGCCCAACTATTGTTCTATATTTCATTCCTGACTAACTTTAGCTCTGAATCTCCCTCACAGGCTTGCCTTTATTCACGCAAAGTAATTGCTACAGGATGATATTGATCAACTACCAAGTATAAATAATTGGGTAGCTGACACCATCAACCAATAATTTAAAGACACAATTTTTCTGAAAGAACACGTTATTCTAGACCTGAGAACTGCATTAATTTCAAAATAACTTTAAAATTCGATTTTTAGTTGCTTTTAAATCAATAAATAGTTGCGTCATTGACTTGACAACTTAGTGACGTCATCGTTTGCGAGTCCCATACAAAATCTATGGGGGAATCGCGTTTTGACAGCTCATAAAAAGTATGTCAAATGATTGGTGGTGTCATCCACCCTATTATCATCATCAAAAGCTTGTGTTTGTGTATCGTGCCAATAAGAGATGATATCCGTATCTTTGCCTAGTTTTAGTCTTAAAAGTTCGCGCAAGGATTCGGTCTGTGAAGCTGAATAAGGGATCCATTTTCCTACATAATATACTAGCCCTAAGAAGCTTTGTACCTTCCAATTACTGTTGGCACTCGCAACGATTCTATCAGTATCGGGTCATTTAGTTCCCTTCAAAATGGTTGAACGGGGCTGCCGTCATGTTCATGAACGGGCGCTGACAGTCGACTATTAGCCGCCACGGTTTTGTTTAAATTAATTCGTTCATTCATCTATTAAACTCTTATTTTTGCTTTTACTCTGGACGCTCTTAATGTGCTCGTTTTGTACATCGTTCTCACATGTATGCATAATCTCAACATGAATGATATATCCATGATTTTGTAAAAATATTATGATTTAAAAGAGCGTTCACGGAGCCCTCTGCCCATTCTTCTCCACAGAGACCTGCGCTTTGGAATGGCAACTACAGTATTTAATTTTTCACAAGCTACTATGTCTCGTGATTGGGACTGTAGCACAATCCTTTTTATTTTCATGACATTCAATATGCCTGTAAAGGTCTAATCGTAATTACTGCTTTGAGTTTGACCTCTGCTTAACCCTCCAGAGATTATACGCGTGATTTTATGTCAACTAAAACAGTTTATTGACTAGACAATCAGCCATCTTACTTTACTTTGATAAAAACATAGCCTTCGCTTAGTAATTACCGACGCCATGTTTTCAAAGGAAAATACAATAAACAAAGTACATTTTTAAATTCCCACGACGTTCACATGCCTAGCGCATTATTTAAAACGTTAATTCAGTCATTAATTTTCCTTTTTTTCTAATGCATGAAAGTTTCAAAATGAATAACGTTAAATTTGTGTATAATTCAGTTTGAACAATCCAGAGCTTTTATTTTAAAGGGTTTTTATTAAGCGCGTTTTGATTCGTTTAGCAGAACATTGTTATCTTTTGAAACCCGTAAGACATATTTTGTAAGCCTGTGCTATGTTCGGCCTCGTCGCTTCGTTCCATAGTGGGCAAAGGATGCTTTTCCCTAATGATAGCTCGATTGGCTCTCATATCATATGTACACAGATGCGAACATCGCAATCCGTTCCGTTTTTTTTTTTTTTGACGTTGCTACATTAGTAGCGATCAAGTACAACTCAGGCGCACGCTCGAGTCTAGTGGCGGTAGGTGTATTTCGACGGTTCCTACGTACATAGGTATTTTATTTTTTCCACGTTTTTTTTTTTTGAAAAACTTATAGATGACCATTTATACGACACTTATTCGTTGTATTTATAATACGTCTTATACGATTTCTAAAACACGGTAAATAAGTTAAATAAAAATCGTATGTATTAATTATTTCAACTAATAAGTAATTATTTTGTCACAAGTCTGCTACCATAAATAAAATAACATAGCGAGGAAAACTGTTCCACCGTAATACAGTTTATACTAGTACGGGGGGAACAGAGTGAATCAGTTCTGTGTTAACAACCATCTATAATGAGTACCGACAAAAAGTGTCTACTAGCTCTACTGCTTATTTGTAAGTAAGTTGAATTGTGCAAGGTTGTTAGTTTGCTTTATTGAATAAAACAAGTTCAGCATGTAGGCATAGATAATTTATAATCTAAAGCCGATGATACAATAATAAAATGCCATTTTCGACATGTCCTCATGCACGCAGGGACCGTCGACATTTTTTTTTTTTTTGAAAGAATTATTTCCTTTATAGGTACCGTTCCGATTTTCATCGAACTTCCCTTGATCTTATTTTACAAGACCATTTAGGTACTGTTTGGTTACCCAAACTACCTCTCTAAGGAATTACTTCCTTTATAGGTACCGTTCCGATTTTCATCGAACTTCCCTTGATCTTATTTTACAAGACCATTTAGGTACTGTTTGGTTACCCAAACTACCTCTCTAAGGAATTACTTCCTATAAAGGTACCGTTCCGATTTTCATCGAACTTCCCTTGATCTTATTTTACAAGACCATTTAGGTACTGTTTGGTTACCCAAACTACCTCTATAAGGAATGACTTCCTTTATAGGTACCGTTCCGATTTTCATCGAACTTCCCTTGATCTTATTTTACAAGACCATTTAGGTACTGTTTGGTTACCCAAACTACCTCTCTAAGGAATTACTTCCTTTATAGGTACCGTTCCGATTTTCATCGAACTTCCCTTGATCTTATTTTACAAGACCATTTAGGTACTGTTTGGTTACCCAAACTACCTCTAATAACCACGTTTTTTGTTGACAGAACAAAAGTAAAATAACATAATAAACTACAGTGAGTTATTTAATATCAGTTACACTCACACTTATCAAGTTATTGTAACTATATTACTATATTGTTGTGTATGTAAAAATTATATAAAAGAAAAACATATTTAGTGTTATACTGTATACAGGTAAGTAAGCCATAAGTTCTCATAAAGTTTGTCTAATGAATAAGATTTTATAATATAATACCCGGTGACCGGTGATACAGGTGTTTCAATACCCACCACAGGCACCAGTGATTCACAAATATGTATTAACTTGTTTATGCCAATAAATAATTTATTATTATTCATAATATTTATGAAATCGTGTATTGTAACAATAGCTACTTCGAAAACACTGACATTCAAATTATTAATTAACACCTTTGATAGTTTTGTTCTGTCAACGACTTTCATTTGTGGTATATTTTGATGTACAGGTACTTCGATTAGTCAATAACGACTATTTAGGTACCAACCAAGTAACAAAATCAGATTTATCTTGAAATATTCCTTTTGTGATCTCAAAGCACACAAATTACGTAAATTAATTAGAATGCTGGTTTCTAAAATAATAGCATACGTAAGCTAAATAAGCCAATCGTTTTAATTATTGTGTCATAACCAAAATTATATTTAAATTCGTTATTTTATTTCAATAATTACGTAACAATTTAATAATTACGTACCCAGATTAAAAGTAAGTAATTAATTCATTTTAAAACCCAGTTATGGGCTACATGGAACATCTCAATGAATAAAAACTGATTAGTCACTGATTTACCTCTTTATTCACAATATGTTTTGAATTTTGGTACATACCTTACACTTATGTAATCCTGGCAGGGTCGCCACTTGTACAGGTTACACTATTAGGGTGTTAGGTATGTTAAATTAAACAACAGTCTGTCTCCAATGAGCACGTCTTACTCGCACGGCGGACCAGAAGCGAGTGAGCGCTCCGTCCATTAATATGACTGAGCGCGCTCCCGCCACCGCTCGCCCTACCACTAAGCGTGTCGGTATTTATTATACGCTACACTCACGATCTAGCGGAGAGAGAAACACATAATGTGTGTTCAATTGAATTTCGATTGGAAAGTTTTTTTTTACTTTTCTATGTTGTTTGGCCTACCCCCATGGATAAAATGTTGTGAGTTTATGTATATTCACATTTCAATAAAATAGCAGTAAAACTAAGCAAGTTTTACAAGCTTTTATTTGATAGTACCAAAGTTACTGCTGTAGTTTCACGAAAATATCCTTTAACTCAAATCTTAGGGCGCTTTCAAATTAGACGGTTGATGTCGTACTGCCGCCGGACGGTTGTCACGACCATGAGCAGTACTGCTGCCGGACGGCTGCAGTACGACGTGAATCGTCTTATTTGATGAGGTATGCGGCTGCAGTCCGATCGAATTTTCGTCCATAACTAGGTAGGTATGCATAAAAACGTCCATGTTACGAAGGTACACGATGCGTTCGCCGCACTAGCGAATAACGACTGAGGCACGTAGGTATATGCATTGTTGCCGTCCTGCCAACGGACGTGCGTCGTACTGCTCCCGCACGATCTTGCATCGAGTCTTTTTGTATGAAAAACCATAATCGCCCGAACGCAGAACGATAACCGGACTGCAGCAGTCCGACATCAACCGTCTAATTTGGAAAGCGCCCTTATTCCAACCAAACTCTGAAATTAAATTGGTAAGAATCAGATATCTCATCAAAAACAGAAATTCGTATTACGAGAACACGCACTGCACTTAGAAGTCCTCACAAATAGAGCTATTAGAACAACACAATAACATAATCATGAAAATCATCACATGCGCCATTCCTCTTAAGCAGTGTAAGCCCACATCTCGTCAGTTACGTTTGACTGTCATAGAAAGTTCCCGAGCTAGGTTTCCCCATGGACTGTAGGCCTACCATCAACTTTTAGTTAACCATTCACTTCCGATGTAATCCAGTATAAGTACCTAAACTAAATCGTGCAGATTCGTACCATGAAGTGCCTTTAGCTGACAGGAGTTTGAATCTTCATGGACTGAATGAAAGATCGAAATTTGTCTGTGGTCCGCGGTGTGAGAAAGAGATGACGCTATACAGACGTTGCATAAGTCTGTCTCTTTTACTCGCACCATATGCGTTGCGTTTCGAAGCATAATCTGTATAAAAATTACAACAAAAACATTTTCAAATTACGTTTTCTAGCTTCAAATTATATACCATTACGCCATATTTAGTACTCATTAAATAATAGTAGTTTATATAATTATTTAATTAAGAAATATAAAAGGTTTGCTTAGTGTTGTTGTTAAAATAAATTGATTAAGACGAGTTAGGAACGCACCTCCACAGACTAAGTAACCTGTCGATGACAAATGACGTTCTGTTTTACGTAGTTGAACAAAAAGTTGATCTTACATAATTATTTTTTATGACAGGAATCCGTAATAAAAATCAGTATATTAATTGATTTAATGCCTGCACACTAATTGTATTCAATTGCAGTCAACAACTATTCTACTAACTAAAATAAATAGATAAATAGAGTTCTTTACTTAATTTTATTAGTATTATTTGAAGTTATATTAATAAGTAATACGAATAATGGCTGAAATACCTTGAATTACGTATATTATCACATTTTTTATAAAGTTATTAACAAAACGACTCATTTCACGCCAAGAAATACCAACTTTTTTTGAATTAGTTACTTTGACACATAAGCCATCCTTTTCAGGTTGATAAGTCACGTCATGGTATGAAAAATGAATGAACGAAAACAGTTTCGAAGCAATTGTCGACTTGATTTGGCGTTGCCTAAACTGGATCATGTTAAGGATATTGTGGTATGAAATAGCAAAACAGTTTATTTTAGGCCATCAATTGAATCGCAATAACAGTTGATGGTAAGCCTCCTGATTAGTTCAACAGTTGGTTGTTGGAATTTTTCATGGGTTCATACGGTCAGCATCGATCGAGTTGCTGGAGTCAACTCTAGCAACTCAAGTCAACGGTAAGGAAATGTCGGTTAGAGTGGAGTGCAAAAGATCCAGATTCCCAGATTACTGTTCCGAGGTGTTGGATTTCAGATATACAAGTCTAGTTACCTAGTTAATAACTTGTGACTTGTGAATGGAATTGCCCACCTACGACGCAAGTATCTAACTTTGCAAAAGCTTAAAAGCTAACTTTGGCTAAACTAACTTTGGCTAAACAGTCCGTGCGAGATTTCTTTCGTACCTTTTGAACATCAACGGAAAAATAAAATATTTTAGAGAAGCAACGCAGGGTATTCTTTACATTGGGTACAGCGTTGAATGAAACGTTACGTTGTTAGTTCGGAAACAAACCGCGAGAGCGCGCCAAAGTGCATCAACACCATGGCGAAAGCGACGTCAAGCGTGTGAATAATTTTTTGTTTTCTACGTGATAATGTTGTTATCCGCTTGTTTGTAAGTTGAAAGACTCGAAATAAACTGACTCACAGTGTGCACGTATTGTCTAGTGTAAATATTGAACATTAAAAGTTGGAAGTTTTGTGTGTGAAGTTGTAACGAACTCTCGGATCACTTTGGAGTTCAGGTGTCAACGAGGTAAGAAACTGATGCTTATTCCAATATTACGACTTCTAAAATTAACGCTTTCAATGCTAACATGAGTTATTACGTCCGAGCAAGTTACGATTAGCCCCAAATAGTATGTTCGGTACAACATCAAGTATGCACAGGTAGGTAATAGTTATAAATAATTCACTGTAAGGTTAGAATCTTGTCTTAGGTTGTATTGAAGACATTTGTACAAGTTTTGTTATTGTAACTGGAATGGCACAAGATTTTGGTTATTTTGTGGCGGGAAAACGCTCACCAAAAGTTTTTGTTTACAAACTTGTGAAGTAGGTACCTACTTACCCACTGACCTCATATTTTCTTGTGTGAGGTTCCTTGAGGATGAGAGATTCAGCTCTATTTATATAAACATGCATCATTTTGATGAGAAAAGTTTGATATTATTGTTTTGTTTTGTAGTTTTTCTCAGGATTTGCATGTTGCAAACTCTGAAATAAAGTTATTGTCTAAGTTTGATCACATTTGGCTTCATCTTAAAAACTTATCTGTTACTTCCAGGCAGAGATTCACTTGGTTACAAAGTTTTTATGGATTATTTTTTGCATTATAACTAGCCCTTTCTGCTTTTGCACTATCTATAATTCCACATACTTTTATAAATGTTGTATTATGTAATGTAAATACACAACAATTTGTCATACTGAGAAATAAAAATGACTTGACATTACAAAAAAAGTCTCCAACCTTAATTTTCTTTTATGAATACCATAAAGATGTTACAATCCTTTGAGTGATCCGAGCAAAAATAATATTTTCTCTTTGAAAATCATATGAAAAGAAGAATGATACTCAGCCACTCGAGAGACACTTGAAGAATATGTTTTTTTTTAAATGGACCGAGGTTTATAAAAATACTACATGTTAATGATACTTTAAACTATAAAAATAACTTATCTCTTAAGAGCACAGAAAGAAAAGTGAACTTAGTAGAACTTTCAATAACTTCATTCGAAATATGAATTCATTCCATTCATTGACATATCTATTTATCTCATTCATTTATAATATTATTTCATCTCTACAAGATAATAACGATGTGTTTGATAATTCTAATACATATAACAATTCAGTTAAGTTGAACTTCCGTAATAAAATGGGTCAGGTCAGGATCCTATGATAAATAAAAATTCTAATGATAATTGCTTTAATTATAAGTTTATTCTTAACTAGCCCATTTATACTTTACATTTCCTATTTATTATTAGAAATAACCACCTAGCTGGGCTATCTATTTTATTTAATTTTTTTTTACAATACCTCTGCTTTTTAATTTTTTAAAAGAGAAAATCTAACAATAGTTTTAGGAATTCATATGTTTTTTAGATAATACACAATTTTATAATAAATTCGCCCCTTTAATCTTCATTTCAAATTACTTGCATGGTATTTTTCAAAAACTTTTTAACAATAGTTGAAATGGGATATTTATCATTTTAGTTTATCAGTGCTCATGACATTTACTGAATTATCGGAAACTGCGAAAATAATAAACATGGTAAATAAAATCCCATTTCAAATGTTATCAATTAAGTTTACAAAATCGTTATGCAAAAAAAACAAAGAGCATTAGATTGCAATTACAACACACAAAATAAAAAAAAATACTTCATTTGCTCACGTCCCGTGCAATATCGCACATTGTAAACAAACGAACGTAAAACAGAAATAAAACAGAAAAAAAATAGAATGTGTCATCAATACGTCTCTTTTAAAAAAAAAGCAGGTTTGCAACAATCAATTCCCTTTGTGCGCGACATCAATGGGAGCGGTTACTGTGTACCTATCCTTTGATCTCGCCGCCCTCTGAAGATGCGACAGCGCGCTAATACCGCCGCCCCGCGGAAAAACGTCGCAACCGCCGCTTTGATGCTCGCCTGCACGAAAAATACGATATTATAATTTTAGTCGATTTTTATCTCCCCTTAATTTGACTATACTAAAATAAACTGGTGTAGAACATTTTGTTTTTTTAATTACCTACGTGGGTGAGATGCATAGATCGCTAAGTGTATTTCTTTGATATATATCCTTTTCTTAATTTTGTTTTTAATTTTGCTGTTTGAAACAAAGCCGATTGGAGATCTATCGCTTTCTAGTTTCGAAATAAAATCGTTAAGTACAACTAAAAGCATAAACCTTTATAATATTTTATTACCTTTATGAATTAACTAGCTTTTGCCCGCGGCTTCGCTCGCTTAAATTCTGTATAACACAGTACCTGCTACCTGCAGTTTTTGCCCTAGCGCCTTATTAATTTTTAATAGCAACGCTAAGTTTTCTCTTTTCTTCCCTCTTTCTCCCTCATATCCTACATTTTTTTGAAAAACATTAGCCTATGTCCGTCTCCTGGTTCCCAACCCAACTATCTCTGTACCAAAATTCATTAAAATCGGTTTAGCCGTTAAAGCGTGAAGAGGTAACAAATAAACAAACAAACTCACTTTCGCTTTTATAATATTAGTAAGGATTTTGACTAATTGGCTTTCGGCCCACTGATTACCTATTTTGATTGTCAAAGATCTATAAAAATGACAACCGGGACCAACGGCTTATCGTGCTTTCCGAGGAAGTTTTGAGGAGGAAAAATTTCATGGAGGAATCTCGGTATGTAATGGGTGGTCATCCATCCACGAACCTACTTAGGCAACTGCAACTTAATGTGTGGATCGACCCAAGCGGCTGTCATTTAACCACGAGCTATTCCTTCATATAAAACAATAAAAATACGGTAAGAACTTACACGTGTATCTATAAACTAAAAACTCGTATCTATTTCCGTCAGCGTCGTCTTCATAGGAATACTTTTAATTTAATTATATACTTCACAAATCCAATGTCCTTATCTCATCTTACCAACTTTTGTCACTGTTTCGTACAACGTTCTCTTTGTAACTTAAAGGATTTCTCCGAAATAAACTAATCTGGAGCGAGCTGTAAAAGGGAAATACATTAAATAGAAATTCGCAACAACATAAATAATGTAGGAAAATTCTTGAAAAAAAAAATCTCGTTGAGTTAATTCTGCGTGAGTCGGCAATGGAAGGCCGTTGCGACGTTTTTGTAATTGGCTGAATCGAGACAGATCGCTAAAGGGGACGATTCATAGCTTTGTCGCAGAAGTGCGACTTACTGTCCTTTACTGACTTGACTTGCCAACGAGAAGTAGTGGACTCAAAGTGAGTAGGAAGTATTTAAAGGTCTTTTTTGGCTGTCTGAGCTCTTTATAGCGTGCTTTCTAGTATTTGTTCGTTATTTAAGTAAAGACTTCTCTGTATTTAAACTTTGGCTTATTGCTTTTGAGGTCTGTGCGTTCTACCGTTCGAAGAGAATAAACGAATGAGATGCTTTTTAGAAAGAATGTCTACTATTTTCATGACTGAACACGATGAAAAACTATTTTTGGTTCAATGAGAAATGCACTGAGATTACTCACACAAAACACAAAACATGAAAGAAACACCTAAGATCAAAAAAATCTCAGAACTGCGCTCTAATAAAAACAAACATCATTTCCAATACTGAGTTTATAAGAATAAAAAAGTTCGTGCAATTTGGTGTACAAACCAATGATTTTATCTTATCTCGTAAAATAAAAGTTACTAAGAAGTCTGCATGCGGGCTACCCGGCCTGATCCACCAAGTTTCCAACTTTTTCAGATGGCCAAGATAAATATCGAAGCGGGACCGTGATTTGAAAGGATTCTGCACTCCGCAACTGCGGGCTAAATTAGAATTGCTTACCTACTGCTATAATCCTTAAGAGTAGCTCTTTTAAATATAATGATTTAATAAATAACTTGTGAAGTACTACCCAGTTTGCGGTATTAAATTCCGTGCATTTCTATTGACCTTCATGAAAGAGACACAAAGAAAAAATAACAAATCGAATTTTAAAATGAAACATCAAATACCATATCAATAAAAATCCCGAGTGCAACATCTCTGTAGAACTCCACAGTTCCACACACGTAATATTCATCTCGCTATGCACACGTAATATCAAATCGAATCGCCGCGCCATCTCGTCCACTTTGTGCGTTGCCGTGACTGGCGCCCAACCAGGAACACAACGCAAATTGGCGGCGAACAATTAATGGCCACCTGGCTCCGTTGCTAATCGACCGATAGAATTAAATGAACGGACTGCACTAATTGCCCGGTAAGACAAAGGGGCAAACACTCGCCTTTGAGCTGCCGATGTCTAGTGTCACTTGAGGCGTAGACCGCTGCGTCGACAGACAACCCTGTGCTCTCCTGTGTACTGTTGATATTGAACCGAGACGCTTTGGATGCGTTTGTTGTACACACGTATGTCTATGGGTCCAATAATAGGAACACTGGACAGTCGACGTAACCAGAAACAGGAGTGTGTTGTTGTTTGGAGACACTTGAAAGACAGTATCCGATGTCTTGTCTCTTGTAGCACTTACACTAAATTGGGATTCGCAGGAAGTTCGTAATTTAGAAACGGCAGAAGTGGATTACATGAAAGATAGATAACAGAGAATTATTCTAATCATGTGAAAGTAAAGATAAAACGCTACTTATATGTTTAGATGAAGCAAGGGTCCCGTTTTACCTTAAATATAATTAAAATGAAGAAAATCCTAAAATCAAATCTTCTATAAACACAGCAGATGCTCCCATGTGCCATGACATTTTTCATCTAAAGCCCACTACACAGCAATAAGGCAACACAATTAACTTTAGAAATACCTTCTTCCCAAGAATGCGCAGTATGCAAGACAATCGATGCGCAGTGGGCGATGGTGCTCAGTCGGAGTGTTCAGCAGCGTCTTGGACCGAGCACGCCAATTACACAGCATTAGAGCGAGGACGTTTGTATCTGGCGTGCAACCAGCCCAATAAGGGGCTGCGTGCCATCGAACTACGTGCCATTGTTGTACTTAACTGCACATTAAAAATACCAGGCTTTTACTGGTGAAGTTTAAGTACGAAATGGCGCTGAAAATAAAAGACTCGTACTAATTGAGAAAAATAAACTGAATTCGATCAGGTCAAAAAGGGACTAGTGCCGATGATAGCAAAAATAAACGAGAGTAAAATATTAATTAAATTTACATCAAACAAAAACGGGAATAAAACGGGATGTTTACCATTTTTAATCATGGTGCTTGCAACAGTGAAATATCGGGAACTTAAAATAAATAGCATGGCAAATGGTAAAAAACTTAAAAAAACCCTGGCATAGTAAAAACTTATAATATTTAAGTAGCTAGAAAACTCGAATACACGCAAAATACTTTATTTTTACTAAATGAATAGCAAGCTTTTTAATTAAATACCTTTGACCGATATTACCTAAACTACTCTCTTTGACTTCGCTCTACGTAAATATCTGAGTAAGGAACATGATATAAACGCCGCTTTGACGTTTGTAGAGCACAACATACAGATAAACATTAATTTTATCTTCGCGATGACTATCTCCATTTTACTTTGGGAATGTCTTCAGTACCTACTTTGAAGCCATTTTTGAGGGTACCAAGATACTTGTGTTTCTCTAAACTATTTGGACACTTTCTTGCCTATGTAAATCATCATGCCCTTATTCAATTTATTTTCAAATTAATTTATTGAACGTGCACATTGTTCTTTTATATAATTATAGACATTGTAATAGGTAATAACTAACATAAAACTGAACGGTTTATCAGCGGTTCCCAAACTAGGCACAGTCTGTATGTTGATGACCCATACGCTACACACGGTTAACAATGACGCTCTGCTAGCAAAATTTGGGGTTGGCGCAACATCTCTTCTTCTTCCATACTTCTCTATAAGTCCTCAACTTTTCAAACACCTTGCTTGCCATATCATTCTTTATGTAGTCCATCCCTCGTTCTTGACAATGTAAGTGACTTTAGTAAAATTATCAATATTATCATCAAACATGCAGGGTCCAGTAGAAAATAATGACTATCCTACGGTACTATATGAAACGTAGGTAACAATTCATGTGTTGTTTCACAGTTCAGAAGTTTATATCGTCATTAACTACACAAAACGCATGCAAATGAAATCTCATTGCAAAGCGTTCTGGTACAATGTAAATAGAGACGATTTTTATGAAACCGCGTTGTAGCTCTCTGATATTTGATACTAGTGTCTGACAGACGGTGACTGAGCGACATGACAGCTACAAACGCCTCATTAACCGAATCAGCTTTGACAAATAACGTTTCCCAATTAGCTGCAATGGACGATCAAAGTCAAAAGTTTGGTCCTTTGAACATTCCTTTGTTAATCTAATTGAATTAATGGATCGGGTTTACAGATCAGATAATTTAAGTGCCGGTGGCAATCAACGAATTGAAACTTATGATCGCTCGCCAACACAACATGTCTTGTTCTCTACATTGAGTCAGTAGTTGTATTTTATGTGGATTCTATCTTTAAGATTTTCTTGCTCATCGCCTTTGAGGGGATTACGGCGAGAAATAAGTCAGGTTGTCTCTATCAGATAGAGTTTATCTCATTGCTGCACAGGGTTCTTTGAGTCCGTACTTATGGTAGTTAATGAATTAAAAGTTTCTTCTAGTTTTATAACTCAAGGTTTTCATATATAAAGGAAATTATATTTTTGTGATTACATTTTGTAACTGCGAATATTTTAAGAAGCTTCATGACTTGTGTAGTTTTTGTGTGAAGTTATCACTTTATCAGATTCTGTAACATTCACAGTCAGTTGAAAAGTAAAAGAGGTGTAGTAAATCCATGTATGACACGGTGGCAGTGGAATCAGTGCGCTTAGCGCGGGGCCGCGGGCGTGGAGTGGCTCGTTATCGCACTCCCGCCGTGTATGGGCCGCCGCCACCGCCGAGCGAGGTAACGATACCCTGGAGTGCCGGTCACCGTACCAACGTAGTTACTCGCACCTCAACTAGACACTTTTCGACATCTCCGACCAAAATAGAACCAAGGAATGCAAACGTACGCGGAAATTTCTTTATTGCCCGCTTTGGACTGTGCTATGGTGCAACCGGATTTAGTATTTGGAGGAAAGTACTGTTTATGAACCGTAGTGAATTTAATTTGACGCGCTACGGGATACAATATTACTGGATCGAAGATTGAAGTTATTTAAATGTAACTTAAAACCGCGTAGTTTATTGTTTCATCTGTACAAACACTTTTTTTGTGTACAACTGTACAGTATTCGAATCAACAAATGTTTTTATCTAAATGATCTAATCGAAAGATCGAAGATCACTTCAGTTCCTTTGATCTTTTTAGGTTTCTTACTCTACGATATGTTTACCCTTACGGATATTGAATGATAGACTAGCAACCTTATAACCGGAAATGCTAAGATTGCTACGCCTAGCTGGAGAAAACCTTGTAAAAGATAATATTATAAAAATAATTAAACGGATGGAATTGCCAAATGTAACAGCTTTTGGTATACATCTCTGTTACTAAAACTTGATATTTTCGCAAGAACAAGCGTGTAAAAGAAGATGTTAGTAATAAACAAGATCAATCAAAGTGGCAAACTTGTACTACATTTATAATTTGGCAGGAATATTTGGTGTGACGCAACGGTTCGCCTTTGATAGGAACTCGGAAATATTAATGAGAGCTTCAGAAATGTCGCAAAACTCGTGGAAAGGAAGATAAATCGACACTTCACACGTTCAGAAGTTTGAAGTTCACAAGTTGGCATTGATGCGAAGCACGCCGCCCATCCGCGCTCCAAGAGCTTCGGTTCTACGAGAGAGACGATACGCGGAATTACACTGGATAACATCTTAACATATATTTTATTTTGCTTTGATCTGTGTGATGTGTGGCAAACACCAAATGATGAGTTCAATGAGATTAAACAAAAACTAGATTGTTGTATCAATTTATTAGTCTTTCATCTTCACATCTTGTACTTTACTCGTGCATTTTTTCTGTACTCTTTGGTATCAAGCCTGAATGTATAACTTCTGATGAATGATGGTACACATTTCATTCATGATCAAGAGAATTTGCAAATCATGAATGACTCAAGGTTTTTTCATACGTTTTTTTTTTGACAATTATTTATCGGCGTTGCTACGGTGTACCTATTGAAATATTTATATGTTTCGTGAGTGAGTTATTCCTAATGAATACGACCGGGCTCTTTCTTGATCTAAAAATAAAGTTGGTGTTTTCATGTTTTTCCCTAATATTGATTTGCGAACCGAGGCTATTTGAGCTTCTGGTTTTTGTCATGTTCACACGAAAACACATGAACCTTTACAAAACCAGTTTATGCAGATCTCTCAATTACGGATCACATCTTAGATTTCCTGTATGATGAGGAATGCTTTTAAACTGGCTTTGTATAGGTTGATGTGTCGTGATGTGTTCGAATTATAGTAACTCCCATCTTTTTAATAAATATTTGTACGCTTTTCATCCTGATTAAATGTTATTTCCGTAACAACTAACAAGTGTGTTATAAAAAGGTGTCAAGGCGCTTGCAGGAAGCGTTCTAAAAGAAAAAGTGAGGCGAGACGAATCTATGGTTTGATTAATTGATAACAGTAGCTCAGACGTCTCGCTCTAGTGTTAGTAGCTCGCGGTGTGAGTAGTAAGCGTAGATCAGGCGAGCCGCAGAAGGACAGTTTGGGAAAACCCTCATTACAGAGCACCTTTTCTTTGACAAGTTTTTTTTTGCTGTTTACAAGCATTCATACTCACGTACACGAACTGCCAGACTCAAAACAACTATCTGTAGGTCATACAAATATTTGATCCATGCGGGGATTTGAACTCGCGACACGTAGCGCCAACCGCACCGTCATGACTGTATGCCAAAATGTCCTCAAGGAAAAGTTAAGGTCCTTAATCAGTGAGATGAGAATAGAGCAGCATCCAATGGTTTCTTGATTACATTTGAGAGACACGTTAATAAATAACCTTAGCTAACTCAACCTTTTTCTTTTCGTGTCGATGTTTCGAGTTCTTTAAATTTATTTTGCCTAATATGTGGCGCTCATTAGGGGAGGGCTATGTCCAGCAGTGGACTAATATAGCCTGATGATGAGGATGATGTGGCCACATTAATTGCGCTAACCCAATTATGTAGCGCACAGCTTTTCTTTCAGACCTGCTTATCATCTTGGGTAATAAAATAAACAGGAAATCATTGGCAAACAGGATGATCTTGTTACAAGTAATTATTGTTAGTAGAGGATAAGGAGACTACTATTGTAATTGCTTTCAATCATTTACGAGCTGTGAATTGCTCCACATCAGAAACTCTCTTTCCTAACCCATACGTGTGGCTTCACTGTACGTCACATGACGTCACATTACAACCTCCTTTAATACGATACATTTGCTTAATTAAAACACAAAGTTATAAAAGCAAATTAATTTACTGTAGATGATCTGACTTGCGGTTCGTAGCTCTCGTGAAAGTCGTGGGGCGGGGAGAGGGTGTGGGAGTGTCGGCTCGGTCAAAGAGCCCTTTGATGTTTGCCGCCGGCTTAATGCACCGCCCGCGGCCCCCGCACCGCTCATCATTAGCAATTTCCCTGTAATTTATTATCTTTACCGCTATTTATTTGTACAATTTCATGGGTGCATGACGTTTCGCACCTCAGACTGTGGGTTCGAGACCAATGCGCTTCACCACAATTAAGTTGTTAATAGGGGATTTGGGATACGTTTATTTTTTTGTGTTTTGATAAAAACTGTTATGGGCGTGTTGCAGAACTTGCAGATTTTTCTACTTGAAAAGAAAGGAATTTCAATTTAAACGTTTATTTGCACGTCAATTTCTTTTTATTGGTTAGTATATTTTATGACAAGCTTCCTAATTTACAGTTGCCTAAATTACAGGATATACAAAGTAATTATGTGCTTGTATACAACTTACAGCAATATTTTATTTGTATACTTAGTGGAAATAACAAACCGCAAAAAAATTACGTATTCTAGACGAAGTTCAAAGCCAGAGATGTTTTGTATGAAGTTCAAAATAAACACCAAAAATTATCTGGCAACCAGGGTTGGCAACTAGACCAATTTATTTTTGAAGAATAATTTTGGTCTGAATTAAAAAAAACCTGAACCAAGCATGATTTGAGCACTTGGCTACTTTTGCTATAATTATAACCAATATCACTAAAACATATAGTAATGGAATTGTCGACATAAATGTAACAGGTGCTACACAGATCGAGAGATCTAGGAACACAATAAAACATGGGAATAGTAGATTCACTCAAACTCCTGATGAAATGTTTGTACCCCAAAGCAAACATAAGCATGGTCATTTAAAACTTCCATCCGTCTAAAACTAAGTTCCAACCCTGTGCAGCACATATGAGTGCCAAAAAATCCGAAGCTCGGCACGTGCCTCTGTCGGCAACTCGGCACTTGCGGGGAGCGAGGGCGCGGACTCATTAGCGACTCGCGAAGTCGCGACGTTTCTAGCGTCTGAGCGACCACCCGCGACAGCGCGAGTTTTTTTTGTCAAAGTCGCAGCCAGCGCCTGGCATCCCTGCTGATATCATTAAAAGCTGCAGTTTTTCACTACTTTTGCAGACAAAAATCATACGTTCTTCCAACATATTGTTAAAGGTACACTGACCGAGTGTTGTATACACAAAGCATTCCGTTACTTGTGTAGGAGATATTGATTACCTGTGCATTTTCGATAGTACCAATAACGTAAACGTGACACCGTCGTGTCCACCAATGCATTATTGGCATGCTGATTTTGCTAACGTACCGTGCGTTTAACGCGCAAGTTTCCAGCCCGCCTGGCACTTGCAAAATATATGTCACTATTTACGGACAGTGTTAATGTAATTAACAAAACGTGAAATCAATCAAAGCTGGTGTAAGGCGGCGACTCGCGCGAGATCAAAGCGGAGACACAAAGGCGCCGCGGTACGGTCGGCAGCGCGGCCCGCTGGCCACTCCACATAGGGTTGTCGCCGCCCGGTCGTCTTTTTTGAAATATTACCCGCTACTGTATATGAATGACTTTGTTAACTTGTGCTGTGGTATGAAGGCGTATCGTAGGGTTATACTGCTAAGGGTATTTAAAACATCTGTGTAAACAGTCTGTGAACCAGTATTACATTTTGTAAATTTGCATGTGCCGATCGTGGCCCATTTCTGGATATACAACTCCTTATATCCTGAGATTACCTTATTGAAATAAACAAGTTTAGTACGTCATTGACATAGTTGGACTTAAAAACTCATAAGTTGTGGATGAGCTTTCAGTGCCATCAAAATCTACTCCCAGGCGGAATTTGTTCCTTTTAGTCCAAAAAACTGATTTCAATAATAAATGGCGACAGCCCTAGCCCACTGCATTCTGCTGACCTTACCCGCTATGTGATTGCACGTGCCAACTAATCAACATGTGCTCAAGAACTCGTGTGAGAACGGTAAGTTCCTTTTTCTCTTAGCTTTTGTCTTTGACAACATTTTTAATAAATTTAACCAGCTTCCATCCCTTTGATGTACGTTGAGTAATATTTCCAGCTACGATATAAGCTCTGAAAACATATTTATTATTAAATCTCATTATAAAATAGTATTTTCCAGGAGTCACCCCTATTATGTGATGTGAGGACATTTATAGCCAATGTTCGGCGAAATTATTCGCGAATTTGGTGTTCAGGACTGTTGCCTTTTACATGAGCGATTCAGAATTTGAATTTTGGGCACTAGTAAACGGTACACTAGTTTCAGATTAAAAAGCAGAAACGATAACCATATAGTAGTCCAGAAAGCTAATTCCAGTAACGTAATTAAATAACTTATTATTATCAACGCTAAGCCAAACCAATAAGCAGACCATAAACTGAAAGCAAAGTAAAACACACAGATATGAGAACAGAAATGAGTTTATGACACAAACGAGGTTCGTCACCGCACCGCAATCTGTGGCGTCGTCAAAGGCTTGTAGACGTAGATCACGATTGTCGACAGATGTTTGCAGAGCGGGGGCCGGGGCAAAGCGGCCGCTCAGACGAAGACTTATGATATTTGAGTTGGGCGAGCGAGCAGTCGAGAACTGATACAAGTCAGAATACACACATTGCCGATACACAGACGTGGATCTCAGTTTGGATTGATGATTTTTGGAATTTGAATATGTGCAGAAATTGAAGGAAACTGTGATATGGTGATAATGATAAGAGGGTGTAATGCATTAAGACAGGAATTGACTGAAAATTATTTTTAAGATCTCAAAACTAGTCGAGCTAAAGTAAATTTAAGTTTAGGAAAAAAACAGAAAACATTAAACATCTATAACAACTTAATATTATATGGCTACCTGCATTACAATTAATCAAATTCCTTGAAGTAGAGATTAGATATCGCAAATAGCTGAAAACATATTTAAAGTTTAGGGTTTCCGCTTTACATCAAACTAATTCCGATTGAGTCTCCGAGATTATGTTCCAAGAACTAAATATTAATTGCCTTTGGGTTCTATTTACTGGGTTAGCGACGACAACGAGGTATGACTTCATGGTTCTTAGAAATAACCTCTATGAAACATATTCGTACAGCTTATTTGTAAAGATTTTTCCGAATATTGAACTGTCTCGTTGCTTAGGAATTTCTCTGTAACAGCTTCAGAGTCGAGATTCGTGCCCGGTTGATGGAAATAGGCTCACCTCCTATTACATGGGACTTAAATAATTGGCCATAATGTGGGTGCACATCTGCCTAAACCTTTGGGGTTTACAGGCTTGATGTTTTGTTATGTAAACTGAGCGCTTGTATGCCAACTAAAATTATAATTTGTACTCGTTTTGAACATAATTATGATAAATGATGGTAATTTTGCAAGTAGGTCTTCACAAATACTTTTACACGTCTTTTTAAAAAACTAGGTGAGGCCGGTGTTTCGTACCCGACTACGCTGAGAAGAAACAGCCGAAACAAACTCGAAGGTCAGTCTCTTTTAAGGTCCAGACAAAAATCCTGGTCAACTTACATGAGAACTAAAAAGATTAGTGTCTGAAATGGTATTTTTAAGATCGCACTACACAGATTGAGTGGACTTGTCCAGTCAGTGCAAGCATTTGTCAGTTTATGCCAACAAAAATCGTTTTCGCTAAGGTAACTAATAGTATTTAATTAATCACATTATGTAATCGATTCTTCATTAAGCAGCTCTTTGTATAAAAAAATAACATTATAAAGACTTAGATAAAGATCTGGTAATACATATAAAGGGTTGTGTACGCGTCGCCGCTCAAAGCTCGCCACAATATTTATCGGCGGCGCTGTATCAATGCGGCACAAAGCGAGGCCGGAAGCCCACCTCGCCGCGTCGCGACAACACACAGCCGCGCCAAATATACGCGACAGCGGATTTTTTAATAAAATGTGTCTAGTTGTATTTACTTGCCTGTGTAGCAGCTCAATTTTGGCTGCTACGAAAAATGAAGCAGCATGCGATTTTGGCCATATGAGCCTTCAAGTATAGACATTTAACCGTCCTACAAACTTCTACACACCGTGCCCTGAATATGGTGCCCTAGTATGAACTAGGGTTGATCTTTTGTCGTGCAAGTGGAAACGCCAGGGTTGTGCGAAACGCGCGAAACTCATAATATATTGTGTTTTTTGCAATTTGCAGGTCTGTGTCAGGTTGTATGTTGATTAAAATATAAATTGCGACCGTAACAAAAATGGAGTTACAAAAATTAAAACGCTTCATTACAACCCTGTACGTTCATTGTACTCCAGTAAATGAGCATTTCATGAAAGCTTACATAATGGGGTCAAAAGAACTTAGGGGTTTGTATTGATGATTTAAATGAAATATATTATTCAGTATTTTCATTCATATTTTAATCAACGTACTACTTGACACTGGCCTGCGAAAGGCAAAAAACGTCGGAAATCGTGAATTTCGCGGGGTACCCTTGCGACTTCACCTTAATGTTATAAAATTACCATTAATGAAGCGTGCCTACTTACCGAAAGGCACGTATTCTCCATATCTCTCATGATTTGATTATATCAAATCATCAAATAACGTTCCTTCCCCCGCTGTGGGCGGAGCGGGGGGAGTGTCAGACTTTTACTGACTAAAACCCACCCATGTTCCTTCTTTTGCCCTTTATGTTCCGGTGCCGCTGTATCTCTTTAGAACAACCCGCAACCCTAGCAAGCGGTGGCCCTGGCGGGCCCCTCTGCTTTGCTGACATCTCTTACCTCACAGATCCTGAAAAACCATTCTGAGAACCTGTGAAAGGTTCTGTTCGTTCCTTGAACGTATTAATTAATACTTGCACCTCTCCCAAGTATTGTTTCAGTAATCGCTCAAGCGTGTCACTTGGCGCGGCCGTTATCTGGCCCATTGTTGACTGCCTCTATCACTGGATTCCTTTTCACACAGAGCCTTTGACGCTCTTTGTTTGCCACAAGATCAGAATGAGACGGCGAAGTCTGAACCGATGCGTAACATCCATTGGGTGTCTCTATACTTTTGATTGTCATAGTTTTTTCTACAATTTTAATATTTCCCGTCTCATAAGAATACACAAAGATGGTTTTTCTTTTATGAAGTATTTCGTTTGCAATGTCTGTGGCTTGTAGTTTTTAGAGTTCCGTACTTCAAAAGGAAAAACAGTACCCTTATACCGTGTTGTCCGTCTGTCTGTCCGTCAAGACCATTTATCTCGGGAACGCATGGAGGTATCGAGTTGAAATTAAAACCATATACTTAGTTAGGTCTGCAGTCCCTTTGTGTTGTGAAAAAATCAATCCTCTAAGTCTACGCAGTCAAAAGATATGGCCGATTATGTCCCACGTTTGTACGAAACCCTCGGTGCGCGAATTTAATTTTACTCGCTCTTGGCCGGATTTTTTAACCTAGACATCTTCGATTTTATAAGAATTTTTATATTACCGGTTCTCATAGTTATTCCTGGGTCATTACCCAATTCCCTCTTGGTTTTTTTCTATCATAAATCGACATCATGAATGATCCTTTTAATTATAAAAGCAAAGTTCCAAAGTCAGGGACACACTGAAACGTGGTTTAACAACATTGCTGTTTCCCGTTGACAATGCAATTTTAGTTAATTCGATAGTTGCGCCCGCGATGTGGCGCAGGCCGGCCGCCAACCGCGCGACGTGCCTTCCCCGCTCGCCCGCCGAATATTAAACTAATTATGAACAAACCGACCAAGCCACAACACAAATTAAGCGTTCCACTCCATTAGCCGAACGGGATATTCTTACACAAATACTGAACAAGCTAGAAAGAGAAGTTTCGCTTTACATTTCACGACGAATTTAATTTCAGGTTCTCTAGATTTTATTAGAGCCTTTCTCCTATTGTCGCACATTCGATTCGATTAGGTGACATACATCTTACTGCGACCCTTCTTACCCTTGTTAAATCAACATCAACTCACATTACGTGTGAAATATTGCACTCAATGATTTCCCAATTTTTTTAAATTGTTTTCTAAACTTGAGCTTACGGAATGGGATTTTAAAAAGAAGCCTCCCTCCTCAACCCCTTCCTATAAGGAGTTTTTAATAAAAAAATGATGAAAGCCGAGGTCGGGGAGTCACGGGTGGAGGGCACTCGACGGCTCAATACAGGCGATAGGTATCAAAGGAGGCCGATTTAATACGAAGGAATGATTTAATTACAAAGTCGCAACACGATCCGCTCTCTACTCGGCGACACGACACGGCTCGGCTCGCACACCGAAGTCTTGTTAAGATCCTTGTATAATGTTATGTGGTTTTGAAGAAATGAGGAACGAATGCAACGTATATGCAGGAAGAATTAACTGCAATCAAAAATATTATTCGGTGAAAACACTGAGTTCAGTGGATGTCTCGCGTCAATCCAGGTTTACTCCAATTTGATTATACTACCTCTCGTCGTTAAATTCGTAGTGTGTTTACATACTATCGAAAAACTGGTATAAATTGATGGATGTTTCATGTTTATGTTTTTATCCCCAAAATATTGCATCAAAGCCGCGTAGAATTGCACATTTTCTTTTAAATAATGATTCCCGTCACAGAGTCTTAGTCATAAGTTTATTTCATCTTAATTATTTTGTTGAGTCGCTGAAAAGTCGTTTCGTGTATGTATGTACCTTAAAAGAAAAAGCCTGAAGTTCAAAGAGAGATATAAATGAGAATGTTCACTCCTTTATGTAAGGACCTGCTGAATTTTTTATAGATGCCTCCGCCGTTTGGTGTGTAGAGTGCCTAATGAGTTGTCTTTGACGACTTAAAAACTTTGTATGTTGAAATATATTTTATCTTTAGGCCCACACACGGATAAAATGCAGCATTTTATTTTAAATATACCCACAAGTGTACGTAAACAAAAAGAAGAATTAATGAAACGCATTCTAATAATGAAGTCAAAGTGAATATTTTCCCTGTAAAGAACACAAACTGAGAATTAATAAAGGCAGCACGGCGCTTTCATTTTCATTTCAAACCAATTGTCTGTATTAAAAGGATTCCTCTACTCTTTGGTAACACTCTTTGGCATTGTCGCTTTAGGGCTGCTGGATTTGAGCTTCTTGTCTCGCAAAAGATTATAGTAACTTGGAAATTTTGCCTTTACTTTATGGGTATGTTCTGTTTTCACTTATTGGAGAAATATCTCTGGTGTTTTTTCAAAGTTTTACGATATCAAGGTGTCAATGTCTCTAACTTCAAGGAACCACTTTGAAGTTCATGATTTGGTATTTTTTTTGATGACCCTAAACGAGTCATTTTCGAAACTTGCAATACAATTCAATCTATAACTCTTGTTAATTTACGTTTAAATAGCTTATTAATTACACGTTTATGATTATAATCCAATTAAGCTCACAAAATTATGGCAGCCCTGAATCAGTTGTTCAGCGTCGGCGTGCTTCAAAGGGGAATTTATTATTTAAAGTGAAAGTTATTGAGTTTCGCTAAGGTTAAGTGAACCTTTTGACTCGTCCCGTCTATGGAATGGAAGTGGTATGAGGAAATGGTGTCGGCTTCCTCTTTGCATGCTTTTTAATGTCTATGAATTATCACAGCATTCATTTTTTTATTCTTACGTATAAGTGTAGCTTACTCAGTTATTCGCTTCGGCGTGTGAATTAAACCTCATTAATTAAAACTATCAATTTAACGCGAAAACCTAGAGATTCTGAATTACGACCTTAATGACGTATCAACGTTGCTGTTGCCAGACACAAACACCTACTTGAGCAATAGTTCCAAGTGGTATCTCCTCGATCGCGACGGTATGGTCACCCCTAGGCAACACATTTTTAAATAATCCATGTTCAAACAACCGTCTGTCACAAGTAAATGACAGGGCAGTAGAATACAAGGCTTTTGTAGCAACTGAATACGTTACAAACTTAATGAATACTTGTTTTCTTTGATCTATTTCTTTTCATGTCGCTTTCTTAGAATTTTCGTAAAGGGAAAATATTATTAGAGAAAGTTATTGGTAGTGCTCATATCGTAGGCTCGACGAATTAGTTATGCGCGCATTTGCAATCATGTTGATCGCTAATAAATAAATGGGGGAAATACAGAAACATTAGCAAATCGATGGATAACTGTTTTCTTTTGAAAAATAATTTAATGACTAGAACTTGATTTAAGTTGAAAGATGATGAGACACAGTCAATTAAATGAGAACAGAGAAAGGTACTCCGTCATCAGCATAAGGTATTCTGATATTAATAAGATGTTCGTAAAAGCTTTAAACATTTTTTATGATACATCCATCCAATGCATTCAGTTTTCATATTTAGCTAATTGAGTCTTGAAAGCATTGAATGATTGTTACCATTTTATACATGAATGTCTGTGATTTGTTGTTTGTTTTGTTGTGTATACATAACTGTACTCCTTCATCTTATCCTTTCGATCTCATCTTAATAGTTTTTCGCCAACTTATTTAATTAGCTCGACGAGTACTATATTGGGTAACTAGCTTTACTTTAGGACATAATTAATTGATGTGTATACTTTTGCTAAAAGCCTGACGGATAAAATACATGAGTAGGAAATATATAACCGTGTAATGTTCATTATTTTCGTTTTTTCATAAAAAAATGTTGGTGTTAAATACGGGTTGGTGACAAATATTTTTTACTAGCAGTGCCCGACATGCGTTGCAATGCACCTTTTACTACCCTACCCCACCTACCGGGATAAAAAGTCCTATCCTATGTTCATCTTCCGGTTCTAAGCTACATCCCCACTTTCTTCGTGAATGTCGTTAACGGAACCCAAGTCCGTTAACAACAACCAAGATCAAATCAAATCAAAATCATTTATTTCAAGTAGGCCAGTTACAGGCACTTTTGAACTGTCGAAACATTGACAACAATAAAAATGAAGCTACAGTCCCAGTCACAAGGCATAATAACTGTGAAAGTACTGTAGTTGCCCATTCCAAAGCGTAGATCTCTATGGAGAAGAATGGGCAAGAAACTCCATGGACACTCTTTTAAATCAGAATATTGTTACAAAACCTTGGTTACATCATTCGTGTTAATGTGGTAAACTATGTGAGAACGATGTAGCAAGACGTGCACATTAAAAGTGTCCATAGTAAAAGAAAAAGAATTTCAAAAATACATAATTAATTTTAAAAAAAGCTGTGGCAACTGAGAGATGACCAGTCACAACTGACAGCGCCCGTTCACGAACATGACGCATAGATCAGCACCATTCAACTCAACCATTTTGAAGGGAACTAAATGATCTGACACATGCGCCACCATCAGAGAGACATTTGAGTGAGCGAGACATGCTCTCAACCGCCAGAGCAAATTAGTCAAGAAAAGACGTAGGTTTCCATTGAATGATAGCTTTGTAGTACATAGTACTCGCACAATTTGGGCTATGCGATTATATAATGCTAAAAAATTGAATCTATACAATGCAAAGATAGTTGTACAATCTTCAGCAGCTCCAACAATACTATTGAATGCTATCAATTTATTCGCCCCTGTTCTTGTGGAGCAGGACCGATCTCCTGTTTCTCAATTTGTGTAAACAATTTGTTTTCTACGGCAAACGTATCAGTGAAGATTCTGTATCCCCAAGTTGATTACACCCACCTGGCGTCAAACTAGACAAAGTTGGATTAGTTTCGGCTCATCATACCTGCCAGTTCAGCACTCGAACCGGTCTTCAATAACTTTGATAATATCCACTGGAGAATTGTCACTGTACAAACATAATAACGTATTTGACAAGCTCTTTGTGTAATCGAAATATGTACGCACCGATGTTTATGAGCGTTGAAATTAATTTCAGTAATTTAATTTCGATATTTCACAGTGCTGCAATATTCGTTTTTACTCTACGGCAGAACGCAAAAATAAAGGATAAAGACTAATTAGCTTAACGATGCTTGGCTTGTATATTTTGTATTCAATCATTTATATTTTACTTCAACCGCGTTGTTATTGCCTGCGTTATAAAAAACTTAACTTGGAAGCTAGACATGGACAACAATTTTGTGTTCCCTAAAATATACTTCCTTCTTTACCGAAAATTCCACGTAAAAATACGAAGACGGATATCTTCAAGCACTCGAAATCACGGGATGAACACAACAATGCAATTTAGGCGTGGATGTCTACCGGCCCGCTCACTGCATTATGTAGATTGTCGAGCGAGCCGAGCCGTCTCGCCTCCCAGCCTCCGCCACAAACCGAATTTATCACATCGAGCATTGCCTATTCAATCCCACTGTAACATCTGCCTGATGGATAGAAAAATGTACTGACGGGATTAAAGAATTCTGGAACTGTATTTCTGGTGAATGGTTTTGGAATATTGACTTGGCGGGCATTCGAGTACTGAATGGTTGTTTGTCAAGAAGTTACCTTGTTGTTTGTTATGCCAAAATGCCTTTTAGGTAAGACTTAAGATTCGAAAGTACTGTGATAGAAGTTTCACATTACTTCGCTGTTTGGTCTAGTTGTACAGGCAGGTATTAATTTAGGTTGTACAATAACTTTACTTTTGTAAGTATAGTTTTTAAAATGATCAGCATTATTCTAGATTCCCCATTCGAGAATGCTGTTATGTCTTGTGATGAGGGACAATGTTTTTCAATAAATTTTATTTAAATTTTTGTGTAGTACGAAAAGGGATGATGATGAGATGAATGGGACTGCAGCATTCTTTTCACACACTTACTATGATGCTCAACTGAACTGACCTAGCCTATAGAAATATAGATTATAAAACTTTTTTGGATTCAAAAGCCGTATCCAACTACATTCGTGAATCTTATCGGCTCGATCGCATTCTTTGCTGAATTGACTTATAGCTGAGCGGAGTGCACCCCGCCCAAATTACTATTTCAATCTGTGTTGCGGGCCCGCCGTCAAGTCGAGGAAATATTGCGGGGACAATTCAATGTAGCATTTGTTTTACTATTCTTATTTCATTGCTGATAACAAAAACTATATATTGAAATTTAAACTGGAATAAAATTTAAAAAAAGAAGTTTAGATACCAAATATAACAAATATTTGGTATCTAAACTTCTTGCCAGAGAATCATATTCCATGGCATGTGATAATAATGTGTACATCGTCGTGCATCAATGAAGATTTTTTGAAATCTCTTGTGGAATTTTGGTGTCTACTTCCCACATCCAAACTTACAATTAGCCTTATTCATATTAGCATGCACAAATATTATAGGTTTTTTTTTATGATTATTCTGTGGCTATTGTCGAATCGCAAAAAAATCATTGTTGCACGTTTCCACTATATTGTGTATTGTCCTCAATTACTCGAACGAACTTACGTGACTCTTAATAGCCACTTTGTAAGCTTTTATAATGTTATTAAATAACGTTTGACGTATATTTCATGAAGCAAAAGAATATTTATATTAAATTTACGGACAAGTTGATAATAAGAAAAGCGTCTCGCCTAAAGGATACTCTTTTACATCAAACGGAATGCACTAGCGACAGGGTTGACGAGGAAATGTTGTGTCATTATGTTATTTATGTCACTTTTTCTGGTCGGAAACACAGGTTAGAATAAAGTTAAAACGTGCAGGTTGCTAAGAGTACCTAGAGACCTAGTTTCACATGAAATATTATTACAGAAATTAGAGGCTATCGGTATTAGAGGACTGCCACTTCGATGGATATCGTCGTATTTAACTAATAGACAACAGAGAGTTACTGTCACTAAACTTAATGAAAGTAAGGATATGACTGATTATTTTTCCGACCCAAATATCGACCAATAGAATTGCACCATTCGACGTCACGTGGTACAACCTACATGGTATTATACTGAAATTTTTTTGAAAATTTTCTCTGGTCGTTGTTATGCATAAAAAACAAAACATCAATGCAATCAATGCAATTCTATTGGCCGACATTTGGGACGGAAAAACAATCCCCCGAATACCACACGAGCTTCAAAATTATCTGGCATTTCCCAATAGGTTCCCTGCAAACAAATAAAATCGTCAAGTTTTTCAGGAAAAATCACTCGCGCTTCGCGCTCGTGATTTTTTAACCTGAGAAGAAAAACTTGACTCCTTCATTTGTTTGCAACGAACCTATCGGAAAATACCCGATAATTTTGAAGCTCTTGTGGTATTATATGTGAATATTTGTCTGAATATATAACTATAAAGCGCGGCGTTCCCCAGTGTAGCATATTGGGCCCTATTTTATTTCTACTCTTCATAAACAATGTAGTTAATGTAACCAATCATAAATGCTTCCTGTTTGCTGATGACATTTGCATAATTGTTACCACTGACAAAAAATATAAATCAATTACGGATCATGAAACAGACATAAATAATACAATAGACAATCTAATTAATTGGTTAAATAATAATGAACTAGCTATTAATCTAAATAAATCAGTATACATACAATTTAATAAATCTTATAATAATGCATTTAATTTTAAAATGGACATTCCGAAAATTACACAAGTGGCACAAACAAAATTTTTAGGAGTAGTAATTGACGAACATCTTGACTAGAAAGCCCAGGTCGATACTGTGTGCAATAAAATAAATAAATTTGTCTACGCTTTAAGACAAATAAAAAAGTCACTAATATAAAAACGGCTGTGATGTCCTATCGCGCATATGTAGAGTCCTCACTACGGTATGGACTAATTATGTGGGGAAATAGTACGGACCACAATAGAGCATTTATAGCCCAAAAAAAATGTTTACGAGCCCTATACGACATTCCATCTGACGAATCATGTCAACCAATATTTAAGGAACTTGGTTTACTACCGTTACCATCATTATATACGAATTGGTATATACGAAGCATGCATGTTTGTTCGAAAATACAAACAATTATTTAAAACAGCAGAGGAAATAAGCTCTCGAAGTCGGCGTGACCAATACAGACTTGTTTTGGATGAACTACCCAGATCAGCAAAATATAATAAAAACTCTCTGGCAATGTGTGTACGGTTATATAATAAATTACCAAATATGTTTAAAACGTTAAATTGTAAATTATTTAAAATTCAGTTATACAAATGGCTCAATAATAATAATTTCTATTGCATTAATGATTATTTAAAATGAATTTAAATGTTATCTATTTTATCCCAATGCCTTAATGTATGTCTAGTTTGCATGCTTTAGTTTAAGCAAAACATGTTTGATCTAATATTTTTAATAACATATTGTATACCATGTTTTATGCAAATAAATATAAAAAAAAGAAACATTGTTTTCTCACTATCTTCCCTTATATACATTTCAGTTGAATTAGAATAGCATAGAAGTTAAATAAACTTCTAATACTACTGATAATATGAAATAATACTACTGTGCTGCGGACTACTCTCACGGCTCAAGTTTTTCGTAACGTACGTAGCTTGAGATTGAATTATTATCTGCCTTATTTCTTTGCCTATTACCAAATATGAGAAAGATAAATAAAATACATTCGAAAACGCAATAATCGCAGAACAACACCTGTTACTGTACTGTTGGTGTAATAAAAATATTATGTAGTTAATTTGCTCTAATTTATCCTTATTATATAAATCTGGTCTTTATTCGATATAATTATTCTCACATGTATGTAAATAGTCATTGAAGCATGAACACATACGGCCTCCTCAATCCTTACTACATAATATTATAAAAGCGAAAGTGAGTTTGTTTGTTTGTTACCTCTTCACGCTTTAATGGCTAAACCGATTTTGATGAATCTCCGTACAGAGATATTGGGAACCAGGAGACGGACATAGGCTATTATTTTTTTTAAAAAGAGTGGGATATGAAGGAGAAAGTGGGAAGAAACGGGAAAACTTAGCGTTGCTATTACAAATCAATAAGGTGCTACCGAATTAAACGCGAGCGAAGCCGCGGGCAAAAGCTAGTGGTCCATAAAAACCAGTTTTTAGATTATATTCAATTGAAAAAAGACTGCCAAAATCAGCTAGCAGTGTCCGGCTGGTGTCAACCCTGTGTTGTCAGTTCGGCTGGGTTGAAGGACGCGGACGGCGCAAGATGAAAGGCTGCGAGCTTTTGTTCGGCACAACAAAGCTTTGTCTCCTCGCGCCCCTCGCGTTAACTTTGACTCGTGGCTCCGACCACTGACAACGCCAATTGAAGCTTCGAACACATTTGATTTTAGTATGAGTGACTGTAAAGGTAAGTTTCCAAAACGTTAATGTACTTGTTATCGCAGTCAATGAATGCTTCTTCATTGATGTGTGGCTACTTTGATTATGTAGCTCTACAACAGTAACACGCTCAAACGAAGTGTTTAATGTGTTGTAATTAAAATAGATTTGCGCGCCGTGGCGCCCGACATGGTACAAAACTGCCCCACGTTGGGCGCCAAAAATAAAAAGTCGTATACTAAGCAAATTAAAATTGCCCGTTGATTAATGATGCAATTGCTATAATTATACGACAGACACCAATAAAATAAATTCGTTTCTATTGTTATTAATTTTAATTTTACTTCCAAATTAAAATTAATAACAATGGAAACGAATTATTAAAGTTTAGAAATCCGGACTCTGGATTGTCTGGCTAAAGTCAAGTCTGTGATGTCAATTTACCCGTCGAATAGTACTAGAGGAGAAGCTTGAAAGGGTTCGGCTAGTTTAGAAACCGACACGCCGACGTCCATAATATTGTCCATGTAACGTTGCGAACCGACTAATAAATAGATAGAGTTGTAATTGTGGTAACTGCACTTAAAAAGTTTTAAAATCAGTGTAAATATACTCTTTCCATAAAAGCAAACTAAAGCCTTGCTCGTTTTTTACCACCGGAGCAATATACTTTGCATTATGAAGTTTCCCAAATAAATGAACAGGAATAAACATATCTGTTTGTTTATCATTTTAAAGAGCTGCATTTAGCCTTTGTGTCCCACGTTCGACGCCAATGAAAATTATAAAAAAGCGTCAAATTGACATTATATGAAAGCTTTCATTCGAACCGTATGCTTGATGATGATAGCGCGCGCACAAAGAGAACAGAAGTAATAAAGGGGTGTCGAGTGTTCACAAGCGACGCAGCCTCGACCCGCCTCAACAAACAGCGGCCGATACTGCACGCTGCCGCTACTCCGCTTTGACACGATACATTAACGACTTTATGGCTGACCTGGCAAAATGTCATGTGCATTTTACTTAAAACTTTTATTTGTCAATTTACATACAACCAGAAATACGTATTGCGCACACAGCGGGGGTAGTTCCGCTGTGCAGCCCACCAGCTGCCATGTTATCGTTCCAATGTTCAGAGGTCAAAGAGCGGCGCGCGGTTTAATCGCAAAGAGACAACTCAAAGTGGAGCGTGCAAATTCGAGGCCGGGCGGGAACAATAAAAGTGCAGGTGGACCGCGGCCGCCCCGCGCCTCCACGCTCACATCAAAGGGGAGCCCGCGATACCATACAAAAGCCCTAATGAGACAAACCCGTGGCGTAATCGAGGCGACGGAAAAAGATGAGGCCCGAGAGGTACGAGGCAAATTTTAATAATTGTCAAAGCGGCGGCGCCGATCAAACGCGAGGGGGTGCCCGCCCTCCCTGCCGCGCCGCCACTCCGCTCCCTCCCCGGTCGCCGCGCGCTCGCACCTGTGACGTGTGCTCACCGCGGGCCTCATTAGCGCTACTGATCTAATGCGACTTCGAACTTCGCCAGCGACGTCTAATTAAACTTAAACAGAATTTCAATTTTACGACTGAAATTTTAATACTTAAAGCTGGAGCCGCTGAGGTTCCGCAAAGGAGGCGCGTTCAAAGGCAACGCCGTGCACGTTTTCGCAGATATTAAATGTGTTGACAATTTAATTTTTCATTTCCTTTAGGCGGCAGCGGAGGACGGGGCGGGCGCCTCCCGGCCGCGGGACGCCGCTCCTTTGACGTCGCGATATTGTCTTTGTGCGGCGCGTGGGGTGAGGCGGGCCGGGCCGACGGAGACTTTGTCGCAATACAATGTGTATCAATAAAACTTAGGATTGGCTTTTAGTGGTTGCACTTACGCTTTGTGAGGCGGCGCGCTCACCCTTTGACATTATATGTGGGGCGCGGGCGAGAGTGTGGCTGTGTGCGTCTGCGTGCGCGTGTGGGGGACTGTGTCGGGAGCTGAGTAATAATGCAGGGCGAGACGAGCCGGCGCGGCGCCGCGGGTGCAGCCTGGCCCGGCAGCACACACACGCGCGGTTTATTAATATCAGCAATCGCAGCGCATCGGCAAACTATCGTGTCGCGGATCTGCGAAGTGCCGCAACACGACGACATGCATTACATACACCAGCCCGGGGCGCTTCATAAACCCACGACGCGCTAATCAAACTTAATTAATCTCTCGTATTTTTATTAGTCTAATTATCTAGAACTCAGACGTTGTACATTTCCAAATTAATTTTGTATCTAGACATATTTATAAAAAAAAATACAATTTCGTGAGAATAAATATCCCACGCACGAACTTTGATGCCGAATGAATTAAATTTACTTCAAAACATGAATGTCTTCAATCTTTCCAAATAATGCCTGTGGCTTGTAGAACTTTAAAATTCTTTTGTACTTTAAGGAGGTATCGTGTTAAATTAGATTTTTAATTATGTATATTGATTATTGTCCTTTGTCTATTCAAAAGTTGTTTTTTTTATTTTGAATTGATTCGCGTCTTTGATCTATCGCTGTTTTCAAAGAAACACGTAGAATTTACAAAACGTACTTCACTGAAAAAAGTCACAGAGTTTTCATCCTTTGACCGTAACTGACCCGGTAATGTATTATTGCGATTGCATTCAGCGGCGGCCGTGCCATGCATGTGGAAAATATCATCCGGCCAGGGGCTTAGGGGATCCTTTGCCAGCCCACAGCGCTTGCTCGACTGACCATAAAAAGTATCCACATTTTTGTAATAAAATTACCTGTTTTAAAAGGACGTTACTACCGAGATTAAGGCGCAGAGCGATGTAGTTAGTTGCCGGCGGCTGATCAAAGGGCCTGTTGGTCCAATCACAAGGCTTGGATTGGCCTTGTCCCGCCCACTTTTAAGGCCACGTGCGGCGCGCGCACTGTTGTTTGCTAAAATCTGACAGTTGCTCCTCGGCAGCCGTTGGTGCGACAGCGTTTTGTCGTATTCCGCCAATTTTCCGCGCTACGATTCGCGTACTTAGAAACTGTATCAACTTTAGATTTTGTATCATAAGTCGTGTTACCTTAGCTTCGTGTATTAAAATCAGTGTTTTGCTACATGTATAGTAGTAGTGTGTTAGTTCAGTGTATATCGGTTAACATAATTGGATTGTACGCTAAAGTAACTGGATTATAAACGTAGTACAGGTAGTAATTTAAACTTTTCTGAACTAATAAATAACAAATGAACTAACAAGGGGTCACATATCGAGTGTGCTGTGTCGGCATCCCTCTTCAGTTGGTGGTGGGCAAGTTTTTGTCAGAACTTAGTCGTTATTTTAAATATTTAGTTGAATGCCCCTATTGTTTCGTACGTTTGGCTGTATTCCATGTTCCGACAATATTGCTTTGTTACTGTTTAGATTTATTGTAGTTGCTGTTGCTGTAGAGGCACTTTTGATGCTTTGTTCATTTTGTTTTATTGTTCGTATTAAAGTAGTTGTTTTAGTTTTATTGTTCCTTAAATGTTTGTTATATGAGAAGCTGTTAATAAAACAGTTCTAGTACTTTATAACGTGTTTATTGTTTACTATTAATTTATAACGAACCAATAAACGAAATTACCTAAGAGTACTTTAGCAAAGTGCTTACACACTTGTATTCTTAATGCTAATAATTCACGTATGAGCGAGACAAAACTTATCATTGAAAGTATTATTTCCCGCGAGGGCACGGTCTTGAAGAAAAGACATCAACGCGTCTCAAATGCGTGCGACGCGACGTAACCAGACTTGATTCTTTACAGGAATAGAAACATTGTTGTAATCGTATAATGTGCAAGAACATAAATGGGCATATGGCAATAAGATCTCGATTACTATAATTCTCTAATGGCAGATCAGTGTTTCGATATTTTCATTTTTTTTTGTATTTTCCTTATAACTTTTAACTAAGTTAAACTTTTGTTTGGTTCCATCTTTTTTGCCATAGGCTTCCGGAAGTAAACTTATTTTCCGTCTGTTTAGTGGTTTTTGGAACATTTTAGGCTTTGAGTTGTGATATGATGATATCTCACACAAATTCTATATCGAGTATTTCGAGTATTAATTTTCCATTGCTACTAAAAGATATGATAAGCATATCATCCACAAACACGAGAAGAAAAAAATAAGTATTATAGAAGACTAGCTTTCGCCCGCGGCTTCGCTCGTGTTAAATTCGGTATAACACACCAAGCAGACAGACCTGCAGTTTTTGCTCTTGCGCCTGATTGATTTGTAATAGCAACGCTAAGTTTTCCCTTTTCTTCCCTCGTTCTCCCTCATATCCCACTTTTTTTTAATAAATAATAGCCTATGTCCGTCTCCTGGCTCCCAACTATCTCTGTACCAAAATTTATCAAAATCGGTTTAGCCATTAAAGCGTGAGGAGGTAACAAACAAACTCACTTTCGCTTTTATAATATTAATAAGGATAACTCATAAAGTACCTCAGCAATATAGATAAAACTGATATAGTAGCCCTTCGGGAGTCTATCCGTTCGATAATAAAAATAATTTTGAAAATGGGCCCACAATTTTCGGCTGTTTGTGTATGAGAATTTAAATGTTTGTAAATACACCCACGATACAAGAGAAATTCCTAGTGTGGGGCAAGGTTTTATAAAAAAAAAAAATAAGAAAAAACAGTCTAATTAAGTGTAATTAAGTAATTATTCTTTTTTCAAAGACATTTAAAAAGGAAAAAGAAAACGGTTAGTTTATATTTAATTTTTTAGAAAATATGTTAGGTTATATTAGAATTTAACTAAATAAACTAGTTTTATGTAATAATAGTTATAAATACTTTTAATTGATAAAAAAATAACAATACAATAAACTATATAACTATCTATTAAACACACATAAGTAAAATATAGAATACAAAAGGCGGTATTTTTTTGAAATATTGCAACAGGTTAGGTTTACCTACAGTATATCAGTAGGAAAAAAGCTACTGTTTTTTTTACATTTTAAATCTAAAAGATATTCAGATTTCATTGGCAGTACTAGATACAAATAAAGCAGAACAATGATAGTAGTGTACTCCTAAGAATTGTTTATTTTGCAGCCGATACGATAAGTACGAAATACTATACCATAATATTATTAATTTAACAAAGACAAAATTTAACAAACGTGGATTTAAGTCCTAAGATAAAAGATAGCAAACATAAGAAATAAAACAGAATGTTTTTAGTTGAGTCTATAAACTCAATCAGAGCTTTTAAATTGAAAAATAGCACTTAAATAAAAAAAACGACCCTCAAGTTACAAAACAAGTCTGAACATGAAATACTAAACATCAAAAGTATGCATAATGTAATTACCCATAAGAAGAGACGTAAGTCATGGTTTAATAAAGCACACTTGTCATTATAGGTCATTGAGATTAAGATAAGGCGACATTCACTAGCCAGATTACAAATAAAACCAATTCAGCGCAAGTAGAAACTTGAATAAAATATATCATTAGCTACATTATGTCCAAAGACAAATTATGCAAAAAACTCTTCATGAAAGCGTAATGCTAAAAGCTGCTGAAAGGGTGCGCACGCGGCGTCTTTGAGCCGCAGACGAAACTCAGAAAGGATCGCTGTGTGCTAATTTCCAAACTCGGTTTCGCACAGATAAGGCTAGAGACGGGAGGTGTCTTTGATGTAGCCGCCCGGCCCTCTGACTCCGGGGGTGAGAGCTTTCAATGAAAGGATTTTTTTTCATCTTCTTTCCCTTTGTACTTAATTTAAATTTCGTTTATATCAATGCTACGAGTTTCCTTTTCGGTGTGTTTTCTCTTTTACTTTGTCGCGTTTATCCTCTCCAATTTGTAATATTCGAGTTCGCTTTGTAATTAAATTTAGTGTTCGTAATCTGTTCTCTCTAATTTTTTTCTGTGCCCGCCAAACTCCCCGACTGCCGGTGTAATTGCAATTTATAAATTAGGTGTCTCTTTGATTTCGAGTATTTCTTAGAAGCGCTTATATTTCGAGATTTGATTATATTTTTTCCTTTGTACTATTCTTTTGATGTTTTTGGAACCTTTAATAGGTATCTAGCGCTAACATACTATAGTAGTCTCATAAATATCGTTGTCGACCTTTGTGTTTGCCAACTTAATAATCGTGAAATGGCTTAAAGGCAATTTGAAACGTAGGTATAATGTATTTAAAGTTGTCTCTACCACGCCTTAACTTTGTTTAGTGTCAAAGGGTTTGGAGTTATCAGTTTCGTACGCGTTTTTAGCATAAAACCTCATTAGTGAATGAGGATTGGAATACCGTTTTAGATTTTGATAATTGGAACGAGTAATTAAGGTTGTGTGATGAATGAATGAAATCGCTCATTGGCAACAATGATAATTTATCTTAAGAAATAAGAATTATAGGACAGCGATTTTTTAAATTACAACATGCTATTAATAACATTTTTGGCATAGAAACCTTTTGTCAAAATATATTATTGTCTATATATTATGTATTCGTTGAAAAATCATAATTAATATGACGTGTTGTTTAGTGGCGTAGTTTGAATTACTTGTCTATTGTTAGTTTTTCATCAGTTGTTGTCGCTCGGGGTTGCAGGCACTCCTTTGTGCTAAGTTCCGTCGTTAAGAGGCCGCACAAAGTTGCCTGTGCTTCAGCTAGCTAGCACCCATACTATTTACATGACAAGGGCACTAGTTAAAGACATTTCTCGATTTAAACATCAAAGTCTATCGAACGTCTTTGATGTAAATCGGGCCATTGATGTCAGGAAATTCAGTGTCATACGCTTGTTATTTTTGTGTTGAGATTTACATTTACTTACGGGTCTCTTTGCTTAGTATACGTTCTTACTGGAATTATTTTAAAATTATGTTGTTCTAAATATAAATTAAAATAATGAAAAAAATGCAAGTAGAAAATTTCCCAAGTTACTTTCTCAAATGAAGTCCCGCCCCACGCGTTTACGTAAGATTTCTTGCAATGACGATGTTTGTAAACTATGCGCTGTGTTGGAGCGGTGCATTGTAAAGGCGTCGCTACACAAAGAGTTGTCGCACGAAGCGACTTGAAACACGGAGCGTTTCCCGGCGCACAGTCGCACACTGCTTGCCGACGCCGACGCCGCGCACAAAGGCGCCACTTTGCGGACTCGTCTTTGACTTACACGAGTGTGTGACCCAACATTAATAACCTACTAATAGCTCTCCCCGTCACACTATCTCGGCTTCGCTGAATTGATATGAGATTATGTTTCCTCCTCTAACAAGTTTAGCTTAAAACACAAAGCCACGCTCCAACCAAGTACCGCACCGTCTTTACGAATTTCAATTTAACCAATTTGAGCTTCAGTAAAAACGTGTTCACAAAACTAATGAAATATTAAAATTACACGAGCCTTTTATCGCCAACAAAACACTCTTAGATTCAATTTTTCGCATAATTTTATTAGTGACAGTTTAATTAGCGCAGCTTTCATCGGGCCCGCTTTGATATTGTGAACGTTTCAAATAGATTTCACGAGAAGCACTTTCAAAGAGAGCACCCCTAATAAGTACTGAAGAGTCCTCGCACGTGTTTATCAAAGACAGCCTTTCGTTACTCACCGTCTGAATGGCCTCAAAAGAAACTCGTGTAAAATGCTCTACAAAGTGCCGTATCAAAGGAAAGGCGGGCGCAAATATCTGTTTCGTAAACTAGTAAAAACGGAGCTCTCAAAGGTACTGCGTACTCGCGGCAAATTAGGCGGAGTTAAATACAAGCGCCGCTCTTACAAATGTATAACTTTGAAAGTGACTCCTCGCTCATTATTTATGTAAGTCGCCGTAATCGTCAAACGGCGGGTGTTTTATTTGGGCTGAGTCGCGGTCCGGCCAACCGGCCGTGGCCGTCGTCGTGCCGCTCGCCGGCCGGCTCCTGCGCGAGGAGCCGCCTATAGCCGACCAGAGCCGCTAGTCGGAGCGCGCGGCTCGTGTCCTCGCTTCACATGTGTATCCATTTAATGCTCAATTCCCATATAATTTAACTTTGCGATCAAAGCGAAATTTTGCAAAGAGCTTCCCGGCGGCGGCGGCGGCGGGCGGTGGGTGCGAGCGGGACGCACACATTGGAGTTCTCGAGATCAAATGCTGGGCCAAATTAGTCACTCTCCGTCTCTCTATCTCAAAGCCGATCCGTAGCAAAGTTTGCGCGAAGATGACATCAAAAGGAAACCACACACTGGGGTGGCGCCGGGCGCGGGCGGCGCCCCCGGCCCCATACTTAAATCCGCCGTGTCTCTGCCTGTCTTATTGACACGCGACTGACAACTCGCAAGTCGCCAACGCCGCCGACTGTTTCAAACTCACTCCGCTTTACCAGACTTATTTAGTTAATTAATACGGAATGTCCTATCAAGTTGTAACTCCCGCAAGGCTGGTACACACTTACGCGGCTCAACTGTAAGGAAACTTTAATCGCATGAGTATGTTTGTACATACGTACTGACACACACATCCCATGTTGTCAATCCCTTTAATTAAACGACACTAAGTTTCTTTGATGGACTTTAGAACTGAGCGAGCTGTTATATAATTTCAGAATTCAATTTATTTAACTATGATTAATTTTGCGGATAGTAGTGGCCATAGCCTGTTATATTTATCAAACATTCCATGTTCTTTAACTACGGACTGAAAGTAAAATGATGGAATATCAGACGCAAGAGCACCGGGTAGGCTTCTCAAAGTTCTGAAGCCTTAGAAACAAGTTTTAAACTTATACCAAACTCGAATTTCTCAACACAAAGCTGGCAATTGTATTCTTATTTCTTGGAAGTTGCCTTTTTCACCGTTTCGCTGTGAATTTGTGGACATTTTGTTAATAAGGCGAAAGCAAATGTTGCTTTGTGTTCTATATGTTCATTTTAAAACATATAATTTCAGTTGTGTTGCTTTTATTAGATTAGATCTTACAAATCTGGAATTTAATTTGAACGTAATCTACTATTCCAGACAAAAATAATTTAAATTTATATACTCTCTCGTATAAATTCATGAATTGTCTGCATTCAATTCAGTCAGTTTCAATGTAATGTTTTTCTCTCAAGAACACGAACAACTAGTTATTCACACAAAGTTTCTACGGGTAGAAGAATGTTAAGTTCCAAATATTTTTGAAACATTTATCGGTGTCTAAATGGGTTAACGGTCTTAAAGTCAGTGAAGCCCGTCACTCTGAATACGGTAATAAAAACTCCTTAATGTTAACACTGTCTTACAAAGTCGATAACTCGTCGGCAAAGCGTTTATTAACAAGGCGAGTTCTAAAAAAAACAGTTTGGAATTTTGAAATCCAACACAAGTTATCACGGGGCGCAGGGGTGTTGGCATTGTGCGCAAGAGTTTATGACGGCGACGGCCACGCTTCCACGAACTGGGACCTTACCGACGCCAATACCAATAGATTTAGTATCCAATTTTCGGATTTCCAACTTTATTGCCATCTCCATAAAGTGTGGTATCGAAGGCATCAAAGATGTAAGGTCCCTGGTCGTGCGCCGCTGCCCGCCTACCTAAAACGCTGTCCCTATATGACGTCACTGATCTGAATGTTTGCCTTGTTTCCCCTTTAATTGAACTATAGTGTATTGTTTAGTCTTCGTTATTTAATATGGCTCGTTGTTTTAGGATTCCTGTATGAGCATTCATGATAAAGCTTTGCCATGGTTTTGTTTGTTTTTGGATTCATTGTTTGTATTTCATCTTAAATTACAAACAGAAATATGTGGCATCAAGGGAGGTTTTTAACGGAGGTCTCCTGGCATGCGTCAACTAAAACTGGACAAGAACTTAGTTCTTGTCCAGTTTTAGAACTAAATTTTGATAATCTATCTCTATACCGCAGACATGAGCATAAGTATTGAATTTCAGCCAGAATATGACCGTTTTCGTCCCGTTCCTTCTTTTAAAACCTTTGTCCTCTCCGTGTTAAAATATCATCCAGGTATAATTTCCAATGTCCCAAAAGGTCAATCAATGACAAAGCAGCATCTCCTCGAGTCCTTGATATCAAGTTTTCAACAATTCTGCATTTATCACCGCTCTCCCTTTCATTTACAATTCATCCATCAACTGGTCTGTGATTTAATACGTCAGGCTATAACCTCCATTTGATATTCTGCGTTTGTGCCATCATTCAACTTTTTGTCCTCTATTACTCCTGTAATATGATTATAATTTTCTCGCATCTGCATATACCTTTTTTCATCTCAACAGAGCTTGAACTTTAGTGTTTAAAGTTAAGGTTTGGTTTAGTTTGTTTGAGTTGTTACAATCGGCTTCCATTGAACGAAGACCGGTTTGGATAAGGAATGCCGCAGCGCAGTGTCCGGGCGGCTTTTTGCTTTGGCTGCGTGCGCGCAGCCCACGCGGACGGCTTGGAGCCTCGGCCCGCCGGCGCCAGCGCCGCTTCCCGCCTTAACGTTTGATGGCTGATAAACGACACGTTGCAAATATTTGTTGTTATTTTATATTTTGTTATATTGGCGGTTTGGTGTTCTAAGTCCTACGCTAACCGGAAAATATAACTTAGCAAAGTATTAACAAAACCCCAGTCTATAATCCGTAGCGTATTTGTAATTTGAATCTCCTTAAAATCGCTCAGGCCCGGTACCGTCAATCAATACGTGTTACTGTTGCAAATAATTTAGCAAGATTAAGAGATTTACACTTACAAATATTTATGAGTAAACGTATAATAATAACAAAAACAAATCCCATGGAAGCTGCTGTCTATGATTCTTTACAAAATGGTGGAGTCTCAAACTAAATGCTTTAATGGCACCACCATGGTAATCGGATTAGAATTTGTTTACCTGAATTCTTCCAAACATATTAAACTCATGGCCTGTTCCAAAATCTCTAACAAAATATTGCTCTAGTACCTGATTGTTGTCTTAACCAAACATGGCAAGGTCGCAACTTAACTTTTTTATTTTATTGGATTAAAAGTTTAGCAGTATCATTCAGAAAAATCTATACAGTACACCAGTATTTATATGCCACTTATCCGTCTCCATCTGAGTGTCAGTACTTGACAATAACTAAAGGAATGGTGTGCCAAGCGGTGTTCACGCGCTACACCCAGCGCCATCTCTTGACCAGTCGCAGCGCCACGTGGGCCGATCAATACCCACCGTTATCTGTATCGCCATCTATGTGACCGTGTCAACAACTCTCCAATCAATTATTGTAACTTCCGTTTCCCTCTTTTTCTAAAATCTGTGTGTGTTCTTGTCTCGAGGAGTAAACGGGTTGAAAAATTGTCTCTCGTTATTTTATTTAAAATAAACCCAGCAAGACGCCCCAACATATGGTCCATCCGAGCCAAATTAAATAAGAAGAATTCTATTTCAAATCTTCGAGCATTCGTCGCATAAATATACGAAGCAAGAAGAAATTCACCGGCGCCATTTCGCGGACACGTGCCTATTAGTACAAGCTGTATCAAGACTTCAAGAGGACTAAAGGAGTGGCAGGTCTGAGTTTCCTATCCATTTCCCCATCCTATCTTTCGGTCTGTGCTAATATTTGTGCTGTGTTCGCAGGTGTTGAGCGGCGGTGCCCGGTCGGTGACGTGGTAACCCGGCGCCGTGAGGTGTAGGTAGCCTCGCGGGTCTACGCGGGCGATACAGGTCGCGCGTCCATACAGGAAGGATTACAGTGAGTACTCTTGTGTTCTTAATGTCCCTTAAAATGAGTGAAGCTAAGATGGCGGAATTCGTTAAGAAAAGAGCAGTGATCAAAGGTCGGTTAACTATTTTGGAAAATTACGTTAAAAGATGTGTTTGCCCGTTAAATGAACAACAATTATTAGAGATAAAGTTACGCATAGAAAACAGTTCTAGTTTGTTAAATAGTTATTCAGAGTTACAAAGTTTTATTGAGGAAAACACAGATGAGCTCGATCTTCCAAAACAACTGGAAGACAGAGATCGCTTTGAAGATCAGTACTATAAGGTGGTAGCTTCTGCTAAGCTGTTGCTGCAGAAAGAGGTACTAGAAAATAATAATAATGTAGTCACTAAAAGTAAAATAGTGGGTGTAAAGTTACCTGACATTAGAATACCTACCTTTGACGGCTCGTACGATAGTTGGTTGGAGTTTAAGAACTCGTACCTCAGTATGATTCATGAGCGTGAGGACCTAGACTCAATCCAAAAATTCCATTATTTACGATCATGTGTAACAAGTAGTGCATCGCAAATTATAAGTTCTTTGGAGTTTACGGCCACTAACTACTCTCACGCATGGGAGCTGCTAGAGAATCGTTACAACAATATACGGTTATTGCAACATAATCACGTCAGATCCCTTTATACGATTCCTTCGTTACATAAAGAATCGGCTTCACAATTAAGGAAACTTATAGACACTGTGCTTAAAAACCTACGTGCGCTTTCTTCACTGGGGGAACAAACTCATACGTGGGACACGTTAGTGATTTATTTAGTTGTGTCGAAATTAGATCCCAGTACCGAGCGTGAATGGGAACAGTATATAGGTACCCTGCATAACGTTAACACCAAGCCGCCATTTGTAAAGTTGGATGACTTATTAAAATTTCTAAAGGACAGGGCGGATATGTTAGATATGATTAAAATAAACCACAGTAAACATTCACAAGACAGCAAATGTAGTGAACACAATCAAAACAAAAAATCTACTCAGAGTTACGTTGCCGCTAGCGAAAATAAACCTAAGCGAAGTCCGCGGGTATGTTTAATGTGTAAAAATAATCACTCACTGTATGCGTGTACTAAGTTTATCAATTTAACAGTACAAGAGAGGATCAACTTAGTCAACACAAAAGATATTTGTAAGAATTGTTTACGGTCAGGCCACACGGTCCAAGATTGCAAATTCGGCCCGTGTAGGTTGTGTCATCGTGAGAAACATAATAGTTTAATTTGTATAGGTAGCGTAAACAACGTAGTTGGTGCGAGTAATTCACAGTCGCAGCCAGGAACTACTAACGCCTCCAATGTTACCTCGTTACATACATCAGCTGACAGTTCTGATTCGTATTGTAACAAACAAACATATTCCGTGTTACCCACGGTTCTGCTGTCCACTGCGCTTGTGGATATTGCAGATGCCAATAAGGAGTATCACACTGTACGAGTGCTTCTTGACAATGGTAGCCAACAGTGTTTTATCACTAAATCTTTGTGCGAAAGGTTAAACGCACCTTTAATACAGTCCACTTGCCAAGTTACTGGTGTGGGCCATTCAATCGCAAAGTCTACCCACACTTGTAAAATATTAGTACATTCAAAGGTTAAGCACTACCACACTTTTATTGATTGTTTAGTGTTGCCGTGTATCACTCATAGGTTACCGGCATTTAATATAAATATAGAAAATTTTAGTATTCCCGACACTATCCAACTGGCTGACCCAAGCTTTCATTTGCCGTCGGACATAGATATTTTGATAGGCGCGGATAAGTTTTGGGATTTATTAATTGATGGTAAAATTAGGTTAAAAAATGGACCTTACTTACACAATACTAAACTTGGGTGGATAATGTCGGGACCGTTGTATAATCATAATAACGGCCTGCGCATTAATCAGGTACAGTGTCATCATTCACAAACATTAGATGAGCAATTAAAACAATTTTGGGAACTCGAAGAGATTCCCAACGTTGGGAATGTCCTTAGTGCCGACGAGAAAAAGTGTGAGAATATTTTCGTGGAAACGACAGCACGTACCGAAGAAGGTAGATTCTGTGTGCGTATCCCTTTCAAAGAATCGCCTGTAGTTCTCGGAGAAAGTCATAATACCGCTGAAAAACGTTTGCTGTCTCTCGAGCGAAAGTTTACTCGTTTGCCGGAATTTAGGGAAAAATATATTAATTTTATGAATGAATACGAAAGTCTCGGTCACATGACTCGCATAGATACATACGAGTCGCCTCACTATTTCTTACCGCATCACGGTGTTATGAATGAAAATAGTAGTACAACTAAGTTGCGCACAGTGTTCGATGCTAGCGCAGCGACATCTACAGGCAAGTCATTGAACAGTATACAGTTTGTAGGGCCGCCGCTTCAAAACGACATTTTTTCTATATTATTACGCTTCAGGCAGTATAAACACGTAGCATGTGCCGATGTGGAAAAAATGTATCGCCAAATCTTAATTCACCCAGATCAAAGGGACTTACAATTAATTTTATGGCGTAAAAATCCCTCTGACCCAATAGGTATATATCGTCTTAACACCGTGACTTACGGCACGGCGTCAGCGCCTTATCTTAGCATGAGGTGTTTGAACCAACTCGCGCGTGAGTGTAAAGATGAACAGGTGGCTACCGTGATACGGGATGACTTCTACGTAGACGATGTATTAATAGGAAATGATGATTTAAATAGTTTACTAGAAATGTGCGATAAGATCACCAATACTTTATCATCGGCGTGTCTTCCATTACGTAAGTGGATATTTAATCTCGATATTACTGCCCACGATATATCAAAAAGATTGGCATTAGGAGATCAGTGTCAAAATAAAACTTTAGGTATGGGGTGGTTTAATAAAAATGATGAACTACACTTCACATCAAGAGTAAATAATACCACAAGCCCGCTAACCAAGCGTAACATGTTGTCAGTAATAGCACAGGTGTATGACCCCTTGGGTATGTTAGCACCGGCAATAATAATAGCAAAAATAGTTATGCAAAAGTTATGGTTGTGTAAAATAAATTGGGACGACCCGGTTCCTAATGACGTTGTGCTATCTTGGGAAAAGTTTATAAGTACGTTACAATGTTTACAATCACTGCGCATCCCGCGTCATGTATTGAGTTCGTACACACAATATATAGAACTACATATGTTTAGTGACGCGTCGCAATGTGCGTACGGCGCGTGCGCTTATGTGCGCACATACTCAGATCACTCGCCTGTTACAATTAAGTTACTCTGTGCCAAAAGTAAGGTCGCTCCATTAAAACCTACTAGTATACCGCGATTAGAATTATGCGGAGCTTTGATTGGTGCACGTTTGTATAGAAAAATAATTAATTCATTACGATTGACTTTTTATAAAACTTTCTTTTGGACAGATTCAACTATTGTTCTTGGGTGGCTTCGTATGTCGCCTCACTCGTTGAAAACTTTTGTTCAAAACAGAGTAGTAGAAATAAATGAACTTACCAGCAATGCTATTTGGTCGCACGTAGGTACTAAAAATAATCCAGCGGACTTAGTCTCACGCGGGCTCAGTCTTGACTTACTCAGTGACAGTGGTCTGTGGTGGAACGGCCCACCGTTCTTACAGAAACCTGAGTCGATGTGGTCGCAACAGGGAATAAGCTCACATTGCGACTATGCCATTACAGACTTGCCAGAATTAAAATCACAGACAACAGCTATGGTTTGTGATGTAACACAAGATACAAATATAGTAATTAGTTTTGACAGGTTTTCTTCTTATAACCGTATACGGCGTACAGGTGCTTATGTATTGCGGTTCATCCGTAACGCACGCACACAACGACACGATCGGACTGTAGGGCCGTTATCTCTTAATGAGTTGTTTGAGTCAACACATCTGTTGTCGCGACTTGCACAACGGGAATCTTTTCCTGAGGAATATAATAGCTTGAAGAAAAACTTATCATTAAAAACTACAAGTGCAATTTCTAGCCTTAACATATTCTTAGATAATAATGATATAATAAGAGTAGGCGGACGCCTAAGTAACTCACCTGACTTCGAGTATGATAAAAAGCACCCGACCCTACTATGCTGTAAACATCGGCTTACCTTATTATTGTTTCAGCATTTACATAATAAACTTCTCCATGGTGGTCCCCAACTGCTGCTGGCTACTATGCGTGAGAGTTGGTGGCCGTTAGGGGGGAGAAATCTAGCCAGAAAAGTGGTGCGCCAGTGCGTCCGCTGCACACGACTGAGGGGAAGGACCGTTTCCCCAATCATGGGTAACCTACCTGCGGAGCGGTTGGAACCGGGTTTTCCTTTCATTCGTTGTGGGGTTGACTATGCTGGACCTGTATCTGTATTAAACCGCAAGGGTAGGGGCGCTAAGCTTGAAAAAGGATATATATGCCTATTTATTTGTTTTGTAACACGAGCTATCCACCTCGAACTAGTCAGTACCCTTTCTTCACAACAGTATCTCTTAGCACTTAAAAGATTTATATCCCGTCGTGGTAAACCGGCTCAAATTTTCTCTGAAAATGGGACAAATTTTGTCGGAGCCATGAAGGAGCTCCAGTTAATGTTTAACGAGCATTCACATCATATTATTGATGATCTATCTAATGAAAACATAATGTTTACATTTATACCGCCTTACGCTCCTCATTTTGGGGGATTATGGGAAGCAGGAGTCAAATCCTGTAAACACCACCTGAGGCGTGTTATGGGCACCGCCAATCTAACCTACGAGGAATTCAGCACGGTGTTGACACAGATCGAAGCCGTCCTGAATTCCCGTCCAATGTTCCCTATGTCCGCAGACCCACAAGATCTTCTTCCTCTTAGTCCAGCACATTTCCTGATCGGCCGGCCACTCGTCTCACCAGCTTGCAAGGACCTCATAGAAGTGCCGATGCATCGCCTGACTCGGTTCCATAGGGTGGAAAAGGTCAGACAGCAGTTCTGGAAGCGTTGGTCCACTGACTACATTTCGGAGCTCCAGATGAGGACTAAGTGGAGGACGCCTAATCAAGACCTAACCCTAAATACCCTTGTCGTCATAAGAGAGGACAATTTACCCCCTCTAAAATGGCGCATGGGTCGGATTATTAAGGTGTCCACAGGCAGTGATGGTGTCAGCCGGGTAGCGGTACTCCGAACAGCGACGGGCACAGTACAACGAGCATTTTCGAAAATCTGTCCACTTCCGGTGCCTTCGGCGATGAGTCATGCTCCGAGGATGACTACGGAGCCATCGCAGCACGGCCACGCAGCCAACGAGCGTTGAAACCTGAGGATTCCAAGGCGGCCGGCATGTTCACGCGCTACACCCAGCGCCATCTCTTGACCAGTCGCAGCGCCACGTGGGCCGATCAATACCCACCGTTATCTGTATCGCCATCTATGTGACCGTGTCAACAACTCTCCAATCAATTATTGTAACTTCCGTTTCCCTCTTTTTCTAAAATCTGTGTGTGTTCTTGTCTCGAGGAGTAAACGGGTTGAAAAATTGTCTCTCGTTATTTTATTTAAAATAAACCCAGCAAGACGCCCCAACAAGCGGTATGCGCGGTCAGGACTCAGGATTGTTGGCTGTCGCTGCAACTCGATAGCATTGCAAATAATGCTGGATTACCTGCTACGCTACCATTAGTTGATTGTTACTTGTTTTGGTACTCGTCTGTTTATTTTCCGTACTTGTAGCTAGAATTACTATTGATACAGTTTTTTTATTTTCGCAGCACGTTCGTGTCCCGTTGCAAGGCCTTCCTTCTATATATTCCTCTGTATATAGCTTTGAGCCCATTAAAGCTACACCAGAATTTATTGTTGTGGGTATTTGCTGTTTCTGACCAGATGTTGATGTTTTTGAAAAAAAAAAAACTGCAAACAATATTATGGCTATCTTTTCGTTTCTGAATTTCTCTCGCAGCCGTCGAATTTCCAAAGCCGGATACGCTTAATTCAACTCTTATCTGAATTCCATACATTTTGGACACACCAGAGAAATTCAATGGGGTGTGGATGCTCGTAAAATGCTAGCGGTCGAAGTAAACACATTACACTGGTTTATGACCATAGTAACATGGCAACTATGGGAAGTGAGAGTTACACAGCTTTAGCTGTCCGCATTACACACCTATGGAATTTACTGTTGAATTCTTGTTCGGTGCATGCCATGTACGAATAAGACGACATAAGTTATTCTTGATAAGGTTTACTTGTAGTGCATATTATCGATCTTTCTTTCTCTTTTTTGTGTCAGGCTCGAAAACATTTTGCATCTACAGTTTTTCTATTGATCCTCCTATAAAAAAAGGTAGATCCTGTGATGTTCTGTCTGATTTTTAGGGTTCCGTACTTCAAAAGGAAAACACGGAACCCTTATTAGATCACTTTTTTGTCCGTCTGTCAATACCATCATCTGCCTAGCCTTTTCCCAACTTTGTTGGGGTCGGCTTCCAGTCTAACCGGATGCAGCTGAATATCAGTATTTTACATGGAGCGACTACCTATCTGACCTCCACAACCCAGTTAATACTGGGTGATACGATACCCCTTGGTAAGACTGGTTGTCAGACTTTCGGAACACTGACTAGCTGTAACGACTGTCAAAGATCTACAAATGACAGCCGGGACCAACGGCTTAACGTGCTTTCCGAGGCACGGAGGAAACTCGGTATGTAACGGCTGGTCACCCATCCACAGACCAACCTAGGCAAGCGCGGCTTAACCTAAAGATCGACCCGGGCGGCTACTATTTATTTAGCCACGAGCTCCTCTGTCTGTCAATACCAATACCCTTTATCTTACGAACGCGTGGTGGTATCGAGTTGAAATAAAAACCATTATATTCAAGCGTGTAGTCTTTTGGATCTGTGAAAAAATAAACCCTGTAAGTTTTTGCAGTCAAAACATTAGTGTGGTTCTATCGACAAGTATCACAAGATTACGTTAAATTATTTGACCTCTTTTAAATTTGCTGATTCTTCTTCAATCTACTTTTAATCTTATTCTGCTTGCGTTTGTTTGATATTTTGTATTCATTTATTTATTTAATATTTTTTTGTACACAACCTTAAGGCGTGTCTGTGAAGTCATGGAAAGCCTTAGTAACAGTATCAATTTAATGTATTGATAATATTATTTTTTATGTATTAATGTCTCATATAACAGGAAAACCATTCTTCTTTATATTTTGATGATATTTTTTGGCTTCATCGGCACACAAATTGTGTCTTGTAAACGGTTTTTCGTGGAAAAGTTCTACGGTTTCTATAAGAGTGGATTTCAGTCCCTGACTACAATATTGATATACTACGATGGGTAATTTGTTTGAAAATACAGTTCAACAAGCATTTTTTTTTTAATTCTAGAAATGGCTATTCACCTGCAAGTCGTAATGACAACAACCTTTTTGATAACAAGCTTTCTTATATGATTATGATTTTTTTTAAATTAATAATTTGCTATTTTTTTACTATTATTGTTTTGTGTAAATGTATTAATTTGCTATTTTTTTACTATTTTTGTTTTGTGTGACTGTATTTGATTTTCTTAGTTTTCATATCTTATGTATGTACGACCGATAACTTGTAAATAAACCTCCGCAGTATAAATCCTCACTGAGGTTTATGGGTCTCAACTAAATAAACCGTGGATATTTTTCTCGACATCCGTTTGTCACTAGCGAGATTTAGAAGAATACTAGCGTCAGGTATTCCACCTAGCATTATACTGAGCTGGACTCTTATTTGGTGCAACCTCGATACACACATCGCCCAGTATTGGGCGACCGTTATAAATGCATGTGATGTGTCTAATTGTCTATGGGTCAATCTAACTTCTATTTTTTTTTATACAGCCTTTTTTTCGCACTTTGATATTCTTGTGTTAATTCTTGTATTGTGTCTTTTGTTGCATCAAAGAAATCATTTATCTATCTATCATATCACATAACAATTTTTTAATAACATTTACTGTGTTTTCATTATTCTATTTTGTTTAGTTCTTGCGTGTATTTTTTTATTTAAGCTAACCATTTCGGGATTGCAGGCACGATATTATGATAAACTTTCTTCTTTTTCGTTATGTTGATGATTCCTTTAAAATTAAATAAGCTTCGACCACTCGAATAGTTCTGCTATATAAACAGCTTTGAGTTGACAAAGTAATCTTTCTTTTTAAAACTGCCCTCGCTTTGAGTACCTAAGTAACCGGAGCACTTGATATTAGTATGCTCGGTGCAAAATAATAGGGACATTCTCGGTGCCTTTGAGAAGCGAAGTAATAAACATACAACATAGTTTTATAATTTCATGCAGTCTCTTCAATATTAATTTAGTAATATGGAAATTTTATTCCTTGCAATCTCAAAGAGACTTATGTTTATTTTTGTTTTGTTTCAGGATGATATTCTCCTCATATACGGCACCATTCAGCTAAGATTTAAAGGTAAGATTTTATTTAAAGAAATGTGACGAGAAGAGTGATGAATATAAATGTTTATGAATGGAGAGGGAGAGGAAGACCAAAAAAGAAGATTGATGGAATGATATAAAGCAAAAAGGAGTAAATTATAGAGAATATACAGGAAAGAACGGAAGAAATAGACATGTTACGCCGACCCCAAATAACATGGGGCAAGGGCAGGAAGATGATTTAATTTCAATTTAAGCCAATCATGATTATTTATGCTGCGCAGACTTGAAAGCCAATTGAATCGTGATTTATTGTGATATGAACAAATTGCCGTGGTTCAAGTAGCTCGATTAATTTTGGATACTGCTGAGATAAATTTTGTAACTATTTAAATCATTAAGCTCTTGGTTTTGCATATTTTAAACATTTCAAATGATTTAATTTGCAAAGTCGTGATCGGTATAAACGAGCGGTATCTTTAGAGAAACTATCATTAGTGTAATTGTTAGTTATCACTGATTTGACAACGTACACACGGCGATACATCAAGCTATACATTTCCAGTATAACTTGGCGTCGCTCTATACAAAATTCCCGCACAATGAGAGATCCGCAAAACTGGTTTTTGTTTACATATCTTGGTGTGTGGACGTGTGTTACCCGATTACAAAAAGTGTTATTTTTGGCTACTTCGTCAATTTCCAACAAAATGCAGACAATATGGGGTGGTTATAATAACGTAGGTTGCAGCTATGGCTGTATCATTGGTAACCCACGGCTTCCAATTTATTTCATACGTCTTAAAAATAATCCGTCGCGTCGGCAATCTGGTACACTACGGATTTATTTCGTTAACGACATAATAACGAGTTATATCGCTTTTGTGATGAAAGCACAATCAGGTAATACGTTACATTCAATTTTCAACTTTATGTCTATAACAATACAAACGTTCGCGCGCATGTGCGGCGTAAGCGCGTGTTGCTGATTCAGTGCTTTCAGTTATAATGGTTAAGCCGTCATTTTTACAATGAGTTATTACTTCCCCCTAGTTTTATTCGTTCGCTTTTCTGTCGCGACAACCACTTTACACAGAAAAGGTAAGTTTCCTTCTAGTTGAAAAAATTACTCTTCGCTTAAGACCAAAGGGGTACTTTTATATATTAATAAAAATATATGAATACGCAATTAAGTTAGACTTCAATTGAAGTGAAGCACCTCTCGATCTGAAATCCATCAACTATCGGAACTAGCGAGCCACCAAGCACTCGTGAACCCAATATTTTTACATACCTACAATAATTTAATTTACATTCGACTCCAAACGTACCGATCTCGTAATCCCATTACTTCTACGCGTTTACTCTCTAAAGAGGCAACAGTTTAACGTTAAATCTCGCTTCGAGGTAGTAAAAAAGCGAATTTTTATATTAAACCGGCTCCCGTAGGCTGCATTCACGTGAGGAGGCCCTAGACGGCAAATTAAGTGACATTAGAGGCATAATGCCCGTGGAAGGGAGACGTGAAAGCAGAGTGCTGTTGTGCAACGGTACGCTAGTCCGTGGAGTGCGCCAACAGACGTTCACCACCTGGATGCCGATTAAGCGCTGGAAAATATTGCAGCCGCTTTAAGCGCTGCATTGCAGCCTAGTTCAGCGACGCTCTGTTGGCGATTGTGCTTTTCAATACTTAAGAAATGGCTATGAGTTTCCTCGGAGATGTAAATAACATTTATTATGAATAGTGTAGCTACTTGTTACTAACGTACCTGCTGAATGTTGTGCACCTCCATGGGGAGGGCCAAGGGAGGCAATCTATAACATGGGATAAATGTTTTACCTTACAATACCTTGCAAGAGTTTACGTACGTTTAAAAATGTATTCAAATCCAAGAAACAGGCAGAACTTCCTATATTTATATGACAAAATATTTTGGATCATCCTTAATTAAAAGGATGTTTGATTGCTCGAAAGCGTCCTTTCGTTATTGCCTTTAAGATTCTAAGTTTATTTAAAGGCTTAGAAAATACATGTTTTTTTTTTTGTCGTGGACGGAAGATAGATTCGATGGATATATTTTGTTAAGTTTCTCAGAAGTGCGTCTAATTCTTCTTTTCAAATACAAATAAAGCGAATACTAGACAGAAAATAACAATAAAATACTTGCTAGAGGTTCGCCAATAGATTGATATTCCACCAAGCTTCCTCATCTACTTAACTCGATAATCAACAAATAAATGTACCTACCGCCCAACAAATTGTGTAAATTTTTTATCCGATCTGGAGACAATTGAAATCGACACGGCGGTAACAGAATTACTTTTTTTTTTCTCATCTACAATTTCAACCGATCGCTCTGCAGCTGGGACGGCTACTTATTTCAACCGTTTTATGAATAGGGGATATTACTGCAAAATTCTGGCGCAAGGGCGCAGCACTAGCGTAAGCAGTAAAAAGTTTTTTGCCGAGACGTAAATGGCCGTAGGACGCCATAATATATATAATTAAAGCACAGATAGGTAAGTTATACCAAAATAATTAACACTTTGACATATTTTCACAGAATATCTGGATACGCGATTGCGCACATGACGGTTTGTTTACTGCATGTGCTAGTGGCGCCCTCTGCGCCGAGGTTTGCGTAATATTCCCTATTGCGCCTCATTTCTTTCATTTTCTCATATACGTCTTCTTGCTTGATGATAGACGTTAATAAATTGTAAGAAGTTGCTCCTTAATTTGATTTATTAATATTCCATACAATATTGTGACGGCTTCCACTAATGAGTGTATTTTGCAAATCGGTGTATGGATACATAATGGTTGAAAAAACAAGTCTGCTTGGAAGAGAATACTGTGGTAACTGTAGTAAAAACACAGGTCTGCAATTTTTACATTGCATGCCTATCTTAGATTATATTGCATTTATATATTTGCATTCACGTACTACTTTTACGTACGTCTTGTTGTGGAAGAGCAGAGTCTCCTAACACAGGCATTACTTGCTTAAAAGGAGGGTCCTATCACTTTTGTAACTATCAAAACTTGTATTGCAAACGATTATTTTTGACGTGATAACGTCTTTAAAATCGTTTTAGTCGGGTGACATGTTCAGAAACTTGTGTCATACCAAAACCTCACAAGCGACATTTCATAAAGATGGTAGCGCCATCTGTTACTTGGCTCGAAAAAAAACTTTAAATTAGTACTTAATTTCATTTTAGATGTCACTACTGGTGATAACTTATATCACCAATAAGACGTTATCACGTAAACATCTCGATCGTAAACCTACTTTACAAACAACCAATTTTTATTTATAAAGACTTATTTCTTCCTTGCTCTCTGATTCTTGGGGATCGAAATGGGAACTCCTCCACTATAAGTTAGATTGACATCGATCCTCATTAAGAATGGCCGACTAGTAAATGCTACCATTTCCCCGAAAACCCTAAAGACCGGCCAAGTGCGTGTCGGACTCGCACACAAAGAGTCCCGTACTATCCTTAATTCCTTACTAATATTATAAAAGCGAAAGTGAGTTTGTTTGTTACCTCTTCACGCTTTAATGGTTAAAACGATTTTGATGAATTTTGGTACAGAGATAGTTGGGAACCAGGAGACGGACATAGGCTAATTTTTTTTTTAATGTGGGATGTGAGGGAGTAGAAGGGAAAACTTAGCGTTGCTATTACAAATCAATAAGGCGCAATTTGGGGTAACACAGTTGTGTTACCCCAAATTTAACGCGAGCGAAGCCGCGGGCTAAAGCTAGTTATCTATAAAAAAGGTAAAAAAAAAAGTTTTATGTATGGGCCCTTAAATATTTATTTTATTCCGTTTTTTTGGCTTTGTTTGTTGTTGTTATAGCGGCAACTGAAATACATCATCTATGAAATTTCAATTGTTCAACTATCACGGATCATGAGATACAGCCTAGTGACAGACGGACGGACAGCGGAGTCTTAGTAATACCATTACCCATTTTACCTACTTTAAAATACGTTTGCATGTCCGTTTCAGCATTTTCTAATTAAAACGTAAACGCAACCCGTAAAACGTTGCAAAACAAACTAGCGAGACCGAGGGATCCCCGATGACGGCAAAAATAAATTAATCAGTTTTAAATAGCAATTTGTCTGTATGTTAAGTGCTTGACTTATTTAGCACACGTCATTAGCTACAAGAATAATGTGGGTAACTAGCGATATATTCAAGTCCAGACTGAATTTTTTGCCTTTGTCTGAAAACTGACATGCGGTGTATACAGGGTTGCCGATTTGTTACAGAAAATTGTGGGTTACAAAACTGAAAATTTTTAAAGCGTGTAAATCGAATGAAAGTACTTGAATGGCCCAGAGAATGAAATTACAGTGTGAATAATAATAATAATGAAAAGATTCGCCAACATCGTTTTTTATCAAAAATTGACAGAACTTTGAAGTCGTTACTGTTTGGCATATCACAAATAAGTAACCCTGTATAATCTGGTATCCCTGTCCATGTGGCGTCCATATATTGTCTCCACAAATAGCATTGTATTTAGCGCTGGCGCCGGCGACGCATTAATTACGCTATAAATAAATTCGCTTTAGATAAAAAACGTATCGAGTAAAGCGGTAATAGATTTCTCTGAGCGACGCGACTTTTATTGTTATTGAATGGGGCGGTAATGTGTTGCGGGCAGTCCGTCTGTCGCACTCGGTTTTATCCAGCATTTATTCAATGGAATGCATTTGTAATGACTTTTTGCTGGAGGTGTATGTATTTCCGTGTTGGTCAGGAAATTGAAATCACGTCGAAATTGTTGGGACTGAACACGTATATTTTTATAGACTACTAGCTTTTGCCCGCGGCTTCGCTCGCGTTAAATTTGGGGTAACACAGTTCCCCTTGCGCCTTATTGATTTGTAATAGCAACGCTAAGTTTTCCCTTTTCTTCCCTCTTTCTCCCTCACATCCCACATTTAAAAAATAATAGCCTATGTCCGTCTCCGGGTTCTCAACTATCTCTGTACCAAAATGCATCAAAATCGGTTTATCCATTAAAGCGTGAAGAGGTAATAAACAAACAAACTCACTTTCGCTTTTATAATATTAGTAAGTAGACTATTGGAAAAAGTGGACATAATAGGAATAGCAGTGGTCTGGATTACTATTTATTCGGAGTCATAGTATTGTCATAGTGACAAATCAGATAAACAAGCCGAAACTATGCTAGATTTAAAAACGGTGACAGTCATGTGCCAATGCGATTATTAACACAAGCCAGTACATATGCATTCTACACAGATGTACAGGTTCAGACCTAACAATTTCGACGTGAATTTATCAGAAAAATTGTTTTTTTTTATAAGAAACCGATGGACGTTTTAACTCCAATTTACTTTATTAAATGAACTGCTACTCTACCATGACGTCTTAAAGCACTACTTATTCCAGTGAGGAAAGAGACAAAGCTATACAGGATGTGTAGCGACATCCCTTTTTCACTCCAACCCTGCTTTTTTTCTATCAAATATTTTTTACGTTCATCATCCTCATCATCATTTTCCTGCTCTTGTCCCATTCTATTTGGGGACGGCGAAACACGTTTTCTTCTTCCATTCTCCCCTATCAGACGTCACGGCATCATTTACTCCTTTCTCCTCTATATAATCCCTTACACAATCCATCCATCTTTTCTTTGGCCTTCCTATCGCTCTCCGTCCTACGTTATTAAAAAAATCATAGATTTCTAAGAAACTTTCAACTGTAGCTGACGAGCCTGGTTGCTTATCTCTTTTGTTGACTGTGCTTGACAACGCGCTGTCTTCTTATCATTATCGAGTGTATTCAGTTTGACTAAAAAAATACAGTAACAAGTTTATATGAAAGTCCTCTCTTTTCACTACTGTTACTCCCGTATCAACAACTTCTCTCATCATAAGACCACATCATCATTTGCCTAGTCTTTTCTCAACTATGCTGGGGTCGGCTTCCAGTCTTACTAAATTCAACAGAATACTTACCAGTACTTACTTTATATGTAGCTACTGCCTATGTGGCCTCCACAACCCAGTTTATTTCTGGGTGATAGGATTCTCCTTGGTAATTCTGGTTGTCAGACTTAACCAACGACTTAACGTCAACTAAAATATGGGTGGGTATAACGATATGGGTCATCCATCCGCAGACTTAACTTCAAGATCGACCTGAGCTGCAGTTAGTCCTGCCGGGGTTGCGAGTTGTTCGAAAGAGATACCGCGGCCCCGGAACATAAAGGGCAATAGAAGGAACATGGGTGGGTTTTAGTCAGTACAAGTCTGATACTCCCCCCGCTCCGCACCACACATAAAAACTGCATTTAGTCATTATTTTACCATTAAGATTACATGAAAAATTAAATTTACCAAATTAAGTGTTTGTAAATGTATCCACAACACAGGAGAAACGTCTATTTCTTTTAAACGTCGCCCCACATCAATGATCAAAAAAATATTTATACAAGATGGCACAAACTAGTCTCATAGTTGTACGGCGGAACGTAAACACAATCACGACACATAATCACATTGATCCGATACGGAACCCTAAGATGCACTTCTCTACCTGACGTCTACGTTATTAGGGAAACCACTATGAAACAAATGTACAGCGAAAGTGGAAATACGCTCCTTCTAAATTGGATAGGAATGATTTTGTTAGAAATACGAGAAGCAAATAAGTTTACACTAGACTCGGATGGAAAGTGGAATATTGGAGACGAATGAGAATATATGAGAAAGGCATTAAATTAAGAAATCCTGGATGAGGTTGGCGCAAGAATATGGGTATATCGAGACTAATGAGGATCTAAGAACACAATGCAGTGTTTATTCAACTGAATTATCATTTTCCTGCCCTTGTCCCATTCCATTTGGGGTCTGCACAGCACTTTTTCTTATTTACCTATATACTAATCAAAACAAAATAAGGGCCACGACGTATTTTGTCTGTACCATGAAAGTAATAAAACCAATATATATTTTTTTGTCTCCATAACGAAAACTAATGTTGTTTTTACCATGTAGACCAATAAATTTATTCAAATAATAATGATTAAAAAGTTTATTTGCTTTTGAAAGAAAAAACACATTTTAGGTTCAAAATAAAAACAATGTAAAGTTACTGAAAACAAAAGAAAATACTCCATCCTCATCTTTTAGTAACGGGTATGCCCCCCTCGTTTAGCTACGCACTCCTGAAGCCTGGAGTGCATGCTCTCAATCAAATGCCTGACATTTTCCATTGGAATCTCTTCCCAGGCCCTTTTAACAGCGTTGATGAGTTGCTGTTGGTTGTGGATTTCCTGATCACCGTCTCTAACTTTTCGTTTCAACTGATCCCACATGCATGTGCTCTATTGGATTTAAGTCCGGACTGTTCGCCGGCCACGGCAGGACTTGAATCTGAGAGGCTTCCAGTACAAACCAAGTCACTTGAGCCGTGTGTGCACGAGCATTGTCTTGCATCAAGATAAATCCAGGATCCGCTCGCTGTGCAAATGGGATCACATGTGGTCTGACAACTTCCTCAATATACTGCTGAGCCGTGTAGCTTATCCCGCCCCAAATCATTACATTTGGACCACCAAAACGATCGACTTCATGGATGCAGGCTTCTGAAAATCTCTCGCCGCGTCTTCTCCATACTCTAATACGCCGATCGTCGTTAAAAAATTTTACTTGGCATTCGTCTGTGAAGAGCACCATGCGGACCATGCCCCATTGGTTTATGTCCCAGTCCAAATGTTGCACGATGATTTCTGGTTAATGGAACACGGACAACTCGCCTTCTTGATGCCTGCTGGTCTTCATGCAATCGATTGGGAATACTTTGGTCACTGCCACGAGTACCCGTTGTCAGCCGTAAACGATTTTGCAGCTTGCGGGCCGTCGTTGTGCGATCTCGGCGCGCACTTAATCGAATGTAACGATCCTCTTGAGCTGTTATAATGCGAACTCTGCCCGAACCAGGTCTTTTCTAACACTGCTGGTCTCTTGGAAGCGATTCCATAGATTTTGAATAGCTCTTCGAGAAAATCCCATTTGCAAACCCACAGATCGCTGCGAATTACCTTCTTCAATCATTGTAACGGCTCTGGTTGCCGTCAGTGAGTCCATATGACGCCTGCGTGCTTGTGGCATATTACAAAGGATGTTTCTGACTCAAGATATCAATGAACTCTGATAAAATCTAATAAACCAAGAAGCTAAGGAAAGCAAAACGTCAAAGAAAATGGAATCAAAATTTTCAAAAAGAATTTTAAATCTAATTTTATTTAAAATTGTTGCCAGCATTAGATGAATATCTACTAAAATATTAAAAAGCTTAGGTTTCAAAGAGTTTGTATACTCAATATTTTACTACTTTCAATATGTAAATGATAAATAAATTACACCAAAATGAAAAAATACCTAGTGGCCCTTATTTTGTTTTGAGTAGTATATTTTCAACAATGTATGTACAGACGCCTGCACATCAAGCTACTACAATCTGTCAGATTTCTTTGATAGATTTTCGACTTTATTTCTAAAGTATAAGGTTCAAGGTTCATTGGGAAAAATTGACAGTTTCGGGTAGCTTGACCTGCAGGCGTCTGTACACACAGTAGACAAGACAAAAAAAAGGTACTGTTTATTTCTTCTTCCATGCTCCCCTGTCAGATGTCACGGCATCATTTACTCCTTTCATATCATTCCTTACACAATCCATCCTTTTCTTTGGCCTGCCTCTCTCTCTCCATCCATCAACATTCATATCTATCACTTTATTCAACTGAATGAAATACCTTATTCAGCTATAGAAGGACTATCATTACGATATTGATAAGTCAATTTGAATCTAGTCTTACGATCAAATAGACTTATTTTTAACGGACTTCAAAAAAGGAGGCTATCAATTCGACCCGGCCGTCAGAGGCAAAAAGTCGTGGAAATAAACAACTGTCGCCGACTTCCAAAAGTAAAGTTATTTTCGACTTTATAGTGTGTTTTTGGTCTGTCGGTAAGTCCATTATTTTTTGCAAAAAGGTTTTTGTTCAGTTTTTTTTTAATGCGGTTTAACCTAACCGATCTTTTAAAATCGGTGCAAATGAAAAAGAACAACAAATAAAGATTACGGTACCAGTTCTCTAAGGACTTGCGATACCGCTAATCTACCAGGGGGAGACAAAGTTGTAACAGTAAACTTAAGTATCACTTACCATCAGGTGAGATAGTGGTCAAACGCGAGCCTATCAATAATAATAAAAAAAAAAAAAAGTAGATTAACTGTTAAAAATGAAGATCATGAAAATGCGGGTTCATTGTTCAATATTGACTTTATTGTAGTGACTGTAAGAAGAAACGATTCTAACCGGCAAGATGGAACTTACCCACAAATACTGAAACGTCACTCAAAATTTAAGGGCTGCTTAACATTTGAGCAGCTCCTAAACTTTAGATTTCGTATTGTCAAACGTCACTTTTGAGTATCTGTTAAATAAAAGTTCTACTTAAATTTTGAGTGACATTTCAGTATTCGGGGGTGAGTATTAAGATAAGAGATGATAAAATCGTCTATGTACGTACAAGTTATACGATATTGAAATTTGCTGGAACCCTTGGAACAATTCTATTGTCATAATCACACGTTTTCATCGAATAAGCCAATTACGACCCGGTGTCGGCGAGTTGTCCAAAGAGGTACCGCGCCCCTGGAACATAATCGGCAAAAGAAGGAACATGGGTCGGTTTTTAGTCAATACAAGTCTGACTATCCCCCCACTCCACCCAGAGCCGGGCAAGTCATTTGATGATTTTCCCAGCTCTGCCCAAAGCTGGGGAAGTTATTTGATGAATTTCCCCGCTCCGCCCAAAGCGGGGGTAGTTATAAACAAGTCAATTATGACTTGTGATGTTACACAGTTTTACCTGTATCAGACGGATTGATCACATTTCTTTATTGAAATCTGCGCAGTTCCTCAATCTATCATATTTTTTTTCTTTTATTAAGAATGTTGTTCCTATTCGATTTGTAAATGTTTTTAAATCTTTTTACTTACAAGTATCACGCCGTAGAACTGAACCAGTGCTTCAACTGTTACATCTCAATGAAATCTCATCTAATTCCCGGTCCAGTCTCAAGGAGGTCCTTTATATCAATTTAATAGTATTACATAATAGCAACTTTCCTGTATAAAAGAGTTGCGTCCATTCACAGCGAGGTAACAATAGTGTAATCTGGCACGTCTACACCGGACTAAAGCACTATTGTTGAAAAATATTTTGTGCTCCTTGCGAAAATTCGTTATGAAACTGTCCGGAAATGACGTAACAATAAAATTACATGTATTTTTTTTATTAATAACCAACTTTTCTTTTCTGTTTTTGGAGTTATTTGTTTACATTTTCGGCTTTTGTAATATCTGACAGATTTGTGTATTATAAATAAATAAATAAAAATAATATAAATATCTTGGGACAACTCACACACGGTCATCTGATCCCAAGCTAAGCAGAGCTTGTGTTATGGTAACCAGACAACTGATATACATACTTATATAATTTATAAATACATACATATTATAGATAAATCACACCCAGACACAGAACAAACAATCATGCTCATCACACAAAGTTTGTCCTGGGTGGGAATCGAACCCACGACCTCCGGCTTAGCAGTCAGGGCCACTAACCACTAGACCAACAGGCCCGTCAATTATGTAAGTTAATCCCGAAGAGTTAGGCAGAGGTGTACAATTATACATAGTAGTACATTCACATTGGGCCAGTTATGTCTAAGTCCCATGTAATAGGAGGCGACCCTATTGCCATCAACCGGGCACAGATCCAGACTCCTTGGCTGCCACTGCGAAATTCCTAAAGGAAAAATACAATAATAATTTGCCCCAACCGAGAATTGAACCCAGAACCTTATGCTCAGCAGTCCCTATCACCAGACCAACCACTAGACCAATTTGGCCACTTGACCAAGGAGGCTGTCACGAAGCAACTTTTTTTTATTTATTTGATCCACCAAGAGCAGTACCTTAATACTAAAAAAAAATTGGAAAACAATTAAAATTATATAAAAGTGGTATAAATAACTATGATATCAATTTTACAAAGTGTAATTGTATCCAGTGGTTTAATATTTTACCAAAGAGTTTGTAATAATTCTAAAATTATTAAAATCCACGTTTCACCATTTCACGTGTCAATGTTGCAGAGCTAACCATTCCGCTCACTCAATTTCAAGTACACAGCCTTTATTTTAAAATACACAATATTCCTGATGACGATACAAACACAAACTCCGTAATATCAATAGCCTAGATGTGTTTGACAATGAGGGGTCCGTCGGTGAATGTCATTAATGTCATCCGCAGAGCTGTCGGCTCGCGGCGGGTGGTCTGAACGATCTACGTCTACTATGTATAAAGGGACTACCCTTAACAGAGCCGAAAGGCACGTATTCATTGCGATATGTTTTTGTTCTAGACAAAACCTGCGAACCTTCTAGATACAGAAATATTAGGTGTTAAACTTTCAACTTTTTCTCAGTTTTTTTAATTTGACTTTGATTTTACAACTTTAAATACCTCCCTGACCCCTTTTTTGCGGATGGGAAATCATCAAATAACTTCCCCAGTTCTGAGCGGAGTGGGGGGGAGTGTCAGACTTGTACTGACTAAGACCTACCCATGTTCCTTCTATTATTGCCCTTTATGTTCCGGGGCCGCGGTATCTCTTTCGAACAACCCGCAACCCCGGCAGGCTTCCTGATCCCTGTACTGTACAGTTTATCCGTCAGCACAATGTTTTGTGTAGATAATATTGTATTGACTTCTACCGTAAAACTTGATATTTCGCCCCAAAAATGTAATGTAAAAAATAAATAAAAAAACTAATAAAAAAAACATTTTTTTTAAACTCACAAACTTTGCCCCACGCTCGGAATTTTTTTCTGTATCTTGGTGCGTTTTCAAACACTTAAACTCACATACACAAACAGCCAGACCCGGAACAACTATCTGTAGGTCATACAAATATTTGTTCCGAGCGGGGATCGAACCCGCGACACGTAGCAACGCAGTCGATCGCTCAGCCATTGCGCCAACCATGTTGTCAATAATCCATGTGTGGTGGCTTCTAGAAGGGTTGGTTTCCACCCTGTATTGTGTATCATTAAAAGTACTAGCTACTATTAAATTACAGGGTATTTTATAGAGTTTAAATTGTTTGTTTTGCGGATCGGGGAGTGAAGATAAAGGGGTGCAGGTGCCTAATTGTCGTGCACGTCGTGCTGAATGCAGGGGTCGGGTTTGTTGTTTCCATGTGGATGATTGATGGATTTATTAGTAGACTCGTGCATTTTGAAATTGTTAAATTTTTATTTTGTATGTACAGACAGCAAAGGAAGCAACCAGGATTGCCAGATACAGTTGACATTTTCTTTAGCATCCATGACTCTTTTTGAATTAAATTTTATTTGAGTTCATTAAATGAATTGTATTTGAGTTGGGAAAGTCAATCGGTTTTTAAGAAAAAAAAAACTATATCAGACGAGCCTGTTTTCTTATCTCTTTTGCTGACTGTACAGCAACTTTGTTAAAGGACTGACTGCTGAGCTTGAGACAGATATCCAGGTCTTTGCCCGACGTAAATATCGGACCCAACACCCACTACATATTATTGGACGACACGGTTGGCGCAGCGGCTGAAAGATTGACTGCTGCGCTGCGTGTCGCGGGTTCGATCCCCGCACGGAACAAATATTTGTATGGCCTACAGATAGTTGTTTCGGGTCTGGCTGTTTGTGTATGTGAGAAATTCCTATTGTGGGGCAAAGGTAAAAAAAAGTGGGTTATTGATCAGGATTACTCAATAGCAGCCACTGAGTCTGCATTCGTGCCGGCTGATGGTTATAGGGTCGCCCCCTTTTACATGAGACTCAAACATAACTGGTGAAATCAGGGTGTACAATTAGGTATAGGTAGTTCTGCTCAATTCTTCGGGGATTACAAGGTGTGATGTTTTGTTACGATGTAAATGTAAAAGGATGATTTAATTTAAAAACGTTGCTTTTCCTTTGAATTTTTCCAGCAGCCGTTTTGCTGTAATAGTTGCAATTTAGTGAAATGTAACTTTAAAATTCTGTAAACTGACGATGAAAGTTAGTGAAATGTTAGCGAGCACATTTGTTGCTAAAACGCTTTCAAAACATCGTTAGGCTATTGTACAAAATCAGTTACGATAGTTTACGAGCACTATGAAACTCGACATCCAGGATATTCGCAAATGGAAACAACTCCACAGTAAGGCTCGCATATTGTGAAAGATGAACTTTTAGGAAATTGTCAACGGACGGTTTACAACAGGTACTGCAGAGAGCATTCTGGCAAATAAGTTTTCTTTCTCTATACTGATATATTGATGACACATTATTTCTAGCTTCGGTTCTGGCGACCAAAAATGGCCGCTTTACTTGTGATAGCCAAGTGGTGTGACCATCGGACTACATAGGTCCCGAGTTCAAACCGAAGGCACCTCTGATTTTTCGGATTCATGTGCGTATTGTATAATTATCACAAGCTTCGGTGAGGAAAACATTGTGAGGAAACCAGCATGCCTGAAAGATATTTCTCGATGGCATATTGGCCAAGCCAGAGGCATCTCTGGCTTACACCGAACAACACCGGATAAGTCACTAACCACTCGAAAAAGAGGAGGAGAAGGAGAATCATACTAAGTTAATAAAATCTGTAACATGGTAACAAAGCGACAAATCATAATAATTAATTGCGTCTGTGCCAATTTTAAGAATTTTAACGTGATTGCTAAAAGGGCCATTTTAGGCCCCTTTTTCTTTTTACTTTTGCTTGGTTAAGATCCAGATCTAAAAAAGTATCGGCGAGCGTTCGATGAGCCGTTTGTGAGCCTGGTGTTGGTGTCCGTACGGCAGTTGTTTTTTGATTACAGCATTTCGCCGTAGTTCATAGTTTGGCAAAAAAAATATTAGTCGGTTTACAAAATCCGACGTACCGACTCATTTGTAAAATCTTTAATGCACACTAAATACACATCAATATTGCCTGTCAATTGTCTGTCCCTGACGATGACTAAACACTTTTTTATCATTTGTTAGCTTCGATTACAATTGTTTGCTCGACTACACCTCACCCCTTCCTTGCCGTAGACAGCGGAACTGATGCGCAGGGGATCTGTTTGTGATATCAGTGGCATATTTATTATGGAGATTTGTTTAGAAAATATGTTTGTATCTTTTTATGGTTTGTGTGTGAAATTTCTACCTTCATCTTGTATTTTAATTGGTTTAGTGTAATTAGGCTGAACTGGCGCTTTCCATACGTGTTTCTCTTATGAGTTAGTTACTGTAACTATTAAAGAATGGTATTAACAAACAATTGGTCACTTAGAATTAAGTTAAAAATCTTGATGCTTTTTTGTGCTTTCGCTGGTCTTCTTGAATGTTTTATTACAACAGAGTATATATCAGTACCGCCATAATGCATTAGCTAGAATACCTACCCATAACGTTATTAATTAAAAATATGTTACGTGGAAACCTCGTCGTTGCCCACTCAGCCAGAACAATTAAATTGACTACTGCATAATACACCACGAGGTTATTAGATTACACAAATTGACGAATCTTTTATTCATCAATCCAATCATCCATACCGCTGAGGGCTGTTCGCGGGCGTCGGAGACCGTCGAAATAAGAAATCTGTGTTTTTCTCTCTTTTTCTTATTTATACACTTTTTCCTGCGCTTGAGTGCGACGGATGATTCGAAATTTTCAATTACACCGCAATTGGCTTAGTTAACCACTGTTCTCATTCCATTCGGTGTGTTGTTGAAAGCTAAATAATGATGTTTTTGGCATAATATTGGTATTCCTAAACGACTGATGTAATAATGATGTGACTGAATTGATACATTACTTAATGCTATTGACAATAAATTATATCTTTTAAGTACATACAATTTCAAGCATTACATTACCAATTTCTATCTAAATAATTGTTTAATTTTTCAATGATCCATGTAGCCATTTCCATTTAGAATTATGAAATTAATCATTGTTAGAATCATGCCTGTTTCAGCTTTGGCCAGACCAATTAGCATTAATTCATTGATAAGCATAGAATTCATTTTCGAAACCCGTAATAATTATCAGTATGATTTATGTTGCTATTGTTACTGATACAAGTTTCTGATTCATTCTTGCAAATTGGCAACATGTTTGCGTTTGGTTCGCCTTACCTGGTTTTACCAACATGCTGTCTAGAAACATAAATAAATTCATGGAATGTATGCAATGTAAGTGTAACAGAATCCAGAAGTCGTTATCCGTCGTTCTCATATAAATATATCTATGGTCGTACTGGTCATCCATGTCTCCAATTTCCAATATATATCGGACCGCAGGGGACGGGATTTGACCGCCTGTCCCGCGTTGCGGCCCATCCATCGAACATGTCCATTTCACTGACGTGCCGATAAAAACTGAATCAACTTTGTGGTCGCAAAAAATGTATTGTACAGTGTTCTGTCGGATAACCTGTCCTTTGACGGGCCGCGGTTTTATCGTAGTTCGATAGTTTTTGACGAAATTGGAAATTTTAACGGTCTGTTTTGGACCAAAAGGAGACCTGGCTAGACAGATGTCCATTAACGTTTTAAGTTTTTTGGTAAAGGGACCATAGATAAGGAAAATTTATCGATTCGGAGATAGATTGAATAGTCAACAACAAAATATATTTTCTGTGTTCAGGAAGTTGTTGTTGCCACTTTTGAAGGTAATCACGTGATACCAATTCAACATTTTCAATTCAAACCAACTGCCACTAACCATTTCCTTTTATTTTTCTCTACGAATAATCGCAAACCAATACTGACGTAATTGACGTTGAGATTCATATTAGAGAGACGTTCCGTCTGAAAAAGCCCTTTCCTGCGTCAGAGACAGCTGCATTTTCCCGAAGAGCCCGCGTCCCGCCGCGAATAGTCATTGTATGCAAAACGTCGCGGGCAGACGGCACTATTGTTCACACGAGATTAAGGCGGGGGGCACGTTCATTATGCAAGCAGCCCGAGGAACGGGACCCTATTCCACGGGTGATTGCGAACCTGACAGGGCTCTCAGGTGCCCCGGGTTGCGTGGGACAACTCGAACTTTAAAGGTTTAGGGGAGGATAATAAAATTGGGAGGTTTTATGTGAAAGGAGCTGCAATGAAAGCCTTTATAATAAACTTGAGTTGCCAAACTATTTCTTAAAGGCAATGTTGAATGGAGACAAAATACTCATTCTACATATAGAAATAAAATGACATGCGCGGCAAAATATTCCCGAACTACTGCAATTCCTGAAAGACAGAATCAACGATCACTAGAAAAGCGCCCCGACTGCAGATCCACGAGAGTCCCGGACAAACAATTTAACTGCCTTGGGTCTCGCAGAATAGCGGAGTAGAAGAAAAAACAAAATTAATCAATTCAAACTAATTCAAGTTAACAGTTTTCCTTAAAAACTCATAGATTTCAATTAAAACCTCCAAAAAACGCTTCATAATTTTCCATCACATTTTTCCGACGTCCCGTTACAGCTGTACCATTTACAAACACGTGATTCATATTATTTGCAGTGCCGTATTTCCTTACCCAATCTTGGGCACTCTAGCGACGCACCTGAGACGTTTCAGACATTTAATCAGGCCTGTAATCGGAAAAACAATGCTATTGAGTGGAGGTATCGCCCTCGGGCGGGCCTGGCTTTTGTCGCGCGGGACTGCGGGATTGCCGGGACAACGGGACGAACCAATCTGTTTCGCAAATTACGTACGAATCTTGGGACGACGTGCTTTTTGCATGAACAGTGAAGGAATGAGGAATGTTAGGTTGATTGAGTGGGAGTGAGGAGAAGATAAAAGAAATGTCAGGTGGGACCCTCGTTTGTTTACCGCTCTCTTGTTGTAATTGCCTGTCTTCGTTTTTAACTGGTGTTGTGGTAATCAATCATTTCTTGTGTTAGGTTAATGCTTCTAAAAAAAATCCGTTAGTATCAAGATTGAGCGATTTTATAGTACAATTCAAATGCGTTTTACAACAGAATTTCCGAATAGGATAACACGTTTTATACAATTTACGCCCCCGTTTCCGTTCCTGCTAGAACTTTATTCAATTCCCCCGCGACAATTTATCCTTCATTTCATAAGACATTTCGCACGAATAGTTCTCTATCGGATTTCGCCGTACCTTCGCGCGACACGTGACTTTCCCCATCATTTGTTTACACCCACAAAGTATAGTAAGAACCTTTTGCCGTTGCAGATAAAGCCCAAAATCCTTTAGACATAAACAGAGAAGTACTTATGTGAATTTGCCAAGGCACCGGTCAATTTCCTGTAAGTGTAGGCAAATGCACAAATTGATGACGCTGAACGTGAAGACAGTTGGCGACACTTGAATACCTTCGATTGGACGCTCTCAATTGGAAAACTGCAGGAACAGGTCAATTAGAATGTAGCACCTTTTTTATGAACAGATATTTCTTTACAAACAACCTTGGTTGCACAAACAGACACTATCAATAACATTCCTAGATTTGTAAGAATAAAAGAACATGACAAAGTCAAATGTATCGAGTAACTGTAATTTAAACACTTGTTATTCGCAAATTAACACCTACAAGGGCCAAATTAAGATCAAAGGAAGCTTTACGGTCTCGAAGACAAAATACCCTCGCGAAAACGATTTATTACCTCACTAATTTACAGTTGTTTTGTCTAAAAGACGAAACAAAAAAAAATAAAACATAAAAATCGAACCGCAAGCTGAATTTTCAGAATGCGAAGATTCTGCCAAATATTCGGTTGGTTGGAAAATGCAGAATATTTACGAAAATAGAATTTATTATATCGATGCCGGTGTATCGGTCACCGGTGCTCGAAGATGCGTGAGGCAGAACTTTCGGTCGGGCAACCGCGACATATCCGCTGCAGACGGTTCGGTAGCAGGATGGCGGCCCACTGCGGTCGACTGCGCTCTCCGCAACTCGGAATTTGCGTCATACTGCCCGTCAGCTTTATGCATGAATGTACTCGCAGATATCGCTTTTGTGAAGTAACAGTATTTTGGCGGGTAGCGGATTTTTTGGACGAATAACTAGTAACTGTCCTGGAAAACGTCATACACTGTTTTGTAACCGTGATAAGAAAGCTAAACGTCATATCCATCATACTATCACCATTCATTTTTTTTTTTTTTTTCGGGTGCGAAATCATCCAATGACTTCCCCCGCTCTGGGTGGAGCGGGGGGGCATGTCAGACTTGTACTGACTAAAACCCACCCATGTTCCTTCTATTGCCCTTTACGTTCCGGGGCCGCGGTATCTCTTTCGAACAACCCGCAACCCCAGCAGGCGGAGGCTCTGGCAAGCCCCTCTGCTTTGCTGACTCTTTGAGGCGCGCGTGAAACACGAACGCGCCGTCGACACGGCCTGTCGTCAATAGACGGACGGACGGTGAGCTACCCATTGCTCACCATCCACAGGCCCGCATCTACGGTGGCCGGAAGTCGTCTCGCGGCGCCCGGCGCCCTGGGCGTCTCCCGCGACGGCTGGGTTGGGCAGATGTTCTCTCCCTCAAACGCCCGGCCACCTCCTTCGCTAGCATTACTGCTTCGCAGAAGGTGGTGACCGCTTCCCATTCCCTCTCGCTCCGGACCATGGCCTGAACCAGGGCCGGACGCGAGAGATCGCCGCCGCTATCACCATTCATTAGGTGGAAAGTATGCTAACGCCAGGAGCAGCAAACATGCGTAACGTGCTTCGGGTGACAGATCTCAGCGATTAGCTTAAGTCTCAGTCTTAAGCTTAAGATGTGTGACCCACTTAGGGTTTCATCTCGAGGGATTTCTTGGACGCAAAGAATGTCGCACAATTAGAAAGAATTTCGGATTTGTCTTCAGAGAGCGATGGCGGTGGTGATCGAGGCTACTCAAAAAGCTGGTTTTATAGGAGAACTTGGGATTGTCATCGATGTAAGGAAAACCTGTTCAGGTAGGGATTCTAGATGATTCTGCCCTTTTTTGCGGATGTGAAATCATGAAATAACTTCATAGAGGGGAGTGTCAGACTTTTACTGACTAAAAACCACCCATGTTCCTTCTTTTGCCCTTTATGTTCACCATCCACCAGAAGAACACCATCCATCTTCTATTTGGACAAAGTTGCGAATTCCGAAGCTGTCGCTGTCAAGTTTAGTTTTCGTGCATTTATCCTTGTAAACTCGTTGTATCGTTATTTTGTACAACATACAAAAGAATACAGAATATATACAGACGGAAGACTTCATTAAGGCCTAGATATAATTAACTAAGAAAATTGCTTTACGTATGCAAGTCGTGTGCAAAATACTATTCTCATTATGTGTTGCCTATCGGTAATGATGTTACGCCTCCCGGCTGATTCACTTTACGTGACACGCATATCTACTTAAAATCGGCACTATAAAGGAACGCGCTAAACTATTGCATTAGCAAAGGACCTCTTAGATGTCGGAAATTGGAACTATGTGGACCGCGATATTCGTGATGGGTCGAAGACAAATTGCATTTTGGTGCTGATATTCGCTGTGCTGTTGGTTCATTCATACAATTGTTTGTGCATAATAACTTATGTTTGAAACAAAGTTTTAGTCTTAATTATACAGTCGATATGATCAAAAACTTACAATACAATGCTCTCCCAAAATTTACTGTTCTCATTACTGCAGTATCAGATTAAAAGGCCGAATGAGAGAGGCTTCTTCTTTAATCAATGTGTGAGTTACATGTACGGATACAGACGGATCTTGTAAGTAATCCCAATTGAGAAGCAAGTTCCGAACGACTTTATATCTGCAGACAAGTTCTGCGAACGTCTGGTTCAGTGGTGTCCTACTGACCATTGTAGTTGCAAACAAGAAAACAGAACAAAATTACATCTTCAGTATTAGTATACTTTTCTGTAAACAAAACCTTGAAAAATAATGCCTATGTCGGATTTTTAAAATAGTGTAATACGATATTTAAATCATATCACTTAACACCTTTTTATTTTTTACCTGACATACCCCTAAACACACAGAACCTTAAAATTTCGTTATCTGATTCCGAGTTTAAACATAATGCTTCACGTCCGGCCATTAACCTGTCACCAGCGAATACCGCAGTAATCTTCGAGTTTCCGAAGATGAACTGGATAATAAAAAAATAAACAAAGAGAAAAAATGCCCAGAAGTCTTAAGATTCCAGCCTTAATCAGATTTTTTTTAGCCTTTCATCGTCCTTTGACTTTGTGAACACTAATAAGTTGAACAGGATGGGTAGATCTTGCTTTGTATCCATCAATATCTTCTAAAAATCGAATGCTAATTTAGACGTTTGAGGCACAAAGCTCGCGGCCGCGGCAGAGGACGGACATAGGTAATGTTAGTGGGAGCTAATTCGTCAAAGGGCGCTCGCGTCGCTTTGTCCCGGCTTATGGTAATCAACGGAGGCGTTGTGGCCGCCGCTGCGCCGTTCTCTGCATTTAATGATCGGATTTATTAACTAGGTACGTTAGGTGATCTGTTTTACGTAAAGATTTCGGTTAATTAAAGGTTCTTTGTCAGTGCTCAGATAGAGGGGTATAAAACCGTCAATAGCTACGATGGTAAACAAATGCGCGTTCTAAATACTAAAATTATTAACGAATGTATGTGGGTTTCGGTAATAAATATTAGTCTTTGTTTCTGGGTCTGTATTAAAAAAAATAAACAAGGTTTAATGTGAGGACTTACCTGTAAGGCTGAAAGTGGTGTTTGGCTTATACTTTTGGAAGTAGAAGTCTAATTATGTGCTTTAAACCCTTAATGCGAATATCACCATAATACTCATCGTCGTCTTGTAAATAACCACCAAAAAACTCTATGATCATGTTGTCAAATGAATCACGTGTGACAGGGACAATAGTGCTGCTCTCACGACGTTTATCTACGTCCCCCTTGCGATATGCATCGCCGATCAAATGATTGTTCCCGTTCTGAACTCTAACAACATCGAAAAGGCAAATACTAGGCAATTTGCTTTGTTGGTCACCGCACAGAATGACAGAACCCTACAGTTGTCGCAGGGGATTCTTCTTGGACATAGAAATGGGATTTGGAAATAAGGGTGTACGCCTCTTCCCGATCACATATTGAATGAACATCGAGGGTGGTTTAAGGCTTCTGAATCTTAGAAGGTAAAACCTTTATGAGAACTCTATTTTTTAAGGATTACCTTTAATCTCCAAACCCCCATTTCACCTTGCCATATGCGCTGATGCGATCGACGAACCCAGCTGGAACCCCTCAACTCGAGACTAGATGATTTTAATTTATTTCACGATGTGATTAAACACAGAATGTCCTAAGTTCCAGTCTTCTGTTAATTTATGATGATTAATTTCACTTAATTTTGATGTTTATTTTACTTTGTCAATACAAATGGTGTAATAACACGCATGATACACTAATTAAAATCTTTAGAAATATGACAGATTCGTTTTACATATATTCACTAGCCTATTCTGTGGCCTTTTTCCTGAACAAAGTGAGCTTTCGCCATTCATCATCTGCCTAGCCTTTCCAGCTATGTACGGATGCAGCTGAATTCCAGTATTTTACGTGAAGCGGCCTGTCTGACCTCCACAACCCACCAACCACGTTAGGACTGAGTAACTCGTTAACAAAGCGAAACTTCGCCATTGTCTTTAACTCCTCTCGAAACACGTGTTAATTCTAGACCTAATGAAATTAGACCCGTAAAATACCTACGCTTCTTGGACGATAAAATCAATATATCCTAAACCGACCAGAGTCATGTGACAAACCAAACGCGCTGCTGTGACATGAAGTAGTAGACAGAGGACGAGATGTAAAGCCAGACATTGGTCAGGTTACTTGATTTACAAAGAAGAACTGCATTATCATGCGATCATAAATGAAATAGTATCTAAGAAAGTCGAAGACATTCTCGTTTTTTATAAAAACGCTAGCGGACACGACAGACGTTGTTTTGCTTTTTTTTTGTCTGATTTGTGAATGTAAACCCTCCAGGGCGCCACCTAAACGCATAAAAAAACATTCAAATCTATCCAGCCGGTTAGGAGGAGTACAGTGACATACACCCGTACCTATACAGATCCCTAACACCCCGTCCGGTACTCAAACCGACACTCACGTCACAGCTCACAGGAGGTGCGACAAATCGCAACTCCCCACATTGTCGTATCCAAAGAGTTGCAGGTTTAGGTGGTGCGTGGTATCATCGGCGAGTCAAAGGGCGCCGACAAAGCGTCGCCGCGGCGCGGTGCGGGCGGCATTAGCGGCCCGTTTGATACCCCCACCCTCGCGCAGGGTTGACAACGAACCGCGACCTACGACAAACCGGTCGCACGATACCGACCATCTAAGTTTAATTGCTTTTTAAATGATGTGATGGATTAATTTCGTTTGATGGATTTTCCTTCTCGTCGGACATTGAGGATTTATTGACTCAAGTGATAAAGTACTTCGACAGTTTTGGGGTAGATGATACGTTTCTAATAAAGCTGTTTTTTTCTAGCAGGATAATATAGAGACTTGTTTGTTGCAACACAATCTGTTGTTCTCGTAGCCACAGCATCAACAACAATAACTATGAAAGGTTTTAAAACTTCCTCCATAATTATTTTTTTACGTTCCATTAATGAATTCCTAGAGCAGCATAGTGGTTTTTCGTTCCCAGCGCATGCCAGCCCTAGCGCCTCCCCACAGCCGGGCTCAAAGTGAGTGTGTTACTCTTTAACCTGCGCGATTCGCGACCGGCTAAACTTACCACTCCGCTAAATAAAGTTAAAAGGCTCCTCAAGCTTTGTCTCGGCCCGCCTTTGATGTACGGCGAGAACATCCCCCACCGGGCCTCGGCCTCCACACCTCCCAGCCTCGCTCGCAAACAGTTTACCGCAAGCTAGAACTATTGCCCTTAATGCCTTTTCCGATTGGGTATACCGTAGACCGTGTACAGGGTGTACCCCTCCCGATTGATTAGTGTGTTGTTTAGTGCCAAAGGAATTTCTCAGGAAGCAGCCCGATCAAAGTGGCCGAGCCCCTTTGATGAGAGAACGCTAATACGATGAATCAGTACCCTTATCATTTTGATCTCTTGTTACCGATGGTTGGTACCTTCTATTGATGTATTGGGACTGGACGGGGACCGCTTTTGAAGGTTTTTTGCTACATTTTAAGTGATAGGGTATGAGGCATATATGGCGTTTGTTGAGTAAACTGGAAGATTAGGTAAATTGATTGAGTTGTGACTTGTGGTTCATTGAGTTCTTATGGTATTTTTTAAATCTTATTTTAACACATTCATACTTCGTTCATCTGTATATGGAAACACAGGAAACGACGTTCAATTCCTTTGTTCACAAATGTAAATTCCAGCTTAGATCCGGCAGACCGTTTGCTGCAAATCATAGAAACAAACATTTAAAAATATATTACAAAATGTTATGTAAGTACCAAAATATTCGAAATAGACTTGAAACAACTTTCAAAGGAAACCAATTTGTTTGGCCGTAAATAATTTTATACAAGGCGTATTAATACATAAGCCGCGCGCCAAAAAAGCAAAACCTCTTCAAAGGATTTATTTAGGCTTTAGACTGTAATCAGTGATTCTTTTATCTGTGACTGTTTCACTTAAATACCTATAATTAACTTTTACATTTTCTTTCTCTCTTTTTTAATGTAATCCGCGAATGGCGGCCCAAAATGAAAGGACTTACTGGCCCTTTGATCTTGCTGACTTGTAAAACCAATCATACAGTCGTATTTTCCCTTTTAACTTGTCTTCATAGAGAATTTGTCTTTACTGAGTGATACGGTACTCGTTTTATCGTGTTAATTGTGTGATAGTTTGGGTTTATTATTTTGTCCATTTTTACTATAGTACACTAGTTTTTTCTAAACCTCTTAACGGTTTCACAACTGGGCGAAGGCCCTCCCTGTCTTTCACCTTCCGAACCTCTTTTTTTCTTAAACTCTTTTCTTATAAACCTCTATATCTTGTGCGATCGTTTGCCAAGTTCACCCCAGAAAAAAGAAAATATACACATTTGTATAAACAGTCAAAGTAAGAATATTAATTTATTGAGCATGCAAATGAATTAAAAGCCCTCTAGGACAGACACAGACAGGTACAAACACAATGTTACTGAATCCGTTCCAGTAATACGGCTCGGACTTTGCGAAAATTCAATTAGTGTAATAACAACGCACAGTTCCATTATGCCAATCAAAGGGAAACGAAAAGTTTGCGCACATCAAAGAGTCGCTTAGTGCGTGCTCTCGGCTAATGACGCTTTGGGGCGGGCCTTTATCGATATCGATAGTCGATTAATCGCTACAGCTAATGAAGTTATAGGGATGTTCGGCGGCATCGATAGATCAGACAAGATCAGTCGCGAGCATTATTGGCGAGGGAGTTAAACTTTATTACCAATATATTGTTCAGATAAATGTACACGCTAATAAGTTGTTTCGACATGTTATTTTGGTTTATGGTGGTGTTAATTTACATGTGAAAACGCGTTTTATGATTATTGTGTTAACTTAATTGATGTTTGGTGAAAGGTCTTCAAATAGTTGTAACCGGGTATGACTTGAAGGCTCCCCAATACTTTTATATGCCTGCCAGGCCAGGCAGCCAGTACAAGCCCAGAGCGGGGGAAGTTATTTGATGATTTCCCAGCCAAAAAAAACCGGGTATGACTTGATATCTCCCCAATTCCAATACATGGTATGGACCATACGACGTTCATGTCTACATACTTTTTTCCGCGAATGTGGTATTAAACGAGGTTAGGAACTCAACGACAATCCTCCATAAGAGGCAGCGGTATTTATAAGTATTTTTATGACTAGTTTTATAAATTTTCTTAATTGAGTTCATTTAAATCACCTATAGCTGTTGTACGATAGTTGTCGATTTTGGGCTACCTACCTAGTGATACACAGAGGTATTGAGTGAAATCAATCATTTGAGACCCCCAGCGAGCAGTCAAATTACAATACATACCTACAAGATTTTGACAAATCAATTTTACCGTCTGTCTGATCTTCGCGAAATCAAATATCAGAGCTATACTCAGAGAAACGTCTTTGATATCTATCTATTCATTTCATCTGTAAATCGAGTTGGAATCCTCAAATTAATTCGCCTTCAAAAGGTGAATATTATAATTTCGTGAAACACCTACTTTAAGAACCCTACATAACTTCACAAGCATAATTAAAATAGAAACCTGGATTGACAATTTCATACACTATAATAGGTATTTTTATTCATTCAATGTTACTAAACAAACTTGCTAAATATTTTTCTTTTTTTGTTTCAGATAATACGAAACTTATTGACAAGACACTAACCACCGAAATGCAGCGGCATTAAGCTGCAACACAGGTATCTACTACACTTATTACTTACTATTACTCACCTATGTCTTGTCCTGTCCTCCGTAAAAAAATAAGTTAGAATATTTTAGTTTCTTTTTAATTTTACCGCGCTTATGAATTTTCGGAACAGCCACCGTCATCTAGTGGCGCTTTTTGTCAGAAACAACTTTGCGCGCGTTTGGCATGATTCCTAGCGCCGTCGATAGATGGCGTTACACTACAGCTGTCTGTCATGGCTGGTTGTCAAACAAACGTCAAACACGCTTTTGTATACAAAACGGATTCAAGCTAATTTATTATTTATTTCGAAGAAAGTTTTCAATGAATGTCATCAGTTATCTTTTGGAGCGACCTTCAAAACTTACGTGCTAAGTAAAAATATTCGTTTTCATGTAAGTTTTCACTTATTAACGTAGTATAAATATAGCCCTTCCGGGTTTCGGCATGGTATTTCGGCATAAATAGCATTTATTGCCTTCAAATCTGTCCGTGATGATCCGCTATTAGATAAAGCTGAAGGTCTCCTCGGGTTTCTAATAGTTTATTGATAATTTTACACGTCGTGATTGTTACCGCGACGTTACTTTTACGAGCTGTGCCTTTGTTTACAACTTGTTTCCTGTGTTTATGCTCGTCATGTTCAATGAAAATTTGTTGAATTGTGTACAAAATGACGCTCCGTAACAGGCTAGTATCATGACCTGCTCAAAACACTTTTGTTTTAACTATAGCATTTTCTTAACTTTTAAAATGATAACTTTTCATAACAATATACCATTAATATTATTTGAGAAGTCCATAATATTCATCCTATAAAATAAGAACAGGAAGTATATTATTGTCACAACTAGTAGAATGATATAACAACTACTTGAATAAATTTATGCACACCCCTTCTTCAAAAACCTTTTTTGGAGTCTGTTATTGATTTTATATTTATAATAAACCCTATCATAAGTACAACAACTAAACAAAACAGAAGGGCAGGATATGTAGTCCGTACCCTATTGTGTTGAACATTCAGCCTCCGTCTATGGATTCACTCGGACCATTACTGTAGTGTTGGGCAGTTGTGCTGTTCTTAAAAAACTTTAAAGATTTATTAACATCAAGTTATAATATTCAGTAATAAGTCTATAAACTAGTATAACTCAGAAGTGTATTGTTTGTTCAAGCACAATGAACATGGTAAGGCCCTTTGTGGTTTTTTTTACCCTATTATGTACTTTTTTCTTCATAACTTGCTTATTGAACCATGAAGTTATGATTTAATTTGTTTTGACATGCTCTTATTATGATCTGTCCCTTTTTTCTCCAATGCGTAGGGATGGTTGAATAGAAATTAAAAATTAATATTTTCTGTTCCATATAAATTTGGCTATTTTTATTTTTGTGCAAAGAGAGTTATGAAATATGATATTTTATACCCTCAGCTGAGTGGATTAATATGTAATGGTATAGCTTTCACAACAATAAGTTTCTATAGCACGGAACACTCTGATGTGATGTTTCCTTCCAGCAGCGATCGATGCCGGAGACTCTTGACTTTGGCACGCTGTCTCATTTTTTGTTTGCTGTCCCTTTTTAACTTATACAAATCAAATACACTGGATATGATCCTTATTGTTTGCTATATTGATTTTTTTATGAGGCACGGTGCGCAGTTCTTGTGGCATAACCAACATTTTGATCCGTGAACAGAACGCTCGGGTAGATTCAGTGTTTTTTGTGAGTTATTGATGCTATAATAAGCTTATCCATCCATTATAACTGTTTTATAGTGGTTATTTGACTTCAAATAAGTGGGTTCAACGTTTTTGTAATACATGTTACTAGGAATGGGTGTAAAACGGCTTGAAAAAGCATATCTCTTAGGAAAATTTGCACCAGAGGTAAATTGTAGTGATGAAATTGTGATGAATACACATTTATTAATAGCATACTGTTTCTAGTAATTTTGAATAAATTATGTGGTTTTTCTTTAGATTGTAGATTAAACCTTGTGTAACATTTCCCATAAAGTAAAGTGTTGATGTGATGTTTGTGTGCAGGTGGTGTCTCGCCATGCAGCGCGCGGGTGGGAGAAGGGCCTGTGCGCCATGAGCCACACTCCTATAGGCGGCCACCCGCAAGGTATCACCTTTTTTTTAATCTAGCCCTATTCAAAGTGAAGAATGGTTTCTAATTATGTTTCGGAGCTTTTAAGTGTGCATTTTGTCCTGACGCGTTTTAAGCTCAAATGGTAGTGCACACGCATTTTCTGCAATATTGACTAGTTTGAAACCATACTCTTTTCATAGGGATTAAGACGTTCATTGGTTTTTCCCTGTGCAGGTTGGGAGCACAAGCTTGCTGACAGGTCGTCACTGCCGCCGGCTTCTGGGGAGGATAAGAGCAAATCTCAGTCCAAATATGTGTTCGCACAACCACATCTGTCCAAGTGAGTTACACACAAAAGTTAATTATTGTAATACCGTCATCACTCCACTAATATCTTCATCGATGTATGTGCATGAAAAACGAGAGCCAGAGAGAACAGTGTTAATCTTTTGACTGAAAATATGTAATACATGGTTTCGGTGGGAGCACAAGCTTGCTGACAGGTCGTCACTGCCGCCGGCTTCTGGGGAGGATAAGAGCAAATCTCAGTCCAAATATGTGTTCGCACAACCACATCTGTCCAAGTGAGTTACACACAAAAGTTAATTATTGTAATACCGTCATCACTCCACTAATATCTTCATCGATGTATGTGCATGAAAAACGAGAGCCAGAGAGAACAGTGTTAATCTTTTGACTGAAAATATGTAATACATGGTTTCGGGTGATGCGTCTTTTTTTTCAGTATTTTTTTAAATATATTTGAATGTTTTAATCGAAAAGTGGGTGGCCCGCAAAAAAACATTTTCTATCGTTATATGATACTACTATATTGTTTTCGCTACAGTATGGTGCGGGTGACGTCAGAGGAAATATATGTTTAGTGATGGAATCTATTGCTATGATGGGCTATGATGAAACTACCCATCATAGCAATACATCCAACGCGAATTAAAAAAAAGTTCCAGGTTGAAGAGGTAAGGTTCATTTGTCTAATGTCACCCGCACCATGCTACAGGGAAAACAGTACAATCACAGAGGGTCCTCTCTTATGACAGGTGTTTAAAGGCAGGGGTTCATTAAAGTGATTGGGATATTTTGTCGCTCCCTCGAATGTTGCGGATCGAGACTACAGGCGGTTTCAAGCTGTCTTTTATAGTGTGTACCACTCGGTTTATTTTGACTCCAACAGCTTTGATGGAAGGTCCAAAGGGCCGGCAGTTACGGACTAGTGGTGATATGTATGTGCTGTCCCCAGGGTCAGCATGGCGTGGCGCGAGCAGACGGAAGGCTCGTCGGGAAGCTCGGCGCGCTCGCCCGCCTCGCCGCCCTACATGCGCTGGGCACGAAGCCTGCACGAGTTGCTTGAGGTAATTACTGTTTCTGTGTTATTGTATCTTCTTGTAAATATTTAAAACATTCTTGTAGATACTTACCTTTTTCTGTGACAGGAAAAGATCGAAATTGCCCATCATCATTCCATATATCAAAAAGTGTGTGTGATCTGAATATACATATAAAGCCTTAATGACTTTCCATTAATTTCAAGCTTATTTCGAGTTTTAGTAAACTTGCGTCTGAAATTTTAAATTGTATCAACTAGGTTATGCCTTAACCGATACTGTTATAAATAACGTACTAGTCAAGTATATTCATTTTATGAGCCTCCGAAAAAGAAAAGTAAGGATAGTGAATTCATTTGTATTTTTTCTATTTGTCATGTAATAACGCCCAAGGGATTAATATAATGTAATTTGTACTGATTCCATCTTTCTCCCTTAGGACGCAGAAGGAGTTCGTCTGTTCCGCAAGTACGTGGGCGGCGCAGGCGGGCTGCACGTGGACCGACTCAACTTCTACTTCGCCGTGCAGGGCCTACGCCAGGAGAGCGACCCCTCCAAGATACGGCAGGTCGTCTCCGCTATTTACAAGTGAGTACACCTTATAAACTGTTCTCGAAGTGATACTGCGCTACGTGTCGCGGGTTCAATCCCCGCACGGAACACATATTTGTATGACCTACAGGTAATTGTTCCGGGTCTGGCTGTTTGTGTATGTGAGTTTAAATGTTTGGCAACGTTTTTTCAAAGAATCAAATCAAATCGAAGGGTTGGACAAAGGTATATACTACATCCACAGTCCACGAGTCATATAGATGTTCCATGAAAAAAGGACAACGCTTATTCTCCAGCCCAATTTAATATTATTTTGGGGTCAGCATATCCTCTTCTTCCACCCTCTTCTTCCACTTCTCTATTTACTCGTCATCTTATCAGATATCTTCTTTCTTGCCCTATCATCCTTCACACAGTCTCTCCATCGATCCTTTGGTAAAAAAAGCAGGCCAATAGCGAGTCAGACTACCGCACCGAGAGTTATGTACTTGCGACATAAACAGCCATATCGTTTGACTGCGTAGACTTAGAGGGTTGATTTTTTTCACAGCACAAACGGACCACAGACTTGGTTATATGGCTTTAATTACAACTCGTTACCTCAACGCGTTCCAGAGATAAAGGATCTTCTTTAGTCTAGTTCTTGTAGAACTATTACAAAATAGTTAACGTTTCTTCAGATTCCTGCGCAAGTCTCAGCTAGCGATGCCAGAGGAGCTGAAGACGCAAGTGAAGCAGAGCCTCAAGGATGGCTCCAACATCGAGAAGACTATATTCGACAATATGGAGCAAGAGGTATGTCACATTTGGAACTTACAGGAATAAATATTGAGTCCGATTTCGTGCCAAAAATATACGATACAGAGTTCAACCTGTTGTCAAGAATTCAAAATGCATTTAATTTACACTTTTAATTGTATTTTATTTTGCTATCAACTGCTCAAAATTAATAAATTAACGACACTAGCGACGACTACAACGCCACATTCAATATGTGCTTTAAACTTGACGTCACACGTTTTTAAATATCATGTAAACACAAATGTAAAAATTTTAACAACTATTAATCCTTACTATCCTTACTAATATTATAAAAGCGAAAGTGAGTTTGTTTGTTTGTTTATTTGTTTGTTTGTTTGTTTGTTACCTCTTCACGCTTTAATGGCTAAACCGATTTTGATGAATTTTGGTACAGAGATAGATGGGAACCAGGAGACGGACATAGGCTAATTTTTATTTAAAAAAAGTGGGATATGAGGGAGAACGAGGGAAGAAAAGGGAAAACTTAGCGTTGCTATTACAAATCAATCAGGCGCAAGAGCAAAAACTGCAGGTCTGCTTGGTGTGTTATACCGAATTTAACGCGAGCGAAGCCGCGGGCGAAAGCTAGTAATATTATAAAAGCGAAAGTGAGTTTGTTTGTTACGTCTTCACGCTTACATGGCTAAACCGATGTTGATGAATTTTGGTACAGAGATAGTTGAGACCCTGGAGACGGACATAGGCTAACATTTTAAAAAAAAAGTGATAAATGAGGGAAAACAATGGATAGCTTAGCTTTGCTATTACAATAAAAAAGGCGCTAGAGCAAAAACTACAAGAAGCAGGTATCTGCAAATCAGGAAAGAGGAATTGTGATTTAAACGCGAGCGAAGCCGCGGGCAAATGCTAGTACCTGAAATAAAAAGGCTTTTTTATTATATATTGTATCTTTATTTACTTTCTCCACAAAATAAACTCAAGTAACCTGTTCATCTTCCGACATATTAACCGCAATAGTGTAACCGTAGGTGACGCGTGCGATAACGGAGACGACGTACCAGTCGTTCCTGCGCTCGGACGCGTACGTGTCGTATGTGAGCGCCGCCACGCAGCCCCTGTCGTCGCCAGACGCCTCGCCGCCCTGTCCGCCTAGAGAGGTAACAATTGTCCGCAGTTTTAATGAAAACAGAAATACATTTTTGCAGAAATATTACTCATTTGATACGTAAAACACACACAGCCGCCCAATATTTGTAGCTATTACAGAAAATATTTTATTTATTCTTGAGGGATAAGCTTAAATGATGTGTAGTGCCTTAACATAAAAAATTGTAATAAAAAGAATTTATATTTAAAAAAAAAAGAAAACGTTAGGTACAAAACATGTTTGTAAAAGCACCCACAATACAGGAGAAAATTCCTAGTCCCACACTAGGAATTTTCTCCTGTATTGTGGGTGCTTTTACAAACATGTTTAAAGTCACATACACAAACAGCCAGACCCGAAACAACTACAGATCTGCAAGTCATACAAATATTTGTTTCGTCCGGGAATCGAACCCACGACACGCAGCGCAGCAGTCGATCCCTCAGCCACTGCACCAACCGTGCCGTCCAATAATTGTGATATTAATGTCAAAAAGAATCAAAATTATGAACGACCAAATCCTTGGCAATTGAAAACTGCTTGTATATGGTTTGATTAAAAAAGTAAAACGTCGTCAAAGATTTCATTTTGGTATATTTTACAAAATGCTCTTGAAGAAGATTTCAAATAGCCGAAATGCCAGTTTGATTCAAAAACAGCCATTATTTGGATGGCTAATTAATAAGCGTACTGAGTTAGCTCATCAAATTTCGACAGTTGCAATTTTTTGTATATTAACAACCGGAAATTATTTAATGGTTGTTAATAAACTAAAAAGTGCTATCCTCAAATATTGTCAGTTGACTCAGTATACTTAGGAGCCATCGATTTGTAACTATCTTGCCTAAAAGCAGAGAGCTAAGGGTTGGCAACCCTTGCGTTTGCAACTCGCAAAAAGCTGTAGCAGTAAGTTTCTTAGGTTAAAAATTAGAACCTGCAGTTCGACTATTATAAGGTATAGTTCGTCAGAAGCTGTAGTATCAATATTTTGCCACCAGGGGGCAGTAGGTGGTCTGGCCACGCTCCACGAAGGCCAAGAGTTGGGCACGGCAGGTGCGCCCGCGGCGCGACTGACGCACGATGCGTTATTAGCTACGCAGTCGCGTCGGCTGCACTCCGACGTCGCACCGTGAGTACTCCGCTTTATTCCCATCACCTGATATTTTTTACTTATAGGTAGACTATCGATTTTGACGTTGTGAATAGATTTTGAGATGTACTTACGTGGGCAGTTAATTGTGTAATTCTTGTCAATCTTGACATCTCGGTAAAATCAAGCACTGTAACAGATTTTTTGTAAAATATTTGCAATTTTAGTTGCCCATGTAAAAGCACCATTAGATATGTCAGATACTGTGTTATCTCACAGAAACTTGCATTTGATTCATGAGTTTTTTATTGTAATTATTTTTCGAAAATCAAATGCAAGTTTCTGTAGTTTTGTACTCTTTTAGTCACCGTAGATTTGTTGTAATATTGTTATCCATGTTTAGTTTCTTAAAAAAATGTATTAACTAGTTGTTATGAGTACAAAGCGTATATTATTATTAGCTATACATTTGGCCTAGTTTAGATCCAGTTATGATCCATATAGAAAACCAAAATTCTAAATTTCTCTTCAATAACGAACAGTATAATACTGACGTATCAAAATATACTCATGATTGACATAAGGCGGGTTGTAAAAAGATAAATCCGGCGTATGAACTTAAAAGTACATTGAAGTGACTACAAGGCTTACTTAACGCAGGTCTACTATAACTAAGAATTGCCATATACAGGGTAATATTTTAAATAACCTAGCGGAACTGTACAGAAGTGTTCGTTATCTGCGTTTATAAAAACTATAAAAGCAGAAAAGAACTTTTATTCGTATTCGAAATCAAAACAACCAGATATTTGCTCTGATTTTTTGCCAATAAATACATATAAAAAATGTACTTCCTGCTTATATCTAAAATGACCAACCCGCCTTAGTGTTCGAATTCATGAAGTGTGACCCCCAGCATTGCATGAGCGATCCAGCACTTAGCCTATTTTAATTTACCTTATTTTCGCTCCCCATTAGCTTGACTGATGTACCCGTGTATTGTTTGCCCCCATGTGTTGTTCCGCGCTGCATGTTCGCTGCGTTCGCCGCATTACACGCTAAACGCTCTGTCTTGCCACCTCACATATTTCATCCATACCTTACGAAACTCACTTTATTTCCCTCCTTCTAATTTTGCATCCGAACGATTGACGATAAAAACTATAATATAAAAAAAAAAAACGTTTTTCTTACCGTAAATTTTGCTGACAATTTTTTTTATTTCGTCAATCAATCATCACGATTTCCTTCCTCCATGTCTCCGTTTTCCTCACCTGCTTTCCTGTCGTCCTCGTTCCCCGTATGTATCGGGTGGCACGGCAGGCACCGCAAGCGGTCGGTGTACAGTGCGCACGTGTCGTACGCGGGCTACTGCCCCGCGTCCCGCCAGGACTCGGAGCGCGCTAGCCTCAGCAGCGGCCGCACCGACTCCGACGCCGTGTCGCTGTCCGGCAGCAGTGTGTGAGTACATGTAGTGTGTAGTGTGTGCGTGTGCGCACGGATGTGTCGCCAGGACTCGGCAGTACGGCGGCAGCAGTTTGTGAGTACCAGCAATCACAGTAACTCCAAAACGATCCAACCAAAAACACAATGTTTCAAAATCTCGCACAATGTAACGACGTTGGTGTACAAACTACGTAGAATTCCAGCTAATAAAAAGGCTGAGGCGATAACAGGTGACGAAATAGAATCCTGCATCTTGCTATAAAGATTATAAAGATCATGTACAACAGTCCAAAATAAATCGACCCATTTGACCCGAAGGCCCTTTCTCTTTTGTGGAAAAACTTTCACACCTTGTTCCTCCTCCCTTAAATTGCAGTTTTAATGTCAAATTTAAAAGTTCCCATTAATCATAAACAGTACAAAAAGTATGCTATCAATAGACTTAAAATTAATCCGATTAAACTATCCAAAATGAGTAACAGTAAGTATTGAAAATAGGCCTACTTTGAAACTAGCTCTCTAATCACACAACCACTTTGTTTGGTTCGTTATGGTATAACTGTGTTCACAGTAAACTCTGAGTAATAATTAATGAACAAGGGTTCCTAGTAAATACGAAGCAATGATCCAACAACCAAGTAAGTGTATCTTTTCTACTGTTGTATAGAAAGTATCTTTTAGTTTTTCTGTACCTTTGAGCTTTAGAACTGCTTAACTTTTTAGCATTAATTTATCATTTTGATCCCATCCGTGTGATACGCATTAACTTGCATCAGACCGATGATCCTAATAGCATACTTACATATGAATTTAAGTAAGTACCTATCTACATATCGTTATTTCTATTGAAAATAAAAGAAGATGTTACTGGTTTTTTTTTTCTGTCTGTGATTCTTCAGTTATATTTTTACTATAAGTAACTTATAAAAGCTACTTGACGAAACACACATCCACATTCGTGGGTCGAAAGACTTGGCAATCATGGCGGCTTCATTTCTGGCCCAGTTTTGAGATGCTAGCTAACAACAATGTAAATGCAATTTACCAATTAGCAAAAGCATCATTAAAATAAAATAATACCCCGGAAATTTTACACTCACTCCCAAAACTATCGCCGTGTCTTTCGAGCACAGCACTAACCCGTATGTTCCATCTCGCTCTAGCGATGGCATGTCGGCGCGGAACGTGCGCGAGTCTCGCGAGTCGCGCCACCGTCCGCGGCTACACGGCCTCGACCGCCACGCTGTCATCAACAAGGAACAGGATACTGCCATGGTAAGGACATGACAGAAAAAACAGATTTTAATTATTATGAGCTAGCTTTTGCCCGCGGTTTCGGTCGTGTTACCTTAGAATGTATCAATCGATTCGAGTGACAGGAATGTGTATATTAGAGGAAGTTTGAAACTTGCGACAGTAACAAAAAAAAAATAAAGGGAATTGTTTGTCTTGGTATAGACATGTAATGAGGACAAATGAAACGTATGTGACTAAAAGAGTGAAAGAAATGAATGCTGGTGGATAGAGAGGGAGAGGAAGGCCAAACAAAAAATGGCTGGAAAGTGTAATGAATGATATGAATGATAAAGGAGTAAATGATGCCGTGACGTCTGACAGGGGAGAATGGAAGATGAAAACGTGTTGCGCCGACACCAAATAAAATGAGACAAGGGCAAGAATGAATGACAGTAAAAATACTCCTCTCAGATATCGCTGTACGGAATTCCTATGAGTTCACTAAGAATTAATCCGTAATTTATACGCAAAACAATCAAAAGCGTAACCGCAAAATAATAATGCTAAAACAACCTACTCAAAATGGCAGTTTCGTTCAAAACCCTATCTCATAATATGCGGTTTATTTAATGTACCCATAAGTGCCCAGTCGATTAAAGGTGGCCCTTTCCCAGCGAGTTACGTTCCGTTCCCCTACAGTAAGTCAATAAAATGTGCAAAAAAACATCAAAGTCAACAAAATTTGGAATTTTAATAAATTTTAAAACTTCAAAGCTATCTGCCTGCCCATTTATTCCCGTCAGGTAAATATGTAATAATGTAACAATTCAGTCGTTGATAAGGCACGATCGACTCGCATTGTTGACTTTTATTATCAATAATCACACTGCAACTAACATTAATACCATTTTCTGACCCGCAACAGTCAATTGCACACCGCCTACCTTACCCAGTTCATTAAAATATAAATTTTAAAAAACAATGAAGGTAAAAATTGTTTATGCTCGGTTTAATCTAAAAACATCTTTCAAAGAGAAAACAATGACATAATTGTAACGTTTTCTCTAAGCTGTTTATATTGATAAAGTGATAATATGTATTTGTATTGACAAGAGACCCAGCGCGTACCTGTAGAAGTTGTAATTACTGATTTGTATTTGTACCTCAACAATTTAGCTGTCGACTGCCTTATAACAAGTTTGCTAAATCCCTATCATTATATTCTAAGATGATTTTTATCGCTGAATTGTATCCGATAGTGTTGAGTCTCTCCTAAATTGTGGAAAAAATATTTATATTAAATATATTTTTAAATTTTCCAGGTGATTCCTCGAACGTTACGTGTGCAGTCGGAACAGCTCCGTGTGTTACCGCCGGCGGAGTTCGCGCCGCTACTCATAGAGAAGCTGGAGCGCGTGCGCCGCGACCAGGAGGCTAAGGAGCGGCTCGAAAGGCGCCTCGCTGAGGTCAGTCACTTGTGTGACGGTCATGAAATAAATGCGACTGAGGAGTCTCATCACCATTATCCCACCTGATGTCCTGCTCTTTGTTAAACTCTTCACTTGCACTTTAAAGGGCCTGTCCCGTGGTCAAGATTTGGTCGAAATTAATGTAAATTAAAAATTATAGTAATCATTAAAACGACGACAAAAAAAAAATCTTCCTATAACTATTTTGGAACAAAATTCCTGATTGACTAAGATTGCGACAGCTATCCGTTTACTTTGGAATTACGAAACAAGCTAGCGAACTACAAACGGATTCTCTAAGATCCGTTCTGCGGCAATGGAATCCTGATGATTTATTACCTACTGATGACGTCATTCATTTCATGCTTCTGCACTATGGTTTTCTTTTACGTCACGTTCATCATCATAATTATGTTAAACAGGGTGACAGTGAAGAGGCTTCGAGTCAAGCGTTACCTCCGCAGTTGGTGGCGGCCGCGATCCGAGAGAAGTTGCAGCTTGATGATGATAACGATCAAGATATTCTTGGTGAGTATACAACTAAGACATTGATGGTTTGAGACTTTTTGATTGTGTGATTGTGGTCGAAAAATGTGTTTGATTTAGAGTGAGTTTGAGAGGACTGGGATGTTTTTTTAAGTGTCCGAATTGCTGGAGGTTTTTTTTTTTTTTAAGTAGTAAATTCAGCTTACAACTGAAAAACTAAACTACACTACTGGAAAAAATTAAGGGATCAAAAATAATTTCAAATTTTCGGGAAATTTTCAACAGGCCGTAACTTCGAAAGAAATGGTCGTATGGGAAATAAAAAAAGGAAATTGTAGCTCAAAATGTGTGTTATTTTTGGATTGGAACTTTAAAATGTTGTAGCTGTCGTGGTTGTTGAGTAATCTTAGAAAAACCAGCAACAAAAAAAAACAATTTTTTTTTAGATCTTTTTTTGAGAAAATCACTAATGTTAAGTGTGACTATGTGTGACTATTTTACAGTTCAATATGTCCACAAAAACCCTACAAAGAGCCAAATTAATCCGTCGTTTTTGTTTCACTCGAATTACCGCCTGCATTAACATAGCTGAACGTTTGAGAGCCGTTATTGAGAACAGGGGTGGTAAGACCCGGTATTAAATTGTCATAAATCCTCAGAAAATAAGTTTGGAGTCATTAAATACGGTGGAACTGACGAACCACCGGGTCTCAATTCTCCTGAAAAACCACACAACACACACTCACAGAAGCCTAAATCCGACCGGAACTTCCACGTGGTACGCCTTGGATAACGCTAAAGCAATTTTGAAAAAAAAATTGAATTAATTTCTGGAACAAAAATGTGGAAAAAGCTCGGAAAAATCTTTTCTACTCGTTTTTGAAAATTATGAGCTTTTCAGAGCATAACACATGATCCTTTAATTTTTTAGAGAATTCAGTCAAGTTCTTGAAACTCACCTTTAACTTTCTGTGCGATCATTGGTTGCTGAGATTTTGACAGTCAAAGACAAAAAGATCTAGAGCTCTCTCTATATATCTAAGACCATTTGAAGACCGATAATTGGGCGAGAAGTGGACGTATCAAGGTGAATAAAAAAATTAAAGCTAAATAAACAAAGTATCCGATCCTTATAGTAGAATGTTTTCCAAGCCAGTAGATAAAAAAAAAATGTTTACTTTTTGTTGCTGGTTTTTCTAAGATTACTCATAAACCGTAAAGTTCTAATCCAAAAATTAGACACTTGTAAATACAATTTTTTTTTTTTGTTTCCCGTACGAACATTTCTCTCGTAGTTACGGCATGTTAAAAAAAATCCAAAATTTGTTTTTTTTTTATCCCATATTTTTATCACATATTTGTTTTTATTTTACCAGTAGTGTAGTAAAGTGTTTGTTTTAAATTTCAAAGTAACAGTTTTTTACTATATGCATAATATGAAAGTAAACAAGGCACTTTAAACAAAAATAAATTTCCTGTCCTCCGAGAACTTTTTAATAGATCCCGCACAACTTTTTAACCTGCGAATTTGTAATGTTCGTCCATTATTTTAGCGCATCCCCCTTGTTTTTTTTTATGGCTGGGAAATCATCAAATAACTTCCCCCGCTCTGGGCGAAGCGGGGGGGAGTGTCAGACTTGTACTGACTAAAACCCACCCATGTTCCATCTATTGCCCTTTATGTTCCTGGGCCGCGGTATCTCTTTCAACAACGCGCAACCCGCAGGCGGAGGCCCTCGCAGGGCCCTCTGCTTTGCTGACATCTTTTTGGGGCGCGTGGGAAACACTGACGCGCCGTCGACATAGCCTGTCGTCAGTAGACGGACGTGTGGACGGTGAGCTACCCATTGCTCACCGTCTACGGTGGCCTGGAATCGTCTCGCGGCGCGCGACGTCTGGGGCGTCTCCCGCGGCGGCTGGGTTGGTTTGAGGTTCTCTCTCTTAAACGCCCGGCCACCTCTTTCGCTAGCATGACTGCTTCGCAAAAGGCGGTGACCGCTTCCCATTCCCTCTCGTTCCGGAAATTATATAAAATATATATATCTAAAACTATCTGTTAACGAAAACGTATATTTGTTGTGTGACAGACCAGCACGTGTCCCGCGTGTGGTCGGAGCGCACGCCGGGCGCGTCGCCGCCGGGCGGGCGCCGCCCCCGGCCGCGCGCGCCGCACCACGCGCCGCACGCCGCCCGCCGCGCGCCCTCCGCGCTGTCGGCCGACTCGGGCCACTACGACGCGCCGCCCGACTCCGCGCACCACCCGCACTCCTTGTCACGCAGGTACGGTAGCTTATTCATCATCATCACTATCTGCAACTTGGCCTCAGATCGGGTTTTGGGGCTGTTTGTATACCGTTTCACCTTGCAGCCGCTGTCCCACATCGCCTGTATGTGTAAAACAATAGTAATAGTAGTAGTTAAACAATAATGTAATAGTAACATGTTTTTGTGTTTCATAAACATGTTGCTAAACTTATTAACATAATATAACGTTTAAACTGGTACAGACAGATTATACAAAGTAGTTGATAATACGACAATAAATTAAATTACGCATACCTCAAGACGTTCTCAGTCTACCTATAAAAAATAATTTGAATATATCCAGTGGTTTAGTCACAGGAAATTATTTTACATTTTTAAAATTACTGCATTAAAATTTGCTATACGAAGTACCTAATAATTATTTGGCTAAAACATCTGTGATTTAGTACTTTTACTGAGAATTAATAATAATGGCGCCAAAAGATCAAGTCACTACAGGACCGCGATATTGCTACACTCACAGGTTAGTGACCTATTTATAAAGGTTGCTCTATTTTGCTTCCACTTTTATGCCATTTAGTTCGTTCGAAATTTTTATTTTTTTATTTTTGGTGTTAGGTCTTTTTTGATAGTTTAGAATTATTCTTATGAACTGGCATTGTCAATGTTTTCATTTAATGTCGTATAATCATCATAAAAAAAATGTGAGCCGTCACGGGACGCCTGGCAGATGTGAAACATCGACATTATTTTGTAAAAGTAATATGCAGAATAGAATAGATTGTGATAGGAACTAAATGTCATTGAAAACATGATTATTCTGTTTCATTGTGGACTTACCAAAAGGACATCGTTTTCGTGTTCATCATCGTTTAGGAATTCGAGGATCGAAGGCACTTTGAATAAAACTCTATTACTGGCCTCGTGTGGTAACCCATCCATTTCCAAACCTTGGCAAAGGTTGCTTAACCTGGCCCCGTGTGGTAACCCATCCTTTTCCAAATCTTGGCAAGGATTGCTTAACCTGGCCCCCTGTGGTAACCCATCCATTTCCAAACCTTGGTGAGGGTTGCTTAACCTGGCCCCTGTTGTAACCCATCCATTTCCAAACCTTGGCTAAGGTTGCTTAGTCTGGCCCCGTGTGATAACCCATCCATTTCCAAACCTTGGCAAAGGTTGCTTAACCTGGCCCCGTGTGGTAACCCATCCATTTCCAAACCTTGGCAAAGGTTGCTTAACCTAGCTCCCTGTGGTAACCCATCCATTTCTAAACCTTGGCAAGGGTTGCTTAACCTGGCTCCCTGTGGTAACCCATCCATTTCCAAACCTTGGCAAGGGTTGCTTAAACTGGCCCCCGTGTGATAACCCATCCATTTCCAAACCTTGGCAAAGGTTGCTTTACCTGGCCCCGTGTGGTAACCCATCCTTTTCCAAACCTTGGCAAGGGTTGCTTATCCTGGCCCCGTGTGGTAACCCATCCTTTTCCAAACCTTGGCAAGGGTTGCTTATCCTGGCCCCCTGTGGTAACCCATCCATTTCCAAACCTTGGTGAGGGTTGCTTAACCTGGCCCCCTGTGGTAACCCATCCATTTCCAAACCTTGGCAAGGGGTTGCTTAACCTGGCCCCCTCTGGTAACCCAACCATTTCCAAACCTTGGCAAGGGTTGCTTAACCTGGCCCCCTGTGTAACCCATCCATTTCCAAACCTTGGCAAGGGTTGCTTAAACTGGCCCCCTGTGGTTACCCATCCATTTCCAAACCTTTGGCAAGGGTTGCTTAACCTGGCCCCTGTGGTAGCCCATCCATTTCCAAACCTTGGCAAAGGTTGCTTTACCTGGCCCCGTGTGGTAACCCATCCTTTTCCAAACCTTGGCATGGGTTGCTTAACCTGGCCCCCTGTGGTAACCCATCCAATTCCAAACCTTGGCAAGGGTTGCTTAACCTGGCCCCCTCTGGTAACCCATCCATTTCCAAACCTTGGCAAGGGTTGCTTAACCTGGCCCCCTGTGGTAACCCATCCATTTCCAATTCTTGGCAAGGGTTGCTTAAACTGGCCCCCGTGTGATATCCCATCCATTTCGATCCAACGATCGAGTGGGAGAGAATCGCACAGTCGATTGCGCGTGGCGACGCATCGCCACGCCAGAATCAGTTTTAATGCTTTCCTGAGATGAAAAAGGGACTTGACAGACAGACAGACAGATAGATAGACGGACAACAAACTGATCCAATAAGGGTTCCGTATTTTTTCTTTTGAGGTACGGAACCTTAAAAACTGCCAGTATCTGTTATCTGTACCAGTGTGATTAAAATGTACCATTAAGCATTTAATGTATATTTACAGTGTAATGAATAATTTTGTTATTCCCCATCAGATCATTTAGTAAGAAGACGGTAACGGAGCTGACGGACAGTGGCGTGTCCGTGGTGTCGGAGGGCGGCGTGGAGCCGCGGATCCTGCTGTGGATGGCCGAGGGCGAGCGCGTCGGGCGCCAGCACGAGGGCCGCCAGCACGAGCGCGCCGCCTCTGCCGAGCGGGACGAGCGCAGGCTCGCAGCCAAGGACAAGCTCGCTAGGAACACACGGTACGTACATACTATCTAATGCTATGGAAAATACACCAGCTGACTGCCAGATTTTTCATAGTTAATAGGGAATATTACGCAAACCTCGGCGCAGAGGGCGCCACTAGCACATGCAGTAAACAAACCGTCATGTGCGCAATCGCGTATCCAGATATTCTGTGAAAATATGTCAAAGTGTTAATTATTTTGGTATAACTTACCTATCTGTACTTTAATTATATATATTATGGCGTCCTACGGCCATTTACGTCTCGGCAAAAAACTTTTTACTGCTTACGCTAGTGCTGCGCCCTTGCGCCAGAATTTTGCAGTAATATCCCCTATTCACACTTACACACACTCATCATAAAATTTTATACTCCTACAATTTCAAAATATTCTACAAAGAAAGTGTTCCTGTTATATTTTTGTCGAGATGGCGGGACCACTATGTGGTCCAACTTGATTCTGTTTAAACTTAAACTACAACGAAGAAAAATGAGAACGTTTTTCATAACTATTCAAAAGCATCACAAAATATTTAGGAACAGCATAATAAGATTTACCTTCTGTTTGTACACAGTGGCAGCGGCAGCAAGTCTAGCAGCGCGAGCGGCGGCGCGGGCTGCGACGCGCACACCGTGGTGGTGGTGACGTTCCTGGACGAGCACGTGCCGTACCGGTTCAAGGTGCCGGCCGCGCCGCTCACGCTCAAGCTCTTCAAGGACTACCTGCCCAGGAAGGGCAACTATAGGTAACCACGGAATCAGACGCTTTACTTTCATTTTTGTCTAATGCTCAGCAACATTCAGGGACAGTCTAAACACTAACCAATCAAAATTTGCTGTAACATATGATTTTGTTTCACAAGCCATTTTAATTTTTCTATTTCACTGTGATATTTCTAGTTTTTTATGCTAACCAAGAGGTTAGACAAGAAGATTCTGTGTCTCATAAATACATTTCTGACATGATATATTGGATCTTGAGTGAAAATCACAAAATTTTAATAAATCTTGACACTCCGAGAGCGGGGGAAGTTATTTGACGATTTACATACGCAAAAAAAAAACATGGAAACAATTCCAAAAAAAATTAAAAACCCAAATAACGTAATAATCATTTGAAACACATAAATAAAACTTACTAAACTGTCCCACAATTAAATATAATATAAGCGACAATAGAACTAAAAAAAACAAAATCAACATGTAACTAACACAAATGTCAACTCTTTTCCAGATACTTCTTCAAAACGAACTGCGCGGATCTAGATACCGTAATCCAAGAAGAGGTGAGCAGCGATTCGGACACACTCCCCATGTTCGAAGGCAAGGTCATGGCGCGCGTCAAGAGCATCGACTAGCTCACAGCACTAGTGCGGACATCACTGGTTCTACGTTCGATACTGCGCGGTGAGAACAACACTACAGCACTGAAAAGATTGGTATAGTTAGTACTATGCGATTTAAATTAGAAACGGATTTATTTCATTTTATACAGAAAGTGCAACACTAGATTTCTCTGTGTGAATATGTCGATTGATAAATGTTATCGGGCTTCCATGCACCATGAATCGATTTGATCGTCGATCATCTGCCATATAGTTGCACCAATATTGGATTTTGTTTGCTGTCAACACACTTAGACATCTGAGTGAAGTTATCAACCCCAGTTAATGCATAGAAATGTCTTATTTTAATCGCATAATAGCGATAAACAATAGCTATAAATAGCAGTGTGTCAAGATAAACTGCCATACTAAGTTGTAAAGCCATGAAAGTAAAAGCGAATCAATACAATTATTGTGGAGTAAGTTTTAGTTAGTCGAACGACCTGTCATTGTGTTCTTTATTGTTACAAAAGTGATATCTTTTTCTTTCTTGGCATTAAAACTTAAATGATAATACTATGATGTATCAAATAAAAAATAGGATAAAGCTGTAATGCCATATAAAATGTATCGCGTAATGAAAAGTACCGTCAGTCAAAAAAGTAAGCTAAATAATTGACATCGATGTATGTCCGCCAGTGTGAACGCGAGTGAGCTTGCGCCAGTGAGTAATGCCCTTTATTATGTCGCCCTGTAACTTGGCTTGAGTATAACTGTTATACGTGAGTCAGTATATTGATTTTATTATAATTAATAAGGTTAAGTTATCGAAAACTGATAATAAACTTTTTAAAATACTGTACAGCGACGACAGGGGCGGCTATAGATTAAATAAATTATTTATTTTAAAAATGTTACGATAAGTATAATCGTAATAGGTGTAACTGTGCGACATTGTATAAATTCTGTTCCTCATTGACTCTTTAAGCTTTTTTTAATTAATTTTAATTATTTTTTTACTACGAGCTAGTTGAGTACGCTTACTATTGTACGATATTTTTTTTAAATCGCAGAATGACGGTATGCAAACATTTTTTTTTATATTCCTAGTGTTACATGAATGACTGCTTAGTTTGTATATTTTTAAATTAATATTTTAGATATAAAATGACGTGTTCTGTTTAAATATAAAATATAGTTTCGTTGAAATTGGGGAATCGGAATTAGTGATGGGTGTATGAAATTTTGACCAAAATGGTGCAAAAAATGCTGGTGACTGGCTTTCTCGTATTTATTATTTAATACAAAGTACAATTAGTTATATAACTACATGTAGACGCTAAATTATCGGTTTATCGATTACAATATCGAATGATCAAATCGAGATATTTGTTGTTATCGTTATGACTTAGTGTAGGTACATGTATAATCTGCTAGACGCCAGCATGTTTTCTGCCACTTTGCCGTTCAACTCAAAATTATTGACAAAGATTAATTGCACGCACGACGGGATCTCAATCAAATATCAATGTAATGAAATAACTACACTTATAAGTGGAGACATGTTTTATATAAATAATTTCCGTTCCGCAGCTGTGAATAGAACTAATTAGCGAAATAGTTTGTAAGAATAAATTTGTTTATTCTGTTTGCGACCGGTCTTAGCCGCGCTCAGCTGTCCACACGGTTGTGCTGTGCAGGACCTTTACGTTCTGTTGGTTATCTCTCTATAACTTTAGCTTTTATTCAACTTTTTGGACTGATCAGTAATGGAGATTAATTTCATGTGAACCTTATTGACATCTCTCCTCATTACTGGTACAGTAACTCGATAAGGCTGCTATTAGTTTTCATATTTCTTGCTGTTTTCCATCGCATCCACAACTGTGTCGATGACTGAGCCAATGAACTTTGCTATTATATCATTGCCAGACTGAGTTTCCCTAAGTCAACTTCAATTATATTAACTAGTCTACGTTTGCGTTGCATGAAACTTGTCGCCCGAATCTAAATGACTAAATTAACAACTGATTATCTTGTTAAATAGCGTTGTCTATAAAATTTTTGAATAAATTGTTAGTTCGGTGCGAGTGTCGTGCAACGCGCACGTTTGATACCAGTACTTATTTCGCATATTGTATAATATTGTGTAAGTTAGCTTGTCACGTCCGGTCCATTATGTACCAACAGTTCAGTTTGTATTGTTTGTCAAAACTTATTGCAAAACACACAGAGCGTATGTGACACATATCTACATGTTATAAACCACAATTATCCCACATTGGAATAATATTTAAAATTATTTACCCATTCAACTTTCTTTACAAAGTTTCGACAGACGATATAACTTGCAGTGTTGCCATGTAAAATAGAAGTACAGAGGAATGTTGCCAGCGGAGAGTGCACCTAATGTTTGCACATTTATGACGAGAATCGGGTGCGGAATCATGTGCCTTCAATGTTGATAAAAATTTTCATAGTTGATGCTTCTAATTAGTTGTAAGTTAACACATTGTAAATATAGAAGTAACGCTACGATCGTTTCGAACTCTTTATTTTTTATTAATTTAATTAAACAAATCATTTTTTTTTATTTATTGCCTATGGTTGCGTTGTGACGCGGATCATCAAACACAAAATGTCATGATCGTGTTTTAGGTATTTTTATCAGTTTTGAGTTTGATAGAATGCATATTATATTATAGATAGAACTCCAAATGCCAATTTAGTCGGATTTTAGATGTCGCTCAAATTTAGAATTTTGTGTTTATTTAACACAACATTGTTTTATCACTGCCAGTGTGTTTTCCATTTATTTGTAAGTTCAGAAGCTTGCCAATTAGTCTAAAGCTCTAGGTTCGTGTATATTGCGACTTAATGTAGCTTTAAATCAGTACATTATTTTGTAAATAAATCGTAACATTTTGTGTTTGATGCGCAGTACATTTTATAATGCCCAGTAATATAAACAGTGACCGCGCGACGCTCGGCCACTTGACAATATGACTGTATAAATAGATGAATTACTATATCGTTTTTAAATTATATTATACGAGGCACTTACGATGTGAAAGTACCTTTGTACTACCAAAAAGATCCAACAGAGGCATGTCTGTGTGTGTCGACTTAGATAAATGTAACGATAGCCATCGAACGAATATTAAACTATTTCGATTCGGTACATCACTATCAAGTCGAGACTTACAGAATGTAGCCAAGGGCTCAAAACTATGTCGGTTAAAATGCTTGTTAAAATTGTAAAAAATATAATGTTTTCCAATTTAGAGTGTACGAATGTGAAGATAAACGATTTGTAATAAAACCTAAGTATTAATTTCAGCAACGATACGACACACGGCCGCTTGCTCGACAACGGCCGATGGTTATAGTAAAAAGAATTTCACTAATCGGACTGTATTATTTTTTTATCTAGCACATGTAACATTTAAAAAATAAACTGGAACTGTGCCATATGCTTTTGACTTTTATTTTTTTATATTACAAAATTTACAAGGTATTATCATCTTTTATTTAGAAAAAAGGCACCTGCCTTATAGATGGAAAAAATAGTCCAAACTATGACATCAATGGTAAGTTAAAGTGGAATATTGACTTTGCTATATTCGGGTAAAACGGTGGACGAGGCAGTGAATAGATCTATGGGAAGGTAGTGATCACTTGGACGTATTCTTTGCCCGAATTTGGACCCAAAGAGATTTAAAAAACTTGTACATAAAGCGGACATTGGGAATTTCCAAAGATTTTTTTTTGGATCCGAACATTTTCTGTTTTCAGTCGTATGCTCCCAAAGTCAAACGACAAAGCGGGCGTGTGACACTAGACAGAACGATTTGTTACCAAGTGGGAGCATTCAGATACGATTTTCTATTAAAAAAAATATATACATATTTGACTCTTTGTTTGGAACCGAGTTCGAGCAGTTCTAGCAGCAGCGCGCATATTGCGGCATACTACTCAAGTTTGGCAGCAGACAATTTTTCTTTTAAAGTGATCATCCTCAATTATACATGCGAGAATGTTACATGTTACAGGTTGCTTACATGCTAGAATCTAAGTTTTAGTTTGTGATGCCCCTGCGTAGTTCGGCATCACCTAGCATCTAGCTGCTAGATGAAAACTTTGATGGGTTGCTATTTGCGTCCGTGTTCACTATGTGCTTTCTAGAATAAAAACAATATTATTTTCAGTCTTTTTTATTATTTAAAAAAGGATTTTAATAGTCAATTTACAATTTAATAAAATTACATTCATCTTAAAACATAGAGACTTTTAGGTGTCATTCATTTAAAAACCACTAATACTTCCATTTTAATTTATACCTGACCTATTTATTATGAAATAATAGCATCGCACAACAGGGGTGTGCCGTGCGTTTCAGCTGTTCTGGAAGTGGAGGAATCCAAAGTAACAGCAAGTCAAAGTTGTATAAAATAGTAATTACGTATCGCCTCGAAATCTAAACAACACTATCGATTAGTGCAATAAAACAGGGTAGTGTTTAGGTTTTTTTTACAACTTTGACATACTGTTCGGACTTCCCGATGGGTCTTTTGGATGGTTAGTGAATTATATTTTAAACAAATACTAAAAATGAATTTTAGTCGGTACAAAACTGCTTCTAAAAAATACGCGCTGCCTCCAATGTAATAATTTAGATCGAAAAAAATGTTTAAGAAAGATACAAGAATGGAAAATAAAACTTGCTGCATGGTTCCTTTGCCGCGTGGTCATAGTCGGAATCGGAACCATAAACAACGAGATCGGAACTACCGCCGCCATCTTGTTGGCGATCTTGTTCCAATGGGGATGGCAAATGTGGAACTTATGGCGCTAGCATAGCTGGTTCCAAGCATTGTTTTTGGTTGAAAATTGGTAGTCATTTTATATTTCAAAATTAAACCTCATTGATCAGGTTGAGACCTCGGGTCGCTTGTGCAAGGGGATGGCGAAGTAGACCGGGACGTAACGCACCGGATCAACGCAGGATGGATGAAATGGCGACAGGTCACTGGAACAACTTGTGACCCACGGATGCCCCTCAAGTTAAAGGGGAAAATATATAAGTCCGTGATTAGACCTGTTGTACTGTATTGGTCAGAATGCTGGGCTGTAAAAAAGGTGGATGAAAAACGATTGCATGTAGCGGAGATGAGAATGTTGAGATGGATGTGTGGAGTGACAAGAATGGATAAAGTAAGGAATGAATATATTCGAGGAAGTTTGAAAGTTGCGCCTGTTACAGAAAAATTGAAAGGGAGTCGTTTGTCTTGGTATGGACATGTAATGAGGAGGGATGAAGGACATGTGACTCAAAGAGTGATGAATCTGAATGTTGATGGACGGAGAGCGAGAGGAAGGCCAAAGAAAAGATAGATGGATTGTGTAAGGAATGATATGAAGGAGAAAGGAGTAAATGATGCCGTGACGTCTGATAGGGGAGAATGGAAGAAGAAAACGTGTTGCACCGACCCCAAATAGAATGGGACAAGGGCAGGAAAATGATGATTGATCAGGTTCAGATCTAGCTATGGTCGCGCTACCTACAATTAGCTATCAACGGTTTTGTTCGTTTAATATTCTCAAACATTCCCAGCGCTCCTGACAATTTCACACTATTGCTTACAGAGTCACGCAGCATGATAAACTGTGAGAACTTAAACATAATACTGAAAAGCCAAATAAGAAAAGCAGAATTTTAACAGTAAAATTTTAATAAATTACACTTAAAATAATAGTAAAAATATATATTTGCGCTTCAATTACTAATACAATCAAAAAAACGTGCCAATAATCGAAGTAACGCTGTTGTCCCAATTCCATTAACCTCTTCTAAAAGACCGCCATTATTTACGTCAACTATCCGTCAAGCACCGCCGGGAGGGCTCTTAAAATTCGTTCGGAAACGATTTTAAGACTCGATCTTTACTACAAATACAGTTTTAAATCGGTCGGGGTTTGGTGGCACAAATTTGTGCAATAAAAAAAAAAATACTTGTTTACTGGCACGTTTTTGTGCCGCTGGGGCTCTAGAGGTTAAACACTCGTCAATCTCTTTATTGTTTTAACAATCACATTCTGTTATCAAGTCAACTTTAAAATTATGATAAATCTATAGGAAATCGCCCCACAGACAAATATTCAACAGGCGATGCCAGAGCACCATACTATGCTTAGTAGTATTACTTTTATTCAAGAACGAAAATCAAAAGTTTTTATCACATAAAGCAAGCAAGTTTGTTTTCTAGAAGTTTTTAAATTACACTTTTTTAAAATGACTACACAATAATAGAAACTATTTTCGTTACACTCAAACTAGTGTTGTTTATGCATGTGTAATGAAGCTCATTTAATATCAAAGGTTTGAAAAGCACCTAAGAAAACTTGACATAAATAGAGATTTTTGAAGACAACCAAGTGCTCCAAGTCGTTCATACCACTATTACACGCTACGTGTTTTGAGGTAGACCTAATAATATCTCACATCCAATTGTTTGTCTGTCCAAATATATATTTCAGGGTCACATTTACATTGTAAACACTGACCAAGATTGAACTATAACATCTCATCTCCTGTTTTCCATTGAACTATAGTACTAAATGCATAAGTAAAGAGTTGATTCCCATTGTTGCAAGTTTTTTTTTTATCTGAACACATCTCTTATTCCTTGTATTAGTTGTTCGACGAGCGGGTCCGCTTCCTCGTAGCCCGCTGATCGCATGTGATGTAAAGCGCTTGATATGCACTGTCAAATATAACATATAACATATATTTTTATTTTAAAATGATTTTATTTTATTTTATTTTTTTATAACAGAAGATTAGTAAACAAAATAGATTCAAGCTTATTATTTGCATAGGTAACAGGAAAATAGGGGTGTTCTGTTCACTTCTTGCGACCAATTTTGGGAACACATCCGTGACGTAATCACCAAGGCTAAGTCGGAGTCGGCTACCTGTTTGACCTGATGCAGTCGCATACCAGTATTTGTTTTCTATGTTTTAAATATTAGTATACTAGCTTTTGCCCGCGGCTTCGCTCGCGTTAAATTCGGTGTAACACAGTTCCCATTTCCTGATTTGCATTTACCTGCTACATGTAGTAAGCTTAGCAAAGCTAAATTTTCCCTTTTCTTCCCTCTTTCTCCCTCATTTCTCACTTAAAAAAAAATAGCCTATGTCCGTCTCCAGGGTCCCAACTATCTCTGTACCAAAATTCATCGAAATCGGTTTAGCCATTTAGGCGTGAAGACGTAACAAACAAACTCACTTTCGATTTTATAATATTAAGTAAGGATTGATCTACCAACCTTTTCCAAATATGTAATCCCAGCTTGAGGACAGATATCCTTCACCAAGTCGACGCTGTACTCGTTCCTATTGTGGTTGTCTATCATCACGGTGCGCAACTCTTGTAGGAAGGTAGGCAGGTTGTCCGGTGTGAGGTCTGCTAACAGTTTCACGCTGATTTGGAAGCCGGTGGGAAGTGTGGCGTCGTCGTCGCCTTCAACGCGGATACATCTAGAACAATACATAATTTATTGGGTGTTTTAAATGGACCACTACAAAAACGAAAAGACTAATTAGTTTTCCATAAAAAGGATGGAGGGTATGGGCGCAATCACAGTATACTTTTTATAATATCTTAATGATGGCATTGCTAGGCCCAAAAATGTCTGTGAACACTATCAGGTAGCCTAAATGTTGAAGAACCTAAGTGGAAGCAAGACATTGCTTGAAGAACACCACTGAAGCCTCAAACGAGTGTGAAGACCTATTCTTAGAAAGTGTAGAGAGAACAGGTAACAAGATGGATGGCTATCTGATGAAGAAGGCTTACGTCCAGCAAGTTTTTTTTTTTTGCGGATGGAAAATCATCATTTAACTTAACCTAACAAAGCTAGGTAATGATTTTGTCAAACTTGTTCTGACTAAATGGGTGGGTTTTAGTCCTTTTGTTCCTTCTTTTTGTTCCAGGGCCGCGTATCTCTTTCGAACAACCCGCAACCCCAGAGCAAGAGTATCTTGAGACTGAACAATGATCAAGGGTCATGTAACCAATAATTTATAATAATATCTCACCGGTACTGCGAGGCTGTCCTGCCAGTGGGCCAGTGCTGGCTGGTGATGAAGCCGAGAAAAGGCACGTGCGCCCACTCCAGCGCGAGCTGCAGACCGCGCTGTGACGTCAGATCCTGTGCAGACGGCGCCGCAGGGAACTGCGGGTGCGAGTGGTGCCAGCCGCACACTAGCTGGCCGGAGCAGCGGAGGGACTCGGCTGCTCGCGATTGCGATACTGGAATCATCATGAAATGAGAGTTTCTCGAAATAGGCAAAGTATATTCACAGATGAACACACAAGCTCAGGTCCGGCATAATAAGACATAGCTTGATGGCAAGCTAAATTCAAAAGTATGTATAATATGTATTCGGGGCCGCTCCGCTCCGCTTAGCTCTTATTAAGCTGCGTCCCCTCGCAAGCTATAGTACATATTAATTACTTCGGGTCGGTTATTTGGTTGTACAAAAACGCTGCCGGCTTTGACTTGTCACTGACCGGGGTCCATATCGCAGTGGGTGCTACCGGCGGCGGCGGCGGCAGGTCGGTAGGCCGCCACGCTCACACACACGCGCTCCGTCTCGCTCAGCGCGCCTCCCAGCAGGCCCCGCACTTCGCCGCCCAGCAGGCCCATCACTTCGCCGCGCGACGTGTGTGCGTGGCAATCCATTAGGAGGAGCGTCGATACGTTTACACGGACGTCGAACGGCGCCTGGATGAGACATTTATTTTGAGTGTTTTATGTAACACATAGCTTTTTAATATTTATGTCATTTTACATGAGTTGAGATAATACTAAGATAGAGATCATTCTGACACAATAAAGGACCTAGAACGGACTCTTGCGGTACGCCAATATGAATTATCTACACGAAGGCATTATTTATTTAATCTTTGGTGTCTTTTGTGAAAAGTAATTTGGTATCTTTAAAGTTTTTTAACTGACTTAATTATCACAACATGTTTTGCATGTTTTTTTTTACAATGGTCAACCAAATCAAAAGCCTGCGGAAGATCATAACTTCTCAAAATATGTTTAACACTGTTACCGGTTTTTCAGCGTTATAAACGCGGCAGTGCAGCAATTGTATGGGCTGTTTCCGTGGCGCTCGCTCTCTTCTTGGCTCTGCGCCCATTGCATACAGGTCACCTGATTCTGTGTGCATTATAGTGTAGCCACCGCCACCATCCTGCGTCATGATGCCAAATTCACAATTAGAATAAATGCATCATATGTCATAGTCGTACATTATCTACAGAATCGATTAATTAATAGTATGACTTCTATTTTTTTACTTTATTTTTGCGTTATTTGACTATTTTGTTGAAATTGTATCTAGCTTCCCATAACAGTTTCAAGATTTAGCCTTGTGCGACATATACAGATATACAGACATACTATTTAGATAGTGTAGACTTAGAAAAAAATGCTACAGGTATTGAATCCTGGGTAATTTAAAATAAAAGGCGAAAGCTTAGATGTTAAAGCCGAAAAACGTAATTGCATTCTTACCAAGTTGATTTTTTTAGGTCTCTTGGGCATAGGTTCGAACCTGCTGAGCGGCACGGCTATAGGGGGCTCCTCAATTGCTTTACTTTCCTTCTTAGGCGTTGTTTTGGGTGTACTACTCTCGCTGTCGCTGTCTACGTCTATTTCGATGTCACTCTCAGGCTCAGAGTCTTTCTTCTTCTCGATTTTTATCTGTAGAACAATATGTTTTATGAATGTGAAAACATTTTGCATTTCACATATTAACCTAACGCTAACCTAAGGCTAACGCTAACTTTAACAGGCGTGAAGATCGAAAAAATATATTTTTGTTTTACCTTTTCTTCCCTCTTTCTCCCCCTTATCTCACTTAAAAAAAAATATAGCCTATAACCGTCTCCAGGGACCCAACTATCTCTGTACCAAAAATAACAATAAATTCATCAAAATCGGTTTGGCCATTTAGGCGTGAAGACGTTACAACAAACAAATAAACAAACTCACTTTTGCTTTTATAATATTAGTAAAGATTAGATTGTAATCTACAGGTGAACCTAAATGATTTGTCGATTTGACTGAAAACTAACCAATCTAAAGATACAAGTTAAAAAATAAAACACATGTTTTACGTCATAGTAAAACATGTGAAAATTATTTTAATACATCACATATTAAAATATTTTTTTGAAATGAAAATTATTATGAGCATAATCTTTATAAGTTCTAGAACGAAAAATAACATTTTACAGATTAGCAAAGAACTTACCACTTGCTCCCCTTCAGAAACTGGTAAAGCTAATCCAGAGCCCAACACTATCTGCATCTTGGGGCTCTTAACACTGTCCTCTGATAAACTTGAGTCCTTCCGCTGTCGCCCTGGGGGTGACTTCAACAACTCCTTACTTTTATTCCTAGGGCCACCTTTATCATAGTTTCTAGATTTTTTTCTCCTATGATTACCAATCTTCTTCTCAGCCTTTACTTTCGCCTGGTATTTAACTATATTCTTAGAAACAATGTCAGTCAAATCTAGATCAGAACAAATAGATTCGGTTGATCCTATTGTCAGGTCATCTTCATACAATAGATCAGCTGGATTTATTGCTATCAATTCAGCCTTTTTATCATTCACCACATTATGTTTAAGCAAACTTTTGGAGTTAGTATTTTTCTTTCTGAATGGTTTTTTTGGTATAGTTATAGTGGGTGCTCCTGTAGTGACCATGTGTATAACATTATTTATATTGGTCATGTCATCAGTTACTATTTCTTCTTGAACAACTGCTGGTACGTCTTCATGGTCCTCTGGTTTATCAAGACCAAATGATGGAGTCTCTAAGTTGACACCATATTCAGCTTCAATCAATGCCTGAATCTCCGCTTCAGTCTTTGTTTTCAATGCTTGTGATATTTTGCGTACATTCCTCCCATACTTTGCCTGTAAAAATTTGGTGCTATTATGATGACAATAATTTGAACAAGAATGTCATCCAATAATCAGGCTAAAAATAATAGGTTGTGGTCTAAATATCGCCCCTTGGGGAACTCTCATTATCAAGTGTTTGTAACCACAAAGGGTAAGCTAAATCATTCATTTTGTAACCTACCTAAAATTTATTAAGATGCAAAGCTTATTTAATGGATTTACACATATTATCTAATGATTTAGTTGTAGGTTAATTCATAGATAACACAGATTTTTCAGAAAGCTTAAACAGCTTCAGCACTTCTTGATACATAGATAATCAAATGCATTTAAGTAGTCACAAAGGATGGCAATTAAGAAACTGATACCTAGTTATAAATGGTAGTAGCACAATGTAAGCATTGAATAATGTTGTTGAAACAGGTGGTCTAACAGTATCATCAAAATATTTTGCACTAAGAATTTTAATATTTGACTCATGGTAAACTTCAATGAATTCTCACCATTTCTTTAATTAAAACTTCCCTCTCTGCAATGCTCCATGTGGTGTGGATATCACTGTAATGCTTATCTGAAGAATTATTCCCGTAAAGCTTTCTCGGAGAGCCCTCTATGAACCTAAAAGTATAAATCGTAAACATACACTTTATGAATACAAAACACTAACACAATCAAAGTTTGGTATTATTTAATTGTCTTCAAGTTATTCTTTGTGTAATAAGCTGGTGGTAGTTCATTGCAGTTACAATCAATGGCATCATTTATCTGATAAAATATGTAAATATTGTAAGCTTAAAAAGTTTATGCTACTTTTTGTGAAGTGAGAATAATGAAGGTTTTGTCAATGAATTTATGAATTACTTTTGAAGCAGAAATTACCTTTTACTTTGTTTATCATACCAGTTCGTAGCTGTGGAATCCAGGAGCCACTGAGGGTGCACAGTGTCTTCTCTATTAGAGCATGAAGGTCTATTAACAGAAACGCATTTTAAATTAAGTTATTAATAAAACCAAAGACAATAATTTTAAAATGTGTTATATGTCTGGAGTATTGTTCAGTTCTAATTTATTAAGTCACTAGCTTTCGCCCGCGGCTTCGCTCGCGTTAAATTCGGTATAACACACTAAGCAGACCTGTAGTTTTTGCTCTTGCGCCTGATTGATTTGTAATAGCAACGCTAAGTTTTCCCTTTTCTTCCCTCGTTCTCCCTCATATCCCACTCTTTTTTTTTTAATAAAAATTAGCCTATGTCCGTCTCCTGGTTCCCAACTATATCTGTACCAAAATTCATCAAAATCGGTTCAGCCATTAAAGCGTGAAGAGGTAACAAACAAACAAACAAACAAACAAACAAACAAACTCACTTTCGCTTTTATAATATTAGTAAGGATGTCAGAGGTGCAACTTCTGGAAAGTTAGTTATGATAAATGTTTTGTTTGATAAATTGGTGTCAACAAAACATTGTAAACATAGCCTTCTGTTGCGTAACGAGAACTAATTATGTAATCTTTGATATGTCAGTATCTAGGAAATTATTTTACAAGATAAATTTACTCACATTCCTTGGTTATTTTGAGCAAAACAAGAATTAAAAGAAAAATCTCCTAAAATGTCAATTTCGTCTTCGTCCGCCATTTTCTGTTTTGACAGTGTGTTTGACAGACTGACTTTTTTATCCTTTGCCGAAGACAAAACCCGCTGGGCCCGTGAGGTATCTAGTGTAGTGACTTGTTGGAGAGTTGATTAAATTGCACAATTTATATCATCATAATATTGTGCATTAGAAATAATTACAAAATATATTTTAACAGTGTACTTACATTAACAACAATGATGTGTTTTCCAGAAATGCTTGACAAAAAATTTTGTTCAATGAACAAAAATAAGATTTAAAAAAAACCCGCATGTGAGATTTAATTCGTAACAAGTGTACATACGTCAGAAAGTTTTCTCTGTGCCATTATTGGTGAAGTTATGTTGACGAAAAACAACTAGAAATATATCATAAAGAACGGGATGGCTGATGTGTGTCGGGCTTCGATCAATAATATACATTGTATGTACAGACGCCTGCACATCAAGCTGTACTACGATCTGTCAGATTTCTTTGATAGATTTTCGACTTTATTTCTAAAGTATTAGGTTCAAGGTTCATTGGGAAAAATTGACAGTTTCGGGTAGCTTGATGTGCAGGCGTCTGTACCACAATGTATGTTTACATTTTTGATCGAAGGTGTCGGGCATGCCACGGTCTAGGTGAGTAGTACTTGTAAAGGCATAACCAAGTAACTAGGATTACTCACCAGCATCTTGCCTCGAAATATAATCTTGAAGTATCAGTATTTTTGATTAGGTTTGATTTGATTTTTAAACAACAGGAAAAACTTTGATTAGCAGTTAAATACAAAATATAATGTGTAATGCAAAAGTATGTTTGTGTGTTAACTTTTCACCCCAAAATCACTGAACCGAACATTTTGAAATGCACATACGTTCTTAAGTGTACGGGAAAAGACATAGGGTACATTTCATTCCGATAAAAGTCCTGTTTGCAAGCTAAACAACAACAACAATATTAATCATCATTGAAAAAGCAAACAGAGTACACAGTTTCCAGTATAGGTAATATAACCACGCTGTGTACAGATTTCCTGTAAAATGATGGATCTGCACAAACAGCTTTCATCGTCGTGTGTATGTACATACATACAATTCACGTGCAGAAGCTAGTATTTCTATAATTCAAGCCGATACTCAACTGAAACCAGTAAACTGGCATTGGCACATCACTATTTATGACCAACCAAAACTGAAGTTTGAATCTGTCAAATACACTAATGTCAATAAAATAAACGCTTTGGGATTACGTCAATCAAACGTCAATTAGTTGGACAAATGCAGATGGTAGCGTCAACGCCGTCAACAAGGTCATTTAATACAAATATCAACAAATTATCGCGACTGGACGCAGCACAGTCATCGCCTCCGCGGTTACTTAACTACTGTGAGCGGAACCATCGTTAATGTGCTAACAACAGAGCCAGGCGCTGGTTGTGTGGTTTGCGGTTTATTCGGAACATGAATTTCATAAGAAGACTCACCGCGGTCGTAACCCCGGGTATTTTCAGGAGTTTCTCAGTTACCCCTAAAAATAATGCGACACATTCGTGAGTATTTGCTGCTTAAAATTATGCTTGCCGGACACTAGATAGTTACCATGTTATTTTTCATAGTATTTCGCCAATCTAATCTTAGTTTGTAGTTATCAAACTTTGCACTCCCTCCACTTCACTTGATGTTATAGATATTAGGTGATGATATAACAATTTTTGATTTTATATAATTAAAGATACTTAATTGAATTTTCACCATTTTGATGAACTGCATCCCATATTTTGATAGCAGAATTATAGTATAGTGTATCTTGTTATAATTTTAGCTTGGAACTATTTTCTTTATCTGTTTTGTTAAGGAAAGCTGTCTACTATTACTTAAACATTTTTTGTTTAACCTTCACTTAAATTAAAATCAAAACAAAGGTATACTACTCTCACTCACATTTAATAATATTATTAAAGCAGATTTAAACAAAGCAAATGTTAGAGATGTGAAGGCTGAGCAGGTGTTACATACTGGTCTAACACAATATGAGCTTAATGAATTTGAATAGAAAAAAAAATAATTATTATTCACTGTTTATTTATAATGTATTTATTATTGAGCTAAATTTCACAGATATGCTGATTTAACCACTTTAAAACAAAATGCTTGGTGCTTTTTTTCGACAAATTATTTTACTAGTATTTTAGTGTATCTTGCACTAATATGTATGTGGTTTTTTAAAATAAGCTAATAATTACAGTAGTAAGTAAATTGCCATTAAATTACAAACAACCAAAAGTTGAATAATAATAACAGAAAAATAGTAACTTTCACATTGTTTTTTTGACGTGATAACGTCTTTAAAATCGTTTTAGTCGGGTGACATGTTCAGAAACTTGTGTCACACCAAAACCTCACAAGCGACATTTCATAAAGATGGTAGCGCCATCTGTTACTTGGCTCGAAAAAAAAACTTTAAATTAGTACTTAATTTCATTTTAGATGTCACTACTGGTGATAACTTATATCACCAATAAGACGTTATCACGTAAACATCTCGATCGTAAACCTACTTTACAAACAACCAATTTTTTTTTTTTAAGTAGTTACTGTATGTTTTATTCTTATAGTAAAAGTCTCAATTTAGCATGAAAGATCTTATTCTTCTTTACTATATATAAATAACTCACTATTCATGCTGTTAGATGTAGAAGGTGTTAAATGCAAAAACTTTTCCATAATAATGCATCTTTTTTTATTAACTAGTTATCTTTTGTATCACCTACTTATCCTTACTAATATTATAAAAGTGAAAGTGAGTTTGTTTGTTTGTTACCTCTTCACGTTTTGATGGCTAAACCGATTTTGATGTATTTTGGTACAGAGATTGTTGGCAACAAGGAGACGGACATAGGCTAATTTAAAAACAAAAAACTGGGATGTGAGGGAGGGAAGAAAAGGGAAAACTTAGCATTGCTATTACAAATCAATAAGGCGCAAGGGGAACTGTATTACCCCGAATTTAACGCGAACGAAGCCGCGGGCAAAACCTAGTTTTTCATATATTAATGTACACACAGAAATAAAAAAAACATTAGCAATTTGAGTACTAAGGTACTTAAGTACTTTATAGCTAGCAGCAATATTAATATGATTGGACTGTTTAAACATTTAGAGAATTTAGTAGTTTCACTTTTTTGGAGTAACTCAAATAAAATAAATTTAACAGACACAAACAAATGGTGAAATTGTTAAAATGTCCCTAGAAATGAAAAGATATGATACTTTGAAATCTGGTCTATTAAGTGAATCCACATTATGTCATTATATTATTTATGTATGGCCAGTTTAATTTCAGCACTAACATACAATGGATTGAAAGATAAACATCCACTACTCTATAAACATTAACTTTTTTATTTAGTTCAACTTTTATAATGTATCATTTAATGTGAAATTGGAAACATTTTTTCACAGATTTTCTAGTTTTGCTCTATTATTATGCAAATTTCATTAAGTTAAATATTGTGTTATCAACAAAATAAAACTTCTCCATTGTAACAAATACTCTTGATATCAGTTTGAATTTATTTTTATACATGCTAATCAGTTCTGCCACTGTCGGCTTTCTCATGTTACTACACAATAATAAAATACTACAGAATACAATGTAGAACTTTGAACCTTATGCCTTACAGTAAATAAATACCAATGTTGACTGTTTCTTTAAAGTCAGAGTGATATCTACAAATATGTGCATTGATTTTCTATATCATTATGTAGAAATCAGCTAGAGTAAGGAAATTCCAATAAAATAACTCAATTTAAAGTAGGCATTACTTGTCTTATGGAATACACAATTTATTTTCTACTAGGTTTTGCCTGCGGCTTCGCTCGCGTTAAATTCTGTATAACACAGTACCTGCTACCTGTAGTTTTTACCCTAGCGCCTCATTGATTTGTAATAGCAACGCTAAGTTTTCCCTTTTCTTTCCTCTTTCTCCCTCATATCCCACATTTTTTGTAAAAAAATTAGCCTATGTCCGTCTCCTGGTTCCCAACTATCTCTGTACCAAAATTCACAAAATCGGTTTAGCCATTATAGCGTGAAGAGGTAACAAACAAACTCACTTTCGCTTCTATAATATTATATATATAATCCATATATATAATATTAGTAAGGATTGTGTTTATATCATTGTTGATGAATTTCTGAGTCTGGAGTTAGGATTTATACCCTGTGTTACATAAAAATCAATAACATGTTTAGGTTATTCACCCTTCTATTACATTTAATAAATAAACTAATAATAAATAAGTGACTAAACACATTATGTTGAAATGTGGGTAGTTCGACTTCTGCCAAACCATTCGGTGATTAAAAGCATTTAAAAAAAAAAAAACTTGCCCCGCACCAGGAATTCCTCCTGTATCGTGGGTGCTTATACAAACATTTAGCTTACATACACCAACAGCCAGACCCGAAACAACTATCTGCAGGTCATACAAATATTTGTTTCGTGCGGGAATCGAACCCGTGACACGCAGCGCAGGAGTCGATTGGTCAGCTACTGCGCTAATTGTGCCGTCAATTATTATTTCAGATCAACTTCACACGTCCATATTAATTATTGCAATTCATCACACCATGTGGCATAAGTATGGTGCGCCATATGACTTTTATTGAATCATTCCGACAAAATAAAAGTCACAGTGCGCGCGCTCGTCTTTTGCAACTCAAATAAGAACGGAACATAAAGGGCAAAAGAAGGAACATGGGTGGGTCTTAGTAACTAAAAGTCTGACACTCCTCCCCGCTCCGCTCAGAGCGCTGGACGTTATTTGAGGATTTCCCATTCGTAAAAAAAATGCGTGTAATATTCTTTAGTACCTAATGTCTTCCAAACTGCTGATGAACGGATTTATACAATTTAGAGATCGTTAGATTGGTCTTGATAATCGAAGGGTTCTTAGATAAATTGACGGGCCTGTTGGTCTAATGGTTAGTGGCCCTGACTGCTGAGCCGGAGGTCGTGGGTTCGATTCCCACCCAGAACAAACTTTGTGTGATGAGCAGGATTGTTTGTTCTGTGTCTGGGTGTGATTTATCTATAATATGTATGTATTTATAAATTATATAAGTATGTATATCAGTTGTCTGGTTACCATAACACAAGCTCTGCTTAGCTTGGGATCAGATAGCCGTGTGTGAGTTGTCCCAAGATCTTTATTTATTTATTTTATTTATTTAAATTTAATAAAATAAAAATAGCCTTTATTCTACCACAATTATTTCTCTATGCTTCATAAAAAACTTAATATTAGAGTAAAAATTTAAATTCCTAAATACATAAGACTCGCATACGCATGTTCCGTAGCATCAAACAATACAATTTCAAATTGTTCCATTTGACAGTAAAAAAAATCACTCAACCACAAAACTTATTTTTTCTAAATTAAATACCAAGTTATGGGCAGTTGATGAAAAAGTCCCATCTCTTAAAAACTAAACATCAAACGAGCACGTATTACGAAGAAAATTCTGAAAAAAAAATAGGTTAATAGTAATTAACCTTATTTTTTTCAGAATTTTCTAAAAATTAAAGGGGGACCAAATTTTTACGACTTAGACAGTATTGACAGACATCGTCTGTCTGTCAGTGCCGTCTGAAGTCAGGACAATCCTATAACAACTATAAACTTATTTTCTTTCTTTCAAATTTTAAAACTTCCAAACGTGATTTACAGTTAAACCAGGCATAAAAAAATATAAACCCAGTTTCAATCATGGCAAATGAGGGTCAACTTTCATTCAACATTTTACTGCTTGTCCTTTCAAAATATATTTTTTTTTCTAGATGCAAGCTGTTGGTGGTGGGCGGGGGTACTGGAGGATGCACGATGGCTGCGAAGTTTGCAAGGAGGTTGCCGAAAGATTCTGTGATAGTTCTCGAGCCAAGCAAGGTGAGGAAGTGATTTGATGTTATTGGAAACAAACAGAATATTACTGCTTATTACTGGCACAAAGTACTAGGCACTCTAGGACTCGTCCCTGATGTCTTGTAAAGCCTACATAGCACAAGCGGGGGTGTGAACGTTTGTAAGGTTTTTTTAACACACTACCCTACTGCTATACTACCGTAAACCGCTATTATTGCCCTACTAGTTCTTAATACAAATGCCACCCGTGCATTTGTATTCAGGACTAGTAGTGCCCGGCATGTGTCCAAACGATACGCATGAATAAACACTCATATGTTTCTTACACATACAGTGAATTCACTGACAGTGAATTCCCTCGCTTATCGCTAAGCGTCCACTCATCGTAATATCGTAGCTAGAGCAAACAATAAGTTGTAAATATTCTTCTAATAAATGAATAATACTTAGCTCATATATGCACCATTGCACATCGATATGTCATATTGCGATGTCATGCTATGAGACATATAGCCTTATGTTATGGTGTTTATAGTACAAATGTTAATTAGAAAACAAGCTTGTCATTGTCAGGGAGGGAGGGGGGGGCGCGTCGGGGGGACGTTTGTGTTCAATGCGCGCCTCAAAGAAATGTCAGCAAAGCCTAGGGGCTTGCCAGGGCCACCGCCTGTTGGGGTTGCGGGTTGTTCTAAAGAGATACCGCGGCCCCGGAACATAAGGGCAAAAGAAGGAACATGGGTGGGTTTTATTTATTTATTAAAACTTCATGCACAAGTAAAAAAACATTGTACACAGGCGGACTTAATGCGTTAGGCATTTTCTTAGTCAGGAGTTTTTTTTTAGTCGGTAGAAGTCTGACACGCGGCGTCAGGGGGGACCCTGACACTCCGCCCAGAAGCGGTGGAAGTTATTTGATGATTTCCCAACCGCATTATCTTCTGGATGTTAGTTTCTTATAGTACACTCAAATTCCGCCACTTACGTTTAAAATTCATATAGGCGATTCCATTTCACATTAAAAGGTCGCGAATCCTGACTCCTGGTTTCTGAGAAAATCCTGGTGGAAAGTCCCACCCAGGACCTCAGGGTTATCAGTATCGCTTGCAATCAATACCAACGAGGAATCAATAATCTTTACATGTTATAAAATGAAGTCGCTTTCGCTGTCAGTTGGCTTCGATCTTTTAAACTATTTATCGGATTTTAATGCAGGCTAATTTATGAAGAAGGTATAATGTTCCAATGAATATGAGTGAAACCGCGGGGTGCTACTAGTAAATATATTTTTTAATGTTTTATTTATATGATTATGAAAGGAATTGTAAGATATTCTCTTAACATAAAGATTTAAAAATAATAATGCAAAAGAATAAACAAAAATAACCAATTATTATTCTGAAATAAATTAATAACCATTCATAGTATAAGAAACAGGAAAACCACACTGTGGTCTGCCCCGTCTAGCCAGACAGGTAAATTATATCCATTAATTATACATTAATTATTACCTATTTCAAAAGAAAGGTACCTACTTCCTGTAGGCATGTAGTATAAGAAGTTCTGAGATTAAAAGTAAGGAGTAAGGAAGAGTGAACACCTGAGTAGTAACATAGGCGGGTATTATGAATCACTTCTTTCTGTGAATTAATTTATTGTTACTCTCAAATTAATGTAAATAATGGGTGTAAAAACCAAAACATTCCGAAAGGCACTTCATTTCCTCGTCATTGCGATTTTTTTTTGTTCTGGCCCATACCTGTGGCCTGTGGGGCCTCTAATCGAAAATGGAACTATTACGAAGATAATAGTTCCATTTTCTTTATACAAAGTGCAAAATAGAACAGCCTTTATAAATAGGTCACTAACCTGTGAGGTACGTACAGCAGGAGTAAAAAACAAATCCCGAGTGACGTCTATGACACGATGCGCTACGGGCCAATCACTGCACTTTCCCCGCCCCCGCGCCTCACTTCATACCACCAAAGGGACCCAATAACTCACTTTTGCGCAGGTGAAGGTCAGCGCTCAAGAATCGTGCGCCGGTCGTTAATCTGTCAGTACTTCCCTATTATTAGATACATCGTGTAGCAAATAAAAAAAATGAAAAATGTCACTAAATTACTAGATATATTTAAATGATTTTTTATAGGTAGACTGAGAACGTCTTGAGGTATGCGTAGTTTAATTTATTGTCGTATTATCTTAACCACTTTGTATAATAGTTTGTTGGTGCGTTTACTAACATATAAACTCACATAGACGAACAAAACTGCTGAACTAAAACTCCGAACTATCCGAGCCTAATTCATGGCCTACCTATCAACCAAAGTGCCAATTAATTTCATCGAAATCTGCTTTGCCGTTTTACGTGAAAAAATAACACATACATCGATTTACTTTCGTATTAACATATATTTGTGTGAATACAGCGTTACCCTTTTTTTTGGCCTTCTTGCGATCGTCACAATGGTGACACCCGAGCGTTTCCTCCCGCCCAATTATGAGCAGGAACCTCACGAAACTCCCGTGTCCGGTGAGGACCTGCGTCAGGCGGTATGCGAGGACGCCATGGCGCCTCTGCATCCACTCCTCAAAGAGGGGAATTACCGCCACAATTGTGGCGTGCCCAGAGCATTATCCCTTACGTTTTGGATGATGGAAAAACCAGTTTTGGCCTCAGTAGAACAAACTGTTACCTATATGTTGATCAAGTATTTACTCATATGAAATTTCAAATAATGAATCTACTATGAGTGGTATTTAGGAAATCCCGTTCCCAATAAACAACTAGTAATCTAGAGGTAAATGTTTGACGAATGAATAATTTAATAAGTACTGGTATCTTAATTTTATACCGTAGGTATGTATTAAAAACCGACTTCCAAAAAAAAATTCGAAAATAACTTTATTTCCGGAAGTCGTTGATTCATCGATTTTTCTGCAAAAACGGTATCTCACAAATTCTAATCGGGATTCATTTTACATTGCTACTAAAAAGATTTTTTCATTACCATATAAATAAAAAGAAAAGCCTCATAACTACCGAAGCAATATTGATAAAATTGAATTGAGATCTCCTCGGAACTATACCCTTACGATGATAAAAATAATTTTGAGAATCGGCTCGATAATTGACTGAGAAATCGCGTAATAAAGATACAAAAAAAAATTGAGAACCTCCTTTTTTGAAGTCGGTTAAAAATAGGTACTTATAGCCATGGTTCTGACAGTTGTTGGTCGTGATGGCGTATAGGTTAAGCGCGTCGCCTCTCATGCATATGCCCATCATGGTCGTAGGTTCCAATCCGGGCAAGTATATTTATACATTCGCTTGGTACAAATATACTATACATTGTACAAATATTAGCTGTTTTAGCGTGCCAATGTAATGTATACACGTTGGGTATTCATAACTCATTCCATTGACAACACGATGAGGTAATAACAGCGGTATATTAGTAAACAATTTTTGTTTGGTCGTAGAATAGAATAGAATATTATATACTAGCTTTTGCTCGCGGCTTCGCTCGCGTTAAATTCGGGGTAACACAGTTCCCCTTTCCTGATTTGCAGGTACCTGCTACCTGTAGTTTTTGCCCTTGCGCCTATATTTATTGTAATAGCAATGCTAAGTTTTCCTTTTTTCTTCCCTCATTCTCCCTCATTTCTCACTTTAAAAAAAAATGTTTTCCTATATCCCAAAGTCCCAGCTATCTCTGTACCAAAATTTATCAAAATCGGTTTAACCATTAAAGCGTAAAGACGTAACAAACTCACTTTCGCTTTTATAATATTAGTAAGGATTTTGCACAAATAATATAATTACAAAAAACATTTCACATAGACACAATGGGCGGTCTTATCGTAAAAGCGACCGAAAGAAGGATGAGAAAAGTACACAATCACTTAAAAAAGTACTTCTAAGTAAATTCAATGTTAGTGGAACACGGGGAGGGGACGCCATTTTTTTCGTATGGGACATCATCAATTAACGTCTCCAGCTCTGGGCGGACCCATCCATGTTCCTTCTTATGCCCTTTGTGTTCCGGGACCACGGTATCAATCAATTCAAATCATTTATTTCAATTAGACCATTACAGGCACTTTTGAATGTCAAGAAACAAAATGAATCTACAGTCCCGGTCACAAGGCATAATAACTTGTGAAAGTACTGTAGTTGCCCATTCCAAAGCGTATCTCTTTCGAATAACCCGCAACCCTAGGACGGGACGTCCTATTTCTGACCTGATTGATTCTTCAGAAAGGTCCAGTGCCTTTTGTGGTTTTTGCTTACAAAAAGGCGTGAGTTTATGTAGATATTACTAAAGTAGTCAGTTTCTTCAATAATATTTCCAAGTTAACTTAAAAACATTTCATGGGAATTTCAATAAGTTTTAAAACAAAACTTGCCCAGCGATGTTTAATTCTTCGTCGATCCATCCTTACTAATATTATAAAAGCCAAAGTGAGTTTGTTTGTTTGTTACGTCTCCACGCCTAAATGGCCAAACCGATTTTGATGAATTTTGGTACAGAGATAGTTGGCACCCTGGAGACGGACATAGGCTAATTTAAAAAAAAAAGTCTGATAAGGGGGAGAAAGAAGGAAGATAAGGGAAGAGAAAGTTATTTTTATTTCGATCATCTTGCGTTTTAAAGTTAGCGCTAGCCCAAAGTAACTATGCCACGTGGACGAAGTCGCCGGTGGAAGCTAGTTTATTTGGTGTAGTTAATGTGCTGGTTGGGTGGTTTAAGTAGAAACATTCAGTATAATAACAATGTTGTCCCCAGGATCATTACTACCAGCCGCTATGGACCCTGGTAGGTGCTGGAGTCGGCACAGTCAACGGTACGCGTCGATCAGAGGCAAGCGTTCTCCCCAAGAACACCAGATGGATACAAGACTCGGCGGATCTTCTTAAGCCTGAACAGAACAAGGTCACGACTAAAGAAGGTCACGAAATTAACTACGAGTACCTCATTATAGCGGCTGGATTACAAAATGATTATTGTAAGGTAAGACGTATGTTCCATCAACTTTTCTTTTAAAAGCAGCGATCAGTTACCGGAAAGCCTTCCATAATGTCCTTGGTCCGGAGCGAGAGGGAATGGGAAGTGATCACTTCCTTCTACAAATGTAATGCTAGCGAAGGAGGTGGCCGGGTGTTCGAGTGAAAGAACCTCAACTCAACCGCCGCGAGACGTCTCCCGGTCGCCGTAGATGCGGCTTTGTGGATGGTTAGGAATGGGTAGCTTACCGTCCGTCCGTCCAGTGACGACAGGCCGTGTTAGTGTTCCACGCGCGCCTCAGATGTCAACAAAGTAGAGAAGTCATCAGCCAGGGCCACCGCCTGTCGGGGTTGCGGGTTTTTCGAAAGAGATACCGCGGCCCCGGAATATAAAGGGCAAAAGAAGGAACATAGGTGGGTTTTAGTCAGTAAAAGTCAGACACGTTTCGCCCAAAGTGTGGGAAGTTATTTGATGATTTCCCATCGGCAAGAAAGTTATACTTAACCTACTTCTTAGGGTTCCAAGATTAAATATTCCTTTCTTTTCAGATACCAGGTCTCACAGAGGCGTTAAACGATAAGAAAAGCGGTGTATCCTCGATATTCGACCCGCATTACTGCGAGAAGACGTTTCAGAACATGAAGGAGCACAAGTCGGGCAACGCGATATTCACGTACCCCGACACATTTATCAAGTGCCCCGGAGCGCCGCAGAAGATCGCGTATCTGGCCGACTCTTATTTCAATAAGGTTTGTTTTACTAATAACACACATTTTTTTTATATAGGACTAGCTGGCGCCTGCGGCTTCGCCCGCGTGCTACCGAAAAAAAATATATCCTAAGTATTCTAAGTGTTATTTCAGACTATAATCTACCTTTGTGCCAAATTTCATCAAGATCCGTTGAACCGTCTTGACGTGAAAGAGTTACAAACTTCCACACATCCGCACATCCACACATCCATACATCCATTCATTCACACATCCATACATCCACACATCCATACATTCATCCATCCTCACAAACATTCGCATTTATAGTTTTAGTAGGATAGGATGAATAGTGATGAAGAAGGAAAGAGCTCATGGTAAAATAATAGCAGCTGGTAGGGTCGATCCTCAATTTAAGCCGGATAATTTATACCGTTATTTATTGTTGTCAATTATGCTCAGAAGACAATTGTTCGTTCTAGTATACAAGGGGCAAACAACACATTTGCAAAAGCAAGCCATTCAAGAATGTCGAAGTTGAAACAAACATATTCACTTATCCGGTTCGGTTTGAATTTTTCGCTTTTATGAATGTACATTGTGTTTTTATCTCGCCTGACTCCACGCGGTGACTTCAACAAAGACATATTCAATTTTATGTACATTTAGAACGTGGAGTACGTTTTATTCATTAATGTTACTAAGAGTTTTATTAACAATAATGATGGATGATGTTATATTGTGCGTAGCGATGTGGTATTCCTTAACAGAATCCGTTTCTTAGTAGTTACATTCCACAGTATAGACTACTAGCTTTTGCCCGCGGCTTCGCTCGCGTTAAATTCGGGGTAATACAGTTCCCCTTGCGCCTTATTGATTTGTAATAGCAACGCTAAGTTTTCCCTTTTCTTCCCTCTTTCTCCCTCACATCCCACTTTTTTATAAAAAATATTAGCCTATGTCCGTCTCCTGGTTCTCAACTATCTCTGTACCAAAATTCATCAAAATCGGTTTAGCCATTAAAGCGTGAAGAGGTAACAAACAAACAAACAAACAAACAAACAAACTCACTTTCGCTTTTATAATATTAGTAAGGATAAGGATACTGTACCAGTCATATTTCCTTTCTTTCATCGAAATTCGCAAGCTATTTGTCCCAGACAATTACTGTCGTGGCAGGAAACATCGTTTGCTGGTTGTTCCAACCTGCCGTACTGTTACGCACTCCAAGTCTGCGATAGTCGAAATCCCACCGGAGCATACTGTGTGAACCATCGCGCAAATTCAGCATACTAACTAGAAGTCTACAAAACAACTAGATCATAATCATTATCATCCACGGCCCGTCTTCACCCTCTACTGGGTATAAGCTTCCCTTTGCACCTCGTTCCACGTTCTTGTGCTAGCCTCATTCAGGGTATTCCCGGGATAGCAGCAATGTTATCTGCCCATCTCGCCGCCGAGCGTCCAACTCTTGTCTTGCCAGTCCTGGGAAGCCACTCAGGCACAGTTTTACTCTACCCGCCATCACCGTGCCTTGTTACGTGTCCCGCCCAACTCTATTTGAGCCAGTTTTTTTCCCAACTACATTATTTGGCAAATAGTTACTTCTAGGCAATAGGTTTTCAATCTGAGCCGCATAATCACTGATCATTAGATACTTAACCTCTAGAGCCCCAGTGGCACAAACACGTGCCAGTAAACAAGTATTACCGTTGAGCCCCGCTGGCACAAATTTGTGCCACCAAACCCCGACCGATTTAAAACTGTATTTGTAGTAAAGATAAGTCTTAAAACCATATTACGCTTACGATAAGAGCCCGCCCGGCGGTGCTTGACGGATAGTTGACGTAAATAATGGCCGTCCTTGAGAGGTTAAAAGCGAGTTATATCACTAAAATCTTTGCACACATCTGGTCGGTCATACGTTAGCTCATCTCGTGACCATTTTATTAATCAACAAAATGATGTAACGCGAATTGTCTAACAATAGAACACGCGCAATATTTGTGAGAACTATGTGAGTCAAGAAGAGATTTTCCTCCTCTTGAATATAATGGAAATAGCCTGTTATAGAAATTATTTATGAATGGGACTCTAGACTCATTTAATAACGTAACTGTTTTATACAAGGAAAATGTTCACATCCTCCATTCAGTAGTTTAGTGATTCAAGTTTGCTTATCCATTTATCAGATCGAGGCGCAAAAAATACATGTAGGTAGGTTAATTTGCAGAGGGGCCTGCCAGGGCCTCCGCCTGCCGGGGTTGCGGGTTGTTCGAAAGAGAAACCGCGGTCCCGGAACGTAAAGGGCAATAGAAGGAGCATGAGTGGGTTTTAGTACAAGTCTGACACTCCCCCCCGCTCCGCCCAGAGCGGAGGAAGTTAATTCCCATCCGCAACAAAAAGGTAGGTTATTAATTTTAGAAAAAGTTGTTGCTGTTTGAACGCGTTTTATAGCAAGCTAACGTTACGTACGCAATTTTGCCAGTGTGGATTTTGTACTTACAGAACCACCAACACCAACCAAACTCAAATCATTTGTTTCAATGAGACCATTACAGGCACTTTTAAATGTCATAAAAAAGATGAAGCTTCAGTCCCAGTCACAAGGCATAATAACTTGGGAAAGTATTGTAGTTCTAGTGGCGATATTTGTCATATAAAATGCAATACAATAGAAAATTGTGGAAAACTACATAGAGGTACACTTTATACCAGTATAAAAGAATATACTTAGTCTACTACTAATATTAAATATATTTCTTCTTGTATATCAAAAATCCTATTAAAATTTTATGCACGCGAAAGTTTGTGAGGATGTATGTTAGTATGTTTGTTGCTCTTTCACGCAAAAACTACTGAATGGTTTTTTATAAAACTTCACAATAATATAGCTCACACATCAGAATAACACATAGGCTACAATTCATAAAGATATATTGTATATTTTAGCACCACGCGAGTGAAACCGCGGGGCGCAGCTAGTATCGTAAAAATCAGATGAATCTTTGTTTTTATTTATTAGCATAGACAATTATAACTACTTATTTATGTAAGTTGTAAGAAGGAGGATAAACAGGCTTTGACAAAAACGAAAACCGGCAAGTCATTCTGACTAAATAGTAGTGTCCTAACAAATCATAACTTCACGTTTTTAATCTTTAAAGGTTGAGCAGATATTATGTTTATTGTTGTGTTTTTGTGCGCCCAAAGAGATTTCGAAGGGTTATAGAGTGGATATTGGGAATATTTTCATACAAAAATTTTGATCTCTTTCATTTTAGAGTTTAGCTACCTGACAAGGGGACGACTGACTCTAGACAGACCGATTTATTACATAATAGTACCAAAGTACGTGATTACGATTTTTAATCGTCTCATTCCGTACGTCGCACGTCAATTTGGGTGCACCCAACAAAAGCTGTAGCTGTGTAGTGTTGTAGAAAACACAAAAACCTCAAGAAAAACATATAAAAAAAGTCCTTAGTATCCAGTAGAGACAAATAACAAAACGAAAATAAAATAAACTAATAAATATAATATCTTTTTCAAAAACTGTAGAAAGATGACCCAAACAGTTGGCAAGACAGGTTTGAAACAACGAATTTATATTTTGCACCAGAAATAATTTTAGGTGAAAATTGTTTGGTACAAGTCTGCCCAACCCTTCAGAGATTACAAGGCGTGATGTTTTAAATTTTTGGGCAACCTCTTTTGAAATCCGAGAAAACTTTCAGCACTCTGTCACGAAAATCATTTTAACAGAATTTGTGAGGGAAACTTCTTCATTGATGATCAGAAAATAATATATTCCTCGAAATCTTATGCCCGGTTCCAATAAACAGAAAACGATTCGTTTTGCTTACGGATAGTAGTATTTTTTGACATTAAGTTCTATGGGACGTATGTCAAAATACAACTGTCCGTAAGCAAAACGAGTCGTTTTTTTTTTATTGGAACCGGGCATTAGACGTTTTAACTGTCATGGCGGGTTTCCAAATGTCTGTATTCATTAATATTCATGAATGTACTTTAATAGTTGTTAGGAACGAATTTATAAACTATGGTGCAATGCATGTAAAGTACCTTTAGTCCTACTATAATAATATTAATATTATAAATACGAATGTTTGTGAGGATGGATGTACGGATGTTTGTTACTCTTTCACGTCAAAACGGCTGAACGGATTTCTATTGTGTATATAAATTAGTGCGTCTCAATCGTCAACGATTTTTCTAATACAATTATTTAATGTTATTCAAGCAATCATGCATTCAATCAAAGTTTGAGAATTTAGCCTAATTCTGCTGTGTTTAGATTACTGATACATTTATCTGGGTGTCTAAAATGTAAATTCTTTTTAAAATGGTCACAGATGCATTTTAATATTGTGAATTGTCATTTTGTGACCATTTTACGAATGGTAGCGTAATTCATATTACTATCCTATTATGATTCTGCTGAAGCGGCTATTTCAGACTGCACTGATGTAGTATCATATAAACATGTCCTTCTTACGGACTGCAGAAAAAAAAACGAAAAATTGAAGAAATGGGTTCTGTTTTTTATCCTTTAACACCTCTTCTATTTTTATTTAAATATTATAAATGTACAGAAACACCGTTTCGTCTAGATAGCGACTGCAGCGCCATCTGTCGCGCTGATTTGTGGATCTAAACCATCCAGGGCGCCACCCGAAAGGTCCATCCGTTTAGGAAGAGTTCAGTGACATCCACGCATACAGCAAAAATATATATATAAAGAAGATAGAATAGATATAGAAGATACTATGAACAGATAATATACTTCCGCTCTTTCCACAGACAAACACCCGCTCTAAAACGAACATGATCTACAACACATGTTTACCAGTGATCTTCGGAGTCCCGAAGTATGCCAACGAGTTGTTGAAGGTCGCCAAACGGAAGAATATCAAAGTGAACTACAAGACGATCCTCAAGGAGGTCAGACACGACAAGAAGGAAGCAGTGTTCTATCACAAGGATGAAAAGACTCAGGTAACAATAAATATTGTTTTTGTAGATAATTTGCTTAAAGATCTCTTGTTGCTTGTAGTGTAGGTTTATATGTACAGTCAAGTCTTTTATATACCTTCGTCAGTTTTCATAATCTTTTATTTGTGTAGTTGTTATCTTAATTTGTTGTTATTTTTGTGGGTTGCGGATTCTTCGAAAGAGAGTAGGTACTACGGAAAATATAGGGCAAAAGAACATGGGTGGGTTTTAGTCAGTAAAAGTCTGACTCTCGCCCCCGCTCCGACCAAAGCGGGGTAATTATTTGGTGATATCCTATCCGCAAAGAAAGGGTTTTATTTGTTAAACATGGTTTAAAAGGGGTAATATAAAGCTTAGCTAATTCTATATTTTGTCGTCAATGGGGTACAAATAGTAACTACAACACTATGACATTTCACAATTCTGAAGACCTCACGCTACACGAGCGCCTCTAGCGGCGAATTCAAGCGCGAGAGCCCTTATGGCATAAAGAGATCAAAATGCTTTTTATACTTTTTTATATTCGATCCGTGAGTTTAACATCAGAAATAAAGTTGGAACAGGATATATTGATGGACTACTCGATGCTGCACGTGGCGCCCCCAATGCACCCGCCGGAGTTTCTGCGCAACTCTCCGTGCCTTGTGGACGAACACGGGTACTTAGAAGTGGACATGTACACGCTACAAAATAAAGAGTATCCTAATATATATGGTATTGGAGACTGCCTTAATACACCGAACAGCAAAACCGCCGCTGCGATCTGTGAGTACAATTTTTTTCTAATTTAATTGCCAATCAAATCGAGTAACTCTCGGCTAATCTTAATGTTCTCTCTGTGTACTTTGTAATTGGCATAATGTTTCAGTTAATTAATTTTATGTTTATGTCCAGTAAGCTGTGAAGCTACTTTTTTATAAATAAAAACGCAAATTAAAAACCTGTCATGTTGTCTAAGTAAAAAGAAATAGAGTTACTACAAGCAAAAAATATTGAAACAACAATTAGAACTCTGTTACATACTTAAAACATTGAATAGTACGGGGGTCGGGGAAGTATTTAAAGTAAAGTTGTAACATTAAAAACTTGGTAACTTATTTTTAGAAGGTTCATTGGAAGGTTTCCAGGTATTGTCTAGAGCAGGGATGGCCAACTTGAATAAATCCAAGATCTAATTTTTACGTACGAAACGATTTTTTATGAAGTATGGCATTCTTGTTTTTTTTTAATGAAACAGTGTAGTTCAGTGTCTATAGCTATATTTTTATTAAAAATGCCACAATTAGATACGTGATTACGTCGCGCATTTATTAGACGTATTTATTTTGTTTGCCTTGCCGCGATCGACCGGTCGATCGCAATCGACCGGTTAGCAATCCCTGGTCTAGAGCAAAAAAAAAACGAAATGACAAAAAACAAGTTCAAGGCTTTATAAAGGCTATTTTTACACCCATTCCATTTTCCTCAGCTCTACAATGCTACGTCCTGGAGCATAACCTCCTCAGCACAATGAAGAATGACCAGCCCAAGATGAAGTACAACGGGTATGGCGCGTGTCCACTACTGACGTCGTACCACACCTGCATCCTCGCAGAGTTCACCTATGGAGGAGTTGTCAGAGAAACCATGCCTTTCAATCAGGTAACTACTTATTTAAAGTAACAAAATCAAACACAAGCATACCAATTTTAATTAAATAGAATAATGTCAGAAAAATACAATAAAATTACATCAAACAAATAAATTACATTGCACAGAAATTTTGATTATTAATATTAAATTAAAATGCAGTAGATTATAATTAGATTAATTGTGAGCAGAAAAAAAAAGTTAAAACATAATTTAACGCCTCTGAAGTTGTGATGTATCACTCGGTCCGTTGGTTCACACATAATAATATAGGTACATAATACAGGCTACAGGTACATTAATACAGTGAAACTTGGTTAAGTGGGACCTGGATAAGTGAGAAACCTCCATAACTGGAACTCATGCTGAGGTCCCAACACTTTGGCACTGAATTACCTCTGTTAGTGGGACGAGGTAAGCCTCTATATCTGGGATTTGTTCTTTCGATTTATCATCATAGTTACCTCTATAAATGAGACAGCGAGTAAATTTTATATGCATAAACCTCTGTAACTGAGATAACATTGTTTGTTTACTCATTCTTATTCTACCCACAAATCCCACACGTAATTCCAAGTACGTAAGTAATTTTGAGCTTCAATTACCTTCAGTTTTAGTTTCGCTTTACTATCATACAGATGTTTATTTGAAAAATGCCAAAACGAAAGCTACAATCGTTAACATTACGTGAAAAACTGAAGTTAATATCCGTTTATGAAAGTGGAAAGACACGCGAAGAAGTTTGTTTTACATTCATAACACGTTATTTTATTTAATTATCGCACCTCTATAACTGAAATAACCTGTATTCTCACCTCTATTAATGGAACCCTCTGTAAATGAGACAGATATTTATTTAAACCTTATATCTGAGACACTGGGTAAGTGGAATACCTCTATAAGTGAAACGACATTGCAGGTCCCTTGATGTCTCACTTAACCAGGTTTCACTGTATTTAACACGCTACACCTCTAATCTCCCTAGGGTAAGCAGTGTTGTAGGTAATAGTCAATTAATATTTCGTCAGTTATATTTAAGAACTAAGTAATAGGGAGCAAGCCTATCTATTGAGTCAGCTGCAAGCAAAATCACAACTTCAAATCCATTTATTGTTTGTCACCGGTCAAATATTAGTTATCGTTTATTCAGTTTTTTACATATTTTTTTATTTTAACCGCGGCTTAACCTAAAGATCGACCCGAGCGGCTGCTATTATTTAGCCACGAGCTCCTATGCACATATGTTCATATTTTTATTAATTCATTAATTACAGGCAAAGGAGAGCATAATCGCGTTTTACATGAAGAGGCATCTATTCCCTTTCATATACTGGAACATCATGTTGAAAGGATACTACCACGGCCCGGAGACGGTTAGGAGACTGATGAACCCCTTCAGAGACTGAGCGACATTGTTGTGTTGGGTGTTGAGTAAACGATATCTATGTACGATTGATGCGCGTCGAGAGAGGTAGCTGATCCGTCGAGGAAGGCAGGTGATCCGTCGAGTGATGATGATGTTGTTAATCCGTCACGGATGACTATTGTACCGTCACGGATGGTTGTTGTTCCGTCGTGGGAGGTTGTTGATCCGTCGCGGATGGCTATTGTACCGTCGCGGATGGCTATCGTACCGTCGCGGATGGCTATCGTACCGTCGCGGATGGCTATTGTACCGTCGCGGATGGCTATCGTACCGTCGCGGATGGCTATCGTACCGTCGCGGATGGCTATCGTACCGTCGCGGATGGCTATTGTACCGCCGCGGATGGCTATTGTACCGTCGCGGATGGTTATCGTACCGTCGCGGATGGCTATCGTACCGTCGCGGATGGCTATCGTACCGTCGCGGATGGCTATCGTACCGTCGCGGATGGCTATTGCACTGTCGCGGATGGTTGTTATTCCGTCGTGGGAGGTTGTTGATCCGTCGCGGCAGGTTGTTATTTCGTCGAAGTGTTGTTGATCCTTCGAGGTAGATAGAGAAACCTTGTTTTGAAATAAAGTCGCGAATAATATGAAGGTATAAAACAGACCAAGAACTGTACCTTAGATTTATGATTTTTAAATCTAATGGGAGAGATTTTATTTATTTTAATTATGTTCAGAGAATTTGTTAGAGCTTTTAAAGTTATATGTGATTTGTTTAATATTTTGAAGTATTTGATCAGCTTTTGAATTTCTTAATATTTTGAAGTATTTCATCAACTTTTTAAATTGTTTATTTTTTGGAATATTTGATCAGTTTTTTTTTTCAAACGTTTTGGAATATGTGATATCCTTTTAAATGTTTTGATGAACTTGATTCGTTTTTGTCTTTTTTTTCTAATATCTGGCAACTATACTTTTTTATATTCTCTATAGTCTTTGACGTATTGTTAATGTCTTACAATTTTACATATCAGGAAAGAAAATATACGACATGTACGAATCTCTCTCTTGGTTTAAAATAATGAATAGCGCTGCGGAATACATAGATATCGTTAGTAACTATTTTCTGTTAGCTAGTATTAACCCTTTAATATTATGAAAAATGGTTTTAAGAATAACAGCTATATGTATATAAGAGCGATTTAAATAGATATGTCGAAACTGCGAGAGAAAAATCTTCGTCAACTCGAAATGTGTCAAAAAGTATATTTATATTTAATAGAATATTAATTTTGGACATATAATTAAGTAAACATTTTATAGTACGACACAAGTGATGCAACACTTGCTACGGTCACAAACAAAATATAATTACCTACTCGACTTAAATGTATGGGATAGCTGATCACTTTTCTCCATAAGTCTTGGCCACAGATTTGAAACACGCTGTAATAATCAACTAGCGTAGCTAGTCAAATATAGGTGTTTTCTTCAGGCCCACCGCTCACCCGATTCATTGCGCATTCGGTGCATGTGCGGGGCGCGAGGGGAGGTGACGTGTCATTCAGCTTAATCTTTCACCAGCTGAAATCAGCACTGTTCCAGCACTACGCAGATACCGCAGGCACCGTCACATCCACATAAAAAGTTGTTTGTCTATCTCGCTCTCTTTCGTATAACCAAAAAAGGATAGACGAACTTGACTTGTCGAATTAAAATCGATTCGAAAATTTTATGAGTACGGCTAGGAGCCGACCACCACTTCATATAGCTGCTTATTGTTTTTATATTAGGTCAATGTGCGAAAAAGATAAGGCTATGCATCTTGTATAACTGCATCTCTTTCACACACTCTTGACCTAAGACTTATATTGCTACTAGCTTTTGCCCGCGGCTTCGCTCGCGTTGAATTCGGGGTAACACAGTTCCTCTTGCGCCTTATTGATTTGTAATAGCAACGCTAAGTTTTCCCTTTTCTTCCCTCTTTCTCCCTCACATCCCACTTTTTTAAAATAAAAGTTAGCCTATGTCCGTCTCCTGGTTCCCAACTATCTCTGTACCAAAATTCATCAAAATCGGTGTAGCCATTAAAGCGTGAAGAGGTAACAAACAAACAAACAAACAAACAAACAAACAAACAAACAAACAAACTCACTTTCGCTTTTATAATATTAGTAAGGATTGTGGCGATAGAAAAGTCCCTGCAAGCTGTAACTGACCGTTTGTTCAGATGTACTGTTGTATCACTAAATGCATTACCACTTTAAACATTTGGTTGATTGAAACTTCAATAAGGTTTACATATCGTTTTAAAGTTAAATCAAAAATATACCTTGAAGTGTTATAAAATTCAGCCATTATGAAAAAATTATTGGTAACGCATTATGAGGGTGATCGATTACATTCGCAGACACACTTCGATCAGATTCACCTGTGTCGTACTATATCTGAGACTGCTTCATATCCCTAAACTTTTGAAAAGCATTTTTTATGAAAGTAAAAAATTATGTATTTTGAATTGTTTTGTTATATTTTTTTTAAATGGTAGTGAAATAAACATAATGTATACAGGTGGCGCGTGGCCAAAATCGGAACTAATGCCACCATCTTGGTATTAGAATTCTATTTTCAAACTGACTATCAATATACACTATTGTAGAAATATGAATATTTTCTTTTATATTATTTATTTTGTAAGCACATAGTGATAATCAAATGTCCATTACGATTCGTTTATGCAATAACTGTTTATTTGTAAATAATGAGCCTATGTATACATTTGTTATATTGTTGCGATTATAAATGTTATACTAATGTTTGCGTATTATTTCATTTACGTACCATATCGATGTGCTCCAACTTCCGATACCCCGGGTCGCTTGTCCATGGGAATGGAGAAGTAGATTGGAACGTAACGTACTGCATAAACGCAGGATGTATGAAATGGAGACAGGTCTCAAGATCAACTTGTGACTCACGGATGCCCCTTTAGTTAAAGGGGAAAATATACAAGGCCGTGGTTAGACCTGTCGTTCTATATGGGTCAGAATGCTGGGCTGTAAAAAAGATGGATGAAAAACTATTGCATGTAGCAGAGCACACTTTTCTGACACACACTGAAGTATTAAATCATAGGTACAATGTTCGTGCTAATGTATCTACGGAACATTTTGATTTAAGTGATGAAACTTCGTTATTGCGTTCGAGGTGGAATTCTGTTATGTAGCCGAGAGCTGCAGAGACAAATTCTTAAGTCAATCAAACAACTTTTTTCGATATACTTGCCAAGAGATCAAACATGTCGACAGATATCAAACTAAAAAAAAAACATATAAAAAAAATTGGTTGTTTGTAAAGTAGGTTTACGATCGAGATGTTTACGTGATAACGTCTTATTGGTGATATAAGTTATCACCAGTAGTGACATCTAAAATGAAATTAAGTACTAATTTAAAGTTTTTTTTTCGAGCCAAGTAACAGATGGCGCTACCATCTTTATGAAATGTCGCTTGTGAGGTTTTGGTGTGACACAAGTTTCTGAACATGTCACCCGACTAAAACGATTTTAAAGACGTTATCACGTCAATAAATTATTTTTATGTTTTCGCTATTTTCCCCGCACTTTGCCTTCGCAAGCTGAAGGTAAAGGTATGAAGCCGCTAAGCAGCCTTATATAAAAAAAACAAATATTTTTGAATTTAGAACACAAATTAACGTTAATAATGTTGATAGAAGTAAATATTTAAAATTTTTTTTATGAAAACTATTCTGTTGTGAACTATAATCTATATTTTCCTCAAAATCATGCGCCTCTTTGCTGCAAAAAAAACTTTTCGGGCTATAGGGAATTGAACAGCTGTTTATTGCGATCTGTGGCTAAACCAGAAAAAAAATACATGTCGAATTGAGAACCTCCTCTTTTTTTTCGTCGGTTAAAAAAGAAAAGGCCTCGTTGCCATAAGTGAGAAAAGAACATGAAAAACATTGCATTTTGAACCTAATCGCAGTGCAATAAGAACCAATTTTCGAGGAAATGTATTGAAAACATATTATTCCACACCATTCGGCCACCACTAGTGCTCTAATATTATTAGCAACGTATTTAATTGTCGTTAATTGGGCAATAGATCCAACTCGTTCTTAAAAATTTTTGTGTCCTTGACCCGAGGATCGATACTCCAAGATCGTGTTTGCGCACTCAATCAGCGATGCGATTTAATCGTCCCCAGAAAATTAGTACAAATACAAAAAAATCTAGTTGGCTTCCAAGTCAAAATCACCAACTAAAAATGTTGAAATGATAATTTGTTAAAAAAGTTAAAATTAAATGTAACAAATGAGCGTGGTCTTCAGAAGGCTCGCTCTTCACACAACACGTGCGGTCCGATGGCTTGCGTGTGAAACAAAGAAAACGTACAAGTAAGTATCCCGAGCTAAAGAAATAAACAGATTTTGATCAGTGGTCACCACATATCGCATGCTGTCCCAGATAAAAACCTGAAATTACACTATTATTAAAGCAAACTTAGATGTGGACTCGTTAGTCGGGTCCTGGGCGTACGCGCAAGTCAACAATAGCTACGTACTGCAACGACTCGTGAGACGGGTTGTGGTGGGCACACGGACGAAAATTATTTTGGACTCATACGCTGAGTTCAAAGCAACGAAAGTGTTAAAAAGGTGAAAGTTTGTATCTATGTGTGTATATGTTTATTACTCCTTCACGTTCAAATGGCTAAGCGATTTGGATGAAATCCTGTATCAAATCTTTTATTTTAAAAGTTATAAATAGTAGTCTCAAAAAGCCCTACTTTACGGTACTCTAACTTCTGGCTTCTGGCCCCTTGGAGAACTAACATTGTCACGGGAATTTACCAATGGTATAAAAAGTATAATAAATCTCCTAATATATAAAATTCTCTTGTCCCAATGTTCGTTCCATTACTCCTCCGAAACGGGTTGACCTATTCTTATGATTTTTTTAAGCATATTCAGTGAGTCTGAGAATCGGCTACTGTCTATCTTTCAAACCCCTAAATCAGAAAGGGACTTGAGCAGTAGGTGAAACCGCTGGGCACAGCTAGTTAGGTAATATATAAGTCAGTCGCAGTAGTTCATCTTCCCACAACGAGATCCGTAAAAACAGACATAGTTAGATACTTTCTTTATAATAGGTACTTATTAGTCATCATCTGCCTAGCCTTTTCCCAACTTTGTTGAGGTCGGCTTTCAGTCTAACCGGGTACAGATGAATACCAGTATCTGACATCCACAACCCAGTTAGCACTAGGTTGCACCGATACCCCTTGATGGTTGTTAGATTTTCGGGACCCTGAAGACTGTCAAAAATCTAAAAATAACAGCCGAGACCAACAGCTTAACGCGCTTTCCGAGGCGCAGAGGAAACTCGGTATGGTGGTCACCTATCCACAGATCAACCTAGGCCAGCGCAGTTTAACCTAAAGATCGGTCCGAGCGGCTGCTATTATTTAGCCACGAACTACTCAATAATAACACTTATTAGTTTGGATTGTAAAATATTTTACTTAATACTTTTTTAAATTATCATTACCAGATGTAAGCTCTTAGTGGTCGGGGGCGGCGCTGGTGGCTGCAGCGTGGCATGGCGCTTCTCCCGCAGGATGAAGAAGCAATGCATCATTCTGTTGGATCCATCTAGGGTAATGCCAACCCTTAGACATCTTATAGTGGCCTAATGCTGTATTTTTTCCTGCCTGCTGACCAGGTTTTACGGCAAGTTATAGCATTCACAAGGTTGCAAAAAATAGTTAAAATAGTGGACATTTCGAATGAAATTCCACATTTGAATTTATTCGAGGCAAAATGTGAAAAATGTAGTTTTCGCTGATATCGTTATTTCAGCCTGCATTCTGTTTTTCCCTTTTGTCTAATTTAAAAGCTTTCGACGTGCTACGACTTTGACCCTTACAGATCAGTTTTGCTTCCACCTCCTGCCTTAAAAGCTGGCGACGCTGATGGTAAGGAACAAGATTCCTTACCATTTTCGGTCATCCGCCAATCTCAGCAGAGACTCTTAGCACCAGAACTGTAGCTAACGATATCGTATATATACCTACCATCACCACGACCACGACCATAAGGGAGGCCATGAGGGTCACAAGCATTGGGGACACAAGAAATCACTTATCGTATAATTTGTGCACAATGAACACAAACCCGAGTGGTCTCTCTAGCTCGGGTCTGTTGCATTCATGATTGGTTGATGTCGGCAATCCGACACGAGTGGAGGCGTCGCGAGACCAATAGTTTAACGAGCTTTTGAAGGCAGGAGGGTATCACCAGCTGCCAAATTCTGTAATTGAGAAATCACTACTACTTTTACGAACAATTCTACCGTAGCAATGGTAAAATGGTAAAATATCAATAAGCTAGAAAGTTAATGGCGAAGCTCAGCACAGTGTACACCGTACGTTTAGCATCGCCGCGGTTATTGACTAAATCATTTTCACTAGACATGTTGTATAAGATGATGATGGGTTAGGAATGTTGATGGATGGAGAGGGAGAGGAAACCCAACGAAATGAAGGATTGTGTTAGGAATGATATGAAGGAGAAAGAAGTAAATTATGCCTTGACGTCTGACAGGGGAGAATGGAAGAAGGAAACGTGGTGCACCGACCCCAGATAGAATAGAACGAGGGCAAGAAGATAATGGTCATTTCACTTTCCATATTCCTATTCCTCAGTTACACTTCTACCAACCCGCGTTCACATTAGTGGCAGCAGGCGTCAGAAACTTCGACCAAACATTCAAGCCGCTTCCTAAGCTGTTGCCTCGCAGCGTCAAGTGGCTCCACGACAAAGCCGAGAGCTTCGAACCCTGTCAAAACCTGGTCTGTACCTGGAACGGCGATAAAATATACTATGAATACATGGTCGTCGCTGTTGGTATCAATAATGATTATGATAAGGTAATATATCACTCGCGTATCTATGCACGTTATGTTTTTACGAATTATTACTTCTTTTTTTCTTCAAACTAAACAACTTTCTTCTAGGGACCATGATCAATATCGGATCTGATACATGAGGCATGCTTCGGGAATCATTGTTTATGTTCGCTAATACTATTGCTGTGATGATGAAATCGTACAGCGCTCCTATTTTATATAAAAAAAGCATTGTGTGGTTTTATGAAACCACGGTAAAAGTGAAACTTTTTTCACATTATAGACATTTAACTAAAATTTTTAGAAATAATATTTCATTAAATAATAAAAGTAGACTTTAGTCTCCAACTAATATTTTCATTAAACTCTGTGTCTTAGTACGACATACATAATACTTAACAATTATTTAGATTATATACTTACACATATAAAAAAACTGAAAACAATATTTTATTATCGTTGAGTCATTTTGATCCGTTTTTCAATTATTTTCAATCATTCTAATGTTAATAATAGGTTTACCTATAAAATTGCCGTTTTGTATGAAAAAATTTAAACGAATTTTTTTCATGTATTTTTTATTTGTATTAATCGAAGTAATCACCCATGCAATCAATGCATCTTTGCCAACGCAGTGGCAGTTTATTGATGTCCTTCTTAAAGAAATCAGCTGGACGGGAGGCAACAAATTCTTCGAAGGCATTTTGTACTGCCTCTCGGGTATTGATTTTTTTTCCCGCCAAGAAGTTATCCAAATTCTGGAAAAAGTAGTAGTCTGTAGGCGCAAGGTCTGGTGAGTAGGGTGGATGACGGAGAGCTTCCAACCCCAGTTCTTGCAACTTGGAGACCGTCTGCTGTGCAGCATGAGGTCGCGCGTTGTCGTGCAGGAGCAGCGGAGACGAGCGATTGACCAATGCTGGTTGGAGATGTGCCAGCTTCTCCATCATTGTGTTCAGTTCTTCACAGTACACATCTGCAGTAATGCTCACCCCGTTTGGTAAGAAGCTGTGATGAATCACACCGGCGCTAGACCACTAAACAGTGACCATCACTTTTCTAGGGGTAAGTTTTCGTTTAGGGCATTGTTTAGGTGCTGAACCAGGATCCAACCAACTTGCTGAGCGCTTGCGGTTATCAAACAGAATCCATTTTTTTCATCGCAGGTAACAATGCGGTTCAAAATTCCTTCATTTGTGTATCTGTTGAGCAGTGCAAGGCACGTCTCGACGCGTACTTCGCGCTGGCGATCATTGAGTTCGTGGGGCACCCATTTGTCAAGCTTTTTTACCTTGCCAATTTGACGCAAATGGACCAATATTGTTTTGACGCTAATGTCGAAAGCTGCTGCTAATTCAGCCGTAGATTGTGTATCATCAGCTTCCACAATCGCCTTTAATTCGTCATTGTCGACCAAAGTCTTCGGACGACCGCGAGGTTCATTTTTCAGGTCTAAATTTCCAGAACGGAAGCGATCAAACCAATAACAGGTGGTGCGTTGGTTTGTAGTGTTAGCTCCGTAAACGTCGTTGATGTTGCGTGCCGCTTGTGCCGCGTTGCTGCCACGACGGCGACGGTATTCCATAATTACTCGAATTTTTGACGTAAGTATCCATGATGACGAAAAAGATTGAAATGCGATGAAAATGTAACATTAATCAATAAACAAATGACTACTTTTGGAAAAAAAACCATGTTTTTAAAATAAAATTAATTTGAAATTAGAATTCTTAGCCAAACAAAAATTATTTTGATTTGAAATGGCCAGTACTGCAGAACGGCAATTTCATAGGTAAAGACCTAATATTAAGTCCGTCACGCGACATGCAACACACAGACGAAAAAGTTTGAGACGATGTAATAAAAGTTTCACTTTAAAAACCCGCTTTATCATCATCATCTTCATCAAATCCATCATCATTCATTATATGAGTACCAAATCTCACTAATCCACGGTATTTTTTAGATCAAAGGTCTTCAAAAAGCCCTCGATGACCCTAAGAGCCCCGTTTCAACGATTTATTCTTCGTCCTACTGCACGAAGACTTGGAAAAACATCCAGAACTTCAAGGGAGGACATGCACTGTTCACGTTTCCCTTGGTAGGCGGGAAATGCTCGGGAGCCGCTTTGAAGATCATGTTCTTGGCTCAAGATCGATGGAGGAAGGTTCGTTTGGAGAACTTAACTAGCTTTTTAGCGAGGGCGGTTTCTTAGTTCTGTGGTAATCGGTTGGCTTGGTATGGGCATGTGATGCCGAGGAATGAAGAACATGTCATGAGCAAAGGTCTAAGTATGAATGTGGATGGGAATAAGATACCAAAGAAACGATGGATCGACTGTGTGAAGGATGATATGGCTAGGAAGGAGGTGTCTGATGAGATATCGAGTAATACGAGGAGTATGCAAGAAGAAGACTTGCTGAACGGTCCTTAAATAACTTGGGATAGGGGCAGGAGAATAATGATATTGAGAGAGCCGTGAGAGAGGGCCTTCCCTTAATAAGTAAAAAACAACAACTGACTTTAAAATACTTTAACCTTTTAATTTAGTTCAAGGGCAACTGCTGACTGTGGTGGACCTAGCTACGTTTTAAAGATCCGGTCATTTATTGCCAAGATTTATTATCAAGAATTTCTTAAGAAATAGGTTCGCCTCATGTTTATTTTAAAACTTTATATTTATTTCTTAAACAAATATCTATTTATAGAAACAAACTAACTGAAATAAGTACAAGTCTCAAATACGGAAAGCAATTATAGGGCGTCAATAAAATCATCTACATCGTTATCAATACGTTGGATGTTAATTCAATGCTAATTCTGTGGCCAAAATTAAAGCCAGCCCTCTGGTCACGTGAAGACTCGACCAAATGCTTTGCGATATCCCGAAAAACTAGGTAGGTACCTAAGCACTCAGACCCCAAGGCTTAAATAAAACATATTAAGTACATAAATCTTGAATGTTACTTAGCTGCTGACAAATTCAACATTTCTGAAAATGCCCCCAGGAAAGAAACAATAATTCGAATTATACAATTGAATGAAATAACCATTTTAAGGAAAGCCGCAAGGTAGGTAGGTACCTGTACTTAATTAAATAAATGGTGTGTACGTGACTGACAAAGCAAGGAGTCACACGAATCATTTCCCATGTTAGTAATGATCTAATGAATAATGTTTTATGTTTTATAGTAAATATTTACTATGATACTTTCTATTGCGGATTTCCCATAGTGGCGCGATTTGTAGGTACCTACACAAAACGGAGTGGTTCAAGGAAAATTCGCTGCTTCCTTAGAGGTGTGTCATTTGGGAACATAGAGATTTAGTAGGTACTTATTATCACGTGGTAGGGTAGTATCCTACATGGATCACGCTAACAATCCCAGAAGGGTTAGGCAGAACGTACTTTGTAGTAAACCCACATTGAGAGCGAGCATTTATGGCTATTTATTAATTTATTCCAAAAGACATCAAACCCAACACCAAAACAAAAAAGAAAATCAGAACAATTTTATAATACATTCTATAAAATCCGAAACCGTTACTGCTGCTGGAAAGATCCTGATGGAAAAATTCAATAAAACCCAGGTGTTCAGCAGTTGCCCAGCGCCCTTGCGAACAATACACCATTTTTTTTCTGATGGGAAATCATCAAATATCTTTCCCCGCTCTGAGCGGAGCAGGGGGAGTGTCATTTCATTCGACATTTACCGAGTAAAACCCATCCATGTTCCTTCTTTTACCATTTGTGTCCCGGGGCCACGGTTTCTCTTTTGAACAACCCGCAACCCCGGCAGGCAGTGGCCCTGCCAGGCCCTCTTTGCGGCGCGTGTGGAACACGAATGCGTCGACAGGGCACCACTAAATCATTGAGACAAAAAGCTGAGTACCGCTTATTGATATTATGGTAGTAGCTGTCTTTTTTTCCTGGGTGAAACCTTTAAATGCAACCGGCTTTCGCTCAGAAAAGAAGTTAATCTCACAGTGAAATCACCAACATTTTCAGAAGAGAAGAGTTGGGTTTAAGTCTATAAAAGTGAGCACATGTTAAAATCAATAGTGCGTGGATAGATTTCGGGCTGGTATTGAAACATTCTATTTAATCCATCAGTATTCTTATCCTTTATACGTAATTCCAGGACAAAATCATCAAAAATACGAACATAACATACAACACGGGTGCGGGGAAGATATTCGGTGTTCCGAAGTACGCGGTAGCTCTGAGAAAGTTGGTGCTGAATAAGAACGTAGTGACCAACTATTGCACCAACCTGGTGGAGGTCACGCCTACTGGCGCCGTGTTCCAGAGCCATGACGGAGAGGTGTGTACAGTCCTGGAACCACTGCAGTCCAACAGCAACCACTATATAACAACTACTATCTAATATATAAAATTTCCGTGTCACAAACTCACAATGTTAGTTACCGTACTCCTCCGAAGCGGCTCGACCGATTCTTATTAAATTTTGGGTACATATTGGGTAGGTCTGAGAATCGGCTAACATCTATTTTTCATACCCCTAAACCTCAGCGGGTGAAACCGCTGGGCACAGCTAGTATCTAATATATAAAATTCCCGTGTCACAATGTTAGTTACCAAACTCCTCCGAAACGGTTGGACCGATTTGAACGAAATTTTGTGTGCATATTCAGTAAGTCTGAGAATCTGCCAACATCTATTTTTAATACCCCTAAGTGAAGTGAGCAGTGGGTGAAACCGCTGGGCACAGCTAGTAATATTATAAATGCGAATGTTTGTAAGGATGTATGTATGTTTGTTACTCTTTCACGTCAAAACGGCTGAACGGATCTTGGTGAAATTTGGCACAAGGTGGATTATAGTTTGGAATAACACACAGGATACTTTTTTTTCGATATCACGCGGGCGAAGCCGCGGGCCCCAGCTAGTACTTCATATATAGCTATGGTTTATTTATACTAAACTTACCAAAACAGCTCATCCTTTACGTAAACAATTCGTTTTGAACGAAAAACTGTCCGAAAAAATCATTACAAAATATAAAAATAGGTTTCCGCCGGTATCGGGAACACGGTCCTATTTAGTGTCGTGTGAACATAAATCTAAAACACCCATTCAATTCCTAGAAAGTAATCTTCCCATACAACCTCCTCCACGTGACGCCGTCCATGTCCCCGCCGCCCTGCCTGCTGAAGTGCGCGGCGCTGACCAACGAGGCTGGCTACCTGGAGGTGGACAAACATACTCTGCAGCACAAGCGGTTCCCCAACGTGTTCGGGTTGGGAGACTGTACGAGCACACCTAACAGCAAGACTGCAGCTGCCGTTGGTAAGAGACGGAGGGTATAGAGGATAATCCTTACAAATATTATAAAAGCGAAAGTGAGTTTGTTTGTTTGTTATGTCTTCACGCCTAAATGGCTAAACCGATTTTGATGAATTTTGGTACAGAGATAGTTGAGATATTGGAGACGGCCATAGGCTATTTATTTATTTAAAATGTGAGAAATGAGGGAGAAAGAGGAAAACTCAGCTTTGCTATTACAATAAATAAGGCGCAAGGGCAAAAACTACAGGTAGCAGGTACCTGCAAATCAGGAAAGGGTAAACTGTGTTACCCCGAATTTAACGCAAGCGAAGCCACGGGCAAAAGCTAGTAATCTATATTGTCATCAGCACCTCAAAGCTACGTGGTAGAACGCAACCTCAGCGACTACATGGTCGGCAAGAGGCCCTCCACCAAGTACAACGGCTACGGAGCCTGTCCCCTCCTCACGTCCTTCAACAAAGGCATCCTCGCAGAGTTTATTTATGACCAGAAAATTTGGGAGACGTTCCCTTTTGATCAGGTGAGTATCTTTCCTTAATTTATGCAGGACCACATGTTTGCCCATTCTCCTTTAACCTACTAATATTTTAAATAAGAATGCTTGTGAGGATGGATGGATATTACTCTTTCACGTTAAAACGGCTGAACGGATCTTGATGAAATTTGGTACAGAGGTAGATTATAGTCTGGAATAACACATAGGATACTTTCGATTATCACGCGGGCGAAGCCGCAGGCGCCAGCTAGTACAGATATACGGGATGTAACTGACTAAGCGAAATCAATCGCTTTAAAGATGGTGATTCAGACTATCAAACTAGATAAATTTCTTTAAGGAACATTAAAATATTGCATTGGATGTAAACTGTAACTATGTAGTTTGACGGCACGGTGGGCTCATTGGCTGAGCGATCGGCTGCAGCGCTGCGTGTCGCGGGTTCGATTCCCATACGGAACAAACATTTGTATGGCCTACAAATAGTTGTTTCGGGTCTGGCTGTTTGTGTATGTGAGTTTAAATGTTTGTAAACGCACCCACGATACAGGAGAAATTCCTAGTGAGGGGCTACGTTTTTAAAAAAAAAAGTTTGAATTAAGAGTCTAAATTCATTTTTGGACCAGATTTTTAAGTTCTTATCCAGAGATATTATTTGCCCCAGCCGTCAGAGCAAGACAGCTGGATAGTTTTTGTATTTTAAATCTAATACTGGCCAGCATAAAGTTGTTAATATGAAAACAGAGTTTTGTAATCGATTAGGTGGACTATTTTAGAAATACTTTAACAGCTTAATCTTAGGCTGGATAAACTATAATAATATGTAACATTGAAAGGCTGGTGAATTTTCAGTTTTATGCCAATTCCAATAAGCATCACTTTGGCCCATATGGTTTAAAGAAACTAGATTTGTGATGAGAGGGAGTTTTGCATACTCCCAAGTATTACGTCAGTTCATAGAAAAAAATCTTATTTTCAGTCTAAAGAGCGCCGACTAGTCTACCAACTGAACAAACACGTGCTTCCATACTTGTATTGGCGAAGGCTGGTCAAAGGAAAGTGGGACGGACCGGGTTCAATACGAAAATTTATCAACCCTTTCAGGATGTAATACGAATAGCATGATAAGAGAGGAGCTCGTGGCTAAATAATAGCAGCCGCTCAGGTTGATCTTTACGTTAAGCCACGCTTGCCTAGGTTGGTCTGTGGATGGGTGACCACCCGTTACATACCGAGTTTCTTCACGCACGGAAAGCACGTTATGCTGTTGGTCCCGGCTGTCATTTGTAGATCATTGACAGTCGTTAGAGGTAGTCGGTGTCCCGAAAGTCTGACAACCAGTCTTACCAAGAGGTATCGTATTACCCAGTACTAACTGGGTTATGGAGGTCAGATAGCAGTCGCTCCATGTATTATACTGGTATTCAGCTGCATGTAAGACTGGAAGCCGACCCGAACATAGTTGGGAAAACGCTAAATGACGAATATCATGATCATCTGTCTAGGCTTTCCCCAGTCTTACCACATGCAGCTGCAGGCAGCTTTACACGGAGCTGCTGGCTATTTGACCTCCACAATTTTACTGGGTAACCCGGTAAGACTGGTGTCGAACTACCTCAATAAAAAACAACTGTTTATTTAATATAAATATTTTATTAAAACGTTTTTATACAACTTATAACTAATGATTTACAAGTAAATGGTATTTTTTGCGTGGCATGTATAAACTATTCTGTAACAGTATGTGATTCGTTGAAATGATTTTTGATTAAAACTTGTTTATACGTGATTCATAATTTAATGTATTTTGAAACAATTATACTGAAAATCCTTAAGTCATTAAGAAAGCATTCTTTCTGGAAAATACAAAGTACTAACTATAACTACTAGTATTATTTTTGTATTTCAAGCTCAAAGCCAAAGTCAACCTAGCGCACTGGACTCTCAACTCTCTGCGTTGAACCCAGCAGTGAAAGTCAAATGCACAGATAAAAACATATTTATTTCTCTTTTATGGTGGCTGATACGTAGTATTAGTGGTTTACTATAGTTTACTTTAAACCCATATGTTATAAAGTTCAGTTTACTTTACACAACCGCTTCAAATGAATTTTGCCTTTTTAAATTTTAGTAGTAGCTCTAAAATCAACTTATTTTGCGCAAACATAAGTGTTGATATTTCTTCAATCGAAAATACATACATAAAGATTTAAGGCCCTAAAATTGTACTTATTACTAAGAAATCAAATACTTAAAAAATATACATGATGTATTTACATAATATATTTAGCTTAAAGTAAATATACTTTTGGTTCGTTGTTTTGGTTAATAGTAATACTTTTTATTTACTTACCTACTTAAATATAAAAATGACTTGCCCAAATATGGGATCGATGACTTAAACAAAAACTGTGGTGGAGCCTGAACTACGGCCCTTCCACATTTATTTTACCTTTCCACATCTGATATAAACCTTAATCCAACGAAAATAAAGCTCATTGCTGTTTAAATCAGACGTATGATGACAATGAAAAGAAAATAATCGTCGTTAAAATATACGTAACATAAATTGAAGTTGAAAGCTGCCAGTCTGCATCTATAAACGTATTTATTTAACAAGAAATACGACAAAAGTGATTTGCTACATGAATATTATACCCCTGAAAGATGCAATGCAACAGCAACCGTATGTTCACGAAAATAAAGATCACTATAATTAATTTTTAAAGACTTGTCAGTGATAGCAACCTAAATACGACTGTATTGCTACCTACATAAGGATCTCATCATTTTCTTGCAATGATGTGATCTTTATGTTCGTAGCAATATACACTTTGACTTGCCCTGCTCATCATTAATTATAATCATTATACAACGTGTAAAAAAGGAGCAATAACATTTAAGGGGCATACAGCTAAGGTAATAATAAGCAGTCTTTGTGCATGTTCTCAGGTTCTCAAATACTATACTTTTAGAGAAAAAGAAAATTTTTTTTTTGCACGGACTCAACAACTTTGCGACAACCCTAAAATCAGCTGAGCTTTATTTCCAAGCTTGTTTAATTAGGTAGGTATCTCTACATCCAGTAAGTAGTAGGTAAGTTATTCCAGTACAGTAGGTAAGAATATTAGGAAAAAGTAATTTATGGAAAGTAGAATCATTGATTTTAATTATGATTCTTCCACAGTGTATTCTTTACTTGATATATGTGCCTACCTACAAGTATTAGTGCTCCTTTTTACCCGACTGCGCACCGCAAAGGAGGGTTATTTACACGTTGTAGAAATACTGTTAAGGTGGATATGCCAGCCCTCGTTTTCAACCATCAATCTTAAACTTTACTGGTATTTAAAGAAGAGAACTGTTCCTTATTCCCGTTAGTAATATCTGTGGCGCTCTGTCTCTTCCTGTTCATCGCGTTGCGCCGGACGCGGTACTTCTTCCTCGTCTTGACGAGGTAGACCGCGAGGGCTATCGCTATGAGGAGGGAAACTATGATGCTGGCGCCTAAGATAAGGGTCAGGTTGGTGTAGTGGAATGGGCCGTTTTCGGTTGAAGGTTCTAGCTGAAATGAGAACAGATTTTATTTATTAAAACTTTACGCACATGTATAAAGGCGGACTTAATGCCTTGAGCATTTTCTACCAGTCTACCTTAGCGAGATGTAGAGAGAAAACAAAGTAAATGCAGGGTGTATAACAGAAAGTTTTCAAAAAAACGGTTACAGATAAAATATAACGATCAGAACATCAGTGTCTCAGATACAGGACGGGAGAAATTAGCATTTAATTTATTTATATCACATTTTATTAATACATAAGTATTTCAAGTCATCCTACTAATATTATAAATGCGAATGTTTGTGAGGATGTATGTTACTCTTTCACGTCAAAACGGCTGAACGGATCTTGATGAAATTGGACATGGTCTGGAATAACACATGGGATACTTTTTTTCCGATATCACGCGGGTGGAACCGCGGGCGCCAGCTAGTACTTCATGTTATTTCTTTATTAAATCAATTTTATATTCATATCATCAATTTTTTTAAGTTATTTTAATTTTCTAATTTTTTTTTATATTGTAATATTAAAAAAATGTTATTTTATTTGTAAACTTTTGTTGTCACTGCTGAATGCTGCGTATATTTGGAACTGTCATACATACCAGCAGTTTTGTATTATTGCATAGTTCCTTTTAAGTTTTAGTGTGTATTGTTGTTGGTGTATGTCCATGTCCTCGTTCTTGCCGATGAAGTAAAATATCTACTTTATACTGACCATAAAGTTCCCATGCATGGTCCGCGAGTTCCCATCGCTGCACATCGCGCGCTCGGTCCAGTTGTACCAGTGCACCAGGCGGAGACCCTCGAACGCGCGAGGGGAACCGCATCTAGAAATAAGTAAACAGAAGTATAGCATTTCTGGTTACCGAAACCGCGGCCACAGTATCTCTTTCGAACAACCCGCAACCCCGGTTATGATAACCCTCTGATGTGTTTTAATACAGTATGTTAGTTTAAACGAGGGACGTATTCAAACTCACAATAGTGCATACTTACATGATACTAATAAAAATATGAACAAAAAAAAACACTAATAAATAAAAGACAGAACCATACCAAAAATTTCGCATAAGTCTCGCAACGTGTATACCTATACCCTTGCGCTAGCGATTTAATACTATCGCAGAACATGTGTGCGTGTCAATGATCTTTAGGTATAATCCATTTTCCCTTCATACTTTAAACCTGGCTTAGGACGCCTTTTCGGTAGAATCGGCGCGTAGGTATTTTGCCGCGTGATTTACTTCACTGTTTACAAGTTTACTTCTCTCGCGCTCAGTGTTCATGAATAATGTATTTTACTGGACAATTACGTCAGAAATTAAGGTTATAGGTTTTTTACATATTTGGGACGAGAATCGAATACTGAATACCCTCCCTCAATAAGTCCCTCGTTTAACCTAACACTGTATAATATCTATTAAGAAAATTACACAAAGGTTTTATAGTGGCTGTTTTGCTATAAAATGTATGAAGTGTGCAGGTATACTTTATCTACTGTTTTAAAATAGATTTTTTCTCAGTTTATTAATGTATGCGACTGAAAGACTTTGTATCTATGGTCATGAAAAAGATTTTTAAATATACTTATACATATATATCTACAAATACATATATTTTACCTGAGTTCCGCCAACAATCGCGAGTGCTTGGTGGCGTACATCTGAGGCAGCAGCTCGTCCACTATCCACTGCATGTCACAGTTGCACCTCCAGGGGTTGAACTGCAAGTTTACTCCCTCGCTGACTGCCGACCAGTCGAGCAGGCTCTTTGGTAAGTAGGTCAGGTTGTTCTTGCTTATGTCCAGCTGGAATTGATAAGATTTGAGTTAGTTTTCTTTGTCTTTATATATTATTAGCTTTCCTGCGCGGTTTACTCGCGTCTTTAGTTACTGCCTCGCTCCCGTGGGTACCTAGTAGCGTAATCTTGTATAGCCTATGTTACTTTCTAATAATGTAGCTTTCTATTGGTGAAAAAATGATTAAAAACGGTCCAGTAGTTATGGAGAATATTCGATGCATACTAACAAATCATTCCTTCTTAAAATATTGGTACTTATAGATTAAATTATGAATTCGAGAATATGAAAGTTAGAGCTCCATTTTAAGGGTTTTGCACAAAACTACCTAAGGCCCGTACCTAGATGCTGATAAGGGTATCACTGTATCAGTATCATTAGACACTATGCCTATTTACTTCTGTCTGTTTCTGTGACGTAGCTATTAAACCGCCAACCACACAGAATGCGTGCTACTAATGGTCTGTATAAGAGAAACGCATTTTTTCGCCGCTAGAGGCGTTGGTGTAGAGTGAGGTCCGTGAGGTCTTCAGAAATATCAGATGTCATACTGTTCGCGTTTTTAAAACGTATTTGAATAATAATTAACGATTGTGGTCAAGAATAATTCAAGATGGAGCCATTGTTAATTACTTGTGACTTGAAGATTTTTACTGAAAAGTTTTGGATCTAAATTGTGATACTTCGAGGAAGAATTTTTTTAAACGTTTCGTGTTAGCTAATTGTAAGGACAATATTGTAAATATGTATCTATAGTTAACACTATGTCGGAATACGAAATAAAATAAACTTTTAAAAGGTTTTTGATACTAAATAGAATGAATGACAGGGCTACTCTCCGGTGGCGCCATCTGGTGAGCTCAAAAACAATAGCCCTTTAAGATAAACCATAAATTAGTTTACAAACAATCTACGTAGCTACTTCACAATTTTTTAAGGACTTTAAGAGACCCAATACATTAAAACTCACCATGCACAACGATGTTCCATCAAAAGCTCCCGCTTTTATCTCTTCCAAGGACGGACAATTTGAAAGATAGAGAGAGAAACAATTTATATTACTCTCCGTCTCATCCAATCTCCCGACCACATTGCTAAACGCTTTCTCATCAACCACCCTCAAAGTTTTCATCTCATTCATATACAAACTCTTTACAGCAACTATGTTTTTAAAATAAACCGTTTCTATGGGGTTGCCATCAAAATGAAGTTCTTCTAAATTGGGAAGAAATTGAGTGCTAATTGTCTTTGGTATTTCGGTTATTAAATTGTAGGAGAGATCGAGAATGTAGAGGCTGGGTAGTTTCTTCTCTATGTTTAGTTCTTTTATTTGGTTGCCGCCGATGTTTAGCACCTGGAATTTAAAGGTTTAGATGTAAGTAATGTTAAGTTTAGAAAAAAAATATATATATGTGTTCTTGATTGATCGATGAAACGTGGAATACATACAGAAATTATGTGAGTGTGATAAGTAAAATATACCGCGATCAAAGTAAAATATACCGCGATCAAACATCGGTCAGCACAACAATATTTTATCTAAAATTTATTTAAATTTTATTTACAATCTACTAAGGACAGAGGGTTCAAATTCGCACGTCGTTCGTAAATACAGACATAGTACTTATTTGTTTTGAAAAGCTCTGGTTAGTCAAGGGTACTTACCTCCAAACTATCAAAATTCACTGCCTTCTCATCATACAAATCAGACAATCTATTGTATGAAAGATCGATGTACTTAATTCCATTAGGAAACTTAGGCCAGTGGTACAAAGTGTTAATCTTCAGTATGGCAATCTGCAGCGTCGGCGGCAGTGCAAAAACAAACGTTATATTGTTCTGTGCAAGGTTCAACTCTCTTAAATTCGTGCAGGTAAGAAAAGACTCTTCTTCTACTATTTCTATAATGTTGTTTGATAGATCCAAGAGTTCTCTGGAAAGACAAATAAATTATAAGATCACAAGGATATTTTTAAAGGGCGAGGCTAGACTAATTGAAGGTCGCTTAGAACTAAGGTAAGGATTACCGAAAAATAGCAAATGGATCCCCCCGAGGAGGCGAGAATGTTTTGTTGTTGAAAGAATTGGGACAATAATATTAAGTATGTCATTATTGCGTATGTTCTGCATGACGAGAACTTCGTGAAAGACGAGAAAGATAAACAAATCTAATATTGACTTGGCTCGCGAAGTTGTCTACATGTGAGATGTGGACTCAACGATCATTGTGCCGATTATCGATTCTAGGCTCCACCAGTGGCGGCGTAAGGGGGGGGCGGTGGGGGCGGTCCGCCCCGGGTGCCAAGCATCAAGGGGTGACAACGGAATGTGACACCCGGGCGGGAGGAAACGCCCGGGTGTCACCATTGTGACGATCGCCCAGAGGGCACGGTGGAGCACACAGTGGCGGTCTGCCCAGCGCGGGGCGGAGCACCGCCGTGCCCTCGTGGAGGCGATCGGCGGCGGCGATCTCTCGTGTCCGGCCCTGGTTCAGTCCATGGTCCGGAGCGAGATGGAATGGGAAGCGGTAACCTTCTTCTGCGAAGCAGTAATGCTAGCAAAGGAGGTGGCCGGGCATTTGAGGGAGAGAACCTCAAAACAACCCAGCCGCCACGGCATTCGCCCCGGGCGCCGGTTACCGCGAGACGACTCCCGGCCACCGTAGATGCAGGCCTGTGGACGGTGAGCAATGGGTAGCTCACCGTCCGTCCGTCTATTGACAACAGGCCGTGTCGACGGCGCGTTCGTGCTTCACGCGCGCCTCAAAGAGATGTTGGCAAGGCTTTCCAGAGACTCCGCCTGCCGGGGTTGCGGGTTGTTCGAAAGAGATACCGAGACGGCCCCAGAACGTAAAGGGCAATACAAGGAACATGGGTGGGTTTTAGTCAGTAAAAGTCTGACACGCCCCCCCCCCCCGCTCCGCCCAGAGCGGGGGAAGTTATTTGATGATTGCCCAACCAAAAAAAAGGCGTCTTTGAGTAACATAACTACATAAAAAACCCTAAAACTCCTCCTTTATATGAAGTCGGTTAAAAAGGACGGAATCGCGACAATGAAGAAGCCATCAAATTGAAAACGATGAAGAAAAGCTGTATGACACTACTCGTTTCGATGTTGCTACATTATGTTGTTTAATACTTGACTAAAACCAATACGTGATGATTTGAGGGTTAGAATTGTTAAAGCGGGAAGTGAATCCTATTGAAGCAGAGTCGGCCCAGTAGATACTGTCCAAAGATCTGGATATAAAACAAAAAAAAAATCCAACATTTCTATTCAGAATGGTTTTATTAAACGTTACCAAAAACAGAAAAAATACTAAGAAAATGGGTGATAACTCTCCCATAAAAAAATAAATGATGCTGTTTTTGACAGAGTTTCGTCAACGGATTTAATTCATGGTGGAAACTAAATCCCTAAGTGTCTGAACATAACGAATTCTAAAGGCCTACTTTCCTGTTTTGAAAAATGGAAAATCTTGAAATGGATGGAAGCTGCAAAAATCTATCGACCATGAACAACAAAATGTTGTGACTAAGAAAAAAGAAGTGGAGTGCCATTTTGAGTCGCCTTTTAGCTGTTTTTCTCTTCCTGGCACGCTAAAATCTTCCTCTTAGAGGGGATTTCATTAGACAAAAGAGAGTTTTTTTAGTTAATCTATTGTCAAAATATGACCTAGTGCTAAAAGAGCACATGCAAAAGTGAACGGGTAGATTCTTTTTGTCCATTTAAAGACATTCAAAATCAGTTCAATATTTCGGAATTATTTTCGATAGTACTCCAGACATATTACATGTAGATCAGATGAGTTATCAGATATGTTCATAATGAGGGCAATTAAGTTGCAGTGAACGAATGTTTTCTAGGTTTCTTCCCTACAGCTGGAAAGACTGCAGTCAAACTTGTTGGGCACAAGGATATAATAACGCTGCAACCACGGCAAGAACTGTGGTGAAAATAATGGTGGTGTACAAGCAATAATTTAAGAACAAGCTGAAAACGTTGTTTATGCTTTGTATCAATTGCTATGGTGAACTCTTCCGGGAAAGTTAGTTCAAGTGTAACATATTTCGGAATAGTAGAAGCGAGATAACTCGTTCTTTTCGTCATCCACATATTGATGAGAATTTCTAATGAAAATTGCTGGTGTTTTGGGGAAAATGTCTAGTAGAGACTACATGGAGTGCTCATCACGATGCTGTTAAATCACTAAGGAATATTTTGAGAAACTTGTATAAACACTCAAAGACATGTGTGACGCTAGCAGCAGCAAAGAAAACGTTGATACAAGAGATGCAGCATCTACACAGGTTTTTTTAAGCAATTGTGTTCCAGTGGCTTCTTGTAAAAGAAGTTTCTCAAAATTTTAGTAAATAAAATCTTACTTAAGATGTGCAAGGACCCAAACATGACCTACCAGTCTTTCCATATTGTCCATGGAAGAGAACCGAACAGTAAATTTTGATATATATTTTAGCAAAATAAACTCACACAATCGCGTTTAGTATTTGTCGTTTTATTTTGAGGGTGTTCAATAGAAAGTCGCCCCGGGTGCCAACCCATGCTACGCCGCCACTGGGCTCCACTTTCTCGGAGGAAGCTAGCTACACTATTAAGTAGGTCTGCTGTTTATTACCCGTTTTTTTTTTTAGTTTTAAATTGTTGAATGTGTTCTATTTTGTGGTTGAAATAATTACTATTTAAGTGATAACATCCCTTAAAATAAACAAATACTTAAATTATTATAAAATTAAACTTATGGTATCCAAACAGCTTATCTCAAATTCTTATTTAAATTAAAGCTCATCGGAAGCGCTTGTCACTTGACTGAGAGGACTAGTTGTGTCAATGTCACATATACCAAATATTAGTTTATTTTTTGCCTAGATTATCAGTGTAACACAAACTAAACTGTATACAAATCTGATAAGACACAGAATGAGAAAGAGCTACCTAAGTATGTTTCTACAAATACCTACCCATGTTTATTTAGAACGATATGTGTTATCTTTAAGCACCAATATCGCGGTACTCCTGGCTGACCAAGTTCTATTTGTTTAAAATACAGACTAACGGTTTAATAATGTTGGCGTACAGACTACGTTGTCAATAATGATAAAAATACAAAAATAATTATTGTCAGGTTAAACCGAAGAAAAACATAGTTTTATATATCGCTGCGTCTGACTATTTGGTGCCAAAGAATAAAATAAATCTTTTATTATAACATTCAAATTGTACAAAGGTACCATAAAGCGATACTGCTTTGGGTTCCGAACCCATACAAAAGCGCCCATTGTCCTTTAAGTTTAATATTATGAAGAATTAAAAAAAGGTCAGAGGTCTGATTTCTGCGCTACAATCATCTAAATTGCAGAATACCTGACTGTTTGATTCAATTGTTTTGCAACAGCGATAAACCTGAAGCCCGTCATAGTTTCGTAGGCGGTACGACTAGATAGATACCAACAATATAATGTTGCCCATTCATACTGTAAAACTATTAAACTAAACTTTGAGGCCTTCTTCTTCTTCTTTCTTTATGTGGGCCCCGCTTCTTGGGGGGGTCCGGTTTCCTCACTTAGTCCTTGCAGTGGACCATTGTGCGTAAACTTTGAGGCCTCTTCATTATTTGATTTGATCGACAACCAAAAGTTAAGCCAAGTTAACCTTTAAAGCTTTTAGCGTGTGTAGTCGAAACTAAAGAATATAAAGTCAGTGCTATAAGAAAAAAAAACAAATTGCATTGAAAAATCAAAATGGCGGATTTTGATTTTTCAATGCAATTTGTTTTTTTTTCATATAGCACTGACTGTCAATGTCATTCAAGGACTTAAAGACCCCTCCCGTGGCAAAACAATGGTCTATTGGTCGGTTTGAAAAAGATACCGCGGTTGAAAGAACTATGCTGCATGCAAAAATTGTTTTGAACGCAGATTTTACGTATAAAGCACACTCCTGCAATGAGCGTTAAACAACTGGGGTGGGAGGGATTTAGCACAGAGCACGGCTCATCGGTTGCTGCTGCCATATGGTGCATGATGGCATTGTCAACCTTTTTCTATACAAACGAATCACGCGTGTCATCATTTACTCGCACAAATGGGGCTTATAGAAACTCTCACTTTTGGCACGATATTGAAACGGTTAGCTTGCGTTGTCCCAAAGCTGGGCAAAGACCCCTCCCCTAGCTCACCGTCCATCCGTCTATTGACGACAGGCCGTGTCGACGGCGCGTTAGTGTTTCACGCGCGCCTCAAAGAGATGTCAGCAAAGCAGAGGGGCCTGCCAGGGTTGCGGGTTGTTCGAAAGAGATACCACGGCCCCGGAACATGAAAGGCTTTAGGAAGTACTGCTGTCTTGAGACGTTATCTTTCAGTCGGCGATCCAGTGCTCTATGGGATTTAGTAACTTAAAAAGATTTACTTACAGGCTGTTATTAGCAGGAAACGAGTCCTTGGTAATAGATCTGATTCGGTTGTCATTCAAATTCAACCGTTTTAGTCGCGCCAAATTCTCAACATCGCTTCTTTGGAGTAACAGGTCGAATATTCCATTCTTGCTGACATCCAGGTCTTCAAGCGCAGTCATAGGCTGCAGCGCATCCAGGGGGACCTTCTTCAAATTATTGCTTTGTAAACTAAGCCTTTTTAGATGCCGAAGGTGTTTGAAATCTAAAGGATTGAAATCCGTTAACTTATTATGTGACAGATCTAAATCTTCTAAGCCTTCGATTTTCGTAAATAGGTCGGGTGTGATTTCGGTCAGTTCGTTGTGCGAGAATGACAGCACTTTCAAATTTGGAACGTCATTAAAAGGATCTGGCCAGTACGCTGTTATGGCGTTGTTTATGAATTTCAGTGTTTCCACTTGCGAATTTGGCGGCAACCTGAAAAAAGTTGAAAAAAACACTGTTATTAATCCTTATATCCTTAATATTATAAAAGCGAAAGTGAGTTAGTTTGTTACCTCTTCACGCTTTAATGGCTAAACCGATTTCGATGAATTTTGGTACAGAGATAGTTGGGAACCAGGAGACGGACATAGGCTTTAGGATTATTTTTTTTTAAGTTGGATGTGCGGGAGAAAGAGGCAAGAAAAGGGAAAACTTAGCGTTGCTATTACAAATCAATAAGGCGCAAGGGGAACTGTGTTACCCCGAATTTAACGCGAGCGAAGTCGCGGGCAAAAGCTAGTTATTATTATAATTTACCTCGTTGGTCTAGTGGTCGTAAGTGTTACTGCCGAGTTTACATAATATAGTTTCGATTGCCAGGTTGGGCATAGTGTTATTGGGTTTTCCATCAGGAATTTTACAATAGTAGCCTGGAAATTGGATTTATGTCTTAGTAAACGGCAATAGGCTCGCCCCATGTCCATCTGGATTGAGAGATCTTAACACTTGCGAAAAGGAGTGAGATTTATAGGAAACTAGCTTTTGCTCGCGGCTTCGCTCGCGTTAAATTCGGGGTAACACAACTGTGTTAAAGGAAAGAGGAACTCCTCTTTCCTGTAGTTTTTGCCCTTGCGCCTTATTTATTGTAATAGCAAAGTTAAGTTTTCCCTTTTCTTCCCTCTTTCTCCCTCATTTCTCACTTAAAAAAATAGCTTATGTCCGTCTCCAGGGTCCCAACTATCTCTGTACCAAAATTCATCAAAATCGGTTAAGCCTTTTAGGCGTGAATACGTAACAAATATACAAACAAACTCACTTTCGCTTTTATACTTTTAGTAAGGATTTTATAAAAAATAACAAAAACTTAAACCATGGACCACAAATTTCTAAAACTTAAAGTAATCAGATTGCGGGGTTTGATGATAAAATACTGTAATTATTAACAGCTTCCACACAAACTACCTACATAAATCTTAATCAGAGCAACAATTTAACTCCTCAAGGCTATTCAATTAATTCGGCCTATCGGCTGTTTCTACAACTTTAAAAGACTTTTTCCCATATTTACGTGGGAAAACTCCAGGACCTCTAGTTTGTTTAAGATGATGATGACATTCATCCGGACTTAAACACTGTTCCTAAGAGATTTTACGATCAATTTCAATCTTGACAGCACATGATTACGGCTGATTCGACGACAAGGTTCCATGCTGATCGTTCTGTAATGGGCTGAAAGATCAATCTACACGTCCTTATTAGTATCTGGTCCTTGGGTAGACCGGTATCAAGCTCTTTTTCGTTGTGCCTCGCTAAGGTTGAATGTTTACCAAGGTCAAAGTCTATAAGTCTATGTGGTGAATGTTTTTGTTACAGCAGAAAGCCAATCCTATTGTAACGAAAATAAAGACCACTGTGGTCTTTACAGTGATGCAATAAAATCTGTATTTTGCGATAACTACCCTAGTCACCTTTATGCTTATTGCGATACGGTTCATTTCAGAGATATTAATATCTGTCAAAGGACTGTAGCTGTCGTCGGTAAATATTGGGAATTCTTATCATAAGTAGGAAAAACATTTGAGATCGCCTATAGATGCCTACTTTTCAGAGTATGTCCATTCCAGGGGATTAATTGATTCGTGGTAAATTAAACAGTACCTAGCTACAGTTAAACACTAGTTATCATGCGTAAGTAGATATTGCGTATAGTTACACAATTGATTACATAATTAATATTTTTATCTCACGCGTATTTGGTCAGGCATTATGAACGGAAACCGCAAATACGAAAAATAAACAACTTTCATTTGTTTTTCGAAAAGTAATAGGAATTTACCATAATTAATTAAACATTCATGGTTATTTTGCAAATATATAAATACACATTATAATTATGCCTAATTTTCAATTGAACATCTCAAGTTATAGCTTTTAATGCGGACGGTAAGGGTAGTGATGATGGCTGCACCTCAGAATCATACACAGCCAGGTATTCCTCAGGGATCTCATGTAGGACCACCTTTATTCATTCTTTTCATTACGAAATATACAAAAAAATGATTAGTTGATTTCTGAAAGCACAGAACTCAACAATTTTCTTCTGAAATTATCTTTTGACTGAAGTATAAAAGCAATTAGAACACCTTCTGATTAGGTAGGTACAGTTTCAGGGCAAGTTGGATAGACTGAGTGTGAGCACAATTAGATGTCGTAAAACATCAAGAAATGTAAGAAAATAAAATTCACCAAAAAAAGGAATGTAACATGACACAGCATTAAAACCTTAAGATGTTGACCACAACTTGAAGAAGTGGATTCAATTCAATTTGATAAAAAGCTAAGTTTTGTCTATTACTTATTCTGTGGTTTAGAGTGGAACATATTAATAAAATTACACATTGGTGTCGATTTTGTCGTCACAAGCTAAACTAAAACTACTCTAAAAATCACTTAAATGTAGTTTATTCCATAGACTTAGACCAAACTGACCACATAAAATATTATCCCACACCATTTTAGTTGCGATTAAAGTTAGTCCGATTTAGCTTGACAACCACTATTTATGGCGAACAACGTCATTGTCAGAATAGAGAGATTGCGATTTTCTTTTATTTGAGTAAATAAACTATGTAGGTATAACTAATGTTGTCAAACTATAATACCTATAGTTAAGTTGTGTCCCTTCAATCAATTTCAGAATAGCAAACGTCATTTGACAGAAAATACCACATTTTAGCGATTTTTAGAGTTGTTTTAGTTTTGTTTGTAACGACAGAATCGACAGTTTTACATTTCTTTTAAACCGTATTAATCTCAAATTACACCTTATTAAACTTGCAAACTAGAACTAGGTAGCTTTAATGTAGGTAGGCGCCTAAACTAAGATACGGCAAGGCGGCCATTTCCCGCCGCGGATGATTCGCAAAACAAACGCAGGTGACACGGTTTAGGCTTGATTGATGTGACAGCCGGCGAATCTTGAGACAACGCGGGATAATGACCTCATTACACACCTAGTTACAGAAAGGATTTTGAGGGATGTCTGCTAATCTTGGTTTTGGAAGCATAATCTATTTTCTTGTATCTGTTTGAAGGCAGACAGGCGGCACTCGTTAATTTACTTCTCTAGTTGTTTCCATTAACTGGGCTAACTTTGATCAGCATCTGAAGTTATTGTTGCAGCTGTACAAGATTGTAAGACTATCTATTGTATAATTGTAATGCCCATGGTAGAACTATGTAATTTAATTGACTCGACGGTTGCCCTGGTGGTTGAGAGATTGCCATGTTCTCATGGTGGCGTGTGTGTCTTGTCATTCAGTTCCCTTCAAAATGGTTGAGTTGAATGTGGCTGATATATGCGTCATATTCGTGAACGGGCACTGTCAGTTGTGACTTTTCATCTATTAGCTGCCAACTCTTGTTTTTGCTTTTACTCAGGACGCTTTTAATGTGCACGTTTTTCTACATCGTTCTCACATGTATTGTATAATCTCATCATGAAGGATGTAGGTATCCATGATTTTGTAAAAATATTATGATTTAAAAGAGTGTCCATGGAGTTTCTTGCCCATTATTCTCTATCTATAGAGATCAACGCTTTGGAATGGGCAACTACAGTACTTTCACAAGTTATTATGTCTTGTGACTGGGACTGTAGCAGCATCTTTTTTTTGTTTTCATGCCATTCAAAAGTGCCTGTAATGGTCTAATTGAAATAAATGCTTTGAGTTTGAAACTTATGCCCAGGAAAATGTTTTGAGGAAAGCTTTGAGTATGAATGTTGGGTATAAGAGTAGGTAGAGGAAGATCAAAGAATGGATGGATTGACTGTGTGAAGGATGATATTATGATAAGAAAGGAGGTCTCTTGTGAGATGACCAGTAATAGAGTATGGAAGAAGAAGACATGTTGTGCCGATTCTAAATAATTTTCGATAAGGACAGGAGAATGATGGTGATGGTTTTAGAGGTTACAAGTTTCATTTGAACTTGTAACCTCAGGAGTAGATCTACGCGGCTGTTTAGTCTTGTTACCCAAAGCAATGGACCTCTCTATTTATAAATTTCAGAAAGGTTAGCGGCATAGCGGGTGCTGGGACTTCGGGAAAATGGTGATTTTTATCTTATAGGTAACTTTTGTCAAGTTTATTTAAATCCATGTTTCTTATTGATGTATTATATTCCAATTTTAAAAATAACAACTTTATACTAGTGTAAAATAAAATGAACTCAGAATTACTATTTAAGCACTTAGAACTAATAAAAAAATCATGAAGATGCGCATTTTTAAAGTCGTTTTCCCAAAAACAATATTGTTTACATGTTTGTTTGACAGTATTGTTTAACAATATTGTTTATGATTTGTTTAATTATTACAATCAACATTATCTGCAGAATAGACCGTCAACCACCTTTTTTAAATTTAAGTCTGATCTTTTTTGTTTTAAGCACTTGACAGCAAATATATCGATCTTAACTTTATATTTACACCTTTATTTAACAAATAAAAACCTTTGAATTTAACTATATTGAAATCTCGCATTAGATAGATGGGTCAGATAAGTTCTATTTCAAACTTTTCCTGATATAATGATATCGTATCTGATAACAACACTGTCGCGGCTTCGCTTACATAAAGGCTAACATTGTCAACAATTTAACTTAAGTTAGATTTTAATTTGAAGACGTGCTCAAGGTTGCATCCAAAGAATAGCGTTAAGTCTACAGTTACCCAAGTTTGAGCTCTCGGCAGGGCCGGATTAACCATCTCGGGGCCCCTAGGCACAGCTCGTTTCCCCCCTCCCCCTTTTTCACACCAAAACAACGCAATTTGGAAATTTTTACTGTTTACATTACGAAATAGAATGACGGTACCATCATTATCACCAACAGACTTTAGTCATTTCTTCCTTCCTTCAAGAGAAAAAAGTTTCACTTTTACCACACAAACCCAATTTTTTTCATTTTTTTATTGGGAGTGCTGGGCCCCTGGTCATAGTGGGCCCCTAGGCACTGGCCTAAAGTGCCTTATGGATAATACGGCACTGGCTCTCGGTGGGGCACGGCAAAATTCTTAGTTTTGAGTGGGAAACTTGATAATGGTACTCCTCTCTGTAGTCAGTAGGGAATATAAGTGTGTCGTGACACTATAAATTTGTGGTACGGCAAAAAGAACTACTTAACTTGAATTCCTATATCGCGCAAGCAATTTATCCGTGAGTTATGAGAAATCCAAATTCAAATCCGAATTAAGAAAATCCATATCGAAAAACCCAACAACAACTGGCGGGCTTCCCCGGTTAAGTAGACGACAACCTCCTACAGCCAGATGCCATTGGTAAAAAAAAAAACTGTCGGGCAGTGGCCCATCAGACACGACACTCGTCTGATCGCAGGATCTCTGTTCTTCATACCTCTTAAAGTATTAAATATATAACAACCATGAACCGTGATAGTTAGACCATTGACATTTTTACAGATAATAAATTTCTGTTGCCGATAAAACAACAAATACAAAAAAAACCAGAATGAAATAAATATTTAATCACACACAAGAAACATGACCATTTTGCTTTTGCCCGCGGCTTCGCTCGCGTTAAATTCGGTATAACACAGTACCTGCTACCTGCAGTTTTTGCCCTTGCGCCTTATTGATCATCATTCAAAATAGCTACTAAAAGTTACTACAGAAAACTACGCGATAAAAATAAGTCAGAACTGGAAGTGACTTATGGCAAAACTGCACTAATGAATAAAAGCACCTTCTGTATGGCCAAAATAATATTTAATAAATTACCTGAAGAAATTAAAACGTTAAACTTGGACAATTTCAAAAAAGAATTATTTAAAATTTTAATAAATAAATGCTACTATTCACTAAAGGACTATCTAGACGACAATTGTATAATTACTGCCTCAGAAAACCGTACCTTACCTCACCTATTCTGACGCTATTTTATAGTTAGTATTTTTTTTATTTTGTTTGACATTAGTATTAACATGACATGTAACTTATTCTTTTTGACATCTATTGAAATTGATTATATTTTAAAATTTTATTTATTTGAATCAAATGTGATAATAAGATAAGAAAAAATAGTGTCATGTTCATCAAATATATTTGTACGCCTCTGGGCAAAACATAGAGGATCTACTTACCTACCTATCTGTAACATCTCACACTATGTAACTTGACCTATGTTTACAAATAAGGTATTCTGATTCTGATTTGTAATAGCAACGCTAAGTTTTCCCTTTTCTTCCCTCGTTCTCCCTCATATCCCACTTTTTGTATGTCCGTCTCCTGGTTCCCAACTATCTTTGTACCAAAAATCATCAAAATCGGTTTAGCCATTACAGCGTGAAGAGGTAACAAACAAACAAACTCACTTTCGCTTTTATAATATTAGTAAGGAAGGACAGAGCCCGACTTGCACTTGGCCCGTTTATTTTTATTTTAGTTTTTTTTTCAGAATGATTTACTGAATACGTGGTAATCATTTTATCGTCGCTGTCCACCTTGTATAAGAACAAATTTTATTATTTGACAAGACAGGTACGTTTCATTTCATTCAATCATATGTGTGACTCGTGTCGTTGTAGCAACATCTGTGTGACTCGTCTTTTAGTTTTTATTTTGTTTTTGCAATATTTTTTTTTTTTTTTTTTTTACTATTGTATAGATTCTTTTCTACCTATTCGTTGTGAATGAGTGGACATGGTTGGCCTTGTAGATTATTATTATAATTATTACTTAGACGCTTGTTAACTTTTGTTAACGTATTATTTTATTTTACTTTTTGTAAAGTAAGCAATGACTTATTGTCGAGCCTACGCTGTCCTCTCATACTTAAGTGCTAACGCTGTAACAACAACAACATTGTAAAACTAAATGATTTTAAAAGAGTAACCATGGAGTTTCTTGCTGGTTCTTCTCCATAGGAAACGACCAACCCGAACCGTGCATCTTTTCTCGACGTTTTAAAAGTAGGCCTATGTAAAATAAAAATATTTTGATTTTGATTTTTTGATTTTAAATGCTGAGATTATTGGCAATTAAAGCAGATTAACAACGATTTATAACAACAAAATGCATGCCCTTTAGTAACATCAAGTGTTAGCATGTTGCCCCGTTCTGACCTTTGTTGTTAGGCTTCGTCTCTCTCATTAAGAAATAACAGGTTAAATAAATGACAACAGTAATTAATACTAACGACCTTGAGTTCTTGAACGACCCTGCTAAAGATTGGTTGGTTTCTTCTAAATTGAGAACTCTCCGGAATAGTCTTAAAATTAACATGTCTCTGTTGACATGGGATGTGCTGCTACTAAAGGGAAAGCGCCATTACGAAATATTCAAAGTAACAACATCTCGTTTTAAAGCTTACGTTTCCTTAGAAATTGGTGCAGGCAAAATATAGCGTCCACAAAATAATGGCTGTCAGAGAAATTCGTAATTTTCACCAATGCATTACGCCAACTGGCAACCGTAACCGCAACCGACGTGCGTATGGCAGATCATGTATGAATGTATACGGGGGAAAAGGAGTAAGAGTGGTAGGAGGTGCAGAAGGGCCTGCCAGAGCCACTGAATGCTGGGGTTGCGGGTTGTTCGAAAGAAATGCCGCGGCCCCAGAACATAAAGGGCAATAGAAGGGGTTGGGTTTTAGTCAGTACAAATCTGACACTGCCCTCGCTCCGCTCAGAGCTGGAAAAGTTATTTAATGATTTCACATTCGCAAAAAAAGATCGTAGCAGGTGACGCTCTGGAAAATGGCGCTGGCTCTGGAATATTTATGTGTGTACTAGCTTTTATACGCGGCTTTGTTCGCGTTAAATTCGGGGTAACACAGTTTTCCTTTCCTGATCTGCAGGTACCTGCTAGGTACCTGTAGTTTTTGCCCTTGCGCCTTATTTATTGTAATAGCAAAGCTAAGTTTTCCCTTTCCTTCCCTCTTTCTCCCTACTATTTCACTTTAAAAAAAATAGCCTATGTCCGTCTTTAGGGTCCCAACTATCTCTGTACCAAAATTCATCAAATTCAAAATCGGTTTAGCCGTTTAGGCGTGAAAACTTAAAAAACAAACTCCCTTTCGCTTTTATAATATTAGATAGTAAGGAAGTAAGGATGCTACGACCGACTCGCACTTGGGGGGTTTTAATTTTCTTATACAATTAATTTCACTCTCATATAAAATTTACTTTTCAAAGAACCAGGTAAAGTAGTACTTGGAATCAAGGAATAACATTAACTTAGCTGGTCAGGGCCGGTCTTGTTACAAAGTCACCCCCATTAAAGAATCACAAACACTATGTCACAACAAGAGATTAGAAGCCACTCGAATAAGTGATAATAGTGTAACACATCGTTGAGTATCGATAAAATTGCAGTTAGTATGAAATTGACTATGCAATTACTTATCAGAATTTTCTTGACTAGTAATACTAGTTGATTCAACTCGATTGAGGACCACTGTGAATGTAGCGGATGAGAATGTTGAGATATGTGTGGAGTGACAAGAATGTATAAAGTAAGGAATGAGTATATTACAGGAAATTTGAAAGTTGCTCCTGTTACTGAAAAATTTAAAGGGAGTCGTTTGTCTTGGTATGGACATGTAATGAGGAGGGACGAAGCACATGTGACTAAAAGAGTCATGGATCTGAATGTTGAAGTAAGGAGAGCGAGAGGAAGGCCAAAGAAAAGATGGATGGATTGTGTAAGGAATGATATGAAGGAGAAAGGAGTAAATGATGCCGTGACGTCTGATAGGGGAGAATTTCAGAAAAAAACGTGTTGAGCCGACCCCAAATAGAATGGGACAAGGGCAGGAAAATGATGATAAGGACGACTGTGAATGGCTATAAGAGGACAGGAAGACCAAGGAAAGGATGGATAGACTGAGTGAAGATGATACGGTACAGACAGGTACACTAATGGAGAAAATCTGGCCAAGAGCGTGTCAGACTCCGACAGGCACCGAGTGCTCCGTACAAACCGACGTAGACGGCCATATCTTTTTACTGCGTAAACTTAGAGGGTTGATTTTTTCACAGCAAAGAGACCACAGATTTAAGTGTATGGTTTTATTTTCAACTCGATATCTCCACGCGTTTTTTAGATAAAGGGTCTTGACTGACAGACAGACGGACAACAAAGTGATACAATAAGGGTTCCGTTTTTCCTTTTGAGGTACTGAACCCTAAAAATAGGAGAAGACGTCATGCTGTGCCGACTACTACACAATTGGAAGAAGGGCAAAAAAATTTTGACCTCTCGATCTTTATCGTGTGGTTATTGACTAACCTGGTCTCAGAGTTTCTATGCTGACTTGGCTTACATGCCGTAGAGAAATATCTCACTATGCTGGCTTCCTCACGATGTTTCCCTCACCGAAGCAAGTGATAATTGGACAATGCGCACATGAATTCGATTAATCAGAGGTGCGTGTCTTGGGTTCGAACTAGGGACCTTTGACTTGTCTGACGGTCACACCACTAGGCTATCACTACTGTTAAAATAATGTTGACAGTCTATTTAAATAATTTGTATGGAAGCAATAAGTACAAAGAATTTAACTTCGTATTTCGTCGAGCCGTGCATTTTCATAAAGGCGTCACCCTTTTCTTTGTAATCTAATCGTAAATGGGCGATATCAAATTATTGTGTTTATTGTTTGTGAGAGTTTACCGAGAAATCGCTTATTTTTATGATAGACTACTCCTATACCTTGTTCAAGAGGTGGGGAAAACCAAAAGAAAACTGTCAAAAGTAGAGAGATTTGAAAAAAAACCTGCACTCGGCATTGGATGGGTTAAGGTTGAAGAAGTTCTCTTCTTCTTCAGAGAGAGAGAGAAAAGAGCAGATATATTATGTAACCTCTTCAGGACATCTTATCTTATAACGCCAGTTGTACTACAACTATTTAACTCATCGAATGTCGATTTTATGTTCTGCACCTCTAAAGGAAAAATCGGAACCTTTAGAAAGACGAAGAACCCAAAGTGATCCTACACTTTGTTGTCGGTCTTTCTGTCTGTCTGTCAATACTCTTTATCTTGAGAAAGCGTAGAGGTATGGAGTTGAAATTAGAAGCATATACTCAAGTCTACGGTCCCTTGGTGCTGTAAAATCAACCCTCTTAGTCTACACGCAGTCAAAAGATATGACCGTTTATGTCGCACATTTGAACGGAACCTGCGCTAGGCGAGTCCGACTCACATTTGGGCGGATTTTTTTCTTTCAATACCTTCATACATAGTGTAACCCCGTGGTTACTACGAATTTTATTGTCATCAACCGGCAAGTACTCACCGTCTTGATACGGTTTTCCGTAAACGAGCTCAAGCAAACAAAGATTAAGATAGTCGACGAGTAAACAAAATTTCAATGCCCTTTAATATATTGTATATACCTAGTGTAGTTTTATTATAGTTGTAGCGAACAGCGATAAGCAGTCAAGGTGAAAACAAAATAATGCATAGTCAGGGTCAGGAGTGTCTAAGACTCTAGGAATATTCATTATCAGATTAACACTTGTCCCACATAGAGTAAAGGCTTTCCCTAGTACCATGTTGCCCTGGTATACACGAGTATCAACCACGATCTTCTGAAGAAGTGTAATGGAGGAAAAAAATCAAAGAAATTGGAGGAGTACGAGAACCTTCGAGCTAGACTTCCACGAAAAGGATTGCCACAACAGCAAACAACAGAAAAAAATGGGAGGAAGGAGGGGAGGCCTTTGCCCAGCAGTGAGATACATCTGGCTCATAATAAATAAATAACGAGAACCGAGGCCAAAGAAAAGATGGATGGATTGTGTAAGGAATGATATGAAGGAAAAGGAGTAAATGATGTGACGTCTGATAGGGGAGAATGGAAGAAGAAAACGTGTTGCGCCGACCCCAAAAAGAAAAGGACAAGGGCAGGAAAATGATGATGATGATGAAATAACGAGAACCTTAAATCTTATATATAAAATTCTCGTGTCATAATTTTAGTTGTCATACTCCTCCGAAACGGCTTCACCGATTTTTATGAAATTTTGAATGTAGGTATATTCGGTAGGTCTGTCTTACAGAGAATCGGTCGAAATTTATTTTCTTTTTATTTTCGCTGGGGGTGAAACCGCTAGGCACAAAAAGTATTATTATATAAAACTTAAATATTTAGAGAATGGTGAATCGTGTGGAATTTAAACGCCATAGCACGTTCGCGCTTTGTAAAGATACGTCGATAATTAAATTAAAAACACTCGTTTCACTTAAATTACCTTTATCATTGAAATCGAAAATTATGTATTCACTATGGTTTCATTCAGCTAAAATGCTTTAAGATAATTTTACGTTTTTACGTTGCGTTTACGCTGAGCAATCGTGTTAGGATCTAGAAATATTTTGAAATATTATCTCAAAATAATTTTGTTTGTGGTTGCTTGAAACTTTTCCGAGTATGAAGTAGCTAGATCCCTATCAGGTAACTTCCGTCGTTATAATTCCCGGTATCCTAAATGACATCACTTACCCGACCAAAGGACTAAACAGATTTTTATCAGCATGCCTGATTCGAACTTACGACTGGTCTTAGAAATTGTCGCTGCGCTATTTGGGACATTGACCTAACGTTGGAGACCGATTACGCCCACACTCGTTACTGCTAGAAGCATTCCGGATTAACTGAATTTGGGAGAAGATTAACGGCTCTAATGAAACTTGCTGGACTAAATATTTTAGACAAATAAAACAGTTACTTACTTGCCCAATGTAGACAGTCCCAATCCGTCGAATGTCGCCGATATCTTCAATCCATTTGGATTCAAAGGCCAGGCGATCTTGTCTAAGTCAGAAACATTTTCAAGCCTATCAAACTCAGAACACTGAACGTACAACACTATATGTGTTCCGTCGATATCGGGAATTTCACTGCACGTACAAACATCACATAACTTAATAAGTCTTAACACTTCTTCGTCAAAAACTTCTTGGTAAACGTCTTGAGCACTTCCATTTTCGAATATTAAAAAAAGAAACGTCAAGAAAATAAGGGCGCGCATTTTTACTTTTTAAAAACGATGACACAAGCCCATCTGCGTTCGACTCGTAATCGCGGTGGAATGATAAGTTTCCCTATCGTTGTCTTATCGGCATCGCGGCTGTGTGTGTACATTGCTGAAAATGACGCACACTTAGATAATAGGAGATTAATACGAACTCTATGTGATTCATGGTCCTTATAGTATGGAAGCTACCGGGTCCTTTGAGGAAAGGTATTTGTAACATGTTAAAACTTTAAACATTGACGTCTCGAGTCTCGGTACTTAGTCGATATCACAGTGGTTCCGAGTTAACTAGAATAACAGATGATCTGGTTGGTAGATCAGATATTTAAGCTGTTTCTTGTGTTTATTTATGTGCAGTGAATGAAATTGGAATAAAAAAGAACGTCTTTAAGTATAAAAGTTATAGAACATAACTTTGATACCCAGATCTACTCTAGTATTTGGCGATTAATACTTTTCGCGTTGCTAGGTTCCACACAGAAGGAAATCCAGATAGCAGTCTTAATAATCTTAACTGTTATCATTGAATTAAGTAGAAACACAGATCACGATTCACTTATTTAAAGAAAACATATAATTTAAATGCTCACTGAACTAAAACAAACGATATTATATTGCTTAGAGGCACGTATGTAACTAATGGGCGAAGCACGGCAACTAGTTGATAATGTTGATTTCCGTAGGTAGTCAGTAACTATCCGTAGGTAAGCGTATTATGATAGAATAATACGAGGCATCGCGGTCGTAGGCTGCCGTAATTCGAGATACATTGACCACAATGACTTGACCAAGGAAAGATTGCGATATTATAATGTGGCACCATTCAAGAGATAGGTGTTCTGTTTTTAAATTTCGATTGTTAAGTTGTTCGATGTTAAGTAATTTAAAAAAAAAAACAACAATTTTAAAATTAGAATTGACAATAAGAAGTAAACATTATGTTTTATTCGTTTTTGTTTTTAATCTTAGTATCATAATTGTCCTGCCGGGGTTGCGGCTTGTTCGAAAGAGATACCGCGGCCCTGGAAAATAAAGGGCAAAAGAACGAACATGGATAGATTTTAGTGAGTAAAAGTCTGACACTACCTTCCGCTTCGCCCAGCGTGGGAGAAGTTATTTGAAAATATTCCATCCAAAAAAAAGTATCATTAAAGCACTTTGGTTTTAACTAATTATGTTTTGAGGATAATAGTATCTATTTATTTTATTGTTATTAGTCTTAATGTTTGATATAATTGTACCTAATATGCTTTGATGTTTGTAATTTTGGTTTCATAAACCATGTTAACCAAATAAATAAGAATACAAAATAATGTTACATACCACAGTTAATAAAACCTATTTAAACTAATCTTCCCTAAATAATCTGCGAAACGTATTTTAAGATATTAAATATAGCAAATAACATCTAACAGTGTTCTCTCATAAATGCAACCCACAGTCGATTTTGGTGTCATTATAAACCTTGAAAAAGTCTAGACTAGAAAAAGGTCAAGGCTACCTACCTATTTAGTATAATTATTGCTCGTATTCGCGAGGAAGTAATAGCTAAATAATAACAGCTGCTAGGGTTGATCTTTCGGTTAAGGCGCGCTTGCTTAGGTTGGTCAGTGATAGGGGACCATCCGTTACATGCAGAGTTTCCTCCGTGCCTCTGAAAGCACGTTAAGCCGTTGGTGCCGGCTGTCATTTGTAGATCTTTGGCAGTCTTTACAGGTGAGTGTCCCGAAAGTCTGACAAGGTCTGATAGGCTGTTGCTCCGTGTTAAATACTGGTATTCAGCAGCATCCAGATAGACTGGAAGCCCCGATACGATTGACGCGGCTTCGCCCACCATAACTCACAAGAGAAGAATGTATAAATCATTCTTCATTCCATTATCCCAATTTATTAAAGGTCTGCTTAGGATGTCTACTTCCTTCATCCACCTGTATTACTCGTCATCTCCGCAGTAACCTCTATTCTAGCTATTTCATCCTAAACACAGTCAATCCATCGTTTCTCTGGTCTTCCACAGTCATATTCAAAAGTAGAACAAATTTTCGTCATTCCTCTGCATCGCATGCTCTTTTTAGACCGGTATAAAATCCTATATCCCAACTCAGATCATGGTCTACCCGCGTGCCTAATTTTACCGAAATCCGTTCAGCCGTTAAAGCGTAAAAAGACAAACAGATTAACTTTTGCATTGTTACTATGTTCATTAAAATGTTTTTGATTACAACTTCTTTATCGTGTGGTTATAGTGCCTACAACCTAGTGTCAGTTTCTTTGCCTTCCATGAGCCTCTGGTTTGGCTAATATGCCGTTGTGAAATAGCTCTCTGGTTTGCTGGTTTCCTCAATATATTTCCGTCACCGACGCAAGTGGTAATTAAACAATACGCGTCAGACTTTTACCGTCTAAATCCCACCCATGTTCCTTCTTTTGCCCTTAATGACCCGGGGCCGCGGTATCTCTTTCCAACAACCCGCAACCCCGGCAGGTAGTGGCCCTGGCAGGCCCTTCTGCTTTACTGACATCTCTTTGAGGCGCACGTGGAACACGAACGCACCGTCGACACGGTCTGTCGTCCGTGAGCTAACCATTGCTCACCGTCCACAGACCCGCGTCTACGGAGGCTGGAAGTCGGAGGCCTTTTTTTTTTTTTTTTTTTTTTTTCGGGTGGGAAATCATCCAATGACTTCCCCCGCTCTGGGCGGAGCGGGAGGGCATGTCAGACTTGTACTGACTAAAACCCACCCATGTTCCTTCTATTGCCCTTTACGTTCCGAGGCCGCGGTATCTCTTTCGAACAACCCGCAACCCCGGCAGGCGGAGGCTCTGGCAAGCCCCTCTGCTTTGCTGACTCTCTTTGAGGCGCGCGTGAAACACGAACGCGCCGTCGACACGGCCTGTCGTCAATCGACGGACGGACGGTGAACTACCCATTGCTCACCGCCCACAGGCCCGCATCTACGGTGGCCGGAAGTCGTCTCGCGGCGCCCGGCGCCATGGGCGTCTCCCGCGGCGGCTGGGTTGGGCAGATGTTCTCTCCCTCAAACGCCCGGCCACCTCCTTTGCTAGCATTACTGCTTCGCAGAAGGTGGTGACCGCTTCCCATTCCCTCTCGCTCCGGACCATGGCCTGAACCAGGGCCGGACGCGAGAGATCGCCGCCGCCGATCGCCTCCACGAGGGCACGGCGGTGCTCCGCCCAAGCTGGGCAGACCGCCACTGTGTGCTCCACCGTGTCCTCCGGGCGATCGTCACAATGGTGACACCCGGGCGCTTCCTCCCGCCCGATGATGTGCAGGAACCTCCCGAAACTTCCGTGTCCGGTGAGGACCTGCGTCAGGCGGTAGGTGAGGACGCCATGACGCCTCTCCAGCCACTCCTCAAAGAGGGGACTTACCGCCGCTATTGTGGCGTGCCCTAAGTCGGAGGCCTTGGGTTCAAACTCGGGACTTATGATTTAATAGTACGACAGTCACACCACTAGACTCTCACTGCTTTTCAACTTTGATAACAACTAAAAACAATCAACACTGTAGTAATACGACGATTGCGAAAACATTTGGAAAAACTGGGTCAACCGGCAGGGCCAGGAAAATGTTGCCTTACTGATATTTGGCCGGGCAGTATATAAATGGGCTAACGACGAATAAATGATGCATTTTTATATGCAAATACGCCTCACCGATTTTAATGAGGCTACAAAAGGATAGGCTAGTAAGCAGTTATGTATTGTAATAAAATTGTGGTTTATTTTCGTTTGTATTGTAAAGGGGATGTTTCGTTTTCATTCGATGTTGTTTAAAATCTAGTGAACTTGAGTATTTAGAACACTAGCCGTGCCCAGCGGTTGCACCCGGTGCTCAGCTCCTTTTTTCGAGAGGGCCACACTTATCATTCAGGGGTATGAAAAATGTATTACGACCGATTTTCAGACCTACCGAATATTTCTTTATATTTCGGCAAAGCCGTTTCGCAGGAGCATAGCACGAAAATTTTATAAATTTAAGATATAAATTGTCTGTTTTAAAGATATCGACACCTCTGGGCTCAAAGGTCGTAAAGGACGTTTTGGCGAAAATGACTTTTTGATGCAGTTTTACTCATTTTTAGGGTTCCGTAGTCAACTAGGAACCCTTATAGTTTCGCCATGTCTGTCTGTCCGTCCGTCCGTCCGTCCGTCCTCGCTTAATCTCTGTGACCGTTAGCACTAGAAAGCTGAAATTTGGTACCAATATGTATATCAATCACGCCGACAAAGTGGTAAAATAAAAATTGAAAAAAAATGTTTTATTAGGGTAGCCACCCTATATGTAAAGTGGGAAGTGATTTTTTTTTAAATTTCAACCCGAACGTGTGATATATTGTTGGAAAGGTATTTAAAAATGAATAGGGGTTTGCTAAAATCATTTTTTGATAATGTCAATAATTTCGGAAATAATCGCTCCAAAAGTAAAAAACAATGTGTCCCCCCCCCTCTAACTTTTGAACCATAAGTTTAGAAAATATGAAAAAAATCTGGAAAGTAGAACTTTATAAGGACTTTCTATGAAAATTATTTTGAACTTGATTGACACAACAGTTTTTGTACAAAAAAGACAAAAAGTTGTATTTTGTACAACTTTTTGTCTTTTTTGTACAAAAACTGTTGGAGCGCCTGCCGCGGAGCGTGCAACATTGCACGCTCCTCCACCTTTAAACTCATAAGTGGGAACACTTATTGTGACGGCCGGGAAACTACGGAACCCTACACTGAGCGTGGCCCGACACGCTCTTGGCCGGTTTTTTTTAATTCTCTATCGATCTGTATATTCCGTTTTACGAAATTCGCACAAAAAATGCCTTTACGACCCACATATTTTGAGACGTTAAACAAAATGTACCGTTAAAATATGGAAGTAAATAACACTCAGTTACCAGAGCGAAATCATTTTGGTAGTAAAGCAAAATAAAAAACAACTTTTGGGGTTAAAATACATTAAAAATGTCAATTGTCCTTTACCTCCTTATGTGGTTAATTAAATCATTTTAAAAATTTGGTTGTAAAGGACATCGTCTTTGCAAATTGTCCTTTACACCCTTACAAGTTAAAATAATGGAACATAAGTGACCTTTACTACCTAGTTTCTTTTCAACTTAAGTGAGAAATTGTCCCATAAATCCTAGAATATTCAGAAACAAAGAATTTAATCTCAACCTACCAACTTAAAATTAAACAAAATTATTAACTCACGATCTCGTAAAATGTAGGTAGGTATTAATAAATCGATTATCATCAAAATTACAAGGATGTTTGAAGTTTTGGTATTTTCTTCAACCCCTACCTTATTAAAATGATTCTAATACATTCAACATACAATAAATAATAATAACACATACATGGCTCATGAGGGTGCTAGAGTTGTATAAAGTTGATGCAATTCTGCGCACCTTCCTGATCTCGTGTATGAGGCAATGGAGTACAGTCCTTCGCTATCCAGGATGTCGCCACATTCAGAGAAATTGTAAACCGATAAGGATAGAGTGAGGTATATTCCAGGGCGATAATTTGAGTCCACTTTGGTTATGCTTAGCTTTGAATCCTCTAAGCACGCTGCTGGAGAATTCAGGTCTGGGCTATCGATTGAGGAGAGGGTGGTCACGTTATATCTCACCTTTTTACATTTCGATCGATCGATTTGCAGCTGATGGAGCTACTGAAGGTAACTGAAACAGGATGGAATTTGGTGTGGACAAATGTGCGGTCATGTATGTAAAGCGAGGGGAAATTGTGGAATCTGTGGGAACCAAGCTCTCAGATTCCATAAACCTCTCAGCAACCGAAACCTACAAGTATTTGGGGATGTCGGAAGCGCTGGGCATCAATGTTGCTGACATGAAGCAATCATTGAAGGAGCGCTTCTTTGGCCGCCTATTGATATATTGATAAAAGATTATTAAAAGTATTTAATAGTCTTTTATCAGGCGAAAACAAGGTGCGTGCTTTCAACGGTTGGGTCATGCCGGTTTCGATGTACTCTTTCGGCATACTCAAATGGACTCAAAAAGAACTGGACGCCCTGGATAGGAAGGTCCGTACATTGTTAACGGCATTTCGTATGCATCACCCACGTTCTTCGGTTATGAGACGGTATATCCCGCGGAGTTGAGGAGGTCGAGGTTTTTTAAATACCAAGTTTCTCCACAACCGCGAGATATGTAGTCTCAGGGAATATTTCCTAGAAACCGACGTGGGAATGCATTGGGGGATGTGGTTGCAGTGGACAAAGGCCTCACCCCGCGCTCCTTGGCCAAAGAGAACTGGCGCAAACCTGTAGTACTTGACACTAACGACCGCAGGGAGGTATGGCAGAGTAAGGAGCTTCACGGACGCTTTTTCCGGGCCCTACATGGACCCGATGTAGATCAATCAGCGTCCGTAGCTTGGCTACGTTACGGCGTTACGGGGATCTCTTTGGAGAAACTGAAGGTTTTGTCTGTGCAATTATGGATGAAGTCATGATGACAAATAACTACCGGAGATTTATTGTGAAGGACGGCACGGTTGACATATTTCGGGCATGCCACCGTCCGGGTGAATCAATTCGACACATTATCTCCGGTTGTTCTCATCTAGCTAACGGAGAGTACTTGCATAGACACAACCTTGTAGCCAGGATTATCCATCAGCAACTTGCTCTACAATATAACCTTGTGAAATCGGAAGTGCCGTACTACAGGTATGAGCCCGACCCAGTTCTTGAACATGGCAATATCATATTGTACTGGGATCGATCCATCATCACTGACAGGCCTATTGTTGCCAACAAGCCTGATATAGTAGTGGTGGATCGATCAGAGCGGCGCGCAATGATTGTTGACATAACAGTCCCGCATGATGAGAACCTCGTGAAAGCCGAAAAAGATAAGCAAATCAAGTATATTGACTTGGCTCGCGAGGTTGTCGACATGTGGGATGTAGACTCAGCGATCATTGTGCCGATAGTCGTATCTGCCAATGGCTTAATTGCTAAGAGCCTCGACCTATACCTGAGGAGGCTCTCGTTAGGCAGCTGGATCAAGGGCTTGATACAGAAAGCGGTACTCCTGGACACGGCTCGTATTATTAGGAGGTTCCTTTCTCTGGAGCCCTGACTGCCGGTAACTTGGATCCTGTTCCCGATACCGGTGGGCTACTCTTTTTATATTTTTAAATATTTAAAAATTATATTGTATGTAAAAAAAAACAATAAATGAACATAAAAAATTATTATAAATACATACAATTACGTGATCCATTTAATTATTAAGTTTAATTATCAATTTAACCTTTTAAAATACCTTAGCGGGTGATCTTTTAGAACCTAAAAAATACTGCACTTGTCCATTATTTCCTTACTTTGATTAATTTTGCACAGTAAAGTAGATTTACGCCCTAAGCTAAAATCATAAGATGAAAATTTTAGGGGTGTAAAGGACATTTATTTTTAAATTTGTGGTTGTAAAGGAAATCTATCTCGATAAATAAAGCATTAGGGTCAAATTGTAATACTGCCCAAGAGAGTACTATGAATTCTAAGCACTTTAACAATGTTTCATTTAAATAGCTCAAGAAACAAAAAAGTTAGAGTAAAAATAAGTTTTTTTTTTTCGTTTTTTGCTTCTCCTGAAAAGTTGCATTTTGTCCTTTACGACCTTTGAGCCCAGAGGTGTCGATATGTCAAATTACTTATGAAGATAATGTCTATTTCGGCTCTGAGGACCAAAACATAATCAGTCAAATTTTATTATTTTTAGTCGTATCAGATAAAAAAGATTATTTGTTAACGAGAAATATTTTAGAAAAATATTATTTAAAGGTACAATTTGATACTTTCTGGTAAACAAAATAAAAAAAAAAACAAATTACTAAAAATATATTTTTTATTAAAATATTTAATAACAGTAAAATACGTAATAATAATATTAAACAAATAAACAAGTTTTTTATACTTTACAAGACTTCTGTGTTTCGACATTTTAAACTTAGTTTCTTACGCCTTAGAATACATAATCATAAAATTGTGGCCCCTATAAACTCATTTATTTTACACACAATACAGACTGAATAAGTATATTATGCGATAGACAAGTAACGTATATTTATTAGTTGTTAACCCCTCTACGCTTAATCAGTCACATGATATTATTGCCATCGGAAAACCGACTTTAGGCAAGACTCTGAAGTCTTACTTTTATGCAAAACAACATTTTGATAAAGTTTAATAAGTACAAACCCAAATATATTGTAACCTAAAACAAATGCAATCAATCAAAATAACGAACTAAAACATTTTAGAAATACAGTATTTAAAAACTTATTTTATTTCCGATAGCTGCTAGTTGAAAAGCAACCGTATATTGACGAGGATTAATATCACTATCATTTTGACAGACTTGTCAGTCACAGCAAATTAATAACAACCATATTGCTAAAACCATAAAGATCAGTGTAATTTGACAGCGATGCAAGGGCGTTGGTAAAATTGACAACATTGAAATGATTTTAACCATCTTCAAAGTTTTTAGACAAATTCTTAAAAAAAAAAAACATTCTAAAAATGGAATGTCCTATTTTAAAAGTACTCACAAACAATTGTTTTTTTTTTTAATTTTCGCCCCGCACTAGGAATTTCTCGAGTATCGTGGGCGCGTTTACAAACATTTAAACTCACATACACAAACAGCCAGACCCGGAAAACTACCTGCCGGTCACACAAATATTTTTGTTCCATGCGGGGATCGAACCCGCGACACGCGGCGCAGCAGCCGATCGCTTAACTACTTCGCCAACCGTGCAGTCAAAATATTCTGTGGCTATGTGATAAATGCGATGCTCTTAAAACTATAAGAGTTACTCAACAAGCGAAAATATTTGGCCAATAAATGTATCGATGACATCAGAGGCGTATTTCTAAAGTGGGTCTTAAAATATTCGTACAAGGTTGGAATGGAGCTTTTTCAGGTTATTTATAAGTCTTTAAAACAATCCACTTTAGCTAGTATTTCAGATATTTCATCAAATCATGATGAGCTCAAAGAAAACAAGCACGATTATCTCCCGAATTCTAAAACGCCACATAACTTTAAAACGTTTTTAAAAGTATTTCTGTCTCTACAATTTTCTTTGTTTTATTATTTTTAAACGTTGCCCTACACTAGGAATTTCTCCTGTATCGTGGGTGCGTTTACAAAGATTTAAACTTACAAGCACAAACAGCCAGACACGAAACAACTATCTGTAGGTCATACAAATATTTGTTCCGTGCAGGAATCGAACCCGCGACACGAAGCGCAGCAGTCGATCGAACTTGCAGACATCCAAGAGCCATAAGGGCAACTTAATATGTTGTGTTGGCCGGTTCTTGTTAACAAAACTATTTCCCTTGCAGTTGGCTGCTAAATTCATTGAACTAATGTAATGTAATATCCATTTTATGTAGGTACTTTTAAAAATGATTGAACAATTAAATACAAATTCAGTGATCAATTCGGTATAATTACTGAAAAATATTATGCAGTATAACGTATTAGTTTATTCTTAAAAAATATTCAAATTAATTATTTTACGAAATGCTTACGAATCTAGTTAAAAACATGACTGATACAAATGACCTGTGGATGACTGGACTGATGGACCTATCATTAACAAAAGAAATTGGTCCTCTGAATCCGTTAAAATGTACAGGGAAACATATTAAATTATTATTTTAATTAATTGACACTTTATGAATGTGATGAAAGAAAATTTCTACAGTCCATATTTATTGCATATTAAAAATATAAACTTTAATCGGGACTAACGATACTGTCACCTTGACGTTTAATAACATCTGTCAAAGAATATGACAACTTCAAGTGTAGTGCAAGATCCGCACCAAAAAAAGCTTTCTCTGAATTTAGGAATTGTTTTGAGGAGTTATTTATTTGTCAGGTGATAAACACAAGGAAAGGGTAAATACTGAGACAAAAAAGAAGCAGAATAAAAGAAAAGGTAAGATTTCGAAGTAGCATAATATCCACCCCTTTTTTATAGCTTAAGTTGTTTCAGCATAATTTAATAAGCTTTGCATTATTTTTAAAGCAACACTCTTCATTGACGTCGTTGATAAAATCAAAGAAGAATGGCAAATTCGTGTTGTATAAATAAACAATCATTTATAAAAACGCATTGCATAAAGACTTGCCATTCTTCTTATAAGTATTTCGATAGACTATGTATAGTGTATGTATAGGTAGACTAGATTAGAACAAGTATACCGGCTTCCCTTCAGAGGGCGTCGTGTTCCTTCAGCAGATAGTGGCCCACAAGCCTCTTCTGAATGTCTGTTACCCCGCCGTAGATCTGCGTGCCTCTTGCGTCCCTGGGAGAGAAATGAGAATTAGAAACATCATCTTCAATGTTGCCAAAACTTCAAAAATCAGATCCATCACTCTTTTAGGGACGAAGCACATGTGACTAAAAGAGTGATGGATTTGAATGTTGAAGGACGGAGAGCGAGAGGAAGTCCAAAGAAAAGATGGATGAATTGTGTAAGGAATGATATGGAGGAGGAAGGAGTAAATGATGCCGTGACGTCTGATGACGTCTGACGGGAGAACGGAAGAAGGAAACGAGTTGCGCCGACCCCAAAAAGAATGGGACATTAGCAAGAAAATGATGATGATCTTCAATGTTGCTAGAAGACGTCCACTGATGAACATTGCATGCAGTGGATTCCAGCTTTCACATGCACATTAGTGAACTTATAATACACCCCACTACATTGAGTTAGAGAGAACGGGACGTGTTTTTTCGCGCAATTCCAGTGACTAGTAAATTACATAATCAGTTTGTAATATTCTCAATGCAGGAACGTGAAGTGAAAGGAAGTCAATCGTTCTTCAACGACCTTTTCTTCTCACTTTTTTTTTTTCAGCAGAAAGTTCAACTTTAAGTCTATACCTTTTACTTGAGATATGGCCGTAGATTGAACCTCTATTCGGTGGGATTTCAAAAACAAATTTGCATTGCTACGTGTTTATTAGCTAGTTCTTTGTTGGCTTACCTATAATGTCTTTCAGCGTCATAATTGACAGACAGACCGCGTCCGCCGAGGATCTGAACGCAGTGGTCTGCGACGGCGGTGGCGTTCCGTCCCGCCAAGTACTTGGCCATCGCACTGTTCTTAGTGCTGACGTCGACAGCTGCCCGGTAGGTCGCGAGACGAGCTGTCTCCACCAACATTACCATTTCTGTTAGACGGTCCTGGGAAAATGTTTAATATTTTATATTTTTTTCTTCTCTCTTAAGCTGTCGCCCCATAATTATATGAGACTTGAATAGACAATCAAGAATAAAAACAACAACGCGTCAAATTCAAAACTCACAAGAGATGCGATCTACGGCTAACACGCTTTCGGGTGTCAAATAATAGGGTTTTTGTTTTTTTTTTTTTTGGGAATGGTTAATCATCAAATAGCTTCCCCCACTCGGACACTGGCAAAGCGGGAGGAGTGCCAGACTTTTGCTGACTAAAACCTTCCTTCTTTTGCCCTTTATGTTCTGTTCTTCCACGGTATCTCTTTCGAACAACCCCCAACCCCGGATACTTTAAGGCTGAAGCTGCTATAAAGGGACACCCACCGCGTCTCTACGCGCATCCTTCGCGGACACAGGATTATCACCTGGTCTCATATGGCAGGGCGACACTGCACTTCCTCAATTACTCTGTATCGAAAGTCATTTTCATAAGTTTTTCTTCAAGCGTGCTTGCGGCTTGTTTAACACAGCATTGTGGTCTGAAGAAGTCTTTACGTGTACCCGCTCTGGCGGGCCCCGCGGGTGTCCGTTTAACGCAATCCCCCTATTCCCCTATCCCTACTTTGGCGCGTATGTTTTCAATAAGAGCTTGTGTTAATATACCTTTACAGATGCTAATCTGGACAGCGGTTTCCCAAAAGCTACCCTTTTCTTAGCGTAGGAGATTGCAGTATCGAGTGCTGATTGGGCAATACCTGTGTTGAAAAAAAAACAAAAACAACATTAGAAATCGCATAAAACAAGTAGAATATGAACTGATTACAGGTGCCTTCCTTTAAACTGCTTAATCTCCGGCTTTGCTAACGTGGAATGTTCAGACCAATACAATCCGCCTTTTTTTTGCAAATGGGAAATCATCAAATAATTTCCACCGCTCTGGGCGGAGCGGGGAGGAGTAACACTTTTACTGACTAAAACCCGCCCGTTCTTTCTTTTGCCCTTTATGTTCCGGGGCCGCGGTATCTCTTTCGAACAACGCGCAACTCCAGCAGGCTACAATTTCCCTAGGGAAGTGATTTTTTGCCAAAGCTGGGGATAAATGGGAGAATGCTCCCGAATGTTTCTTTGGTCACAGGTGCGAATACCATGGGATTTTAGCCAGAAAGAGTAACCACGAAGCCATTACTACACGTGTCTGGCTTTCTTTCGGCTTATGAAAAGAAAAGAAAATAAGTTTATTTGCATATGCAAAGAAAGAAAACAAAAAGAGAATAAAATCATTTTTCACTTAAGTCTAAACAGAAAAAAGAGATTATGCCGATCGGTGTAAACATCAAATTTACTATAGCACATTTATTTAGCTGAATCACGTTTCGGGTCGGTAAAAACATGCTGACCTAGACATATCCGAATTCCTTCCACTCCTGTCAGGAAGGATGGAAAATATCCTTGAAGAAAACTTAGGTAAGTCAAACGTATTATGCCTGATTTTGTAGATGACATCATTATTTTTAAGTCGAGAGTTCACAGGCATGGTTGACAGGTTTGTTTCGGGCTAGCTCTTCCCATAGTCAAATCATCTCTGTCCATAGACAAGATTAAGGTCAGGAGTGCGCCCGTTTACACAGTATCTGATGGACGATACTGAAAGCGCTTAACTCTTAGCCATTTTTGGACTGACCGAAGATAGATTGCCATCGACACGCTAAGATTTACAAAAAACAAGTGCGAGTTGCACCGAGGGTTCCTTACAAAGTTGCGACATTTTTTGACTGCGTACACTTAGATGGTTGATTTTTTCACAGCTCCAAGGGACCACAGTATTAAGTATATGGTTTTAATTTCAACTCGATACCTCTACGCGTTCCCGAGATAAAGGGTCTAGGCAGTCAGTCAGAGGGACAAAAGAGTGAACGTACCGACAGCATGCGCCGCGATGCCTATACGGGCCTGGTCCAGCTGCTCCATGGCGATGCGGAACCCCTCGCCGGGCTCGCCCACGATGTAGTCCCGCGGGATGCGCACCTCTTCCAGGGTGACTGGACACGCGGTCGCCGCCCTGAGGGTTTCGCTTCAAATCTATTTTATAAGCCCCTTTTATTTCCTGGCTTGATTTTATGGTATGGATTGGATGCAGTGTACCTACATAAACAATTTTATTTTCACAAGTTTCTTTAGGTCAAATCATCAAGCAACTAAATTTGAATCACTTCTCCCCGATTGAACAGAATATTGCATTTTCGTTTTATTTTAATTACAATGCATGTTTAGCTAAGTGGCGTTATTCTAAATCCAATATGGCGAACTACCAAAGATACTATATCTCTCCCAAATATACTAAGATACCCGCATTAGTTATGTTCCTTGCACCCGCATGATATGGGAATCATTTCAAGGATTTGGTTAAAATTTAAAAAATATAAAAAAAAAACGTTCACTAACGGGAAGCTACATTATCACAGAGGATCCATAAACGTTCCAGTAGGTTATTTCCGTACATAACGGGAGCAAAACCGCGAGTAAAACCTAGCTCATCAATACAACGCTACATTATTTTAATTGACATTGGGGTTCATTATTAATAGCTAGTTTAATGTACTTAGGTATTATTTTTTATAAATTAAGTGCAGTGTTGAGTGTGATAGTATTTAAAATTTACGCTTAAAATTATGACTATTCAGTTGTACATAATCTCAAATGGAATGCTAATGACAAAAAAATAAATAAATTATAAGTAAGTCCAGAACCCAACCGAATGCATTATGATGACTAATTAAATTATACCATTACCATCTTTACTGTACATTTATTATAAGCAGTCGATAGTTTTATTTTTTGTTAAAAAATGTTTTGTGTTTTTTCTTTTAATGCGGACAGTTTAGACAGACACTACGAAGGAGTATGGACCAATAGAATTAAGTACCAGGGCCACCATAGTACATATACTTGGTATTTTTCGTACTAGGAACACCTAGTCTTCATCTACCTATCCTTTTCCCAATTATGTTAGGGTCTACTTCCAGTCTTACCGGATTCAGCTGACTACTGTGATTTCCATGGAGTGAATGTATATATGACCTCCACAACCCATTAGCAACTGGGTAATACAATATTACTTGGCAAGACTAGTTGTCAAACTTTTGAGACACTGACTACTTATCTATAGTAACGACTGTAAAAGATCTACAAATGACAGCCGGGACCAACAGTTTAACGTGCTTTTCGAGGCACGGAGGAAACTCTGTATGTATCGTGTGGTCACCCATCCACGGACCAACCTAGGCAAGCGAGCGGCTGTTTTTATTTAGCAATGAGTTCCTCACACACACTTACACCACACCTAGGAGCACCTATGATAGTTTAAAAAAAATAACTTTACATCGCACCTGTTATCCCCGAAAGGTGACGCAAAAGTATTTAATAGTACCTAAACCCATATTTCGCTAGTTTATAATAATATGTTTTAGTCCCATGTAATTGGACACGAGCATATTTCCAGCAACCGGGTACCAATCCAGACTCTCCGTAGAGTCTAGATTTGGACTGCTACTGAAAAATTCTTGATGGAAAATACAAATAACACTTTGCAACCGGCAATCGAGCCCAGGACGCCATGCTCTGTAGTTGTGCTTGTTACGACTAGACTAACGAAGCAGTCAGAAAATACTTGTTCCAAATACGTGTTCCGAGTACGGTAGTACTCTGAGTATTCTGACGGATTTATTCAGGTTCAAATAATCTCACGTACTATCGTTATCTTATGGACCTCCGAACACGTATCTAATACCATGATTGTTTAATTACATAAAATATATATAGAGTAACAAATTAACTTACAGAAACTAACTTAACTATAAATTCTGTTTCCAAAAAAAAATTGTTTGTATTTTTAAACGCATTTTGTATCTTGTTGTAAAATACAGAAAATATGTGTAAAACTGAATAAAAAAATTATGAACTATAACACACTATAACTAGGATACGATTTTGTTTGTTAGTAAGTTCCTCTCTTTGGAGTCCGGTAGCTTTGAACCTTATTTTTTATTTTTGGGTTTGGAAACCATCAAACATTTTTTCCCGCTGTGGGCGGAGCGGATGTCCATCCATGTCCCTTCATTTGTCCTTTGTGTTTGTTAAGTAAATTATTTTGTGAAGAAATAATAAACTTTAAAATACCGCCAAATATGTAAGTAAAAGCCAAGAAGATAATTCAAAAATGTTATTATTATAAAACTTCGTTTGTTGATAATACCCATATTAATTGTGTTAAGCAAATATATATGATTAATGACCACTCCAAATTGTATTGCATGCAGTGTTAACATGTGTACTTGCAATAGTTTTCAATACATACCTTACACTCATGATGCGTTCCTTCTTCCCTCTGAAAACACCGTCAGTTTCCATGGGGATCAGGAAACCTAAGAAGATATACAGTTCAAATAATTAAAGTTTAAAAAAACACATGAGATTGCATAAAAAATCCAGTACGCCATCTTTAGGAGTCCGCCATATTGGATTTATAATTTTGGTTTCTTTTTCTTTACATAGTTACTGATGAAACTAACAAAAACGTGTTAAATACTACTAGACACAAATGGATATTCTGGTCCATATTCACCAAAAGCTGAGATCTTGGTTATTATGGAAAGCGATCCCGAGAAATTCAATATAAGAGAGATATCCCGTGAGATAAAAGAGGTGTGAGTAATAAAACACAAATGAATGTTGCCCTGTTACAACGGAATATGGTTGCGTTTCCCTACTTTTATTGTCAGTGATTTTTGGGACCTATTAAAGCTCAGGGAATATAAGTAAATAGGGTAGTTAAGTAAGTTGTGCACTGTCGAAAACCCGGGATTTCATTTTTAATTTTATTCAAACAAGCCGATTCCAAACTTTGTTAGACAAAAAAGCATCCAATTATCTCATCTCTAGTTGTCAGGTATAAATTCTTTTACTTAAAATTCAGGTAGCTACCGCCGTATCGGCTGTATCAATGATACGGGACCTCGGCGTGTAGAGGAAAATAATATCCACAACCTTAAATTTTTATTGATATGATATGATTGATATGGAGATTTTTAAATAAATTAATAACAAATAAATGATTAACATAATGATTCACTTTGTACCCAGCTAAGTAACTCAATGTTCAATCTCACTTCGTTATCGCAATCTCAAGTTAAGGTAATACAGGTCAGGATGCAATCGAACTAATATTGCAAAAAAAAATATCGTTTTTGCCTCGCCACACTTGAGCAGGGTCCAACTAGGGGCAGACAGGGCTCCAATAGGGCTAGCAACAGATAAATCTGAATCTATTAACAGTCAACTTACAAGCAAGTCCCTTATGCCTGAGTTCGGGGTCGATGGTAGCAAAAGTGACAAGGGCTTTGCCCTCAATGGCATTGGTGACCCAGGTCTTCTTGCCATTCAGGACCCAGTAGTCCCCATCCAGCGTAGCTGTTGTCTGTATGCCAGCGACGTCGGTACCCGCGCCTGTAAAGAACAATCATATCGCTTAAGCATTTAAAAAACAAAAAAAAACGGTACTCTACACTATGAATTTCTACTGTATTGTGGGTGTGTTTACAAATATTTAAACTCATGTACACAAACAGCCAGACCCAGAACAACTTGTCATACAAATATTTGTTTCGTGCGGGAATCGAACCAGCAACACGTAGCGCAACAGTCAATCGCTCAGCAAATGCGCCAACCGTGCCGTCGTTGTAATATTATATTCTAAGTATTTTTTTTGGAATTAAGATTTGTCGCTTTCAGTTGTATCCATGAGTTCCTGTGATGTGCAAGCAGCAGGTTACGCAGACAGGATGTCAACCATCAACCAAAGCACAAATCCACACTTCGTTGCTGCTACTGAGAAATTCCTGGTAGATAAATCCAATAAAAAATTACTCGACCCGAGCACTGAACGCCCCGTCCGTCCCGATTGCAACCAAAATACCAACGATGTACTCATGTACGATGTTACGTTAGCATTCATTTTTATTTGTTTCTGAGTTGATGTCACAATATGAATGTGACAAATATTTTACTTCATCAGGTGACTCCGATAAGAGTAAAACTAATTAGTCCGCATTGTTATCTAGTAGTAATTAATAAACGACCATTATTTAACTTCATGATTGATTAGTCAAGTTCGAGGACCGGTTCAATGTTCTGAGGACGAGATCGGGCTATTGAGTTATCTGCAATTAATAGCAGCCTTTGTGCGCTATTAATAAGAGCGATTTTCGTAGTTCAATTGTTCCTTCTGAGTTCTGACGTTTAATTTAATAGTGCGTTCATTGAATCTTGCGTTCAATTCAATCGCTCATATTATGTAATTGCACTGCGATTGTACTTTATTATGAAAACAAGGTGCGTTCAAACGAATGAGACTTTAATATTTGAACCAAAAAACTTTTTTGCAAAAAAAATAACCAGCCATATCTTTTGACTGTGTAGACTAAGGCCCGGCGCCCATTATCGGCATCGGCAAGGAAAAGGATCCTTCGGCATCCTACATGCAAGCGCACACTGTCGGAAATTATGCTTAGGGATGACGAGGCGTCCTTAGGCATGCCGCACCGTCCTGTAGCTTGCCGAAGCGTCTCATATCGTATTACCTCGATTGTGTTGTGTGTGAGTCAAATGATGCCGGCGGCGTACCGAAGGATGCCGAAGCATCCCGAAGCATTCTCAAGGCTGCCGATACAGCAGCCTCAAGCATACCGAGGCGGTATTTTTGTTATTACGACCACATATAATGGAAATTTCTACTTTATTGCCATTATGTTAATGTATACTTATTGCTATTTGCCACCTAAAATCCTCAGTCGTGCCGATGCCGATAATGGGCGCCGGGCCTTAAAAGGTTGATTTTATCACAGCTCTAAGAGATCGCAGACTTAAGTATGTATTATGGTTTTAATTTCAACTCGATATCTCAACGCTTTCCCGAGATAAAGTGTGTTGACAGACAGACGGACAACAAAGAGATTCTATAATGGTAGGTTTTTTACTTTTGAGGTATGAAACTTTAAAAAAAAACAAAATCCATACCTGGTTCACTTAAAGCAAAGCTCCCAAGAGCACCTGAAGCGAAGTCATTCAAAAATATCTCTTTCTGTTTAGCAGTTCCTTTCTCATTGACCAGGTTCAAGTAGAGGAAGTTGTGTATGGAAAGTATCATGCCGGTGCTGGCGCAGCCCCGGGAGAGCTCCTCCACGGCCAGGGCCAGAGACAGGTAGTCTAGGCCTAGACCACCGTTCTTTTCGCTGACACAGGCACCCATTAAACCCATGCTGGCAAGCTTTTTAATCTGGAAGAGAAGTAGTTTCCATATTGAATCTGTTCTGAAATTATTAAACTGTCTCGATGGTCCAGTAGTCGCAAGTGCAACTGCTGATCATGAGGTTTTTGGTTCGATTACCAGGTTGGGTAAATTGTTATTGGGTCTTTCCATTAGGAATATCTCGGTAGCAGCCACAGAGGCTAGGTTTGTGACCAGCTAATGGCAATAAGGTCGCCCCAAATTACATAGGAGTTAAACATTACTGGTGAAATGAGGATGTATAATTAGGTACACCTCTGCCTAGCTCTTCAAGGCATTACGGGCGTGATGTTATGATGTTAATTCACTCTTCTCACAAGGACCTTTTTTGCGGATGGGAAATCATCAAATAATTTAACCCGCTCTAGGCGGAGCGGTGGGGAGTGTCAGACTTACTGACTAAAACCCACCCATATTCCTTCTTTTATCTTTTATGTTCCGGGGCCGCGGTATCTCTTTCGAACAACCCGCAACTCCGGCAGGCAGAGACTTTAGCAGGCCCCTCTGAAAGGGCTCTTGTATTTTTTTGTAGGTTGGTATCTACCCAGTTGACCTTCTACAAAGGCATGTATTTTCGTCAAGATTGATAAATATGCAGAAAGTTGATAGCAATGCACGGCCTTATTTGGATCGATGACATACATATACCTTAATTTTATTTATGTATATTACAAAATGATAAAAGAAATCCCTTGTTGTTATCGTATTATAGTACGGTCAACTCAAGTCTTTAGTTACACTTGAACTTCTATAAACAACCTTGCTACTGCGAAATAGAGGCTATTCTTGTTAACATATTTATTGCATGTACCAACGGTTGACGGACTAACAGACTGACTTAGTATGACCGCCTATCTTAATCCTGACTTTGCAAGTGTAGGTATAGATTTGCGAGAATCCTGATGAAAATAGCGGATGACATAAGCCTACAGCTATAGAGCATGTGCTAGCATAACCATATTAAAACATTTCCATTGCAAGCTTCAGGAACAAAGGTTTTCTTGCAGAGAACGCTGGCCATAATCAATTACGCTGGCCCAGTACTATATAGGTATGTCATAATGTTTTGAATTTTTGGTTCCAAGATTTAATTTTTTTCGTGTTTTTATGCAACTCATGGGCCTCTGACTTGCCTTAACATGCAGTCTAGAAATATCTCTCAGGCATGCTGGTTCCGGGGTTGCGGGTTGTTCGAAAGAGATACCGCGGCCCCGGAACGTAAAGGCCAAAATAAGGAGCATGGGTAGGTTTTAGTCTGTAAAAGTCTGACATTCCCCCCAGAGCGGAGGAAGTTATTTGATGATTTCCCGTCCTTAAAAAAGAGGCATGCTGGTTTCCTCACGATGTTTTCCTGTGCCGAAGCAAGTGATAATTATAGAATACGAGGATGAATCTGGAAAATCTGAGGTGCATGATTTCCCCCGCTCTGGGCGGAGCGGAAGGGCATGTCAGACTTATACTGACTAAAACCCACCCATGTTCCTTCTATTGCCCTTTACGTTCCGAGGCCGCGGTATCTCTTTCAAACAACCCGCAACCCCGGCAGGCGGAGGCTCTGGATCTGAGGTGCCTTGGATAAGAACTCGAAATCTATGACTCGGCAGTCCAATGTTTACACAACTAGGCTATCACTGCTACAAATTAAAGCATATACAAATAAATATCCATATATGGACGCTGGCTGGTAAGAGGGTACACTTTAACTCCCCTTTCGGGAAAGAAAATACATAGAGAGGATTAAGAAAAGAAAAGTCAGTCGGTTACAGTTTTGTATTAAGGCCGTACCCTACGCAAATAACCTTGAGTATTCGCTTCCCTCTTTGCCGCGCAGGAGTGAGCGAGTGAGAGCAGTAGTGAATAATGCCAATTTTTTGGAATAAAATCTATATAAAATTAAGTATTGGGTTTTTGGAAAAAATATTTCTACCAAAATGTTCATTATAGAATTGTGTATCCATTAGTGTCAGTAGCAAAATTAAACAATGTTTACTTTACGAGGAGATGCATTTTATTGATATTTTGTCTCATTTATACCTAGTCATATACTGCCAAGAAGTTTAGCAAAGGGGGCTTTGTTGTAAGGAGATTTACTAAATAATGACTCAATAAAAATAAAAACTAAATCTACAGTAATGGAATCAAGATTATAAAGAAATTTAATGTATTTTTTTGTTACTTAGTTCGTTTTAAATAACAAGTAGATAGCTCTAGAAAACTGTACAAAAACGGCTTGCGCGGCGTTTTGGTCGGGGTGGCGCCTTAATGGCTGTCAGTCTTATTTCCATTTTTATTTTGTAAGTATGTTCTCTTTAGCTATAAGTATTCCATGTTTAATAAATAAATGAAGTTAAGTAACTGTAGGAATAATTACTTATGACGTCTAGGTTGCTGTCCTTGTCCATAAAGTCATAATGTTAGTGTCCTCCTCTACTCTTGCCCTGTGAACACTGAGTATGCACAGGCCGCTCAGCGTCGCGTCTCCCATCGCCAGAGCGGAAGAAAGAGGTAGAAATCATAGAGAATCATAGAAAACCAAATGTCCTATAGCGCTCAAAAATCTTAATGTCCTTTGCGTACATAAAATTTTCATTATAATTACTCATAATTAGAATTTAATACAAGACTAAAAAAAAAGTGAAAATTTCGAGGTAAGTAAGTAGGTCTTGAATATTTTTTTTCAATTGCTGGTGTTATCTGTTTAATAATTCGACCAACTTACTCCTTGTGTGAATGGATGAACGAATATCTACCATATCAGAGGTGGACTGTAAAGAAAAGCTAGCGATATGGAATATAATAGTAATGGAACTTAAACTAGGACTAGAGTCTAAAACCTGTTGGTGCAACTCCATGGAAATAATTATGCCCGCGCCCATGTATCGATATACTTAGGTACATAAGTACTTAATTCAATAAAGTTGTGCTAACTTTCAGATATCTGACCGGTAACAATAACCGCATGTTTCGCCATAATTTAATCTTCCGATAAAACATTCTGTACGACATACGGTTTTATTGAAAAGGCAGATAATCTATCTAGTTACATACGTAAGTACTTATCTCCATGTCATATGTAATATATTAACAGTGATGGCGGTTGCGTAATATTGACCATAACATGTTTGCGATTTTCTGGAAAACGTCATTTGAATTGATCTCTATCATGCTGGTACGTGCAGTGGGTTGGCATTGTGTTATTGTTGTTCTGTAACCCTCACTCATGATTAAATAAGTACTAATACATTTTAATGTAGGTAGGTATTAATGTTTTCGGCACTTTCTATTATTTTAAGCTTCCGATATTTCCACGCCTGTTGCGACAAGCGCCTTGATCGCGGGGTGAATGGAGAATGACGATGAAAAATAAATCTAATCAAATAATCGGTCACAAGTCTAGCTTTTTAAATATTCGTCAGATCGAAGCCCGTATATTGATCTAATGCATTTTTATGTGCAACTAGCTGGCTCCAGCGGCTTCGCCCGCGTGATATCGAAAAAAAAGTATCCTATGTGTTATTCCAGACAATAATCTACCTCTGTGCCAAATTCCATCAAAATCCGTTTTGACGTAAAAGAGTAATAAACATCCATACATCCATCCATCTTCACAAACATTCGTATTTATAATATTACTAGGATAGTATGATTAATGTGTATTTTGATCTGTGCTGTTACTTCTCATTATCAAGCCAACTGAAGTTTCAATAAAACTGCTCAGCCGTGAAGATCATCACCTCTTTTCTAGTTGATGAAAAGATAATTTGCCCAGGTCAGTTCGATGCGCCTGTCTCTTGGCAATGATATTACAAAAGTATGACAACTTTGACCAGATGCACAGGATATCCAACACGCCAGAAGGGCACCTCAATGGTGTACAGCATCCACATTACGTTTGGGCTCATGCGTTTTGACAACCAAATATTGTCGTCTCTTTACGTTTTCTTTATGTACATTTTTTATACTACATATCGACGGTCCCTACGTATGTACATAACGTTAAGTCAAAAACCGAGGTTTACAGGAGAGCGTATTTGTGTTCAACACGCTCTAGAAATAATTCTATGTGCAATAATACATATTTTCTTTCTACAATATTTTAACAGTTTTAAGAGCTTTATGATACATAAATATTACACATATTATTATTGAACATTTACACATAAATATTTTATTTTTTCACGTTTTCTTAGAAAAACTGAGAGATGACCGTTTCTACGACACTTATTCGTTGTATTTATAAGACTTGTTCTCTTATACGATTTCTAAAACAAGGTAAATAAATTGAATAAAAATATAAATCGTATGTCAGCATGTGCGCATAGATAATCTAAAGCCAATGAGACAATAAAAAAAATGCCATTTTCGACATGTCTTTATGTACGTAGGGACCGTCGATATATGTATAGACGTTTGGCTACAACTCGCCTAATGTGAAGCAATAAGGAAGCAATGGCTTTTTTTTAAAGTCAAATTAAGAACTTTTTCTTTTTTCTTTCATATAAAAGCTAACTTCCCCATCTCCTCGAAAGTACTTAGAGCTTTTAATTTATATTCAACCAGGCAACCATAATTATGACTGTAATTTAAGCATTCCCTTCCTTTAATTCCGCATGGCCAAGGCGGGATTAGAGGCAATCCCTTGGATGGAAAAACGTTTTATAAAAATACTAGCGACCCGCCCAGCGGATTCACCCGCTGCTCAACTCCTAAGAGTCATAGCATGAAGTATTACACATATAAAGATTCCTCTTGAATCACTCTAACTATTAAAAAAAACCGCATCAACATCCGTTGCGCAGTTTTAAAGATTTAAGGATACATACAACATAGCAACAGACAGACAGCGATTTTGTTTTATACTATGTAGTGATTATTATTATATAGATATATATTAGTTGATTATATAGATATATAGTATTATTATATAGATATATATTAGTTGATTATATAGATATATTATATAGATATATAGTAGATTATATAGATATATATAGATAGATATTAGTTGGGAAAAGGCTAGGCAGATGATGACTATGTAGTGATTATTAATGTAGTGACTTAATCTTAACATTTTATTTTAGTGAATTAATATAATGTGTACGCCTATTATGGCATATATTTAAACTTTATATTTTTTTATTTATAACAACATATTTTACATGTGTTTCATATAAATAAATGCTTTAGCAGCTTTATAAATAAATGCTTTATCAGCACTTTTTGAACGTGTTGACGCTACAAGAGACAATCCCCCAAAACTTCGCCCTTCGCCTCTTCTTAGCTAGGAAGTGGCGAATGGCGGGCGTTTTTCTTTATTTTTAAAGAATACATTGCCATCAGATTTAGTAACTATGCTTCAGAGAGGATAACAAATCTTAAGAGATATTATCACAAACCTATCTATTGTCCCTATAGATATGATAACAGTAAATTGATTTGTCAGAGGAATATTATCTTGACAATTTTATGTACTCTTAATACTCTTTTTTATTTTATTATATTACAGAAAATATTTATATAATGCACATGCACGTGGATTTTTTCTAAAGGCATAGCAAACTTCTATGGCTGAAAAGGCATATAGATTACAGTTGTTTTACATCTGATAACTGCATCCTAAAAGCAACTATTATACATATATGATAAAGAAAATAAAGAACACTATGATTTGGACAGCAGTGCTAAAGAAGATGTACTTATACTAATAATAAAAATATTTTTTGATGTATTTTTTTTATTAATTACACAAGGAAAAATTTTAAAGAACAAAGAAAATAAAAATAAACTATGAAAGGCCCTGCGTTTTTTAAGAAATTTATATGTTAAAATTATGATCAGATTTTTTATTATTATTTTGATAAAATAAATGAATTATTTTCAAACTATTAACTTGCAGGACAAGGGCAGGGCTGTGGAGAGGGCTAGCAGATAAAGATTCTTATTTTTATTTGAAATGTATTTTAGATACTTTTAATAAAAACAGTTTTTTTTTCATAATAGGCTTGCATTTGGATGTAACTTGCCAAATGTTAACCAATACTCAATATCTTTATTGCTTTACCATAATGTGTACTTAGGTGTTAGTTTATAATAATGATATCATTATGGACCCTGTAGGGCACATCAAAAGGGTAGAGGAACCAATGATGCCTAGGGTGGACCTTGCTAAAAAAAACAGATTCATTCAAACTTTCACTAGATTATTAAGAAAGATCAGGGACAAAGAAGCCAGTAGTTAGCCCTGGCCCGGGGCCTTAAATTTATTTAAGTTCACCACAGGATAGTCCGGTTGAGTAGATAAACAACTCAACAGAGTTGATCTGCGAGTGGCCCTATAAAAAAGTTGGCGATGAATTAATTAACAATACTCACAGGCTCAAATGGAAACCGGGCTTCAGTGTCATGTTTGGCTGCGTTGGGCTTCAGGTGCTCGCTGGCAAAGTTCCGTGCCATCTCTTGTATGCATAACTGCTGTTCAGTCAGCTGTGTCGTGAAAGTGCGGCGTTGAGAGAGAGTCTTCAGACATTGTCGTGAGTAAACTGAAAAGGTTACAACAAAGGTTAAAATACTAGCTTTAGTAATATAATATGATATGTATATAACTAGATATAATAAATAAGAATATACAATATATCTTTATGAATTATAGCTGTGTTATTCTGATATGTAAGCTATATTATTTTGAAGTTTCATCAAAATCCAATTGGTTGTTTTTGCGTGAAAGAGCAAGAAGATACATACATCCTCACAAACTTTCGCTTTTAAAATATTAATAGGATTGACACTTTTTTTTAAATTTAGTTTGAAGATTGTAAGATGATTGCTGAGATCACAAGTAATAGATAAGTATCAAGGGCAAGCTGACCCAACCACAAATTAATTTGGGATAAGGGCTGTAAGTAAAATGATTATTTTGTTTACAACATGTTAACAAATAGTTTGATGAAGTCTATTAATTTGTAACTAAAATTAAAATCTGTCACTAATCTAAGTTAAATAACCTGTTGTCACCAAAACACAGGTTTCATTAGGTTTTAAAATTAATTGTAAGTAAATCATATGCGCAAGGGCAAGGTAATAAATTAACAAAATTAAAATAAGAGCGTAATTTTTTAATGAAGTTATACTTATTAGTACTTACTGCCTAATTTTGATGATTTCAAAAGCGGACTTGTAGCCATTTTAAAATTCAGATAAGAACTGATGTTATATCACCGAAACAGTACAAACGAACTAACTCACAGTTGACACTCGAATTGCGATACGAATGATAATGATAAACCAACAAGGTCACACAAACTTGTACTACAAATGTACCTCCTACTTCCAAAAACCGGTTCCCAACATTGTGTCACGATTTTCAAGTCAACGTACAAAAAAATAGCACAGTAATCAAGCCCTTATCATTAATGCTGCTAACCACTTCTCCAAACACCGATTATCACAATGGTATTGCATACATTCAGTTTTATATTTACGTTTTCCTGTTGCGGTTAAACTATTTTAGATTCATATTAATTTTAGACCGTATTTCCTGCGCCTTAAAACTGTTTTACAATGCCAATGTGGACAGAAATCAAAATAACAATTTTCGTTTGTAATGACAGGACATTGAAACTTGACATTTCTGACAATAACGTTTTGTTTTCCTAACGCCTAGATTTAAGTTAATCTCAATGTAATGGAAGACTCCAACAATGCTGAGATATTAATTACACATTTTTAAAAAATGCGTTCCATATATATTTTTTTATCGACATTTGTATCTGTGATATAAATATTTCTTTTGAAGCTGATGAACTATCATCTGCTGATTGTACCGGAATGTTCTGTTTTAAAATACTGTGACAGTGACAATGACACCTTTTTTGACTTTGACAGAAGTAAGTCGATTTTAGTCGATACAACATTTTACTTCGGAGTTCGATGCTACATATTGTTTCGAACTTGTGTTTAAAATGAAAATAATTCATTCACGAACTTCAATAACAATTCAAATACGAATTTAGAATTAAATCAAATTAACGTTGTGATTGTGTGGTAACGAATTAACTGCAATACATAAAAGAAAAACAAGCAAAAGTATCATTGGTTTTCAACAACACCCATTTTTCAGTCAATATGACTTCGATTTTCGACCAGTATGAGCAAGCGTCGCAAGGTTCGCAGCGACCTAAACCTGTGTCAGAACCTATGGTGTCTTCGGGATACATAAACATGCAACTGGAAGATAATACACCAATGTTTTCCAAGAATAAAATGATTCTAAAGAACCTTTCAGATTTGATAACACATGCAGCGGTATGTAACGATTACCTGGTGCTTGCGATGGCTAATGGAAATCTATTTCGGCTCAACCTAAAGAAGCCTGACTGTGGACAAGGTATGTCTATAAAATTTTACCTGTATGTATTGTGAAAATTGAATTTTCAATACTAAAGCACCAAAAAATTCAATTTCAGAAATCCAGTACTCAAAATTCGTCCAGCCAAATTCAAAACTAACAGGCATCTTCCTCGATCCTCTTGGGCACCACCTCCTGATGTCTTTTACACCAAGGAACAAAAAAGATGGCTCACCGGAGCTCATTTACCTTCATCAAAATAGTTCCAAGTCCAAACAAGTCAGTAAATCAAAGAACTATGAAGTGACAGAGGTTGGTTGGAACTGGGAAAACACTTCAGAGACAAACACAGGTCCAATACTCCTTGGTACATCCCAGGGACATATTATTGAGACTGAGTTGGAAGCTGACAGCGACAAGATGTTTACAGCCAGTAACCAGTATTGGAGAGAGGTAATAATTCATTTAATTCAACCTTGTATAATAAGTTGTAAAACTTCTCAGCTACAGTATATTTTAAAGTTCGGTTGATTTCATACATTGTCTGTCAATGTCTTATCTAAAACAATATACAATGATTTCAATTACTACCTACACTTACAAATTCATGTACTCATTTATGCTATAAACAAAAGTTTTAATTACAATAATGCACACATCAAATGTAATAGTTCTACTACTATCTAGTCTGCTGTCAAGCTGGATATCAAGATAAAAAAAATGGTTATTAACTTCTAAATATTACTGTTTTCACACACACCATTCATAAGTAACAAAAACAGATAATCAACAAGTTCAAAACAGTTATAGTTTTAAGGTACAACTGAGTACCAATATAATTTAGAAGTGTTACCATGATACTCATTTCATCTTTCTTTGAGTCACAGCACTTTTGTTTAACCTTTAACAAATTAATCTATGTTATCTATGATTTGATTACATTTTAATTTTGTTAATTTCTCACACAAGCTGCCTAGTTACCTTCCTCTGTATGGAAGCAAGGATATTGATGGTTTGGTAAACTAACATTTTTGTTTTCAATCATTCTTTGATTTTTAATCCTAAGTCAGTGAAGCCTTTGTTTTCTGAATAGTATAATGTCTGTCGGAAGATATTCTGCTCTACATAATAAATAATCTGGATATTAGTTTTTGGATGCATAAAAGTTTATTAATTTTAATGAAAATACAGGTTTCTCTATGCTTTGTGTTTTAATTTTATTAAGGGGGCACTGAATTCTGAAATATTTGTTTTTTATTTGTTTTTTTTTATAAATCAAACAGTATAAGTGTAATAAATGGCTTCTAGCTTCTTTATTTAAACCAGGATAGAATGAAGTCTGTCAACAGCAGACTTATTGTTGTAGCTAATTGAAATTGTAAATGGCTTTTCAAGTATAACACCTATAGGAATCAAAATTTTGGAGTAGTAACTACTGCTTCCGACATCAGCCTAAATGTAAATATTACACAAATGCGCGAAAAAAGCAGTCTTGTGTTCTGGGCTGTCTTGCTTTTAAAGCTTTCATTTTATCATCTTTTCCAACAACTACACTTACTGACTAAAACCATTCCTATTCACAGATTTTCGACATCGGGAAGGGCACTGACATGCCAATAACGGGCATACAGTTCCATAGAGTAAACAACACAAGCAAATACTTCATATTCATCACTACGCCTACTAGGCTGTACCAGTTCATGGGCTATGCAACTACCAAAGACGATAAGCCTTCTTTACAGTCAATTTTCTTCTCATATTTGACTATACCTGAAACTGGTTTTCAAGAAATTCCATCTACTTTGAAATATTCAAAGCTACAGTTCTTTGATAAGAATGGAGTGCCTAAGACTTTTGCTTGGTTGACGGAACCTGGGATATTTTATGGACAGGTTGGTATAATGTAGGCTTTTTAACACTAAGCAATAAGCATATGGAGCCACAGATATTTTTTTAACATCAGGAACAGGCGTGATTTGGAAGTATATGTTTGGGACGAGTTAGACTTCTACCGAAAAAAATTGCATACATGTTACAAAAGATAGAGTAAAATATGTCTGAAAGGCCACAAAAGAACATAATAGTGAAAACTTATTAACTAAACAAAAGCTAAGTGAAGTAATTGTCTTCATTCCTCTCTTAAATAGACCAATCAAAGTTGCCAAATTCATTAATTTAATTAACTTAATTTGAAAGTCGAATTTTCCATCATCATATTATACAGTCATATGTTTAGGTTTTAGTGTTACAACGCATTACATTATTATTTATTAGTAACATTTTCCTTGTACACCAGGCTATTATCGTAACATGACAAACTGTACCAAAATATATAATTCATCTAATTATTTTGAATAATATTCCTGCCTTATCAGTCATCACACATAATCAGCATATGATAACTGCTAGTCCACAGGCCTCTTTCCCATGAGGGAGAGCTTTATCAATCGGTCTTTTGGATTCTTTCACACAACATAACATTGCGCCCGTTGGTTCCGAAGAGTTAGGCAGAAGTACCTATACTCACATTTCGCCAGTAATGATTAAGTCCAATTTTATAGACGGCGTGTAGCTTTTCATCCCCTATAGAAAAGGGGGGATTCTCCGACCAGACGGGTGTCGTTTCTGTGGGGCCACTTCCCGTCAGTTGGTTGTCGGGTACTCGTATATAGTCTTAACTCGCGGATGACTCTGCTTGCGAGATGTAGGAATTCGCAGTTAGTTATTCAGTGGTTGCATAGATGGCGCTGTAGTACTTTTTGCCATGTTCATATTTGTGTCGTATTCATAAAACCAGTAAAGAACAGAAGGCTGCTACTAAAAAAACAAGTTCATTTAATAAAAAACCCGACTGCGTAAAAAGTGAAACAAACTTCACACCTAATAAAAATAAAACTGAAAAGAGAAAAACAAGTACTGTAATCTGGAACTATGAAGACCAGTCGGGATCCATTAAAATCTAGAACGGCTCACACTCCAATAATGTGTCCCGACTGTTCTTCATAGTTCCAGATTACAGTACTTGTTTTTCTCTTTTCAGTTTTATTTTTATTAGGTGTGAAGTTTGTTTCACTTTTTACGCAGTCGGGTTTTTTATTTTTTTAAATAATTATTTTATTTTTGACTTTTTAGTTATGAATATCTATTATGTATTCATTATTTATAAGATTATTATTGTTGGATCCACCCTTTATAGCAGAACTTTTTATGTCATAATTTTATTTTGCTTATAATAATAATAATAATAATTATTTATTTGCAAGAATGTAGGTTTACATATGTATGATCTTAAATTATAATAGTCCCTTTACATTCTACCATCACTTATGGTGTGCAAAAATTAAATTGTTTTCAATATTGCTATTATTTATAATATCATAAAAAAAAAAACAGAAAGACAACAGAAAACTCATGCATTAGGATTCTATAGAATTTAATTGATGTCAAAATTTAATTGATGTCAAAGTTTAATATAATGTCAGAAATGAATAATAAATTAAAATTAATAAAAATCTTAATCGTAATTGCTAATGTCATGAATATTATGATGTCAAAGTGTTGCTTAGCCCTATATAAATTACATTAGTTCATTATTATAAGGTATATACCAACATTATCGACTTCATCTTCTGTTTCCGCGATCTGACATGTATTCATTGAGATTGTAAAAGCATTTTTCTTTTAACCATTGTGAAAGGTAAATCTTTAAAAGATAAAAAAGATAAATCTTAATAACGTATAGCATAAAACTTCACTTCGCAGAAAATTGTTTGGCAGACACTTATTTATCATACATTCAAAACTCATAATTTTGTAAGTCAGAATCATCTCTAGACATAAATTTCATCATTTTATTTTAAAAGTAATTATCCTAATCTTAATAGTTCAGTTCCGGGTAACCTAATAAAAACAATCTTTTTTTTCTATTAATGCAAGTCGTTTCTGGCACTCGCCGGCCGCTGCCGCGGCACCTTTCGCTCCGCTCGCTCGGCTCGTGCGTAGGTGGTCACAGTTTTAACCTAACCTAACCTAGCCATTTCAGCCATCTACATCGTATGCCAAGTGAAATTATACCAAATAATCATCGCTCTAAATGAGCATTATGCTATACGATATGCGAAATTTGAACTCTGCAAATCGTAATTATACTGAATGTAATTCTGCCATCTTAAAAGTATCCCATTGTAAATTCAAAGTTTTAAACATTATGCCAAACGATAATATTATCAATTTTTTTATGCCTTTAAATTGTTTATTTAAAGAAAATTATGCTAAGTGTATTATGCCAAATAAATTTCGGAGCATCAAGATTCTGCCAGATAGAGGGAACCCATTATTTTTATCCATTCATTTATTTTGTTCGGCAACCTGTAGCCAAAGGGGTATCGTATTACCCAGTATTAACTGGTTGTGGAGGTCAGATAGGCAGTCGCTCCATGTAAAATACTGATATTCAGCTGCATCCGGTTAGACTGGAAGCCGACCCCAACATAGTTGGGAAAAGGCTAGGCAGATGATGAACCTGTAGCCGGAAAGTACTGATAGCACGGGCCTACGCCAAGTGATTATCAGTTGGGTTTAGAGTTAAAGAGGTAAAAATAGGTACAATACTGTTTTGCGCTGTAGCTTGAAAGAGAGTTGAGGGTCTGTTTAAGTGGATATGTTGGTTCGGGTTATTTGATTCACATTGTAGGAATTTCGTCACCAGTCTACACGTGTTTAGTATCACTGCCTTCTGAATCAGGTGGTAGGTGTTTGAGGGCAGGTTCAGGGAAGTTAAGGACTGGTGAAGTTGTTTTGGTATTACTCCTGTAGTGGACAACACTATAGGGACTATTGTAACTTTTTGAAGATGCCAGAGGCGGGTAATTTCTTCTTTTAATTCGGTATACTTAGATAATTTTTCTGCAATAGTAGTTTGTAAGTTGTGTGTATTTGGTACAGCTATGTCTATGAGGTATCCAGTTTTGTTTGTTTTCTTTATTAATGTGATGTCTGGTCTAATGCAGTGGATGGTTCGGTCAGTAAATATCCCTCGGTCAAAATATAATTTTGTTGAAGCGTTTTCCAGCACAGTTTCGGGGATGTATTTGTAGTAGGGAACTATGGACTCTATAAATTTGTATTGGTGTGCTAGTTTCTGATGTATGATGTTAGCGACTTGGTCGTGTCTATGTTTATAGTCTGTCTGGGCTATTGATTTACACGCGCCTGTAATGTGCTGGATGGTTTCTGGTGAACTATTGCATTTTCGGCAATATCAGTGCTTAGGTTTTTTATAATGTGTCCTATAATTTTTAGTCTCAATGACTTGGTCCCGAACTACAAGCATGAAGCCTTCAGTCTCCGGGAAGAGCTCGCCTCGTTTAAGCCATGCGTTCCACGCTTTCTTGTCGACATAATTTTGACTTAAATCTTGGTAATGCCTTCCGTGCAAAGATTTCTGGCTCCATTCTAGTACTTTGGTTTTGTTATCGCTTACTTGTTCGTTTTTCTGTTCGGATTTATCTTTTAAATTTAGAGGTGTAGATTGATGGTCGCTGTTTGTAATAATTTTGTAAAGTGTAGAAGTTCCAGCTTTAGAAAAGAAATATTGTCTTAGTGATGCGATTTGCTTGTTGTGTAAATTTAAAATGTCGATGAACCCTCTGCCTTCTTCTTTCCTTGGTAATGTTAACCTTTGCACACACGATCTTGGGTAATGCTTGCGGAATTTGATCATTACCATGACCAAAAAAACCCTTGTGCGTTGTATTCTATAATTTTAAACTGTAATATCTTCGGAAATATTCATTTAAATTTTATGCTGTTAAGGGCCATATTGATCTATATTTAATAGACAATGTATTTAAGGTACTTAATGGGATAAAAATTAATGCTCTATTGTTTAAAATACATATGTACATACGTGACGGCCTAAATTTTAATTATTAATTATTTATAAATAAATAGTCACTCGAATCGAAAAGTGATGAAAGAAAACTATTAATGATTTTTAAATACCTATTCGACGATACCCCACTTGACATATTTTGTTGGTTTTAATTTTTTTATTTTTACAATATGGTGTCTCATGGTCGCCATTTTGTTTTTTTATTAATTTCATATCTTTAGTGACACTCGCAGGACTAAGAGAAATCGATTGACGTGTGAATCATCAAAATCGGCCCAGGCGTTTAGTCTGTATAGTGCTTCAAAGGAACAAACATACATACATACATACATACATACATACATACATAGACTGATGAACACATAACCCTCCTTTGCGGTGCGCAGTCGGGTAAAAATTAATGTTAAACCAACCTAAAACATATAAAACCGGCCAAGACCAAACGGACTCGCACAGCGAGGGTGTGCAAACTTGCGACATAAACGGCCATATATTTTGACTGCGTACACTTAGAGGGTTGATTTTTCACAGCTCTAAGGAACTGCAGAATTGAGTATATGATTTTAATTTCAACTCGATACCTCCACGCGTTCCCGAAATAAAGAGTCTTAACAATCAGACAGACGGACATCAAAGTGATCCTGTTATGGTTCCGTTTTTGCCTTTTAAAGTCCGGAACCCTAAAAACCCAATAGCCCTATGCTACCTGTCACCTGATAATAAAACCTAAAACGTCTTTTAGCTCAGTAGTAGCATTGCAAACACTTTACCAACGATGCAATCTTTAATTCTAGTACTTATTGCTATTACAGCTGGATCCAAGTTCTCAGCAGAATTCTAACTCACTCTTTACGCAAGGCGCATTGATTAGTTATCCGACCGACGGCGACGAACCAGAAAATGCTCCTCTTTCCTTCGTCCTCACAGAGTTCCACGTACTCCTCATGTACTCCAACAGGGTCAAGGTAATCTCACTCATAAGCCAAGAACTAGTCTTCGAAGATAGATACACAGAAGCACACGGAAAACTGAAAAATATTGTCAGGGACACGAAAAAGAGGACCATTTGGGCAATCACAGACAAGTGTGTGTTCAGATACAAAGTTGTAAGAGAAGAAAGGAATCTATGGATTATTTATTCAGATAAAGGGCAATTCGATCTAGCCAAAGAGTATTGTTACAAAAACCCAGCGTACATAGACGTTATAAACGTAAAGCAAGCGGAACTTCTCTTCAATCAAGGTGACTACGCAAGAAGCGCAGAAATTTTCGCAGACACCCAAAAAAGTTTTGAAACTATATGCTTAAAGTTTTTAGAACTAGAACAAATAAATGCTTTGAAAGTCTACCTATCGAAGAGATTAGAAACTTTAAAAGAAGATGAAAAGACTTTAATCTCCATGCTTGTGATCTGGATGACGGAATTGTACCTATCTCAATTAGGTTTACTCCGGCGAACTGGGAAGCAAGATTCCGAAGAGTACCACCAGATCCAAAGTAACTTTGAAGTGTTTTTACTGCATCCGAAAGTTGTTAAGTGTATGCAGCATGTGAAGTCTGTTGTTTATGATCTAATGGCCTCTCACGGAGACAAACAAAATCTAATCAAGCTTACGATTATAAACGAAGACTATGAGGATGTTGTGGCTCAGTATATTTACAAGAAATCTTACTTAGAAGCTATCGAGACCCTCAAAACGTTGAAGAGACCGGAGCTGTTCTATCATTTTGCTCCAGTACTTATGGAGGAAGTACCGCAGCATACTGTAAATGCTTTGATTTTACAGGGAGCAAGATTGAGCCCTTCACAGTTACTACCTGCGTTTTTGTCTTGTAAGAACGACACGGCTCATTTGTCGGAAGTGATCAGGTAAATAAATCTTTACTAGTTTTTTTGCGGATGTGAAATCATCAAATAACTTCCTCTGCTCTGGGCGGAGCGGGGGGGGGGGGGGAGACTTGTACTGATTAAACCCACCCATGTTCCTTCTACTGCCCTTTATGTTCCGGGGCCGCGGTATGTCTTTCGAACAACCCGCAACCCCGGCAGGCGGTGGCCCTGGCAGGCCCCTCTGATCTATTAAAATGGGATTTTTGAAGAAAAACCTATCACAATAAATATTTCACCAATAAGGTATTATGGATTGACATAGACTAGGACTAGACGTAAATAAATAAAAAATAGCTTTTTATTTCATATTTTTTCAGAGATAAAACTGATATTAATACTGCATGCAATCATAATCAAGTCATGACAATTAAAAGCATGAATTAATTTGTCGTTAAATTTATGAAAATTTCACTTTAAATTCAAAAATTAATTTCACTTTAATTTTTTTATTTGGAATCTGTATTTTCATTTTTGTGATCAGGTACTTAGAGTTCATTCTACAGCATTACAACGTAAAGGACAAGGCGATACACAACTATTTGTTGACGTTGTACGTGGAACATGACCATGAGGCGCTAACGATGTATCTGTCGAGGCAGGGGCAGGATGTTACCATGGTGAACTATGATGTGCATTACGCTTTGAGGTGAGTTTCACAAATTAACACTATTAGGTATGGAATGTTGCCAACATTAACTTGGCAGTGCTTAGCCGACGGGCTGCTCCGGTGAAAATAGACAAAACTAATTTTCCCAGATGTAAGACCCTATGTACGCTGGATTTTCTGACCCCGTAAACTCGGATATTGGAACTTACATCGAAATCGTTAAAGCCGTTTTCGAAAACGTGATTTAGGTTTGTTCGACGTGTATAGGTTATAGAATAAATTAAACCAGGAGGTACTTATAAAAAGTTGAATGGAAGAAAAACTTGCATAAATACACTTACACACTTTGCCTTACTTGTATGTGCATCTTCATTTCTTATAGCGAGCTAAACTCATAAGTAAAGCCCATAGAAAAGAGAATAGACATATTTATTCAAATTATGCATTTTGAACTTTATCTCTATTGTGTAACATACAAATTATATATCAGATCAAAACAAGACGCACGTCTTCCGAATACCGATTGGAAAGAAAAGCACTCAAAAAAGAAAAAAAAATATATTATTATAAATATAATGTCAATAGACATTGTAAATAGTCATTGTATTAATTATTATAAATAGGTGTCAAATTATTATAAATCAATATGGTGCAAAAAGTCTAATAACGAATTGGATGTACTCGTCTAAATGTCATAACTAAATGGTATGTTACAAAAAGGTAAATAAATGACTTAATATAAAACTATTTACCATCATTTTTCTTCCATTACCACACCATATTCATCTTTAATAAACTCTTATGAATAAAATTAAATAAAGAATATAGAACATGCCGCGCTTTTTGAACTCAAACCGACTATTTTTCCAGGTTATGTCGCGAAAAGAACCTTTCAGAAGCTTGCGTGAAGCTATCAGCCCTGCTCGGTCTATGGGACTCGGCAGTGGAGCTAGCGCTGCAAGTCAGCCTCACGCTCGCCAAGAGCATAGCGGACATGCCAGAGCAAAATGAGCTAAAGAGACAGCTGTGGCTTAACATTGGTGAGTTTACGAAGTTCTTTAACATTTTGACTAGATGGCGCCCGTGGCTTCGCCCGCGTGATATTGAATGAAAAGTTTCCTATGTGTTATTCCAATCTATAATCTACCTCTATGCCAAATTTGTTGATGTGAAAGAGTGACAAACATCCATCCATCCTCACAAACATTCGCATTTATAATAGGACTAGCTTTTGCCCGCGGCTTCGCTCGCGTTAAATTCGGGGTAACACAGTTCCCCTTGCGCCTTATTGATTTGTAATAGCAACGCTAAGTTTTGACTTTTCTTCCCTATTTCACATCACATCCGACTTTTTGAAAAAAAAATTAGCCTATGTCCGTCTCCTGGTTCCCAACTATCTCTGTACCAAAATTCATCAAAATCGGCGTAGCCATTAAAGCGTGAAGAGGTAACAAACAAACAAACTCACTTTCGCTTTTATAATATTAGTAAGGATTATAATGTTAGTAGGATAGGAAGTAGGATAGCTGGTCCCCGCGGCTTTGCCTGCGTGATATCTAAAAAAAGTATCCTATGTGTTATTCTAGACTACATATAATCTACCTCTGTGCCAAATTTCGTCAAGATCCGTTCAGCCGTTTTGAAGCGAAAGAGTAACAAACATCCATACATTCATCCATCCTTACAAACATTTGCATTATAATATCAGTAGGATAGCGTTCAAAATGCTAAACTTTGTAATCTGTATCTTATTACCACTGGGTACGTATAAATTTACTTCGGGTGAAGATGAAATGCTCTGCCCTGCGAAAGACCACCCTGTAATTGAAGACTACCAGTTCTCGATCTACAAGTTCTCGAGAAACTGCAATTCGGGCAGGATATTCCACTTAGGGCATGCAATACCGGTTTACCGGTTTTCATTTTTACCGGTAAACCGCCCATTTTCGCAATTATTAAATTACCGGTAAAAAAAATATGTAACCGGTAATTTACCGGTTTTTAACACGTTGCACGCTTTACGGCTCACCGGTGGGCCTAGCGTACTATGCCATTCGGGCCAAGCCGAAAACAGGAAATCGGTAATTTTTATCAACTTGAGATTTTAATTCCAAAGTTTATAAAATGTGGTAATTCGTATGGAAAATAAAAATTAGCGACTTTTACCGTCTAGTTTCTAAGATATTATAAAAGGCTCACGGGTGGGCCCCGTGGCCTCGTATTAAGGGTTGCGTATTTTTCCGTTGGCGGGGGCCGCGGGGTCACGCTGTGGCTCACCCCGCGCGCGCGCTTTGCGGGCGTTGCGATTTACTCCGGCCGATCAATAAAAGTAATAAAAATTTGCAAAAATCTGTAAAGTGGTACAAGAAGCTGGCTATTGATTTATTACTGAATACTGCGATGGTAAATGCTTTGACTCTGTACAAGTCAGTAACTAAAAAAATCATACAGATGATAGATTTCCGGAGGGTTATCATAATGAATCTTTGCGAAGTCCAACTAAATGATGTACCTGTACAGGGACTGAAGAGAATTAAACAGTCACTGGAAAGAAAAGAGGGTTTGGCTAGAAAAGTCAGAAGAACATGTCGCCAATTGCAATGTTATGCAGATAACGTACCAATCATGGGTAGCAAACAGGCTAAAACGAAGTCGAAAAAAGTATCCACTTATTGCCAAAGATCCAACTAAACCTTTCCTCTGTTTACCTTGTTTTAACAAGATCCACAAGTAATTTAGATATGTTTTATGCTTCATAAGAAGACTGATTATTTGATTGTTGAAAATTATAAATTATTTAGAAAGTATTATAAAAGTTTGTATTGAGTACATAATGTCACCGATATTTTTACTTATTTGGAAATGAAGAAAATGTTACCTATGTTCTTTTGTATTTGATTAAATATTGTATTATTATTTAATAGTTTTATTACCGCTATTAAATTTTAAACAATAATTTCTACCGTATCGTTAAGAATAACCCTAGCATCATTGCAAAACCCTTGATAAAACTGCAAGATTTTATTGGATTTAAAAACCACGCCGTCCCATTCGGCTACAGGGCCACGCGGCTCACTTCCATACGTGTTTTGTTTGATAGCTGCAATCTGTGGCCTGTAAGAAGCGTTTTCGTTGGACCTTCCACGCGGCTCACGGGTGACCCCCATGGCTCGAATGGTTCAGTAACATAAGGCTCACCGGTGGGCCCTATGGCCTGAATGGAAATATTCGATTTTTCATATGGCGTTCAACGTGTTAAAAAGTCGAATTTTAAGTTAATTTTGATTTTATATGATTTGTTTAAAATATTATCGAGAATGTAAGAAATGAAATGAAAATGTGAACGTTAATTTGAATTTATGTGATCAATCACATTGTGATTGTCGTTTATCTATACTAATATTATAAAGAGGTAAAATTTGTAAGTTTGTAAGTTTGTAAGTTTGTATGTAGGGGGTAATCTCTGAAACTCATAATCCAATTCTAAAATTTTCTTCTCTGGTAGAAAGCTACATTATTCCTGAGTGCTATAGGCTATAAATTGTTTCTATAACATGTATATTAACCGAGCTATCACAACTTTTGTCTAGCAAGTCGGAAAAAAATACCTCATGAAACAGAATTATTTGCGCGCGCTGCCTAAACAGTTGCTTAAAATTAAAAACAATGTATGGCTACCTGGTTCGTCTTAATTATTTCTACAAAAAAGTCCTCAATACCATATCTCTATCTTTCATATTTTGTCTTTTATACTTCTTTTATTGCATTAAAAAACATTTTTTTTCGGCATACTTACGTTTGGTTGATTATTTGAGCAACAAAATATTAATTCTTATGACAATAAATTATTTTAGTATCACAAGAACATCATACAGATAAGATTTGCCATTTACAGTATATCAATTGATGTCAAAAAATAAAAAACCAAAAGTGTAATCTGGTCGTTTGAAAATTTGAACAGCAATAGTTTAAACAATAATAATAATTATAGAAATAATCAGCTGTAAAGATAATGGTGGGTTGTACGTCAGCAGGTCATATTAAAAATAATTATCTTCAATTCATTTCTGGTCGAATGAAATTGATACATATTATTCTTTATGCTATTAAAATAATTAAAAAATGCCTCAGCCGACCTATTGATAGGGGTAAGATCGTCAGCAGGGGGATTATAAGTAACTATTTGTATTATCCAACTGACGACTTTCCCCTCTTCAATCACTATGCTGACTATCTTTTTTGTTTAATATATTGTTTAAATTACTCTCAGTATTAATTTCAAGCGACCAGAAATTAATTTGAATATAAACAATGCCTTTTTATTGCATATATAATCCATATGTCAGCTGGCGGACGACTTTCCCCTCTTCAATCACTATGCTGACTATCTTTTTTGTTTAATATATTGTTTAAAATACTCTTAATATTAATTTCAAGCGACTCGAAATCACTTTATTTATAAAATTATCGTTTTAATTTATCTACATACAATTTGAACACATAGGAATGTAAGGACTGTAAAGGATGCGTTTCAATAACGTAATTTAAAACATATTTTATTTGTATAGTATGTACATATTTGTTTGATGTTCCTCACATTCCTATCTGTTCAAATTGTATGTAGATATTAACAAATTAAAACGATAATTTTTATAATTAAATTGATTTCGAGTCGCTGGAAATTAATGTTAAGAGTAATTTAAACATCATATAGAATAAAAAAAAACAGTCTAAATAATAAGAGGGAAAAATGGTCCGCCAGCTGATATATAGTATATAAATTATATAATTATGCAATAAAGAAGGGATTAAAATGACATTGTTTATAATCAAATTAATTTCTGGTCGTTTTTTAAACAATATATTAAACAAAAAAGATAGTCAGCATAGTGATTGAAGAGGGGAAAGTCGTCCGCCAGCTGACATATGGATTATATATGCAATAAAAAGGCATTGTTTATATTCAAATTAATTTCTGGTCGCTTGAAATTAATACTGAGAGTAATTTAAACAATATATTAAACAAAAAAGATAGTCAGCATAGTGATTGAAGAGGGGAAAGTCGTCAGTTGGATAATACAAATAGTTACTTATAATCCCCCTGCTGACGATCTTACCCCTATCAATAGGTCGGCTGAGGCATTTTTTAATTATTTTAATAGCATAAAGAATAATATGTATCAATTTCATTCGACCAGAAATGAATTGAAGATAATTATTTTTAATATGTGCGGATATGACCTGCTGACGTACAACCCACCATTATCTTTACAGCTGATAATTTCTATAATTATTATTATTGTTTAAACTATTGCTGTTCAAATTTTCAAACGACCAGATTACACTTTTGGTTTTTACATAATTAAATTTTTTTCCCCACTCGATCCACCCCTTCTGAGCCTGCTGACGTTTAGATTATTAAATAATTATCCATAAAGAATAAGTTCAGATATGAATCAATCGACCAGAAATTATTATGTGAAATGCAACGCTACCTTCCCAGCTACTAGCATATCTTTCATTGTGCAGACGTTTTACCTATTTGCCCATAGATAGCGTTCTGCAATTACGTCATTTTTCTGAATCGCGGTGTTAAGACGTTCCGTGGATTGATGACCCTCTCGAATTATTATGCCCACGTTGTCATTAGTTGGAATTCTAAATATTACATCATCTGCCTAGCCTTTTCCCAACTATGTTGGCCATGTTGGGGTGGGCCAGTCGGCTTCCAGTCTAACCGGATGCAGCTGAATATCAGTATTTTACATGGAGCGACTGCCTATCTGACCTCCACAACCAGTTAATACTGGGTAATACGATACCCCTTGGTAAGACTGGTTGTCATTGTCAGACTTTTGGAACACTGACTACCTGTAACGACTGTCAAAGATCTACAAATGGCAGCCGGGACCAACGGCTTAACGTGCTTTCCGAGGTACGGAGGAAACTCGGTATGTAACGGGTGGTCACTTATCCACAGACCAACCTAGGCAAGCGCGGCTTAACCTAAAGATCGACCCGAGCGGCTGCTATTATTAAGCCACGAGCTCCTCTAAATATTACATGTCAGTTGCTTATTGTTTCGTTCGTATGGTTGTTGTTGTTGATAGATACCTCATAATCGAAAATATCGTAATTTCGTTGTACGTTTGTTTTGTATGTTCGTAGTTTCGTACTTCGTTCTATCGTAATAATCGATACGAGTTATTCGATATTACGATTGTTTTGTTTTGTAAAGGCGGACGGTGTTCGAGTCGCTCTCCCTTTGTTCATAATTGTCTTCAAGTCTGTGCGTAGTTTGTTGAGAGCATGCCTAAAAGGAAATCTCAACTGTCCCGGCAGACATCACAGACAAGAGCCGCTCGAGTACGCCGTACGAAAGAATCTGCCCCTGAAAATGAGCAGCGCCTCTCGAGAAATAGAGAATATAATTATTTCGCAAGCACGCGCTAGAGAATCTAGCTCCGAGCGCTCACAGCGCCTCGCTAGCCAAAATGTGAGGACGTCGCGGGCCCGTGGCAATTATATGTTGGTCTATCAAGAGTGGTATCATCCGAAAAGCAGATTATTCTGTTACCGGAAAATAAAACAACCTCAAACATTGTATATAGAGAGGCTTCAAATTAAATAGATACCTAACTTAAATAAATAAAATAAGTAAAAGGCGACTAAGGGTTAAGTTACCTTGAGCAGAAAAGAGAATTTCGGTAATCTTTGAAGTTACTGATCTGATTCCAAAAAATATTTTACTAATAAAATTAAATACAGTAATATCAATCGAGTGTAATCTTATGTTAAAACAAAAAAAATTCCGCGGACGAAGTCGCGGGCAGAAGCTAGTATTATTATAAAGAAAACGTTGTAGCTGATTGAAAGTTAATTTGAGTTTATACCCTAAATTGTTCTTTACAACTACTGCGAAAAATATTAAGTTGAAAATTAAGACTACCTACTAAAATTGGTAGTTTACATACTGATTGTTTTTTATTTGAAAAATCTTTATAATTTGATTGTTTGTACACGTAATAATGAAAATTGTTTAAATTCATATAAATGTGCGACATTTACCCTTGACTGCGCCAAAAGAAATGTCATGTATTTAGAATTTGTCTTCCTATGCTCATTTTAAGCAATAATATAGGTAGTGACTATTCGTACGGGTACTGGACGAATAAATTATATTTATTTGTACGGGTACTGGACGAATAAATTATATTTATTCGTACATACATTCAATTTTTATTTAGAACGATGATTATTTGGTATAATTTCACTTGGCATACTATGCAGATGGCAGAAATGGCTAGGTTAGGTTAAAACTGCGACCTCCTACGCACGAGCCGAGCGAGCGCAGCGAGCGGTGCCGCGGCAGCGGCCGGCGAGGGCCAGAAACGACTTTCATTATTAGAAAGAAAGCTTGTTTTTAGTAGGTTACCCGGAACTGAACTATTTAGATTAGGATAATTACTTATTGATTAAAACATTTAAAAAAAAAACAGTTTTTGGTTTAAATTAAAAACAAATAGAACTGCAATTTTTTTTTTTTAATTTGCACTCTTGTTGATGAAATAAAATTATTCGTCCGACTTGTACGAATAATAATAAATTACCCGTATTAATAGGCTCAGCCAATAATATAACATGTTTACCACCGTATACCTTGTATATAATATTTATTTTTTGCTTAAAGACTACCGAATCATATTGTTATTATATCACATTGAAAAATACAAAAATTACCGTTTTTACCGGTTTACCGGTAAAACTATTTCTATTACCGGTTTTTTACCGGTAATTTTTTTTTACGGTAATTGCATGCCCTAATTCCACTATTTCAGTTGATTAATATTTGTAATAATTATATTGCAGCTGAACATGTAATCACAAAGACTCAAGACATGCAGCAAGCGATGAACTTCCTCAAAGAGTGTCCGCTAATCAAAATAGAGGACATACTGCCTTTCTTCAGTGATGTTGTCACCATTGATCACTTCAGACAACCTATATGCGAGTCGCTACAGGTAACCTATTTTAACTTGCAAATCTATGGTTTTAGGGTACCATACTTCAAAAGGAAAAACCGGCATCCTTATTGGATGACTTTGTTGTCCGTCCGTCGTCTGTCTGTCTCTCAAGACTATTTCTCTCGAAAACGCGTGTAGGTATCGGATTAAAATTAAAACCATATACTCGAGTCTGTGGTCAATCGGATCTGTAAAAAAATGAACCCTCTAAGTCTACGCAGTCAAAAGATATAGCCGTTTATGTCGCAAGGTTGTACGGAACCCTCAGTGCGTAAGTCCGACTCGCACTTGGCCGGTTTTTATAAAGTTCCAGTGAAATAATGTTTTTAATGTTTCTTTATTTACAGGAAAATAACAACCAGATAGAGGAGATGAAAGCTGAAATGGAAGAAGCGATAACATCTGCAGAATATGTAAGTAACAAAACTATTCAAAACAAATTACTTGATTACGTCAAAACTCTCAGCCTCAGAACATTTTAATGTAAATTATTTAACTTCCTTTTAAGCATATGTTATAGCTACTTGATCAATTTGTTGAATGAAAAATTAATCTAAACTAGCTTTTGCCCGCGGCTTCGCTAAAAGCGAAAGTGAGTTTGTTTGTTTGTTTGTTACGTCTTCACGCCTACATGGCTAAACCGATTTTGATGAATTGTGGTACAGAGATATTTGGGACCCTGGAGACGGACAAAGCCTATTTAAAAAAAAAAAAAAAGATTGAGCGAAAACTTAGCATTGCTATTACAATAAATAAGGCACAAGGGCAAAAACTACAGGTACCACGGGTACCTGTAAATCAGGAAAGGGGAACTGTATTACCCCGAAATAACGCGAGCGAAGCCGCGGGCAAAAGCTAATTATTAATAATTTATTTTTATGTAATTTTACAAATCATATTTACTCGCCTATTGTACAATATTCTGTCAAATAAATGCATTCGATTCTATTCTCTTAATCCATGGTAAAATGAGTAACTCTACATTTTTAGTCTGTGTTGTCAGAAAAAAAGGACGATATCTCACCCCCTCACTCCCTAGCGCATCCAAATTGATCATTTTGACAATAGGATACAGTTTAATTTACTTTGTTGTTCCGATCATTTTAAATTCTCTAACGGTAGAACTTATTTTTTTGCTGATGGGAAATCATCAAATAACTTTCCCTAACTCTAGGCGGAGCGCGGGGAGTGTCAGACTTTTACTGACTAAAACTCACCCATGCTCCTTCTTTTGCCTTTTATGTTCCGGGGCCGCGGTATGTATTTTAAACAACCCGCAACCACGGCAGGACAAAAAGGGTTCAACTAAGCTTTCTATTTATTTCGAGAGTTGTGTGCTTTGGATGCGTGTTATAAATGCTCGACCATTTAGCTTTTGCCCGCGGCTTCACTCGCGTTAAATTCGGGGTAACACAGTTCTCCTTTCCTGATTTGCAGGTACCTGCTACCTGCAGTTTTTGCCCTTGCGCCTTATTGATTTGTAATAGCAAAGCTAAGTTTTCCCTTTTCTTCCCTCTTTCTCCCTCATATCCCACTGTTTTTTTTTAAATAGCCTATTTCCGTCTCCTGGGTCCCAACTATCACTGTACCAAAATTCATCAAAATCGGTTTAGCCATTAAAGCGTGAAGAGGTAACAAACAAACTAACTCGCTTTCGCTTTTATAATATTACTAGCTGTGCCCAGCGGTTTCACCCGCTGAGGTTTAGGGGTATGTAAAATAGATGTTAGCCGATTCTCAGACCTACCCAATATGTACCCAAAATTTCATAAGAATCGGTCGAGCCGTTTCGGAGGAGTACGGTAACTAACATTGTGACACGGAAATTTTATATATTAGAAGATATTAGATATAGTAAGGATAATTTTTGCTTTCAGGTTCGCGCCGAGATCCAGTCGTTCCGCAACCGGAGCGTCACCGTACTTGTGTCGGACGTGTGTTGCCTGTGCGACATCGCGCTGTTGCTACGCCCCTTCTATCTGTTCCCGTGCGGACACAAGTTCCACAGTGACTGCCTCACACATGAAACGCTGCCTATACTTAGTACGTATACTGTAGAGTATAGAGGCTATTTCAGCTTGGCAATTGGCTGAATTAAAGCCAAAATATTTTTCATTTTCGAACTCAAACTAGTCAAAACTCATGCATAGGTCGTATGTATGAGTTTTGACCAGTTTCGAGTTCGAAAATGAATTCAGAATCTTAAATATTATGTTACTATCGCTGCCACTAACAACTATTGCCAAGTTATGTAGTGAATGGCTTTGTGACTGTCTTGGGCCTTTTAAGGGTTCTAACAAAGGGTGTAAACTCTTAAAGAAAAAAACGGAACCTTTTTTTGCTGATGGCAAATCAAATAACTTCCCCGCTCTAGGCGGAGGGCGGGGAGTGTCAGACTTGAACTGACTAAAACCCACCCTTGTCCTTTCTATTGCCCTTTATGTTCCGAGGCTGCGGTTTCTCTTTCGAACAACCCGCCCGGGTAGGAAAACGGTACCCTTATAGGGTCATTTTATTGTCCGTCTGTATGTCAAAACCGTTTATCACGTGTAGGGGTATCGAGTTGAAACTATAACCATACTAGCTTTCGCCCGGGTTAAATTCGGGATAAGACAGTTCCCTTTTCCTGATTTGCAGGTACAGACGACTGCACATCAGGTTACCCCACTTTGACCTTGAACGCCTTACGAGCAGCAACAACGAGAATCGTGCGAAAGAGATATAAAGCTTTTTGACAGTTCTTACTTGCAATGTTTCGTGCTGCAGTGCATACGTGAGGATGTGTGCGTATGCGCGTCGTTGTGTAGAATAACATACTTTGCGATAAGGAATAGCGTAGCAAGTTGAACAATCAATAGAATGCAATGGCCAAAAAAAAATATGGAAATTTTACGTTATTAACTCTTCTATTCAGGAAGCGATACTCGTTAGTAACATTTTTTAATAAAAAATAAATATTGAAACGATGCAACAAAATAAACAGCCATTTGCTAGGTTGCCAATTTAATATCCGGGAAAAAATAAAGATTTGTTGCTAAACATTGATTTGACATTTACACATATTTTACTTTATTTGTTCGTCCTTTTGTTTTTAGAAGTCCCAATGCATTTTATGTTAATACGTTTAGATTTGTAATCAACTTAAAAAATATATTATGATGATTTTAAAATGATCTACATAATGCATCGATCGATACTTTTTTGTGCAATGGCAACACTGAAACTTGTCAGTTGACAATAGTAAATAGTAGAAATGTCATTTCATTACTTTGTTTACATTGGCATCATAGTGATTCGCTGCGTTTATTTTTCTATTAAAATCGACGTTTCCGACCATGAATACTGACTGGTGATTATCCTATACCTGACGACCACGGCTTGAATATGGATTCCGCTCTTGCCAATGAATGAATGACAACTCCCACGATAACTTGGATCTGATGTCAGTACCTATGACCCCGGCATATAACCTGGTTCGAGTTCTTCACTGCGAACTGTTGCAAGTGGATATGTACGCTGTGTAAATAAATAGTAATTTCAACATATCAAGATTGCGAAATCGTCGAAGTTCGATCTCTCGTAAAAAGAGTTGGACATCAACAGGTAACTATAATAAGTTTTACAACTGTAATAATATGCAAATATGACTCAAAATAAAATACCTATTCATACATGCATGTTTTTTCTCTTCCAGTCAGTTACAAGACAGTGATAGTTTGGTGTGCTATGCATGTTGGACCAGAGCATGGAATAAAATCAGGCAGCCAACAAGCCAACACTCAACAGACCCTATTGTTGTCCACATTCATATCTCTATTAGCTGTGGGACCTCTCTTTTAAGGCAAAGGTCACATTCGCTGAACATTGATACATGACAACGGTTGACCAAATAAGGAATGTGATTGCATATCAAATTGCACCACAATGGGTTAAGATAACAAACTATACTATTTTTAGAATCCTATTAAATGCAGTAAGATTGCTCTGAAATGTTAAAAGGCTAACATTATATAATTTTTTTGCAGCCTGTCTATGTCATACAAATATTTTTCCTCCTGCTCAATTTTTTGAGAATGTTTTAGTTTTTGATGAATTAAATGTTTTCTATTAATATATTGTTTTAGTTTCAACTATCTGTAATATTTAAATAGTTTTAATATGTTATGTAGGAAGAGTTTTCAATACTTGTGTAGGGCACATAAAAAACCCATAAAGTTTGGACACTCACATTTTTCAATTATTTTCTTTTATCAATATAATTATTATTTGAGGGGCATACTAATATTAACATTCAATGTTACTTGTGGGCAGTCAGGGCCTAAGTCACTATGGCGGCTTGGCATCCCCCTTTTACATAAATTGTTTATGTTTACGAATGTATACCTACTAATATAATAAATGCGAATGTTTGTGAGAATGTATGGATGTATGTTTGTTACTCTTTCACGTCAAAACCGCTGAAGGAATCGTAATGAAATTTGGCACAAAGGTAGATTATGGTCTGGAATAACACATAGGATACTTTTTTTCGATATCACGCGGGCGAAGCCGCAGGCGCCAGCTAGTTACCTATGTATATTACATGTCAACAGCTAGGTAGGTACGGTATACGCCGTTTCACAATTAATGAGCGAAATTTCACGGTCTAGATGAATATATTGTTATAAAGTATTCATGTATACCTACATCCAATGTGGGAAATAGATGTTTTTTTTTCAATTACAAGCAGGTTTTCCTTCTAAGCTTTTCTTACCTACTTACTGGCAAGTTCCCTGATCTCCTATTCTAAGTATTTTTACGAAATTTAATACTGAAAACCAATTTTAGCCAATTAGTTGAGTATACCTACAAAAATTCTCGTCAGTCTGCCGAGTTTACTTTATTTAGGTAGTAATCAAATAATAATAAAAAGGGTTGTTTATAGATAACACTTCCAGGATTCAAAATACGCAATGACCAACTTAAATTGATCAACGTTTTAAAGATATTTTTCTCTTTTGTTAAACGTTTTCATTTATTTCTGAACAATTATAGACGTAACTATTTGAAAACATTGTTGTAAAGAGCGTAAAAGATCAGGTACCCATAACCTTTCTTATAAAAAATGAATACCTACGATAATGTTGCCAAATTATAGACTACACCATAGAGTATAGTAACCTAAAAAGGAATAGAGAGGCAAGTCGACCATAAAAAACGTCCACGAAGAAAGTGCTGCCGTCTATGAAACTTTATCAGAACTAACCGCTAAAGCCGTGGCTACAGGTACCTACCCCGTTATTTAAAAATTGAAAGGGAGTTTACTGAGAAGGCGACCTTTACACCCCGCAGCCTCAGTCAGATTTGCATTTACGAAAGAAATTGTATACGATGTAACAAGCGCAATTAAATGCAAATCAGGCTGCTGGTGTACGATCGCCTATAAATTATTAAAATAATAAAACAATATAATTTTAACATAGTTTTTAATCACTTATTTAGCCTCCATTAAGATACATATAAGAAATAATTTACAGTTATTTAAATACAAAATCAATAACAACAATAAGACCATGCCACGCCATTTACTTTTTTGGTTTTGTTTTATGTTTGATGAAGTATGAAAGGGCTGCTAATTTAATTTGGTCTTCACCATCGTAGTTGCATTTTCCTGACAAAATTCTATTAACGTGAGCTTTTTCCTGACTCCCTGCATTGTAAACCAGTAAAAATTCTGGCCGCCTTGGACATATTACTTGTAACTTTGACAGAGGATCGTGCAATTCTTTCTGCCCTCGCCAGTCGGGTTTTGAATGACTCTTCTTTAATTTTCATACGAGCAACCATTTTCTTCAGGTTTGTGATTTGCTTCTGGAAGTCTTTGATCGGTTCAGTCCTAGTTGTTTGGGTAATATTTCTTTTTCCTGAAAAGTTAAGACCAACTGTTGTATTAAAACATTCAATTGGGAGTTTCTGAAGATGTTTGTGCTTTTTATAATTGTCACTCAGTCACGCAGGAAGAGCTGATGGATTTGGATGTAATTTTGAACCCAAATAGTTGGACATCCTAGATTAACACATAATACTTTCTATACCAGTAATGTGGAAGTTGCAAGCAAAGGCTAGACTAAATATTATTAATATAAGTCATCAAAATGACAGATTATTTGTTTTAATTTAAATGTAAAAGTGCTGCTGGTGTCCACCCCACACATTTATGTGAATGTTTCTTTTATTTAGAATCTTTGATATTTTTAAGTAAGTTCAGTGAGCTACCACATTGTTTATTGTAAAATAAAAAAAATCAATCATCTACATAGAGAAAATACTAACTTACCTTTGCATAATGATGACGACAATTTAGAAGAATTTAGTTTTTCTTTATCAGTATCACTATGAGGCATAGAAGCTGCTACTGATGTTTCCACGTGCACATGGCTCACCCAGTCAGAGTCTAAAAAAAAAGAAATAATTATAAATAAGTAGGTACAATTTTATCCAGTTTTTAAATATTTAAAACAATTATAGTATACAATTGTTGTAACATCATATCAGCCATAAGACGTCCACTGCTGAAAATAGGCCTCCCCCAATGATTTCCAAGTTGGCCGGTTGGAAGTGACTTGCATCCAATGGCTCCCAACCCTTATAAGTCGTATATATAATTGCTGATTATAACCCAAAAATTAATAGATACAATTTTAAAATAATTGAATGGCCTTTGCCTCTACAAGCATAGCAGCATTCTAAGTTGCTTGATAGGTTAACTAATCTAAGGAAGTATACAATCTCAGTAGGGCTAGTATAGAAAAAACGGGAAAGAGAGAAGTTTCTTCTCAGGACCAAAGCAAATAAAGATATGGAGACATCCAATTAATTCTAAATCTTCTGTCATATAGATAAAGGGATGTTAAACTGTTTTACCACACTTCCTGCTAGCCATGCAAACATGATAAATATTGTCTGACAATTATTATTTACCAGTATTCTGTTTAACACCAGATGATGATGGTGTAGCCAATTCAATGTTTGCTGAAGAAACAGCTAGCTTCATCCTTGGTAAGCAATAATTATGTTCTGTATCCAGATCGGTTATTACTTTTGGCACTCCTGAAACGTAATTTAGTGTTAGGTAAGTAGAGGCAAGTTTTTACATTTAAACTGTATCCCTGCATGTGCATTTATTTATAAGGACAAGGGACTTTCTACAATACAAAAAGTGAGAGGGCACCAGCGTCTGGCTGACACTTCAAGTGAAAAGTTATAATTATTTCAATGCATGTTACTCAATCATGCCTAGACAGCCGATTTCCATGAAATTTGGCACTCAGGTCGACCATGTCTTGAATTAACGCATAGGCCCGGGTTTTTTATCCCACAGTTCTCCTAGGTTGAAGGTGAAAGTGCATGCAGTCATTAATTATTATGCATACCTACCCATTTATTTAAAAAAATGTTGTGGAAGACATAACAAACAAATAATCAATAAACATTTTACCTTCGAAATACAGACAGGGTATAGCCGTTTTAGTAACGCCATGGCCTCGTGTCCTGTGTTCTGGTTTAAAATGGTAGTCACACACTTTAAATGATTTTGCAATTTTCTCAGGATTTTCTTGTGCCATATTTTCGGGTATGACTGATACCCAAGCTTCAAAGAGGGTAGGGTACTTAGTTTTATTCGGAAAACCATGCATTGATACTCCTGAAAATAATAGTATTTACATAAATACGTACTGACTTATAGAAATATTTTCTACAGGTGTATGATTTCTGAGTTGTAGTGTTGATGCTACTTGATTACTATTTTATTAGACTTTTAAATTTTATAGTAGGTAGAACTGGAATCCCGGAATCCCAACTTAGCGTTGATTGTGAAAACACTATGGTGTTAAAAAAGTTAAACAATGTGTTTTAACATTACAGACTAGCCTAATTAAGTACATTAACTTCATTATTAAGTGCAATACTTACCGAAAGTGTCGCAACCAAAAATGCAACGAGCTTGACGAGAACTCATTGCGAGAATTGCAATGTAAAACTCGTTAATGAATTCTTATACCTATTAATAACAAAAACTTAACAGCAAAGAAACAAACAATAATAATAACAACACAATAAACAACAAATAACACTATGATAACGCGGAAAACCAACTTTTCAAGTTTGAATTCAAAGTTTATTACGGTTTCAATTTTTCAAAGTCGCATTGACATTGAATGATTTCTCCGGCACCGACAGTTTTGTCAATAAAACAGTCGCTCTAGCAAAACAGGCGCCATCTAGCGAGATTAAAATCACTTGGAAACGGTTTTATCGACATTATGTTCTGCAAAACTTTCAAAGACGGCAGCACTCCTATGTCATTAAGGTCGAAAATCGCAAAAGTTCTAAGTTTCACGCCCCTGGACTACACCTGTTACTGTCTTTCTACATCGGCATCGTTCTCACTTTGTATAATCTCAACATAAATGATGTAAATACGATTTTGTAATAACATTAGAATTAAAAAGAGTGTCCATGGAGTTTCTTGCCTATTCTTCTCCATAGAGAACATCAACGCTTTGGAATGGGGAACTACAGTACCTACTCTCACAAGTTATTATGCGTTGTGAACGGGACTATCGTCATCATTTTGTTTCTTGACATTCAAAAGTGCCTGTAATGGTCTAATTGAAACAAATGCTTTGAGTTTGAGTTTACGTAGTGCGACAACTGAAGTGACATGTATTACGTTTAGTCGGTTTATCAGACACCACTCACTGGCGTAATTTGCGCTAGCGTTTCGTATCGATTTTATTGAATTATCATGTTTTGTTTAACCGTAATTAGAAAAGTTATTAATTTTCAAAAAACATTCTACTTAATCTATTATTATCGTTACATCATCATCAGCCACATTTCACTTCTGGACATAAAAAGGACAGTAACGTTTTTTATATATGCCGTAGGGGGGGGGGGGGGGATTATAGATATAGCGGTAGCTACCCCCCTGCTCAATGTGACTTTACTACACAACCGATCATCATGAATCTAAAAACCTATCAGAAAGGATATATATATGAATATGATAGATAGGTTACTATGGGAACGCTAGTGAAACCGCGAATAAAATCCTACTACCTACTATTTAATATTATAAATGCGAATGTTTGTGAGGATGGATGTAGGTATGTATGGATGTTTGTTACCTACTCTTTCACGTCAAAACGGATCTTGATAAAATTTGGCACAGAGGTAGATTTTAGTCTGAAATAACACATGACATGGGATAGTTTTTTCTCGATATCACCCGGGCGAAGCCGCAGGCGCCAGCTATCCTACTTTCTACTAATATTTATAATTATAAAATGTGAATGTTGTGAGGATGAATGGATTGATTTATGGATGTTTGTTACTCTTTCACGTCAAAATGGCTGGACGGATCTTGATGAAATTTGGCACAGAGGTAGATTATAATCTAGAATAACACATAGAATATTGTTAATACGTATATTTTTTTTAAATCACGCGGGCGTAGCCGCGGGCGCCAGCTAGTATCAAAACAAAATGCAGAATAATACTCTAAATCTTTTATTTTATTATAATTGAAAACTTATAAGTAAATACCTACCTACCAAACTATACGATGGATTAAAATCAAGTAGATAATATATATATTTTACAAGTTATAATGTTTAGAAAAAAGAAAATATGTTCATTTGCAATAAACATGACGCGACAAGGAACACAAACACAAAAAAAAAATTGATATTTGTTACATTTTCATTATACAATTACATGTGCCACCAAAGGTTACCAAGCAAAATAAAATGCTGCCGCCAAACAAAAGCAAGCTTTTACCTAGATTAGTATAATTTGACTGGGATGTATATGTATAAGGCCCTGCACCCACAGACAGCAAGGCACGACAAGGGATTATTGTAATACTTACTGATTATTTTGAATCTAATTTATCATTGTAAACACCCACATTTCATTAATACGTCACAGCAAAGCTGTGATTGTGGTTGCTGCCAAAGCAGGCTCTTTCGGTAGGTTCTGGCATGCCGCGGCATCCCGAAATGTGAATGCTAACCATTATAAACTATTGTTTCGTATCTCAAATCATTTGCGCTTACTAAAATCACTTGTCGTGCCGTGCCACCAGTAGGTGACGGCCGTAACTTAAATTATCATTAACAAGTAGTAAAGTAAAAAATCTCAAAAATATGAAAATGGTGCGCAAAGTATATGATTTCAATTTACAGTACAAATTATTATGTTATGTTTATTACATTATTAGAAGAATTATCCATACTAATCTTATAAATGCGAAAGTAACTTGTCTGTCTGTTACGCCTTCACGGCCAAACCGCTAGGCAATCGTGATGAAAAATATGGAGATAGTTACATACTCGAAGCGAGGAAGCTAGTTTATTATGACACAACATGAACGAACGATATGTCTGGCGTCTTTCCCAAATCGAGCAATGGAAGAAGCGTTTGAGATCTGTAGGTATATCAAATAATATATACCTATAGTATGATAAATTAAAATACAACTTATGGATTGTAAAACTGTGCTACTATTTAATGTGTATATTTGTGGAAATGGATGAACGTATGTTTGTTACTTTTCACGCATTAACGGTTATACAGATTTCAATGAAACTTAGCACTTAAATAGATCATGACCTAGATTAATATCTAGTATAGATTCCTACGGAAACACGGGTGAATGCAGAATCAAGTGCATTATTTACTTGTTCCGTAGAAACGGAGTTTGTCACCTAAAACTTAGTTTAGGCTACAACTCTACACGCCGTGCACTCAGTGTCCGCTAGTGTCCGAACACTCATAACATGACATTGAGTGTACTGCCTGTAGTGTTGTAGACTAAACTACGTTTGCTCGAGTCTTATGAGCGATAAAGAATAAGCCATGACCTAAAAGAGCCCAAACATGACCTCAGAAATACGCAACAGAATCGGCCTTTCAGTTTTATGAAGTATACTACATGGGACCGTAACGTCTTGCCAAAACAATATATTGTTATTAAATGATAAATAATAACTTACTTACATTAGTTAAATTCTAATATCTATAGATACTGCAGAATAGTAATAATATAACAATACAAATATAAGCAAATTAAGGTATTTATTTATTAATATTATTTTAGAAAGACTGATAAAGTGAAACGAAATAAAAAATAATGTATATTATTAACAAAACAATACACATATTTAATATTTGGTTGGACCACCTTGCGCGTCTATGACAGCGGCCAGCCTGTCCTTCATTCCAACCACCATGTTCCAGCCGGTATCATTACCTCTGAATTGCTCCCATGTAGTATGGGCGTATTTCTGAAGAATCCTAATCGAGAACCATGAGACCCCATAGATTCTCGATTGGGTTTAAGTCGGGGCTCTTTGCAGGCCATGGCAGGAGGATCGCGTCCTCCTGTGCCGCAAACCACTCCTGCACCACTGTGCAAGTGTGTATGCGGCTTCTTGGCACAAGTAAATAATACCCTCTGAGTAGTGCAGGCGCGCACGGTGGGGATCATCACGTCGCGTAATATTTCGACGTACTGTTCCTCATTCATGCGCCCGCTAACCTCCACCCGTTCACCCGGTCCCATAGAACTCATCCATCCCCAAAAGTTGAGTGATATTCTTCCACTTGCCCGATTTGGCAAAGTATTCACCTCTACATAACGCTCATTCCTATTGCGCCATAATATTTTTCTTCTATCCATATCCGACCGGAAGCTTTTCTCGTCAACAAAAATAACGACATTCTTTTCCCAGTCAAAATTATAATACTCTAGGCAAAAACTTACTCTTGCCTCCTAATGAGCCTGGGTCATTGCTATCTTCTTGGCAGGGCAGCAGCATTTCTTTCCGGCTTCCTGTAGACGCCTCCTGACTGTGTCCATTGATATCTAAAACAAAGGAAATAATGTCAATTACACAAAATTCTTTACTATGACAAATAGTATAGACTTACTAACTGCGTTCAGCGATTTATTTGCCTACAGTGTAAACAAATATGAGTTTATGGAAAAATAACTTTAATTCCTACACAATAAAAATCAGTTTACCCTACCGCTTTAAACATTTTTATAACTGCTAGTTGAGTAGTGCCAGTCATTCTAAAATCGACCTAATTTTATTTGAAATAAAGTTGGTGTTTGTTTGACTTGAAATAACATAAATTTGAAATATTCGTTCGAATTCACTTTTAATGAGTATGGGTCGATTAATATAAATATATATTTGAAGAAAAAAGTTGCTCCGCACTAGGTATTTCTCCTGTATCGTGAATGCATTTACAAACATTTAAACTCACATATACAAACAGCCAGACCCGAAACAACTACTTATCTGCAGGTCATACAAATATTTGTTCCGTGCGGAAATCGAACCCGCGACACGCAGCGCAGCAGTCGATCGCTCAACCACTGCGCCAACCGTGCCATCAAGTCTTCAAAATATACACAAATAAACAATATGTCGAATTGAGAACTTCGTTGACTTTGTTGGGGTGGGATTTAGATAACTAAAGATTTATCTAATAGTAATAATAACAACCGCCTAGTCTGGCTGCGCGACGCGAGTATAACCAGTTTGCGTAAGCGCCGCCGAGTAAGCCAATTCGAGTCTGTAGGTATCATGTCTAATGTGTATTAAGGTGAGAGGTTAGCTTTTAATCAGTTTTTTATTCACTTTTCAGAAAACCATATTTTATGTAATGATGAACAATTTAGGGTGATAAACACCGTGTTTGTAATAATAAGCTATACATGGACTCACGCTGTACGAAGTTGAGGTTACTCGTGTGCTGAAAAACGGATCGGCAGAGTGTGCAGCGACTATAGCCTCATCCTCTGCCACCGTAGTCGCTCTGGCGAAGAGTTGGCGGCGGTGGGCTTTCAGAGATCCACTTTCTTCCCACCGCCGAAGCCAGAAGTAGACAGTTTTTTTCTGGAATAAAGAAATAACTACAGTTTATTTGCCCATTATTATTCAATTACTATAGGCAAAGGGGCCATCCATAAAGTACGTAACACGAATTTCATGATTTTTAGACCCCTTCCCCCTCCTTGTCACATTTGTGAGACCCTCCCTAGTGTGACGTCCAAATTTGCAATTTTACATCTACAAATACCTAATTTATAGAGAAAACTAAAAAATAATTTAAAATATTTGTATCTGAACACCATTCTGATAGTGATATTTCGTACACACCCTCCATTACACATGGAGAATCATCACCAACCATATTCTGTTCAAACAAAATCATCTTCAGATTGGAGTGAGTTGATACAAGATGATAAACAGAAAGAGTCAACTCAAATGCTGCAATGCATATTACTTCGAATTTACAGAAATCCCCGTGCTTATATAGGTGTACCTAAAGACTGTTATTATTTAATAGATTTAATTGAAAAAAATACAAACATTCCTCCAGTTCATTTACTCATATGTTTGAAAAAGATTAGGCTAATTAACTCATTCAAAGAGCTTGCTGATGATTTCTCCATTACACCAAGTTATGCTAGTAAGATATTTCTTAAAAATATTCCATTGTTGGCTAGTGTAATGCATCCTTTCTTGGCAAAATTAGATAAATGTAACATAAAAAATAATTTACCAATGGCATTTAGGCATAAATATAATCAAGTTGCATCATCGACTGTTTAGAGTTAGAAATACAAAAGCCTTCAAAAGCTTTAAATCAATGTCTCTCATGGTCGGAATATAAAAAAACAAACACTATCAAATATCTTGCACACCAAATGGTCTGGTGAATTATATATCACCTGGGTATGAAGGAAGAGTAACAGACACATGTCTAGTGGAAACATGTGATTTTATTAAATGTTTGGAACCAGGTATGTGTGTGATGGCTGATAGAGGTTTTAAGCATGTAGAATCATATTTACTGAAACATGGGAGTAAAATTAATGCGACCTCCTAGTGTTGTAACAGGGGCTAAACTCTCAAAGACTGAGGTGAGGGAAACAAAACAAATTGCTAGTTTAAGGATACATGTAGTGAGAGTGATTCGTCGCTTAAGAGAATTTAGCATATTGAAACCACATGCATGTGTGAATCACAGTCTAGTTAAAGTTCTGGACGATATTATAACCATTGCCTGTGGTTTAATTAATTTACAGGATTCTTTAGTTAAATAAGTAACCTATGATTATTAACCTCTTTTTGAATTATCATGATTTAATTAGGAAAAAATAAAAGTACAAATTAATCCCAGCATTAACAAATCAATTCGGGGCAAATTAGAACTGTTTGCCTTAGTAAATCCTAGTTCCATGGCTTAATTAGTTAATGAAGTAAGCAAAAGATCGATACAGATCTTATGATACTACTTTTAATCAATTTAAACAATGTAAAAACTCAAGAGATAGTCGAAACTCGAAATAAATTCGGTGACAGTGACAGTATTTACTGAGGGCTGACGTAACACACTTTGGATTGGTGTTTTAAAAAGCATGGCCGATGGCAGTTTTTTTTGACGGAACTGGAGGAAGATTTTCTCTAAGCTGGGAACCTACAATCAGTGTGTCCAGTTTGCAGAGGAGAGAGGACTCAGTTATTGCCGGGAGACTATAACTATATATGAGCTGGAAAACCAAAGGGACCAAGGGAAGATAGGTGGCCCTAATAAGGTGGTACAGATAGATGAATCCAAATTTGGAAGAAGGAAATACAATTGTGGTCGACACATTGAGGGCCATTGGGTAATTGGTATGATTGAAGACGGCAGCGACGATTTGCGGCTGGAGGTGTGTCCTGACAATGATAGGCCTGCAGAAATGTTGGTGCCACTGATTAAAAAACATGTACAGGAGGGCTCCATCATCCACACAGATTATTGGAGAGCCTATTTGAGCCTTTCTCAGCATGGCTATGTTCATAAAAGGGTCAACCATAGTGACCCAACTAATAAGTTTGTGGCACCAGACGGGACACACACTCAACGTATAGAGAGCCAGTGCGCCAGAACAACACAAACAAGATGTCACACAATGGTTGTGCGAGTATGTATGGAGACGGAGAAACATGATTGAACACTTGGATCCATATGAGGAATTAATAAATGCTATTAAACATGTGTATAAATATGATCAATATATGATTAATAATATTCCTTGTGTTTTATTCTAACTATCCTAAAAACACCCTAACCCAATCTCAACATTTTCACCCCAAATATCTCCGTAACCATGGGGTTTCGCGGGATGAGGATGGTACTGGGTAGGCCTCTAGCACCTTCGCCCTCCCCGCCCCATAAATATATTGAAATTAGAGTACAAATTGAAAGAAATTTGAAAGTAACATAACCTCAAAACTTTAACCATGGATATCTCCATAACCATGGGGTTCCGCGGGATGAGGATGGTACAGGGGGTAGGCCCCTAGCACCCTCGCCCTCCCCGCCCCATAAATCTATTGAAATTAGAGTACAAATTGATAGATATTAGTTTTTGAAAGTAACATAACCTCAAAAACTTTAACCATGGATATCTCCATAACCATGGGGCTCCGCGGGTTGGGGGTGGGACAGGGGGGTAGCCCCCTCCCCCCCCCGCGACCCTTAAATCAACGGCCCGCAAAGGAAAGTTTAACCAGTAAATCCAATAGACACTGATTTGATTTTAATGAAGATACAATACTTTGAAATCCAATCAGTGTCTACTGGATTTTGTTACATGACTAAGGCCTGATTATTCAATACACAGATAATTTTTAAATAATGAAACAGTTCAATTTAAAATAGGCTTTTTATTTGTTATTTCGACATTCAACATTTTGATAACTTTGTCATTCTACTTGATAGAGTTTGTATCCAGTTTGATATTCTCGTACTCACAGAATGTTGGTTGAGTAAATGTCCAACTGTACCTGAAATTGCCGGCTACACGTCATACTCTTCAAACTACCAAAATCAGAACGATGGTGTTATTATATATATTAAATCTGAGATAAAACACTATGTGACTCACCCGTCCGTGTTAGATGCAAACTGTCTTATTTTGCAATATGAAAACGAGTATGCTGTTGTGGCTGTGTATCGCTCGCCATCCAACCGAAATATCAGTAGTTTCTGTGATAGCCTCGATCTTTGCCTTGGATCACTAAAGTCGGTGAAATCAGTAGTCCTGATTGGTGATCTTAATATAAATATATTCCCGGATAGTAATGATCCGAACAGTAGTAACTATTTGGACTTATTGGCATATCATGGTCTTTTACCTGCTCATGTTATCCCCACTCGGAAAACGAGTTGTATAGATCATGTCATGCTCAGATCTGATAAAAACGCAGCGACGTATGTATTAGACTCATTTATAACGGACCACGCACCCCTGGTTTTTTGTCTTGATTGTAAAATAAAAAGGCATACCGTCAAAACGACTTATTTAAAAATTGATTACCCTTCCTTAGTCAAAAAACTTTCAGATACAGATTTTGGTCCTGTTTATGATGCTGCTGATGCAAGTGTTTCCGCTTCTCACTTAATAAATTTGATTTCGCTAGCCATTACTGCACACTCAGTGCCTCTAACTATTCCTCATCGTAGGCGACCCATTAAGCCATGGCTAACGCCGGGCTTAGTGCGATGTATCAGGCAAAGGGATAAATTACACAAAAAAGCCACGCTTGATCCAGATAATGTAATTAGTCGGGTTACCTATACAAGGTACCGTAATTTTTGTAACAACCTTTTAAAAAAAATAAAAATCGCTTACGAGAAAAATGAATTTCACAAGAATAAAAATAATCCAAAGGGTATGTGGAATACTATTAATAAAATTGCAAACCTAAAGAAAATTTCACTTCCTCCTAGTGAGTTACTTACTCTCTCTGAAGACCCAGGTGAGTCAATTAATGTAGTTAATAATTATTTTGCAGGAATCGGAGAGACACTTGCAAATGCAATATTAAATGAGCATGATATAAATTGGCAAAAAAATGTGGCCAATGAAAGTTGCTTATTGCAGCCACCTAGAGATTCTATGGTGCTGTTTGATACTGACTGTGAAGAGATCGGGTGTATTATAGCTAACTTGAAAACTGACTCGGCAACCGGTATTGATAATATTCCAACACAAGTGATCAAGAGTGCAAAGCTGAGTCTTATTCCTCCTCTTGCACATATGTGTAATCTATGCCTGTCCACTGGTACTTTCCCGAGCATATTGAAGAGAGCGTTGGTGCATCCGATTTATAAGAGTGGTGATAGAAATATTATTGGGAACTATAGACCGATATCCATATTACCTGTTATCTCAAAAATTCTAGAGAAACTATTAAATTCGAGGTTAACTAACTTTCTTCGACACAATAATATTATTTCTGAAAATCAATTTGGTTTTCTAAAGGGCCGATCTACAGAAGATGCAACTTTGCTTCTTTCTGAGGTTATAGCTAGAAATCTTGATTCTAAGAAGAAGGTCATAGGTGTATTCCTTGATATCTCAAAGGCCTTCGACACTGTATTCATTCCTAGGCTACTCTCAAAGATGGAATCTGTTGGTATTCGTGGAATTGCGCTAGAGATTTTTCGATCTTACCTCTCAAATCGTACTCAGTGTTCTAGAATTGGAAGTTATACAAGTACACAGGCATCACTCTGTTTCGGCGTACCACAGGGCAGCGTACTTGGCCCCAGTCTCTTTCTCTTATATATAAACAGTCTATGTTCAAAAAATCTTCCAAACTGTAACATTATCACTTATGCAGATGATACTGCGCTAATCGTACGAGGAGATGACTGGAAAGAAGCCCAACATAACACAGAGCTTGCGATTAGGGAAGTTATGAGTTGGCTTAATGATAACCTCTTGACCTTAAATGTCAATAAGACTAAATATGTCACTTTTGCTCACCGTGGTAATAGCCAGCCTCCATCAGAATTTAAAGTTATCGCACATATTTGTGACCTATCTAAACATTGTAGTTGCCCTAAATTAACCCGCACTACTAATATAAAATATCTGGGTCTCTTTATAGACGGCTCCTTGAAATGGTCTGTACATGTTGCACAGTTAGCTGCGCGCGTAAGAAAATTAATGCCAACCTTTAGAAAACTTAGAAACTCAGCTGATCATGAAACCTTACTCACTGTCTATTTTGCACTTGCCCAGAGTTTACTGCAATACTGTATCGTTGTTTGGGGAGGGGTTGGCAAAACTACTTTACTTCCCCTTGAACGCGCACAAAGAGGTATACTCAAGGTCATGTTTGGACGACCACGAAGATACAGTACTGATCTTTTATATAGTGAAACTTCTGTTTTAACTGTTAGGAAGCTATACATATTGTCTACAATACTCCGGAAGCATAGAAACACAGTATTTACCCCTATTACAAAACGCGACAAAACAAGAGTTTGCACAGGGACGCCACACAAAACGGCACTAGGAAGACAACAATATTATGTTATGAGTAACTATTTATATAATGTAGCAAATCGGATTAATGGTATTTATCCGCTCCCGATCAATAAGTGTAAAGAACTAATACGAAACTGGCTTTTACGATTGAACTATAGCGATACCGAAGAAATTATGAATAATTACCATAGTTGAGAAATTACACTTATAATACACATACACACACACAAAATCACACTCACAAGCATCTTACACACACACGTACACACACAACACACACACACACACATTCTTTCACACAACCCATCTTTGCATACGTAATAGTTTCAAATTAACTGTATTTTTTAATTTTGAATTAAATGTTTTTAATGTTTGTTTACATATTGCTACTGGTTATAAAAAAAAAAAGAAAAAAACAACAATGAATTATGTTTATGATTAATAAGTGTGGAAGGCGCTGACGACTGTCACACAGTTTATACTAGTATAGTCGTCAACGTAACCTCTTAAAGAAATTGTATTCATTGCCAAACATTACCACATTAGATTAAGAGCATTTTTGTAAACTTTATGAGTGAAATAAACTTTCTAAACTTTCTAAACTTTAAATTAAATTTAAATTAAATTAATTAAACATTCAACAACAGGTATGAACCTGTTTAGTTTTAAAATTAGCTTGTATCTCATCGGATGTTTTAATTTTTCTTCTTTGAATACCTACATACTTTACGTGTTATCTATAATCGTTATGCCCTAAATAGGTATCAGAAATACAACTTTCAAGTCGATACTCAAAGGGGTATTTGCTTGAGCGCGAAATCTGTCCAATCTAAGGGCATTGTATTCTTATTGAGTCTTAAACCGTCAAATTATCTGTTCGAAAAACCAGCCATAAATGGAAACAAAACAATTATTATAGTTCATCGAATTCTGTTTACTTAAATATAACTCTGAATTTAAGCTTTTACGGCATTCAATGACGCTTGAAACAGCGTGCAGCGTAAACTAATTTCGAAAATTCTATAGAAAACACCACACGTTTTTTTTCCATTTTAGTCTTAGTGTATTTTAATTTAAAAATTATAATAACAAAAATTTAACTCACGGTTATGCCCTATGATGCGCTGTCTTTCTAAATGACTTAACGGAGGCGCCATTTATATTAAATACAAGATTTTATCACATTACACACACCACACACTTCGGTTCCAAATGACGTACGAAATGGCCGACCGAACGAAGCGAACCACGATGTGATTGAGAGACTTTCGTGAAAGCGCTGTCTTTCTAAATAACTTATCGGAGGCGCCATTTATATTAATTAAAAGTAATAAAAAACACACCACACACTTCGGTTCCAAATGACGTAATGGCCGACCAAACGGAAGCGAACTACGATTTGTGATCGAGAGACTTTCGTTTAATTTCGTGAAAGATCGGGTCAACTCGGGAGCAGTTTTGCGAACGCGCATAGACAAGGGGGTGTGGCTTTTTTTTTTTGATATCATAATTGGCTTCCAATAATAAGTATGTGCAACGATTGGTCAATTTTAGAAACGCTAAAAACTCCACCAATCATGCCAAGCATACTTTCTTTCTAACACTCTATGGCACGTCGTAGTTATAGATATGTATAGAGTGTAACCTGATGTGCAGGCGTCTGTACCTGCCACCTGTAGTTTTTGCCCTAGCGCCTTATTTGTCGTAATAGCAATGCTAAGTTTTCCCTTTTTTCCCTCTTTCATTTTTCACTCTTTTTTTTTAAATAGCCTATGTCCGTCTCCAGGGTCCCAACTATCTCTGTACCAATAATCATCAAAATCGGTTTAGCCATTAAGGCGTTAGACGTAACAAACAAACAAACTCACTTTCGCTTTTATAATATTAGTAAGGATACTCAAGTTGACCTTTGCAGTGCACTAATGTGGTGGTTTTCGTATTTCATGTGTTCGGTACCATCTCTAACACTTAATCTATGGTATCTAACCCTCTGATTTCCCCACAGCACCAGCGCGTCGCAACAAACTATCAGACCTTCAACGCCAGCTCTCCGTACTCTCGAACATCGAGCTATCAACAGTGACCACTAACGGCCTGCCTCTACGAGAGATCCTGAGGAACGAGATCGATGACCTAGTAGCCAGCGAGTGTATCTTCTGCGGCGAGTATATGATCAACTGTATTGATAAGCCTTTCATCACGGACGAGGATTGGGACAGAGTCATGAAGGAATGGGAGTAACGTTATGGTATCGTAATTGTTTATTTTGTTATTCTACTATCAAATTTAGACAACGATAAGAGCATCCAAATTGATCCTTTGTTACATTGGAATATATTTTAATTTTCTTTGGATTTGACCAGTATAAAGACAAATCTACCAAGTAGATGTGGCTGGTTTTATAACAATTTATAATGAAGATGGGGTCACGATTTTACGAAGTTATGCTGTTTTTGTTATCTCCATTTTCTCACAAGACTTTGATGGAAAGCCAACCTAAGCATTCAGTTGCGGGTTGTTCGAAAGATAAATTAGTAATAGACTATGACAATAGACCGGTCAGTCTGACAGTCAGTACAAGTCTGATACTCCCTGTATCAGACTTGTACTGACTAACTCTCTGTGTTCCGGGGCCACGGTTTATCTTTCGAACAACCCGCAACCCCTGTCAAGGTTTGATAGTATGTATTGCTGGTAGTGTCTATGTATATCGTCTATGTATATGTAAAGCCATAGTATGCTAGCAATATATAGCGCGGGATTATCTCGTAATGACCAAGACAAGAACAAGGGAACTCGTCTCCAATTATTGTTATATTTTTTGTCTATAATAATATTTTATATAATAATAATTAGCCTGGTTTTTCCCACTCCTGGGCATAGGACTCCCATTCCTTCATCTTGTCGCGTTGTTGCGCCTTTTCCCGCAAATTACCGAGAAAGGTATTTAAAAAAAAAAGTTTTTATAGTTCCATTCAGTTTTCTTTGAATGATAACTCCCACGCTTAAGCTTTATCATATTGTAGTTTAGCTTAGCAGATAATCTAGTTCTTCATAATTTTCTATAGCGTAGTGTGGAGGAGTAAGTCGGTATGTAATATAAATGTAAATAAATGATTGTGTATGTATATATATTTAGTTGTCAGACTGATTTATTGTTGAGAGTAAATATTATATGATTGAAGTGTTAAAAAGTATATACACTTGGAAATAATCCCCATGAATTTTGCATTCTGTGATAGTTATCTTACCATCATGGAGTCGATTTCCTAAATAAAATAAATTATGATTTAAGTATGTAACTTAGCTGATTATATTTTGTATTATCCAATATGTGTATTGTGTAGTCAATAAAAAATAAAAACACTTCTAAACGGATTCATTATTTATTCAGAAAATTGTGTTATCAAGTGATGATAAACAATAAATTAATTAAATATTAGGACAAGGAGACCGTTTCAAATCCTAGAGGACAACAAATATTCTTTACACATTTGTTTAATATTAAAAACGTAAAATGTACAAACATAAACAATACAATGTCAACACCTGTGTTATTTATGCACAATTAACACGAAGATTAAAGAAGGCATACACTTAGGCCCCGTGCGTGGATTACGTGTGTAACTAATGAGACAATTCACTATCGCGAACTAACTTTATTGACTAGCAGCACCGTCCACTTCCATTACCTGCGCCTCCGTCTTATCACCTTTATCGTCCACTTGCATTATATCTAAGTTTTCTTTCTTTTCATCAACTCTTTCTTCCTTATTGCTATCTTCTTGCTTAGTACTATCATTAGGTATATCTTTTTTATTATCTTTGCTCTTATTGCGTTTTTTTACAACTTTGGTACCCTTCTTGGTGCTATTGTCTTCGCTTTCTTGTTTTTCATCTGTAGTTTCGGCTGTTTTTTCGGAAAGCGTGTCGTCTGGTCGTGTGTCGGCGGCTTGTGTTTGCGTGGCGTCCTTATTATCAGTTAGCTCCGCTTGAGGTTGAACTTCTTCAACTTTCGCCGCTGTCGTTACCTCCTGTGGTGTGTCAGTCTTCGCTTCCACTGCTGGGGCCACTTGTGTTGGCTGTTCGGCTGGCTCTTGGGGTTCCTTTTGACCCTCCTCTTTGGTGTTTTCCTTCATTTCAACCTCTCCATTTTCTGTAACCTCTTCAGCTGCTTTCTGTGCATCTGTATTTTCATTCATTTCTACATCTGTTGTTTGAGATTGAGTCTTACCACCAGCAGCGTTACTTTCTGCTTTGGCTTCTAATACAGCTATACATTTTTGTATGCACTTGATGGCTTCCTTCCTAGCCTGTCTAATGTTTTCTTTTCCATCAGTTTCTATAGTGTCTAATTTAATGAGATTCCTAGTAAGCATTTCGTCTAGGAACAAGTATTTCTTATCATTTTTGGTACCGCCAAAGTTTTCGACTTCGGTCATAAGATTAAGGACGTCTGTCTGAATACGAAGAATCTGTGTGATAGGGTCGTTAGCCGAGGGTGTTTTAGGTTGTGGCGGAGTCTGTTCTCGCTGCGGAGCTTGCGGCTGTGGTGTGGCTTGTTTCTGTTGCGGTGGCGGCGGAGGTTGCTGCTGCTGCGGAGTTCGCTGCTGGGCTCTGGACGGAGGTTCAGTCTTAGGTGCGTTCTGTTCATGGTGCACGGGCACTTTTACAAAATGTTCTTCGGTATGCGGAGGCGGTTGCGGTTTAGGTGATTGGCCGCGCTGAGGCGAGGCGCCGCGAGCGAAGGCCGCCTGTGGGTACGCTTTTTGCTGTGTGAATGGTTGCGGCCCCTGCCTAAATCCTTTGTTGAAGGGCGTGCCAAAAGCTCTAGAGAAGTTAGGTGGATGGTGGTAGCCAACGGGACCGTCGTCAGCGAAATACTGTTCTCTGTCGATATGTGGCTGTGGTGGCGGTGGTACATACGCGGGCTTGGTTTCGCCGAAGTGCGTGCCGTGGTCAACTGATTTGTTGATGACTGGCTCGTCCCTACCCTCCACAAATATAGGTATGTGTCGCACGTTGGAGTGCTGCTCGCCATGCTGTGGCTGATGTTCTTGGTGGTTCTGACCACTCATTTTGAAGCTTTGGTTAGGTGCGCTACTGTCTGGCGGCGCTGACATAGACCTCTGAGTTCTGTCGTCCGCATCGACCAGGCTAGGGTCGGCGGCGCTTTTCTGGCCGAGATCGACTGTGTTTCTTAAACCGTATTGTGGTAGATGCGCTTGTGGTTCGGGTTCTGAAGGGCCTGGTTGAGGTTCCTGTTCAGTCTGTGTTGCTGTAGTCTGCTGCTGCGCCGGCGGTGATTGCGGCGGGTGCGGTACGTGCTGTGTTGGTTGCGGCTGCGGGTTCTCGTCGCGGGGACCAAATCTGCGGTTCCAATGTGAAGGGAAGTGTTCTCTGAACTCTGGCGGGATATCGTCGAAGGGGAATCTGTCGAAGCCTCCGAAGCTGTCGCCGAAATCTGGAATTACGAAACGTTTTGTGAGCACACCTGTAAAGAAAAGGTCTTGTTTCAGTGGATGTTGACACATCACTACTACAAAGACTACATAAGTATTAAAAACTTATGTAGTCTGTAGATAACTGAAATCGGACCTTAAATTAAATTGTGATGTACATATGATGGATTCTTGGTTTTGATCAAAATAGATTCGTACCGTCTGTTGCGTCCTGGCTCGAAGGCCGCCTCTTCCTAGCCCAGGTGGCGGGGCGCTGCCGCAGACGCGCCGCTATGTCAGGGTGTCGCGACGCAAGCTCGCTCCACGCGCCCGACCCCTCCTCCTCGTCAAACGGGAAACCACGCTGTTGACAAAAAGAGAAAATGATTAGGTTCACTGATTTTTTAGGGAAACGAAACTTATACTAATTATTAACTAATAGGCTTTTTGGAAGACTTTTATAAGATGATCTGACGATTTATTGTAGATCGCAATTACACGGAGTCACCATCATAGGATTTAAATACCAACGTTTATCATAAACCTATGCCTGCACGTGTCGATAATGACTTAATAATTTAGCTTTATCCCTTACATACCGACTGATGCTTGTGTATTAATGTTAGTGTGTATCAGCTAAATGGAATTCTATAATTGAACTTATGTATAAGAAGCCAACAGTGGCGAAACACTTTAAAACTTGATCGTTATAATTCCTAGACTGATCATAATAAATATCCGTCGCTGTATGATTTATATTGTTTAAAACATTAATGCAGCCACTTATTTTTTTTTCTTGATTGAAAAAACATCCTCGAAACAAAGCTGCCATCATTTAAACTGTCTTAAAGGAACGTCAATACAGGAAGCTCATATTTAATGCATCGATTTCGCAAGTATCCGGATGGAACTCCTATAAATATGTAAAGCGACAAGTGTGTGTACCTATAGTGCATTCCGTACTTTGAGCCTTACATGTGCGAAGGAGACGGAGTACACGTCAAAACAGAAAAGGTACATAGTAGTCACATTGGCGTCGCCAGATACAACCATATAAGGCAAGGACGGCCGAGGAAGTGACCTTACAGTCGAGACTTTCGTATTTTGATACTACGGTATCATTACGCGACGAACGTTTCAATGATTTACGCAGTGCGAATAAATATTAATAATTTCGATAAGTACTTGTTTTTGACATGTTCGACACAAAAAATGGTCAATTAACATAGCTACATCGGTGGTTCACGATAAGTTTACAGGTATCATCGACTATAAATAAAGCAAGAGTTCCACACTTTATCTCGCTTTGATCTTTTCTCGCAGCCTTATGTGATTGTAATAAAATAGATAGTTATCAGGAATAAACTTCGTACATAATTAGCTACAAAGCTTTAGGTTTCTGAATCCGTAATTAATTAAGTACGTAGTTAACCTTAGTCACCAAGTCTGGTGGGATGCGTCTCCAAGGACTAGTCGTTAACAATTTTGGGGATACATTCTAGTATAGGTATCCAATTAGCAATTACGGGATTGTTACCACTTGTCTTGTTGGCTCCAATTTAAGACTAGACTAGATAAAGACTTAAATTGTTTTCCGACATCCTCAATATTATGTGACACATTTCAAAGCATTTGGACAAAAACTTCTAGTAGACATGATTAACTACTTCCATCTAAAAAAATCTTACGTCAGACCAACAAAGAGAACATCATCAAGATAATAGATCTGCCAAAGCGAATGCTAGTCCACTGTCCAATAATACCGACAATATTGTATCTTACTTGGAAAAAGCCAAGAATGTATATTGTGGTACGAGAGCAATCATAGCACAAAATGTACAAAAGCGAAGCAATACTTGATGATTGTGAACGGTGACATCACCGTGTGGGTTGGAGTGAACAAAAACCGATGGAGATCGTTGCGTCATGCGATTATGGACGATTGTTGGAATACGTAGCAAACGTGTGCTGGGATGAGGGCACGTGGACGGTCTCGTGAGGTAATCATGCTCAAGCAGCATTCGTGCTTATTTGAAAAATACTTGTATATCCAAGCTTCACGAGGCACTTGAAACCTATTTCACTATTTTAAATTAATTGTGATGATGTAACTCAGATAACGGTAATTGAGTGCTCATAAGTGTGAACACTTCCGAAACTGCACATAAACAGAATTGAAGATAAGACAGAGGTGTGCCATTTATAGACGATGAGTTAATGTCACTTATCTTCATCACAACTCGTCTTATTATGAATTAATCACTGTGATACATGATCTGTTTCAATTAGGCTTGATAGATGTATCTGCAGTAATCACTGAAGAGTACTTTTTTTGTGTAAATTTTGGAGGATGTTAAAAACTGTAGAACAAGTTTTTTTTTTAATTGTCTCGTACAGTTTAATATAAAAATGGCGTGTCGCATCTGCATTTACATTGAGCTAGGAATAAATGCCCAATAATAATTTGAGACATAATCATGGAGGTGAATGACGTAAGTGAAGTCGATGACCGCCGAACATTCAACGTTCTAGTCTGACCTCAGAAGCAAGCGAAGATGAAGTTTATATCATTTAGGAAGAGATAAAGATGAGGTACAAAAAATCAATCAAGTTTTTGCTATATTGTCGAAAACATCCTCGTTTCATTTATGGACTCATTCATTCCTGTATTATAGCTTCGTGATTTTTTTTTATAATTGAAACTCAATAACCCAATAAATACAACTTATTAAAAATTTCTTCGCGCGAGTTCGATTCCTAGATGATCATACGATGACCCACTTTATCTCCATAAGTAGAAACACGAATCAAGACGTGGGATGGAACTGTTATATCTACTCTAATACTCTTTTATACATATAAAACATCTGGTGATTATTACCTTCCTAATAAAGCCAATCTGAAGTAGCTTTTCCTTCGTTCGGTCAAATTTGCATAGGACACTAATCTCCGTGGGTGCTCGAGTGACGCACCAATGAGGGCACAACGTTAAAAGTCCGCTTATGTACGAGAACGATACATTTTATCTCCTAAGATCGCACTGACATCAGTGACATCACCGTCTTAACTTAGCTGAATATTTACAAAGACAATTTTATAGTCTGCAAACCGGTTGTCCATAACTTGAGCGGCTAAATGCGTGGCGTTTGTTAACTCTTCAACATGCGAAAACCGTTTATTAATTTTCTTGAATGAAAAGATCCATCCATTTGAGATAAATAGAGAAAATGCCAAACAAAATTCATGTTTCCAATTTTCCAAGTCTGAAGGACGATCCAATGACGGCAATCTAAGGCAAAACATGAGAGTGAATGATAATAATAAAATCACGTTTCCAAATAGCAGCAGTCACAGCTGGAAATATTTTGTTTACATTTGTGAAGTCAAATATCACGTGGATACAAATATGAAAGTGATGTCGTAATGTACGAATATCACTTAAGATGATGGCATCATTTGGAGTCGAAATCCTGTTGGAATCATATCGCAAAGTGAAGCACTATTATTGGGAGCGTATTTAGAGCGAGCGTGCACTTACAGATAAACAAAGCAGAAGGGGTTTAGCAGCAGAAGCACGAAAGGTAAGTGAACTTTGAGGAATCGCTCAAGAATAACGCTGACCAAATATGATGACGGAATATGTATTTTAGTTCATAATTTATGGAATTAATATATTCGACCTGTTTGATTTAGCTTTCGGTCAATGTTAATTCAAGAACACAAATAAATGATTGTGGTACCTCTAAAAATAAATTCAGTTCCTCTGCAAAACCGCAGTCTTAACTTCAACATTGGAAACAAAATGCAATACTTTGCGGTTTTGAGAGGCTAAAGAAAATATTTTTCGTAGGCAGTCGCTATACATGGTCTTTCGATAAAAGCAAAGCGCCTCGGCGGCGGCGTCGCCCGTGACTCACGAGACTCGAGTCATGACGTCGAAATGTTTACAATGATCTCGTGTTAGTTATGGACGTTTTTTGTGAGCAAATATGCGAAGGCAGACGCCAGTGCTGTATAAATATACGAATTTTAAAAGAAATTCAATTTGCAGCGTTAAAATGAAGGCTATATGGCTCATCAACTGAGTTAAGGCGCTGAAGTAGTGAAAGATAAAGAACAAGTATGTTGAATTCCGTACTTTTCAGTGTTTAACTTATCATTCCTCAATTGTCTCAATTAAGGACTAAATGGGTATTATAAAAATCTTTGGATTATTCTAATACTAAAACAGATGCTTTTTAAATACCCTAGAGCCGATGTTTACAAAATTAGTAACTGTGGCTATAGCTCTACTAATGACTTCCATACGAATTAGTCATAAAGTATGAATTTGAGCGAAGGTAACACCTGTTTTCAGACAAGCAATGTCTTTGACCATGCCACCACCTGGCCAGTTTCCAAATACTAATGCGAACAAGGAAACATTTTGCAGGTCATTCTGCTTTCTCACCGTGAGAGTTAGATCATTACTGATTTAAATAGTACTAATATGAGGTAGGAATCACTTTTACTTACGCCTCTTACATGAATACTAAAAGTATCAGCTTCAAAGTTGTACAAAGATAAAGATCATCATGAATTGTAACAACCTGGCGATATTTAAATGGCAATTGTTGTGATCTTTAAAGGTTCCTTGCACGTTGCAGTACAGGTGCATTGAGAAAGCGAAAGATAACATCGGCGCTATAACTTCAAACGAATACATGAATATTTTTTTATAAATACATGTATTTATTCATGAATTAATATAGAAAAAAATATGAATTTCCCTTCTTATTAAAGTATGCTGATAAGTTTCTAAAACTTACTTCGCTGCCATGGTATTCCGGTGGTTTATCCAATACAACAGGAGATTCCATTTCCTTATTACAAAACACTGGAATGTTTCACTTATAACACTTCACAAGTAAATAACGCAAAAGTACTGTCGTACTTGGAGTAACGTTCGTCACTTAGTCTCGATTTATACTGCGGCGATCGACGCTGTAGAATCGTATTTATACAGCGAGTGGGACGGCGGCGGCGCCTCGAGTTCGCGGCCCGTCCGGAGGGTTCGAGAACAACCCAGCAGCGTCGCCGTATCGCAGACAACAAAAACACTCGATAGAGCGTTTCTTTTGGGCGGTATACATGGGCTCGTTCGTATGCACAAAAACTTTTTACGTTGAGTGCGTTGTATGGAAGCGGCAATGTAAGCATTACATGGGTGAGATAGTCGAGTTGCCCGTACTACTCCCATCGCGCCTGCGTCGATTTTGTCTGGAAGTTTCGCGGGGTGGTTGACCACATAGTAGGGTGTTAAGCGCCCGGCGCAAAACAGCTGCAACAACCCCTTTGGAACTTTATAGAAAATGCTAAAGAAGGATCGCTTGAAGAGACCCTACGCTCAAATTATAGTGGCAATTGGTGAATAAGTAATGAAGAATTAAGACATAGTAAGGAATGAATACATAAAAAAACAATTATCATTAATTTTCAGGTCGTTAAGTCTGAATCATAGTGGACAATGAATGTGTACTGTAATGGACACTACAATGGCAATAACAGCTTGTATGAATTTATTTAATTTTTCCTTCAGCGTGCCTTATAAACCAACTGATTAATGTTGGGGTGTTGCATTCATACAACCTCTCTACATTAATTTACGTTACAATTGTTCTTTAATAAAAATGGACGGTAAAGGTCCTTGTTGGTCGTTTAATAAAAGTTACTCTAATTCAAAATGGTTGAAGCTTTGTGATTTTGAAGGAAAACCGACATTACTTTTAATAAAGCTAAACTCTTGCCTTTTGGCCTTGCCGTTGGTTTTTTTTTTAACTCAATTCTACTCAACTCGGTAAAAACTCTATGTTACCTTTTGTCTGCAAACATACGACTGTAAAAACTTGATCTTCTGAAACTCTGTGTCTGTGAAGTAGTTATTGAACTCTCGATGTTTATGTTTTATTTGCGCTATAACTCATGATATTTATTGGTAGTTTAATATTTCATTGGTTTTCGCTATCGCATACAAATCAGAGATGCTACTTCTGAAGATTGGTTTTAAACATTCTATGTGGGTACTTTCATTCATTGTTTTGGCTTAAAATCTGTATTATTTGCGCTGCAATATTTAACCTCTTGATCGCCACTGTCACATATTTGGTGGGGACGCGCTTGCGTTTATGTGGCGTTCAAAAAGTTAAGATTTGTTAAACTAGCGAACCGTGCACAATTTGAATAACAAAGCACCGTTCCTGGCCATAAAAGTAGAAGTAGAAATTACTCGAACCGCGGACTATTCCAGAAATTTCTCTTACAATCGTTACCACCCACCTGTTGAGTAGATGACAAATAAGGCAGTTCGTGATAATTTGAGACGCAAACCGATGATGTTGTCCAAAGCTTGTTAGTGTTCGAAGCCACTTACAAGAACATGACTATAGGTTCGGTCTAAATGTTTCCGGAAATTTACAATTCAAAACAATACGTAATTCTATTTTAATCCAGAAACAGGTGACATATTGTTATAAATAGTTTGCTGCCAAAATTATCGCAAGGTTATTATAGATGTAGTATTATTAATCATTAGTAATATAATCAATTTGATTTACTTATTTTAGATACAATGACAGACGGACAACTGTATCAAGGTTCTTGTTACTCATTGATAGAAAAAGCATCATCAGTACATCCATCATTGACTAATGGTTTTATTATTCACTGAAAAAGGGTGTCAGAATGAATGTACACTTTAAGCTTTATATAATCCGGGGTTGCGGGTTGTTCGAAAAAGATACTTCGGCCCCGGAACATAAGGGGTAAAAGAAGGAACATGGGTGGGTTTTAGTCAGTAAACGTCTGACATTTCCCCGGCTCTGCCCAAAGCGGGGAAGTAATTTGATGATTATCCATTCGCAAAAAAAGCTTTATTGTAATTTTAGGGGAAACTCTCGAATGTTAGAGTTCATATCATTCAGTGAGTTTGATAAAGTAGGAAAACGACTTTGACATTATAGCAGTTACGTATCAGCTTATCACGGGTTGCAGTAGATACTGCTAATTTGAATCTTTGATTTAACGCCAATGGATAGACGTGCGGACAGCGACATTTTAGCAAAAGGTCCCGTTTTACCCTTTGGGTACGGAACTATAAAAATAAGAGTAAACAATAGCGTGACGGTGTTAGAGGAAAATGGAACAAAAAAAACGTGTTGTGCGCCGAATAGAAGTAACATATGGCAAGAGCAGGAAGATGATGATTCTGGAATCTTCGACAATAGTTGAGGTACTTCAGTTTTTGTTTGAAGTTTATAATAAAAATGATATAGAAATAAAAAACTAAAACAATAGAAGTAAACAATGAATAAGTGAAGTAAAGGAAGTGTTCACTTTATTTCAAACTTATTATATTGGCAAAATAATTGGTTGAATTGTAAAACAGCTTAGAACAAAGAGAGGCTAAATGCAAATATGTTATTACATTTATGTATTTATTTTAAAACATTTGTTTACATAATAACATTGAGGCAAGAAGCCGGAACGCGTGCACGAAAAACATACGTTTTTCGCGCGCGATTCGCGAAGTCACGACTTATTATCTGTTTTATTTTACGGCACGGTAAATATGTCATCATCGCGCTCTAGACTGCAGAGGCGTTCTGTTCGTTTTAAAGATACACACGATATTTCAAACGTCATCATAATGACGACGGCTAGGTGGAAAACGCGACAATAACCTAAATAGAACAACGTTCGGAATGCTGAAATTCGTTAGAACTGCCTCCACTCGCCAAAACATTTAATTGGATAACTACTGCTACGGTTATTCGGATTGTGATCTAAATGATTTGGACCTTTATTAAATTCGGTAAATGCTTCAGTCGGATACGAAACTAAAACAAAAAATCGCGATACAATATGAGTTGAAACATTAATTACTACTTGGACAAAACCCTTTAAATAAACTAAAAAAGAAAAAAGAACTACTTGTTTCTTAATCAGCTGATTGCAATTTACCAATTAATGCATGATCGTTGACTGAGTACCACGCATGGTGTTCAAGCACGCAAATCCATACTAATATTATAAATAAGGCGTAGGCAGTAGGCAGAAAACTAATTAAGTTAGTGATTTTTAATCGTTTGTTTTAAAAGTTTACCTCATTCACGCCTTAACGTCTGAACGGATTTTTATAAGACTTGGTTAATTTAAAGATAGGATCTTAGGCACGGACACAGGCTACTTTTTACGGCAGGAAAATACCTCATTCCCGCGGAAATCTAGCGTGATCGTGTCAAGAAGCGCATGACGCCATAGCTACTGAAATGATTTTGATGTTTTTTTTTTTTTTTTAAACTGAGTTACTAAGTCTTCACGTTAGTATTTGATCACTTTTCTAACTTAGAGGGTAGGTAGGCGCCATAATTTAGGGAATTTATGATAAAATTTTGATGCAACTGTCTTTATTTAACAGTTTTACTTGGATCGAAACTTAGCGACATTCCATCACACTACTTAACTTATAGGGTAGGAAGGTACCAAAATTCAGACTACTTTATACTTCGGGAAAATATATCATTCCCACAGGAACCTATACATAGCTACCTATCTACAACATTAAAACTCTGTCTAGAATCACATTACGCCAAAACTATTGATCTGATTTGTATATCGATTTTTTATTCAACTGACTGTGACATTACATACAAATAAAATCTAATTACTACACCACAGAATTAATATAGTACCACATAACTACCTACGCTTTAAACTTGAGGAGGTAATTAGATAGACATCTATACGAACTTTAAGCCCAGTAATCAATCATAATGATAAGTTAATACTCATTTTAGACAAAGAAACGGATAGGTAATCAGTTCATCACCGAAATTATAACACCTACACTTAGTTTGTTTACTATTCAACGAGGGAAAATAATTCAGTATAACGCAAACCTTAAAAATATCATACGTCGTCGTAGTGAACATTCAGAGCTATCCATTATGTGCTTAGGTTGCTTTTGAACAAATTTTGATGTGAAGTTGAGGACCGGAACACGATAGTGGGACATTGTTGCAGGGGGACTTACAGCCGGGAGAAAACAAAAAAACTTATGCGGACGAAGTCGCGGGTGAAAGCTATAATTGATAAAATTGATTGAAACACAAAAAAAAACAGTATAAAAGCGAAAGTGAGTTTGTTTGTTACGTCTTCACGCCTAAATGGCAAGACCGATTTTGATGAATTTGGTACAGAGTTAGTTGGGACACTGGAGACGGACAGAGGCTATATTTTTCTTTAAGTGAGAAATGAGGGAGAAAGAAGGAAGAAAAGGGAAAACTTAGCATTGCTACTACAATAAATAAGTTGCAAGGGCAAAAACTACAGGAAGCAGGTACTTGCAAATCAGGAAAGGGGAACTGTGTTACCCCGAATTTAACGCGAGCGAAGCCGCGGGCAAAAGCTAGTGGAATAATAAGTTTATCACTCATTCAGTTTAACGGACAGAGCTGGTTCACTTCCTGCGCTAAAAAAGGACGACTAATCAGTCTCAATTAACAATTTTAAACCGAATTTTAATCAAGGTTTTCGAACAAAGTAAAGGAAGTGTTGAAGAAAATGTTTACACGTCATATGCAAATACTGCGTCTTACGCCTTACCTTTTTTCATGAACGCCAATTTCGAAAGGTATGTAGCATAGAGACTATTTTTAACAGCTTTAATGTCAGGATTTCTTCAGGAAGCGAACACTGATAGTTCACATTGCGTTGCAGTGATTTGGCTAAGCGGTTTTAATTAGACCGACAAGCAAGCGTCACAGACAATTACTAAAATTTTTTATAAAAAGAAATCGTGAAATGTTGGGACTACAAACTTACCAAGAAGGGAGAAGAAACTCACAAGACTAATACCATTCGGAAAATAAGTGAACGTTTGCGGTAAACGTCTAACTAGAAATACTTCAGGGTTAATCAAAATACTATAAACAAGCAAAGTGGGACGCACGGAGACGTAGGAGGGCAACTCGCTCCAAATACCTAACGATTCTTATATTAATGTTGTGTAATATGAAAACAATTCGACCCCTGGATAAGAAGTTAGGGACAAAGTGAATAGCAACACTGAGAAAATAGTGCACGGATCGTCTGAATGTCACATGCATCTATTATAGACGACTCAATGCAGTGTATAATATAACATAAGACGATTTAAAGCCTAAATCAATTAATAAAAGCGTGTAAACAAAACATTGTATCGTTGGCACCATCGTGTGATCGGTGTTACCAACAAATACAATATTCGAAGCTATTTATAATTTGTATGGCACCGCACGTTCGCATCAATACCAATGACTGTGGTGTACTCACGTTTCGCTTCATATTGTACTGTTACAGAATTATCTCACGTTATTATAATTTTTAACTGCCGTATTAACATTTAGCTGTTGGAATCGACACTGAATTTTATATATCCGTCTCAGCACCACTCACACGTTCACGTCTGCGCGTCGTTTTGCATGTGCTGTGGGTGGGTGCCGCGAATCACCGAAATAGAACTTTTGGAATAACACTACACAAATTATATTCCTTGCGTCACTGGACTAACGTTTGACGAGATGAAGATCAAGAGCGTATACGCAGACGCTTAGATAGCACACGAAAATTGTCGCAAATAATCTTAATTTATCATTAGAAAGCTAGACAAAACATTTAATTTATATTTTGCTTGTAATCGTTATGCGAGGAAATTGTTAATGATCGCGTTATTATTTCAATAACTGAAACCAGAAGATGTATATTAATTTAAAATATTGTGCGTCCAGCATTCTGGCATAAGCCCGAAGTGTATCGTTTTAATGTAAACGAAACATAGAACTGGGTCATAGTGGGCTCCCAAATAACTGACCGATGATTGGCATGTGAATATTGGTTCTACTCGGGAACAGCGCAATATCCCATCAATAACTGTAAAGTTTCTAGGTGTAGATCTAGGTAAATAGTAGAGAGGCTTTGACGTTGATTCGGTATTTTTTCACAAGGACCGATTCAACTTCGAAAATGTCGCCGATATTGAGAAAAAAAGCCATTTAATGTAGATCTTAAAAGATCTTACAACAATAAACATCATCTGATCATTTCATAAAAATCCTTTGACTGTATCCATAAAAAATAACTTTGTTGCAGGACATACTTATCGTAGTAACGTAAGCGAGATCTCAAAGGTTGATGCGAACAAGGCGGCACGTGCGTTCATTCTCATTCTCTTCCTCCATAGGTGCAGTAAAAGGGAAGTCCTTGAGCAGCCCACTACTGTACTGATTCATTATCACCCACGCGCACAAATTGCATGTTGTTTCTCGATAGAACACTGCAGTGTTGCAAGCGATTTGTGGTTAGGGTTAACAGTGTATGAAGTCAGAAATAATCGTTTTCTATGTCTTGTGGTTTACTTGTTATTTTTGTTCATTATAATTTGTTGGGATTCGGGTTTGCAATTGTGTCGCCTCGCCTTCGTATTATCGTATTAGTTTGTAAAACCAGAAAATCCTTCCATCTTTTTCTTGTTATTTCATTCCTTTTCGTTCTGTTACCCCCTACCTTTATTCTAGAGCGAAAATGTTTTTTACTGTAGGCCAACAGCCATTTTCGGAAGCAGACTGCAACAGTCTCTAAGACGTTGAACCCACATAGTCATGTTGGTCTCTATCGATCGAAGTACTAGACCCCGGAGCACAGATCTATAATCCGTATAACGCAATGCTGCAACTATTTCAAGCAAAATTTGATTCCTGCTTTTGCTTCGCCTGTTGAAATTAATACCTACCCTACCACCGGACTTAAAAGTATCCTGTGTCCGGTCTAGGACATGCAATTACCGTAAACAAAAAAATACCGGTAAAAAATCGGTAATAGAAATATTTTTACCGGTAATAACGGTAATTTATGTATTTTTCAATATGATATAATAACAATATGATTGGGTAGTCTTAAAGCAAAAAAACAATCAGTATGTAAGCTACCAATTAGTAGTCTTAATTTTCAACTTAATATTTTCCTCTAAAAAGTCTCCTCTGTAAAGAATTAATTAAGTATATAAACTCAAATTAACTTTCAATCAGCTATAACGTTTTCTTTATAATAATATAATATAAACGACAATCACAATGTGATTGGTCACATAAACTCAAATTAACTTTCAACTTACATTCTCGATAACATTTTAAACAAATCGTATAAAATCAAAATTAACTTAAAATTCAACTTATTAATAACCGGTAAATTACCGGTTACATATTGTTTTACCGCTAATTTAATAATCGCGAAAAAACCGGGAAACCGGTATTGCATGCCCTAGTCCGGTCAGTGTATTCGGCGTGAATAGATAACAAATAGACAGTTACTTTCGCATTTATAATTTAAGTATGGCTGTGTTTCAACCCTAATGAATACCAAGTAGCGAGAACTAGTGTTAATGATGATAAATAGATCCGATATGGTTACTGTCTTTTTATTCCGGTAGCTTATTTCATCGTTGTTGGGGTTTTGTTGCCTAGACTACGTTTCCAGACATTATTACCCAAGACAGAACGGAGCATGCATTTCCGTTTCGTGTGAAGGGTTATTTGTTTGAGCGCAATCCCCATTTATCTCAAAAACGGCTTTACTGATTCGGATGCGGTTTTCTATAAAATGTTTGTGATTTATTGGTGATGGTTCTTAGATAACTGTTAATAGTATTTACTCGGCAGGGGGCGCTACAATAAACCATTACGTCGTAGGATTTTTCTTTTTTAAATGTTTTTTTGTTTAATAAGTAGATTTGTATTTAATGCTCTATAATATTTGCTTTCTATTTCCATAATGGAGAGTCTTGTCTATTATACAGATTATCATCACGTGGTTTTTTGTCTCGTTATTTTCGGCAGCTGTGTTGTTGTGCTCAGGTTCTATAAGATAAAGGAAATAATGGACTTAAAAGTGTAAGGCGTGGTGATTTATTTGAAACAACGCGATTTGAGCCGTACGACAAATCATAGGATATTCTAGGTCTTAACATAATTTACCTAGCCGACCTTGCGCGCTATTATTAAGGTACTTGTGTCACGGAATATTTTTATTTTATTTGCAAATTCATGCTTATGATATCACGCGATATTTGAGTACTAGACCAACAAGACTAAACACCGAAAAAAAGTCGTGTCACCTTTTTAATAGATTTATTTTTTCGAGAATGAATTACTTATATAAACACCTCAACAAAGTCTAGGGAACAAGATGACCCCAATTTTTTTTTTCGTGTAAATCTTGTTTTGCAAATAACTGGCAGCAAATTAATAAAAATAGAATAAAGTAGATTACAGAGTTGTTCGAAATCCTTACTAATATTATAAAAGCGAAAGTGAGTTTGTTTGTTTGTTTATTTGTTTGTTTGTTTGTTTGTTACCTCTTCACGCTTTAATGGCTAAACCGATTTTGATGAATTTTGGTACAGAGATAGTTGGGAACCAGGAGACGGACATAGGCTATTATTTTTTTAAAAAGAGTGGGATATGAGGGAGAAAGAGGGAAGAAACTGGAAAACTTAGCGTTGCTATTACAAATCAATAAGGCGCTACCGAATTTAACGCGAGCGAAGCCGCGGGCAAAAGCTAGTTTAAAAATAAATTTAAATACCTAAGTAATGATTTTCGAATATGGAGGGAAAACTTTTAAAAGTGTTTGATTGTGCAGTTTCTCTGAGGCAAAATAAAAATTATTTTCTTTGATTGTAAATAACGTTTATTATCAATAACACGTCTTTTACGTATGGTTTGTGCATTTTTGTGACTGTAGTCATCATGTCACGTCGTCATTTAAGTCGCGAAGAGATGTTAAGAGCTGTTGGTATGCTGCAAGCTGGACGAACTCAACGCGACGGCGACGTAGCGGATGCTGTCAACACCCAACCAAGCGTAATTTGCAGATTATGGGCACGCTACAGGTCTACAGGGGATGTTGCCGAACGTCACAGGGGACGAAATAGGGTTACTACCCAGCGACAAGATCGTTTCTTGCAAAATTCCGCAATGCGGCAACCCACGATTACTGCTCGTCAGTTGGTCGCGAGCCTCCAGTCTCAGCATCAAGTGGTTATTAGCGATCAAACTGTCAGGAGAAGACTACACGAAGCCAATCTTCATGCTCGCAGACCGCTTAGGGTTCCAGCTCTTCGACGTGGAAATCGAGGTCGTCGCTTATTGTGGGCTAACGCACATTTACAGTGGACCGACCATCAATGGGCACGGGTTCTGTTTTCCGACGAATCTCGCTTCGGTTTTCATCCTGATTCGAGAAGAGTGCGTATATGGCGAGTTCCTGGACGTCGGAGTCGTCTCCAGAATCCGCAAGAAGTTCATCCTTACCAAGGTGGAACAATCATGGTATGGGCTGGAATTCGCCTTGGTGGAAGGACCGACCTCGTTTGGATACGGGGCAATTTGAATGCAAACCAATACATTCAGGAGGTTATACACCCCATGGTAATCCCTCATCGACAGCAGATCGGTCAAGATTTTATGTTCATGCAAGATAATGCACGGTCACACACCGCGAGGGTAGTGGTCAATGCGTTAAGCGAGCACAATATTACGACGTTGGAATGGCCTGCTCAGTCTGCCGACCTCAATCCCATAAAGCATGCCTGGAATTTGCTTATGAGAAGAGCTTTCAGTGATTCTTTGGAAAATCTGAACACTGAAGAACAACTTTTTTTACACTTTCGCAGTGTATGGAGCCATATTCCACAGACGATGATTGACAATCTCATACTAAGTTTGACGGGCCTGTTGGTCTAGTGGTTAGTGGCCCTGACTGCTGAGCCGGAGGTCGTGGGTTCGATTCCCACCCAGGACAAACTTTGTGTGATGAGCATGATTGTTTGTTCTGTGTCTGGGTGTGATTTATCTATAATATGTATGTATTTATAAATTATATAAGTATGTATATCAGTTGTCTGGTTACCATAACACAAGCTCTGCTTAGCTTGGGATCAGATAGCCGTGTGTGAGTTGTCCCAAGATATTTATTTATTTATTTTAAGTATGCCACGCCGTTGTCGAGCTGTTGTTAATGCTTTAGGAGGTCCTACAGATTATTAAAAACGTTTAAAGTAAGGTTAATTACTGTATTTCTTACTACCTCGTTATTTTTGTGCCTAATCATAGAAGGTTGTAATACTCAATATTGGCACTATTCAATTCTTTCTTTAATTTTTTTTTTTTAATATGAGAATGTTTTTATTAAAATTAAAATAAAAAACGGTATAAAAATACCCTTCTATTGATATAAAACACTCACTATTACAAGAAAGGGTTTTTAAATAAAAACTAGAAATGTCCTTGTTCCCTAGACTTTGTTGATGTGTGTATACAGGGTGTCCCGAAACTCAACGTCAAGCGGGCACGGGGCGATAGGCTAGGTTATACTAGTTCTGGTAAAAATAAAAAAATATAATCTATGTTACTTGGTTAAGTGGTAAAAGGAATACTTTGATAATGTTTGAAAATCCACACCTTTGATCACATATTTAGGTGCTGTGATCACAAATTTCTTAATTTCGCAGTGTTTTTTTTTTACCGTAATCCCTAATAACTATGCCATTGATTGCAGTCACAAATGCAATAGTAATTATTGTCAGTTTAGTAAAAAAAATAGTTTTATTGAGTCATGCTTCAAAAACATTTTATCAGATAACTTTGACAAATCATATTTAAAATAAAATGTACTATAGTACCATGGGCAAGTTATTTAAAAAAATGGCCCATTTAATCAAGATTTCGAAATGGTACAACACGTACTACTTATCTTTACAAAAAAAATATTATTGCTTACTTACTTGCAAAAGGACCTTATTTCGAAAAAGTTTTTTAGCTGAATAATTGTAATTTCGTGTACAAAAAGATATGCTTCGATATTGTGTAAGCGAGACAGACAAATGAGTTAGAGTGAGATAGAGAATGACACTGTTCCAAGTTCATTAAGAGACACAGAGACGACAGAAATTTTATAAAAAAAAAAATAAGTACGATATGATACCTTGTTATTGGTATTATTACAAAAGTTAATCATAATGAAACAATAGCAAGAATTGTAATACATTTATTTTTTCTTTAAAACTAAATTAAATGTTCAAATTGTTTGCCTTCGGCACGAATACAGGCTCTACATCGTCTCATAAAAGATCTTTTCACTAGACGTGCGTATCTTCTTGTGTTTATTTCTTCTGCTGTTTCAGCAATTCTTTGGCGTAGTTCCGTCAGATTTTCTATAGGTTTTGAATAAACTTTTTCTTTTATGCAGCCCCAGTAAAAAAAATCAAGGGGGTTTAGGTCCGGAGACCGAGGGGGCCACAAAATTGAACCAAGGCGTCCGATCCATCTATCGGGATATTCCCTATTTAGGTAATCTCGGACCGGACGAGCATAGTGCGCTGGGCAACCATCTTGTTGAAACCACATATCTCTGTAAATGTTGAGTGGCACGTCTTCTAACAGAGTCGGCAAATCGTTTTGCAGAAACTCTAGGTAATTGTTGCCATTTAAGTTTTCAGGCAGCTCAAATGGTCCGATAACTTGCCCATTTAAAATTCCGGTCCACATATTGACTTTGAATTGATATTGGGAGCGATCTTCCCGCATTAAATGTGGGTTTTCTATGTGCCAACCATGTAGGTTGTGTAAGTTTAAATAACCGTCTTTTTTAAAGGTCGATTCGTCCGTCCATAAAATTTTGTTTAGAAACTGCGGATCTTCACGAATTTTCGCCAACATCGTTCTGCAAAACTCGATCCTAGGTGCGTAGTCACGAGGCAGCAAACTTTGTACACGTTGTACATGGTACGGGTGATAGTCACATCGCTTTAAAATTCGTTGAGCTATACTTTTCGGTATTCCAGTAGCTCTTTCTATTGCACGTAATGAAGTGCTGGGATCGTTTTCGACTTCATTTAAAACGACGTCTTCTTCGTATCCTCGTGGCCTTCCACCAGCCGTATGTGCACTTGGCAATCTTCCTTGCGAATATGACTGGTGCACGTTGATGAAAACGCGGTGATCTGGGTGACGCGCCGCATTTGGATATCTTTCGCGATATAATCTGGCTGCGGCAGAGGCATTACAGTGGCACTCACCGTAGATAATATGCATGTTCGCATATTCTTGCGCGGTGTACACAAATGGCATGTTGTCAAACTTTTTTACTATACAGCAAAACACCCCTGTGGGGTACGAGCCTCGGCTTAGGGCGTCGCTGAGGGACAGCAAGGGACAGGCTGGATCTGAGTGATATTATTTATGGACTATTTTAACTTACTGGCTCAGCAGCGCGGGCTGGCTCTTGCAAGGGACGGGTGGGCATCAATATCTGTCTCGCTTTCTCTAAAAATAAATTTTCTGTCGTCTCATTCTAATGAACTAGGAACAGTGTTATCCTCTGTCTTACTCTAACACATTTGTCTGTCTCGCTTACACTGTAGTGAAGTACACCTTTTTGTACGAAAGTACAATTCAGGTAAAAACTTTTTCGAAATAAGGTCCTTTTGCAAGTAAGTAAGCAATAATATTTTTTATGTAAAGATAAGCAGTACGTGTTGTACCGTTTCGAAATCTTGATTAAATGGGCCATTTTTTTAAATAACTTGCCTATGGTACTATGGTACATTTTATTTTAAATATGATTTGTCAAAGTTATCTGATAAAATGTTTTTGAAGCATGACTCAATAAAACTATTTTTTTTTACTAAACTGACAATAATTACTATTGCATTTGTGACTGCAATCAATGGCATAGTTATTAGGGATTACGGTAAAAAAAAAACACTGCGAAATTAAGAAATTTGTGATCACAGCACCTAAATATGTGATCAAAGGTGTGGATTTTCAAACATTATCAAAGTATTCCTTTTACCACTTAACCAAGTAACATAGATTATATTTTTTATTTTTACCAGAACTAGTATAACCTAGCCTATCGCCCCGTGCCCGCTTGACGTTGAGTTTCGGGACACCCTGTATAGAGTTGTAGACAACATTCTGTTAAAAAAAAAAATGAGTTCTTAGGTTTTATCGCTCATTTTACAGCAATAACGGGTCAATATTAGTATTAGTGGGCAAGTCAGTATCGACATTGTAACAATTTTGTCGACCTAAATACTTCTAAAGACCACGCTGTACACGAATAAGAACATAATTTTTATGTACTCCAGATCTGTCAAATCTTGCGCGAGTGCTACTGGCGCTTGTTTCGATCTGATGTTGTATAAAATGTAAATATTTGTCGATTTGGTTGCTACGCAGAATTACAACAGAACAATTGAAACAGAAAGAGTAAGTAACCATGTAAGTTTAACAACTAACTTTATAAAAGTCGAAGGCAAAAATCTTTATTGAATAAACAACACAAGTCAGACGTAAGAATGTTTTATGCTTCTAATTATTCAATTAAATCCGCATCAAGGAGAAGCATGAAATCGGTTTATTAAATCATCAGTCCGTGCCGAATCAATCAGTCACCGCTGATAAAGTTTACGACTAGTGTAATTGTCATTTATTGCCCTTGAACTTCTGAATTATTATGTCCCAATTTTTTATTTTGGGTGGGAAATCATCAAATAACTTCCCCCGCTCTGGGCGGAGCGGAGGGGCGTGTCAGACTTTTACTGACTAAAACCCACCCGTGTTCCTTCTGTTGCCCTTTACGTTCCGTGGCCGCGGTATCTCTTTCGAACAACCCGCAACCTCGGCAGGATTATATGTCCCAATTATTTGTTATTTGGCTCTACCCATTGATCACAGACAAAAATACACCCCGTTTACCCCCATACCCTCGATCATCAGCATCATCCACGGCTGGATAGGCCTCGTCGGCCTGTAAGAGGCCTATGCTGCTGGATAGAGGCCTCTCTTTTCTTGTGCCAATCTCCACGTTCATGTACCAATATTCCCAGATTTTACGCACGTTGGGAACAATGTTAGTTCATCTGACCGACATACCATACCCAGGATATGCCTATAAAATTCTATTTTTGCCATTATACTGTTGTTAATTGATTAAGTAGACTAGATAAGCAAGACCGACCCAAGTAGGTAAATGACCGATAACTTCACTCTGGGAAACACTAAAATAACTTTGTTTTGATTAATTATTCAATGAAGACTATTATTACTCAGCTGATAAAAGCTTCCAGAGTTCAAGCTCGCCCGGCATCCATTTGACAATGATAAGTTTAGCAACTAACAACGTAAATATTACAGTTCCCGTGTTTTATATACCCATTTTCAAAATAACGTAGTTTCTGAATTTCCATAAAAGAATTTTGGCAAACATGTTTTCTCTATTGGCTCGAGTGGTAGTTTATTAAATTCTTGGAAAAGCATTATTTGGAGATCATTAGCACTATATTTAAGGCTAAAAAGTAAAACAAAAAAAAAGACTATTAAAAACTTTTAACTCTTAATAATAATATCCATGTCTGAATGTAAGATAAACATGTAGAAGAGATCCGTAAGATATGATGATATGAAGATGCCATCAGAAAATGATCATTATTGGTATTCAGCACACATTTGCGCCATTTGTTGTGTTCATTCCATTTAAGAAACGTGTTATTACGTATTATATTGGCATGGCTTATGTAATCACTGTGTAGCCGGATATTAATGAATCTTGTCTCACTATGTCCTGCTCTGTGTTTGATTAAGTAGTTGATTTATTGATCACCAGTAAGTTCTTGTTGATATTATAAAAAGGATTAAGGAAAAGAGTGCATTCGTTTAATTTTCCTCAACTTACCTTACTCCTTACACAGTTTATACAGCATCACAGTAGCATCACAAAATATTTCGATGACTGCATTGCAACGAAATGCGGAGGCAAATAAAAGGAAAACCTACTAACGATAACAGGTACTATGTCTTAGAACTATTGATATTAGAAAACGTACTGCATTTGATGGTAATTTGGATAAAAGATGTAAGATACTATCCAATACAAACATGGATGTCAATCCTAGCTAGTAGGAAACACAATACAGTCGTGCCAATACCCTGAACTGCCAATTGCTTGCTCGTCAAGCAACTGTCAATTGTGTAAATAACAGTCTATATAAAAACTGATATATATACGAAGTAGATAGATATCATCATACCATAATAATTTAAATGCAAAAGAAGCTGTATGTCTCTAACCATTTCATGTCTTAACGATTGAACGGACTTCCTTTATAGCAGACCTAGCAGTCCTGGATCAGCTTGGGACAGCGCAGGACTCTTAGGGACACACTTTTTATCCCGGTACTACAGTCCCGTGAAATAATTTACAACATCTAAGCAGGCGAAGCTCCAGGCAAAAAGCTAGTTCTTTATAATACAGCAATGTGGTGTTTTTATGAGTAACACATATCATTGTTTTTGTATGACACAACATAGCCGTGAGACGACACGCTTCATGCTTCGACGGCTTTTATTGTTGTTCTAAATACTGCACAGATGTACAATACTATGTTAATTATAATAAAATTTGCTTTCCGAGAACTGTTGATTCATCGATTGACAATCATTTCTTGAATGAACAATTAACTTCTGAGGACGCGAATGTTGTATTGTTTACTAAGAATTATTTAGTTTTATTTATTGAATTATGATTACTCGATGAACTTCATGAATGTTAATGCAAAGAAAATTATTCTGGTATTTCTCAGGACATGTAATATTCTAGCTGTGCCCAGCGGTTTCACCCGCTGCTCAGCTCCTTTTCTAGAGAAGGGTATGAAAAATAGATGTTGGCCAATCCTCAGACCTACCCGATATGCACACAAAATTTCGTTCTTATCGGTCCAGCCGTTTCGGAGGAGTATTACCATACTAACATTGTGCCTCGAGAATTTTATATATTAGATATTTTGACGACACGGTTGGTGCAGTGGCTGAGCCGGGCAGTATGGTCGTTGGGCTGAGCGGTCAACTGCTGCGCTGTGTGTCGCAGGTTCGATCCGAGGGAACAAATATTTGTATGGCCTACAGATAGTTGTTCTGGGTCTGACTTTGTGTATGAGAGTTTAAATGTTTGTATACGCACCCACGATACGGGAGAAATTCCTACAGAGGAGCAACATTTAAAAAAAAATACCATGGATGCATGTATGACTTCATCATGCAGGTTGTCTTTGTAGTGTGTGGTTAATTGAAAAGATTTAACATGATAGCGACAATTACATACAAATCATGCGTTGACACTATGTCCTCTGCCTACACACTGAATAATAAACATTCATGCATCACCTGTTCGAAATTACGTGTGCTAGCTTCACTGTGTCAAGAATTACAATGGAGATTTACAAGGAAAACATAGATAACATATTGCAACCAGTGGCTACATTGCATTCAAGTCATTTTGTATCTTCGTCTTAGAGTTTGTTGAACGTACTCTTGCTAAGGACCGTAAGAAAACAAGTTCGTAAAAATGTCGTGACATAGCAGATTTTATATCAGAATGTTCCAGAGCGACTTAAACTAGGAAACGCATTGGTAATGGCTTCATCATCATTTTCCTGCCTTTGTCCCATTCTATTTGGGGTCGGCGCAACACGTTTTCTTCTTCCATTCTCCGGTCTATTCTATCAGACGTCACAGGAGTTTTAACTCTAATTTCAACAGTTAAGGGGTTGTTATTGAGCTGCCTGAATGTTCTTGGTTTTTTTTTATTGCTAGTCTGAATCAAGTTTCTCTTAATTTTATTCGAGTTTTTGTGTTCAAAAGAACATATTCTGCTAATTGATTCTGGTATTTCGAACAATCAACTTACGTAATGAGATAGATAATTGTAATTGAAAAACCGCACGTAGCTATAAATTTAGTGAATAACTGAATAATTACTAATCCTGCTCGGCGCCAGAGGAAGTATGCAAAACAAAGCAGCGCGAAAGCACTTTAGAAATAAACAATTGTTCAATTTCATTGTTTGAATTTTACAAGCGCGATTTGAATTGTTTTAGTAATTAATAACAGAGTATCTAGTATCTTAGAACTAAAACATTAAGAGGACGTTATACAAATGTTACGAAAACTGAAAATCGTCAAAAACAAATCTCTAAGTTTTAATTTGATTGATGGTTGTCTCGGAAAAATTTAAACCTCAAAAATCTGGAGGCAGTCAGGCTCGATGACCAATTAGCCAATACCTCAAGTTGTGGTCATTCGTTAATTTACAATATCTGAATAAACAGTCACTTTACATTACAGGTAAGTATGACTAACATCAAAGTGTGCCAAGTCCAATTTTACGCAGTTGTGGGACGACTTCCAGTACACATTAACACTGAGACACTATATTTTACGTGTGCTTAATGAGATTGATGACAGCTGAAGAGATATGGTTTTTGTCTAACTTATTTGAATGCTAAAATACCGACCAAAATTAAAGCCATCAAGACATTATTAAAAATGCTTTTAAAACTTGTCCTCTGATTGAAATGACAATGTTCAACCTCCCTTAAACAACAATCAAAATGTGGTATCATGTATCATAAATCTGAAGAACAATAAATTTCAAAACCATGCGCTCGAATCTGACAACTCATAATTAAAACATTTAACGCTACTCAGCACATCAATTATACTGAAATTAAAACAATAACATATGTCGAAGTAAGCCTGTGACTCAACGCGCGATTATTAATTTAATTGATTACGATCGTAATTAATCCTATACAACCACATACAATGTATGGAAACATCTGTTTTAGCAGTAAAACAATTTTATTTTAACAGTCATCTTGCACAAACGCAGAACTCCTATAAAATAAACCACGGATTTCTGCTTAACCATAAATATACTTGGAATCCCCTTTTGAAATAAGTCTTTCCCAAGCACGCCAATGGATGAAAGAGTAGTATCTTTCACGTTATGGAACATCTGGTATTTATTTGCTTTGCCGCTAAAGCAATAAAAGTCGGCAGAACTGCGGAAAGCGATCAGTATTCAGATAGCAAATGCAATTTACGTCTTATTTGCAGTTTGCATGCAGACCACACGAGTGCACTTTATAAGTGCCAGTGGAAAGGCAAAAGCACTTCGCGTTTACGCTACGACTACAAATCATAGCTTGTAGACCGTAGTATGTCCCAGTGACATAATAAGAGTAGTAAACGTAGCCGCATTTATACAGTAACACGCTTAGAACTGTTTTACAACAGCCACAATACAGAAATCGTTTCCTGGCTCCACAAAGCAAATTGGGAACACTCTTGTTAAATGCCTGCAAATTGTTTCCAAACTACCTGCTAACCAGTTTTGTAGTCCATTCAACCGAAAGCGAGTCAAATGTAGGTTATGATTACTACGTTCATCGTGGTCTACAATACAACTTGAAAACAAGATCTTTGTTCTTGTTCTAGTTCTTGAGTAAAAAAAACATTGGCTTATTTGTAGTAAGCCAATGTTTTTAAACTCAAGAACTCCCAAGAAATTCTATATAGCGCTCAACATTTCAAACTGAAACGTTAGGAACATAAAAGTTTGTTTACCAACATAAAATTGAAACTACCTTCACTTTTTCATTGAAGCCATCAAAGTTACGGAAGATAGACAAGTGACGCAATAATGTAATAACCTTAATTTGGGAGGCGTCGATCGTTATGGCTTATCAGGAGTGCCATGACGCCTTGATAGCTAGCTTTAGTGTATAAAAACATGAATTGAGAGATAAGCTGATGGACGAATACTTAACCTTAAAATTTAAGTGGAACCAAAATCAAGAACGTCCGCAAAATATAAATTGGAAAGGCTCAAATGATGAGCAATGTTTACCCTTGAATTTTTGCAGATGATCTTTTCTAAAAGTAAACACCGCGTCTCCATGATTTGAAACAAGACACAATGCACACATTGGGAAGCAGACACAGTATTTGGACATCAATAAAATTTATCGACTGGTAAAATAGTTCGGATTTACGACTTACTGGCGTCTAAACAATTTTACGGCGAGGCCCAACAAGTCAAGTATACCAAATACAGAGGCAGAGATTTCAGCGTTGTTCAAACAAAGCAAGTAATAAAATATTGGCACATTGATGTATGGCTGAAGCAATGATACGCCTACAAAAACGCCCACAGAGCTTGTAAGCCAAAAAAATCATGGGCACTGGTGATACCATTCATTACTTCTGGGGAGGCGGCGACTGAGATTACTCATGTAGTAATGAGGAGTTTGTCGAGTTTCGAACTGCATCGGATGATACGGAAGTAGAAAATACTAAGCATTTTCCAATTGGGCGAATGAGAATCGCGACCTTCGTTGAATTTGTTTAATATACGTGTAAGTGTTTAACCAATTAGACATACTAAGTACGTTGATAATTGAAGAAAACATTTCTTTTACAATAACTGTGTGTTAAAACAAGCGTAACCATTATCTATCCCAATCATTATCTACCCTAACAATCATTGTCATGCAGCATTTTACCCCAGAACCGAATTTTCGTCCCTGTCTTATCAAAGTGAATTTGCAGATTGTTGATAAACATTGTTAAAAGGAATAGACGTCGAAAGACTATGTTTGACCCAGAAATGAAATTGGCCATCCACTTGTATCCAGCTTTTATGTTGCTTCCTCTACGATCACTTTGGAGCCATTTCCGTAGCATGTTTCGCTGCAAATGATGTAGCAAATTGGAGGTACTCCATAGGTCAAAGACCTCTGACCCAAAAAAGGTTTGCAGAGCTTACACCTTTCAGCTTAACAGCTTGCAACACAACAACGAAATAACATTACAAATGAACGAAATACTCATCAAGAAAATTACGAAAACATTGCATTTCACATGTTTTTAAACTCCACATTGTGTTGTTGCTAAACGTTAAGTATGCGAGCTAAACAAACAAAATGCGAGGAATTTGTATGACAGAAGCACCTTGATGTTTCTAAGAAAAACACAGCATTCAAGGTGAGATAAGTACAAGACTACAAGAGAACAGAACGGCGCGAAATCTGCTTATGTCGCTCTAACGAGAGCACGTAATGGGAATATTATAATTTTATGATTGATGGCTTGTCTTTACTCGCCACTATAGGCTTGATACAATGACTATAATGTTTTAGTAAGAGACTAAAAATAGCCGAAAACAAACGACAAATTAACGCTATCTGAGCCTAAGCGTTTGCACTGTATTCAAATTCAAGATTGATAAAGGATTGCGTTCAAATCTCAATCATCATTGTATGAACGACCAACAGCAGTCATTTGTGACCAACATCCGCCTGTTCGTACAAAAGCTACTATTGTGCCTAGGTAAATATTTAGTTACCTAGTGCTGGACTTGCTAGACTAGAACATCCGTCGCATATTAAATTCCGCTTAGTAAAAGCAAACTAAATAGTCGCAAAATCGTAACCTGAAACGTCCTTGTCCGAACATGACCTTCAAGATCCCTGTGTTGGTATACTTAATTATAATCATCTTGTTTTTTAAAAGGATTGCCGACCAGAGACTAGAATCAATAATTTATGAATTGTCACTGAAATCAACAATTAAAAACAAACAGATCGTTAGTCATCAATCAGTCAGTATTTAATTCATTCAATAATACTGAATCAACCTAAATAATTTGATTCAAGTTGTACCGAGCTAAGCTAATTATACAAAATGGTTGAATAAGAACCTCCGCCCGATATAACAAACGCTTTATTGCGACGTTTATTGAGTCGGCGAGATTATTATGCGCATCTTATGCTCAAGATATGCATAGGAATTAGTGCATAATGCACTTGCAGGCAAAGGAATAGGTATTTAAGGTGATTTATATGGTGTAATAAATCATTGACGATAACACGGTGCCTGACAATTACCGCGTACTTAACATCCACTAATGATTTGCCGAGAAAAACGATTGTAAACTATGGATTATGTATGATCGGCGCATCTCGCTCGCTGAATCTGCATAAAAAACTTTTTAAATGTTCTTTATAGGCCACTTACTTATGGAGCGGGCAATAAATATCTTTTCAAATAAAGAAACTACGGGATATTACTTAAGAACTGTTAAATAAGGAGAGATATAATTTCTGTAATTTATTTTCACGTCTCCACAAACACGGAAAGAGAACAGCCATTGAAAGTAGCTTAACACCTACGGGCCAAACGTTTTGGACGTGATTGTCGATTACGTAACTGTAATAAATGATGATAAATGATTCTATAAATAAGATGCCTGGCCATTCATTGTGTCTCGTTTACTGAAACTCTATAGTCTGTAACCTACAAGTACCTTTGAGCGCATTAGATGCTAAGAATGAATCAGAGTAAACGCAGCGGTTAGAAAAATGCAAGAGTTAAAGGGGTTTACAAATAAAAGTTCTAGTCAGTGGGTCAAGTAATAAAAACTATATCTGTATGCCTGTGTCAGTAAGGCACGCCCAAACCTTACTCAATTTAAAAAATAAATAATCAATGGTCAAAAATCCGTATACATCACTAGTCATGGTTTCTCTGCTCTTGATATATTTTTTTTTCACTATTATTATATATATATATATATATATAATTATATATAAGTTTATTGATGCTTCAGTTTACAAAGGGGTTTTGTGTTTGGAGCCTCCTTTTAAGCAAACAATGCCTGTGTTAGGAGACTCCGCTCTTCCATAGATTAGCATTTATACTTATTCTAGTTTTGTAACTTAAAATTTTGAACAAAAAAGAAAAATATATATACAAAAATATAACATAAATTTTATAATAAAAACTACAGATGTTAGTGAGGTACCTATGTTTCAAGTTTAATCTTCTGTGCGTATTGTGTGTCTAGAGAGAGTGTATGTGAAGGTGTGAGTGAGGGTATATGTAAGAGTATCTGTGAAGGTGTGAGAGTTTGTGAGAGTGTATGTGAGAGTGTATTTGAGAGTATATGTGAGTGCATGTGAGAGTGTTGTGTCTACTACTTTATGTGCTCCAACAGTGCCTCTGTGTCATCATATGTAAGTGTTTTTATCCAACTGGTTAATGTTTTCTTAATTTCATAAGTCTTTTTTGTGTATATGTTAATAGTTTTGTTAATTTTTGTTATAAAGTTGTGCAGACCGTTTATTCAATTGCCTACTGGCAAACACAGTTTTAGTATGTGGAATTTGTGCAACGTTGTCAATCCTCCTTTTCCGTAATAATTTTGGATCATATGGTAGGGTTTTGTGTTTTTTTAAGATAGTTTGTATAATGTACATTTTTCTTACGGAAAGTAGATCGCTTATTTGGTATAAGGTCTCCGTAGGAAATCTTTTATTTTTAAAATACATGATTTTTATTAGGGCTCGCTGGGCTCGCTCCACGTTAATAAAATAAGTTTTCGCTGCACCACCCCAAACAGGGATGCAATATAGTAAGACGGATTGTACTAAAGCCATGTAAATTTCATTGAGAACATTTCTGGGGGGGTCTCGCTTACTGGTCATACTTTTTGGTATAATGTGACGTAAAGTTTTAAAGATCCAGCTTAATCTCCTAACCCTATTTGAGACCAGTAGGCCTACTATGACATCTTAAAGCAGAACTTATTCCACTGAGTGAAAGAGATGGTGCTAGACACCCTGTATAGCTCTGTCCCTTTCCTTCAGCGGAATAAGTTCTGCTTTAACACGTCATGGTAGGGTAGCTGTTCAAGATGTGGATGCCAGGACAATCTCTGATCGACTATCACGCCTAGATATTTAGTCTGTGTTACCTGTTCTATGCTTGAACAATTGCAGTATAGACTGTTATTACTTTCTCCGCATGTGTGTATTCTTAGATTGAGATCCTTGGTTGGTTGACCACTTTTGTTAATACTAAAACATAAATGTAATTCGTTTTTGATGTTTTTAAAGTGAGAAGGTTGTTATTAAGCCACTTGGCTACTTGTGCCATACCCAACTCAGCTTTGGTTTTCACATCATCCCAGGAGTTCCCAGAAAATACGACAGCGGTGTCATCGGCGTAAGAAAAGACTTTTGCATTATTGATGATGATTGACTTTTGCACATGTTGCAGAGATCATTCAAATATACCAAGAAAGTGTAGGGCCAAGTACGCTGCCCTGGGGAACGCCGTATGTGATTTCAGCGTCAGTACTAGTCAGTTCACCCACTCTAACCTTTTGCTTTCTTGACAAAAGATAGTCTTTGAGCAATTTCAGCGGGGTTTCCCTTATTCCAACTTTTTCCAGTTTGCTCACAAGGTTATATGATTATTTTATATTTATATAGATTTGTATTGGATTAAATGTATGTATGTATATTGATATGTAGTTGATATTCCACAGACTACCTGCAGTTTTGCCTATCAGCCTTGCTGTCATCCATCCAAAGGTTGTCTTGAAAAGATCGCATTTAGCGATAAAACCGCCCATTGTGTAAAATGGTCTTTCAGTAATTATGTTATTTGTATGGTGTACATTATAAAGAATATTCTATTCTGTACCGTCAAAGAAAGTCTTTCCAAGACCTTTCAAAGATATGAGAGGACAAAGACAGAATGCATGCAATGCATTTTTTTTTTCATTTCGATAGAACGAAAGTAAATTGCATTTCAATGAGCAACATGAAGCGTTCTGGTAAACCTAGATTATTTTGACGTAACCTGCTGCTATGAGAGACCAATGTTGCAGTCCTATCTAAATGCGTGTACGCAGTAAAGTGACCTACTAAATATGGATCTAGTAAGAAAATAACTCGGCGTTGAGTTATTGATTAGATTACAAAGCATTGCTCTAATTCTGCCGTTTTCAACGACTGGTGATTATCATTTTCGTGCCGCGTGGTGCGCGGCTGAGAATATGCCTAGTACAGTAATTACAAGGTACATTTTCTTATCAGCTAAAACTTTAGAAGAGGGTTTTGTATCATTTGGTTCTGTTTCAGCCTTTTTTGTATAAACTTTAGAGATCGTTTCCAAGTTCCATGAGCATTCAAATCGTACTTTTAATAAAACCACGAACTAGTACGAGTCAGACTCGCGCACTAAGGGTTCCGTACAATCTTGCGACATAAACGGCCATATATTTTGACTGCGTAGACTTAGAGGGTTGATTTTTTCACAGCTTTAGTTTTAATTTCTTGACAGACAGTCAGACTGACATTCCTCTTAAGGTACGATAAATTATAATTACAATATTGGCAAAAGAAATAAAAACCAATATGTAAGTGGAGTAGCTTAATTAAGGGTTATCCTTACTAATATTATAAAAGCGAAAGTGAGTTTGTTTGTTACGTCTTCATGCCTAAATGGCCAAACTGATTTCGATGAATTTTGGTTGAGAGATAGTTGGGAACCTGGAGACGGACATAAGCTAAAAAAATTGAGAAAAGGGGGAGTAAGAGGAAAGAAAAGGGGGCGAGAAAGATATTATTTTTTCATCATTACGCGTGTTAAAGTTAGCGTAGGCCCAAAGTAACTATGTCACACGGACGAAGTCGCGGGCGGAAGCTAGTAATTGTTATAAATAAACCTTGGGAAGCTGGGAAGAGCAAAGGATCTGCAGGTATTGTGATAAAAGTTTGAATTGGATTTTATATAATAAAGCTAATTTGGATCTAAATTAGCTTTATTATATAGCGTGATAATCGATTTGCCAGCCATTATTTGATGGGAATGTACGACATATAATTCATAACTGTGTGGACACATGCTATGTAGCGTGTAAAACAATATTCGTGTCGTCTGCGGACGTAGTTGCGTATGTAAATATCCTAATAACAGTTAATCGAGTGTGCCCGACACAAAAATGTTAGCCCAACCCAATTCTCTGAGTGTCTGTACATGACGTCAGTGAATGTGTCGTGATTTCTACAATTATTACTTTCATTTTATTTCGAATGTCGGTTACATCGTAGAATATGAGGAAATTTAAAAAATCTGGGTTTTTTTCATTATGCATGATAGGTATCAAGATTTTGTGGAGGGCATTTTTCTTTTGCAGATGGGAAATCATCAAATAATTTCCCCCGCTCTGGGCGGAGCGGGGGGGGGGGGGTGTCAGACTTGTACCGACTAAAACCCGCCCATGTTCCTTCTATTGCCCTTTATGTTACGGGGCCGCGGTATCTCTTTCAAACAACCCGCAACCCCGGCAGGCGGTGGCCCTGGCAGGCCCCTCTGATTTGCTGACATCTCTTTGAGGCGAGCGTGGAACACTAACGCGCAGTCGACACGGCCTGTCGTCAATAGACGGACGGACGGCGAGCTACCCATTGCTCACCGTCCACAGGCCCGCATCTACGGTGGCCGGGATTCGTCTCGCGACGCCCGACGCCCGGGGCGTCTCCCGCGGCGTTTGTGGAGGGCTTACGTTTTATAAAGAATGTCCAATAATAAAAGTCTAGACTCAGAACTCATAATTATAATGGGAAACTTTTAGCAAGCTTGGTCCTTTAATCAACATAGGCAAAAACGCAAATTCCTGCATAAACGACAAAAGAAAATATTTTGGACCACACAATCATAAATCATATTTTCGCGCAACTGCGACCTATCGAGTCTATTATAAATCATTATTTTGATTGCAATAGGGGCAAAGAACCAATCTTGAGTTGAACGCGCAACATAACGAAATTTATTATTAGTAGAGAATACTTGTGTTGGCAGCAATAAATGTCAATCAGTTTAGTTAGGACTATAAATAAAGTTGGGCGAGGCGTGCTCAGATGCATGGATGTTCCCATAATTTATATGTTGAACTATCGACTGGAGGACAATAGTACGACGTAGGACATACCAACTAAATACTTTATGAATAGATTAGCTTTTGACCGCTTCGCTCGCATTATGGTCGGAAATGATCAACGTTTTACGTATAGCCTATAATACTCGGGAATAAAATGGCTTCCCGATAGTAAAACAATTTTTGGAATCTAATCAATAGTTCCGAAGATTATACCCTACAAACAAACTCACAAACTTTACCGTATTCAGTTTTTTTTTTTAATACTTATCCCTCATATTATTTGCATGCCCATACGACGGTAGAATATGGAGGACCTATTTATTATATACGAAAACATCTATGTTAAATGATTTGATTTGATCCCTAAGATGAAAGAAGACAAATGATGTCTTGAAAAATTCGCAACAAATTTAAGAAAGAAGGATGAGGGCCACTGATTGCAGACAAGACTGGTAATATTGTCGACCTCAAAATAACCTTTCATAAAACAAATATTTGTGTTGCAGATACAATATATTACCAAGTCCATGTGAATATTCGCGCCATTGCTAATTAAGTCTCTTTTAGTCCAACACGAAACTACGATGAGAAGCCAGACAAGTGCGGCCCTAGATCTTAGAGTAAACATAACATGTACCTTGTTCATGTTACATCATCAATATTTTATCACCTGCTCCTTTTAAAGAAACTATGTTAAGCTAAAGGAATGGTGTTGTCCTTTATCTATTCTTGGATAGCAGTAAAGCAAGTACAACCATAGAGTAAACAGCCATAAACTAAGCTTGGATATTTATTGCCTTTTTAGTGACTTTAATGTTTGTCAGTGGCCTCTAGTATTATTTTTTTAAAAGCCCTAACCTGTTCTTAGGACTTCAAATTTTTTTTTTTGAGTATAACTTTTAGATAGAAATGTTAATGATATGGAAAAAAAACATAATATTGACCACCATTAAATCAAAATATTGCAGTTTACCTACTTCTTAAAGAAATACTACACAACTTCTCAGCATACAAATAATAAAAATAATCTTCATAAAATATACTTTTTATAAGGTATTTTTTTCTGTTTTTAACAAGAAAGATTAAAAAATGTGAAAGGACCATGGGGGATTTCGTATGGACCCCGTCCCCACCCTTCAACAGTCTTGGGATGCGTCTCGATTTGTTCACTGGGACCCAGAAAAGTCTAAAGTACCAGTGTTAGTTTCAAAATCAATTGGGTTTATGTAAAAAAAAACTACAAACAAAAAGCATATTTTCACGTAAACAAATGACGATTCTATACAAAAAAAAATACTTGGTTCTCAAACGAAAAGTCTTTGAATAATAATAACAGTATTCAGTTAATTAATATACATTTTAACTTATTAGTAAGTACATCGAAATGCATGTCAAACGATAAACTACTTACTTTTTTTTGCGGATGGGAAATCATCAAATAACTTCCCCCGCTCTGGCCGGAGCGGGGGGGAGTGTCAGACTTGTACTGACTAAAACCCACCCATGTTCCTTCTATTGCCTCGGTATCTCTTTCGAAAAACCCGCAACCCCGGCAGGCGGTGACTCTGGCAGGCCCCTTTGTTTTGCTGACATTTCTTTGAGGCGCGCGTGAAACACTAACGCGCCGTCGACACGGTTTGTCGTCAATAGACGGACGGACGGTGAACTACCCATTGCTCACCGTCCACAGGCCCGCATCTACTGTGGCCGGGAGTCGTCGCGGCGCCCGACGTCCGGGGAGTCTCCCGCGGCGGCTGGGTTGGTTTGAGGTTCTCTCCCTCAAACGTCGACCCGACGCCGATGCGAACCCCTCCTGCCGTCAGCTAGGATGCCGACACGGCGGCGCATTCCCGCAGTCATGAAAGACAATGGCTTCGGATTTGTGCAATGCCACCTCGAGACCCAGTTGCTGGATCCTCTCCGCGACCATCGCAACCCTGCGGGTCATTACTTCGGCTGCCGCCCGGTGCGACCTCCCCCCTGTACCAGGACAAGCGTGTTTGTGACGCTGCTAGGGATACACTACTAGCTTAAGTTAAGCTCTGATTTTTATATTGCGAGTTCATCTAATAAAATACTATTATGCATTTGTGCTGGTGCGATAGTAATTTTTTTTTAAATAAAACGTTGCCCTACACTAGGTATTCTCCTGTATCGTGGGTGCGTTTACAAACATTTAAACTCATATACACAAACACCCAGACCCGAAACAACTATCTGCAGGTCATACAAATATTTGTTCCGTGCGGAAATCGAACCCGCGACACGCAGCGCAGCAGTCGATCGCTCAGCCACTGCGCCAACCGTGCCGTCATTATGTCGCCCTTACCCCATGCACCATACAATGGATATAATGTGCCTACAACTTCCCATAGTGCGATTGTACAGGCAATCGCACTGATCGTAGGCAATCGTAAGCTTAATATGAAAGTTCCTTTTTTTTTTGCTGTCGGGGGAAAATCTTCAAAAGGCGACCGGTCTTTGGGGACAAGACCGGACAGTGTGGGACTTTTACCGGACTAAAACCACCCCGGTGATCACCATATCTACACATGAAAGGAGGCCCCGTTTTCTTTTAATAGATCTGTCCCTAGCCCCCCCCCCCCCTCCTCTGTGCAACGCCTGTTAAGGCACATCCCTGGGGCGACTACACATAGGTCACCCCTGAGCCTCGCTGTGCATGTTTGCACGACAGCACGTGACCACGGTGCTGCCGGTCATCTCTGAGGTCTCTCACTGAACGCTCAGAGTTCCCACTCTGAACGCCCGTGACCCCAAAGTCCCACCTGCTTTAAGTATTACAGGTGGGGTTTCAGCGTGTTAAGTGGCGAGACGGTTGCTTTCTCAACTTCATCTCCTACTGCGATCTGACCTCTCACGATCCCGTTCGGCAGCCTCCTTCTGGGCCATCACTGTCTCGCAGAACGAGGTTACGCCTATCCAGTTGTCAGAGTTCGCCAGCATAGACCCAAATACGGTTGGCAGAGACAGATCTTGCCCGATCCTAGCGACTAGGACCCTTCGTTCCAAGTTCCACGCAGGGAATGCCCTGCGTGGGACTTGGAACGAAGGGTCCTACGCATACGTTCGTACGTTCGTTAGCATACGTTCGAGGAGTGCCTCAAACGTATGCTGTGCAGAGTCCAAACCGCCTCCACAATGATGACAGCTTGCCGTGGCCTCTCTTCCAATCCTATTCAGGTACTCACCGAAGCAACCGTGCCCGGTAAGCACCTGAGTTAGTCTAAAGGACATGCGCTCCCCTTTTTTCAGCCATGCTTCGAAGTGTGGCAGGACGGCTTCGACAACACGCTTCTGTGAATATTGCGGCTGTTGCAGCCGCTCACGCCACTGCTCTAGCGCGCGTCGCCGTTCCTGCCGCCTAAGCCTTGCCACAGTGATTCCTGGCAGATTATCACTACTATGGCGGATGGCGCACATTCGGCTGTAAATCTCGGACGGACGCCTGACAGCCTATTTGACCAAACAGGCGCCCCATAAAGAAACATCGACTGCACAACCCTCGCGTATAGGCGGCGAACTTCTTCTCGTGGCCCCCCAAGATTGGGCAACAGTCTGTGCAAAGCGCATAATACCTTTCTAACTCGGGGCATTGGAAGTGCTCTACCTCTCTACTCGACCGTCCAAAGTCAGGCCAAGGTACTTAATGTATCGTCCCACTTGAACTTGCGCATCTCCAACTCTGACTGACAAGCTGGGTGGCTCTCTGGTCCTTGGCAGCTTATGGAACCAAAGCGCCTCAGTTTTATGTAGCGCTATCTCTAGACCCACTTCACGGATCGACGCCACGACCTTTTCTAGTCCCAGCTATGCAAGCTGAATAGTCTCTTCAGCAGTGTCCCACCAGGGTGTCATCCGCGTAGCAATCGATATTAACGCCAACGGGGAGATCAGTACGCGGAACCACATCGTAAGAGAGGTCCTAAAACAGATCCCTGCGGAACTCCGCACATAATCTTCCTGCGATGAACGCTACCATCGTACGTTTTCTTTAAAATAATTGAAAACATCATTATGATAGCCATATTTTAACCCTATTTATCGCACACTAAGGAAATGTGTTAGTCAAATAGAAAAAATATATAAAAAACAATATATCATAAAACCTAAACCCCATATGTATATGTATTTGACATATGTCGCCATAGTAAAAAGTTCTCTATTCTGGTAGATCTTTCAAATGACACGTGTTTCTAATCTGTTGGTGGGTGGGGACGTTTCTTCCCATGGTCCTTTGGGTGAATTAACGAAAAAAAAATACTCATGAATAACAACTCTCTTCTTGTGTATTCAAGTTCTCAATAAACGAAAGAATGTATAAGAGGTTAACGATTTGGCCAGACACCAAAAGAATTTAGCCAATAACTTTTACAATGTTGTAAATAATAAAATTCTCTTTTCTGTTGTCATAGTGTAACAGTACTTTCTCTTTCAAGGATACTTTAAGATTTCTTTAGAAGACTTTCTAGTTGCATGTTGCATTTACATCCTTGTTTAAACTGAGAGAAGTGATATTTTCAAAGGTGTGAAATATTTTTTGCCTAATCACCTTTGTAGGTTTAATTTGGAGTTTTTATTTACAATATAATTTTTTTTAGATTTTCATTTGCATGAACAATAAATTATTTCATAAAACTTTTTAAACAGTAGTAAGTCTAAAGTAAAAATTTTTACAGCAGCTTTACCTAAAATAGAGCCATAAAATATAATTTATTTACATTACACAGTATAACTTCCAACATTACACCAGTAGCAACTGCCACCATACATAGAGCAGCGCAAACAGCTCATACATGTGGACACATCAATATTTAACGCTTCATGGTCTGTAAGTTTGGCACTTTAGTCACAGCACTTTAGTAAAAAGGACTTCACAATTTTGGCACAAAATGCAACACATTATTAAGCACAATTTATGATTAGAAAACCACAATTTTACAAACAAACCAAGTGCAAACTTCACAAATGAATGACCAATTCTGTTCAAATATTGGTTTGCCTACAGCAGAGAGACAACAAAATGTGTGACTAACCTCAAAAGCAGGCTGTTAGGAGGCACTCGGGAACACTTGTGTTATAGCAGGCACGTATCAACCATCCTGTGGAAGACCACCATATCAGACCTCTAGCAACACCTTCAGTTTGAGCCCGATTTAATGTTAATTATTATATTAGTTATTACACAGTCAAGGATACTACAGTTGGGAGTGTGCCAAAAATGTGCTGCAACTGTAAGCAAGCAAAACTGAAACTCATCGATGCAATCGTCACAGTATGTACTTTATACATGAATATACCGTATTATTAGGTTACTATGTCAATAATGCAGATGAGTGTTGACTACAGTCAAGGGCGTCTTCAGGAATCCGGACGCCGGACGAAAGCAGTGTTAGATACATGCATGAGATAGCAACGCTGCGCACGACATCGCTACACAAATCGGAAGGAAACAAGATATCATATAACATGATCACTTACGAAACTTCTTCCTCTCAAAGGCATCTCACGCACTAATAAAAATACACAACTATTGTCACTTTGTATTGAATTGAGTAATGCACTCGTTTCACATATAAAGTCTTCGCACAATTTTTCAGTTCAATTACAATACAACAGCAGACAGCGAGCGAGTTGTCTTACAGATTGCAGATAAAATTTGACAGAAGCGCTAACACAATAATTCTAGAACAATCATCACCCAACAACCATAGACTAACATTTAATTTTAACTAAAAACTCGAATACCGTGCATGTGCAGAAATAAAGCAGGTCTAAAAAAATCGACTATCAAATAGTCATGATTTTATTCCTTGCTCATTTGTTAACAATGTGAGTGACACTTCGAAAACAACAGTAACAACTTGTTACCGGTTATAATTGGTTAGAAAGTGGGAAATTTAAATAAAAAATAGGGTAGTTTGCATTATCATCCTTTTTTTGTGGATCTAATAATCATCTAATAACTTCCCCCGCTCTGGGTGAAGCAGGGGGAGTGTCAGACTAGCACTGACTAGAACCCACACATGTTCCTTCTATTGCCCTTTATGAACAACCCGCCGCAAGCCCGGCAGCCGATGGCCCTAGCAGACCCTTCTGCACAGGTCCCTCCACGCATGATCATCCTTTTAATTACATTAAAATATTTATTTAGAATCCTTCTCTATTTTCTTTTGGTGTTGATGCTGTTTGATTCATATCATTCCTTCATTTTCTTGATTAAATATGTCACTAGGGCTTGCGACTCCTACTTCGCTAGCTGTATGTACCACTGGACTGGCCCACCCAGTAGTGTCAAATATATCATTCATACACTAAAAAGTTTAAAACCAACATACGACTTTTTACATAAAAGCATAATTTTGGTATAAATATTTTATCTCGTGTGGCAGATTTTGGCAGAGTTTTTGCCCTGTCTGTCACAGACAGGGCAAAAACCACCCTATACCATCCTATAAATGGCGAATCTGTCACAGACAGTCTGTGACAGATTCGCCATTTATAGGATGGTAACACTTTACGGTTGTCACGAGTGTCAATGTCATTTGGTCATTTGAGAACGCGGATGGGACCACCTTACCAGATATGTTTTGTTATGTTTGATACCGCATTCTTGGTTAAATCATTTTAGTCGCTTAATAGCCGATTATTCTACAACTATCCGTTTCAACGAATTTTACAGTAAAGTGTTAATCTTCATGTTAACGGTAGTGAAACAGCTACAACGATGGAATGTGTTAAGATACAAAATAAGATAAAGTTGTTATTTGAAAAACTGACCGAGCCGAACTATGTGCTCGATAGTTACTACGCCGATGGGCTTATCACAAAACTATCAAATTGTTCCGATCCTGGTAAGTATTATCTTTGTTACATCTTTTTAAATGGGAACTTCTGTTTACTTTTATTGAGATAAGGTTCCAGGCAAAATTGGCAGGGAAGTGTAGATAAAGTACATGTTATCTATGGACGCAACAGACGCAGTACGTGATTCGGTACTAATTGTTAAAACAAACAAACTTTTTGTACATAAAGCATTTACAGCACATAAATGCTCTATGTACAAAAAGTTTGTTTGTGTGCTGACAGAGAATTATATTACAAGTTTTCCTCATTGAGACAACAGGTTTCGACTCGATAAATAAGGTGTCCTTACTATTAGTTAAACAAATGGAATAAAAATCAATTGAAATAACATCACTTGCTGAATAAAATGTAATTTGTAGATACTTTGCAATATTTATGGACATTTAAAAGTTTTGTAGGCTAGTTTCTTTATTAAAGAAATAACCTTTGAAAGTACTCATATCATAATTATGCATTGTTAACATATTTTCCTTCAAACTACTCATTATCTTTAAAATTTGTGGGATCTCTGTTTGCCATAACCATGAATATTCAATTAGCAATAAAATTATTTTGTAAAATATTGCCAAGTCACCATTAACATCCATAAAGTTAAAACAAATCTCTAAACTAAAATCTCTTTTGCTTATTTAAAAAAAAAACAGAACTCAACTGCAACTATGCATAATGCATGGTTCTTACTCATAAAAATAAATTTAAAAAAATGGTCTGTTTGTTCCGGCTAATATTTGAAACAGCTGTACAAATTTTAACAGGCCTTTAATGAGCAGATAGCCGAATGCTAGCTTGGTTTATTGTGAACAGAAATTACAGCAGCATTACTTGTTTCACTCATGGAATGGGCAGGGCATAAACAAGATGCTAACAGGCATACATTTTACCCTCATGCATTAAGAAGCAAGTTTTAAAATAATTATGAAAAATAAAGATGTGTTGAGAAGCAGTTGTTGTTATTAGATAATTATATTGAGAACGGATCCTGCAATATTAGTACCTTTTTTTTTTCGGGTGGGAAGTCATCAATAGACTTCCCCCGCTCTGGGCGGAGCGGGGGGCATGTCAGACTTTTACTGACTAAAACCCACCCATGTTCCTTCTATTGCCCTTGGCCGCGGTATCTTTTTCGAACAACCCGCAACCCCGGCAGAATATTAGTACATTGATTTATAATAAGCCCACCCACACCCTCATTTGTTATATAGTAAGAAAACAACCAAGCCGGTACATTAAAATGAACTTAAATAATGATAACTTTATGAACTCTTTGAAATTAATTGAGATAGCATTATAAACAACTTGTTTCACATTAATGTTGTCTTGCTCATTGCTTAAGAATAATGCTTGCATTGTCAAGATTGACAGGCACTGTTTTAATATGTTCTAGTGCTTTTTTTTTCGGTTTGGATTCATCAAATAACTTCCCTCTCTCTTGGAGAGGGTGTCAGACTTTTACTGATTAAAACCCATTAATGTTCCTTCTTTTGCGCTTTGTGTTCCGGAGCCGCGGTATCTCTTTCGAACAACCCGCAACCCTGGGTGTTCAAGACCTAACATGCTCAATAAGACAAAGTCTCATCACAACATAACATTTTGATGCAAATGAAGAAACTTTGTCATTGTTCACACCCGAACTATCAGGCGAGGGTGTTACAAAGCCGAGATTCTCTCGCAGTCTTGCTAACTTAGAGACATTACGCACTTCGCTGCCCGACCAGAAGATTGCGGCCAGTCTTCAACTACTTGTGGCCGCGTAGTGCGCGAGGTAACTAGACTTTTCTAGAGGAATAATCAGCTAGAAGAATGAAGTTAACGTTAGAGCTGTAGAGGTGACAAAATGCCGGTCGAATTTGATTCCATCGACACGCAAAGATGGAGTGCCACCTTAATGATGGCTCCATTTGACACAAAAAGTGCAGTGTCGGCTAAACACATAGACAGAGGTATACCCAACTCTGTTAGGTACATTTTACGATAAGATACGATATCATAAAACGTGTACCTACCAAAGTAAATGTTGCTTTAAACTGTAAACGATTTGCGTTACGAATTCTAACAAATTTAAATTACCAGGATTCCTGGAAAAGTGACTGTATACTGCAAGACGGCAAACAAATTCCTTTTTTTTTTCATCAAATAACTTCCCCTGATCCGTTACCTTGACTATTAAGTTGACTTGACTTTACTGTCTAAAACCCACTCATATTCCGGGGTGATTTCATTTGATTTCTGGTCGCGGTATCTCTTGCGAACAACCCGCAACCCCAGAAATTTCCATCATTGGTTGAATCAAATCGATTCAGCAAAAATAAGATATAGTTTCCGTAAGTGACACGTCTGAGGAACTGTTAGATTCCCAGATGTTATATTGATCTTATATTGTTATATTGATGTTGTTAGATTTCCATCTCGGTTTCCGATTGATCAGAAATCATGCATACATGGTTTGGTATGGACAAATCTAATCTATCAATAATTGACGTCGTTCTAAATCCAAAATGGTGGACTAATATTTTTAATGCATTCCCATGATACCGATAACAAATGAAAAAGTTCGCTAAGACATACCCATACGATAAATAAATAAAGTCAGTTTTAAACGAGTTTTTGTTGTACTATTTTATTAAAGAATTTAAAAAAAAACCATTCTTTACATAATATTACTTAGAACTCACTTTATAGCTTTAGGATTAAATACAGTTTTGTCTAGACATCATCAGCCTAGCGTTTTCCCAACTATGTTGGGATCGGTTTCCAGTCTAACCAGACGCAGTTGAATACCAGTATTTTACATGAAACGACTGCCTATCTGACATACACAACACAGTTAGTACTGGGTAATGTCGATAACCCCTTGGTAAGACTGGTTGTCAGAATTTCGGGACACTGCCTGTGACGACTGTCAAAGATCTACAAATGATAGCCGGGGCCAACAGTTTTACGTGCTTTCTGAGGTAAGGAGGAAACTCGGTATGTGACGGGTGGTCACCCATCCACAGACCAACCTAGGTAAACGCGGCTTAATCTCAAGATCGACCCGAGGAGGTGCTAATATTTAGCCACGAGCTCCAGTTTTATCTAGTGATTTATATTATTATGATATAACAATATGAATTAATATAACAATTTTATCTTGTATATTTGGAGGTGTAGGTTGTGTGTGTTGTAAACACAACACTCGTCATCATCTCGATATATTTTTTTTAAATAGGCCGATTAATTCATCTGCTTATCTGTTAAAATATATACCTGGTAGAAAAAGTAGTTAGATACCTAAGTAGATATCTGTTACCTAGGTTAGGGGCGTATGTTATATCTTTGCTGCTGGCAATTATCATAGAACGAGTTAGCATATTTTTGCCTCGCACATTATACACGCCCCAATAGGTCTTGCCATCGGCAAAATTACTGACCTCTATAATACTTCCATACTCTATTTAACCACATTATTTTTCTTAAAAGAAAAAAAAACTCCTACATTAGGAATTTCTCTTATATCGTAGGTAGCGCAGGCGCAGCCTATCGCTGAGACACTACGTGTGGAAATCCTCAATGGATGTCAGGTCTCTCAGACTCCTGCTGTCTAAAACCACACGGTGTTCCTTCTCGTCACTTCTGCCATAGGTGCGGGGAAACAATTGCATACTCCACAATTACCCAAGCAGTCAGTCAGACAGTGCACGAACCGTGCCATCAAGTTTCAAAATGTTGGAGAACTTCTTTATAACCAACATACTTCAATCCTTGCCCCAGCATTATAGCCATAGGTGTATGTGGACCCATATTTCAACAGTATGTTTGAGTTTCAAGTAAAAGGGTGCTAGCCTGTAATATCCTTCAATTGGGCCAGGCACAAGTTTAGACAAGTGATTGCTACTGAGAAATTCCTGATGGAAAAACTGAATCCTACCTCATGCAGTTTTGTCAATCGCGACCACTGAACATTCCATTTGGAAAGGCATGTTTGTTACCAATGGGTAGCTCAACGTCCGTCCGTCTATTGACGACAGGCCGTGTCGACGGCGCGTTAGTGTTCCAGGCGCGTCTCACAGATGGCAGCAAAGCAAAGGGGCCTGCTAGGCCAAAACTCTGGCAGCAGGCTAGGGTCTATCCACAGATAAAAAGACCTACATCCTACTAATATTATAAATGCGAATGTTTGTGAGGATGGATGGATGTATTGATGTGTTACTCTTTCATGTCAAAACGGCTAAACAGATTTTGATGAAATTTGGCACAGAGGTAGATTATAATCTGGAATAACACTTTTTTCCGATGCGGGCGAAGCCGCGGGCGCCATCTAGTCAAATATAATTTATACTAAGTACGCTTAACTTGTTTGAAATCGTGTGCAAACTTTCTGGGGTCTAAAATGACTGATGAATTAAAATTCTTAAAATAATCACAGACGTAGTTAATATTGTGAATTGTCGCCATTTTACGAATGCTAACGCAATTCATATTATTAACCATTTTAGACCCCCTGAAATGTGGACTCAGCTGTTTAATAGCCTAAATTTTTATATTTTTACTGAAAAATACTAACAAACGTTGAAAAAAACCAATATTGTTTTTTCGATATGACACCAAGGCAAGTGGCAGCAGCCAAAACCAGACCAAAATTATTGCATTGTCATCGTGCTTTTAATTTCGATGATGTCAATGATTATAGGTAGTCAACGACCAACCGTCTTTTAAAATACAGGTTAGCCGTTGGCGTGTTTACTAAAGATTTTTTTTTGTTTAATTTTTTATTTAAAGAGCTTTGTCGTACATGACTATGTCGCTCTAGTCCCTGCGTAGACTTAGATGGTTGATTTTTAAACACCTCTAAGAGACCACAGACTTGAGTACCTACCAGATATACTTAGTTTTAATTTCAACTCGATAACTCCACGTGTTCCCGAGATAAAAGGTCTTCAGCCAGACAGATGGACAACATAGTGATCCTAAAAACGTAGGTCAATTTATTGTACCTCAATTAAAAAAAAACGCGTTATTTCCACATGAGGTACGCGACCCTAAAAAAAAAAAGTGTGCGTGTACTAGCGTACACTCGTAAGAAGTGAAACTTCTTTAAGACGTTATTTTAAAAAAAAAATGTGAGCCGTCACGGGACGCCTGGCAAATGTGACACATCGACATTATTTTGTAAAAGTAATATGCAGAAAAGAACAGATTGTGATAGGAACTAAATATGTCATTAAAAACATCATTATTCTGTTTCATTTTGGACTTATCAAAAGAACATCGTTTTCGTTTTCGTGTTCATCATCGTTTAGAAATTCGAGGTTCGAAGGCACTTTGAATAAAACTCTATTACTGGCCCCGTGTGGTAACCCATCCATTCCCAAACCTTGGCAAGGGTTGCTTAACCTGGCCCCCTGTGGTAACCCATCCATTTCCAAACCTTGGTGAGGGTTGCTTAACCTGGCCCCCTGTGGTAACCCATCCATTTCCAAACCTTGGCAAAGGTTGCTTAACCTGGCCCCCTGTGGTTACCCATCCATTTCCAAACCTCGGCAAGGGTTGCTTAACCTGGCCCCTTGTGGTAACCCATCCATTTCCAAACCTTGGCAAAGGTTGCTTAACCTGGCCCCCTGTGGTTACCCATCCATTTCCAAACCTTGGTGAGGGTTGCTTAACCTGGCCCCCTGTGGTAACCCATCCATTGCCAAACCTTGGCAAAGGTTGCTTAACCTGGCCCCCTGTGGTAACACATCCATTTCCAAACCTCGGCAAGGGTTGCTTAACCTGGCCCCCTGTGGTTACCCATCCATTTCCAAACCTCGGCAAGGGTTGCTTAACCTGGCCCCGTGTGGTAACCCATCCATTTCCAAACCTCGGCAAGGGTTGCTTAACCTGGCCCCCTGTGGTTACCCATCCATTTCCAAACCTCGGCAAGGGTTGCTTAACCTGGCCCCCTGTGGTAACCCATCCATTTCCAATCCTCGGCAAGGGTTGCTTAACCTGGCCCCCTGTGGTAACCCATCCATTTCCAAACCTCGGCAAGGGTTGCTTAACCTGGCCCCCTGTGGTTACCCATCCATTTCCAAACCTCGGCAAGGGTTGCTTAACCTGGCCCCCTGTGGTAACCCATCCATTTCCAAACCTCGGCAAGGGTTGCTTAACCTGGCCCCCTGTGGTAACCCATCCATTTCCAATCCTCGGCAAGGGTTGCTTAACCTGGCCCCCTGTGGTAACCCATCCATTTCCAATCCTCGGCAAGGGTTGCTTAACCTGGCCCCCTGTGGTAACCCATCCATTTCCAAACCTCGGCAAGGGTTGCTTAACCTGGCCCCCTGTGGTAACCCATCCATTTCCAATCCTCGGCAAGGGTTGCTTAACCTGGCCCCCTGTGGTAACCCATCCATTTCCAATCCTCGGCAAGGGTTGCTTAATCTGTCCTGACGGGCCGCAAAATACATTGGAGACATTTACCAATCCCTAATCCGCTGGAGAAAGTATACTTCGAATCACGCGTGGTAGGGATAAGAAAAAGATGGCGCGTAACTGAAAAATGTGACGCTAAATTTTTTCCAACCCCGATAAAGAAGTTTCACTTCAATAAGCATTTTTTACTTTTGCCCTACACCAGGATGTGACAACCATGTTGTAGTATTTCAAACAAACACAACAAGTTAAAAAAATGGTCTATGATAAATTGATAATGCAAACAAAACGTATGCAGGCTTCATTGGCTGCTATTGTAATAAACTATACAATTTGAACCAAGCCCCCAAGATAGCTCATAATCTAAAGACTTGTGCCCTTGATCTTGATTTGTTAGTACCATAGTCAGTATACATAATAGCGCTTAAGTACTTAAAGTACATTATGAGCGCTCAATGGTCTCAGTCCGTTCTGACTGCCACATATTTTTACCATGGCGTAGTTAGTTTGTGAAAAGACAAGACATGACAACTTTGGACTCCTAGCTCGTCGTCCGTTCAGACAGGCCATGTCGACACCGCGTTTGTGTTCCACAAGTGCTTCAAAGAAATGTCAGCATAGTCGAAAGGGTGCGTTAGGACCGATACCTGCCGGTGTTGTGGGATTTTTCGACAAAATATACCTCACCCCCGGACCACAAACGGCTTAAGAAGGAACATGGACGGGTTTTAGTCAGTAACATTCTCAACACCCTTCCGCTCCGCCCACAGCGGGAAGAGTCATTTGATGATTTCCTACCCATAAAACGGGCCAAGAGCGAGCCGAGGATTCCGTTCAAACTTGCGAAATAAACAGCCATATCTTTTGACTGCGTAGGCTTAGCGGGTTGTTTTTTCACAGCACAAAGGGACCACAGAGTTGAGTAGGTATATTGTTTTAATTTCAACTCAAAAAGACCATCAGGTTTTGTATTTTAGGTTGCTTTTCAAGTCGACACTATGCAGAAGGCTTTGAGAACCAAACTCACCGTACATTAGTTTTCATTTGCAACCTTAAATCTGCCATTTCATTATTGCACAATCCTTTTGTCTGACTTGTCGACATCTAGTCATAAGTAATCTCGTATGACATGCTTATGACTTGGCGAAAACTGAACACCATATTTGTTTAGTCAAAACTTTAGAGCTCAGAAGATTTGTAAGTATGATTCATAGCATAATAGGTACCTACTAGATACCTAGCCATAACACCTACGTCATCTTTACTGGATTGATCGACCTTAGAGAATGACTATAAAGTTTAGTTTGTTTTGACGACACGGTTGGCGCAGTGACTGAGTGACTGGCTGTTGCGCTGCGTGTCGAGGGTTCCATCCCTCACGGCATAAATATTTGTGTGGTCTATAGGTAGTTGTTTCGGGTCTCGCTGATTATGATTTGGATGTGATTTTTAATATTCGTAAGCGTAGCTAAGATACAGAAGAAATACTTAGTGATGCATTTTTTTTTTAGAGAAACACAATATTACTTTTTAAGCTCAAACTCGATGTCGAAAATAGTTGAGTCTAGTCGTAAACATTTTTTTTATGTGCAAATAGCTAACAGAAACCCGTCTACGATCAACTGCTAGTACAAGATTTTGCAAAAAGACGTTCTAATTTTGGTTTCGTCTTGACTCAACATCTGCTTAGCCTTTTCTCAACTATGTTGGGGTCGGCTTCCAGTCTAACTGGATGCAGCTGAATATCAGTATTTTACATGGAGCGACTGCCTATCTGACCTCCACAACCCAGTTAATACTGGGTAATACGATACCCCTTGGTAAGGCTGGTTGTCAGACTTTCGGAACACTGACTACCTGTAACGACTGTCAAAGATCTATAAATGACAGCCGAGACCAACGGCTTCACGTGCTTTCCGAGGCACGGAGGAAACTCGGAATGTAATGGGTGGTCACCCATCCACAGACCAACCTAGGCAAGCGCGGCTTAACCTAAAGATCGACCCGAGCGGCTGCTATTTATTTAGCCACGAGCTCCTCTTGGTTTCGTCTTGATTGTTCAACAATAATTTGTTTTTCATGATAATATTTATCTTTCTTTTCAGAGGTGGCATTCCTCAAAAGTGCGCCGTTACTGTCTGATATGATCATCAAAGCATTAGACCATACTGACAATGCACACAATACAGTCAAAGTATTCCTCATAAGGGTCCTCGCCATCGCTTCACAAAAAGAGCTACATTTTGCGACAATGTTTGCTAAGCAGGGAGAGAGACTGCGCGCAGGATTCAAAGATATCTGTGCTCCGAACACTAACCCAAGCATAAGAGTAGCATATATGGAAGCAGCACTAAACATTATAAAACACAACTCCGGAATAGCTTGGATCCTAGAAACTGGTGTATGGAAAGAAATACTTAGTTTATGCAATGAAAAATCAACTGTTTTCCTCGTACGCCAAATATACAAGTTCATGGCAGAATTCCTTTGGAAACTCAACGATCTCGGAGACGCTGCTAATATTAGGATAATAGTCAGTCACTTAATACAACCCATCCGTAAATACGATTTCATTAATGTTCAATCACTAACAAGTGAAGAGGAGGAAGAAATATGTATAGCAGTAGAACCTACGGTACGAATACTGCTCGCTACTGTAAGCACAGAATGCCGCATTGAGACTGCCACTTTGCTTATGAATATACTGATAAAGGAATTCTCAGTTAGTTCCTATTTATACGTAGCACACGAACGAATACGCACAGACGATTTATCGTTAACATTTTTGAAATTAATGTTTTGGTTGACACTGGCGAAAGTTTTCCTTGCAAAACCGATGGCGCCGGGAACATTATACAATGCCGAGGATTTCCTTGAAGTAGCTGCTTTCAATTTTAATGTCATCCAATCGTTTGTGCAGCGTCGCAGTGCAACATTGGTTTTAGACTTTTGTTCAGCTTGTAACATCATATGGCACAAACTTTGCCAAGATAAGGAACCTATGTTCCAAGAAGATGACCAGAAGCGGATTAAAATGAAAAATCAAATGTTGGTTGTATTCTTAGTGCCTGTTTTGGTATTTGTTACTTACGGGAAACCTACATCGGCTCTGACTGATGCAAGGGTCCACGATTACATAGAGAGACTTTTAAATCTCTCATGCCAGTATACAGCAAAAGCTGCTTATGCTTTGAGAGATCTGACTGGGGAATTGGACACGTTGGCAGTAATTCTGCAATGTGTGAAGAAACTTATACATTTGAAGGACCATTTAAATGATGAGCAAGCAAATTTAGTCTTTCAGGCTCTGTTTTATGTACTACAAGAGTATAATCCACAAGACATGAACGGGGACCCGAAATTGGAACATTTCGAAGATGGTGAAGAGAAGAACCTTGTGATGACGTATGTGATGGACAATGTACTGTCTTTGGTCACACATAGAAACATCAACTGGCATGAGAGTGTAGAAATCATGTGCTTGTACAATATTGTGATAAACAATTTGGAGAGATCTAACTTGAGTTGCAAGGTGAGTTGAGTAATATGGCTTAAACAAATTATCCAGCGGATGTAAACTCACAGACCGATGTGCCGATATCTAAAATATATAAAACAAAAAGTATGATTTTCTAAACTCATACTTAAACTACCTGAAGTTATTGCCCCCTAAAATAATCAAATATTTTGATATATTAAATATACTGATTCACTAGCCTATTTATTTTGACCTCGGTCGTTTGTTCTTGAATAGTCCAACAACGAATTGAACTGCGAGTGACCCTATCGAAAATCTAAAAAAGCTGGCTCTTGTCCTCCAACGTTACAATTGTGATTACCTCTTCTGTTTCAGTTCGTGGTAGTATCCCTAAAAGTGATAGGGTTGACAGTGAAAAAGTTTCTGCAGCCAAATCTAAGTTTACTAGTGGATGCACAGCCTGGTGGCTCGATCCACGACCTCGGCAAGCTCATATACAGGAAGATGCAGGACCGACATTGGGAGATCAGAGACACTGCCTTGGAATTGTTGCATATTTGCACTGAAATCGCGTATATAAGTATGTGGTATTTGTTTTTCACGAGTTTCCTAACGTTCAATGATACTCTTATTTAACTTGCCCAATTGACTCTTCTCTCATATAACGCCTTTGTAGAATGCTGTCGCCTTTTGAACATCTTTTTCTTGTATTTTGTATGATCCATTATACACTGAGCTTGGTTAAAAAATTAACGCGCATATAGCAGCTCCATCGAGCCGCAGCGCATAACCTTAGGGTTATGATTGATCATTCTCCTGCCTTTAACCTAATTATTTGCTTTTAGATGCTGCATATCCTCTTCCATAGTTTTCCAATAGTCGTCATCTTACCAGTCAGACCCTACCCTCTTCTGCACTTCTAGCCATCCACATTCAAACTCGTACCAACCAAAAATAGTCTTATTATTATACTCATAAAGGATATATTTTTATTTTCAGAGTTCCCACCATTCCAGAAACAAATTTTGCAGAACAACCTCATTAATGTAGCAGCAACGATCGCTTTCAACGATTACGAGGCTTACGTACAGGTGTCGGCACTCAAGTGCATCGGCGCAGCCAGCCGGATCAACGTGGTGTGGGAGCAGCTGATCGAAGAATACCCAGACATACAGGTACCTGATGATTGAAAACGTGTACGCATAAAATGTGTAAAATGTTTGCTACTTTTATTCAAGCCTTCATCGAGGGATATTTTGTTTTTTCCGCTTTTCATTGAAATGACAAACACAACGCTATTTCGCGGCGAAGTTTCCCACAAACCCATTCCATATTATCTGTTATTATATCTCCAATTTTTTTTTGCCAGTGTCGGATAATCTTCATTCTGCGCAACAACGAAGAAGGGAGTGTAAGAAAAGAGGCTTGCAATGTCCTCTGCAGTTTGTTCCAGAACATGAAGCTGTGTGCCAAATTCACACAGTCCCTGTACGAGCACATGGTCTCCTCCGCACTCACTGACTTCCACTGGGAGGTGCAGATCAGCGCCCTTAACTTCTGGAAGCGCGTCATCTGCTCCCTGCTCAACGGACAAGGTATGCTTGATGGTACCTTCCCTCCAGTTACAATGTCTAGAGAAACTAGAAAGATCGTGACACTAAACGAAGCAGAAATACAGAAGAGACTTATCAAAATTCTTGACGAACTAGCAGCCATTGGATGTCTCACTGTCTTCGTTACGTTACTTCACGACCAAACTGAAGTATGCATAATGGATGCCACCCTAACAATAGTACAGGAATTGTACGATATTCTTAAAAGACACAACGTACCAGACATACTGACTCTTAAACCGGGAGAAATAACCAGCGTGGAAGAGCTGCTTGGTCATATCAAAGAGGAAAAAGAAGATACAAATGATAATGTAGAGATGTTGGACGTGCAGAGCTCTGACAGTGTCATCGAAGACATACTAAACGTGGATGATGTTAACTTACTGGCGAGCATATACGAAAGACACATGACATTACAAAGTACCAAGATAGTGCCACCTCTGAAACCAAAGATAAAACTAATGAGATTCGCGTCACCTTACTTATTCACCACTTACTTTAAAAACACAGATTTTAAGCAGATCATTGAAGATAAAAGAAAGTGGAACGACGGTATTAGAAGCTTCTCGTCGCTCCTGGATGATGTCCTTGGTTTATATGAAGTTAATCATGAAGCTAATTCTTTAGATTGTTACTAGCGGTAAGCTGTACTGTGTTACTTATAAATAATGTTACTTTTCGTAATGTTGAGATTATATTTTCTTTGTAATAAATGTTTTTTTTATTAAAAAAATCACAATATAAATAATACACATCTAAATGCTTAGATCATTTGAAACTTATATCATAGTACTACCTAACTCATACATCTAATATTTCATCTAGCAATATGTCTAAACTATTATATACTTCAGAATTCCATTTCTTTTTGTCTTTTATAATTGAGCGAAAATCCATTCCCTTAAATGTTTCTAGAAACTTATTTGGATGTATCATTTCTTTTCGTGGAATGTTTAATCTATAATCTTCTTCCATTTCATCCGTCCTTTGTAAATAACTGTCATGTAGATTCATTATGAGCTCACTTTGATTCGTATTTACTATACTGTCTATAACTTTGTTTCTTATGTCTGTATTACTCGCGCAACTCAAATCCATTGCCATTTCTTCGTCTTCGTCAATTGGTTCAACCTTTGCTTCCATTGGATATGTAATAGCGTTATCTCTAATGACTCCGAATTTGTATTTATCTAGTATTCCTATCAGTTCTGTAGCCATGCAGTAGGCTACTTCCATAATTTCTATATTGTAAATTTCGTTCATGCATGCATGAAGTACTGTTAAACAGCCTATAGAAGATAAATCATGCATTATTGATGTGAGTTGTCGTAGAATTTCTTTGTCATGTAATGTTATGATTTTCCTTTTTTCTTTTGAGAACGTGACGGATGGAAACTTTCCATCGAGCATTCCCCTGTAGCTGAGTTGCTTCGATATCTCGTGCTTCCAAAACTGTAGGGCTGCTAACTGCACCTCCCAGTGCAGGTCGTCCAACGCGGCCGCCAGCATCACTTCGTATAACGTAGTTTGGAAGCTCTGTGCCGCCTTCTGGTTCGTGTAGATCTTGGTCAGGACATTCGCTGCTTCTTTTCGCACCATTCCTTCGGGATGGTTTCTTAGTATGAAGACTAGTTGCAACTGAAATATCAAAACATTTTTATAGAACACGAGAGAAAATGACTGACTCACTCATTATGAAATCTTAGAAACTACAAGTGATAGGACTCGCAAATTTTGCATGGGGGTCCTTTTGGGACGTAGGTGCTCACTTAGACCAGATTTTGCAAAATTAAACTCGTAAGTGTGAGAAACAGAGTGGCAAAGCTTATATGGGAGAACACAATTCTCTAGCCTTTATGATATATAACCCTTGCATGAATTCGCTGTTGTATTATGTAATTTCTCCTCTTTTAATGGCGTTGCTACCGTTTGCAGAAAACATAAGATAAATCGGGAGAAACGGCTAAAAAAACTATTCGCCGTTAAAGGATCAAAATTCACTATTTAAGTTCTGGCTACTGCTTTTTCATACATTTTTCCTTTAGCTGTGGATGGAGCGGAAAGAGTTTTCCGAGACCGCGGTATTTCTTTAGGTTCCTACTGTTTCTATCCTCCATAGGCTCCATGGCACAAGACGTTAAATAAGCATATTATGTTTACTTGACATTTTCTTCACCTGCCTGTTTTTGAGTGTATTTTGGGAAACCTGTTAAAAACAAACAATAACAGAAGAAACGCTCTCATAAAAACTTACATAGAGGTGAGGATTATCGGCGAGCACCTCCTTCCATATGGTGTCAATCTTCGTAGCAGCAGCCAGGCACCGGAGCGCGGTGCTTTGCGCGTAGTACTCCGGGTCAGTCAGCGCCGCTTTAGCAGCGAAGATCAGAAGCTTGTTTTCGCTGATCACTTTTTGGAGAGGTATGTATTCTGGAAAAAACAATTATATCACTTAGGAGGATTGTTAAAGTATCGTGTGCTTTTCTTCTTTGTGAGATTACATTTTTTTGGGTCTTCTTCCATACCTAACCTTTTCCCCTTTACCGATCCCCCCACTTCGATTGTCATGGCCACTTCGATTGTCATGCACATTACATTGTCTTACTTTATCGTCATCTCAGCAGTCATACCTCCTTTCTTAGTATATCATCTTTCATCCAGTCCATCCATGGAATCTTTGGTCATCCACTCTTATAGACAACATTTGTGTCAATCTTTTTATCCAACCCGACATAAGACTAACCTAAAGAGTGTTTAGCCTAAGCCATTAACCTTAATAACATGTTTTTGTAAGTCTAGCACTTTTTGTTGAGTGGCTGGTATGTATATTTTGTTTTTTTTTTATCTGGTTGTTATGTGTCTTAATATTACTAGTTTTCGTTGATAATAGAGTCAATTTATACTAGGATTGTACAATTATTTCATATAAAAGGAGGAAACTTCTGTTTTCGACCTTAATTTATTGTGGGACCAAGATGGAGCGTAACGAAAAGTCTAGCTGAATTTCTTTCCCACACAATTAACACAATATGCCCGAATATGCATAACTAGCTGTGCCCGCGACTTCGTCCGCGTGGAATAGTATTTTGGGCACCATATTTATTTTTGCAAACAACCTCCTCTGCTTTATACATTATTATAACTGTTACCCACGACTTTGTCCGCGTCTTAGCCCAAGTTCCGGAATTCTGAGAGGATAAACGTTGAGAACGTTCAGCGCTTGATTCCCGTAGTCGGTTCACCAAAGTTCGAGAACTCTGTGAGGCTAAACGTTGAGAACGTTCAGCGCTTGATTCCCGTAGTCGGTTCACCAAAGTTCGAGAACTCTGTGAGGCTAAACGTTGAGACTGTTCAGCGCTTGATTCCCGTAGTCGGTTCACCAAAGTTCGAGAACTCTGTGAGGCTAAACGTTGAGAACGTTCAGCGCTTGATTCCCGTAGTCGGTTCACCAATGTTCGTGAACTCTGTGAGGCTAAACGTTGAGAACGTTCAGCGCTTGATTCCCGTAGTCGGTTCACCAAAGTTCGAGAACTCTGTGAGGCTAAACGTTGAGAACGTTCAGCGCTTGATTCCCGTAGTCGGTTCACCAAAGTTCGAGAACTCTGTGAGGCTAAACGTTGAGAACGTTCAGCGCTTGATTCCCGTTCTCGGTTTATCAAAGTTCGGGATTTTTATAAGGATAAACGTTTAGCGCTTGATTCCCGTTGACGGTTTGCCGAAGTTCGGAAATTTTGTGATGCTAGACACTGCGAATGTTCAACGATCGATTCATTAGCACGGTTTTGTTCACTGATTCCTCGTTGAGTAGCCAATCTATGCATATTTTCATCCTCTGTTTCATTGCTGCGCAAAGCTCGCAGCCGCTTTGCGGTAGCAGTCTGCCGAGAAAGCCGAGTTCTTTTTCTAGGCATTATAGTGACGAAGAAAGAAAATAGGAAATGAAAACTTAACCAAACCGTAACTCGTAATCAAGAAAAAAACAAACGTAAGGTTAATAATTAGGATCCTAATTATTTTTACCTGTATTTGGTACTTACGTAAAACATAAGGTAAACTAACTGTATGCTTAAACTAAAACCTAACCTAATAAGAATAATTATGTAGATGACACCTATTTACAGGTATTATCCACGACTTTTTTTTATAATTGTGAAATTATTAGAACCAAAATATTATCCTTAAAACAATCGAAGAGCTACCCCCTCTTTATACTATGGCTACACCCACCCTCCGCGTCGCAAACAACGCCTCTCCCCGCCCGCCGCCGGCCAGGCGCAGCGTCATGTTTTGCACATCATGCGGCGCGTGTGAATTTTATATCGGAGTTATTTTAAAAAATTGTAATATTTTCTAAGATGTTCATTGAAATTAAGTAATGTCAAAGACAATTTTGTTCACAATTAAATACTGTTAATCAACAACACATTTATTTGGATAAAGATTAATATTATTATGTTGATACAACTCTAACAAATAATAATTGGTAATCATGCATTAATTTCGACCAAATTTGATTACCATAAAAACGGTTCTAGTGAGTTTATCTTAAAAGATAGACATATACCGTCACGGACATTTTTTTAGATCATATCAAGAGAAATAATTCTTTCACACATATTTTTTTGGTATCTTGAACCGTTTTCGCAGCGCACGCAACGGAAGCCCTCAAAGATGAATAATTTTCCCCGTTTTTTCCACATTTTCCATTGTTTCTTCGCTCCTATTAGTCGCAGCGTGATGTTATATAGCCTAAAGCCTTCCTCGATAAATGGTCTATTCAACACAAAAATAATTTTTCAATTCGAACCAGTAGTTCCTGAGATTAGCGCGTTCAAACAAACAAACAAACTCTTCAGCTTTATAATATTAGTATAGATAATATTAGTATAGATTATACCATTTGGTTGAATCATTTTATTGAATTATTTCTTGTTAAGTGAGTTCTATATACAGCTTGTTCATATTCATTTAGTTCCCCATAAAAACTTCGATCATTCTTCTGTCCTTATTTCAATTTATTTGAGGTCGGCGCAGCATGACTTCTTCATCCATACTTATTTCATCTCTATTCGTCATGTCAGCAGGCTCACGCAGTCCATCTACCGTTTCTTTGGTCTACCTTTGCCCCTAAAAGTCATTCACATTCATACTCAGAACATTCCCTACAACATTTACCTTATTACATGCTCCTCCATCTCATGCCTGTACCATGACACTGACTACTACACAACTTGTCAGTCACCGCGCCAACTTTAGACTTTTTCTCATGCCCATAAAAACTTACTGCACTACCGTGGTTGCTGATTTTATTTTGAATACACTTCCTCAAAAACTGGCTGTAACTACACTACGATTAGGTTCAACATACAATGTATTTTACACACGTGCGTCGGTGGATCCCGTGAGAATCCTTTACTGCTGGGGGAGACCCCCCAAATGCCCGCTTAAGCATCTATTTTAGACCCCCTTTTCTGCAGTTCATGTGTGAATTCCGCCTCGAACGCAATGGCAAACTTACCAGGTACTATTATATGTTTTTTTTATGATGATTGTGAAATGACGCAATCTTATTTTATAAGGATAAACATGTGATAATTTTCTGATGCAAGCTGGTCGAAAATTACGGTCAGTTATGTAATATGTAGTCATACAAGTACACATTAGGGTGAATGTGTATTTATTATTAATTATGACATGACAGTACATTTTACACCGGTCGGGCTATAGGTATTTTTTACAGTAAAGAGATACTCATACCAGAAGGAAGTTTACAAAGTATACAAACTGTTTTATTTTTTATTTTATACGGTCTATTACAAAACATTTTTTCTTTATTTTTTTTGGCGTGGTCACAACACTCAACCGTCGAACCAGTTTTTGAAATAAGAACCTCTAGTTACCGAAATAGTTTTTGAGCTAAAGTAATATCTGCTTTAGCAATAAAACTGAATAGAGTCCCAGCATTCTAGGAGAGCGACCATCCTTGCTTCCTCCTAGTTTATCAGGACAGTTTGTGTCTTACAGCGAGTTTTAGAAAGGCTAATGAACAGCACAATTAAAGACATATCAACCAATCACAGCAGATAACACTAGTTTGATAATCTGTAAATTAATTTTAGTATCAATTACAGATAAAACTGATAATTAGATACAAACACCTGTGAAGTGTTTGATTGTTTGAAGATAGCTAGCTAGCTCTGATTTAATGGTATTATTCAATGCATAGCAAATAGTGTTCTATCCACAAAGTAAATATACAGCGATTATCGCAATTTGTAAGTCTCACGAAAGTTTCGCTCTCTCAACATTATGAATTGAATTGAAAATATTTTGCAGGTGAAAACTTTAAAACTATGTTAGTAAAATTTAAAACAATTATTATCTTGGATATGCTTGAGTGACCACTGCCTCAGGATTTGGCTGTCCTCTCTGTCCGACAACACACTCAGAAGCTTGTTGGTGCTATCCTTTACCCGAGGCCACAGAGAGGTCGTTCTTTTGCGAAGCACCGCCTGGAATCCGTCCGTGGTGAACTCAGCGAACATGCCTGAGCCACTGCACACCACCATGAGAGCACCAACATACCTCTGAACGCGTAGTTATATTGGACGCGCAAAGCATTGTCGGCTTTTTAGTGTAACACACCACCGGTTGTTTTTCAAGCGTACTTACTAATAAAAGAAATGTTCGTACAGCTTAACAGCAGGTTCAAGGCAGAGTCCCTCACTTCCCAGTCTTCATGATGCATGTACATCTTCATCACAGCCCCTATGACAGTCAGGGTGCTCTCCTGCCGGCTTTCTACCAGCAAGGTCATGTTCGGAGACAGGAACTTCTTCATGCATAGGTCTATCAGATCTAACACTTGGACGACTTGCTGTAATTAAAGATACAATTTGTGGTTATTTGTCAGTTTTGTGGTCATTTTCGTTTATTAGTTAGGTTGTGCGATTACTATTAGGTGGTACGGTTGGCGCAGTAGCTGAGCGATCGACTGCTGCGCTGCGTGTCGCGGGTTCGATCTCCACAGGGAACAAATATTTTTATGACCTACAGGTATTTGTTTCGGGTCTGGCTGTTTGTGTATGTAACGCACCCACGATATAGGAGAAATTCCTAGTGTGGGTCAAGGTTTTTTTTTCATTACTAATATCGGCTGGCTTATTAATACTTAGGAATCGGTTTACGAATTGTAAGGCATTAATGATTCTAAGCAGTTTTAAACTAAGATACTTGATATAGGTCTCTTATGTTTGTTGTAATGTAATCTTGCAATTTAAATTTCACTTCCTTCCCGGTTTCCGATTGAGTTGAAATTTTGCATGTACCTATATTTTTTTTTAAATATGCTCCACACTATATTTTTTTCCTGTATCGTGGGTGCGTTTACAAATACACAGCGCATCAGTCGATCAGCAGTCAATCGCTCAGCCACTGCGCCAACAGTTTACAGTACCGTCAATACGTATACCGCGTCACAGTGCAAACGACACAATCCCGTCGAGTTTGGACTCGTTTGATTCGTCTTGACGAGTACTTTTAACTTTTTATTAACAAGTAATAAAATCTTTGTTATTCGTCTGTCTATCTGTCAAGATCCTTTATCTCGGTAACGCGTGGGGGTATCAAGTTGATTATTAAAACCATATAGTTAGTATAGTTCAGTACCTATTAGGTTTTCTCCCCTGGAGCTGTGAAAAAATCAACCCTCTCAGTCTTCGCAGTCAAAAGATATGCCTGCAGGCTTATGACGGAAGTTTCTACGTGCTCGAGTCTGACTCGGTCTTGACCGGTTTTTAAGCATATATAAATAGATTTTATTTTATACCTACCATTTGCCTGTTGAATATTAATCTGAAAACGAATAATGAATAGTATATTTACCTTTGTATTCAAAAAATTCTGTCTCAGTAAATTCATCAATCCCTCTTGAAGGCTAGCGATCTCGACGTTCTCGTACCAGAATATCTTATGTTCTTTTAGCAACATTCGAATGGCGTCCAGTACTAGCGACAACAGTCTCACGTCGTTCGGACATTTTATAGGACTCTCGGTTAGAATCAGACCACCAGCACCGTCAGACAATATGAAAATATCCAGAACGTGAAAAAGACTTTGAAAATATAAGCCTGCTTGTGATGTGTTAAGATGTCCCTTCAATCTAAAAAGTTCTCTAATCGTCGCTATAGCGACTGCTGTCAAATCATTCGAATCTATCAGTATCCTGTATGTATAACAAGCAGTGAAGATGTGCTCCGTCAAACTTTTCCCAATCTTCGTAAGGAACTTATCCAGAAATTCGTGTTTTTCTTCTTGTGTACGTCCAGGCTTATTCTCAAATGCATATATCAACAGTGGCTCCACACAGTACACTACGAACTGATTGGACAACTCTAATTTCTGCCCGTTCCTCTCAAATGTGAGCGGTAAAGGTAATTTATCTTTATAAGTCTTCTCGAAGTTTGACCAGAATATCTTACACTTTATAGATAAATCTGTGATAGCCTGAATTTCTCGTTTCTTGATACACCGTAATATACTGTTATGGTAAAAAACAGTAAATTCATTACAAAACTCGTCTATTCTACCACTGAACAGCAAATGTCTATGAGAAGCATAATAAAATCTGAGGCATATGTCGTTTACAATGCCAAGCAAACAGGAGTACCTAGATGCTTTCACTACGAACATCAAAGGGCGCTCTATTAAAAAGTATGACCGCAGAATAGTCACTACATGGTTGATTGGTACATTTTCCATCTCCGTTAAAATTTGTAACAACGCATATATGTGCGAGCCAATTTTTTGAGCAAAAACTTTGTCCATTTCATGATCTATAACTTCGACTGTTAGATATTCGCTCGTCATGATCGGCTTAACGACATACTCCAACACTTCCGTCAGTTCTGCTTCCATTCCATATTCGTTCAACTCTCTCACTAATTTCGTTATGAAATTGTAAGCTGCTGTATAAATTGGTGCAGGTGCTCGGTGTGTGTCCGGATAAAGTATGTATTCCCATACTTTATGCTCTAGAAGTAATTTCAGTCCAGAAAGGTGCGTTATATGCACGGTTGCCAACTTTATGCAAGCCAAGTGAAGGCCTCTGCTCTGAATCTTCGTGCTCAAGTTATTGAGAATGCAATATTTGAACGTCGGGCCTTGTAGACCATGCATTTGCATTTTAGTGAACTGAAGCTCATTCTTGAAGAGTATCGTGATGATTTCAAAGATGAAAATCTTGACCGACGTTGTAGCATTTTTTAAGTTTGCGACCGTATCAAATATGACATCGGAGAAACATGGGTTCTCCAGAAGACATTTACCAGGACCTGGAAGATACGAAACTCAAGTTATAGATAGATCAAATATTTTGCTGCTATTGTACAGCTTCTTTCGACGTTCGTCGACGACGTGAAAAACGTTCGACCATAGAACTTTCCCCATTTTTGAAGTCGGTTAAGAAAATTAATAATATTATTATTTCCTTTATTTACATCGCATCTTACAATTACATTTTTAAATATTTCTTAGAAAATAAAAAAATAAATAAAAAACATTCAAAAATATAAAAATAGGTTTCCGCCGGTAGCGGGAGCAGGGTCCAAGCTACCGGTGGTTAGGGCTCTAGAGATAGAAAATTCCGCAAAAGATGAATAGGTACTGGTAGACACATTATCAAAGAAAGCTATGATATAGTCATCAAGATTTTAACATGATTGCTAAGACTGAAGCAGTACTTGAATACTTTAATATTGTACATGTTACATTATAATATTTACATTTATAGAATAGAAACACTTGTAGATTATGGCCCTAACCGCTTGTATTATCACGTGCACGTCAAAACACGTCGTATGAGAGCAAACACAAGATAGGTGCCGTACACGGCGTACACCGTTGAGGAGTTATTTTAGCGGGTTGGGTATCCTACATGGTGGTGGGTGGCATCGGGGCATCATACTTACTTTTTGTAATGTTATTGACAAGTGAGAGGATTACAAATTTTGAGTGTTGTTTGATTTGAGGGAGTATTTTATATCTCCTCATCAATTTTAAAAGAGATGATTATATTCTATGAGAGGATTTTCTTGAAATTTCGCAAAGAGCACTCTCAATTAAGACAAACGTGAAAAAACGTCAATCAATATCGGTTCATCCGTTCAGGAGCTATGTTGCCAGACTTAGACACACAATAATAGAATTCCTGTTTTTGGATGGGGTATTAAACTCAATGCATTTATTTCAATTAAGTAGACCATTGCAGGCACTTTTTAATGTCAAGCAACAAAATGATGAAGCTACAGTCCTGGATTGACAAGTTCAAAGGTTCAAACGCCTTTAGATTATTTTGCTAACCTCGTGTCACACTGACTAGTTTTTGTTATCACCGGTCATTCAGACGGAGATCTAACAAATCCAGGTTGGGCATGATCCTACGATTACGTAAACAAATAATAGATTGGAACTGCCTACATTAATAATTCATTGAAATGCCTAATAAAGCTGTGTAATGATGACTGAAGCACGTTTTTTGTAGGTATTTAATTACGGCATGACAGAGCAAGTACTTCGCCGGGGGATTGGATAATATTGTTAACGCCATATTGATAAGATTAGCGAAGAGAGTAGGCGATAGGATAGATAAGGAGGGCAAAATGTCCGGGGTAGCCCGATTTGGAGACCGATACGACCGATTACAAGAGGAAAAACTTCGGTCACGGTCAAGATTTGGCTGTACGGGCTCATGACCGTCATCGAGGTGATTTGTAAACTTGAATTTATAGTATCGGAACCAAAAGTATAAGTCGATTCAAACATTTTTTTTTATCTTTATTAGGATTGTGCTTAGCCTGTGGGCTTACAATCGACAATTCATAATACTTATTAACTGCGTCTGTGATCATTTTACTAATTCCGACGTAATTAATATTATTCTAATCTGATTCTGCCAAAGCTGTCATTTTAGGCCTCCGTCTCTCAATGAGTTTATCAAAGAGCAGAGTTCCAAGTCTGTTTTGGCAAATATGGCTGTTTGTGTATGTGAGTTTAAATGTTTGCAAACGCACCTACGATACAGGAGTAATTCCTAGTGTGGGCCAACGTTTTTTTTTAAACGGGCAATCTCTACGTTAACAAGAAGCTGAAGATATTAGGTGGGTCACATCTGTCGCAAACACTAAGTTCCCAGAAGATGGACATCACCGTGATCGCTTAGAAAGAGATGGCGAAACGATCTGGATACGTACTGGGAGGAATGGTTAGAGATAGCGCAATTTAAGAAGAATAAGATAGGAGAGGCATTTGCCCAGATTTGCGACAGTATGGGATGTTAAAAAAATAGGATTGAGTCAAATACTCGGACAATGTTTTGTGTGATTATAATTTTTGTGGTTGGTGACCTGACAATCCATCAGCGGATTATGTTATGCCATGGCCTATGAATGAGGTGGTGTACCCAATGGTTAGTTATGGCCACCGCACTCACCGCCACCTGCATCTGCAATTATGCAATACCAAACGGACCCCACGCAGAAACTCTGCCTAACAGGTACCGATTGGAAAGTTTCCTAACTGGTTGAATGACTCTCCGATGATGGGAATGACTTCACTTGCTCGAAAGCGTAGTCTCAAATTGACCCTCAAACCGCTATTACAGCTTCGGTACCTACGGGGTTTTTAGGGTAGGACCTCGTGGTTAAGTAATAACAACCGTTCTTTAGGTTAAGCCGCGCTTGCCTACGTTGGTCTCTGGATGGGAAAAGCACGGCAAGCCGTTGGTCCCCGCTCCCCGCTCCCCGCACTTGTAGATCTTTGACAGTCGTTACAACAGTCTAAACGTCGGTATCGTATTACCCAGTACTAATTGGGTTGTGGAGATGGAGGTTAGATAGGCAGTCGCTCCATGTAAAAGATTGGTATTCAGCTGCATCCGTTTAGACTGGAAGCCAACCATAGTTGGGAAAAGACTAGACTAGACTACTAAATTAGCGGAGCTTAAAATCATCGATATTTTTTTCGCGGCTCTACCTCAGTTCTTATATTGTGTGCAGTTGCTAGTAGACAGGGCCGTATGACGATTCTAAAAGAAGAAGGTCCCTAAGGAAGAGGGCTTTTTGAACCATTCTTTAAAAACTTATAGAGAAATTGAAATAACTACTCAGAGGCGAACCGTGAGTTTGTCCCTGGACTAATACTATTTGAGGGCCTGCTGTAATTATGCTTATATCAAAAAACTGTTTTCGATAATGATATACTAGGTACATACGACGACACATCAAGCGCATTTCCAGTATAATATAGCTCAGCTTTTAGTAGTTTTGTGTTTGGTAAGGTTGGTTTTGGTAGAGTTCTATACCTGCCAAATTACTACGGTGTTTTTTTTATTCACATTTGTTTATTATCTTAAATGGTGACTGGGGGCCCTGGGCTACAGCCGCTTATAAATCCGCTTCGCGCGCAAGGTCGCGCAGTGTCGCAAGCACTACTTTTGATCAAGACGCGGGAATCGAACCCCGCATAGGTTAGATTCGGCTCGGCAGTGTTATAGGGTATTGCCACGGTTAATTATTCAGTAGCACCTTTTTTGTGAGTGCAATGTAGTGTAGTCCAAGGGGGCAACTCTTCCGGGGCGCGGGTTGTTCGAAAGGGATACCGTGGCCCGGAAAAAAGGGTAAAAGACAACGACATGGGTTTTTGTAAGTCTGACACACCCTCCAAGAACGAAGAAGTTATCTGAGGGTTTCCTATACCTACGTAAAAAAGAGGGCAACTCTTGGAGACTACAGGCGAGATAATACAGAATTGTTAAATTGCTGAACTTAGACATTGGCCCATCTATTCTACGGCTTATACCAGGTAGGTACTTCTACTACATAGGTACTGGAGACTGGAGAGAAATATTGTTTTCAATATTCGTGCTTAATTTAATTGTGGTTTAATGTAAGTACAGAATGCGTAAATAGCTTGGCAATGTACCTATTTTTTTTTACATCCTGTAAATATCTAGCGAAGCGCATCAATAAATAGCTCTATGATTTTATGCTGAAGATTATTATGACAAGCAATAATTAATAATAGTTTGAGGTTACCTACCGTTCGTTCCATGTCATAGATAACAAAATACAAATAAACACATTATAAAACATAGATCTACTCACTGTTATCACTACGGTCTTCAAGAAAATTCAATATTTTTTCCGTCGTGTTCTCGTTTAACACCACTTTTCCCTCAAAAACGTATTCCACAAGTAATTTGAACTTTTTTAAGTAGTTGCTCACTTCCATCTTCTGAGTAATAATGATTACTGGCACTATTTTGTCCTCGCTACGATTACATTTTTATCATCACTTTATAGATTTGATAAGGCACCCAAACACTGTCGTGTCGTAAATAAAGTTTTTTCACACATAATTGAATAGGTACACCACAGGCATAACTCTCGCTAAAACTAGAATAAAATGTCTATAACTCTTAAATCGCTAAGCAATCTGTTGCCAGTCTTGCCAGTCAAATACGAACTAGGAACTAGATAACTTGTTTCTCGCTCACCAGCTGCGCAAGGTCAAAAAACTAAAATCGTACTGTTTTATATAAGTAATTATGGTTATCACGTTTTTTCTGTCCATCCGTCTCTACGCGCGCTTATGTACTAACTGGTAGATATGTTTTTCTATGGAAATCAGATGTAACCATCAAGAGTCTATACGTTATAGCTATATTCGGAAATGTTTGAATAGTTTTTTGTAAATCATCGCGAGGTCTTTTGTGTTTATAGTAGGTATAACCATCACACATGAGGTTTTTTTCTGTTTACTTGATATACCTATCTACGTATATAGGTACCGATGTTTTTAAGCTTCTACCTCTTGCCTCTCTTTTTTACCAACATGAGATCAATGCAGAGATACTTAGTTATAATAAAACTAGCTATGCCTGCGGTTCCACCCCGTAGGTCGTAGTGTGATGTTATATCTACTTATAGTTTTCCTCGATAAATGGACTATTTATTTATTTATTAAAACTTTATGCACATGTATAAAAAACAATGTACAAAGGCGGACTTAATGCCTTGGGCATTTTTCTACCAGTCTACCTTGGGGTGATGCAGAGAGAAAACAACACTGAAAGAACTTATCTATTCGAACCAGCCGTTCCTGAGATTAGCGCGTTGTGCCATGCAAATTCTTCAACTATAAAATATTAGTCGGTAATATTGTACCTTATTATATTTACATGTTATTTAGGTGCACATAACTTGAGATGTGCAGTTGAGAGAACTCGATTTACTACGCATTACTTTTATGTTTAATTTAAATGGTGAACTTCTACCAACTGCGTGAATGATAATAAATGATAATTTGATGAAGAAAGCATCAAATCAATATTGTTTAAAATATAGCACATTAGGTAAATGTATTTCTACAAAAGATAACTCAGAATTTATTATCCTGTGCTGTGTTGATTTGAGCTGAACGTGTCTAATGGGAAAAAGCCTTTCGATAAAAAGACAGGCAAATTGACACAGCAATGTAGGTTGCGTGGGAAATACAGACAGGCGTTTGGTATAACGACAGAGTCAAGGTTGAAGGTTGTAAACTGCTTTATTTATTATTCAACTAATAATGGCCATACATGACACACACACTACTAAAGTACTATCAAAATGAGTTGGGAAGGACAGTACTTAAGTTTAGTACCACTGAAACTTGAAGGCAACTAAAACAAGATAATAAATATTAAAATATTCTCCATGAAAGTCTGATAACCAGTCGGTTCAAGGCGAAGATACCGTAAAAAACCACCGTACTAAGTAGGTTGTGGCGTCGCTTCATGTAAAATACTGGTATTCACTTGCATCCGGTTGGACTGAAAACCGACCCCGATAAAGATGGGAAAAGGCGGGGCAGATGATGATTATAATTCTCTTAGAAAATAGTTTCAAACTAATGGTATTCTTTTAGATTCAAAACTTAAGCATATTAGAGAATAACCCGGCTCTAGGCGGTAATCACACTAAAGAAGCTATTATAAATTTCAATTTCTACAAGATACTTTTATTTCCTTATGGGGTATCTATCAACAGAGTATTATTTCACCTAACATACCAAATTCCTTTTAAGAAGGGGGTAAGTCTATTGTGTTTACTATACATTTACTGAAAATATGCTACATAATGACAAAACTAAAATATGCAGTGCAGTTGTGACTAGAGTAGAATAATTATACCAGTAGGATCTTGTGGCAACTAAACCTATGAGTGTGACAAGGCATCTTGCAAAACTTACGATAATTTAACTTCAACCCCTACATTTATGTTGGAACTAAAAGGGTGATGCTTCAATTTAATTGTTAAATAGCAACAAAGAAAGACAATAAATCAAATGCAGGTTCATATTTTTATTTCAGTATTTTTCTAAATAATTTACACACTAAAAGCTTAACCTAGACTATATTGCATCTATTCTATTTCTATGACACCGCCAACTTTGCTGAGGGCCTCCTTCAGTTTCTCTGCTTCATCTTTGGATACATCAGCCTTCACAATGGTGGGTACGCTTTCAACAAACTTCTTTGCTTGTACAAGATTGAATCCTTCTAGAAGACTCTTGACCTCTTTAATAAGTGCCACTTTCTGTTTGTCGTCGAACTTTGTTAGTTTGACCTGGAAAATTCAAATAAAATTGATCTAATTTGTGTTGACATATTTATTTAATAATTACATTTTGTTTTTATAATGTTGTTTGGCAAAAAAGACTAATAGATTATAAATATGTTAATCACATTTCTTGTATGAAATCAATCTGAAAAATACTTACAGTAAAACTAGTCTTCACAGCTTTAGGTGCGGCATCTTCTTCGTCCTGTGCAGCAGGGGCAGCCATGGCAAAGCCCCCCATTGGCATCACAGGAGCGTCAGGAAGATTCAGCCTCTTCTTCAAGACCTGACTTAGTTCGGATACTTCAAGGAGGTTTAAGTTAGTGATTTCAGAGACAATCTTTTCGATTTTTGGGGATACGGGTTTGTCTACGCCTTCTGGTACCGGTATGGACAGAGGAGTCGCTGCTTGAGCTACCTCTTGGCGTAAGATAACGCTGAAAAAATTCATATCGTGTTACTGAAGGATTCCAAGTTTATTTGCACTGTCACACTGTCAGTGGGTCATCTTAGGGGCGGAGTTTCACTGATTTCTTATTATATTTTATACAGGCTCATTAAATTATAAACGAATTTGTGTTGGTCCAATTTTGTAACCTATTTTTTTTTCTTTATCAATTATTTCATTACAATCAGCCACTTACCATCGTGAAAACGAACGCCATTGAAGAGGAAGGCTCTTGATTATTCTTATGCCATTCATTTTTGTTACTATCTTGCTTTTCTTCTACAATAAAAATGTCCCTGTTTTAGGTTAGGAATAGAGTTTATTGAAGTTGAAGTATTGACTTTGACACTTCTTGACAGTTTAATTAGTATTTTTTCTTTTTTTACCCCAAAGGGAAGGTTATAGTCTTTCGAGTTCGACCATATTGCCCAGTCTTACATCCGTGTTTTCGCGCATATCACGTTTTATGCAATAATGTCTTTCGTATTTTTATTTCTTAGTTGTTAATTTTTTTTTAGATATAATTTTTAGATAGTAAAACATAGGCAGTTTTTAATCAAAGGTTTAGTAACTCTCCTATACTATAGAGCCATTAGTTCTGGAGCCAGCAAGCGACTCAGATTATATAAGCGATTATTCGAAGAACATTTAGATTATGCCATTCCTTGCGGAAAGCGAGGTAACATACAACATTAAAAAAAATTACATTCATACTCAGTAACATGCATCCTAATGCTACAAACTCACATGACAGAAAATTAACCAAACAAACATGACTACTTGGTTGTATTTAATGTGCTTCAAATTAAATAAAGACTGACCTCGAGCCAAACCGATAAAGTTGAATAGGGTTAGTAAAATGATAAAATGTTTTTTTTTTGCTTTACAAAAGTATTGCTTGATCTCCAACTAGAAAAAGACTGCGCACCACACACCGATATATTTTAAATGGGAAATAATAATGGTTCCGAAAAACAAATTAACCTCCAGCGATCTGTGGCCTATTATTATTCTAATTAACCAGCGTTAAAATGAATTACCGACAAAAAACCCAAAAAATAAACGAAAAAAAATATCCAATTTAACAACAAATAAGAGCATGTTCAAATTACTATTTGTCCTAAAAAAAATCGATCTTCGAATAACAAAACTAAACTTCTGGATGGAATACTGAACCTGCAACAAAATTACTAAGTTACCGACAATAGAGGTTTTGTCAAAATAATCATATCATATTTTTACAATTTGCATGAACTGTTTTAATTTCTATAGTTGGTTATAAAAAATTATTTTTTAACTCTCAATAATGATGAAAATACTTCAACTGTTTGGTAAATATACTTGAATTATATCCTCATTATGGTTAACACCACGACTCGAAGGCGAAGGCGAAGGCTAACCTTAGCCTTCGTGGTTACTTTTTTTGGGTAGTAATAAAAGCTCCGACAAAAAAAGAAGAATTGTCCTTACTCAAAATATTAAATCTACTGCCTAAAATACTAACTTTCCGACTACTTTTGTCCGAATAAAAATGACGAAACGACCGAATGAGATACTGATATCTTCGAAAACAAAACATAAATTGTTTATTGCTATGATACTTTTCTACCAGCATAAATTACGTTCTACTGAAAACTATGCTTTGTAATTTTTATCTTTACTTGCCTACTATTAATTCATAAATTACCTTTCATATTTCATAGACTGTGGTGCTAATTTAACTGTAACATTATACTGAAAATATTATTTTGAGTGGTTATACAGAAACTTATAAAAAATATAAAAATGTACATTTTTATATTTTTTAATATTTACTTGCATCATATATCATGAATTTTAGTTACCACAGGTGTGCTTCGATATTGGTACCTGTCTCAAATATACCTATGTCCAAAAGAGTTACTATTATTACATCTCTAATATTTACAAATGATAAACACCTGCGCTAAGATAGGTTGACGGAGCCCCGCATCGCGGGGCTCCTATTTCCGGGTGGTTTAAAAAAATGGGAAATAATAATGGTTCCGAAAAACAAATTAATCTCCAGCGATCTGTGGCCGACTATTGTGTGCTTTAGCACCCACTTAAACCCACCACCACTACTACTCATTTTAAATTAACACTTCCACACTTTTGTAAAAACATAAGGAAAACAATTACAACATAATGTCTACGTTTTAAATTTGAGCTACCAACTATGATTTCGAAATTGTACTTAAATTTCATGATAGTATAGATAGCGCATAATTAGAATTTACTAGTAATACGAAAATCCATGGTATTTTTGATAGGGCAGATCGCTTCACGGAACGCGAAAATCTGCACAGTTTTCCATTATTTTAAATTACTTTTTTGCAATCAAACTCAAACTCAAATCATTTATTTCAATTAGACCATTACAGGCACTTTTGAATGTCATAAAAAACAAGAACAAAAAAAATTATGCTTCTACAGTCCCAGTCACAAGACATAATAACTTATGAAAGTACTGTAGTTGCCCATTCCAAAGCGTAGATCTCTATGGAGAAGGATGGGCAAGAAACTCCATGGACACTCTTTTAAATCATAATGTTTTATAAAATCATGGATACATCATTCATGTTGAGATTATACATAATGTGAGAACGATGTAGAAAAACGAGCACATTTAGAGCGTCCAGAGTAAAAGCAATAATTATCACGAGTTTAATAGAAGAATTAAAACAAACCGTGGTAGCTAAGAGATGACTAGTCCCAACTGACAGCGCCCGTTCACGAACATGACGTATGGATCAGCCCCATTCAGCTCGACCATTTTGAAGGGAGCTAGATGACCCGACACACCCGCCACCATCAGCGAGACATTTAAGTGAGCATGACAATCACTCAACCACCAGGGCAACCGTCGAGTCAATAAAATTACATAGAACTCACACATGGGCATTACAATTATACAATATTAGGAAATTGAGTCTATACAATGCAAAGATAGTCTTACAATCTTCTTCAGCTGCCACAATAACTTCAGATGCTGATTAATGATTAGTTAGTTTGCCCCTATGGTTGTGGAGCAGGACCGGCATTGAGCCAAGCATTTATATCATTAATGTAATCCCCCAACTTATAGTATGCTTGCCTACATAGTGTGCGTTTAATACAAGATTTAAACTTCGATTCATTTAGTTGTAGGATGCGTGGAGGTATTTTTAAACAGGAAAAGAGGAGTCTACCTTAGCTAGCCTGAAACCTGGCTGAACCAGTTGGTCCCTATTTCTAGTATTATAGTGATGTCTGTCACTTCTTTTACTAAATATGTAGATGCAGATTTTTCCTAACGTACATACATGATGTTTTCATAGATGTATTGACAAGGTACTGTCATGATGTTAATTTTTGACGTGATAACGTCTTTAAAATCGTTTTAGTCGGGTGACATGTTCAGAAACTTGTGTCACACCAAAACCTCACAAGCGACATTTCGTAAAGATGGTAGCGCCATCTGTTACTTGGCTCGAAAAAAAAAACTTTAAATTAGTACTTAATTTCATTTTAGATGTCACTACTGGTGATAACTTATATCACCAATAAGACGTTATCACGTAAACATCTCGATCGTAAACCTACTTTACAAACAACCAATTTTTTTTTAAACAGTTCTCTTAGAGAATCTCTCTCTTATATAATCTCCTAGAGAATAAAAAATGATACACAATAGTGGCGATTAGCGAATGAACTAGTTCGTTATAACAGATCAAGTGGTCAATATTTTGGGAGAGCAGATGTCCAGCCATGTCAACTCTAGAGCTCATTCCTCTAAACTCGTCCATAATTCTGAGTCTTTATTTGAGCAAAATATTTTTAGTCGATTTTTAGTTGTTTTCTAGGCTTGCTTAAGTTTGTCACTTGCCACTTATTTCTGACAAGTGACATGACACTATGCATGACCATGATAACGACTTTTAAAAAGGGTTACCAAGTGCAATATCATTAGTTCCCAAAGTTAGATAAAATAAAATAATTATATTATCAGATAATTAACCGTATTCGTAAGCGCGGGTAAAACGGTAATTATGAAAGAATGTATTATTGTTTTGTTTGATGGTTTGAATGTTTATTTTGATTATTATGGTGTTGGTACTTTCTTTTTAGTATGTACATAATTGTATGTACATATTAGTAGGTGTCATGCCAGGTAAATAGGTACCTATGGTACAAATTTTATGTCATGGAAAATTGTTTTAGTATATTATGGCGGCTCGCAAGGATTGTTAATAAAACGGTCCGGCAAAACGGAAACCTAAAGAACGCCAAAAAAAGAAAATTAATTATATTGACTTTATTACAAGGCCGCCAGTAATACCAGCCCATGGCTTTATTCTCAAGAAGGTCCACCAGTAGCCGAGGAAGTTCTTGTTAAGCAGCTAGATCAGGCTTGTATTTTCTGGAGCGCCGACCATCAGTAGCTTGGACCCTGTTCCCAATACTGAATGGGTACCATTTCTGATTTATTTAGTTTTTTTTTTATTACTGGTTTAATGTAGGATACTTTCATATATTAAAAGTTTTCAAGATGTACAGTATGGAAAAAGTACACTAACGCGAAAATGGCTACCACGTGCAAGTACATAATCAAAAAATAAAAAACAAAGAATAGGAATAATTTATTTGTATAACAATATTTAATATGAAAAAAATATAATCAGTTGGATATGACTTTGTCACCAAATAATTTCTGTTTTTTGATACTTTATTCCTTAATATAGCCCCTGGACTTAAATATTTATCTAGATTTATGGCAAAACCCATTCCCGACTGTTGGCAACACCAAACCAGGTTTGCGATGTCAATATTTTGTATTGATAATGTATTTTTCAATAATTTTCAAGATTTTGTTTCTTTCTCTGTTATTATGTAGTTGTCCTAGATAATTATTGACGTGCTAATAATACAGTGCTCTGTAGCAGCTATTAGTTATTCAGTTTAAAAGTCGATAAATACAAGATAAGTCAGAGCTTTAGGGGTTATTATACTAAAACTTCGACCAGCTGATTTCTGTTTTCCGAGGTAAGTTTGCGAAATAGTTATAATAGAATATTTAAAAAATAATTGGTGTTTATGCGCTTTCGCACAACTACGTTTAGACATATGTAAGTAATTAAAATATTTTTTTTATTGTGTCTGTCTGTCGGGAAAATATCTAAAGGAGTTCTAAAATAAAATCATGGGTCAGAGCTTCCTATGTTAAGCTATGTGCATTTAGAAGTTTTGTATCTATTGCAATAAGCAAAGTATTATACTAACCGATTGGTTAGTATAATACTTTATACCACTTTTACATCACTGTACCCTTGTGATTACAAGGGTACAGTGTGACAATCATGTGTATTTATTTTGTCGAATGAAAACAAATAATTTAATGTGAGAAAGTGTAAATTATGTTATACCAAAAAAAAAAAAACTCAAGCAATCAAGTGGTAATCAGTGATTTAGGCATTGCCTTTACATCAGAGTGGTGCCAGGACACAGAGGGCACCTCCTTCCTTATGCTAAACGATACCAAATTTCTGGAATACAGTTTTTATGTGACTATAACGAGTTTTTAGGTTAGGTTACAAAAATGGGTTTTTCTCAAGAACGGTGCATTACCTTGATATGGGAGTGGTACCGGGGGGTAGGGGACAACCCCCCCACCCCTCCCCCCGCCCTCCGCTCCCTCCGCCTGCAGCTGAATACTAAACCCAACCCGTTTTTTTCCATAGATCCATTAATAATAATAAGAATGGATCTTTTCAATAGAAAAAAAAAATGTGTGCGTGTACTAGCGTACACTCGTAAGAAGTGAAACTTCGACATTATTTTGTAAACCTTGGCAAAGGTTGCTTAACCTGGCCCCCTGTGGTTACCCATCCATTTCCAAACCTCGGCAAGGGTTGCTTAACCTGGCCCCCTGTGGTAACCCATCCATTTCCAAACCTTGGCAAAGGTTGCTTAACCTGGCCCCCTGTGGTTACCCATCCATTTCCAAACCTCGGCAAGGGTTGCTTAACCTGGCCCCCTGTGGTAACCCATCCACTCCCAAACCTTGGCAAGGGTTGCTTAACCTGGCCCCCTGTGGTAACCCATCCATTTCCAAACCTTGGTGAGGGTTGCTTAACCTGGCTCCGTATGGTAACCCATCCATTTCCAAACCTTGGTGTGGGTTACTTAACCTGGCTCCGTGTGGTAACCCATCCATTTTCAAACCTCGGCAAGGGTTGCTTAACCTGGCCCCATGTGGTAACCCATCCATTTCCAAACTTTGGTGAGGGTTGCTTAACCGGGCTCCGTATGGTAACCCATCCATTTCCAAACCTCGGCAAGGGTTGCTTAACCTGTCCCCGTGTGGTAACCCATCCATTTCTAAACCTTGGCAAAGGTTGCTTAACCTGGCCCCCTGTGGTTACCCATCCATTTCCAAACCTCGGCAAGGGTTGCTTAACCTGTCCCCGTGTGGTAACCCATCCATTTCTAAACCTTGGCAAAGGTTGCTTAACCTGGCCCCCTGTGGTTACCCATCCATTTCCAAACCTCGGCAAGGGTTGCTTAACCTGGCCCCCTGTGGTAACCCATCCATTTCCAAACCTTGGCAAAGGTTGCTTAACCTGGCCCCCTGTGGTTACCCATCCATTTCCAAACCTCGGCAAGGGTTGCTTAACCTGGCCCCCTGTGGTAACCCATCCACTCCCAAACCTTGGCAAGGGTTGCTTAACCTGGCCCCCTGTGGTAACCCATCCATTTCCAAACCTTGGTGAGGGTTGCTTAACCTGGCTCCGTATGGTAACCCATCCATTTTCAAACCTCGGCAAGGGTTGCTTAACCTGGCCCCCTGTGGTTACCCATCCATTTCCAAACCTCGGCAAGGGTTGCTTAACCTGGCCCCCTGTGGTAACCCATCCACTCCCAAACCTTGGCAAGGGTTGCTTAACCTGGCCCCCTGTGGTAACCCATCCATTTCCAAACCTTGGTGAGGGTTGCTTAACCTGGCTCCGTATGGTAACCCATCCATTTTCAAACCTCGGCAAGGGTTGCTTAACCTGGCCCCGTGTGGTAACCCATCCATTTCCAAACCTTGGTGAGGGTTGCTTAACCTGGCTCCTTGTGTTAACCCATCCATTTCCAAACCTCGGCAAGGGTTGCTTAACCTGGCCCCCTGTGGTAACCCATCCATTTCCAAACCTCGGCAAGGGTTGCTTAACCTGTCCCCGTGTGGTAACCTATCCATTTCCAAACCTTGGCAAAGGTTGCTTAACCTGGCCCCCTGTGGTTACCCATCCATTTCCAAACCTTGGCAAAGGTTGCTTAACCTGGCCCCCTGTGGTTACCCATCCATTTCCAAACCTCGGCAAGGGTTGCTTAACCTGGCCCCGTGTGGTAACCCATCCATTTCCAAACCTCGGCAAGGGTTGCTTAACCTGGCCCCCTGTGGTAACCCATCCATTTCCAATCCTCGGCAAGGGTTGCTTAACCTGTCCTGACGGGCCGCAAAATACATTGGAGACATTTACCAATCCCTACTCCGCTGGAGAAAGTAAACTTCGAATCACGCGTGGTAGGGATAAGAAAAAGATGGCGCGTAACCGAAAAATGTGACGCGAATTTTTTTCCAACCCCGATAAAGAAGTTTCACTTCAAAAAAACTTATGTGATGCTCAGAAAGGGGAGGAGACCCTAAAACCTATATACGCAATAAATATAAAAGTGGTCTAAAAAACCTCACATGATTGAAGTATGACTGCTTACCAGTCCATTATTGTACAGACGCCTGCACATCAAGCTACTACAATCTGTCAGATTTCTTTGATAGATTTTCGACTTTATTTCTAAAGTATTAGGTTCAAGGTTCATAGGGAAAAATTGACAGTTTTGGGTAGCTTGACCTGCTGGCGTCTGTACTTTTGCTATGTTACTTCAAAAGCAGCAAACTATTTTATTCTTTCAAATTGGATTTTTTTGAAAATGTTGATGATAAATAGTAATACATAAAAAGAACACTCCTTGTTTCTTTCAAATTGGAACATTTTTGAATTCATTTTTGAAAATGTTGATAAAATACCTAATTTGATATCTTTATTTGCTTTACCATAATGTGTAATTAAGCGGTAGCTTTTATTATGATCATTATGGACCCTGTAGGGCACTGCAAAAGGGTAGAGAAGAGGAAGCTCTGTCTATATACTTATAATAAATCTGTAGAGAGGTCAATTCTGTACATGAAATATTTTTCCAAAATAACTATCAGGGGGTGATTAGTGATCGATACTGATGCCAAAAATGCAATCAGTAAATTTTTTGTCTGTCTGTCTGTCTTTCTGTCTGTCTGTCTGTCTGTCTGTCTGGATGTCTGTATGTTCGTTATAGAAACAAAAACTACACGACGGATTTTAACGAAACTTGGTACAATTATTCTTCATACTCCTGGGGAGGTTATAGTATACTTTTCATCACGCTACGATCAATAGGAGCAGAGCAGTGAAGGAAAATGTTGAGTAATCGGGAGAAGTTGGTTAAAGCTACACAGAAATCATGTATGACGGAAATGTTCTCCTTAAAATTATATAAAAAATATCCTACGACAGCATAGGTCTATCTTTTATGGTTGACTCACAATAACACGTGTAACTCCCGATAAATTAGCAGTTCGAAGCTTTCTGATTATATTTGTCTACTCTTACGTTTATAACACTCCCACTCATATCTAATTAAAAACAGTTAACATTATTACGTATTCAATAAAAAAAGAATCATATAAATCGGTATACAAACACCAAAGTTATGCATGAAATACGCTAATAAGCCATCGCGCGTGAATACTGAATCATGCTATAAGGATTATTTTTGTGTAATATTTGGCTGTTGATGCGAATAGACGTTCAGAGTGTTCGACCTTATTGACAGACAATGCTTTCAGCCCGAATTATAGTCTTTAAATGATTTCTTTTTAGATTTCTTTTACCTATTGTTATTTTATAAAATAGGTATTAGTTATTTTGGTAGTGTTTAAATATTCGTTCAAATTACAAATTATTCATAGTTTACATTTTATTTATTTTTAGGTGAAGTAGTAATAGGTACGCATAGATTTTTAGAAACCGAGTTTCGGCTAATTTATGTTCAGTTTTTTTTAAACTATATTGGTAAAAGCGTAGTTAATTATACTAATTATAGTTATAGGTAATATTAATTAAAGTATTAAAGGGTTTTTTTTTTAAGTGAAGTAGGTATACATAGGTAGATAGTATTGGACGGGTTCCCTCTATCTGGCAGAATCTTGATGCTCCGAAATTTATTTGGCATAACACACTTAGCATATTTTTCTTTAAACGAACATTTTAAAGGCATAAAAATTATTTGATATAATTATCGTTTGGCATAATGTTTAAAACTTCGAATTTACTGTGGCATACTTTTAAGATGGCAGAATTACATTTAGTATAATTACGATTGGCAGAATTCAAATTTCGCATAATATCGTTTAGCATAATGTTCATTTAGAGCTATTATTATTTGGTATAATTTCACCTGGCATACCATCAGCTGATGGCAGAAATGGCTAGGGTAGGTTAGGTCAAAACAGTGACCTGCTACGTGGTTAAATTTTTGTAAAAAAATGGGTAGGTTAGGTTAGGTTAAAACTGTGACCCCCTACGCACGAGCCGAGCGAGCGGTGCCGCGGCAGCGGCCGGCGAGTGCCAGTAACGACTTGCATTAATAGAAAATGAGATTGTTTTAGTAGTTTACCCGGAACTGAACTATTTACATTAGGATAATAATTACTTATGGAATTAAAAGACATTATTACAAATTCAATTAAATAATAGTTATAATAAATGATATTATTTTAAAGAAATAAATAATTAAAATAAATGACAACAAATAATGATAAAGATGATTCTAACTATAAACTTTCTGCGATATGACAATTCTGCCGTTTAATGATATTGATATGAAATATATGTCAAAAGACGATTCTGACTGTAAACTTTCTGCGAAATGATGTTTCTGCTTTTTGAATATTATGGATATGAAATTTATGTCTAGAGATGATTCTGACTAACAAAATTATGAGTTTTGAATGTATGATAAATGAGTGTCTGCCAAACAATTTTCTGCGAAATGAAGTTTATGCTATCCGTTGTTATGCAAAATAAAATTATGACAAAAAGTTCTGCTATAAAGGGTGGACCCAGTATTGGACAGGCGTTTTAGCTTTATTTTAATTTCTTTTTTTGTTACAAGTTGTACTTACCTATATAATTCTGGGTATAATTCTATTAGAATTATTTAGTTTTAGTACCTACTTTATTTGGTAATTAATAGGTTCTTATAGATAATAGGCATAATTAGATATATTAAAAAAAAAAAACAAAAAATATAGGTATATATAATTTAGTACTTAAATTATTTTCAGGTTAAATACTTATAAATTCAAATTATTATTTTTTAATTTATTTAGCTGTAGTTTTATTTAGTTGTAGCTGTAGTGTATTTAGGATCAGTTTTATTATTTAAGTAGGCACTTGGATTTTTTAAGTGTCAGTTAGGACCTCTAACGTAGCTTATTTCGTTAAATAACTGAATAGGCATTCAGTTACCTTCGGTTATTTTCATAAATCCTTACTAATATTATAAAAGCAACAGTGAGTTTGTTTGTTTGTTCTTTCTTTTATTTTTTAAAGTTGCCCCACACTAGGAATTTCTCCTGTATCGTGGGTGCGTTTACAAACATTCAATCTCACATACACAAACAGCCAGACCCGGAACAACTATCTGTAGGTCATACAAATATTTGTTCCGTGCGGGAATCGAACCCGCGACACACAGCGCAGCAGTCGATCGCTCAGCCACTGCACCAACCGTGTCGTGTTTGTTACGGCTTCACGCCTAAATGACCGAACCGATTTTGATGCATTTTGGTACAGAGATAGTTGGGGCCCTGGTGTCGGAAATAGGCAAGTTTTTTTAAAGTGAGGAAAGGGGGAGAATGAGGGAAGAAAAGGGGAGAGAAAGATACATTTTTTCGGGTCATCACGCGGGTTAAAGTTAGCGTTAGCACAAAGTAACTATGCCACGCGGACGAAGTCGCGGGCGGAAGCTAGTTTTAGAATATAGTTGTTTTTTCAATTTATTTAGCATAAATTTTATGGAAATATATTATTTCTTTTAATACACTTTTGCTATTATTTATGTGTATATTTAAATATTCATCTAAGGAGTAATAACATTTATCTATCAATATTTTTTTAAGTTTTTTTTTTTAACCCCCGACGCTAAAACGACGGGGTGTTATAAGTTTGACGTGTCTGTGTATGTGTGTAAATGTGTATGTGTCTGTCTGTGGCATCGTAGCTCCCAAACGGATGATCCGATTTTAATGCGGTTTTTTTTGTTTGAAAGGTATATCAGTCGAGAGTGTTCTTAGCTATGTTTGGTGGAAATCGGTTCAGGTCTTCAAGGTCATCAGGTCGTTTGTTGAGTGTAATTAAATAGGAATGTTCCACGCCCAGTTTACTTGCGAGCATATGTAGGATTTGACATTTGAAACATTGATGTCTTCTGGAACCACTGAGCTGGTCTGCTGTTAGGGCTCGAAGATAGGAGACGTAACCCTGGACTGCCTTTTAGTAAACTCATCGAGTTTGGGCTCGTTGAATTTGTCTTAACTAGTTCTCTTTATTTTTCTAATTGACGAGGACCTGATGCTGGAAATCTGGAACCTCTGAGCTGGTCTGGTAATAGGGCTCGAAGGTAGGAAACGTAACCCTGGACTGCCTTTTAGTAAACCCATCGAGTTTGGGCTCGTTGAATTTGTCTTAACTAGTTCTCTTTATGTTTCTAATTGACGAGGACCTGATGCTGGAAATCTGGAACCTCTGAGCTGGTCTGGTGATAGGGCTCGAAGGTAGGAAACGTAACCCTGGACTGCCTTTTAGTAAACCCATCGAGTTTGGGCTCGTTGAATTTGTCTTGACTAGTTCTCTTTATGTTTCTAATTGACGAGGACCCGATCCTGGAAATCTGGAACCTCTGAGCTGGTCTGGTGATAGGGCTCGAAGGTAGAAAACGTAACCCTGGACTGCCTTTTAGTAAACCCATCGAGTTTGGGCTCGTTGAATTTGTCTTAACTGGTTCTCTTTATGTTTCTAATTGACGAGGACCTGATGCTGGAAATCTGGAACCTCTGAGCTGGTCTGGTGATAGGGCTCGAAGGTAGGAAACGTAACCCTGGACTGCCTTTTAGTAAACCCCTCGAGTTTGGGCTCGTTGGATTTGTCTTAACTAGTTCTCTTTATGTTTCTAATTGCCGAGGACCTGATGCTGGAAATGGGATGTGGCGGATGAAACCCTGGAATGCCGGAATGAAACGGATAAACCGATTTATATTTTTGCTGAAAATCTAGAATGACCAAAATTTAAAAATAAAACACAAAATTACCTTTAAATGGCAAGAAACATAAAAGAAATTAAATGAAAGAATGAAAAATTAAGGAGCTCCTTCGAAAAGCATGAAATAAAAAATTAAATTAAAAATTTAAAAACACCCCCGACCCAAAAAAAGTACGCAACCCTATAAAAAGCAAAAAAAATAACTTTTAACACTACGTAAGTACCAACTAAAGCATGTCAGACTATCTACTCGGGACTTTGTGCCACCTTTATGTCGGAGGCATAACCGCTAATTTTGAACTGCAAATGGTTATCTTGGCCTGCTGTTGACCGTACGTATGAAATTTTTGATTAAATTTTGTCGTGTCGGGGGACCGCTTTTTACCTTCAAAAATACTTACCTAAATCAAATGATTCCTACCTAATCACAAAATTCGTATTTTAAAACTAAATATGTACATAACTACAATAAATGATACAATAACACTGGACAAAAAATTAAAACAGACGAATAGTACGACTATCAAGATTTACTTGTAAAGAAAAAGAATATAAGTATACAAAATAATATTTAAATTACAACGAAAATGTTAACGTAAGTAACGAAATCAAAAAAAAAACTTTATACTCTATCTAAATAAATGATAAACAATAATTTTAACCCCCATTCTTAGGAACGACTCAAAAAAAATGTATGAAAAATTACAATGGGATTGAGGACTTCTTAATGTGTGCTTCTAACGTTAGGCTAATAAATTAGAGCGGTCCCCCGACACGACAAAATTTAATCAAAAATTTCATACGTACGGTCAACAGCAGGCCAAGATAACCATTTGCAGTTCAAAATTAGCGGTTATGCCTCCGACATAAAGGTGGCACAAAGTCCCGAGTAGATAGTCTGACATGCTTTAGTTGGTACTTACGTAGTGTTAAAAGTTATTTTTTTTGCTTTTTATAGGGTTGCGTACTTTTTTTGGGTCGGGGGTGTTTTTAAATTTTTAATTTAATTTTTTATAATAAAAATATTGTTAACTTTTCTTCTTTCTTTATTATGTCAGGTAGTTTGTTATATATTTTTATAGACATTACGTAAGGTCTTGTAGAATGCATTTTTATTTCGGATGTTATACCAACATCCGAACTAAAAATGGTAAATTTTTGCCTAGATGCAAAATTTTATGTATTTTTGAAGGGTAGCAACAAGCCTGTTCGGTTTCATGTCTTGGTCCTGCAATAATATTTAAGCAAGAAACAAAGTTTTGCCTAGTGTGCATGAACAAGGAATGCAGCATTGCACAACTATTGTTATGATAATAAATAATTTTCTGCCAAATCCAACGAATTTAATACCCACATTTATCAAACTTCATAATAATTATTGCAGTTACGTAAGGTTCAAAGTTTATCTTGCAATGGCTGCAATAAAAAGCATGTAATATGTCTGTTTGTATACATACAGTCGCAGATACATTACAGTCTTGTAGAAAACATTTAAATCAGCACTGGGCACAAGCTGCTCAGCAGTTTGCTGTTCCGTGAGACACACAACATTATCATTTTTATTTTTAGATTAAATTGTTTTTTTTTTTGCATTTGTGGCAAGTGTCAGTTTAACACTTTTTTTCTTTCATTTTTTTTAGAGGAAAATTGTTGTTCTTAAGCAAGTTAATATAATATAACATAACATCTGTTTTTCACGGGTCAAAGAAAGGAGTATAGTATAGAAGTAGTAAGTTTTCTCTTAATTTTATGTTTAAGTTGAATGTTATTTCAGGCGATCTTGTTTGTAACAACCTATTACTTAATTATAATATAAATCTTTACTTAGAAAGACCTTTTTAGGGTTCCGTACCTCAATAAAACCCTCAATAATGGCACTCTTAATTAGGGTTGCCAACTTTTTTTACGAGAAATAAAGTAAATTCAGGTCTGTGAAGAATATTAAACAGTATTCTAGAAAAATGAACAGTATTTTATTTATTTATTGTTTTAAATATATATTTTTTAGAACTTCTCGCACAACTTACCAATTTACAATCTTTTTTAAAAACTTCATACGCCTCACCACATTTATAAGTGTAATTAAAATAAATGAAGAGCTCATTTTTATCAAATTAATAGATGCTCTATTTCTATCCTCGCGCCACTTAGCGTTCATTAGGTACTGAAAAAAACTCTGTCAGTAAATGTTGTATCAGTAAATGTGTTTGCATGCTGAAACAGTATTTTGTATACTTTATTTTTATTCAACAGTACAAAGTATAATTTAGTGAAAAACAGTATAGTTGGCAACCCTACTCTTAATATAGGATTACTTTGTTATCTGTCTGTCTGTCTGTACCTTTTATCTCAGGATCGAGATTAAAAACAACAAGTTTTTGGTCCTAAGGAGTAATAAAAAAAAATCATCCCTCTAAGTCTATGTAGTCAAAAGATATGGCTGTTTATGTGGCAAGTTTGTACGGAAACCTCGTGCGCGACTCCGATTCGCACTTGGCCGGATTTTTTGCACAAATCCCTGTTACTTATTGGACAGAGTCTGCAAGTAAGTATATGAGTTCCAGGTTCCGAGCCCAACTTGGGCATTTTTCTGGAATTTCTTGTAGGAATGTTTTCAATTTTCACACCATTCACTAACGATATCCAAAACAATAATTAAATAACAAAATATTAGCTATCCCATACATACCTACATCGTATTTCTAACACTTCAAATGGGTATGAATCAAACAACACGATTAAACGAAGTAAAACATTCTATAACCAGACCAACACGCGAATATCAATTTAATGCTGTTGCAATAAGAGCAAATTAACTGCAAAATAGCTTTGTTTAAAACCAAAGTAGGTACTGGAATTACGTAACGCGTTGTATCCAGGTCATTAATGCCAATTGTCACACAGGAGTTAATTAACTAGGAGAAATCCTTACTAATATTATAAAAGCGAAAGTGAGTTTGTTTGTTACGTCTTCACGCCTAAATGGCTAAACCGATTTTGATGAATTTTGGTACAGAGATAGTTGAGATTGAGACCCTGAAGCCGTCTATATTTAAAAAAAAAGAGTGAGAAATGAGGGAAGAAAAGGGAAAACTTAGCTTTGCTATTACAATATATAAGGCGCAAGGGCAAAAACTACATGTAGCAGGTACCTGCAAATCAGGAAAGGGGAACTGTGTTACCCCGAATTTAACGCGAGCGAAGCCGCGGGCAAAAGCTAGTAGAAAATAAAGGTATCCAATCAATATTATCGCGTTTAATCACGGGAGACTTAATCATTACTGGCACAGAATAAATAATAGTACTTACTACGTATATAAATCAAAAGTTGGCACGATCGATCGATCTTGAGGTTAAGCCACGCTTGCCTAGGTTGATCTGTCGATGGGTGACAACTCGATATATATCGACGGTCCTACGTACTAAAAGACATGTAGAAAATGGCATTTTTTATTGTATCAATGGCTTTAGATTATCTACGCGCACATGTATGGATGCTGACATACTATTTTTATTTAATTTATTTACCTTGTTTTAGAAATCTTATAAGAGAACAAGTACATATTATAAATACAACGAATAAGTGTCCTAGAAACGGTCATCTATCAGTGTTTCCAAGAAAACGTGAAAAAATAAAAAACTTATGTGTAAATAGCATTACCTATAAAGCTCTTAAAACTGTTAAATATTGTAGAAAGAAAATATTTATTATGTATTGCTCATAGAATTATTTCTAGGGCGTGTTGAACACAAATTACGCTCTCCTGTAAACCTCGGTTTTTGATTTAACCTTATGTACGTAGGAACCGTCGATATCAAGTTTCCTCCGTACTTGCTACTTGTTGTTTTTGCCGTTGCGCCTTATTTATTATAATAACAATCTAAGTTTTCCCTTTTTTCCTTAATTTGACACTTAAAAAAAATTTTAGCCTATGTCCATCTCCAGGGTCCCAACTATCTCTGTACCAAAATTCATGAAAATCGGTTTAGCCATTTAGGCGTGAAGACGGAACAAACAAACAACCTCACTTTCGCTTTATAATATTAGTAAGGATTATGATTCTGCTACAGCGGTCATTTTAGACTCCTAGTGCAATGTTGGTGTAGGTAAAAGAAGCATAAAACAATTTAAGACTATATATTAGTTTATCATTTTACCAATACATGTCACATCATTACAAAGCCTTTCTATTCTATATTTTTTCTATTTTATATTTAAACAACCTGAGTTATTGAACGTTACTGCAAACTAGCCTGTACTCTATAATGTTTGATAAAAGTTAAAACCTTTACAGTAATATACCTACACATTTGCAAACAACAACAGACGTAATAACGTGTGCTAGTTTACCTAGTAAAACGCTAAACAACATGATCTACATGGTACTGGCGTCATTTCCGCGTGTTCATCTCCTTACAAAACAAAACAGGGATACCACAAGGACGTATTTTTGGTTCGCTGTGATCAAATTCAAAACTGTCATACTATTTATTGAAATTAGACCATTTTATTTTGCCATGGGAAATCATCAAATAACTTCTCCCGGCTCCCATACATGTTCCTTCTTTTAGGGGGAAAGCCCCTAAAAGAAGTAACATGTGTGGGTTTTACCTCCCCGCTCCACCCAAAGCGGGGAAAGTTATTTGATGATTTCCCACCCGAAATAAAAGATATAATAACTTGTGAAAGTACTGGAACACCTAGGACACTGCAGTGCCTTTTTGTGCTAGTGTTTAAGTTTATTCTCGTTCCTTAGTAGTTTGTAACAAGCAGTTTGTTTAGTTGCTAGTGTGTTGCTAGTAGTTTCATTTTCTTGCAAATGCAACTGAAGTAGCGTTACGCAAGGCAATAAAACTACTTGCAACTCTGACTAGCTGTGACCTTATTTCCCGTATGGTATTAATAAATATAGGTTTCAGTAATTTCTGACGCGTGATTTCTCGGTTATTAAGGCTTCAAGTGTAAGGAGTGAGCAATTAGTTATGAAAGCATAATTCCTTTTCTGTTTAATACTGAGACTTTCTAGGTTAGTCTAGTATATGTTCGGGTCAATTAAAACTGTTGTCTACAGAAGAAATATTCATGGTAGTTCGGAATACATGTAGCTTTTTTCCGTTCATCATTCTTAGTATGCTAGTCAAATGCCTCCATTCTTTCGTAATAGCATCCTTCACTCAATTGCCACCAGGGCAGACAGCCCGCTTATGCATTCGCCGATCGAACCAGATCGCTGTTTACTATTAAGTACTAACATAGGCTAAGAATTTTGTTACTAACACACTGGACCCCTGTTGTCTTCATAATAAATAAATATATATATTAGGTCCTTACATATGAAATTGGCGTTTTTCGTACTGGCCACTTTAATCACGAATTTCTCCTCTTTGGTAAGGAATTCCAAATTCAAATTTGTACAGCTATTTACTCATGTATTTGTGCTTCGATGACCGTCATTCATTTGTTTTTTTTCTTCTGTTTTTTCTGTTTGCGTCACTCATTTTACAAAATGGAAAATTTAAAATATCGCATTATTTACGAGTACGAGTTCCGCCGTGGCACTAGTGCTGCGGAAACGACTCGAAGGGTGAATGATGTGTATGGCGGTCATGTTGCAAAAGAAAACACAGTTCGTTTTTGGTTCCAACGTTTTCGTTCTGGAAATTTCGACCTGCAGAACAAGCCCCGTGGACGGCCTGAGACCCAAGTTGATAATGGAGATTTGAAGGCTATTGTGGAAGCGGACCCATCGCAAACCACGTCCGAGTTAGCTGCAGGCTTCGACGTTAGTGATAAAACTGTTTTAATTCACTTGAAGCAAATTGGGAAGATTAAAAAGCTTGAAAGGTGGGTACCTCACGAATTGACTGAAGCAAACCGGCAAACGCGCGTCGACTGCTGCGTTACATTACTGAACCGGCACAACAATGAAGGTATTTTAAACCGAATCATTACCTGTGATGAAAAATGGATTCTTTACGATAATCGGAAGCGCTCAGCGCAATGGTTGGATCCTGGCCAGCCAGCCAAATCCTGCCCCAAGCGAAAATTAACCCCAAAAAAGTTACTTGTAAGCGTTTGGTGGACTAGTGCCGGTATTGTTCATTACAGTTTTCTCAAATCTGGCCAGACTATTACAGCTGATGTCTATTGTCAGCAATTACAAACCATGATGGAAAAGCTAGCGGCTAAACAACCAAGGCTGGTCAATCGCTCCACGCCACTGCTGCTTCACGACAACGCCAGACCACACACTGCGCAACAGACGGCTACCAAATTAGAAGAGCTTGAATTGGAATGTCTTAGACATCCTCCGTACTCCCCGGACCTTGCTCCAACAGATTACCATTTTTTTCGCAATTTGGATAACTTTTTGCAAGGGAAAAAATTCAACTCCGATGGGGCAGTCCAAATCGCCTTCAAAGATTTTATTGATTCCCGTCCGACTGGTTTTTTTAGTAAAGGGATCAATGAACTACCTATAAGATGGCAAAAGTGCATTGAAAACAATGGTTCATACTTTGATTAATTAAATATATTATATTAAAAAATATTCGACTTTTTGTTCCTTCCATACAAAACGCCAATTTCATATGTAAGGACCTAATATTTCCATTGGTCCCTGTTTTGAGACACTTCTTAGCAATTTTTTCATGGTGACCTTCAAGTCGTCCTACAGTTCGTCGTCTGCAGCCCTGTGTCGTCCCGTCCAGATTGGTCCCAATAAAGCTGGGCAGCATTTCATGCTTTTTAGAGTTCCATAGTCAACAAGGAACCCATGTCTGAATGTCTGTCTGTAGGTCTCGCACTTAAAAGTTGAAATTAGTTTTACATACTTAGCATAAATCACGTCGAATAAGTGTGATAATAAAAATGTTGATAAATTTAATGTTTTATTGTACCGCCAAAAGAAAAGCTAATTTGTTATTTGTCAGAGTCATGTCCCCTCCACCACGTCTGGCAGAAAAACGCTTATTTTTTGGAAACGTGAAAAAGTCATGGTAGTGGCATATAACTAATTAGCTGTGCCCAGCGGATTTTCCGGCAGCTCAGCTCAGCTCAGCTTAGTGCGGTAGCGTGATGTTATGTAGTCTATTAATTTCATGGAAGAAAGCCTATGCAAAATTTCAAGCCAATCCAGCCAAAGAATCGCGTTCTCGCATACAAGCTTTGCCACCCTGTTTCGCCTCCTTAGGGGTTGAATTTTGGAAATTCTCGTCTACGTGAGCACCTACATCCTAAAAGGATTCCCCATGCAACATTTGGGATTCCTAACACTTGTAGTTTTTGAGATTTTCCCTTTTATACTATATATACACTAGCTGTGCCCAGCAGTTTCACCCGCTGCTCAGGTCCCCTTCTCACTTAGGGGTATGAAATATAGATGTTGGCCGATTCTTAGACCTGATATGTACACAAAAAATCATACAATTCGGTCCAGCCGTTTCGGAGAAGTTTGGTAACAGCTACCGTGACACAAGAGAAAAACGATCATAGATTAGCAGACTTTACAAGTTAACGTGTGATAATCGATTAACCAAAAAATGTACTTGGAGAATGATAATGTCGTACGAATTCCGTGAACTCAATTAATGTATACATAGAATCAAACAAAAAGCACCATTCTAACTTGCAAAGCTACGAAACCCTTGCGCGTGACCCGCCCGACACGCACTTGTTCGATATTTAAATGTCAAACCGCCTTCTTCGTCCTCTGAATAATTTGCTAGGGCAATGTGGAAAACATAGTAAGGTATGTAACTCTCACAATTTTAAGAAATTCTCATGAAAGCAGTGGCGTGCACAGGGTTTAATGACCGGGTAGGCAGCTTTTGTTTTTCGCAAATAAAAAGGAAAGATTTCGCAATTGCACGTGTTAGTTAGTCTTTTTTGCCGCGGAATAGAAATTATGTAAATCTGTATATCCCGAGTGAGTCCACACTGTTGTACCTATTATTCGAATTAAATAACAGGCACGGAAAACAAAATACCTTATTTAACATTGTGTACGCAACGCAACCACACAGCCAGGAGTATGTTTCGTAACTTTTCGTATTAAATTTAGAGTTACATTACCTTTTTGCTGGGTTAATGCTCGTAATTCAGGCACACATCTACCTTTCGACACTATTTGAAGCTTTTCATTAAACGACAATTATTGAGAAAACCTACCATTTATATCAACAAACACACATTATCAACAAATCGAGCTAATTTGCGTTTCGTAAATTAATTATTCACAAAAAACAAAATAATAACTGCGAACTTCACATGAAAAAAACAATAATACGGTGACCTTTTTAAGAAAGCATAATTTGAAAATTTTGATGAAAAGATGTTGACAAATAAAATTGCATCAGTTTCATCCGGAATTGTACTTAGCTAACGACTTCTTCAACTTGTCGTATAATCTCTGTTGAGCGCCAATCAGTAAAAAACTGAGCTGTACCGACCAATGTAACGAGCTGTTCATGTCGCAATGAATTGCGACATGAATCGCGGCCCCCGATTGGCTTCTCATGCCACAGGAGATACGTCGCTGTGTGAGCCATACACGACGTGTCTGTACACGAGGTTTTACACACACACGCATACTTCATGACTACATTTATCAATGAAATAAAGGCACTATTGAAGTTTGCCTATAATTCGCTCGTGACGATCTGTTGAACGCGAAATGCCTGCCATAGTATTAATTTAGGGCGCTGTGGAACGTTGCTATTATTTTTACGTTAGGAATTTATAGAAAAAGTTTAAATTAATTAGATATTTGTTTATTCTTTGATTTTTTTTCTTTCTTTGTTTACCTATGGAGTCTAGGGTCGGCAGTGCCTTTTTGCCTATTAGGAGCGCACGTCACTGCATGAAAGCTTTTCCGATTGGTTGCGTAAACAAAGCCTGATCAAGATTTTTCTTCGCTATCCTACTATATATTATAATATTATAAATGAGAATGTTTGTGAGGATGTATGGATGTTTGTTACTCTTTCACGTCAAAAACGGCTGAACGGATCTTGATGAAATTTGGCACAGAGGTAGATTATGGTCTGGAATAACACATAGGATACTTTTTTCCGATATCACGCGGGCGAAGCCGCGGGCGCCAGCTAGTATCAAAATACATTGTAAAAACTTGCTCTCATTTCTGAGAGCAAGTTTGTTAACCTTTACAAAAGTTTTGGAAACCATATTTTTTCTTACTTTGTTTTTTGTTGTAAATACCTGAAAAAATACTGTTTTTTTTATTTCTTTTATAATATTTTGTTACGAGTTAAAAAAAAACACATTTGTTCATTAAACATCTCGCCAAATAGGAATGATATGAAGGTTCTTAAAACTCGATGTTTTTAATATAATTCTATGATTACTATGGCGGCCTCAGCGCTGTACTCGTAGCGATTTCTGGGTCTAGTGGTATCTGGATAAATGGGTTCAAAATTATTATCTATTGAATAGCCTACACCAGGATAAAAAGTCTATCTGTAAATCCAGGGTATAATATTTTTTTTTACTTTTCAATCAAATACATTAAGTCGTTTGAGTGTGAACGAGTAACAAACATTCGCACAGACAAACAACCTTTCGCCTAATATAATATCACACGCTATGAAGAACTGTGATTATCTTGTGAAAATTTGTACAATTTCATAGAAAGTAAAATTTACGAAATAATAGATGTCCTTGGTCTAAGAAAAAGCTACGAAATCAGAAACATAGACATAAGAGACACATCATATCTTACACAGAATCGACCAACTCAAGTGGAAGTGGACTGGACATATGTTGCGAATGTTGCGATCCAAGGAGGAAAAATGGATTGTTCCATTTTTCCTCCTTGATCACAAATTGGTACCCTAGAGACGCAAAACGTAGCAGAGGCAAACCATGCCGCAGATGGGAAGACGAGATAAGGCTAACAGCGGGACCTTACTGGAGAAGGGTCACGGCAAACAGGAAACAGTGGAAAGAGTTAAAGGAGGCCTTTGCCAAAAGGCACACTGAGTTGAGAGACAAAATTTGAGACCTCAACAATACAATCATAATATTTAGTTAAATAAATTAAATATCAGGCAAAAAGCCAATAGTTGTATAAAATACTAACGTAAAAATGTTTTAGATATGTAATTGTAACTCAGTAAAAAAGGCTATTTTATTTTATTTTAGATGTCCAAAAAGATTTTAATAAAAAACCAGACTCTTACACAACCGTTTCCACACTCCTTAAAGCTAAACAAAGGTGAATTTAAATGTCAATCTGTCCATGCCTTAGTAACATCTAATATTCAATAGAGAATAAACAAAGACCTTTGTGTCGCCCACCTAGGGAGCCGTTCTGCAAGTGACAATGACAGCCCATTGATTTTCTAGCCAGACTAAGCTAGCCGTCTACTGATTCGCAACTATATTTGTTACTGAACAGAGTTCTAATCATAATCATTATGTCGTCAATTCGTAGGCGGAGCTCGTGGCTAAATAATAGCAGCCGCTCAGCCGCGCTTGCCTAGGTTGGTCTGTGGATGGGTGACCACCCGTTACATACCGAGTTTCCTCGGTGCCTCGGAAAGCACGTTAAGCTGTTGGTCCCGGCTGTCATTTGTAGATCTTTGACAGTCGTTACAGCTAGTCAGTGTCCCGAAAGTCTGACAACCGGTCTCACCAAGAGGTATCGTATTACCCAGTACTAACTGGGTTATGGAGGTCAGATAAGCAGTCGCTCCATGTAAAATACTGGTATTCAGCTGCATCCGGTAAGACTGGAAGCCGACCCTAACATTGTTGCGAAAAGGCTAGGCAGATGATGACGTAGACTATAGATTGATATGTCAAAACTTGTAAACTATTTTGCACCATGGCCTTGAAATACGCAATTTTCGACTAAAATAAGTATTTGAGGTTTCATTCAAAACTTATTATCGATGAAATCACTCTTCTACCGTAGCGTCCGTACCGACAGTAGGGTCTTCAACCACAGCATTGAAATATAGATGTAGCTAACCTCTTAGGGACGAAAATTTGTAGTAATCGCCACATAATTTGACTACGTAAACATATGAATGAGAGGACATTCTGGGCTTTGTAGATTCCTAGACGCTTAACTTATTTTATTTTACGTTATGTTAAGTACGCAATGATTTATTGTCCTGCCTACGCTGTACTCTCATGTAATAACAACATTGTTAAACCAAATGGTTTTAAAAGAGTAACCATGGAGTTTTTTGCCGGTTCTTCTCCATAGGAAACGACCAATCCGAACCGTGCACCTTTTCTCATAGTTTTATATAGGCCTATTTGAAATAAAAATATGTATTTTGAAGAACTATGTAGATTTTCAGTACTCCTTCTTAATTGTCTTTCTTTTTGTAGCCGTTCTTTGCCATCTCATACGACTATGAGAATGAGGCTTCCCTCATTCTGACCAAAGACAGACAGAGTGTTCCTGTGTCTGTGCACAACTAAACTTATGGACTATATCTGCCCTGTCGATAGCGAGCCTCTGCTGAGATTGGCCTCCATGGCTAACATCCGTCTAAGTCGTACACCCGTGTCTATAAACAAGTCAAAATGATTATTACTTGAGTAAAAGCTTTTTTTAAACACGATTTTTTTTCATCAGTCATGGTACTAAGTCTGTATGTATGATATAAATTCCAATTTCCAAAGTTTTTAATATGGATACTTCATAGGCGGCGATGAACACGTTGAGTTTAATCAGGGAAATCTCGCCTTGTTTGTCATCCAATAACATTCATCAAATAATTCCATTATTTTCTGCAAGGGAGACTGATTGAAAGAGCACTATATCTGTTCTATATGTAGACTGTTAGCTACAACCAATCATACTGGCCTCGAATGCACCCGACCACGTCAAATACATGTAATTGAAACTATTTTCTGTCAACACGGTGGAATAGTTACGTAACACACTCGTATGTATGCCCAACGCTATTAATTTTGACAATATTCATTACGTGTTTGAAGTTATCGATTAGAAAGATTTCTCAAACATATTTTTTCTTTTTTAGGGTTCCGTAGTCAACTAGGAACCCTTATAGTTTCGCCATGTCTGTCTGTCCGTCCGTCCGTCCGTCCGTCCGTCCGTCCTCGCTTAATCTCTGTGACCGTTAGCACTAGAAAGCTGAAATTTGGTACCAATATGTATATCAATCACGCCGACAAAGTGGTAAAATAAACATTGGAAAAATATGTTTTATTAGGGTAGCCACCCTATATGTAAAGTGGGAAGTGTTTTTTTTTTTAATTTCAACCCTAACGTGTGATATATTGTTGGAAAGGTATTTAAAAATGAATAGGGGTTTACTAAAATCATTTTTTGATAATGTCTATAATTTCGGAAATAATCGCTCCAAAAGTAAAAAAACAATGTGTCCCCCCCCCTCTAACTTTTGAACCGTAAGTTTAGAAAATATGAAAAAAATCTGAAAAGTAGAACTTTATAAGGACTTTCTAGGAAAATCATTTTGAACTTGATTGACACAACAGTTTTTGTACAAAAAAGACAAAAAGTTGTACAAAATAATTTCCTCCTCCACCTTTAAAGTCATAAGTGGGAACACTTATTGTGACGGACGGGAAACTACGGAACCCTACACTGAGCGTGGCCCGACACGCTCTTGGCCGGTTTTTTTTTAAAACGTTGCCCCACACTAGGAATTTCTCCTGTATCGTGGGTGCGTTTACAAACATATAAACTCACATACACAAACAGCCAAACCCGAAACAACTATCTGTAGGTCACACAAATATCTGTTCCGTGCGGGATCGAACCCGCGACACGCAGCACAGCAGTCGATCGCTCAGCCACTGCACCAACCGTGCCGTCTAATATAAAGCGATGTATACCGAGTTTCCTTTCAGAAAGAATTCTTTGGAATGCGGTGGTAAAGTGAGATTGAAGTTCAGCCTGGGTGTCTAATATGGACGCTTTAGCAGAATCATATTATTATGAATTCAAAATTCTTAAAATGGTTAATATGGTGAATTGTCACTTTGAAAAGTGACATTTTACGAATTGTAACGTAATTCATATTACTTATTAATCTACTAGCTCTTGCTCGCGGCTTCGCTCGCGCTAAATTCGGGATAACACAGTTCCCCTTTCCTGATTTGCAGGTACCTGCTACATGTAGCTTTTGCCCTTGCGCCTTATTGATTGTAATAGCAATGCTAAGTTTTCCCTTTTCTTCCCTTTCTCCCTCATTTCCCACTTTAAAAAAAATAGCCTATGTCCGTCTCCAGGGTCCCAACTATCTCTGTACCAATATTCATCAATATCGGGTTATCCGTTAAGGTTGAAGACGCAACAAACAAACAAATACACTTTCGCTTTTATAATATTAGTAAGGATTATGATTCTGCTTAAGTCGCCATTTTAGACCCCCTGATATTATTATATATGTACAGTATGTATGCATTATATACGTAGGTAATTATATTGCTGTTATTCCTAAAAATACTCTTATCCCACTTATTGGTTTTTGTTGTTGTTATGTTCATAATTTCTTGATCAGCTTTTTTGTAATAAATAGCACCGTCGCGAAATTTGTTTATTACCTACAAAATAAAGAAAATATTCCTTGGCCGCGCTTTTCAAACTCGAATTTTTATATTCTTTTTAAACTTCACATCTTAGAACCAAAATCAATATATTCTACCTAGATGTAAGAAAGGAGGTTCTACCCATCAAGTTATTCTCCTGAATCCCACAATGCTAAATTTACAAACTTCGCATATTGCAGCTCTCACTATAGGAGAAAAGGAGATCCTAAGTCCAACAACATGGAAGTTTCCTTGTAAAAATGAAGTCATGGAAGCTTCTAGCTAGAACATTCAAGAATGTCAATGTGTTTATAAATTCACGAATATAGGGTTAAACTGCAGTGTAGCCCAGTGTAGGTCAAACAACACGGTGTCAAGTTTTGCATGAGCGACAATATTATTTATGTAGTTCGGTTTTGCACATAAAGGAAAATGATTGTAAATGATGAGGAAATAGAAATGCTCGTTCGCAAAAGTAAAGTTTTGAAAAAAAATCTAGGCTCAACAAGGGAGCGGTTAGAGGTTCCTTCTTATTCAATAGTGGATAAGAAACTATCAGGGATCTGGGAAGCTTCACAAGTTTGACGGCACGGTTGGCGTAGTGGCTGAGCGATTGACTGTTGAGCTGCGTATCGCGGGTTCGTTCTCCGCCCGTAACAAATGTTTGTATGACCTACAGATAGTAGTTCCCGGTCTGGCTGCTTGTGTACATGAGCTACACATTTATGTTTGTAAACGCATCCACGATGCAGAAGACATACCTAGGGTGGGGCAAAGCTAAAAAAAAGTATTTCATACATGTACTGTCCAGTTGTCAACCAGTGGCACGGTTGGCGCAGTGGCGGAGCGATTGACCGCTGCGTTGCGTGTCACGGGTTCGATTCTCGCACGGAACAAATATTTGTATGGTCTACAAATAGTTATTACGGGTCTGGCTGTTTGTCTATGTAAATGTTTGTTAACGCACCCATGATAAAGTAGAAACTCCTAGTGTGTGGCAAGGTAAAGATAAAAAAATACGTGTGGCACTCGGGGACTGCCGCGGTAAAGCTATTGCATAGCATTTTTTATCAACTTATGCAATAAATAAAAACAGTCTAAATAAAATATTTAAAAAGTACTTCCAATTAAAAGAAGTCGCAAAAAGAAACATTTTTTATCAACTTAGACAATAAATAAAAAACTAAATAATAATATTTAAAAAGTACTTCCAATGAAAAGAAGTCGCAAAAAGAAAAACAAGACCTTGGGTTTGATACAGCGTAATGTCGATTGCCTATCCCTATCTGATTCTCTACCAAACACGCTATTAGAACATTAGAATCGGGATTGAAATAACTGACCGTATTGTGTAAACGACGTTAGACAATGCACGGCCTTCAAGCCACACCTCCGTGCCCGTCGGAGTGGGGAGCGTCAGGTTTTTTTTCGTTACGGAATTTCTGGATTCGGTCGCCGCGCTCAAGGCCCGCGATAGAAGCTATGCAATAGCTTAAAAAATACTTCATCAATCTATTCAAGATTTTACCTGCACTCCTCATTTACGATATTCAGCTAGTTGTCCGTGCATTCATAGTCAAGGGCATAATTTGCGTCACGGAACTCGTAGATAGCTTGATGTTAATGCATTTATAGATAACCAGCTTTTGTCCGCGGCTTCGTTCATTATCCCACGGTAATCTACTTACTGTTAGGATAAAAAAGTGCCTATATTTTAACCCAGGTTACGGTCTACCCTTTTTTTACGGAAGGGAAATCATCAAATAACTTCGCCTGCTTACTTACTGACTAAAAACCCATCCATGTTCCTTTTTTTGCGCTTTATGTTCCTGGGCCGCGGTATCTCTTTCAAAGTGTTTGACGTATTTTATCGAGGTTTGCTGCAAAGGCGTTATAAAGTTACACACGGCTATAGTTACTTTAGCATTTATAATCATTTGTATGAGTAAAAAAAAATCCTAACCTCCCGAAGCACCAGTATGTTCGTAACCAGGCAAATTGAATAATGATCCCGACGCGCGCGGCGCGACGTCCCAAACACAACACAATCCAAGTTTGCCTACAATTAATCATCGGCTCCAATGCATAAACAAACCACATTTGCACTGCGCCATTGCAAATGATTGGAACTAACTGCAAGCACAAAAACGTATCGTGAAATTCAATGAAATTCACATATATGTACATTTCATAAAACCGTCTCTGAATTGTATCCACTTTATATTCTGTATAACTTATAATAACCCAGTTAACTCTAGCGCTTTCACGGCCTAAACGTGGATAAACTTCCCCATAACCAACTTCCCTGGACCTATCCAGCCCTTCTTTCATTCCAATCTCAAATGGAGACTAAGGCTTCCCGAAGCTCAGTTTTCACTGGTCTGTTGATTTTCAAAGGTTGCTTATTGTGCGATATTGGAAACGTAGAATATTCTAGAAGGTATGATTTTATTTGCTGCTGAGTTTTGCGGAGTGTCGCCGTCAGTACACATTCGTCTCGCAGACCAGTGGCACGTGTTCTGTTTTATGGGAATCTCGATTTTAAATTGAACGAGTTCTTGGTGAGTATGTGTGAAAATGGCTTGTCTAATATGTTGTTCTAGTGTTTTTATCGTCGTTGATGGATCATAATATTGAATGGTTGGCGTTAATGGAGTCAGATACATGGATCACTTATTTAATCGCCTTGTTTTGTTTGTATCGTTGCATAGAGTATTATGTGTTTCTCGTAATCAACGCGTCAACTGTATAGCTAGATTCGCTACAGTGTTTACGGAACTAAGATTATCAATGTGGTAACAGTCTTGAATAATACCTAGTTGCTGTGTGAATCACACGGTAAACGAGTTTTCTATGTTTAGATTGTGCATTCGTAGTTTTAATTGTAAGGCAGGCTTGTAGATTGATTTGCTGCAACATATGACATCTTATTTATCGTTTATATTGTTTAATTAAAGTGACTTATTTCGTTTATTCGTTTTATCACAAATAATTTAAAAAAAAATCTTAACAAGAACATAAGAAAACAAAAATTTCAAAATAAAAAATATGAAAATAGTAGCCCACCGGTATCGGGAACAGATCGGGATAGTAATATGAATTTCGTTTAAATTGATCACAGACGCAGTTAATATTGTGAATAGAGTAGTTTTCAGGGTCAAAGTAATTACATTCTATTTAGTCCGTCTTTTAGATTATTCAAAAATAAGGGACACGTATTTTTTATTTGTAAATTAGACCAAAAATAACAAAGATATAGCCCATTAAAGTTACGTGTGACGTCACTCGTTGCGAAAAAATGCAGCAACGCGTGACGTCACACGTAACTTTTAATCTAATTTACTAATAAAAAAGTAAGTCTCCCTTATTTTTGAATAATCTAAAAGACGGACTATTTTTTTTTTAAACTGGCGTTCTGTCTGCTTGTGACCATTTTACGAATTTTAACGTAATTACTAATATTATCCTGTTATGATTTTGGTAAAGCCGTCATTTTAGACCCCAGTAGGGTTACCATGACATCTTATAGCAGTTCTTATTCCTGTGTGAAAATGAGATGGTGCTAGACACCCTGTATAGCTCTGTCTCTTTCCCTCAGTAGAATAAGTTCTGCTTTAAGACGTCATCGTAGGGTGGGTAGCTGATCTTTACCGCCATAGAAAATTATGTTTGTTATGCTATTGCCTCCTATCAGTCAGTATGATAGCTTCGTTGGTGTTTCTGACAAAAAAAGGCACGTTTTATGGTCATTCCCAATTTCACACCAATTATCTTAACCCTTACATAGGTAAACAAATGAGGCATTCATCCCTTCATACAATTTGTTTAGTAGTTTGCGTGGCAGAGTTAGACTAATTGGATCAATATTTCAATTAAGTTTTAATGAAGTCTGTAACTAGTTAGGCTTCTCTATTTGGGGCGTCAATGTTTCACCTCCATAGAGATCAACTTAGGAGTTGGCAACTAGACAGAAATAGTACATTTTGATTCAAGTGAAGAAACTTTGTCATTGCGGCCGAGGCGGAATTAGCGCTCGAGACGCCAGGCGAGGGTGGTACCTATAGAGCCGAGAACAGCAGCGAAAAACACCATCGGCTATAGGGATTTGAGCAGTTTTTTATTGCTATTCGGAATGAAATAGAAACAAATGAAAACCCTTGTTGAGATAAATGAGAAAAAATCACACGTGTGAAACACCTTGCCTGTTGAACAGAATCGCAATGCAATAAGAGCTCTTTATGTCGTAAGTTTGTACGGAACCCCCCATCCGGTTTTTATTAAGTACTAGCTTTGCCCGCGGCTTCACTCGCGTTAAATTCGGGGTATCACAGTTCCCCTTTCCTGATTTGCAGGTACCTGCTACCTATAGTTTTTGCCCTTGAGCCTAATTTATTGTAATAGCTGCTAAGCTAAGTTTTCCCTTTTCTTCCCAATTTCTCCCTCATTTCTCACTTACAAAAAATAGCCTATGTCCTTCTCAACTATCTGTGTACCAAAATTCATCAAAATCTGTTTAGCCATTTAGGCGTGAAGACGTAGCAAACTCACTTTCGCTTTTATAATATTATAAGGGATTTAGTATTTTTTTTTTATTTTGCTAAACAAGACACTATCGACAAAATTACTTGCTAGCCTTTCTTTTACGATAAATTATCCAGATTTTCCCCTCCTACGCATTCTTTAGGCTTCGACACATTTTGAAACAGGAATTCAAATGAATATTATTTTCATTTCCTCCTAGTGATTGCGCAAACATCTGAGTTGTTGAAGAACTTTGAAAGGGCGTTCTTGTAAGGGTTTTTTCTTTGGAAATAGTTACGTAAGGTTTATTTCTTTAGACTTTGGGGTTTACTGGTTCTTTCGGGATACAATTTATGGGAATTGAGATTTGTGAGTGAAGTTCGTCATCTATCCGAATTGTGAACATGCCTAGTTCTTTAGTTCTGCGTCTATAGTTTGTCCGGCCTTGCTGAAATGTGAAATGGGTTTTGAAAGCCCTGTCTTTCAAAACCCATTTCACATTAATTAAATATTAATATTTTCAAATATCAAAAAAAAAGTCGAATAATCCAGTCAAATAGCAAGGCCGGACAAACTATAGACGCAGAACTAAAGAACTAGGCATGAGTCAGACTTGTACTGACTAAAACCCACCCATGTTCCTTCTACTGCCCTTCATGCTCCGGGGCCGAGGTATCTCTTTCGAACAACCCCGGCAGGCGGTGGCCTTGGCAGGCTCCTCTGCTTTGCTAACATCTCTTTGAGGAAAGACAGGGTTTAGATTTAAACTTATATATTGATCAATAGTTGATATCTATCAATACAAACAAGTTTTGTTTTCGACAAAATTTTGTAAGCCTCTTTAGCCTCGCGTGAAACCTGTATTAATCAATAGTATGTCAATATAAACAAGTATGGTAAGAGACAATATCTTCTAAAGCGTCACATTGCAATTAACTGCACAACAGCAAAGAGAGTAATGTTTTTAACCGACTTTAAAAAAAGGAGGTGGTTTTCAATTCGACTGTTTCTTTGTATGTTTGTTACGAGATTTCTCCGTTAATTTTGGGTCGATTTTCAAAATTATTTTTACAAGGATATGCTCCCGAAGGGTGTCCCTATCAATTTTATTTATATATATTGAATATTAAATATTTTTTATTCTAAAGAAAAAGCTTTATATTTCAGTAGTAACAATGGAAATACTCGATAAGAATTTGTTTGAGCTACCACAGCCAAAGAAGCTGAAATAAAAAACTTGAATGCAAAAATCAATCGACTTTCGGAAGTAAACATATTTTCCACTAATCAGTGTTTTTTTGGAACTCGGTTTTCTCTTTGCAATATATGGTTTGTCCATCTTAATTCTTGACTATACTAGAATCACAAGTAAAGGAATGGTGCTATAAATTTATATTCCTTTGTCCGCAGGTGTAATCCTCAACCCCCACAATGCTTGGTGGAAGCGTCCTCTGGTTCCGGCACGGGTTGCGTCTGCATGACAACCCATCCCTTCATTCTGCACTGGAGGAGAGAGGGTTTCCCTTCTTCCCTATATTCATTTTCGATGGAGAAACTGCGGGTAAGACTTTTTAGTTAATTTTAGCGTTTTATAAGAACAAAACATATTTCAAATACTTTCATATTATGAATGACTGCGTAAGTTTGTAAGGATGGATTTATGTTTCTCTCTCACGCAGAAACTACTGAACGGACGGAAACCGTTGAAATATAGGTTCACGGTTTGGGTAGCCGTGTCGACGGCGCGTTTGTTTGCCAAACGCGCCGTCGACACGGCTACCAACGGTTTATAAGCGCCCTTGTAAGCCTATGTGTAAGTTTTTTTTTTATGAAGTCCGCATTGTGCCAAGAGATCGTTCTCTTATAAAAATCCGTTCAGTAGTTTCTGCGTTAAAGAGAAACATAAATCCATCCTTACAAACTTACGCAGTCATTCATAATATGAAAGTACATGAAATATATTTAAAAAAATATCCCTTCCTTAAAAAAAAAACGGTTTGGGTTGGACGTTTTCAGTGGAGAAGAACGTCAAGAAACTCTATGGTTACTCTTTTAAAAATATTTGGTAGAGAAGAGAAATGAAAGTGCTTTCAGTGCAATTAATGATTTCTTACGTCACGCGTGTGTCAAAAGTTAACTTCGAATGATTTCATCCGGTGCGCGGTGTCAATTAACGCTAATATAATTGTTACTGAAAATGATGTTTTATTAATTCTTCTTTAAACATAGAAGAAAACATTTACATCTAACATCACAGTTCCACACGAAATTTGTAAATCAAAATCGGAACATTCGAGAAATGTGACAGAGAAGGGACCTCGTTGGCTTATTGTTTTAGGATGTATCTAGGCCATTGAATCTATTTCACAGATGCTCCTAGTTCCTACATTTATATCTAGGTAGCCACAATACCTGGTCTAGTTTCGTCATCGCTTGCTAGCTTAGGGCTGAACTAATATCTCTCTTCAGTGTTTTTGAAAATTGAAGTTTTGGTCTAAGGTCTCTTGTTTAGACAGCTTGGCAATAATGATCAGATTTTGAAAAGGTTCACGAATTTATGTACATCCATATTGAAGAGCTCTTGTCTAAAACAGTAGTTCGGGTTGATCTTCAGATAGCCGCGCTTGCCTTGTTAAGTTTATAGATACCGAGTTTCCTCCATGCCTCTAAAAGCACAGTGATTGGGTATTGTATTACCCAGTATTAATTGGGTTGTGGAGGTCAGAGAGACAGTCGCTGCATAATTATATAATACTGATATTCAGCTGCATCCGGTTAGACTGGAATGATGATGAGATGATGATTGAGAATAAAAATAGGAGAAAGAAGATGAAGGAGCAAATCTTGGTGGGACTTCAAAGCGGGGTGATCATGAAGCATTCTTTAATGTAATGTGTTTTTTTTACTGTTTCTAGATATTATTAAGAAATAAATAATAATATCCAGAAACAGTAAAAAAAGTCAATTAAGTTTACAAACATGCGGTCAAATAATTATGTAACTAAAAGAGAACAACCCCCACATACATACACAGCCTGTCAAAATTGTAACCCTTCTTTGTCTTTGGTTTTTTTTTTCTTTGGGTTGGAAATCATCAAATAACTTCCCCTGCTCTTGGTGCAGCGGGGGGAAGTGTCAGACTTTTACTGACTAAAACCCACCCATGTTCCTTCTATTGCCGCGGTATCTCTTTCGAAAAACCCGCAACCCCGGCAGACGGGGGCCTTGGCAAGCCCCTCTGCTTTGCTGACATCTCTTTGAGGCGCGCGTGAAACACTAACGCGCCGTCGACACGGCTTTGTCTTTGGCTTAGTTGGTTAATATTAGCTGTATTACTTTCTGCATAAAGACGTAAAATTGACTTTATGTTCATGTAAATAGAGACAGCAGTACCGCGTTGGCTTTCATAAAGTTTCCGAACTTAACTACCATTACCGCAGCAGTACTTTTTAATTCTAATATAATATAAAAATTAAAAAATATAATATAATATATAATAGGTAATCTGTGGGTTCCTAGAGCTAACAAGGACATCCAAGCAGAGGCCTTTCTTCCGCAGTTCTTACACTGTTATCTTATGATCGCCATACTTACATTCTTATCATGAAGTTGAACTATGCAATTGTTATTAAGGCAAAGTTATAACAACAAGCATTGTTCGTTTAGCACCTTTCTGATTTCCACACTAATAACAAATGATATACTTACCATTAAAATGAATTTGGTGCAATGCAATTAGATGAACTAAAGGGATCTAATCTTATGTTTCGACTAGACTAATAATATGAAGAAGTTTCACTACTGTCAACGTTTCTTTTCGTCATGTTTCCTTTCGTAGGTCTGCTGGTAGATAATAACAAGTCTTTTGAAATAAACTGTGCCTTTGTACTCTATGTTTTGTTATGATGTTTCCTTATGTTTTCTTCTGTGTGTACATAAATGATTAAATAAATAAGTTTTGTTTGTACCCCGTAATCTCCGAAATTACTGCTTCGATTTCGAAAATACTATCACTCACGTGGAGCTGCATTATCCCCAAGTCATCATAGGCTACATATTTAACGTTTCCGTGGGTTAAAATAAAAACTAGTTAGTAAACATGGGTTTAACTGCTGATACTTAGAGACGACGCTCCAAAAGGCGACCGTTGTACTGAAACTTGTCGTACAACCTACACAAATATCCTTTTTTGGTATTGTTCGTCGTGTCGTTGTACTTCTTGAGTTATGAGTCAAGCTACACGATAACTGACCAATGCTTGCACTAACTGGACAGGTCTACTCAATCTGTGTGGTGCCTTCTTAAAAAGACCATTTGAAGTACTTATCTGCATAGTCCTCATGGATAAAATCTTGGTCAACTACCAAGATTTTTGTCTGGTTCTTATGACTTCTATGTTTGTTTCGGCTGTTTCTTCTCAGAGTAGTCGGGTAAGAAACACCACTTGTCACTTGAAAAATAAACATCATTTCACATTGTGTACAATGCATTCAAACTTTAATGTCTGACAATCAGTTGTTCCATGTAAATAACTGCTATTCAGTTGTGGGACTGATAGCCTTTTTGTTTTTCGATGTAGAAATCCTCAATGGATGTCCTCAGCTCTGGGGAGAGCGTAGAGGTTTGTCAGTTTCGTAGTGACTTAAGCAACACCGGTGTTCCCTCGCACACAGTGGGATCTAATTAGGAGACTGGTAGCCTACCCCGACAAAGTTGATAAAAGGCTGTAACACTCGCTCGTTGCTCTTCGAACGAGGTCGTAGTTTTCAGGTGTTAGAGGAGGGACAGGTGTACAAATGATAGCCACTACAGGTTTTTAAATAACTTTTATCCCGAGGGAGGAAATACGCTATTGTGTATTTTTGGTTAAGTGAAATATCACAAACTGAACAAAACTAAAACTGCACAAAAACTTATTCACAAACTGATTTTACAAAAAGGTACATTTTAGTAAAAAAAAAAACACAATAACTAGCACAAGTGGCTGTTAGCCGAGATCCAAAAACGTAATGAGCGAAAAAATGACTGTTGAAGATGAATTGACAGAATGAAATTGGAAATATGAATATTTAAAAATCAATGTTGATCTAAAAGGAAAGAGGTTGAGGCAACAGAGAGGGTAAAATACCCACCCTGTTACAAGGCTAGGCAGATGGATGATGATGAGAATGATCATCACCATTTGTTTCTGCGACCATGTAACTGACCTCTACCTTAAATACCCTCATCTTGTTTCACAGGTACAAAGGTGGTTGGCTACAATCGTATGCGGTATCTCCTAGAAGCTCTCGATGACCTGGACAGCCAGTTCAAGAAGCATGGTGGAAAGCTGATTATGTTGAAGGGGAAACCGAACGTCGTGTTCAGGAGACTTTGGGAGGAATTCGGTATGTATTTTGTTTTTGATGACTTAGAAATGTTCTTGAAGGAATACTCAGGTTTATTACAGTTTCTATTGAGTTCGCAGACTACCTTCAAGATGTCGTTTTGATGAAGTGTCTAAAAAACATTTAAATCCACATAGTAGTGTATAAAATAATATTATACAATCAAATGGATATAGTGTTCTTTAAAGATTTTTTTAAATACGAAAGTTTCCGTAGGTACCTGTAGGTACTTAGACAAGTCTTAATATCATCATCTGCCTAGCCTTTTCCCAACTATGTTGGGTTCGGTTTCCAGTCTAACCGGATGCAGCTGGAATAACATTATTTTGCAAAGAGCGACTGCCTATCTGACCTCTACAACCCAGATTTGACACCCCTTGGTAAAACTGGTTGTCAGATTTTCGGGACACTGACTACATGTAACGACTGTCAAAGATCTACAAATGACAACCGGGACCAACACCTTTATTTATATAACAAGACAAGTCTTAGTATAATTTACGTAAATGATTTTTTTATCTTTTATCATCAACAACGTACCTATTTTAGGTATCCGTAGACTCTGCTTTGAGCAGGACTGTGAGCCAGTGTGGCGCGCTCGGGACGACAGCGTGAAGGCTGCCTGCAAGGAGATCGGAGTCGTCTGCAAGGAGCATGTGTCTCATACTCTCTGGGAGCCTGACACCGTCATCAAAGCTAACGGGGGCATCCCGCCGCTCACTTACCAGATGTTTTTGGTAAGTCAACTCGAAAAAGAAATAGACAATATTCATCCTTCTTCAAAAAGAAAATTTGGTTTCGTGAGGACTTTTATTTCTCGTGTTTTCTATGTTATCTAGTATCTTTTGTTTTTATGTCTTCTAAGGTCTTAATCTATTCATTTGTGTATAAAACAAGCTGCGCCCCGCGGTTTGATAGAACTCGCGTGGTGATAGAGTATACCTACTATATATCTTTATGAATTGTAGCCTAAGTGTTATTCTGATATGTAAGCTACATTATTATGAAGTTGCATCAAAATCCAGTAGTGTTTACGTGAAAGAGCAACAAACATACATACATCTTCACAAACTTTCGCTTTTAAAATATTAGTAGGTTTTAATGCTTTACCTTTTTACTAGATATTTATTTTATTCTTATAACTTTATTACTAATATTACGTGTAATGATTTGTACAACAATACTTCACTGTTAACCGTGGAGGCTTGTAAATGGCTTAGCTGTAAGCCACACAAACATAATAAAATAAAAATTGATTTTCCGTCACAGATATTCCGGTGTTAAATATTTAGAAATTTTTGGTTGTTGGACCTTAAGAATTAGAGTAGGTGTTCTAAGTATTAAATTACTTAAATATATCCTATTTTTTCTTCTTCAGCATACGGTCACGACTATCGGCGATCCTCCTCGGCCAGTTAGTGACATTGATTTCACGGGAGTCAAGTTTGGAAGCCTGCCGGAATGCTTCTACAATGAGTTTACGGTCTTCGATAAGGTAAGATTACAATTTAGGTCTGTCCAATGTTGAACGACGCATGTAACATAACATGATCACATCTGGGGGTGACTGCTTAAGTAGAATCATAATGGGTTAATTCACGACACGGTTAGCGCAGTGGCTGAGCGATCGACTGCTGCGCTGCGTGTCGCGGGTTCGATCCCCGCACGGAACAAATATTTGTATGGCCTACAGATAGTTGTTTCGGGTCTGGCTGTTTGCACATGTGAGTTTAAATGTTTGTAAACGCACCCACGATACAGGAGAAATTACTAGTGTGGGGCAGGGCAACGTTTAAAAAAATATATATTACATTGCCATTCGTAAAATGTATACAAAGTGACAATTCACAATATTAACTGCGTCTGTAAACATTTTAAGAATTTTAACGTAATTCATATTTTTATCTTATTATGATTCTGCTAAAGCGGCTTTTTTACACCCCCTGTATTCACAAAAGCCGAGGTGTTTAATTAGTTGCAGTTTGTTGGAAGGAGATACCGTGGCCTCGGAACACAAAGAGCAAAAAAATAAACATGGATAGTTTTTAGTATGTACGTAAAAGTTTGACATTTCTTTCTGTTCCGCCCAGGTCAGGGGAAGTTATTTAATGATTTCGCACCCCTTTTTTTTTTTTTTTTTTTCGGGTGGGAAATCATCCAATGACTTCCCCCGCTCTGGGCGGAGCGGGGGGGCATGTCAGACTTGTACTGACTAAAACCCACCCATGTTCCTTCTATTGCCCTTTACTTTCCGAGGCCACGGTATCTCTTTCGAACAACCCGCAACCCCGGCAGGACCCGCAACCCCGGCAGGATTTCGCACCCCTAAAAAAAAAAAATGGTTGCCTGTAAAGTCGGTTTTACGGGCGAAGATTTTACGTGACAACGTCTTTTTCTCGGTAGAATATTTATTGATATGAATATAATTAAATTGCACAATAGGAACAAGGAATTGAATGAAAATAAGAATTGCACAAATTTTAACTATAGAAATATATTTTGTTTACTAAAAACCACACGTGTGAACTTGTATTATGACGCTTTCTTGTTTTTCCAACGCCAAGAACGTTCGAGAAAGACAAAGACAGAGACACAAGCATGCGCCGATTCAATGCGCCTAATTCTCTAGTGCTGCGCGCGCGGCAGACCGATCATAGTTGAGTGGGAGAGAGACGCAAGGCATTCGGCGGGCCTCTCTCTCGTTCGGTGACTCATCGTAACGTTACCGAGCGTTACACTTTTTCATAAGTGACTCCCAGCCGCAACCTAATTTAAGACGTTGTCACGTCAAAAAAAAAAGGTGTTTAATTAGTGCACCGACGCGACGTCTTGCTAGTTAGGATGTGATGGCCATAAGACGGAAGTCTGAAAGTGGCGCCGATTCCTGAAAACTTGTGTGGTAATCTGTTGGTTTGGCATGTCATGGAGAGGAATGACGAAAATGGCGTGAGGATGTTAGTGAGTAACACAGTGTTTGTTTAAACATGATATTGCATGCAAGATAATAACAATAAAGAACAGTTCTAACATGTTCAGCCGCTTATCGTAGCGTACAAGTTGGTAGGAAAAGATGGTGCGTAAACCGTGATAATATTTAGAAGTGTGTAAGAACTAACAAAATAACTTGATCCCTCCAGACCCCAAAACCTGAAGATCTGGGCGTGTTCCTCGAGAACGAGGACATCCGGATGATCCGCTGGGTGGGTGGGGAAACCACCGCGCTCAAGCAGATGCAACAGCGTCTCGCTGTGGAGTACGAGACCTTCCTCAGGTGACTATGAGCGAAGCTTCATGGCATGTTCTAAATTGTTTTAACCAACTTCAAAAAAAAAAAGTTGCTGGCAAAAAAGTCAACGAAACAAACAAGAGTCTCCGAATGTTATTTTCCACTATTTTTTTTTTTTGGAGGTCGGATTTTCTTTAGCAAAAATTTTTTTTTCATTTGTTTCTACGCAGTCGGTGTTGTAAGTCACGTGTCTTCATCATGCCTTTATAAACAGGTTTTTATTAGCTTCACCTGTAATTTACCATGTAACCAAATCTCAGAAGTTACTTTTGACCCACTTCTCTGTTTTTCATTGAGCTGAAATTTTTCATACATGTTTAGTTTGGATGACAATGCATTGTAGCTAAATGTCGTCATTCTAAATCCAATATGGCGGACTCATAAAGATGGCGGACAAGTAATTTTTTTGCATTCCCCTGTAGAGGGTTTCAAGTGAAACGGTTTGCTAAGAAAAATATGAGAATTAAAATGGCACCACTCTTAAGCGTGTTTGAATTCTTTTTTAATTTAGCCTCTTAGCTTATTCTACTCGTCTATAACACTTAAACCAGCCTTAAAATGTGAAGTCAATTCGTCATATTTGTCCCAGATCCATTATGTGATTGTTTTCGCTAGGTTCCTCCTTCAGAGGGAAAACCTCCTGCTTATTATTTCACTGGTAAAACATTACAACCGGAATTTTATCAAAAATACGCCGTGTGAGTTGTTCAGGTTGAAAATGACAGAAATATTATTGTTATCTATAGATCATTAACTTGATCTTGTTTATTCATGTTTGTTAAATTTAAATGTTCACGTCTTCAGGGGCTCGTATTTGCCTACGCATGGCAGTCCAGACTTGTTGGGGCGACCCATATCATTGAGTCCAGCACTGCGCTTCGGATGTCTCTCCGTCAGGAGGTAAGAAAACAAACATTGACATAATAATAAAAATAATTCATTTATTTAAGGTATAATAAGATAAGAATATGGGAATTAAGTATAATAAGAGCTACAATAATTTGTAGCTCATAGAGATTATGTATATGTTACTGTAAAAGCCCGAACTACGGTAAATCTTAAGATTTTCCAGTAAAACCTAAGATTTACCGACATGAGTTGGTAAATGTAAGTATTTATTATAAAGGGACGACTTTTTGGACTTTTGCCATTCCAATTCAGTACATGCTAGGTTTTACCAATGTGGGCTGGTAAATGTTGGTTTTAGGAATAATAAGGCGTAAAAATTATTTGACATAATTATCGTTTGGTTATATAAAACTCCTAATTTACAATGGCATACTTTTAAGATGGCAGAATGTTTAGTATAATTACGATTGGCAGAGTTCAAATTTAACATTATACCGTTTATAATGTTCATTTAGAGCGATTATTATTTGGTATAATTTCACTTTTCATATTATACAGATGGCAGAATTTCATTAAGAATAATTTTAAAAGGCATATAAATCTTTAAACTGACATGGTCACTAACATTATTATTAACGGTTAAAACGGGGTATTTACCATGTTTGTTATTTATTTTGAGTTTCCAATATTTACACAGATACAGATTATGATATGATATATGATTTAGATACAGTGAGTTAAAATATTTTTTTTTGGGAATAATATAGAAAAAAAGAAATTGTTTTTAGTAGGTTATCCGGAACTTAACTATTTAGATTAGGTTAATTCCTTTAAAAAAAATAGAAATGAGTAGGTTAGGTTAGGTTAAAACTGTGACCCCCTACGCACGAGCCGAGCGAGCGTAGCGAGCTGTTCCGTGGCAGCGGCCGGCGAGTGGCAGAAACGACTTGCATTAATAGAAAAAAGAGATTGTTTATAGTAGGTTACTCAGACCTAAACTATTTGATTAGGATAATTACTTATTGAATTAAATGACACTATTTCCAAGAAATAAATAATTAAAATAAATGACAACAAATAATGACAAAGATGATTCTAACTATAAACTTTCTGCGATATGACAATTCTGCCGTTTAATGATTATTGGTATGAAATATATGCCAAAAGACGATTCTGACTGTGAACTTTCTGCGCTATGATGTTTCTACTTTTAAATATTATGGATATGCAATGTATGTCTAGAGATAATTCTGAGTTACAAAATTATGAGTTTTGAATGTATGTTAAATGAGTGTCTGCCAAACAATTTTCTGCGAAATGAAGTTTTATACTATCCGTTGTTATGCAAAATAAAATTATGCCATAAAAAGTTCTGCTATAAAGGGTGGATCCGATTTTATTCGACATTTACCGTTCCTTTAATGTAAATCCTAAGATTTACCAAGTAAATGATGGTAAAAGTTCGAATCCCAAACTTATATGGACATTTACCATTCATAATCGGTAAATCTTAGGTTTTACTGGAAAATCTTAAGATTTACCGCAGTTCGGGCTTTTACAGTAACATATACATTACATATATTTTACCAAGATAAGAATTACTTACCAAGTTTTATTAAGATACAAAGAGTAACTAGAATAAAAAAATGTGTGTGTCAGCTCCGACGCACGACTGGAGTTTACTCGTTAAGTACGAGTATCTAACCATACGCAAAAAGAGTTTATTCAACTGAAAAAAGATTAATATCATATGAAAGGATTAATATCACAAATTAATGAAATAACATATAGTATATAGGTATAGTCGCCTATACAGCATACCATATGTAGGTACGTCTTAATACACTCACAGCCAAATTAGAAAGTTGCGCACTAAAGGTGCGCACCAAAAACGTGACACATTTTCGTTACTTTAGTAGGTTTTACCCCTCGGATTTTCTCATACTGGGCGCCTTATATATGAAAATCGATTCATATGGAGTAAACTCCAAAAATACTTTATTTCACACCAAAATTGAAACTTTTTATCTATAAAAAGTTTCAATTTTTTGCAATTGCTAATTCTATGGTAACAATGTCGGTCTTATCACTGATAGCGATATATTCCCGACAACCTCTGGGTGGACTGTGGTGGTGGACAATGGTGTGCCTACTGCTGATACTACACAAATAATTGACGACACAGTTGGCGCAGTGGCTAAGCGTTCGACCTCTGCGCTAACGCACCCACGATAAAGGAGAAATTCCTAGTGTGGGGCAAGGTTTAATTAAAAAAAGAAAAATATTTATTAAAATAATAAAATATATAAGTACTTCTAAATAAATACATTTAAATATATATTTAATTAATACGATTTTTATAAATAAGATTGGTTTTAAATATTGATAGAGAAATTAAATAGCATTAAGGGAAAAGATAATGATTTGCAACTCAGGTTTTTAAAAGCAACGATTGACTAAGCTACTGAGCTGTCAGTTTATAATATAAACGTTGTTTTCAGCTTTTACTGGTCTGTTCAAGATTTGTTCCGTAAAGTACATCAGGGAAGTGTGCTCAGTTCCGACTCCGCTTCTCATTTTATTACCGGTAAGAATATTATTTTATTCCTATATTATGGAAGAACTCGTAGCAAATAATAGCAGCCGCTCTGGTCGATCTTGTCTTTGCCGTCTTGGTCATTGCCTAGGTTGGTCTGTGGATGGGTGACCACAAGTTACATGCCGAGTTTCTTCCGTGCTTTGGAAAGCACCAGAAGCTGGTCCTGACTGTCATTTGCAGATCTTTGACAGTCGTTACATATAGTCAGTGTCCCGAAAGTCTGACAACCAGTCTTACCAAGGGGTATCGTATTACCCAATACTAACTGGGTTGTGGAAGTCAGATAGACAGTTGCTCCATGTAAAATACTTCAGCTGCAACCGGTAAGACTGGAAGCCGACCCCAACATAGTTGGGAAAAGGTTAGGCTGATGATGTTTATGGAAACTTATAGCTTATAACTTATAATGACGCTGATGAAACCGCGCAGCACAGCTAGTAATGTTATAAAAAGCAGATCAGGTAGGTGTCTTCATGTTCCACTTCTGACAAAAAAACACCGAAACAAAGGCAGAAATCTCTCTTTTCAACGCAATATTCAGACAAAACGCTGCGTCCCCGACTCTCCGCTGACAACTTTTTTTTTTTTTGATTGGGAAATCATCAAGTAACTTCCCCCGTTCTGGGAGCGGGGGGGAGTGTCAGACTTTTACTGACTAAAACCCACCCATGTTCCTTCCATTGCCCTTTGTATCACTTTCGAACAACCCGCGACCCGGTCCACTGATACCTAAAATTGTGTTCTGCGCAGCTTTACTACATTTATTCTGAGCCGCCATAATGTTTGAACCGGTATACCTGCGCAGACTGTTACACGTATCTAACTTCCGGGCCGTCATAAAGTTTGATTTGAATATACATATGCTTTAACGCTGTTTCCAGGCCAGCTAATATGGCGCGAATATTTCTATACAATGAGCGTGAACAACCCTAACTACGGCCAGATGGCTGGTAACCCCATCTGTTTGGACATCCCCTGGAAGAATCCAGAAGGAGATGAGTTGCAGAGGTACGTCTTAGAACCTTGGTAGTTAAAATAATATTCGTTTTTTTCCTGGTGCACAGAACAGCAGTCGAAAAAGCAAATAAAGGCACTGGTTGTATTTTTTTGTGAACTTTGGCGCAACCGAGGAGCACAAGCAAAAAAAATACGGAACCCTGATAGGGTCACTTTGTCGTCCGACTGTCTGTCATGACCCTTTACTCCGGGAACGAGTGGAGAGATCGAGATGAAATTAAAACCATATACTCAAGTCGGTGGTCCCTTGGAACTGTGGTTAAATCAACCCTTTAAGTCTACGCAGAACGGAATTCTCGATACGCTAGTCCGACTTGCACTTGCTGGGTTTTTTTTCTTCAACGGAATCCGCTTTTCTTTACGGAACAAAAGTATTTCTTCTGTACGTGATTTTTTATTCTTCTGATATTTTATTAATAACAATAATTTCAGATGGGTCGAAGGCCGCACCGGTTTCCCATTCGTAGATGCAGCGATGCGCCAACTGCGAACAGAAGGTTGGCTTCACCACGCAGCCCGTAACACTGTGGCGTCCTTCCTCACCCGCGGAACACTCTGGCTGTCCTGGGAACATGGCCTGAACCATTTCCTCAAGTATCTCCTGGATGCTGACTGGTGAGTGTTTTTATCTGACCGATACCTACTCCACTCAAGATCATCCTTCCTCTTCAACCAAAACTTTCGCTGGTAATCTAATTTGATCAGATATCCATTAGAACGGTGGCTCTACCAAGCAACCGTTATTATAGTAGTAAACGTCCGCAATAATAGGGACCTAGAGGCAGCACTTACTTGCAGTTTTCCCAATTTTATCCATCCTTTTTCAAGCTTAACTAAAATATCGTCAACATTCCATTTTGATTATTGAAGAAAAGTTCGTAACCACTACATATGTAGGTCCGAATAAATAGTTCCCAATTATAATTCGTAGTAACTATTGTTAAGTTTCTCTGTTTACTTGTTGTTGTTTGTTTTATTAATGTTGTCGTATTTAACCCAAAACTTGACGTGTAGAGAATGCCTTATGGCATAAATGCCGCCTATGTACCATCATTGTACATGAAGTTTAAATAAATGAAACCCAGGTCGGTGTGCGCCGGCAACTGGATGTGGGTGTCGTCGTCCGCGTTCGAGGCGCTGCTGGACTCGGGCGAGTGCGCCTGCCCCGTGCTCCTGGGGCGGCGCCTGGAGCCCAGCGGGGAGTACGTGCGCCGGTACGTGCCCGAGCTGGCGCGCATGCCTGTGGACTACATGTGAGTACCACCACGCTGCTGGACTCGGGCGAGTGCGCCTGCCCCGTGCTCCTGGGGCGGCGCCTGGAGCCCAGCGGGGAGTACGTGCGCCGGTACGTGCCCGAGCTGGCGCGCATGCCTGTGGACTACATGTGAGTACCACCACGCTGCTGGACTCGGGCGAGTGCGCCTGCCCCGTGCTCCTGGAGCCCAGCGGGGAGTACGTGCGCCGGTACGTGCCCGAGCTGGCGCGCATGCCTGTGGACTACATGTGAGTACCACCACGCTGCTGGACTCGGGCGAGTGCGCCTGCCCCGTGCGCCTGGGGCGGCGCCTGGAGCCCAGCGGGGAGTACGTGCGCCGGTACGTGCCCGAGCTGGCGCGCATGCCTGTGGACTACATGTGAGTACCACCACGCTGCTGGACTCGGGCGAGTGCGCCTGCCCCGTGCGCCTGGGGCGGCGCCTGGAGCCCAGCGGGGAGTACGTGCGCCGGTACGTGCCCGAGCTGGCGCGCATGCCTGTGGACTACATGTGAGTACCACCACGCTGCTGGACTCGGGCGAGTGCGCCTGCCCCGTGCTCCTGGGGCGGCGCCTGGAGCCCAGCGGGGAGTACGTGCGCCGGTACGTGCCCGAGCTGGCGCGCATGCCTGTGGACTACATGTGAGTACCACCACGCTGCTGGACTCGGGCGAGTGCGCCTGCCCCGTGCGCCTGGGGCGGCGCCTGGAGCCCAGCGGGGAGTACGTGCGCCGGTACGTGCCCGAGCTGGCGCGCATGCCTGTGGACTACATGTGAGTACCACCACGCTGCTTACGACTCAACATTTTGGTAAGCTAGGACAGGTAGACTGTTCAAAACAGAAATTACCTCTCTCTGATCTTCGAATAATTTATCTTCCAGTTACGAACCATGGAAGGCTCCCATCGACGTCCAAGAGCGTGCGGGCTGCATCATCGGCAAGGATTACCCCGCTCCGGTAGTGAATCACCTGACCGCTGCTCAGAGGAACAAAAATGCTATGAAGGTTGGTTGTGCGCCCTTTATACTGAGGTACCGGTAACGGATAATCTTTGTGACGGCGTTAATTCCAATTAAGTCCACACATGCCAGGAGACCATGTCTGGTTCTATTCAAATGACGGCTCGGAAGTTTAGTTACAAGTGACGGTCTGCGCAGTTAAAATGGCTTAGACCATCTAACGTAAAGTTGCGCAGAACACAATTTTAGGTATTAGTGGGACGCACACTCATCGTCTTGATTGTAAAATGCGCAGACCGTCAATCGTAGGTAACTTCCGAGCTGCCATAAAGTTTGAACACAAATACTTATCATTTTCATTGTAGGTATATGTCATCCATTGTATACAATATCTACTATTTGTCTTTATAATATATTATGTATTTAATCCCCATGCTTTGTACAAACTACTCTTAAATAAATGAATGGTTTTATTATCAAAACTGTTTACCTATTACAGGTATGTATGTTGTTTTTATGACAAATTGTGTTTTTCGAACATGATTACATAAAACTGAATTGTCTATTTAGAATCTGGAAAAAACAATGTCAGACTCCTTCGTTGTGTCTATCTATCAGTCGAAAGTTTTTTTTTTATTAGCATTAGGCATCCCTATTATTTATATGCAAATAATATTCCTTATTCATTTAATTCACGCATCTAACCTTTTAAATTAGTACCGACACTTCTACTGAAATGTCAATTATCTCTATCTACATAAATGCACTTCAATTTTTGCCTTCAGTTATTTTGTGTCAAAGCACTTTTTCTAGTTTCAGTACTACATATCCAGCGTCATTAAGAAAAATCACTTGATTATCAATTTGCAAGCAACACTTGGTGGCATATAATGAGACCATTGTTTAAATAATTGCTTTGCTTAGTGTTCAGAGTGAAATAAAATTAGCTAGCGAAACTCTGAAATTGCTATAGTGTTGATACATCAAGTATTAGAATAATAATATTTTTTTAGTGTCATTTTTATTGATTACTAGCTTTTGCCCGCGGCTTCGCTCGCGTTAAATTCGGGATAACACAGTTCCTCTTGCGCCTTATTGATTTGTAATAGCAACGCTAAGTTTTCCCTTTTCTTCCCTCTTTCTCCCTCACATCCCACTTTTTTAAAATAAAAGTTAGCCTATGTCCGTCTCCTGGTTCCCAACTATCTCTGTACCAAAATTCATCAAAATCGGTGTAGCCATTAAAGCGTGAAGAGGTAACAAACAAACAAACAAACAAACAAACTCACTTTCGCTTTTATAATATTAGTAAGGATTATTTAATGTTTTTGTATTTTTTCAATTCACAATTTATTGTTTTTTCAAATTAATTATGTAATGTATTAATGTAGGATTAATTCAAACACAATGCAAATTGTTAAATGAATGAATAAAAAAAAATAGAAAATCATTCCTAGTTATTTTTTTAAACAGTTCAAAAACTGATATTTTGATGATAATGAAATAAATCATCAAAATATTTTTTCTTGGTTTTAACATGATTATAATTTCACCTGTAATGTCACCCCAATTAGTCACAAAAACAATATACACAAACAGTTTATGCTTGGTGTAGCAAACATCAGTCCATTCCATGTACCTACCCTTGTTTTCCGCAGTGGTTGGGCCGGTCCGTAGCAGGCCGCCTGTACAAAGAAAAATGGTTCGAAATAGTCGGGGTTCGTACAGTTACAATATAACCCACCGGCGTTACATATTTCATAAGCTTTATTGAACATTTTATTCTTCCTCCATTTTATTTTTACTCTATGGTCTCTATGTATAATTTTATTCACCTTCATATTATTATATTTTTGTTTCCTATTATATTTATAAGTTAAAACACATTGTTATTTATTTACTCATATAATTATGGTGACCATTTATTTATCTTAATTTAAAATTCTGCATACTCGTTTGAAATCGAGTTTTCACATATGATTTTTTAAAACTCGGTATCGCCATAAACATTCATTCTCTATGTCTTTAACAGGTTATTTCCTAAGCAAGGTAAATACTGTATAATTTTGGAAGTTGACGTGTGTGATCCTTTCTACTTATAACGTAAAATGCTTACGGCACTAGTCCAGTAAACCCATATTATGTACGATTTTGATCTATGTCAATATTTTAATGATTTTACCGTAATAATTGTATATAACTACCTCGTTGGTGTAGTGGTCGAAAGGTCCTGGTATCGATTTTCAGGTCAAGTAGTCTTTTGGATTTTTCCTTCAGAAATTTCTCAGAAGCAGCCACGGGATCCGGACTTGTGCCCAGTTGATGGTTTGGCTCACCCCTATAACTAGCGAAATGTGGGTAAACTATTAATTACACCTCTGCCTATCACTTTGGGGACAACAGGCGTGATGATATGTAATTTATGATATGTGTTTTATTTTCTTCAGGAATTGCGTCATATTTTGCAAAAAGCTCCCCCCCACTGCTGCCCCTCCTCAGAAGACGAAATCCGGCAATTCATGTGGCTCAACGAGTAAACAATGACGTACGGATTTAGACTCTATTTGTATTGATGTAAAGCTTAAATGAATGTCGTGTTAACGTAAAGTGAAAATGCGTAAGGAGTTCTTTATTTAGTAAACCAAAAATCTAACTGCCAGTGCTACATGTTCCTTTTTTAAAAGTATCACTTTCGAATCGGCTGTATTTGGTGAATAGACAAGATGATCCAAAATAATTAAGACAAAACTTGCAATATATACGTCAATATCGGATTTATTTTCGGATCAGTTCGGCATTATTTACCGAACGATTCGATATTGCTAATTTGCTACTTCGGGTCATTTTTCTCATCCCTTCGCTTTGTATGTTCGTAAAATGCTTTCCATTTATGTTTAGAATATGTTGCAAGCTATAAAATGGATCTGTTTTTTAAAAGTACAAATAAGTTTAGGTCAATTCAACCCAGTTGTCATGGTAAAACCAAAGTGTTTTAGTAACCTAAATCTATATTTTTTTAATTTTAATAAATAATTAATAAATGTTTGTATTCGTTTCGCTCTTGTTAGTACTTTTTAAAATGTTAGATTTTATGAATGTGTAAAGGTGATCTAGAACGCTATGTGATGATTTTATTTTAATATTTTTTTTTTAATTGTTACGTAATAGTTTATCTATACCAGTTCTATTTGAAGATATTTGTACACACGTCGACACATCAAGCAACATTTCCAGTATAACATTGCCACGCTTGTTATGAACTGCCCGTACAATGAGAGATCCAAATAAACTGGTTTTGTATAGCTTGAAAGGTCGCCGTGCGTACTAAGTTATAGTTACCTACTATGTTCGTAGGACTTTAAAATATTGTATTATTTTTCGCGTTAAGTTTTTTGATATATTTTATTAATGATAAGTTGATTTGTAGTCAAGCATTGAAATATGATCTTTATAACATGTGGCGTACAGCATAATTTCAGTTTGAAGTTTACCTATGACGACGCATTAGCAATGCATGGCGATCCACGCGAACTACTGAAACTAAATGTTAAAAATGTAAATTATGCTACATGACATAAAACTCACTTTTCAATGCTTGGGCAAGTTGGTGTATCCGTGTGTGACGGCGTTCCTATTTTAAAAAGGTGTTTGTTCGGCATTTTGTTCCAGTTCTCCAGTAGAACGGCCATTTTGCCATATCTCTGGACAGTGTTATAAAATACCAATGACACTCGTATTTTCTTCTTGTAATAGCAGTCTAGTCTAAGCCAAAAATCGATTAATGGAATTTAATTAGGTAGGTAAATATTATAAAAGTGCAAGTCGGACTCGCGCATCGAGGGTTAAACAAACTTGCAACATTAATGGCCATGTTTTGACTGCATAGGCTTAATAGGGTTTATTTACAGCTCTAAGGGACCACAGACAGGTCTGAACAGACAGACCTACAACAAAACTTACGAAGCTTTTTGGGGTACTTACCTACCTCAAAAGCAACGAATTTTATGTGTATTTTGAAATTCAGATTAGGTATTATCATAGTTTTTTATGTTATACCTACATTTATTATGAAGAGAAAAAAAATATATGATCAGAATTATCCAAAAATATTTTTTGACTGATCGTTGTTTGTAGACTGTAGAATTGAAAGTGTCTATTTAAAATTAAATTATAATATACTAGGTGCACGTGGATTTCACCCACGTAGACTGGGATATAACATATAACCTTCTCTTTGTATCATTTTACTTATAGCAGAAAACTGCATCCAAATTCGTGGAGTAGTTTAAAATATTTAGCAAACATACAGCTGAATTAACTTCATTTTATACTATGTAAAGATGGAATATATTTTTATAGTGTGTATAACTACGGTGTGAAGCGAATTGGCTCAGTACTCTAGTTCGTTCTACACAACAGTGTTGTTGAATGCCAATAATTTTGAACTAAAAGATAACATTTTACTATAATATAGTACAAGAATCTAGTTTTATACTTATACAATATTAATAATATACAAAATCCAGAAATCAATGCACTTTTAGAACGTGTTTTATGTATTGGATAGTAAATAAAATAAATAGACTCGTATTAACAAAGAAAGAGGTTTTATTTACACCATAATTCATCAACGGAATGATATTTTACACTTTTGCTTAAAACTAAATATTGCATTGTGAGCAATATTGAGGCAGATATCGACATAGGGTCTCAAGAAGTGGGGGTGAATGGAATAAAATGGCTGTTATGCTCTTTGCCTTTTTTGAGGATGGAAAATCACCAAATAACTTCCCCCGCTCTGGGCGGAGCGGGGGAAGTTATTTGGTGATTTTCCAGTCAGACTCGTACTGACTAAAACCCACCCATCATCCTTCTGTTGCCCTTTATGTTCCGGGGTCGCAGTATCTCTTTCGAACAACCCGCAACCCCGGCAGGGTGTGCTCTTTGCCTTGGATACTGTTAAGTTTCAACTGCCTATCAATGATGATAACAAGAGCAAGAATAATTTGTAGCAGAAAATTTGTATGTAATCACTATCAAACAAAATTGATCACAAAATCATTTGGTTTCCATTTAGACAGCTGTAATACCATGGCTCATGGCTTGTTTGTTGATCAATGCATAAATAATTGTTATACAAAATATATGCCCATGATTATAACAAATACATACATATTCTTACAAGTTACAGACCATTTGTAGTATCAGCAAGCTGATCTACCAATTCACTGAAGATTTTACTAGTTGTTGAGCCAGGCAGTTCTTTGATAGCTGCTAATCCTTGTCCAGCCAGCTTGCCGACTCTGGGGTCGATTGGCACACTACCCATAAAAGGTATTTTGGCAATGTCTGCTAGAGATTTGCCTCCTCCACTTGAGAAGATGTTGGTGCATTCACTGCAATTTGGACATTCGTATCTGTAAAAGAAGCATCAAAATTAAACTTGATAAATCTTTTGAACGTCATTGTCACGTATATGTAACAAGAAAGTGTCTGCCCCGGACGCCAATGTCACAAATATGTGACAACAATTTAGGTGAAATGTTTATGCTCTGGCGTTTAAGAGGTTAGTTACAGCGGGTTAAATTCAAGAAAAAACTAGTTATTGAACTTGATGATGCAGCAAGAATATTATTTCCAGGCAAGCTACATGGCGTAACACCTGTGCATGTGCTCTTCTAAAGAACACAAAAAAAGAGAAGGAAAGAGAGTTAAGCAACGATTTACACTCACATTGTTACAGTTATATTTAAGTTTCATGTAATAAGGGATAAGCCTATTTGCATTAAGCGGATTTGAAGAGGTAAACTGCACTACATCATGTGCCTTTTTCTAACTGATGCAGCTGAATATGGAGCGACTGTCTATCTGATCTCTACAACCAAGTTAGTAATGGGTTATACAATGCCCTTTGGCAACACTGTTAATCAGATTGACTAGGGTAAACCCTCATTGCAGGTAGTAAATCAAATGAGTAGATCCACATTCTCTGACCCCACTAGTTGACCTCCAATAGTGGTCATCATGGTCAAAGTGATAACAAGTACCCACAGGAAGTAGCCAAATGACAATGTCATTGTTAAAAGATAAACTTCGCCCACATATGCAAACAATTTAATCAGGCCATTGATAAAATGTGGTGTTATCAACAATCTATATTTTGTTGTATCACTAAACAGTATTTGGGCCTGCTTGTTTAAATATATCCCACTCCTTCTATAGTGTGGAGGCCTGCACACCAGCACAGGGACTTCGAAGGCTGGATAGGTTTGAAGGTTGAAATATAGAGTCAAACAGTAGCTTATTGTTAAGACTTCATTCTAAAACAAGAAGTACCTAACTGTTCAGAGAGCAGTAATAGAGTTAATTGAAACATTTTGCCATTTTCTTTATATTTACAAAGGTCACAATGAATGCAGTTAAATAAGGAGGCTCTGTCACACTTTCTTTAGTTGATTGCACAAGAAGAAGAACAGAGACAATTTATTCAGTTTTTTGTTGCCCCATACTTGAATTTCACTTCTCCTACATTTTTAATTGACTTCTATTCGATTTTGCTTCGGAAAGTCGTATTTGTCTACATCGCTTACTGTAGTAATGCCTAAAAAAAAATTGTCGTTGTCGAATTGAAACATTTGTGAATATGGGGACCTCTGGCAACTTTGGAACTTATATTAACTATGCTTTGGAATATTTGAATACTGTTGGACTTCAGTAAGTCCAGCCAACCAGAATCAAGCAATGCCAGTTCATTTAGCTGCAACTGATTGGAAAGGTAGCAGAACTCAACATTGTTGGAAAAAGGCTAAGCAGATGATGATAATGAATTAAATAATTAATGAGTTATGATTTGAGATATTTGAATCCTATTGGACTTACTGGCATTCAGATGCAGTTGGTTAGACTGGATGCCTGGATGTTGGTTAGTTAGTTAGACTAAGATATTGATTGTGAGCTTTGATTTGAGATTTATGTCAATTGTGTTGGATTTACACCAACTTTGACTAACACCCTTCAGATCCTTCCCCTTTATACATGAATCACATCAATTCAATTATTTATTGCAACTCACATGTGTTTAACAGGTCTTAAATATTAAAAATAATACAGTTCACATGGACCCTGTAGGGCACAACATGTTTTTTAAATAAGAAGAAAAGTCTAAATTCACATCAACATTATACCTGTATAGTAGGAAACTTTTTTTAATTTGTTTACTTTTTTATAAAAAGTTCTCTATTAAATGAGATAGCAGTGTAACAGATAGTATAGGAGCTAGCAACGTTTTCGAGAAAGAATTTTAGGTCAGCTGATTTTGTGATATGTCGTCCTTCTTGCACTTTCGGTTAGAGTCTGGGCTATCTGGCTGGCGGTAACGGTTGCGTTCTTTAGTGCGCATCCTACCTGTCCAGGTAATAATCCTGGATTTTAAAAACATTTTAGAAGGCGTAATTTTTAATTTTTCGTTTTTAAATAAGTCTACCTGAAATACTTTTTTTATTGCCAGACATTTTTGACAATGCTAACTATGTGCCATACGCGTTTTTTTTTTTTTTTTTATTAAAATTTCAAAGTATTTTATAATGTCTGTAATTTTAATATTATGTTATTTAAAGATAAAAAAAACTTAAAATAAATTTGCCAGACATTAATTCGATTGTTAAGTCTTGAATTAAAATGAAAAAGTCATGAAAAGTATTGCAGTATAATGCTAGTAGTCCGAGAGAGTCAGTTGCATAATAAGTTGAGAATGATACAGAGAACCATTACGAAAGTAAATGACTTTTCATTGTGCATATAATAATAAATAATAATAATCATTCTAGTCCGAGCAAGTTTGAAAAAAATTTAAGCATAAAAAGGAATATAAAATTAGATTAAAATTTAAAAAACTGACTGACTTGAAACTACGTTTGTAACCCTGGAGAAATTTATTTGTCAAATGTATGGAGTTAAAAATTGTTCCAATGTCAATGATGTTCGATTTCATTTGTTTTCAAGTACGTTTAAGTCAAAAAAATCAGATGAGAACTTCGACAAAAAATTTCGAAACTTTGACTCATCCAGTTTGCCACCCTGTAAAGCGGAATTGCAACAGCATTTATTGAGGGTTTGTTACGTGAAGAAAATTTGGAGAAATGCTCACTCAAAACATCCAACATCTTTATCTCCAATGGCTTTCGGTTGGACCATTAACGGTGACAAATATGATTTTGTCTGGTTTTTGGGAGATCAATTACCATCCTCAGTTGCAGATATTATTGTTCCAAGTAAGTGTGAAATGGAATATTTATCAATAATAACTAAAATGCTTTATAACGAACAAGAAGAATTACACTATTTATTTTTTTTCTGTTGCAGATGATAGAGTTTTAGAAGATAACGAAAATTCCCAAGAAGATGATATGAATGACACTGACAAAGACAGCGACGATGATGATGATGATGATTAGGAAGATGCCTCTTTTTTTTGTGACGTCACTATAGGCTGAAACAACTTGAAAAACTTAATATTAATTATTTATAATTTTTAATTAGTAATCAGAACAATTTAAATAAAAAGTGATGTTTTTTAAATTTTAATCTAATTTTATATTCCTTTTTATGCTTAAATTTTTTTCAAACTTGCTCGGACTAGAATGATTATTATTATTATTATTTATTATTATATGCACAATGAAAAGTCATTTACTTTCGTAATGGTTCTCTGTATCATTCTCAACTTATTATGCAACTGACTCTCTCGGACTACTAGCATTATACTGCAATACTTTTCATGACTTTTTCATTTTAATTCAAGACTTAACAATCGAATTAATGTCTGGCAAATTTATTTTAAGTTTTTTTTTATCTTTAAATAGCATAATATTAAAATTACAGACATTATAAAATACTTTGAAATTTTAATTAAAAAAAAAAAAAAATCGCGTATGGCACATAGTTAGCATTGTCAAAAATGTCTGGCAATAAAAAAAGTATTTCAGGTAGACTTATTTAAAAATTAAAAATTACGCCTTCTAAAATGTTTTTAAAATCCAGGATTATTACCTGGACAGGTAGGATGCGCACTAAAGAACGCAACCGTTACCGCCAGCCAGATAGCCCAGACTCTAACCGAAAGTGCAAGAAGGACGACATATCACAAAATCAGCTGACCTAAAATTCTTACTTTCCAAACGTTGCTAGCTCCCGTACTAAGAGTGGGTATTTTACCCTCTCTGTTGTCTCCACCTCTTTCCTTTTGGATCAACATTGATTTTAAAATTCATATTTCGAATTTCATTCTGTCATTTATCTCGAATAGTCATTTTTATTGCTCACTAGCTGTGCCTGGCATGCGTTGCAATGCTATTATTCTACCTTTCTACTTACTTACCCTACCTACCATACCTACGTATACTACACAAAAACCTATACTGCCTTTAGCTTTTTTATTTCTCGGCGTAAAAACCATTCTTGGACCTCAAAAAATGTTTAAAAAAAAATTGGTAAAATTGGTCCCAGCATTGTTGAGTTTTGCGCTTAGCAACACATTTTACTATTCATTTTTATATTATAGATTACGTTTTTGGATCTCGGCTAGCAGCCACTTGTTCTAGTTATTGTGTTTTTTTACTAAGTTGTACCTATTTGTAAAATCAGTTAGTGAATAAGTTTTTTTGTGCAGTTTTAGTTTTGTTCAGTTTGTGATATTTCACTTAACCAAAAATACACAATAGTGTATTTTCTCCCTTGATAAAAGGGTCCTCCCTCTCAGGATAAAAGTTATTTAAAAACCTGTAGTGGTTATCATTTGTACACCTGTCCCACCTCTAACACCTGAAAACTACGACCTCGCTCGAAGAGCAACAAGTGAGTGTTATTGAGTTTTTCCATCATGATTTTCTTAGTAATCACTTGCTTTTGTTTTCATTGATCAGACTTACCCACTCATATTTTCAATGATACCCAGTATGGGTATGCCAGTCTTTCTACAGAATGTGATCTCTTTGCGGACATCTTCTATGGCTACCTCTTGTGGTGTGGTCACTATGATTGCTCCACATTGTGGCACTTGGCGGAGATTCTCCATCACTGTGATGTGCTCATCTGAGGTTCCTGAAACAAAAATTAGTTTTGTGGTCACTTGCATAAAATTATATGTTTTCAAACATTCTAATTTATAGTAATGAATTGTTTTGTGGTCTTACTCGTTGATAAGCAATATTTGCAAGTACTTTTTAGTAGTTAAAAATAGATGGCAAAAACTTTTGTTTTAAAGGTTAAACAAACGAAAAAAAAAAAACGATTGAAAAAGTGAAAGAAACTTCCTCTTTGTGATCTGGGGTTCTGGGGCTGCAGTTTCTCATTCAAAAAACCCACAACCTCGGCAGGATGTGTGTACCATTAAAGTACCACAAGAAAGTATAGCAAGTTACCTGGAGGTGTATCAATCACAAGAAAATCAAGTTCCTGCCAGCAAACATCTTCTAGAAACTGCTTAATCATAGAAGTTTTCTTTGGTCCTCTCCATACAACGGCGTCATTTCGGGAGCCTAGTAGGAATCCTATTGACATGACACCCAACCTCTGTTCATTGTCTAGGTACACTGGGATCCAGCCTTCAGGTCCTTGGTGGACACTTTGGTTCTCTAAGTTGAGCAAATATGGAACACTAGGCCCACATAAATCTATGTCCAATAATCCAACCTGGAAACATTTAAGGTATGAAGTCAATATGGGTGCGAATAAAATTTACACTCATCTTGTAATGAGGTAAAAAGAAGAAATCCACTTGAATAAATACCTTATAACCTCTTTCTTTTAAAGTTAGCGCCAATTGGGTGCTCACAGTAGATTTTCCAACACCTCCTTTCCCAGAAAGAACTAGTATTACACGTTTTACGGAGTCAAGCATTTTTAATATCAATAGTATAATAAACCAAAATAACCAAAACTACAACGTAAATAAAAAAAGTGGAATTTTGACACTTAAAATTTGACAGACTGGCACATAGAACATAGATATACACTGTCTTAGAGATGGCATGAGTAAATTGAAACAAAACACAAAAAAAATACTACCAATAATTTAAAAAACAATTTGACAGATGTTCTAAAATTTATATTATAGTTTATATTAATATAAACTATATACAAAAATGATATAACCAATTATTTTTGTGCTTTGTACACACGCTGCATTTTTCCATTTTGTAATGTATAAGGGTCTTTATAACAAACTTTTTGACAGCGCTTGCGCTAATAGTCGATGGCAGCGCCACCATCGTTCGTTTACATTTTTCAGTTTTATAAAGATTTTTGTAGCGGTGGTTGTGTTGATCGTTTGCCGGTGCACATAAAATAGGAAATGCAACATTTTTCACATTTTATATATGTTTGTTGGACGTTTTATGACACAATCAGTTCGTGTTATAGTTTGCTGTGTTGATTTGCTTTAACATAAGTAGTGAACGCCTTGTGTTAGTGTTTTATTTTCGTATAATTTCAGTTTAGTGGTTGTGCAAGGATTTGTCTCATCGACACTTGATTTGCTGCCTTGATCTGCATTCTATGAGGTATTTATGAGAAATTCCAGCTGTGGAAACTATAATATTACTTAATAAATGAAGGTTTTATGTCACGATGTTCGGGCATGACGAGTGGTGTTCTAATAAATTCTTACGATGCGGGCATTTATCATTAGACCCACCCCTGGGTTAAGCCAACGGAGATCGGTAAACGGATAATACTGTGCGTGTGCTAAATGTCATTATTTATTGTAAGAGGGGTCTTTATTTCTTAGATTCTAATCCTATTGATTTTTAAAGAAGTGCATTCTTCGTTTGGTTTACGAAGGGCAAATGGTTATTGTCTGTCTTCTTACTTAAAGTACCTTGAAACTAACTACGAGTACATTTTCAGTCAGGATTTGTGTAAACAACGCGTTTTTATTTCATAATTTGAATGTTAAAGACGAAAATCTGATGGCAATTTCCCAGTGGGAATCCCTGATAAATTTATGTAAGAATGGGCATTCATGCTAAAAAGAACCTTTTTTTATTATTCTATCAAAAATTAAAATGGGTAGAGGTAGAATATTAATTCCAATTAACATAATAATTTATGCAAATGAGATGTAATAAATAAAGTTAAACATGTAAAGGTGCCCAACACTTTTATTTTTAATTGTTTTTATGTTAAAGTGTATTAAATTACTGATGAGTGATGACCCAATTGGAACATAATATACAGCCCTTCTGTGACTAAGTTTAATAATAACTATGGCCTAATTAAACAAAATTAAATACATGTTGGAACAGGTTTGGCTGTTTTATTGGATTTTTCTCATTTTTCTATCAGTTTCTAATTATAATCCCAAAGTGTGAATTTTTTGTTTTATTTGTACCCTGGGATGTCTAGAACCATGTTCCGAACCCACATGTTAAAAGTTTGTCCCCTAAACCATGTTTTTATAAAAGAACTGCATCATCTAGTAAAAAACACAGTATAGACTACTAGTACATACTCACTGTAGAAAACAGATGTCATCACTGTATTATAACAGGTTCTCTTTAATAAAAATGGACTGCAGAGCCAATGTTCACTCATGAAACATGGAGAAAAAAATTGTTCCAAACACGGTTTCACTACTCGGATTCACTACACAATGTCATTGTTATCTTCAATTTCATTTTTATTTACCTATATTAAAGATAACATCTAATGGTACTATGCCTACACATGCAAATAAAACTCAAATGACTTAATATGCCAAATGTGTGTGTTTTGCATTTTACAAGTACTGCATAATGATTAGAGAAACATTGTGAGCTGTCCTTCAACTTGATATTGTGTAAATAATAGTAATCTTGCGGTTTTCTAAGTTTACACCAATGGAGCTGGTAAATATTTGCGTGTTGTGAGCAGCATGACTCATGCGGTTCTTGGAATATTTCAGAGTTTTCTTTCAATTGAGGGAGTCCAAAGTGAAGACAACATGTTACCATTTCTGGTTGGCACAACAAAAAGAGTGTGTTCTAGTAGAGGGTTAATATCTCTTCTAAAAATCTTTTTACTCTAAATTTAAAAATAAACATGTTATTCCTTTAGATACCGCTTTTAGTGATAAGACCGCTCATTGTGTCACCTTATTTAGAAAGTTCTATACTGTAATTTATGTGGTGTACAAAATAAAGAATATTCTATCTATCTATCCTTTGCAAGTACTATTACTTCTAACAACCGATAGCGGCCCATTCACACTCTTTACGCGTGCACGTTAAAAAATCGTGTTTACAAGGCTAATATTTACCACTAATCAATTCAATTCTTAACCTAGAACTAGGCCTTAAACCGACATAAACGTATTTCCGATTGGAAATGAAATGTTGGAACGTCATGAAGACCTTGCAAGTGAATGAGAAGTAAATTGTAAAGATCAAATTGGTTCGTATGCAATTCATGTGACGTTATAAAATGGGTCGATCACCGCAACAAGGTAAAAGAAATGATTCAATGCCTAATTCTGCTCACACTTAATACTTCTTCACCAAACCAAAGTTAGTCTTTAAACTACTGTGTCGGACCACCTAAAACCATAGATTACCCAATGGTTATAACGATAATTCAAAACATTCACCATGAACTCCGCTGCCAAATATCATTTATAACTTTCGGTGCTCAAACGTAATTTAGATCCGAATAGAGTTGAAAAAAAGGAACAATGCCGTCTCTAGGAAGGCCACAGCGGTGACCTCAATACGGGTCGACTACCGGGGGTGAGTCACCCTGCGCATGGCTTACACTTCACAGTTCTAGTGAATGGACTTCTCGATTCTCAAGCAGATGCCTAGGTTTAGTAAGAGCCCGTATATTTTCTTCCTTTGAAAAAAGAACCGCACACAACTATCGATGTGTCGGACTACAGCTACACGTGCCGTATCGATAATCTGTCTTCGGATGTTCCAAGAATTTCGTGGTAACATGCTTAAACACAAATCGCTGATCGCAGGTAATCCGATCTGGCTGAGTTTCAGAAAGGGCGATCCTCTACTGCGTCATTCGCATCGCAGAAGTTAACGTTCATGTACCTAAATGTTCTTTTCTGCATACTATACAGTATTTCTGTTTTCCACAGAACTTTGTTTTATTTAATATGGAAGAGTCTGTAGAGTAAGTTACAAAGTGTCTGCCGCACATTCAGCTAAGTTCAAAAACAGTTCTGGATCCGCCTCTTGCGATACCAACAAGAATAAATAGAATGGCAACCTATTATTAGACTAGAACCACGCGACTGCAAAACAAACCAAAAACTTTCACAGTTTGTGCGACGAATCTAAAAATAACGTGTACGGGATACCCTGTGTATACTTAATTGGGAACAACCCCAAGGCCGCTCCGAGTATAAATAAGGGTGAAGTTATTACTTCTGGTCACCCCCCGTGAGTTCAACCGGGGGAGGAATATGTCGCGTCATATTTTATGCACAAACCTCCCCCGAAATCTGATTCGGTGACATCGGTTATTTTTATGACTCGTGTAGACATCTATGTAAAAAACTGAACATGGAATAGAAACTCAAAAAGGAACTCAATCGTGACTTACAGCTTTTTAATCAGTATAAATGCATCGCGATCTCTTGTGTAGGCTCCTCTGATCTTCGAATACAGTACTTATGCTAAAGCTATGCACGAGTCAAGTGGGTCGGGAGGGAAGCTTGGTGTTGGCACAGTCTCGCGATCTCATTAGCCTCTATTGGAAGCTTAAACAATAAATAGCGAGTGCAAAGGCAATCTCGAACAGTAGCGCAAAAGGTTTTTCAATTGACACTCACGAAAGCTGCACCCAAGTACAAGAGAGAAACTTGTGTAATGGACCCTAATACTTAGAAAGTTAGGCTTTCCTTATACAGTTCAACAAACCCATTTTACTCGCGAGCATGCGATATCAATTCGGAACTGCGTTAGCCGACTTCTCAAGTAATAAATCAAAAGATTATATCCGTAACCACCATGATTTGATGGCGTTTAACACCGTTTAAATCTCCCGAGTGAAACAGTTGTTCCGCTCAACCTCGGAGCATTTCAGTGCGGTTGCGTAAAAACGAAATGCCAACGCGTTATGAAACTGCAGCCGTAATCCGTAATGGCACGGAAAAAGTCTTTTGCATAATTACAGACCAAAGTTGTTGGGATTTTTATAATGAAGTCGACCGCAGTTCCCACCTTAATGCTACCAGTGCTACCTGGGCTTCTATTGCTCCCCTTTCATTGTATTTTTGTAAAAGCTTTCTTCTTGACACCGTTCTTCAAAAAGTGTTCTTGAGTTATGAGGATCATTAAAACTTTTGTTTTTCTCACCACGATCATTAGGACAACTTTGGGTACACTCGAGTTACTTTAACAGATTGCAGCTGTGACACCTTAACAAATTATCCTGATTTTGTACGAAACTAAACAGTACCAAGCTTAAAATAACTCCGTTTTTTTCGAGGTTTGACGACATTAAACAATCAAGATGCATGGGATTCCATATCCATCTAATTTTAAACCTTTCGGAAGTCTCCCAATATATTGTGTGTAATAAAATCCATTTAGATATTATATTACTGACTACCAAAGCATAGTAGTGGTCATTCGGTGCACGTGGCCGGATGCTATGAAACTTCAATCGTTACTGGACATATGGCGAGCTGACGACACTGATAAATGACAAGGCTGCGGGGGCAAAGCACTCATTTTTCATCCTACATGGTAACAACATTCAGAGCTATCATTTTGATAGACACATTATCTGCTTGACAGTTTTCTTTTAAACTGTTGCGCATGTCTGAGTTGAAAACAAAGAATCACTTATATTTTATGGGTTCCAAAACATGGCACGTTTGGCTATTTGCAAAACCGCGGACAGTCGCCACAAGATTGCTTTTTTCCGTAGTTCCCTTCTAGTACTTCCCTGGTAACGATGCCATAAAAACTGCAAACGCATAAGTCCAGGAAGCTCTTAACCAAGAAGTGTATCCAGGAAGCCACCAAGAATAGTGTAGCGGAACTCGTCATTTAGCGTCATTCGGCAGGCTGGAACGCGCGCGCCAACTCGTGTGCCATAAATCATAATGATTACGTTGCGGGAGGGGCTCCAGATGCACACGGCTATTGCTCGCCTTCCTCTATTACTAAACGAGATTAGGCAGATTAGTCTCCTAACGAAATTAACCCTCTTGCATAGATTTTGGATTATAAATGACGTGTGATTATAAATCAATTACAGTTTAATAGCGGTTCTGTTTGGAGTTTATTAACTGCGTTTTAATGATCATGTTTGGAATTGTTTTGAAAATGATGCGTCATGTGGCTACGGTTTATCAAAGATTTTAGAACCAATTGCTTATTTCCAATTCCCTTTCTTCCCTCATTATTATTTCCTTATTTCGCTAAAGCTCTTGAAAATGGGGGATATTAAAGGAAACATCATTAATTTTGCTCCCTTTTCCGCCATAAGCGAACGGAGGGCACAATGACAATCCCTAGGCTCTCTTTCCGGCCTCATTAAGGTATTTCGCAGTGTTATAATAATGTTGACTTAAAATATAAATGCTGTGCTCAACGGTACAGCGGGTGACCGCAGAGATGACTCTCAAGATAACAGACTCGCAGACTGAGACACTAACGACCCGCTGTGAATTGGGTTAATGTCTCTTTTTGCAAAACTACATCTGTCACGGATAAAACACTGTTTTACTTTACAATGGTCTTAGTAGTTTATCAAGTTGTCAGGAGCTAGAAAACCAGATGTTAAATGCTTGATAAATTAATTGTTCATATTTCAAGATTTTAACGATTTGATTTAATTAACACTGTCCTGTAGCATCTTGCGAGTCAGGCTATAAGTTGCTTTATTAAACAGTCAATTGAGGCAAGATTTAAACAGTCATAGTCAGTAACTGGAAATCGGTAGACCTCTGTTCAGGCTATATAAAGAAAGCAATTACAGAGAATAATTTGCGTGCAGTTGGGGTGGCTGAGTCCAGCAATGTCGTTATAGTACTCTGATGTTAGGGTGGGAATCCAATCAAGTCTCGATTCCCTTGAGCCATTGACTCGACGGAATGCGTCATCAAGTTTATTGTTATTGCCTTTCATGACACTTTTAAATCTACTAGGACTTGTTTAATGTTTTGAAAAATCCACGAAATACGATTGTGACCAAAATGTAGGAAGTAGTGAGGTCAAAAATTCAATCTCATTCAGCTTTGTCGTGAGACCTGTGTATTTTTGTGTGATACGAGTTTCATCACAAATATAGTCATAAGAACAATGTAAAATTTATACAGATGTTATCATAACCTCAATTTTCTCACAAAGTCTAATTCAGTCACATTAAACCACGTTCAAAATAAATATCAGGAAATTGTTAAACAGCTTAAATATGAAATCGATTTATGACGACCACCAAAGTTTACATAATTTAAAGTATTAATATTGGGACGATCAGACGGAACTGTCTTGACCTTAACGTTGTATAGGTCAGTAGTTACCGACACGTTACGCCAGGCAAAGGATTACAAAACCACGTGTGATTTAGTTAAGTGCTCGACAGTTAACTAATTAACCTACCACTGCCACTTGTGGAACTTTGTAACTAAGGCTTTTTAAACGAGTTCGTTGCTTCTCATTGCACTGATTTCCATGTCTGTCTTTTAAGAACTTGCTAATTTATTGGCTTCGGTGTTTTGCCATGGAGTTATCTGACTTCGAAGTTTGCTCGTTTATTACATTTTATCGAGCTAGTGCTGTGTTTCTGGTATTCTAAAAGTGGAACTTAATATTTTAGAGCTTTACATGCTACTATGCTTCTTCACTGGCTTGCAACATTGTTGCGAAAAAGGTTTTAAGCATTTAAATACATACATACATAGACTGATGAACACATTACCCTCCTTTGCGGCGCGCAGTCGGGTAAAAAGACCGTCCAAGTGCGAGTCGGATTCGCCCACCGAAAGTTCTGTACAAATATGCGTCATAACTTTTGACTGCGTAGACTTAGATGGCTGTTTTTTTCACAGCGTCAACAGACTTAAAGTAAGTATATGGTATTATAATTTCGACTCTATACCTCCACGTGTTCCCGAGATAAAGGCTCTTGACAGACAGCCATACAACAAAGTGATCCTATAAGGGTACCATTTTTTCTTTTTGAGGTAAGGAACCCTTAAAACGATTTAACCCTTTGTTTATTAAACAAAATTATGATTTTGTTTAATAAACAAAGGGTTAAATCGTGGTTTAATCGTGGTGGGGTGAGCATCAACGGTGTTTTTTTTACAGAAATGCAACGGGTTCAAACTGCCTCGTTAAGGTGTGATGAAGCCCTTCATGAGAAAGGCTTAGTAACAGCTTATTGGTATTGTGAGTAACCTATGTGTCACTTAATTTTGTTTATTATATTTTTCCCCGTTGTTTAAATGAATCATGTCAAAATTCGTCTCCTTCGGAATCATGTCGGCATGACTTTACAGCATTTCGCATTTGGTAAAGGCGGATTCCACCAAAAAAAAGTTAACGCGTTTAGAACAAAAATTTAAACTGCGTTTAATAGGTGGCAGTGTCATTGTTGCTGTGGAATGTTGATGGCTAACAGTAACAGCTCTTTAGCGCACTGCAGATGAGTACGCGTTCGTTTTCATTGGTACAATCAGTTTTTGGTCTACCCGTCTACCCCAATGGCTTCGGTCTCAATCGGGCTGCCGTTTACATCGACATGACTCTTTTCTAAAGCCTTGTGGTATCTCCCCTCTTTAGTAACACTAAGCGCCCTTCCCCCTAAACAAATTCCTGGGAATATAGTTGCAATCAGTTGCAAATTGTAGTTGTTATCATAAATTCTCAGTTATCGCGGCGCGTTGGCGTTTGCATCGCTGCCCCGCTCCGATAGCCGGTTGATAAATTAATAACCCATATTGTATTGTTTGATATATCTTGTATATAAATAAATCATTTGGAGGCAGGAAGGATGAGTCGTTCGTAGATGAGTCAAACTTTGGACCCGATCGGAAAAGTGGTGTAATCTAAATATGTTCTGTTTTGTAGTCGGTTTTCTATTTGCCTATAACTGTGTCTATTACTTCGTAAACGAATGTTATAGTTTTTTTGTAGAAGAATTTATATATTCGATTATTCCTGTGGGAAAATCCAAATACAATGCTATTGTTTTGAGTTAACTGTGACGGTCATTACACAAATACTATACAAATACAGTGTAACTTTAACATGATAAGACCTACAATTGTAACACCTAATTTGAGCAGAAATAGCATAATATGGGGTGAACGGGACCGTATTGAAATAGATAAATACAGGGAAATATGTAATACTAAGCTAAGGGAAATAAATTTTCCATTAGAATTTAAGGAATGTGCTAACGGCTTTTGTGCGAATGTTAGCCACAAGCCCATTTTAGATAATATGTACAAAAGCATTGTCTGTATACTTACCGAGGCTGCCCAATGTCCTAGTAGTGTGGGCACAGGAGGGGCGAAAAGGGGTAAACGCGTAGTCGGGTGGAATAGGCATGTTAAGCAAGCTCACGCGGATGCTCGGCTGGCGTTTCAAATCTGGAGTACTTCGGGTAAACCCGATTCTGGTCATGTGTATAAACATATGTATGACACTTCTTTAAGACAAAGTTAAGATGGTGTCAGAATAATCAGAATAAAATAAAAATGGATATAATAGCTGAACATCAAGCTATTATATCCATTTTTATTTTATTCTGATTATTCTGACACCATCTTAACTTTGTCTTAAAGATTTTTCTCGTGTAAAAAGCGAAGGACTTTTCAAGATTCTGGAAGAACACCAACAGATTGAACACTAGGCCGGGCATCCCCGTTAGTGTGTCGGGGCAACACGAGCCTACCACTATAGCAAATTTGTTCGTGGACCATTTCAAAGTGGAATCCTCTCTTGGTTCAGCATCGCAGGTGGTCGATGCTGAGGATTGTCAAATGGCGATAAATGTCAGGTTCTTAGCGAAAGATGTCGCTACTGTTATTAAAAATATGGTTAGGGGCAAGTCTCCGGGGCATGACTACCTCAGCATCGAACACCTGCAGAATGCAGGAGTTCACTTGCCACGGGTGTTGGCAATGTTCTTCTCGCTCTGTTTGAGCCACGCTCATCTGCCCAGCGATCTGATGAAAACCGTGGTTGTTCCTATTGTGAAGGATAAGACTGGGGACACATCGGATCTCGCGAACTATAGGCCCATATCCCTTGCCACTGTCATTGCCAAGGTACTGGACAGTTTGCTTGATAGGCATATGGCCACCCGCATCGAATTGCATGATGCGCAGTTTGGGTTCCGACCTGGTCTATCCACGGAAAGTGCCATACTGTCTCTCAAGCATACGGTCCAGTATTATACATCTAGGAAAACGCCGGTTAACGCGTGTTTCCTGGATCTTTCCAAGGCATTCGATCTGGTGTCGTATGATTTACTGTGGCAGAAACTGCTGAAAGATACCACAGTTGATAGGGGGGTTATATCAATACTACGGTACTGGTATAACAATCAGACCAATTGTGTGAGATGGGCAGGCTCGTTTTCGGATGTGTATAGACTGGGGTGCGGGGTGAGACAGGGCGGCCTGACCTCCCCCCGCCTCTTCAGTCTGTATATAAACCGGTTGATCGTTGAGCTCAGCAACACTTATTTAGGCTGTTATGTTGACGGAACATGTGTCAACAATATTAGTTATGCTGATGATATGGTGTTGCTGAGCCCATCGATTAACTCAATGATGAGCCTGCTCATGATATGTGAAAGGTACGCGGAGGTCCATGGGCTCAGATACAATGTAAAGAAAAGTGAAGTACTAGTATTTAAGGCAGGCACTAAAACCTACCCAATTGAACCACACCTAAAACTTTGCGGATGTCCCTTAAATCAGGTCACATCTTTTAAGTATCTGGGCCACTGGGTTTCCGAGGACCTAAAGGACAGCTTGGACATCGAACGTGAGCGCAGGGCGTTGGCTGTCCGCTGCAACATGTTGGCTCGCAGATTTGCGAAATGCTCGACTGAAGTGAAGGCTACGCTGTTCACAGCGTACTGTCAGTCGTTTTATACATGCAGTCTGTGGGTCAACTACACGCAGAGGGCATACAGCACTCTGCGCGTCCAATACAATAATGCATTCCGGGTGTTGATGGGGTTGCCGCGTCACTGCAGTGCTTCCGGCATGTTCGCAGAAGCGGGCATAGATGGTTTTCACGCTATCATGCGCAAGCGATGCGCCTCCATCATGCGCAGGGTACGCTGCAGCCCCAACAGCATCCTACGCACTATAGCGGACAGGTGGGACAGCCCCATACTGGGACATTGGATACGCGCACATTCAAGTGTGGCGTAAAATGTATGATTGTTTTTCCTTTGTTTTTCTGGTAGATTTAAGTACTAACATTAGTTTTTTAAGTTGTGTATTGTACTAACCAAATGGACTTTGTCTGCAATAAATGAATTTATTTATTATTATTTATTACAGTATCGTTTCAGTTGGAATGCGAGTATGTATTTCTGTCGTTTTTATAATAGTCAGTATTTTATGTTTTTGGAAAACCCCACTTATAACGCGAACTTTATTGCGACCCGTTATCGTTAAAACAACCTACATTTAAAATACTGTTTTTATACCAGTGCTTTTAAAACATCTCTTAAAATGTTTAAACTCTGTAACCGTTATTCCGTGCCATATTACCACTAAGTTGTAAACGATGTTCGGGTTGTAATTAGCAATTAACCCTACATACATGATACTGAAGTAATTAAAGCTCGTTAATGCCTGTGGACTTAATAAATGTGTTTGCTAACAATCAATATCCTAATAACACTCACCGGGGTTATTTTAATGTAAACTTTATTTACTCCGGCCAGCTTGCACTTCTAATTAACTCTACTATTAGAAAAAAAACTAGCTTATACCCGCAGCTACGCCTGCATGGAGTTTGGTGATTGTCCTACGGTATCATACTACCGGGATAAAAACGTGTGTTAATTAATTAACGCCCGGTTCCAATAAACAAAAACGACTCGTTTTGCTCACGGATAGTTGTATTTTGACATAAGTTCTATGAGACTAATGCCCCGTTTCAATAAACAAAAACGAGTCGTTTTTGTTTATTGGAGCGGGGCATAAGTCAACATTCAACTACGGATAGTTGAATTTTGAAAGCAAAACGAGTCGTTTTTGTTTATTGGAACCAGGCGTTAGACATTTTGACATTAATAAAGATATTTCGCTGCGCCCTACCAGGGTCGTGCAGCGCCTAGCGTGTAACTGTTGTACATTGTGTGCATTAAATAAATAAATAATCCAGGTTATAAACTAAGTGTCAAATTTTATCCATATCCATTCTGCAGTTTTTTCGTTAAAGAGTATCAAACCATTCAAAATTTAAATCATCAAAATCAAAAATATTTTATTTCACATAGGCATTTATAAAATTGAGATGAGGTGCACGTATCGGGTTGCTCGTTGCCTATAGAGAACAACCGGAGACATGCAGACATCCATACATCCTACCAAACTTTTGTATTTATTATTGAATATCATTATGTCTTTGTCATTTTCAAACAATTGACAGAAATAAAACGATTATTTAAACGTAACTCACTTAGCGTAATGAGTGAATTGTGCAAGGGGGCTTTACAGTGGTAAACAAAAGTCAATGTCCAAAAACTATTGACGTCAAAAAATTTCACGCCCAATCTCAACTGTCAAAAATAAACGATAACCCGTAACCCGCATGAAATGCAATTGATATGTTACCACAAACAAAAACCACTCAAACGTAACAATAACGTTAACGAAGGCGTTAACGTTAACACATTGGTGCAATTAGCATCTCTTGCGCCGCGACCGATCCGGGCGATCAATCATGAGCTCGCGTATAATTGCTTAAGTAATCGCATTATCTCGATTACGCGGTGTACCGTTGCAACACTTGCTACGTGTTGGTGTCTTAAGTTACGGGTTACACTCGCAGTTAGTTGCAGACTTATCGGTATTCTAAGGATTAATGAATATAAATACTCGATTAAGCTTCTTTATCGTGTGGTTAGCTACCTAACTAACTTGGTGTCGAAGACCTAAACTTGTAAAAGACTTAAACCTTTGACTTGGCTTTCATGCATTATACGAAGAGTCGAAGATTATTTAACATTAAATGCATTGTGTCAAAGAACTAGAAAAAGGTGACTAAATATTGAGATGAAGCCTCAAAGATCCTGCCGGGGTTGCGGGTTGTTCGAAAGAGATACCGCGGCCTCGGAACGTAAAGGGCAATAGAAGGAACATGGGTGGGTTTTAGTCAGTACAAGTCTGACATGCCCCCCCGCTCCACCCAGAGCGGGGGAAGTCATTGGATGGTTTCCCACCCGAAAAAAAAAAAAAAAAAGCCTCAAAGATGAAAGAAGATAATAAAGTTAAGTTGATAATAAAGTTGGATATAGGTGAACATAGGACATCGATGATGATGCTGTTGTATTGCTGGATCAGTTACTTGGCAATCCTTATCGATATTCAGATGCATTATTTATTTACTATTAACGAAACCGCGCAGGTGCGGCGCCGCAAGTACGCTTAACGCTTGTTTTACCGCTGTGTTATTTATACAGTTTGCTTTATATCCTATGTCTATTTGATTGGAGCATAATAATATAGATGTTATACTGGTCTAGATATATCATTTTTTACGTAGCCTTGCCGACACTTACATGCATACCTATGTGTATAAATTAAGGTTTCAGAAAGTTCCAGCCTAAAAATCTCTCAAACTCTAAGTGGATGTACAAAGCAATTTATCAAGAGCAGACGGCTCCCCACATTAAGCTTTATCTGGCATGTTTGATGAATAATTAATATCAGCAATTCCGACGCGGTGAGCGAGGCTTAACCACATGAAAGATGAGACTTACTCGTATCTTAATACAGGCACTCCTGCTTCAAGAAAACGATTAACGAGTATTTTGGTCTATGATTTTAGGATTCATGTATCCCATTGGAATCCATCAGGAAATTAAACAGGAAGCTTTAAGTAAACCAATGGTAGACAATGCTATAACCTTGCCCGGATGTGGGAGTGCATTGAATCAACGCTTCCCGTAGCCGAAGACGCCCTGCCCGAATACGTCGGTGTTGACAGCACAAACTAATAGGAAGCCTTGTACCACGCCTTGCATACTTACTCCGAAGTCCAATGATGAAATATTAAGATAGATACTTAGGCCTACACTATACACTGATTTAAACGAGGAATAAAAAGGAACTAATTTCTTCGAATTGCTTTGCTAGTTTGTTTCGCTAGATTTCCTCAGCTAAAAGTCCAGGAAATGGCTGAAGATGGGACTGTCTTACAATTATGATATTTTGAAACAGCCTTTGAATAAATGTCTTTAAATTTCGAATCTTGTCAGAATTTGGTACAAAACGAGCGATTAGCGTGTGTTCACCAACTTCGTATGTCAGAAATCGATTATCTGCATAGTCTTCGTAATATTCTGTGCACAACCCATGCACGGGGTAACAGCACGCTATCTGAATCCTAAAACTGTTAGCTCGTTATGTGGGCATTAGTAAACGCAACGTCATGCCTTCCCTTATAGGGTAAAGGCTCTGAAAAATTGCGGCGATTATAGGGTTACAAAGGTGTCTACGAAGGTACTTACTTTAAGTATATCTACCGTTAATGCGGCCTTTAAACCCTTATTGTATGTGGTGGGACTATGAATAGATCTTACATTTTAGACATTACATTACCTTTTGAACTCATGTCTGTAGTCGGTTTTGAAAATAAGCGTTTGACAGCCAGTAATTTTAAAAAGACACCCATAAATATTGTTTTGATTGACATTAATAGTAAAAATTTATAGTGATGAATAATACAAATATAATACTTAAACACAAAAACATCCTGATTGATGACACATATTTTTATTGGCATCGAGCGTCAATTTCAATGGGCTCATGGTTACAGATGCGTCTCGTAGACGCAATGACGTCAACTGAAATAACGACGATGACGAAACTCCGTTAAAAGCGAACAAGAATATTAAAAAATGCCAGCTGTTGTCTGCGATTCGTTGAACAGTTCCGATTTATTGAGAATGATTGAATGTGTCAAAAGCTTTAGTCAAAACCGTTTATCTGGTATTCTGGAGTTAAACGCATTTATTTGAATGTTGTAGGCTCTTCTTTAAAATAGTGTTTGTTAAAACTAGATTCTTTAAATCGAGATTTCGTAATGTTGGTCGTTGTGATTGCTTCATCGACTTCAACTGCCTAGGACTTTTCCATTTCCACTCCGTTATATGTTTGGTTTTGCTATCGAATTTTGAGTTGTACCTTATCTGAAATTTACGTTTTTTAAACTTATGAGGGTTGCGTTTGGCCGATTTATTTTCAAAAACCGAACCCACATTAACATAACATAACCGATACATCACACATTGTATAATTAACTACCTACTGGTTATCAAGGCCATTCATAAAATATCTAGTAGGAAATCAGAAGCAAGTAGTTTGACAAATCAGTAGTTCATTGTCAGAGTGAATGATGTCTCGTTATCTATCGTATTATCGAATGGCCGACAAGAGTATATTTGAACGCATTTCCCACGGTGATCGTGTTATTAATTTGGTAAATTGGTTTTGCGTGATGGCAGCAATAATTTCAGTATAGATGATAAGCATTGCAGATGTTTTGTGAGGATTATGATTGGCACTTTTAGAGAGCAGATTTAGTCCAAAATCATAACGGCATCATAATTCCTGTAATAATCTTCAAATTGAAATAAGACGGACTTTTTCTTATTCCAAGAAGTTCGAATTATCTGATCTGAAAAAGGCCTCTACCACGCTTCTCATCCGAACCTTAAAAGTAAACGCAAAGCACCTTAATCCTGACGTAATGGTTAACTTTCCTTTGAACCCAAGATTTCTTAAAGAAAATAAGGAGGCAATTAGGAGCCCTGGCGAAGGTTTTGAAAATTGTTAACGCCTTATTTGCTAAGACTCCAAAATGTATTTAAACTTCAAGGGACAGTTCTGTTCATTGAATAGCCGTGTCTAATGTATTAGGTGGTCGTACTTCCACTTTAAACACAAAACCGTGTGTTATGCTACTTGTGTTAGTATATCTATTGTGCCTATTCTAAACTGGGTCGTAAGTACCAAGCTTAAGTTCTGCATTATTAATGACTATAATGTGTTTATCGTGTACTATTGGTATAAAGGTGATTTCTCTAACCGATTTCGGTATATTTAAACGAGTTTCCATTGATTTAGTAATTTTCAATACGGATCTCATGATTTCTACATTAATTATATTGTGTCGGTGATTATCTATATTTTATTAAATCACATTTTTAATTGGGATATATAAATATATATATCCAAATATTTCTTATGAAAATGGTCTTGAGTATAAAAATATTCCAAATAGGACGATCATCTGGATTATCGTGTAAAGTTAGGTTATTCTTCCACTATTATGTGTTTTTTCGGTTTTCCGATACGAGTATCGGAAAACCGAAAAAACACATACACGCACGCATGGTCGAGACCATGCGTCGGTGTTAATAAATATCTCGTCCTGCATCCCGAAAGAAAAAAGATATTTATTCGTATCTGTCTCTCCTTCTTCTTCTTCTTCGAGTGTTAGTTGTGCTTTGTGTGGTTGATGAATTCATTTGTGTATTAGGTGTGCGTGAGGAAGATAAATGTTGTGTGATGGATGATTGCTGTGAGTCTACTGTGTGTTGTGTGTCTGTTGTGGGCTCTTGTGTTCTCGGTGTACCATGAACAAACACAGTGTCTCCCAATACCATACTGAGTATGATAGTTGTGTGTATGGCTGCTTGTTTTTGTAGTACCGTTATGTCTATTTTTGTGTTCAATTGGTCGATGTATCTCTGTAAACTTTTGCTTATTATGCCGGTAGCTCCTATTACTATTGGTATCACTGCGGTTTGCGTATTCCATAGGCGCCGAATTTCTGTCTTTAAAAGTTGGTATTTGCTTAATTTTTCTATTTCTTTAGCGCCTATGTTGTAGTCTGACGGTACTGCTATGTCTATTAAAAAGGTGAGATTCTTGGTCTTGTCTACATTATATTAAATCAGGTCTATTATGAGTTACAGTAACGTCTGTTTGTATTGGTATTTCCCACATGATTTTAGCCTGTTCATTTTCTTTAACCTGCGGCTGTATTAGTGCTTCTTTCCACCAAAGGCTCGACACGTCGATATTGTGTTTCTTTGCCAGACACCAGTGGACATACTGGACCAGGTTATTATGTCGTTTGACATAGTACGTGCCGGCTAACTTTTCGCATCCCGAGATAATGTGTTGTGTCGTCGTCGTTCGTCTTTGTTGGCACATAGGCGACATTTACCATCTATGTTTACCTTAAAAATGTCGCGTTGATGTTGACGTGTATTAATAGCCTGGTCCTGTATGGCAAATATTGCTGATTCTATGGAGGGTAATATTTGTTGTTTCTTTAGCCATTTAAATGAATTTTCTTTATCTATATTAGCTTGGTCCAAAACTGCTTTAGGGAACTGTCCATGTAATTGCTTATTTCTCCACTTCTCCTTCTGTTTATTAACTATTGCTTCTTTAATTTCTTTATCTGTATGTATATTATTTTGTGTTAGTTGTAGTTCTCTTTCTATTTCTTATGCTTCTTTTATTATTGAGTATTTATCCCTATTTTTGTCATGTTGAACTATCACTTTTATTAAATCGTCATTCTCTCTTTCTAAATATTGTTTATATTTAAGTATTTGTGTTTTATACATATTTTCTGCATTTATTAACCCCCCCCCTCTACAATAGGTAAGTACAATCGTTCAACATCTGCTTTTTGTTTTTGTGCTTTTTTAATTGCTAACGATTTTCTAGTTTTTGTGTCTATTGCTTTTAAATCCCTATTTTTATAATTAATTATTCCAAATGAGTACAGTAGGACTGGTACTGCATAGGTATTTATCCCTTTTACTATATTTCGCGAGCTTAAATGTGTGTTTAGTAGCTTTTTAGTTCTCTTAAAATATTCTTTTGTTACCTGTTCTCTAATCTTGCTATGTTCTATTTTCCCTGATTCGTGTATTCCCAAATATTCCCGTATATTATTTTACCTTATAAATCTAATATTATTACTATACTTTTACATTGTTCTATAATTTTCCCGATAATACACAGAAGGCCGCACGCGTTAACAAAACCAGTATACTATGCTAGACCAAATAGCTCAAGTTCAAAGTATTAGCACCGACGCCTGGTCGACTGTACTACGAAAATATCCCTAAATCAATTTTAAAAATTTATCAAGGAGAGATCATTTAATTTTTCATAGCCGGCGCGAGCGGCGGGTTTTAATCAAATCAACCTTTTGTGCCGTGAATTATTCATCGACACATTCGGAAAGTGGTTCACTATAACTTGAGCCTAATAGTATTCAATGCACGTTGATAGTAAACCGTGAATGGTTTTAACATCAGTTACTTTGAAATGTAAACAGTTTAAAAAGAATTATCGGCTTGTTTTATGTCGATGACTTCCTCCGCATTGCAACGCCATCACATTTTGCGATAAAAACACCTATAGAACATTTTTGTTTTGTATAAGCACTTTCTTAATTGAGCCAGGTTTACTCACAATCTGGCTCAAACAGTAAATAATGTAACGTACAAATTTGATTTCCCATCAAAAGCATAGTAATCACACCTATTGAAAAAATTACCATCATTCATTCAAATGAATTGAAACGTTTCACGCGAAACTCAATCTTTAATAAAGTACACAGTTCCTTTAAAATTTGTGACCACAGTTGTTCCTCGAACAATTACAGTGATTCTATGAAATACGTAGAAATGTTATCTGTTGATACTATTGAGGCACCATTCATGTCTTACTATGTAAGCAACATTAATTTGTAATTGATGAATAAATGCAGTGTTACATTACATAGTGTGTAAACAATTACAGTTATTTCCTTTAGATTAGTTTAGATCATTCACAAACTATGGGTTACTATCATTCTAAATAAAAAAATAGTAAAATGTCTCTTATCAGCGTTGAATTATCTGTTCCTTGAAACGGAAGCTACAAAGTAAGAGGAGTATAAACAAATATTCTAAGGAGCCCAAAGATAAATAAACATGGAAGATCAAGCAGAAAAATTCAAGTGCTCCCTGCGATGAAAAGAGCAAAATTAATATCTCCACAACGTTTCAAGTGTTCTCGACGAGGCTGGCGACTTGCCGACAATTCGCCTCAACAGACTAATTTAATTAATGGATTCGTGTCTTATTCAGAACAAATCGACGATTTGAGTATTCTACTGGTCTTTTTTCTAAAATGTAACCTGAGGATACACTGTAAAACTGGTTTTGCAACGAGTGAAATAGAAAGTGAATCATTTCAGAGTAAATTGGATGATACCGAGTAATTGATTTGAGTATCATAATGGTTTTTATATGGTGATGGATGGCTGATTTTGTTAATTCGTGTGAATGTGAATACGTTGGGCAAAATGTTGTGAACGGGTCACATGACTACTGCTAATCAGCTATTCCCACGACAAGACTTCAAATGGATGTAAGAATAATTGACTGGTTGATATCGATAACAATAACACTGAAGATTAAATGGCAATAGAACAGGTTTATAGCCTATTAGAAAACAGTACTGTCATAAGTTAAGCCAATAATGCTCCATTGCATCACGTTCGTGGGAAATCTGCAGAAAATAAACACCGCAGCGCAATCGACTCTTTATAGGTCTTTCACAGTAGAATCAATATTCCGAACTGTGAATAGCTTTGACGATCGTTGGAACAAATTGAATAAATTCTATGTGTATCCCAATTCGACACTTGACTGTTTGTTTCGTCGGATTTAAATTTTTCTTAAATGCAAATTGCTGCACTTTAACCCTGGCAGAATCCAATATGATATTAAGATGGTTCTCTAGGATCATGTCGGATTGGAAGAGCAATGTTACCAACAAAATCCCTAATGTTATGCATGAGAAGCTCGGAACGCCTTCATATATCATTCATGCGAGGGATGCACCGGGGATAATGCAACTTGAACTTCGCTAGCCGAGGAACTTATCCTGTACGTTTTACGGCAATCCCGACCGTCTCGCTGTTCATTTTATGAGTTTGCTAAGCCTCTGTCAGTGATTAATGAATTTTTGGCAACGTTCAACGTTGTATCATTAAGAGGCGCCTTTGTTTGTAAACGCTAAGTGTAAATTTGATGTGATAATTGATGCTGAAAAATTATTGTTGTGAGTGAAATCTTCTTACGTATGTTAAACTTTTTTGTTATTTGGTTAAAAAGATAAAAGAAATACTACACTACTGATTGTGTTCTACTTGAAGTCTCTTAGAGAAAAGATTATTTGTTAAGTTGATTCCGTTCAGATTGCTATCCTCACGTTCATATTGGCTTTTCTAAGGCACGCATTAGTCATTACCAAGTCGTCGGTGCATACGCGATCGGCTGAACATCTCATCGAGCGCAGTCGACGTTGCTTAAAGCGTTTGAGAAGTCGTTGGGTGTGAATCGCTGCAACTTTTCCACTTGTTTCCGTTGTAAGTTCTCCGCCAGTCAGAGCACTTCCCCAGCGATTTGAGCCGCGACACCAAGTCTTGTTTCTTTGCCTTCGTAGTTGCGAAGAAAAAAAAATTGTTGGAGATTTTCAAGTGGTTAGTGGCTGATATCACCAGTTAGAATCATATTTGTTATCTTTGGTGGCATAGTAGTCTAAATGCTAATTGGTGTTAAAATAATACAGCAGTGCAGTGTAAATTCGCTTTTATTTAGTTAGTAGGTACTTATTGTCTAGTCTTCTTATGATCACTTTGATCCAAGTACCCCCATACAAATTATGATTTATCTGTAAAATAGAGTATCATCAATACCAACGTGGCTCAAAGCAGGCAATACGTTAAACGGTTGTAAACATAACATTATTAGGTTAAAATGTTCTAATGTCAAAATATTTGAGGCCGGCAAGGTTGTGTGACAGGGTCAGGCAGGCGTAACATTGTGTTGATCTAACATTTACGTTAAAATTACCAAATAAACAAATTATAATCATCTTGGCGAAGTGGTGGCTCAGTGATATCAGCTCCGACTTAGGATTTGTTGTAGGTGGTGAGTTCGGACCTAGACGGGATTTCGTGCAATTAAGAAAAGAAAGACATCAGAAAAATACCAGCATTTCGAGGCCAAAAAATTGTAGACAAGTGACAAGTCGAAGACAACCCACAACTACCAAACCGTAGTGTGCCCAATTCAAATAGTAAGAATGACTATGTAAAGAAGCATCTGTAGGCACACAGATTTTGAAATTATTGTGAAAACATTTCGACAATTATAATTGTAAAGGAAAAGAATATAAAGCATAATATGACTGTTTTGCATTAAAACAAAACAGGTATTATATGTTGAAGAAAACACAGCAATGATATGAAGAAGCAGTCCTTATGATTCTGTAAAGTTCGAGAATATCCACCCAAATTAGTCAACCTATCGAGAATACCTTCTTATTTCTGGCACAGAGGGCGGAGAATACTTTGCCGCCAATATAGCTGTCAAGTGTCATTGCAGTCTTCATCATCAGCAAGCTCCTTGCTTCATTGCTGTGTTTTCTTCAACATATAATACCTGTTTTGTTTTAATGCAAAACAGTCATATTATATGCCTTCGAAAACACAGCAATGATATGAAGACCTGTTTGATATCTGCTGGTGATCAGAAATAATAAAACACAAGAATGCAATGTGAATGCAATTTGTTAAATTGGAGTTAAAATTAAACAATTAATTCTTACAATGAAAGTTTCATTTATTAAACTCTAAAAGTTTAATTTTCTTTGCAGGAAAACTTAATAAAACAAATTTAACAAAAATCTAACACCTAGAAGGTTGCTAATAATATAGCTAACTCTTCTATGTTATCAAAATCAACACAAAATAAAAAACACAAAACTTATTCTTTTCATTAACTTATAGAAATTATACTGTTCTTCTACTATAATATCTCTTTATCAATCAATAACAAATTATAAAACTTTAAGCTTAAAGTTAATCAGTGACTATGGATTAACCATAATAAAATAATAGATCTGCCCTTGAGATCAAAATTTGGACAACAAAACTGAGATCACATCCTCTTCTAGAATAATTTTATAAGAGGTATTTGTACTAAATTATCTAGGTATCTATATTTAATTAAACTGTTTCAAAATTATTATATAGTAAACCCATGGTAGCCTCATTATTAGACATGTTCACCTCTTTACAGTAATGTTTTAAAAATGTTTGTGCACACTTCCAATTTCCTCTATCCAATATTTCTTGTATGGGTCTATTGTCAAGCCATCCCCGAGAGGCAACAGCTGATCTTATACTACCTGGGGGGGCATCAATCTTTGCAAGTTTAAATATTGACCGCACCCAACCTGAAATTATTGTTTTGGACGCAGGTTTAACCACTCCGGTAACAGATATGAAAAGAGGTTTAACTTGACTGTCCTGGCCACGTCTAGCCTCTGATTGTTTAATCAACTCCTTTACATGAGTCACTGGACAGATCTTAGGATTCTGGTGCCGTAAGAGGAGCCAGCCTGATTGCCTGTGCGACCCTGTGTCTGTTTTTGACCCAAATCTCGGCCAGAAAGTCACAGTGTCCTCGGTCTCTGCAAACCTTTGCTCACCAAGTTCTAAGAGGGTAAGGTCGTGTAACCTACGACCGGAAGCTAATAAAAGTATTAACGCAGTCCGCCTGCTTAAGTCGAAAAGAGAATTTGAAGAAGTGGATGACTTCAACCAGTCGAACAGAACATTCACATCCCATACAGGGAGTTTAGTTGGGTGTGGTCTAGAAAGAGAGATAGCTTTTAAAACTTGTTGAATAAAAAAATTCTTTGACAGATTTTCTAATGTGGCTGCACAATATGTTGAAATAGCTGACTTATGTAATAGAATTGTACTATATGCAAATTTATTATGTAAATATAAATTGGCCAAAAATCTTGCCACATCTTTACCCTCCGGACTTTTACTATTTATGTTATGTAACTTGCACCAATTTAACCATCTTTTTAAGGGGGCACTATAGGTACTTAAAGTAGAGCTTCGCCAGCTCTTCTTCAGCAATTGCTGTTCATCCCTACTCCAACTAGTCACATGGTCTTCCCACCCCCAACTTTCCAAGCCTGTAGGTTCAGCTTGTCTACTTGAGGAGGGTTCAACCCCGTTGTTCAGTCCACCAGAACTTCTCTCAAGTTCTCTATCGGTAGGGGAGGGGCTAGAGCGCGTGCCTGGAGATCCGGGTACCAGAAGCACTGGGTCCACTGTGGTGCTATTACATAATATGTCCCCACTGCCCTGTTTAGGTGTGACAGGACCCTGGGTATCATGCTCGGAGGAGGGAATACCCACGCCGTTTGAAAAACCCAATCCTGGCTGAAAGCATCGCAGAATAGAGCCGCCTGATCTCTCGAGTCTAGAGTCACATATCTCGGGACGACTGCGGTATCTCTTGTTGCAAAGAGATCCACTTCGGGGGTGCCCCACCATCTGAAAATTGCCTCCGTGGCTGGTGGTAGCAGATGCCACTGTGGTATTGGTCTTCCCCTTGACAGGCAATCTGCAATGCTGTTCAGATTCCCCGGCAGATGGAATGCTGTCATAGTTATGTTGAATTGAAAAGTCAATTCCAGTAGCCTGGTTGTTAGCCCTAGCAACTTTAGTGAGCGCGTTCCGCCCTGATTCCGGATGTACGCTACTAGCGTCCTGTTGTCCGATTGTACTAGGACATGGGCATTCTGTAACAGAGAACCCTGGGACCTGATCACTGTGAATACGGCATACAACTCCTTCATGTTGCTGTGCCAGGTTCTTTGATATGGTGCCCATTTGCCCGAAAGATATTGACTGTTTAAATTTGCTCCCCAGCCCGCATCCGCTGCGTCTGTGGTTAGGAAATGTGTTATTTCCCTCTTGTAAAGGGGGGTTGGACTGCCCTCTATGGCCTCCAACCACCACCGCAAGTCCTCTCGTACACTGGGGCATAGCAGTCTTTTTTGACCTCCCCGCGTGAACTTTCTCAGAAAGCGCTGTGCCCGGCGGCAGTGAAGCCGGCCTTGAGGGACTGCATGGTTGGCAAAATTTAGCCTGCCCAGCAAAGCCTGAAGCTCTCTTAACGAGCAGCTGTCGCGGCTTAAGATGTTTATGAGGCAGTTTTTTATACCCAGAACTTTCCGGGAGGGCAAAGCTATTGTACGGTTTTGGGTGTCCCAGACCAGCCCCAAGTACTCTAGTTTGTGAGTGGGCTGGGTTACCGATTTCTGGTAATTTACATGCCAACCCAAAGATTCCAACAAGACCAGTGTTTCCGCAACCTGAGCCATGAGCTTGGATTTGTCCTGACAAGCCAGGAGATAGTCGTCGAGGTACACTAAAAGGCGTATACCCCGACCCCGTAGGACTTCGGCCACCCAGTTTGATACTGCTGCAAAAGTACGGGGTGCTGAGGAAAGGCCGAATGGAAGCGCTGTTAATTGGAGGATTTCTCCCTTGTAAACCACCCGTAAAAACCTTCTGTGGGTCTCCGCGACACTCAGATGGAAATAGGCCTGGTGAAGATCGATCTTCACTAGCCAGTCGTTTGGTTGAAGAAAGTCTACTACCTCTAATTGTGAAATCAGATAAAAATGTTTTGTTGTTATGAAATTGTTCAGAGCTCTGAGGTCGAAAATTGGGCGCCATCCGCCATCCGATTTCTTTATTAAAAACATTTTTGAATAGAAGCCCGGGTCTTGTGACAACGGTTTCTCTAAAATACCTTTGCTTATTAAGTCCTCTACCATCTGTGACATCTGTGTGGAAACTTTGGTAGACAGGCATTCTAAAAAATTTTTGGTTGGGTATTTCAGAGGAGGTTTTATCCTGAAGGGGATGCGGTAGCCCTCTATTAACTTTAAAATAAATTGGTTTGCTCCCAACTGGGCCCATCTGTTCAAGGCAAGTTTCAGGCAACCCCCTCTGAAATCCCGTTGCATGTCAATTTTCTTTGGGCTTAGAGTTTGAGCCCTCTGTATTGGAACGACGTTGACGAAAGGGCCGTGTCTTACGAAATGATTGTTTAACCACTCTGCACGACAGGATTTTGACATATGACACATCAGCTGAATCGGTGGGGTGACGCGAATTGTCAAGAAATTCAGGATTTTTCGTCAATTTACAGCATTCAATTTTGTTATTAAAAATAAATCACAGCGGCTGTTTCATACGATAAGTTTGAGGTTTATATTTCCAAAAACCTCATAAGGTCGATAAAACGGCGTCAATCTATTGCAAAATGTGTGTAAAATACATATTACAACACCCTTCCAAAAGTTAGGTACTTTAAAAATGCTGGAAATAATGTACATACACAAGATAACCATTTGTTAATAAAATCGGAAATCTAAAATAAAAACAGTGACATTCCATCTGCATTCTTATTTTTGCCATTTTACATATAAATTAATAAAAAAAACACGATACAAATCTCGACAAAAAATACTAAAAAAAGTGTTGCAATATGACATTTCTTAGTGCTGACCGTAAAACTAAGTTTCATCATTACGATTAAAAAGTTGCATTCAACATAATCGATAATCGTAATAGAGTAAACTTTAAAAAAAAGTTTTGGGACCATTGAGAAATTTACCTATGGAGATGGCATAATATTCTACTATAGATATTATAGTTGTACAAATATCTATGATATCGATTATAAAAGAAAAACATTTTGTCACGTGCTTTTTTATTATATATATATATAAATCATTTATTTCGGACAACTAAAAGATCCATAAAATTGTTAGTAACGGTTTTCACTTAAAACACTATTGTTAGTAACTTAACTATAGACGTATTAATGAGAAGACGAAACCATCAACTCGTACAAAGAAGTAGGTACTAGGGTATAAGTCTTCTCACAAATTGCCTTACAAAGGTAGATGAAGAGTCGGCCGCCACGGCCTTCAGGATGCTATTGCGACTGCCCCTTATTCTGCTCAGGAGCGAGGCCGTTTTTTTGCGGATGATGGCGTGAAACCCATCAGTATGGTTTACCGCAAACATACCTGAGGCACTACAAAAACGAGGCAATCGCAACAGCATTCTAAAGACATTATTGTATTGGATGCGCAGGACATCCAGCGATCTTTTCGAGTAGTTGACCCAAAGATTACCGGTGTAAAAACTCTGACAAAAAGCTTTAAAAAGCGTTATCTTTACTTGATCAGTACACCGAGCAAATCTTCGTGCCAACATATTACCCCTGACCGCCAAAGCCCTACGCTCTCTTTCAATGTCAGCGTGGTCACTGAGGTCGCTGGCAAGAAAATGCCCAAGATATTTAAACTTATCTACCCTACGCATTGGCGTACCGTTTATGGCAAGTTCGAGCGTGCGATTTTGCTATAGGTAATTATTTTGTTATGCGCCCAGATTTGAGGTACATTTGCTGTCAAACGGTTTCGCGGTAAAAGATTTTGGCTGTTTTCTTGAATGACGATAAATGAAAATGGCGGCCAATTTTGTAGGTCATGCTAATTCTGTAGGTAGCCAGTCAGGCAGCCCAGCCGGCACAACCATACCGTACCGCACCTAGAAAGCCATGCCTCCGCAGTAGAGCCTTGTTTTAGACATACAGGGACTCCGTACACAAGTACACATCGGGGCTCTAAAATATTGACACTTAAAAGTATTGGTTGGATAAAAAAATTAGAAAGGTTTAAGGAGACCTTTGCGTAGCAGTAAGCGGTTCAGCCTATTAAAAATAGACCGGCCAAATGCGAGTCGGACTCACGCACCAAGGGTTCCGTACAAACTGACGACATAAACGGTCATATCTTTTCTCTACGTAGACTTGGAGGGTTGTTTTTTTCACAGCTTCAAGGGACCACAGATTTGATATTTGGGTTCTGTTATTTATTATGAGGTACGGAACCCTAAAAAGTATTTTTAAATAGTGTATCTCTCTTTTTTGGAATTTAAGGACTTCTTTAGGAATTTAAAGAAGGCCTTCTCATAAACTTCTCAGGAACTTCTTTAGGAATTTAAAGGAGGCCTCCTTTAAATTCCGCCATTTATATCGGTCTTGCGCCACTTGGATGGGAAATCATCAAATATCTCCTCCTGTTCAACTTTTAACAAAAAGTCGTTGTCGTCTCGCGGCGCCCGACCCCTGTAGCGTCTCCCGCGGTGGCTGGCTTGGTTTGAGGTTCTCTCCTTCAAACATCACCATCTTCTCCGGGACAGAGCGGTGCTCCGGTCAAAAGAGCAGACTGCCTGTGTGCTCCAAGTGTCCTCCGGGCGATAGTCACATTGGTGACACCTGGGTGTTTCTTCCCGCCCGATGATGTGCAGGAACGTCCCGAAACTTTCGTGCCCGGTGAGGATCTGCGTCAGGTGGTAGGTGAGGATGCCGTGGCGCCTCACTTCCCCCGCTCTGGGCGGAGCGGGGGGGAGTGTCAGACCCGCAACCCCGGTAGGGTCCTGCCGGGATTACGGGTTGTTCGAAAGAGATACCGCAGCCCCGAGTAAAAGAAGGAACATCGATCGGTGGACATTAGTCAGTAAAAGCCTGACACTCCCCCCTCGCTTCGCCTAGAGCGGGGGAAGTTATTTGATGATTTCACACACCAAAAAAAAACCCCGAAACACGACCCGGGTTTTTTTTCCATCTCAATTGTGGTCCCTCTAGGCCATTTTTACCCCAAGGTTTCCACTCCAAGAACAGTTTGGCCTACGAGCCATGTTTTAAGAAAGAATGAATACGCTTTCCAAATAACTAATCCAACCATACTACAAACAATTTTGTCGAACAAATATAATTTATCTTGGCTGATTTTTTTACTGTGCCTACCAAGATTATAATAAGGGCGTTCTATATTCAACCTTATTTATTTCTATTTGCAATTCACATTCAAATAGTAGGTACAAAACCAAATTATTAATAAAATAGCAAATAAACATTTTAATATAAATTCGAACAGCGATCGCATTCCTTATTTGAATTTTTATCTGAAAATAAAATTGGCGCGAATTTAGCCATAGATCAGATTCTACTGTTTGTTGTTGAGTCGGTTTTAGTGGCGTAAAAAATATTATTATCAATATTTATAGTATTTTACACGTATTACAAAATTATTCTTATTTTCATCTATCAATTTCTGATATTCCTTAATTTAATTAATCGAGTTGATTGAATTACAAGAAAATAATCGATTGAAATAATCGCATTTACACATCACAAAATAAAAAAAAAAAGAAATGGACGTCATTTTTGAAAGTGAATTTAGTAGTGGTTATGAATATTACGTGTTAATGGTCCTATTATTGCAAATTACGATAAGATCTGGGCATGTTCATGTTATTTATAATATTTGCAATGTTATTTGTCTCATTTGTTATAGAATCTATTCGCGTCCGTGTGATATAATGTGGAATGAAAAATGTAAACAAGCACGATTGGCGCGAAACTTCGACTTTAGATTTCAAAATGTATCATTACCACTGCTAATTTAAGTTCAATTACGAATGATTTCTGCACGTAATAAAAGGACACGTTAATCAGGCCCAACAATGTGGAGCTTATATGTCCCAAAACCATGTTTTTTTATGATTTTTAGCGTCGACCTACACTGCCATCAAAATGGCTATGATCGTAATTTACGCACATGGATTTTATAAAGGTTAATTAAGAAACTTGCTCAATAATTAAAGAACTACTAACAACGTTTACATATGAGATTTTTATTCTACTATCTTAATGAATGCACACCCATATTATTTTTAAACCAGAAAATAAAATATTTACAAAAATAATGAGGAGGTCGTATGACTGAAATGTTCGACCCCTTTCGGGGCCAGTACCGAGCCAGCGGAGGTTTGAATGTCGAGCCCCCGAAGGGGTCCGTACCGAACTATACGGTTAAACTTCTTATCTGACTTCTTATTAGGATTCTTATTAGAATTGTAACTTCTTTTATTTTGAAAGGAATGACCACCCCGCTCTGGACCACGCCTTTCCTTTAAATAAGCAGGAGTATTCAGCCAAATCTGAGACCCTCCGAGGGACTGTATTATAGGCTGCAAAGCCTCTCTGCTGAATAAGTATTCAGAGCTGGGTGGGACATTTCTTAATGTGTTCCTTAGGTTTTCGTTCCCTATCTCCTTTAACAACCGATCACGTCTAACCTCAATACACTCAGACCGTTTTCCACAAATAATCTGCATAGTGGTTTCCGAGTTCTTATGACATGAAGAACCGGGTCCAAAGGTAGAAGACATTTTCTCAACTAAATTAGATGGATTTAGGACCTGAGGATTGGCACTAGCCCAATCAACAATCGACTGTAAGCCTGATCTTAATAATTGTCTCTGCTCTAGAACTTTATTTGACAAACCAGCTAAAAGCAACTCTGTGGACGCTAAATAGTCTTTACTCTTATTAAAGTGACATAGCTCATCATTTATCTGAAGACCAGTAAATCCAGGGGTTGCTAAACAGCCCTGCAAGACCTGCTTGTATCTAATGCCTTTCCAAGCCTGCGAGTTAAATTGTTGCATTTTATTCAACTCTAGAAATCTATCATTATCACTAGCTGGGATAATCCGTTTATCATCAATTTCAGTATTTAAGGAATCCCACTTAAGGGACAGTGATTCGGGTTGAGTAGGTAAGGTAATGAAATTTTCAGAACTCTTTTGATTGTTGTCGGTACTATTAACTAACTGCTGAGTTTGTGAGTTTGTGCTACTGCAATATACGGGATATTGACTTAAATAGTTTGAAATGTATGACATCTGAGACATCAGGCTATCTATTCTCGGATCGGTCCGAACAGGTTTCATCTTACGCTTACGTGCCAAACCACGAGACCGCTTGTTGGGCAAGGGTGATGCCATCCCCTCCTCAAACTCCGAGGATGAAGAGGAGCTGCTATCAGATTGCCCAGAGCTCGATGGATGTTCTCCCTCCGAAGCAACATCCGCGGCTCTTTCATTCGTACTTACCGTATCCGCACACATAATAAACACTGCTGTGTTTCCAGCACGCACTTATAACAATATCTCTGCAACTTTGAGACACTTCTCATAAAGATAACACACTTTGTAAAACTTTTAGTGCACATCGAAAGAATCACAAGAATGCAATGACACTTGACAGCTATATTGGCGGCAAAGTATTCTCCGCCCTCTGTGCCAGAAATAAGAAGGTATTCTCGATAGGTTGACTAATTTGGGTGGATATTCTCGAACTTTACAGAATCATAAGGACTGCTTCTTCATATCATTGCTGTGTTTTCGAAGGCATATAATGCTGAATTTCTTGAAGCATACCTAGGCTTTTAAAGAAATAGTTTCCACATTAATAAGCTTGCCTATAAAAAAAGCAATAACATCAAAGGCAGACTTGTAACCGGTACATGTTAGTCATGTTTAAAGTTATAGAAGCGCTACAGCGCTTTATTACAAAGTGTCTTAAGCAACCTTTCACGCATTCTCCTGATATCACCTTGTTGCAAAGTGCACAAAGTAATGTAGCACAATGAGCGCGTTAGCAGAAATAATATTGCCTGTAGTCACAACAGCCACTTAATGTCTCATGTTCAAATGGTTGCTGAGCTGAGGACGCCATATTGAATGGTGTCGGATTAAAATTAAATGCCAAGGAATGTTTTGATGAAATTCTTCAGTTTTATATCGTAAGCCTGTTCCAATTCTGTTTAACTCACTGTTCTCTTTTATTTCTAGTTTTAATCGCGTCTTTGGTGGTAATGCTAGAGCCTCTTACATTTATGAACTCTCCACCTCTTTTTCATGTTTAGTTCTTCTTCTTGGTTGTTTTTAGAATGAGTGTTCTCTGAATATAGATCGATGTCACTCAAAGGCTTGCGCTTGGGTGTACAACATGCTAAAATCTTTCAAAAATTGATCTTCTTTTTTTTTCGTGTAGTTTGTGCTTGGTGTCAGAGTTTTTAAGCTGCCTCTGACTTGGCTTTAGCTGCCGCAAATGACGAATTGAAAATTTGGAGTGTCTGGGTGTCGTCTGGTAATAAGAATGCTTACCTTATAGTGCATTGTAATATGTTTGTAGCTAGGCAGTAAACTGTCCTACGACAAAGATTTGGTGTACATACATTTACACACTTTTTCTCTTCAGTATGTTGGTAATTGCATCTGTAGACATCATTTATGAATACAGCACGGCAAGTAAATGTGTCAACACTCAAAACTAGATGTGTAGAGTGTGATAGATAGCTTGTTAGCAATACCTGTTCACAGTGGTGTCAGATTTATTAGGATGAAGCGCTAATTGGATGCTGGAATGTCTTTGACGGTATTTATAATGAGGCAAAAATGTGATACGGCTGTGGTCTATTTTTTATTGATGTAGGGTGAATTTCAGCTAGAAGGGATGATCTTTTTAAAAGTGTTCTAAATTAAAGTTGTTTTCTGTGTAGTCAAATAATGTGTGTATTTATTTCAGAAAAATAAAAAATTACGTAGTGTTATATTACTAAACTAGTGTTTTGTTTCTCAATTAGTCTTAAATACTAGACGGTAGTGGAAACGTGCATAACCAAATACATTTTTCATATGATACTCTGACAGTGTATTGTAAAGTAAACGAATCTTATCTACAAAAAATATTTATTTCGAAGGTAGGTATTACTTTCAATAGCAAAATGTCGTAATTATATTTGACTTTTATTTAAGCTGTGATGTGTTGAACCTGACCACAAGGTTATCGATGAGCCAATTTTATTTCTTTTTTTTTATTCTTTGACATCATCTTTTGATGTAACTGGTGACGGATGTGACCGCGAGGTCAAGCTTAACGGTACTTTAGCTGGCTACTATGAGATTGTTGCCTTGTAATTTCATTGGGTTTTTGTTAAGCGTTATTACCGGTTTAGAGATCTCTATAATTTTCTCTCAAAAATGCCTAATTATTTTTAATCCCTCTTTTATCCTCAATATGAGAAGAAATTATAAATCTTTCTGTATTTTTATGACTTGCTTCAGTTTTCGCATAGGTACTTATTTGTTTGATTTTATAACAGGTCCCTCTCAAATATGCCACAGGGTAGGAATTATTTACGAATGCTGTTTGTTCTATTTCAGTTTTTGTTTTTCTATCAGCGTTAGGAGCTAAGTTTAGAAGATACAGAGATTCTTGATTTTTACTTCATTTAAGATTAATCCAATCCATGTTCTAAATGCGGAAGTAACTGTCTGTCAGCTTTTGATTTTTGTGCACACGGTTGGATCATGATAATTTTTATTCAGGTATCAAGTTCCCGAAGAATAATTGCCGATCTCCAAGTTTGTGAAACCGCGGGCAAAAGCATTTTATCGCTTCAAATAACTGCACTCGGTGTTTGAGTCTACATTTATTCCAATTCAGTGCTTTAGCAATAATCTGATTCCATCTAAATATATTGAATCGGTCAGTCGTACGCCGCAGGTCATACGTTTATGCAGTGCTATTCAGTATAGTCAATTGCCCATATTTTATTATAAGCTATCAATTAATATATGGTTTATTCTATTGCAATTCAGTTGATACCCATTCATTTAACATGATTGGATGTTTAATTGGTTAAGCTGTGCACTGTTTCAATGAAACTGCAAGATTTATAGGAAACTGGTTTTTCTCTTCCGAAATCATTTTGTGAGGAGTCTGAATTTGCTGAATTTGGATTAAAATACAATAGCTTGTAGATACTTATTTTATGCCATAAAATTGTTTTCCTCATGTTAGTGGTTACAGAAAAGAGTGTTTATAAGTAGAGTGAGATACAATCAAAATGAATGAAAAATAATGAAAGAAAATAGTTTTAATTTAAGATGATTAGATGTCTCAGCAGAATAAATAAGAAAGACGAAGAACAAAGGTCTAGATCTAAATAATTAACTATCCTGATAGACAAGAGTGTGATTTGCATGCAGATGTAGACTCCTACGAATTGACTTGTAGTGTGAGTCGGTGTAAAGGCTAATTCGATATGCCCCGCCACCAGTTCATTTAATGAATGGCTGGCCTACTTCCGAGCATACAGGATCGGGTGCATGCTGTCACTTTTATTTCCAATGTCAATTCACACGGCTGGCTATCGGTTGCGAGCAGGTGATAATTCGTTTATGTGTGATTTATAGAATTGACGGGATTTTTAAAGGAAACTGGTCCGAGGTAAAATCGTCGCTTCGTGGTTCGTGTGAGATATCTGTTTGATATTTATTATGATACTGTAGATCCATTAGTGAATTCCTATGTCTGTCATTAAATCGTTCATATTATTATCGTTTAAAACCGCGCCGAAAGTTTCTGGTCCCACGTTGGGCGACAGTAAATTTATTCCGATTGGTTTTTTTTTATTAAACATATCAGACATTAAAAACGACAAATAACGAAATTAAGTATTTTTTGTCTAAAGACAGTTTGCACGTGGTGGTACCGGTGAATGGAGCACGTGGGTAGGAGCGGGCGCGGCCGCTCGATACAGCGGAGGCTGCGCGCTGAGCTCCCGCCCGGAACAACCTCTCCGCCACCCAATCTTCGATGACCTCCCCCGCTCCCTTCACACAGTTCACTGACCAACAATTGAGAAAACCTCCACCAAAATCCAGAGCTCTTACACGATTGGACGCCTAAACGCCAGCCATTCGCACAAGACCTATGATACTCTTAGAAAATTATTGCGATCTCTGAACAGATGCGGGTCTCAATTAGCTGGGCATGCAGATATTAAAGATTCCGCTCTCCCGGTACGAGCGTACGAGCCTCGTATCTAATGACACTGTTTTGATTTACGATAAGCTTTCCGTGTACGTTATTGTATTTATAATGTCATGCATATATTCACGAATTGATGATCTCAGACTGATAACATTAAGTTTAATTTTGCACTATAATTAAAATGTGGTTTCATAATTTATGGTATCATTCGATTTCGATGTTATTAATTGGTTAGAGGACGTTCCAAGAATAGGCGCGGTGGATGCTCATGTTTGTGGTTATGATTAATAAATTCATTGAAAGACATTTAATTTGGATAATAAAATAACGATTCGACGAAACTATAAGGATGTTATTCTATAATCCTTCCATTATTTATAAATACTGCAACTTCGAAGATAAACTACGGAGAGAACGTCTTCATTCGTTAAACAGGGGTGGAATGGAATTTAACTGGGGTCTGCGAATGTGTTGTAAGAGCAAATAACGTTACGTAAATTGAGCCATTCTGTTGTTCATAGGGGAAGAATTAACTCGTCATCGCTCTGCATTCACAATGTTCAAAACTTTATTTACAAGGCTCAAGAGAACAATGATCACAATTTGAGCACAATCACAAATTCGTTTCTCATTCGTAAAAACTTCATAGTCAACTAGATTCAGATTTACGACTGCCTAACATTTTGCAAGCCAAAATGATTGTAACTCCATTCAATCCTAGCGAATTCTCAACGAGCTATCAAACGCCACATCCTCAAATCTCATCCGGCTACAAATGTCCGCTAACAGAATAGTTACGTCTCAGCATCCTTGCTTATTTTTAGGTCGCCACACATGGGAAGTGGTCGGAGAGGGGAAACCTCGTTATTCTGTTAGTCCATAACTGCTACGCACTAAGGCAGCTTTTAGACCGTAGTTTTGTTCTTCGGTAAGAGTTGAATCCTTACTAATATTATAAAAGCGAAAGTGAGTTTGTTTGTTTGTTTGTTTGTTTGTTACCTCTTCACGCTTTAATGGCTAAACCGATTTTGATGAATTTTGGTACAGAGATAGTTGGGAACCAGGAGACGGACATAGGCTAATATTTTTTTGAAAAAAGTGGGATGTGAGGGAGAAAGAGGGAAGAAACGGGAAAACTTAGCGTTGCTATTACAAATCAATAAGGCGCTACCGAATTTAACGCGAGCGAAGCCGCGGGCAAAAGCTAGTAAATTATAAAGGGACCCTCTACGGATGTACGAGAGGTCTCCTCGCATTTACTTCGACGACTTTTTTTCTTGAGTTTTTTAGTGTGACCCCATTTTGTTAATGCTTTATTGGTTTTGTAGTGTTCTTGTTTTATTTTGGAGATTTTTATGTGTTAGTGAGCTAAAAGGGTTAGCTTTTTTCTTAACACAATAATAAGGGTTTCTGAGCAATCAATGATAAATGAAGAACGTTTGATCAGAAAATTCAATTTGGTCGGTTTTATTATGGAGCAGAGGTTCAGAACATTCCACAAACAAAGACTTAAAATGAGATTAAAACGCATAAATCTCCAAACGCTACTGCTTTCAATATTTATGTGTTGTTTGAATATTATTTTGTAGAATTCAATATTGTAAGCGGATTTGATTAAATTATAAACGAAATCGCAAACACATTTAAATCCATTTCCGATCGTATTACACTAAACCGGAAAGCGATTCAATACAAAATCGAGTTTGCACAGCCGGACCCAAAATCTTTTATCTAATCTAGACAAATATTGGCTTTGACTTGGCACATCGCGAAATTGGGACCAACCTTTGTGAGAAGACACGTGCATAAAATAGAAGCCTCTAATCCTATGAAGAGAAGTGCCAGATTCCCATACAGGATAAATATTACTTAGGGTTGCAATATGCCTTATTGTTAGGGGATAAGGTCCATATCTTAGTATTGTAAAATCGATTAAGTTCCAAGGCGTGAAGAGATGCGGATTGTAGATAGATAAAAGTTGGTGTCCGAGATAAGACGGGTCGTTGAACCCGTAGGCGCTACGGGAATTCTTCGGTTCTTCTCTTTTCTTATGTTGATTTCGTTTGGATTGAATACTGCTTTTATTGTGTAAAGGAATCTGTTTTCATATCTTTTTTATGTCTTTGTTTTACTTGCCGTTATTAGTTCTGATTAGTGTTTCAAAAATAAAATAAGTAAATGATATCTAGACGAAAACGGTAAGCACCATAACGACTTGTACAAGCTACAGCTTAATCTTGAAATATTTGGGTCACTATTTAATAGTAAGCTAAAACGACGTTACTTTAATTTTATGCATTTAGTACTTAATAGACTTATTTACAAATATGCAAATAGACAGTCAATGTCATAGGCTTATTAGGTTTAAGGAAAATGCTAATGAAATGTGTTAAAAAACAAACGAAATATATTTAGGTGTGAATTTAACTGTTCAAATACAAGAACAAGCTACCGATTCCATAAAATCAACAAACAAATAATAGGCAGACGGTATGTCTTATGGTAATTGTTCCTATAGTAAACCAGTTTTGTGCTACTTCAGGAATGTGCCCATACTGGAAGACATGTGAAGACGACTTGTTTGATGACGCGTGGTGATTCTTATTATTCAACTGTTGCTTATATAATTAACACGAATCTTCTTCTTGATAAAATAAATTTCTTTTTTTAAGCAGTGGTGGCCCAGATGTAACGGTCACGTCTTATGAGTTAAGGGTTCGAACCAGGGCTAGTGGACTTTATACAATTATTTCATCAACATCATCATCATCATTTACCTAATCTTTTTCCAACTATGTTTGGGTCGGCTTCTGGTCAAACCGGATGTAGCTGAATACCAGTTTTTTAGATGATGCGACTGCCTATCTGGCCTCCACTAGCTAGTTAATACTGGGAAGTACAAAGGTAAGGCTGGTTGCCAGACTTTCGGGTAACTGACTACCTTTACCGCCTGTTAAAGGTTTTCTAATGACAGCCGGGACCAGTCAGAACGAATATATGCATCTCTCGTTTACGTAATTAACGCGAGCGTGAGATTAAATTGAATTTGACGGATTTCCATTATGTTCTATTTTGAGGACGGGTTGCTTGTAAGGTTAAAGTGATACGGTTTTTCAATGGGGAGCAGTAGATGCTTATGTAACGGATCTAAGAATACAATGTTTTGGGCGTAAAAAAATATGTTAATGCTTTTTTGCGTATTCTTCTTGAAAGTTGCCATTGTATGGTTTTAATGTTCCGTACCTTAAAATACAAACAAAAAAACGAACCATTATTGGATCACTTTGTTGTCTGTCTGTTTAATAATGTGATTTGATTTAGTTTGAAATAATAGCAGTCTATTTTTTTCTTTTATGAATTCAGATATTGTAGTTGACAAACACTACTTTAGCCGTATAGAATACGTTGGTTGGTCTTAATTAGAGGGATACCTTCGATTTTCAAAATTGAATGCAGAATTGAATATTTTTTTTAGGGATGGTTTATCATAAAATATCTTGGTGGAGCGGGAGGGAGTGTCAAACTTTTACCAACTAAAACCCATTCATGTTCTTTCTTTTGCCTGTGTTCTGGGGCCGCACTATCTCTTTTGAACAACCCCGGACGCTAAATATGAACTTGACACAACCCCAACGTGATATTGTATAATCAGAAACAAGTTCAAAGACATAAAACGAATTCTCACTAACACTGAAAGTCTAGTCGCATTTGTCATTAAAGGAGTTATGTTCGGTTTACGTTTCTCGATAAAACATACACACGTATATTTTATTACTTAACCGAAACAATAAAGTTAGCTGTAAACATAATTTATTATGCATATAGGCCAGCCTCGAAGCATTTAACATCTCAGAGAATCTCCTTTAAATATTTAAAGGGGGTTCAAGGCGTTTCTCCTTTCATTTACAAATTAGGTGGAGGTTGAATAGCACGCACTGAGTACTGAGTTTAAAAGATCTAGTATTTGTGTACGTGTAAGTACTTATTTTATCGACACAGATCTGTGTTTTGTCATAAATATTACTTCTAATTTTGCATCTATGTCTGTTTTAATAAATGGCTAAATAATAGCCGCACGGGTAGATCTATAAGGTAAAGCAATGCTTGCCGAGGTTTGTCTGTGGATGGGTTTCAATCCATTACCTTGCACCGAGTTTCTTTTGTGCCTGGGAAAAAGCACGTTAAGCCTTTGGTTTTGAGTGTCATTATGTAGACAAGATTTTGATGACAAAACATATATTTTTTTGGTTGCGATTAGAAGTACGGAATACATATTCTAGTTAAGTTTTTTTGCTAAACTTTAGGATGAACCCTTGTATTGTATTGTATAACGGGCTGATGTCCGCAACTCCACGTCTGAGGCGCGGGGGTGAACCCTTAAGTTACCCTATCGGTGTCGTAATGGGGGACTTACCTATAGCATCTGCCTGTATTACAGATACAGGCAGATGCTATAGGTAAGTCCGCCTAAACACTAAAGGAATCAGATTGCAAAATGATTTTTGATGCGGAAATTCAAACGACACATTATGGATCGATCTCTGGTAATACGTCTACTAACACAAGCCAGGAAATACTAGGATATAAATAAATTGTTGAACTATTGACGCACTTTGCAATGCGTATAGAGGTTTTAACAATCAACCAGAAGCTTGCCTTTACCTTAGCGGAAATGTTATAGAAAATTGAGTTCATAACTTCCCTATGCTGTAGTTATTAAGTTAAAAGTGTCTTGTTGTAAAAGTTAGCAGCAAACTCCAGGTTATGATAAAATTTGTAGTTTCTTCTGCATGCAATTTTGTCGCACCGTACAAGCTTTTCCGAGACAAAACTTTTTTGATAAATTCTTCTTTTTATGGAAGCTAACTTACAATATTTTAGCAGGAATAATTAAAAACCTTAGTTAATTATGTTTAAGATTTAGTTTTGTATAAATACAATATTTACGTCTTGAAATGAATGACGAATCGTTTGGGTTTTCATTCATCAATTTACCCGCAGGAACGTTATAGACAAATACATTGTCGAACGTGGAATTAAGGCTAAATGCGTCACCGATGATGCACGTTGTTTGTTCCTTCCTTCAATATTCAATTACGATCACAAATGCAGGAAAATATGAGATCATTTCCATACCTAACCACATACATTTTACGGAAACTTTAGTAAGTAAAAGGAGGAAGGAGGATAAAGTTATAGTCTTACAACGAATAAAGATTACAAGGTAGGACTTATTTTAACTTGAAAAAACTTTGGAATAAGACAAGAAAGGTGTTGCCGGAAACGATACAGACAGCCGAACGGTGCATCAATCTTGTTATAGAATTGTTTTTGGATTTCAACACTATAAATATCGATATCAAGATTTCCATTAACGGTATTAAATTACAGTGATTTTGATACAAATCACGATAGCAGTAGCCTCACTACGATAATGTCATCGATGTATTTAGACTTGATAGCCATGAGTAGATGAAATCACTGGTCAACAAATTGATTGTACGAGATACGATCATTTTATTGGTATTCATTTCACGGGCATTATGCCCCTATTATGAACGCTTATTAATAAGCATCGTGATACGTGCTCTACGATTTCCATTGTAACAAAAGTTGTAGTTGATCGAATACTAGACGTATAGTCTTCGGAATACGTATTGATTGCTTATTTCAACCAGATGATACTCTACCAGGAAAATATATTCCCCAAAGAAAAACGTGCATTAACGACGAACGAAAGCAGTCGAAGCATAAATATTACGGAGCGATACCGAGTAAATGCGTTTCCATTCGACTCGGTACCCTCGCAGGAATATGCTTCCCCTTTCCTCGCTAGTAGACCGATAATAATCTGTTACAGAATAAGGTAATGATAGCTGGCAGGGACCCAGAATTTTACTAGCTTCCTAATTAGCCTATCGTCGCCCTTGGCACAAGAACCAACTTGCGAAATAGTCCAAAATTACAAAAACGTTTGGTTAACGGCCGCAACCGAATCAAAGTTTGTTCTGTCAAGTATTTCTCAGTTTTTAATCAGTTTCCGGATAGCGGTTGGGTTAGGTTAGATATGATGTTCAATAATGTTAAGTGGGCCACGTGTGCCACTTTTGAGATGCTTGATGAGGATATCTTTATGAAAATTACAAACACTGCCGAGTTTTGTCTCCATTCAAACTTGTTTTTATGTTTGCAAGAAATAATAACACCAGTAAGGCTTCAGAAATCTTTAGACAGCCGGCTGTGAGTCAGCGAAAACTCGAAACAATAGCGACCCATCGTACCGCAAGGCAAAACCTCGTCACCTATAAACAAGCCATGCATTTCGTTTCCAACAAACCCTCCATCACCGGCTGCGGCACAATATGGCACACGACCGCGTAAAAAACCACCCTGTACGGTCCCTGAGTCCCTGCAGATACTCACCCAAATGTCAACCCTTACTTTCTGAACATAAAGTCGGAAAGTAAAGCATCGGCTACGGCACACGTTGCATTGAAGGTTGAACTTTGACTCCAAATGGCGACACGTTCTTTTTTTTGGTGGGTATGACGTTTACTTTTTATACAAAAAAAGAACGTAGCTGCCATGAGTTACGGTTTATTCCAGAATGTGCCGTGAATTCTTTGTTAAAATACTTCGCCAGGAGTCGGCGAAATGCTCACGTGCGTATTCCTTTTGTTGGAGCCTCCGATGGAGACTTGTACAAACCTCGACGGCGTTACTTGACATTTCATATGAATAATAGCATATTTTTATACGTGTAATGCGTCGTAACCTTTTAGAGAAAGGATTTCCTTAAAGCCATTTTGGGAGCAGTTGTATGGGTCGTGCCAACTATTGTGTAACATGCGTTTTAAGAATCCTTTCTTTAGCCCTGCCCTATTGGTTGTCAAGTCGTTATTAATACTTGTTTGGTAGGAATAGTAGTACATTCTTATGAAATTTTTAGTAATTTTGATTCTGACCATTGTATATAATATTACAGTTCTTTTCCGTACTAGAATGATATGGGTTCTTTTAATTGCTTTATTGCTCTTATTAGTGTCCAACTATTGCGGTTACCTGCATTAGTTTCTCTCACGATTATCCTAGATTTTTAGAATGTCAAGCTTTTTGTGGTATTTTCTAACCTATTGTTGTTCTGACTCGCTCCGATAATTTCGTTTTATCGACTTTCTTTATTATTTCTTCGTTTACTTCGAACCAGATTCTTGTCTGTGTACCAGCTAAGATTTAAGTTTCTGCCCACTGAGCGACTTCTACATAGTTAAGTTCAACTTAACACAACATTTCCATTACTTGACGTCGTTGATCGCTATCTTGAGTTATCGTAAAATCTTAACATACATACCCACATAAATAATGTAAGCTCCCATAACTTTGTTAGAACTAGTTAGAATCACAATGGTCCTTCGATGTTATTGTTTCATTACAATGCGTCAATGGGTTTGGTATTGGTATATACTTGTTTGAGTAGCTATATTAAGTATTGTTTTATATATAATTATGTATTAAAACACCCATTGTAGTTATTGAATTTGTTGAGTCTGAGTTCAACAAAACAAAATGGTAAGGGAAACTTTTAGTTACTTACTAGTTAGTTAAGCCGACTATTATGGATTATTGTTTCTTTGTTTTGAAATTAAATATGTTGAAGATGTTATTCATTCCTATTGCTTAGTTAATTTAACAGTATTTATTTTTTAGGTCTTAATATAGAAATAATCAGTCACTATCCGAATTAAAAGTTCAACGTTCGCGAAATTATCTTTAACAAATAGGTCAGACTCGTTGCAAATAAAATTATCAAAAATAAATAAATGACGACATAATTGTTTGGGTCACAATGTGATTGGCCAGATTTCGGCAAATTGTCTAGATAAAGTACTGACTTGTGATTCGCTCAACCGTTTTGATAAGATTAATGTTCAAATCAATGTTAAACCCCTCCTTTTGTTTTGTTTGCGGAATGTGCTGCGCATATTCGTGTAAATTCTAGTGATATCACCCTTCGTTTATTCATTTTTTGTAAATATTTTTATATTTTTACATATTAATAAAAATACAAAAAAAAAAATATAGCCACCGGTATAACAGGATCCAAGCTACCGTCGGTCAGGGCTCCAGAGAAAAGAACCTCCTGACAATACGAGCCGTGTCTAAGAGTACCGCACCCTTGACCCAGCTGCCCAACGAGAGCCTCCTTAGGTATTGGTCGAGGCTCTTGGCAATTAAGCCATTGACTGTAACGACTATCGGCACAATGATCGCTGAGTTCACATCCCACATGTCGACAACCTCGCGAGCTAAATCAATTTACTTGATCTGCTTATCTTTCTCGGCTTTCACGAGGTGTTCGTCATGCGGGACCGTTAGGTCAACAATCATTGCGCGCCGCTCTGATCGATCCACCACCACTATATCAGGTTTATTGGCTACAATATTCCTGGCAGTGAAACCCCCATATTTTCTATGGTGATGGATTCTCGTAGTTAACTGAAAAAGAATTGACACTTCTCTCTATTAATTTTATATTACCCCTGTTAACTTTGTTAACATTTACAGTTTATATAAAGTCTTAAATCATATTAAATTATTTAGTATTGTATTGAGGATATCCCCTCATATGCTGAACCTGTTTCTTGACTACTTCTTTTTGTTGTCTTTTGTTTTCAATTTAGTCTGTCAGTTTTAACCTATTCCAAAAACCCCTAAAAATTCCTTTACTTGTATATTTTTTCAAATTCCTCTTTTTTATCTATCTGAATCAGCAACCTTTGCTTACGTTGTTCACCTTAACAGTTAGAAGTCTTTATTGATGAATAATTATTTAGCAGTGTATTGAGTGCGGGAACCAGTACAGAGGCAGGGTCTTGTAATTGATTACCGCCGCCGTCGTCTGTCCGTGTGTCACGCGATCTCGCGGCCGCCTCATAAACATGCTGTGGCTAGCTTTAGGGTTGCTTTCGATGAATTTACATATTACCCTCTAAATCAACATTTGTTTACCTTTTGTTTGCCGATAATTTGGTTAGAAAGGAGGTGATTCTACGATTAGGAGTAATAGAGAAGTATGGAAGAAGAAAACATGCCGCGCCAACCCCAAATAAGTTGGGAAGAACAGCAGAATGATATTTGCTTGGTAGGTGAAACCTTTAAAAATAAGTTATTATTATAAATAATAACTAACTTGAAAAGGTTGCGCAGATTATGCAAAATGAAGTTGACTGAAAATATAATTATACAGTTGGTTGCACATCTCAGACTTGACTGCACATAATTCATAATTTTAATTTGATCTGTCTCGGCTTTACTGCTTAGCTACTAAGTACTAACCTTGTGTAAATGAACGTTAAAACGTTAATTTCATTTGTCATGTCATATTACTCGGATGAAACGCATAATTGGAAACGTAAAACAACTAATTGAATCCACAGCAATATAATGTTGGCTAATTTAATATGCTCGCGGGAGACCCAGGAGAGCGTTCTCGTTAATTGGCGAGAAGAAGCGCAATATTAAAAAAATAAAGCAATATGCATACTTAAATCAAATGACACTTCACTCAACTAAAAACCGGCAAAGAGCGAGTCAGATTTGCGCACCGAGGATTCCGTACAAACTTGCGATATAAACAGCCATATCTTGACTGCTTACACTTAGAGGATTGATTTTTTTCATATCACAAATGGTTTTAATTTCAACTCGATACATTCGCTAGATTAAGGTTCTTAACAACAAAATGATCCAATAAGGGTTCCGATTTTCCTTTTGAGGTGCGAAACCCTAAAAAGTGGAAGGAATTGGGCTTTTGTCTAGGAATGGAATAGATCAGCCTAACAAAAAAATAGGTACGTTATAGTACCGATCTCGTTTTCAAACGTACGTCCGTTACATAAACACTAGGCAACACCTAAATATCTTCCTGCCCTTGTCACATCTTACTTGGGAATGGTCTAAAACTCTAAATGAATGCGTAACTAAATTGAATTTTCAACCTACGGCTGTACATCGAGAATTGAAACTCCAACAGTACAATATTGCTGCATAGCTGCACTTTGCCTTTAAGTCGAGTTTCACTGAATTCAGTTTATACGTGCCGTCAAAGAGTAACTTTTGTAGCAGACTGAATATAATTTATGAACTCCGAAGTGAAATGTAAATGCTTCCATTCTGATTTCAGAGTCAAAGATGTTTTGTAAACTGCTTTGTTGTGTGTCGTTAAAGTTAATTGAGGAACGTTATTAACTTTACTTATACCGTAGTTCTCCAGTAGTTCTTCGAATTACTGCTCTAGGATATATAAAGATTAGATCGAGTATAGATAGATCTTTATATACGCTGCTATAGCAGTGCTGAGCACGAGGACCTGGAATCGATACCCGGGTCGGGCAAAAAGTGTTATTAGGTTTTTCTAAAAGAAATTTATTAGAAACATCGCGGAGTTTGGAAGTTGGCGGTATGATAACCTCGTGCCTCGGAAAGCACGGTAAAGCCGTTGGTCCTACGCCTGTTCTGTCTCCGGTCGTGTCGGCTTTTTGTCCTATTGGACCATAAGAGTGAAGGAACAAAGAGTGCACCTGTAACTACGTACACATTTATGTACTGTAATATCTTCTGCTGGGATTGGCCGTCGTGATCAATAAAACGGTCAGGATGACTATAGTACTAGGTTAATAAGAAGTCCCCTTGGACTTGGTAAGGCTGCCAAAAATAAAAATCTTGGTATTCCTTGTTTTCTTTGGAAGAGTGTGAATAAAGAAGATAATCTGCACAGATTCCAAATAAATTGATATATTACCTAAAGGCAGGAAAAAGATGATATTCATAAGTGTTTTCTACATATTTAAATCATCATCATCAGGCTATATTAGTCCACTGCTGGACATAGCCCTCCCCTAATGAGCGCCATAGCGCCCTGTCTTCATATTTAAATGGCACTTTAATTTTCTTATTTAGTATGTCTGTAAAATATAGAGTACTAGCTGGCGCCCGCGGCTTCGCCCGCGTGATATCGAAAAAAAAATAGTCTATGTGTTATTCCAGAATATAATCTACCTTCGCCAAATTTCATCAAGATCCGTTCAGCTGTTTTGACATGAAAGAGGATTAAACATTCATCCATACTCACAAACTTTTGCATTTATAATATTAGTAGAATATAATAATTTAAATAAAACCGCCAAAAGTTGCCTTTCAGCTTACCATAAAACCTGGCCAGTAGCCAGTAGTTTTAGTGAAACAATCCATATTCATGAACTTCGTACTACACATTAAATTAATTATTGTTGTCGTTGGAAATAATTAAAAATTCGTGGAATTTTGCGGCTCAAACAGGATAGCGTCAAGTTTAAAACTGAATAATAGTCTACCGATGCTATCTAAGTTATTCCAAGCCGAGCACGAGCTAATCCTTGTTTAAACTAGTGGAACAGTCTGTTCTCAAACTGATTTCACGGATTGTCGCCTCCGTTCCGCCCTGTTGACATTCATTGTCCAAACAATTGTTGGAAAAGCTGTAAAAAGATCAGTAACGGTTACATCCGATAACCGCAAGAATGAAACTGAAAAGTGAAACGATGCTACTCAAAATTAATTACAGCCATTAAGTTGGCCAACGTGTAAAAATGTACAAGGGAACCATTCAAACTTCAGGTTATCAATAAAATGACAGTAAATAATGTTTATAGTTTTATATAAGCTTTTATTTAACTTAACTTGTTAATTAGTTATTATGTAGAACACAACATGTTTTTTGACGTGATAACGTCTTTAAAATCGTTTTAGTCGGGTGACATGTTCAGAAACTTGTGTCACACCAAAACCTCACAAGCGACATTTCATAAAGATGGTAGCGCCATCTGTTACTTGGCTCGAAAAAAAACTTTAAATTAGTACTTAATTTCATTTTAGATGTCACTACTGGTGATAACTTATATCACCAATAAGACGTTATCACGTAAACATCTCGATCGTAAACCTACTTTACAAACAACCAATTTTTTGTTATTTAAAGTATTTTATTTAATATTTTTATCACCCCTTTTGAAAATATGTTTTTTTTTAACCTCTGCATAGGGCTTGAATTTTTCCGTAAAATAGTACGTTTTCTCAAATAAATAAATGTTCTGGTCGAGTCTTGCAGCTAAAATTCAAACCAGTTCTCACGAGAGAACTCCTCAACGATTTAAAGCAGGGACCCGAAACTTATACACGTATAAATGCTCAATGTTGGTAGCTAGACCTAATTTTCTCCTTTTCATTATAATAAAATATATTATTAATAATTATTGCCATTGAGAATTGTGAAGCATAACCTCCTTTTCAATCCAAACAATAAACACCAAACATTAACAAAAAGAAAGTTCAAATCAGAAAACTCCATTGTAAACCAACAATCGCTGAGTTATTACGAAAAATGGTCATCCATTTTCTCCATTGCTTTATTTCATGGAAAGGAACAACCGGCGTGAATTGAAAGCCTTCAATGAATGGCGAACACAACAATGAGTCGTTCGTACAACACATTGTATTATGCGTGTATCGCTGAATTATTCTGAGAAGGAGAACCGCAATTGCCACGAATGCCGGTAATCGATATAGCATCGATGACCGACGCTGCAGTCTCATTAAACATTTACAGATAGTACACCACAACCTTGTTTTGTGTGAACTTGTGTCTCGTCGTACCATTGCCCTTGAGTATTGATCAGTAGCTTTCATTAAATATCAACCGCTATGGTTTCGCTTGCTAAGAATGTATTAGTGTATCATCTAGATACAGAAATTTTATGAAACTGCGATCTGATGAAAACCTTGACATGAGTCTTTTCATTTGTTTTTTTTTTTGCGTTAAACAGTGCAAATAGATGCATTATGGTCTTTTATTACAGGAATCAATAATAAATCTTCTCCCTGCTTTAGTGTGTAGTCTGATTGGAGAAGTCTTGTAAGCGCAGGGAAGATATATACAGACTGCTGATTAAAAAAAAATCTGCTGAAAATTTTAACTCTACGCTTGGATCAAAACTTCTTGTATATTCCCTTACAGGTTGTACTTACAGATCGTCTACCATCTGACCTTCATAAGTTCAAACTCAGACACAATAAATATAGCTCACAATATCTTGGAATATTGGTACTTATTTCCTTATAACCAGCTTTTGTCTCACCTGCGATGTTTCGAGATACAGCCAGAGTTATTATTATAGGATCTACCTTACGTGGGCGGAGACTTACGACAGACTACTACTTACAACACCACTTAATATATACGAGTGTATAGAATTATATAAGACATTTGTCCGCAGGCCAAGAATCGTAACGGAATAGGGGCACTGTTAATATATATATATCTATAGTTTCAATTTCATTATGTGAGGCAGGATTGGTACGGTTTTATGTGATCATTTCACGGCTTTTATGTACGTTGGGAAGCCAAGTCGATTCTGTGTCAGTTTTCTATTTTAGATCACGTCTTTAAAGTTTTCTTCTTATTTTATAGAATTGGAAGTGTCATTGAGTTTTGTTTTATTAGGAATTTCTCCGTAATAGCCTGGATTTTTGGATTTGTGCCCGGTAAATGGCAATGGGTCGCCCCCTATTATGTAGAACTTAAACCTAACTGGAAAAATGTGGAAACACCGCACTCTTCGGGGGAAACTAGCATTTTTAAAGTTTTCTTCCGATAATTATATCAGAAGTTGAATGAAATCTTGTTGCATGTTGCTTTACAATATTATGGCAACAAAAACGAAGATTTATTTGACACTATGAAGTGTAAAGTAATAGAAAAACTTTGTGTGCGTGACTAAGTTTAATTCGTTCAAAAATAACCACTCCACGACCTAATTCAGAATGAAGCATATATCAAAAAAATAATTAACAACAGTGTTTTGGATTATTATGTTTAAAGCTGTATAATTTTTCATTTTTAAGGCTTGTATGTTTATGTTTTTTTAGCAACTGAATAACATCGGGGTCGTTCTTTAATCACGTGTGGTTAAAATAGGTGGCTTCTTAATGAATAAAAAAAACAAGTGATGCTCGGAGGGTGGAGGAGGGGTAGCTTATAACTTCCCGTCGTATCACTAAAGAGGAGCAGGAGTAGAAAAGTAGTTTAAAAACAAAAAAACTTTCTTCCACTTAACAGATGGGCAGTTATGCGAGGTAGATCTAAGCTCTAGCTATGCGATGTGTCGACAGTAGAGATACACCACTCTCGACCATTTATAGCACGCATTCAAAGCACTTAGATAACTCTCCAAATAAATATATAACTAGTTAAACCCGCATTTTCCTATCGGGGTTGCGGGTTGTTCGAAAGAGATACCGCGGCCCCGTAACATAAAGGGCACATGGGTGGGTTTTAGTCTTTAAAATTCTGACACTCTCTCCCCCCCACTACGCCCAGAACGGGGGAAGGTATTTGATAATGCCCCAAACGCAAAAAAATAGTTTTAAAAAAGTAGCGGCCTTACTGCTGATTTAAGCCACTCACCAATAGGTCCAGAGACAACGCATGTTCAATATCCGCAGCTCTAATCAATGTTGTAAGTAACAATCTGTGCAGGCATTCCGTCTGATCGGACGAGGTCGTCGGCCTAAGGTCGTAGATACATTGTTTTCTGTTCGCGTACTGAGACTATCTCTGACCTAATGGTTCGTAACTAAATGAAATGCTTTGTTACTAATATAATGGAGCTTTGAACGAAATAATAATGATGATTTATTTGTTGTTTCAGGTATGGATCGATATTCTTGACTGATTACTTCGTGTGTAGCGTAAGTTTTTGGACTGAGTAAAATCGGCCAGAAGCGAGTCGGAATCACGCTCTGAGTCTGCCCTACAAACTTGGGACATAAACGGCCATATATTTTGACTGCGTAGTCTTAGAGGGTAGGTTTTTCACGGGTCCAAGGGAATACAGATTTAAGTATATGGTTTTAATTTAGATATCTCTACGCGTTCCCGAGATAAGGGTTGTGACAGACAGACAACAAAGTGAGCCTTCGATTAGGTACTTGACTATGCTATTTCTTGTAGTAGCTATAGTTGGTAATGTTGGTATACATGCATATTTATCATCGCAGAAAGATGAACCATACCTTAAATAAGATAATTCTAAAGTTAAACAAACAACCCCAGTGCCAAAATCGCTGAACTGAAAAATATTTTCATCGCCCAGTATCGAATGAGATTTAGGATCTGAAGTCATATTTGATTGTAATTTGTTCACACTCGAACGCCTCTCACTCATGTATCTATGCATGCACTTGCCGATCGAGTTCGCGTTATCGATGTATGGCTGCATCTAGGACGAGACGACGCGAAATCGTCACAGGAACAGTGAATATTACCAAAGAGCAAACCTTTTCTGGTGTAGCTGTACGAAACTTCTCAAAATCAAAAGTCATTTATTCAAATTATGCTGATGCACTTTTTGAACGTCAACATTACAAGAGGTAGTCTTCCAAAACGTGTGGGGCAACGATTTTTTTTTTAAAAAAAACGCCCGCCCTTCGCCACGCATAGACCCGTTTCTGAATTCTGTTAACTTTGTTACGCGCCTTTTTTTGCGGATGTGTAATCTTCAAATAACTTCTCCCGCTCTGGATGGATCGGGGGGGAGTGTCAGACTTGTATTGACTTAAACCCACCCATGTTCCTTCTATTGCCCTTTATGTTCCGGGGCTGTGGTATCTCTTTGGATCAACTGCTGCAACCCCGTTACGCGCCATTTAGAATAAATTATAAGTTTCGTACAGTTAAACCAACAAAAGTATTGCTCTTCGGTAATCTTCGTGTTCCCGATTTAGTGCGAACGTTGCGCATATCAGTTACAGAGGCAAGTAACCCATGAAAGCAAAACTTCTGTGTTCGTCTTTATTGGCGCATTTTATAGTTAAGTACTTATCATTGCGCGTTCTACGATGAATTTTTTTGTTTTTTAAATCTTGTCCCCCACTAAGAATTAATCCTGTATCGTGGGTGCGTGCAGTGTGTGTGCAGATGTAGCATAGATGCGAGGTATCACAGAATCTCTGCCCTATCGAACTAAATTCACACACGTTACAGCCCCGTTTGCATAGACCCGTTTCACTGAATCCTGTTAGTTTGTAATTTGTTACTAGCCTTGGAATGAGAAGAAAGTTTCGTACAACCTCCTTTGAAGTTGGTTTTAAAAGCTCAATAAATTACAGTGTTGCATGTTTTTTTGGCTTTATAATGACGACCACTGGGAGAGCTGTTGGTAAACATTTTAATATTTTTTGGGTATAGAAAAAACAAGATGGCGTAGTAAGTTCTGATTTCGGCTTAGAATAAAAAGCTTGGAGGAATCTAATTTGTTAGTCGCCTTGAAATAAAAAGAAAGTTTCGTACGTAGGAGTTGCGTAAGAAACGCTTGTACAGAACTTTTTGATGGCACTCGTAAAATGTCTTAGAATTTAAAATGAGAATCTCTGCCGTGTTTCTTATTGTTTTTTTTGTCTTATTTATTTTTACGGTATCCACAGCGTCGGTCTGCCTGTGTGCAGTCATTTTTTTTTCTTCTTTGAGTTATGTAATAAAAATGTAACTAATGACTTTTATTTACGCCTAAGTTCTTGACCTGGTTACATACCGCAGTTATAAATAGGCATGAAACGAATACAACAATAGAAGGTAATATTGGAACTGTATACTGTAAATCCTGATAGTAATAGCGCAGAATAAATAATAGCACTACGGTAATAGCTTAGAACATTATCACCATCCTAGATCTATGTATAGTGTTATAATGGCACTGTTATATAATATAACATTCCTTCACATATGCTTATTTCCCATATACCTTATTTTACATAATTATGCATCTACATTGTTAATATTGTTTACTTCATTTATGTCCTAATCTTTAAACTCTATTTCAATAACGATCTGTATAATGTATTGTTAATATCTAATGTACCTCATTTAGCTACGACTATTTACTATTCTCACTGTTCCAAAGGTTGTCATTAAGTTATTAGTCATTAAGTGATAATTTAATTTGTTATTTACTTTTCCCATGTATTTCTTTGTATAAATACGAGTCCTTAAATTTAAGTTAGTTAGTTCTATTCCGACATTCAATTGTAAAACTTGTATCTAATCCTAAATAAAAATAATATTTTATTTTTAAAGTCGTTTTTGCCATTACCACATAACAAATTTGGCGCAGCCGGTAGGATCGCGTGTGCATAAGACGAAGTTAACGTGTGAATTCCAAACGGTCAAAATCGCCTAGTGAAAAAGCACGGTAGCTGAAGGCTTTTAAACAACTTCGCCGGACCTTCGAGTAATGAAGCTCAGCATCGCGACCAGTATTTTACTGTTATGGTAAGTGGCCTAAAACGTACGCATTGCTCTACTATCTCACTTTTCCTCATCGTTCCTTCAATCCTATCTCCTTAAATCTTATATTACATTCAATCTCATAAAACCTAAATCACGATGACAGACACTAAAGTCATTGCTAGCTCAGGGTTAGACCTAGGAACACTCTTAAAACTAATTCCCGATTTCGATACCTCACAAAATTCTCAAGTATACAGATTCATCCGGTCGTGTGACTCCGCATTTCAACTCGCCTCAATACAACAACAAGCAGTTCTCTTGACGTACGCGTTAAATAAATTAACAGGACCAGGTTCATCAGACGTCCATTCCAAACAATTTTTCAAATGGTGCGACCTCAAACAATTTCTAATTCAAAAATTCTCTCAAACAAAAACACTAGCGCATTTAAACTTAGAATTACAGTCATATTTTCAAAAACCTCAAGAAAGCATCACCGAATTCTTCCTCCGAGTAGATCTATGTAGGAGTAAAATTATAGAAAAACTATCGGCAGAAATCACCGATACCTCATTAGAGGGCCGCAAACTTACCACCGAAGAGACGGCTCTGAATGTCTTTGTTAACGGTTTAAGTTCCGACATAGGGATGATGCTTCGTGTTCATTCCTTTACAAATTTATCGGATGCAGGAAATTTCGCAATCCAAGAAGAAAAAATAAGAAATATGAACAAAGCCAGACAACTTCTATATCATGTCCCTAGTCAGACTAAAACGTTATCACATCAAACGATGCAACCTAGACCCACTCCGCAGTTCAAAAATTTAAAACAATGCAATTATTGCAAAAAACCGGGTCATCTTATTTCTGAGTGCCGAAAAAGAGAATACAACAATAATTTAAGAAGTCAACACACACAAAATCAACACGCAGCTGTTCCTTCCGCGAAAATTAATAATTTAAACTCAGAAGCGACCGAGGAGTTGGACATGTCCTCGGGAATCGCTTCAGCCCACTCTTACAATGTCCAGACACCAACAACACTAACATCAACTCTCGAAACACTACAACTATAACTACCAACTCCGAAGAACATACTTCCTTTAATCCAGTCCATCGGGGACAATTTCGTGATGCTAGCACTCAAACTCTAACCACAAAGGAAGTACCAACTCAAACACAATCACATCCCAAATCTATTTCTAACTCTAAGCCTAAATCTAAGCCTAAATCTAAGCCTAAATCCAAATCTAAATCTATGTCATACTCAAATCCCAAATCCATGTCAAACTCAAATACTAAATCTATGTACACTGAATCCATTACTATTTCTACGCTAAACGTACCTCCAGAAAATCTTCTACATTGCCAGTTCCACATTGAAGGTAAACCGGTAACATTACTTGTCGATACAGGAGCCGCTATATCCGTCCTTAACAAGGAACATATTGGTAGTGCCCCTCTAGACCAATCGTGCGTCGTATCGATTGTAGGTATATCGGGTAACCAATCGTCTATTCAAAGCTTCGGCAAAGCTCAAATCTCTCTAGATCATTTCCCTAAATTCAATTTTCACATTGCAAACCTCAATATTAAAGCAGATGGTATCCTGGGCAATGACTTCATGACTAAGTTCAATGCCAATATCTATGTACAATCAAAAACTATGCGTATACGAGATCGCACTTACAAATTATTTCATATCGAAGAGAAACCAATCGAATTCGTAGATAAAAAGCAGTTCATAGGCAAACGAACCGAAACTGTTATCACATGCTATACTAATGATATTCAAAACGGACCCGCCATAATCGAAAAACAAACCATTTGCGACGATGTCACCATTCCTAATGCCCTAGTAACAGTAAAAGATAACAAATTCCTAATTACTTGTGTAAATTCCGGTAACAATGATAAACTTATGTTAGCACCTAGAGTCCAGGCATCTGAACTAGTCACAATCGAATCTTCAAATGAAATCCCAATAAATTCAACAAATACCTATACGTTACGGGATGATCGAAACAAAGTAGATAAACTCATTCGCAAAGATCACCTCAATGAAGAAGAAAATCAATCCCTGACTAAAATTGTCACGGAGTTTTCAGACATATTCATCACAGAAAACGAACCTTTGACATTCACAAATCACACCAAACACACAATCCCTACTACATCAGACACACCAATTAATACAAAGACATATCGATTTCCGTACGTGCATCAACAAGAAGTAAAAACACAAGTCCAAAAGATGCTAGATCAAAATATTATTCAGCCAAGTTCATCTCCTTGGAGCAGCCCTATTTGGGTAGTCCCCAAGAAATTAGATGCGTCAGGGAAACAGAAATGGCGTATAGTCATAGACTATCGCAAACTTAATGATATCACTATAGGAGACAGTTATCCTTTGCCCAACATAACCGACATTCTAGACAAACTGGGCCATTCCATTTACTTCACTACCTTAGATCTTGCCTCGGGATTTCACCAAATTGAACTTGAACCTAAAGATATCCCAAAAACAGCGTTTAACACACCATACGGACATTACGAGTTCCTTAGAATGCCATTCGGTCTGAAAAATGCACCTGCTACTTTTCAGCGTGCCATGGACAGTGTTCTCCAGGGCTTACAAGGTGAACGTTGTTTTGTCTACCTAGATGATATAGTAGTATTCGCATCTAGTCTCCAGGAACACGAACAGAAGCTTACTGAAGTCTTTAACCGTCTTAGGAAAAACGGTCTGAAAGTCCAACCCGATAAATGCGAATTTATGCGGAAAGAAGTAGCTTACTTAGGACATATTATTTCTAGCGAAGGTGTAAAACCAAATCCAGATAAAGTTAAAGCAGTCAGAGAATTTCCAGTTCCTAAATCTTGTAAAGACATAAAATCATTTCTAGGCCTTGCAGGTTATTATAGGCGCTTTATAGCAAACTTCAGTCAAATAACAAAACCTTTAACAGGACTCCTAAAGAAAGACATACCTTTTATTTGGGGTGAATCCCAACAACGCGCTTTCGATACTTGTAAAAACATTCTCACTACATCACCTATATTACAATATCCAGATTTTAGTAAAGAATTCGTCCTAACAACAGATGCCTCGATTCACGCCATTGGTGCCATTCTCTCACAAGGTGAAGTCGGTAAAGACTTACCCATAGCATATGCCTCACGTACTCTTAATAAAGCTGAATCTAATTATTCTACTATAGAACGCGAACTCCTTGCAATTGTATGGGCTGTGAAACACTTCCGTCCCTACCTATTCGGCAGAAAATTCAAGATCGTTACCGATCATAAACCTTTAACGTGGCTTTTCTCCATCAAAGACCCAGGTAGTCGTCTTGTCCGCTGGAGGTTAAAACTAGAGGAGTACGACTACGAAATTATCTACAAAGCAGGAAAAATCAATACAAATGCAGATGCATTATCTCGCCCACCAATAATGAACTCAAATGTTATAGATTTAACTTCAAATGACCTACCGTCTTCCAATTCTACTGATTATCTACAAATGAACTATGAACATTTTATATCTCAAAATGTTTCTTTTGATAGTCCGAAATTAAAAGTATCTCCTGATAATCTCCTAGATTCACGACACAAAAATATATTTATTCCTATATCTTGCCAACTCTCAGATCAAAATAATATTTTTAATGAAGCCATTGAATCCTGCTCTCAGACAACACCTTATTTAAAAAAACCTAAATCTCTATACGATGTCGATCTCCTTATTTCAGATAAAAATCAAAACTTATACTTCTGTCCTACAAGACCTACACATTATGATCCTTGGGATTCAGAAAGTTACTTCAAATCACTTTTATCATGTTTACAACAAAACAAAATAGAATCTCTTTTTGTACCTGATTTGCAAAATGATCTCACTTGTAAATTGAAAGGCAACGAACAATTACGCATCACATCTCATTTAGCCGAAATATACGATTGTGATATTACGATCTGTAAAAACAATATCAAATATCTTAAACCCGAAGAAATTCCACAAATACTGAAGACTTACCATGATGAACCTCTTTCAGGACATCGCGGCATCTTAGAAACTAACAGAAAAATACGTGAAAACTTCTTTTGGAAAGGCATGACAAATGATATCAAAAACTACATCGATTCATGTGTTACTTGCCAGCGTAATAAAATACAAAGGAAAAACTTCCAAGCTCCTATGATAATTACATCGCAATCAACTGAACCATTCGAACGAGTTTCTATGGACCTTGTCTCTTATTCAGACATTAGCGATAACAACAATAAATACATTTTAACTCTTCAAGACGATCTAACTCGATTCGTACAAGCCTATCCAATTCCCGATAAAGAAGCCGTAACTGTGGCTAAAGAGTTAATTTATTTTTGTCAACACTACGGTGTTCCTAAAAGATTTCATTCTGATCAAGGCACTGAATTCACGAACAACGTTTTAAAACAATTAACAAAATTTCTCGGTTCCAATCATACTTTTAATACTGCATACCATCCTCAAACAAATGGCGCTCTCGAAAGGTTCCACGCTACTTTACGTGATCACATCCGTATGTATCACAGTCGTCGTCTTAAAAACTGGGATAAAATTATACCTTTTGCCGTCATGTGTCATAATACCTCAGTTAATAGTTCCACTAATTACACACCTCACGAGCTATTATTTGGTTATAAACCACGTCCATTTTATAATATTAAAACTATTCCCGACTACACAGCCTGTGACTATCTAAAAGATTTAAACGAACGGTTAAGAATTGCTCGAGACTCAGCCCTTAAAAACTTGCAAACTATGAAAGAAAAAGCTAAAGATCGATATGATAGTCAGATTAAAAACTTCGCTCAGTATCAAATAGGTAGTAAAGTTATGTTAAAGATTCCTAATCCAAATAATTTGGATCCTAAATGGGAAGGGCCTTACCAAGTTATACGCGTTGGTTTCAATCATAACTACGTTATTCAGAAAGCCAATCGTAACCAACTAGTGCATGCAAACAGGCTTAGACCATACCATTTGCATGAAACTTTAGTTTAGTAATAAGAATAGATAGTTAAGATATTTTCCTATTTTAGCATAATTCACTTAATCTTAAATTTAGCTTCTAGATTCGAACAATTTTATGTAAAATACCCTGCTTTTCCTAATATTCTCTCCACTAAATCGTACCTTAAAACTAATCTCGATAAAATAGATAATAGACTTTCTGAATTAAAAATGTATATAGGTAAAAATTCTAGACAGAAAAGAGAACTTCTAGATGGGCTTAGTTCCTTATTGAAATAACCTCATTGGTACTCCAGATGCGAAACATTACGACGAATGTATCGATATGCTTGAGAAACGTGAACTCGATCTCACGTCTTTAATGCAGAAACAAATCCAAATAACGTCTAGTACCATTAAAAATTTCAATCAAACATAATTCATCATTCAATCATTTCTCTTAATAAACTATATCAAAATCTTCTTTTATCCAACCACGCTAGATCTAATAAACAACTAGTTAGCCCCGTTACAATCGACAATATCAATAAAATTCTTATATATTAGATTTCCCACTCATTAAACCTGAATCCTTCAAACTTTACCATATCTACTCAATTCCTATCCAACATCCCAATTCCTCACTCTATACCACCATCCTACCAGAGCATAAGTATTTGGCCACAAACCCTAGCGGTGAATGCTATCTATAATCTACGAGCTCCCTGGACAACTGCAAGACATACGCTGAAAGAAGAAGCGTGTGCCGAGATAACATTGTCTACAACTCCGATACACGACTTGTTTGTGAGCTACAAATCCTACTCAGTGTCTCGAACGACATCCCAAGCATCTGTACAACTACAACCTTTGCTGCACAAATCAACACATTCCAACGCTTGGAAAACAACAGATGGCTCTACATCCTTAGCAACGCAACACAGTGCATCCTTCAATGCAACAATCAAGTCTCGCATCACAACATCAACGGTTCAGGAATTATTACCCTTGAAGAGAACTGTAAACTTCACACTGGATACAGTACTCTATCAGCACGCCAAAGTAAAGAAGACAACGTCACATTTCCGATTATAGTTCCTGACATCAGAACTGAAGATTGTTTCTACGAAACTGGAGATCACCACTTTCTAAACCTTTTACCAATCTCAATCAATGAAACACCATTAGACTCACTTAACAACCTCAAACATCAACTAGACAAACATAACGAGGAAATCCAGAGGATAAAAGAAAAACCTTTCATCCAACGACACCAGAATAGATTTTCTTGGTTCTACTTCGCATCAGGAACCCTCATGTTATTATTCTTGATGTATAAATTATTCAGGAGATGTCTAAGAGTCCCATATACTTTTAGTCGCAACAATGATGACAACCACTGCATTCAGATCTTCAACAACTGCTTCGGAAGAACATCACGACGACAACATCAATCAACACATCACGTCCAAAACATCCCGATGACCACGTTGAGCCAAACCACAACATCATGCATCTCCGAAGATGACAGCGACGACAATTCCTCCACTCCAAAAAGATTCGGCGCTAACGCCCAATCTTTATTCTAGGTGGGGAGGTGTTATATAATATAACATTCCTTCACATATGCTTATTTCCCATATACCTTATTTTACATAATTATGCATCTACATTGTTAATATTGTTTACTTCATTTATGTCCTAATCTTTAAACTCTATTTCAATAACGATCTGTATAATGTATTGTTAATATCTAATGTACCTCATTTAGCTACGACTATTTACTATTATCACTGTTCCAAAGGTTGTCATTAAGTTATTAGTCATTAAGTGATAATTTAATTTGTTATTTACTTTTCCCATGTATTTCTTTGTATAAATACGAGTCCTTAAATTTAAGTTAGTTAGTTCTATTCCGACATTCAATTGTAAAACTTGTATCTAATCCTAAATAAAAATAATATTTTATTTTTAAAGTCGTTTTTGCCATTACCACATAACAGCACAATAATGGTCAGCCATTCAATTTATCTTTATTTAGGAAACTAGACTCAACTCACTTAATGCAATTGAGAGTGTTTAAAACCTGACATGTCGTAAATAGTTGAGTTTCTAGCGAACATACTCGTACAATCGATCCCTGCAATCGTATAAAAATGATTTAATCAGTTACTAAAGTCGATAAACACTTCTTCTTTTAAACATAACAAAACATCAGCTTGTAATTCTCGAAGGGTTAGGGTTAGGCAGAGGCGTATTGTCGTAATATGATCCTCATTTTGAGTATCTCCAAGTTTAATAATACTTCAGTATTAATCGATGTTTGTTGCTTGATTCCTCACCCTTACTTTCTGTTGACTTATTAAGAGCAAACGTTTTACCATGCCCGGTTGAGTTTCAGTTTAAGTATATTAACCCCACTGTAGTCATTAAAGCTTTTAAACAAATAAAAATCAAATTAACCGAATACCTTTGGGGATTGTCTATTAAAGTTTGTCAAGCTATCATTGAGACTATAGCACCGTACTTAGCCTTTATATTTAATTTGTGTGTGGACCAAGGAGTCTTCCCGGACCTTATGAAATACAGCAAGGTAATACCACTTTTCAAATCTGGGGACAGTAAAGACACCAATAATTATAGACCCGTATCCGTTTTGCCGGTTTTCGGCAAGGTGTTTGAAAAGGTAATGCTTAACCAAATGCTCAACCACTTTAACACCAATAAAATCTTACATGAGAAGCAGTATGGTTTCACCAAAGGACGTTGTACGACTGACGCCGGTGTCACCCTATTAAAACACATATTTACTGCGTGGGAAGAAGCACAGGATGCCATAGGGATCTTTTGTGACCTCTCAAAAGCATTTGATTGCGTGAACCACGAAACCCTTCTCTTAAAACTTGAACATTACGGCCTAGGGAAACTTGCCCTTAGTTTAGTTAAATCGTATTCAAATGATAGACAGCAGCAAGTACAAATAAATGGTGTCAATTCAATGGGTTTAAATGTAAAAATGGGTGTACCACAAGGATCGATATTAGGTCCCTTCCTCTTTTTAGTATATATTAATGATCTACCCCATTTGTTTAAAAACCAACCACAAATGGTGTTATTTGCTGACGATACTTCTTTAATATTTATGATAAACAGACGTGTCTCAAATCTTGACGACGTAAATAATGCCCTAATGCAGGTACATAATTGGTTTACCGCTAATAATTTAGTATTAAATGGGAAAAAAACGAAGTGCATAAGATTTGCTCTACCAAATGTCAAAAACAGTGAGTGTGACATAGTATTGAATCAAGAGAAACTAGAATTCGTCGAAAAAACTGTTTTCTTGGGAATAACACTCGATTCAAAGCTACAATGGGGTCCGCATATAACATCTCTTGCAGGACGCCTTAGTTCAGCAGCATATGCTGTTAGAAAAATCCGTCAGTTTACTGATGTAGATACCGCGAGACTAGTCTATTTTAGTTATTTTCATAGTATAATGTCATACGGTATTTTACTTTGGGGACGGGCTGCAGACATCGAGTCTATATTTATTCTGCAGAAAAGAGCCATCAGAGCCATATATAACCTACGTAGGCGAGATTCTTTAAGGGAACAGTTTAAGGATATTAACATCATGACAGTACCTTGTCAATATATTTATGAAAACATCATGTATGTCAGGAAAAACTTGCATCTTTTTAGTAAAAGAGGTGACAGACACAATTATAATACTAGAAATAGGGACCAATTAGTTCAACCAGGTTTCAGGTTAGCTAAAGTAGACTCATCTTTCATGGGGTACTGTTTGAAATGCTACAATAAATAAAATACCTCCCCACATTCTTCAACTGAATGAAACGAAATTTAAATCTTGTATTAAGCGCACACTATGTAGGCAAGCATATTATAAGTTGGGGGATTATATTGATGATAAAAATGCTTGGCTCAATGCTGGTCCTGCTCCACAAGCATAGGGGTAAACTCAGTATCCGAAGCTATAGTGGAAGCTGCAGAAGATTGTAAGACTATCTTTGCAATGTATAGAATCAATTCTCTAGTATTGTATAATTATTAAGCCCATATGTGAGTGCTATGTATTATCATTGAATTGACGAAGCCCTGGTGGTTGATAGTGTCATGCTCACTTAAATGTCTCGCTGATGGTGGCGGGTGTGTCGGGTCATTTAGCTCCCTTCAAAATGGTCGAGCTGAATGGGGCTGATCCATACGCCATGTTCGTGAACGGGCGCTGTCAGTTAGGACTGGTCATTTTTAGCTACCACGGTTCATTTTTAAACTTATTTAGATTTAAAATTAAATTTTGCTTTTAATTTACTCTGGACGCTCTTACTGTGCACGTCTTTCTACATCGTTCTCACATATTTGTATAATCTCAACATGAATGATGTAAATACGATTTTGTTAAAATATTATAATTTAAAAGAGTGTCCATGGAGTTTCTTGCCCATTCTTCTCCATAGAGATCAACGCTTTGGAATGGGCAACTACAGTACTTTCACAAGTTATTATGTCTTGTGACCGGGACTGTAGATTCATTTTGTTTCTTGACATTCAAAAGTGCCTGTAATGGTCTAATTGAAATAAATGAATTTGAATTTTGAATTTTGTTGCCGACCTTACTTTTAGGTCCATTCTTAAAAATTTCAGTGACCCAAGGGCCGATTTACCGTAGATGCGGGCCTGTAGACAGTGAGCAATGGGTAGAACATCGTCCGTCCGTCTATTGACGACAGGCCGTGTCGACGGCGCGTTAGTTTTCCGCGCCTCATAGAGATGTTAGCAAAGCAGAGGGGCCTGCTAGGGCCACGGCCTGCCGTTGTTGCGGGTTGCTCGAAAGAAATTCGGCCCCGGAATGTAAAGGGCAATAGAATGAACATGGGTGGGTTTTAGTTACTACAAGTCTGACACTCTCCCCGCTCGGGGGAAGTTACTTGATGATTTCCCATCCGAAAAAAAGGCCTGGCTTTTACCTTTGCCTATGACTAAGTGTTGCCATACAACGTGGAAGCGCAGCCAGTCTCTAGGCGAGATTACCAGGCTGTCAGAATTGAGGACGAAATTTATGACACTCCTTATGTGACTAATATTTATTCATGTACTTATTTTATTAACGTACAGAATTTTGTGATGTATATACAAATAAAAAATCCTTATTCAACTGCCTCAAAAGGAAATATAGACCAGTCAAGAATCACACATTCGGTAAACAATGGCGACCTTGGCAGCTAAGCGTCTGCAGTGCAACATTTTGACGGGCGGTCAGCAAGGCCGCCGGTCAACGACCCGCCCGGAAATAGATAGCCCACGTGCGACTGATACTATTACACCTACGCCTTACCTACATAATGTACAAAGTGTGTAGGTAGACGGTATGAGTTTCAGCTGATATTCACTAGATATTCCTGTTTTAATGGCAAAGGAGTATTGTATTACCCAGTTATTAATGGGGTGTGCGGGATAGGTAGTAGCTCCATGTCCAGCTGAATCTGGTAATACTGGAAAACGACTCCAACGTAGTAGGGAAAAGGCTACGTAGATGATGATGAATCTTGTTTTTTTTTAAAAATTTCGAGATCCTAGTAGTCATTTTTTGGGAAGTCGGTAAAAAGAACTGAATAATTTTAAATAAGAACTACCTATATATACGTAAATGAAGTTGAATAATAAAAATATTCATATATCACATGTAAGCAAATTTGGATTAAAAGGCCTCAAAAAGATTGTCCGCATGGCTGGCAGCGGCCAGCGGGGAAACTGCTACATTTGATGGCAATGCTAATTCTCTGGCCAACAAATATCTGACACATTCAGACAATATTTGTTGACCAAATAACTGATCCGTAACATCTAACTGCAACTTTAATTAATATTCATTAAGAAGTTCTTTTCGATACAGTTTGTTTAACACTTTGTCAACATAAGTTGAATTTAAGTTATTTCTATAGTATTAAACTACCGTTAGTTGATACATCTGTAAACTTAACAGAAGTTTAAGACTAGAAAGCTTCTGGAAACTATGTAATGTGTATTCCATAGCAGTTTGACACCATACAGACGGAGGTTCAAGATAACAATCTTATTTTAATAGATGACGGTACTTAAACTAAGTTTACCTTAGCTGCCATCACCGCTGTATTACAAACTAACGATTTAATCTTAGGGCCCGTTTGATCACTTAACGATTATGTAGGAGATTACTATCTTGTTGAACTACGGGATTAAGGCTTCGTATTTATTTATCTACCGTTTCATTTTGAAATGCGGGATTTTGTTGTAGGTCTGTGTCGGAAATACAACGTTGTTATGTCTGGAGTGGGCGTTATCCTTTGTGCCTTACTTCTGATAATACTATTACGAAAGGTTGTGACGATACATGTTTGTTACCATTTCAAGCAAAAACGACTGTAGGGATTTTGATAAAGCTTGACAGTGAGAACAGGCGCGCCTATAGAGAGGTGGCAATGGGTGTAATTGCACCCCCAGTTTCAGACTCCAGACAAATATAAAAAAACACAAGTTTATTAAATCGTTACTGTTAATTTATATGTTAACCAGTTTTTCCCGCGGCTTCGCTCGCTTTAAATTCGGGGTAACACAGTTCCCTTTTCCTGATTTGCAGGTACCTGCTACCTGTAGTTTTTGCCCTTGCGCCTTATTTTTGTAATAGCAAGTTTTCCCTTTTCTTCCCTCTTTGTCGCTCATTTTCTTTTTTAAATTAAATCTAAAATAAGCCTATGTCCGTCTCCAGGGTTTCCACTATCTCTGTACCAAAATTCATCAAAATCGGTGAAGGCATTTAGGCGTAACAAACAAACAAACTCACTTTCGCTTTTATAATTTTAGTAAGGAAGTAAGGATTACATTGATAGACGAATCTATGCATTACACTCACAAAAAAATTGCCTCCCCCCAACGAAATCCTGTATTCTGCATCAGAATAACATATAGACCATTATTTATAAAGACTTTGTGTGTAAAAAAATAGTTAACGTGAGGAACACATTAAAACTGTGAATGAAAACATAAAGATAAAACCAGCTAGAGGCAAAAATACGAACACATGTGGCATCTACCAAACCCGCACTGACCCGCTCCCTCGCATAAAGAGATAATTCTCGTTCCCAAGCAGCGGGTACGGTAAGCTGATTATGCTAAGTACTATCAATCGATTTACCAAGATCTACTTAATTATGCCAATACATCTCCGCAACCTTTCTTTGCCTCAATTCACGAGAAAGGACCATAATCCTTTGCCATAAAACTAAAAACTTGTTTGAATGGATAAAATTAATTCGTATTTTTTATTATTTAATTTGTCAGATAAGCTTATTTACCGGGAAATGTCGGACCGTACATTTATATGGACAAATTCGCTCGGAATTACGATTTTACGACAGAAATTAAACACTCAGTTTGTCAGTACTTGGAATTATTCGGAAGTGGTACAATAAACATTCTACATATCGAGGAACAGAAAGAACCAGTTCTTTTAAAAAAAATCTTAAGTGTGTTAACATTTTGGGCATCACCCTTTTTATTTTATGGCCAATGTTTCACGTAGTGTATTGATCTGATTAAAATTCGAATGTTAATTTGATATGTAAGTTGTTTTGTTCATTAATTCAAGTGGTCATTAAGGTCGCGTTTATATAATTAACGGAACGCATCGACTTTTTTATTCCGATGTATAATTGTACGATGCCTATGTCAGCTGTAAATTCTCAAAATTAGCAGGTAACGTGGTTATCTAAGAATCATCATCATCATCTACTTAGCCTTTCCCCAACTATGTTGGGGTCGGCTTCCAGTCTAACAGGATGAAGCTGAATACCCAGTATTTTACTTGGAGCGACTGCCTATCTGACCTCCACAACCCAGTTAGTACTGGGTAATACGATACCCTTTGGTAAGACTGGTTGTCAGACTTTCGGAACAGTGACTACCTGTAACGACTGTCAAAGATCTACAAATGACAGCCGGGACCAACGGCTTAACGTGCCTTCCGAGGCACGCAGGAAACTCGGTATGTAACAGGTGGTCACCCATCCACAGACCAACCTAGGCAAGCGCGGCTTAACCTAAAGATCGCCCGAGCGGCTGCTATTATTTAGCTACGAGCTCCAACACGTAGTTATCTAGGAATAACCTAGTCTTAATTGGTCTTTCCACCTATAAGGAAGCCATAACTAAGAGAAAATCGTTTCTAACTAGCAGTAACTTACCCTATCAGAGATAGCGTTATCTTTAGGGTAAACGCACATATTGCTGTCGCGCAGACACGTTTTCGAGCATAAATAAACGCCAACGCGATAGGCGACTATAATTTAACTACCCGATGTGACGGTGAAAGTCAACGTGAAATATATAGTAAAAACAAAGTGTTCTTTATTTTCGTATGAATAAGGTTGCTGTTCAGTTGCTGTTACTGACAAGTCTACCAGAATTAAAGTGTTCTGTACTGTGGAAAATAAGGTTGCTTTTGAATTGCAGCTGTTACAGATAATTTTGGAAGGACTGTACCTAATTTTAATAAAATTTAGAAAATTGAAAAAAATAATAGATTTTATTGTCTGTTATAATTAAAATGAGGTTTCATAGGATGTTTCATAAAATCATAAACAAGATTAATTATAATTTCAAATTATTGTTGTTGTTTATTTTTCGGGTTTGTTGCCTGTTATTTTGAAATAAAAAAGCAACAACTGATATCTGTGCCTCCAGCCCGATACGTTATATAGGTCTTGGTTACTGATGGTATCATTTAGGTAGTATTTTATTAATAGAAAATATTATTTCCTTTGTTATGTATTTATTATTGTGAAATAAAATAAATGACTAATTAAAACTTGTAAGCAGAGACAAAGGACCATTGTTTAAAAACAATTAATTAATTGCCAAGTTGAAAAGATTAAAATTCTGAAAAAAAAACAACGTGCTAGTTACTTAGGTCTCATTGTTTCTAAGCGCTTTCATATTATGAGGTCCTGTGTTTGATTACCAACTTAGGAAATACGCTAGTATCAGCCTTCAGAGTCCGAATTTGAGCCCGGTTGATGGCAATGGGCTCGTCCAATTTCATAGATAGGCCTTTAACATATAAAAACACAGCAAGCAGGCAAAGTGAAAAGGGGTAAGCAGGAGTGCTTAAAGCCTCATAACGCAGACATAAAACAACGAGGTCTGTTAAGGGGTTCCAACGAAGAGGATGGTTTTATTAAGGTGGAAAAGAAGAAAATGAAAAAGCCTCCTTGTCAGAACCAGTGCGGTACCGCGCTGGCAGGATCCAACACGCTGCTGCGTGCAGCATTACCCACGACGCAGCTGTACGTGTCGAAATTGCTTCACACCACGGCGACTGAGGACATCGTGGAGTATTTACGTGAGAAGACAAACTGGACTTTGATCGTGCAGTTGGAGTCGCGCCATGACATTAATTTTAAGTCGTTTGTGGTGCGGGTGCCGACTAGTCAATTGGACACCTTCCTCAAAGGAGAGTTTTGGCCGCACGGTGTCGTGTATCGACGTTTTCGTAGAAGGATACCGAACTCGCAGCGAAACACGAAGCCGTTACCTCGTGTGCAATAGTTTTTAATTTTATAAAATATGTATTAATAGTTTATAAATTTAAGATTATTTGTGTACTAGCTTCCGCCCGCGACTTCGTCCGCGTGGCATAGTTACTTTGGGCTAACGCTAACTTTAACCCGCGTGATGACCCGAAAAAATGTATCTTTCTCTCCCCTTTTCTTCCCTCATTCTCCCCCTTTCCTCACTTTAAAAAAACTTGCCTATTTCCGTCACCAGGGCCCCAACTATCTCTGTACCAAAATGCATCAAAATCGGTTCGGTCATTTAGGCGTGAAGCCGTAACAAACACGACACGGTTGGCGTAGTGGCTGAGCGATCGACTGCTGCGCTGTGTGTCGCGGGTTCGATTCCCGCACGAAACAAATATTTCTATGACCTACAGATAGTTGTTCCGGGTCTGGCTGTTTGTGTATGTGAGATTGAATGTTTGTAAACGCACCCACGATACAGGAGAAATTCCTAGTGTGGGGCAACGTTTTAAAAAAAAAAGAAAGAAAGACAAACAAACTCACTGTCGCTTTTATAATATTAGTAAGGATTTATGAAAATAACCGAAGTAACTGAATGCCTATTCAGTTACCTAACGAAATAAGCTACGTTAGAGGTCCTAACTGTAGCTACCTTACACTTAAAAAAAGTACCTACTTAAATAATAAAACTGATCCTAAATACACTACAGCTACAACTAAATAAAACTACAGCTAAATAAATTAAAAAATAATAATTTAAATTTATATTTAACCTGAAAATAATTTAAATACTAAATTATATTTAAATATATGTTGTTTTTTTTTATATATCTAATTATGCATATTATCTATAAGAACCTATTAATTACCAAATAAAGTAGGTACTAAAACTAAATAATTCTAATAGAATTATACCCAGAAATATGTAGTTAAGTACAACTTGTAACAAAAAAATAAATTAAAATAAAGCTAAAACGCCTGTCCAATACTGGGTCCACCCTTTATAGCAGAACTTTTTATGTCATAATTTTATTTTGCATAACAACGGATAGCATAAACTTCATTTCGCAGAAAATTGTTTGGCAGACACTCATTTATCATACATTCAAAACTCATAATTTTGTAAGTCAGAATCATCTCTAGACATAAATTTCATATCGATATCATTAAACGGCAGAATTGTCATATCGCAGAAAGTTTATAGTTAGAATCATCTTTATCATTATTTGTTGTCATTTATTTTAATTGTTATTTTCTTTAAAATAATATCATTTATTTTAACTATTATTTAATTGAATTTGTAATAATGTCATTTAATTCCATAAGTAATTATTATCCTAATGTAAATAGTTCAGTTCCGGGTAAACTACTAAAAACAATCTCATTTTCTATCAATGCAAGTCGTTACTGGCACTCGCCGGCCGCTGCCGCGGCACCGCTCGCTCCGCTCGCTCGTCTCGTGCGTAGGGGGTCACAGTTTTAACCTAACCTAACCTACGCATTTTTTTTAACAAATTAACCTAATCTTAATAGTTGAGTCCCGGGTAATCTACTAAAAACAATGTCTTTTTTTTCTATATAATTCCAAAAATATCTTAATTTTGCCTTAATATGTTTTTGTATACAATTGTAACTCACTGTATCGGTTCACACCAAAATATTGGAAACTCAAAATAAATAACAAACATGGTAAATATCCCGTTTTAACCGTTAATAATAATGTTAGTGACCATGTCAGTTTAAAGACTTATTAGGCATATAAGTCTTTAAACTTAAAGTTATTCTTAATTAAATTCTGCCATCTGCATAGTATGAAAATTGAAATTATACCAAATACTCGTCGCTCTAAATGAACATTATGCTAAACGATATTATGCGAAATTTTAACTCTGCCAATCGTAATTATACTAAATGTAATTCTGCCATCTCAAAACTATGCAATTGTAAATTCGGAGTTTTAAACATTATGCCAAACGATAATAATATATCAAATAATTTTTATGCCTTTAAAATGTTCGTTTAAAGAAAAATATGCTAAGTGTGTTATGCCAAATAAATTTCGGAGCATCAAGATTCTGCCAGATAGAGGGAACCCGTCCAATACTATCTACCTATGTATACCTACTTCACTTAAAAATAAAGACCTATAAATACTTTAATTAATAATACCTATAACTATAATAAAGAATATAACTATATAACGCTATGGCGCTCATTAGGGGAGGGCTATGTCCAGCAGTGGACTAATTAAATATAGCCTGATGATGATGATGATGATAACTATAATTAGTATAATTAACTACGCTTTTACCAATATAGTATAAAAAAAAAACTGAACATAAATTAGCCGAAACTCGGTTTCTAAAAATCTATGCGTACCTACTACTACTTCACCTAAAAAGAAATAAAATGTAAACTATGAATAATTTGTAATTTGAACGAATATTTAAACACTACCAAAATAACTAATACCTATTTTATAAAATAACAACAAAAGAAATCTAAAAAGAAATTATTTAAAGACTAAAAGTCGGGCTGAAAGCATTGTCTGTCAATAAGGTCGAACACTCTGAACGTCTATTCGCATCAACAGCCAAATATTACACAAAAATAATCCTTATAGCATGATTCAGTATTCACGCGCGATGGCTTATTAGCGTATTTCATGCATAACTTTGGTGTTTGTATACCGATTTATATGATTCTTTTTTTATTGAATACGTAATAATGTTAACTGTTTTTAATTAGAGATGAGTGGGAGTGTTATAAACGTAAGAGTAGACAAATATAATCAGAAAGCTCCGAACTGCTAAGTTATCGGGAGTTACACGTGTTATTGTGAGTCAACCATAAAAGATAGACCTATGCTGTCGTAGGATATTTTTTATATAATTTTAAGGAGAACATTTCCGTCATACATGATTTCTGTGTAGCTTTAACCAACTTCTCCCGATTACCCAACATTTTCCTTCACTGCTCTGCTCCTATTGATCGTAGCGTGATGAAAAGTATACTATAACCTGCCCAGGAGTATGAAGAATAATTGTACCAAGTTTCGTTAAAATCCGTCGAGTAGTTTTTGTTTCTATAACGAACATACAGACATCCAGACAGACAGACAGACAGACAGACAGACAGACAAAAATTTTACTGATTGCATTTTTGGCATCAGTATCGATCACTAATCACCCCCTGATAGTTATTTTGGAAATATATTTCATGTACAGAATTGACCTCTCTACAGATTTATTATAAGTATAGATAGATATAGATAGATAGTATGTATGGGCCTTCGATGCCTGAAATAAATTGATTTATTTATTATTATAACTATTCAGAGAATACAGGCATTTTGTTATTATTATGTTAATCCTTACTAATATCATAAAAGCGAAAGTGAGGTTGTTTATTTGTTACGTCTTCACGCCTAAATGGCTAAATCGATTTTGATGAATTTTGGTACAGAGATAGTTGGGACTCTGGAGACGGATATAGGCTATTACAATCAATAAGACGCAAGGGCAAAAACTACAGGTAGCAGGTACCTGCAAATCAGGAAAGGGGAACTGTGTTACCTCGAATTCAACGCGAGCGAAGCCGCGGGCAAAAGCTAGTATTTAAAAATTTACTTGATTTTTTTGTTCTTTTTAAACACGAAAAGTAGATTTTACTTTCTATCCATACGAATATGATCCTATCGCACTATATTATCTAGTTACATAAAACACACGAGACCAATGAATCCGGGTCACTTAAAAAAAAAAACCAACAAATTTCAGAAACTAAGAATGGTCTATTGGTAGGACCCGTATTAATTGCTCGAGAGTGTATAGTTATGTAAATATTTCAATACATTAGAATATCTATTTACTATGTATCAGAAGCAGAATCATTGGCTACTTCATCTTCACGAAAGCACACAATATCCATGCAATCGTGGATTCACTTACTGGTTTGATTTTATATTTGTACTCTACCATCATCTGCCTAGCCTATTCCCAACTATGTTGGGGTCGGCTTCCAGTCTAACCGGATGCAGCTGAATATCAGTATTTTATATGGAGCGACTGCCTATCTGACCTCCACAACCCAGTTAATACTGGGTAATACGATACCCCTTGGTAAGACTGGTTGTCAGACTTTCGGAACACTGACTACCTGTAACGACTGTCAAAGATCTACAAATGACAGCCGGGACCAACGGCTTAACGTGCTTTCCGAGGCACGGAGGAAACTCGGTATGTAACGGGTGGTCACCCATCCACAGATCAACCTAGGCAAGCGCGGCTTAACCTTAAGATCGACCCGAGCGGCTGCTATTATTTAGCCACGAGCTCCTCCATTATATTATATTTGTACTCTACCATATTAAACCGAAGGCAAGTCTTATCGTACACTTCCTCTACCACTTATGTACATTACCTTTTATGCGAGGATCTTGCACGCACGTAGATAAATTCAATTCAATTTTTTATTTAATGGCGTTTGTGGAAGGAGACACCACAATTTTGCCAATATCACGTAGGTACTATGGTAGACAATCAAACGCTGGAGATTTTATCAGTAATTATTATTGTTGAATAGAACACAGCAAAGAGATTAAATGATTTAAAATATTTTAACAAACAAATAATGAACCATTTTCTGCACGCACAGACATTTCAGACATTTTGTTCTAAGAGAGAAAAAAAAAAAAAAAAAAAAGGAATGTTAGTTAACAGTTGTTATAATTTACAACTTTATTTTATTAACTTCAACAAACTTACACAGTTTATATACAAAACGAGAGAACACAAGGGATAGGAGACATTTAACCGATGTGGGACGAGGGATATGAGGGGGAATAATTTCGTGTAAAGAGAATTTCAATTTAGGACAGCAGAAAAGTAAATGGTCCACGTTTCCATCATCGCACTTAGATAATTAGAAGTACTTTCCTTCATGACATGACATGGCTTCAATCGACCGGCCTAATGGAACTCTTTCACGGCAGGCATTTTAGGCTACGTTTTTATATTACTGCTTGTTTACTTTTTTGCAGCTGTAGTGGTTAGTTTTAAGTAGTTATATTTCAAACTTTATTACGGTCCTGAAGTTAGCTTTTTTTTGTGGTGGGAAATCATCATACAATTTCCCCCGCTCTGGGCGTAACGGCGGGGAGTGTCAGCCTTGTACTTGGTAAAACCCACCATGTTTCTTCTGTTGCCCTTTCCGTTCTGGGGCCACGGTATCTCTTTCAAACAACCCGCAACCCCGGGAAGCGGTGGCCCTGGCAGGCCCCTCTGGTCCTGAAGTTAGCTGCGATTGAACTTTATGTTTTCACACTTCCCTCTTAAATCGCTCTATCTATTAAAAAAAAACGCATCAAAATCTGTTGCGTTGTTTTAAAGATTTAAGCATACATAGGGACAGACAGGCAGCGAGAAGCGATTTTGTTTTATACTATGTTGTGTGATATGGCGGCGTTTGTTGCTATGTTGGCCACTCGCCAATATATCCTTGTTTAACAGAAGACCTAACAATAACAACAATAATACAAGACTTGGTAGAACTGAAGACTACTTTTATTTGCTCTTGTGTGTACAATCTCGGTAATCATGCGGTATTTTATTATATTACTAGCTTTCGCCCGCGTTAAATTCGGGATAAGACAGTTCCTCTTTCCTGATTTGCAGGAACCTGCCACCTGTAGTTTTTGCCCTAGCGCCTTATTTATTGTAATAGCAATGCTAAGTTTTCCCTTTTTTCCCCTCTTTCTCCCTCATTTTTAGCCTATATCCGTCTCCAGGGTCCCAACTATCTCTGTACCAAAATTCATCAAAATCGGTTTAGCCATTTAGGCGTGAAGCGGTAACAAACAAACTCACTTTCGCTTTTATAATATTAAGTAAGGATAAACAAAACATTTACCCCGTTAATAATGTGAGCAACGACACGAGGTAGACTACATTAAAATATATAAGTAAAGAACTAAAGTTTCCAAAAGACGTGCTTGAAATACCTTTATTTGAACTCAACGTTCTTCTACGAACGAGTTGTTTATTTAATAAAATAATGTATTTTGCACGTATCATGTAAATTACGATTGCTAAACAAATGTGTGGGGAATCACCCTTTGTTTGTTCGCACTGTGCGCGGCGCCTACCATAAGGTCGTGTTTTCAGTAAACAAGAATGAGGGATTCTAAGTACAATATCAACATGGATAATGACATTAGTAGGAGACGTAGTGTTGAGTTTGACTAACAGTAAACACCACACATACAAATTATCGGTCGCACAAAAAATATGAAAACTAATAAAATAAATACAGTCACAATTTAGAAACAGCAAAAACATAATAAATTTGTAAGTACCTAATTAGGTACAAAATAATTAATTAAAAGACTGTGGTGTAAAGGTCGTAGTGACAAAGATCTCGAGTTTGAACCCAATAAACATACCTCGAATTATCAGTTGCATAAAAACATTATAAGGAAAAAGATACCAGCGTCCAGCAAGCCAAGTTAAGAGGCCCATGGGCGACAAACCGTGGGCATGCTCACAAGATCAACAACGTTAAAGTCTCATACCCTAATGATTTCAATGAAGCATTTACTACGTTATGAATCCTTTGGCGGTCGAAAGAGGGAAATGAAGAAAATTATAGCTGCACATGGATATTTTCTCACGTGGCTATAAACGGAACTAACGCCGTGACCCTGGTTTTCCAATATAATTTCACAAATCTTTACTAACAGCGCCATGCCAACATTGCCATTCAAAAGCTCAAAGATCCATGCTGGGCTATACATAGTAGAAGATTGAAACCTCAAAAATATGTTACTGCACGTTCAAGCCATAGTTCAACTTACGGGCCGCGTTGTGAACACATTTTCGTGTCTCAATCGACTTTTATCTACTACTAGCTGTGTCTAGCTGTTTCAATCCTAGCACAACTAATATATGTATAGTATATTAGAACGATTCTCAGACCTACCGAATATATGTAAAAAAAACATAAATATCAGTCAAGCCAATTCGGAACAGTATGGCAACTAAAACTGTGACAAGAGAATTTTATATACATACTAGCTGTGCCCAACAAATATGATTGTATATCATAAAGAAATCTGAACGTAAATGCTCTGTTCGGCTACACATTCATGAAAACATGATTTATTATCATTTTGTGCATGAGAAAGAAATCTTTTGCTTCGAAATATTAGTAGGAGTTTAATGGGCAGTCACTACATCCAACCTTTAATATTTATTTCTTCGTAAGAGATGGATGGGATTTTCATTACCGTTTTCGTTAGATCGTTTTGGTTGTGCAACTAGGCCTTAGGGAAAAATCGATAATACTACATCAACGAGTATTATGTGTGTGATTAAAATAATCACTCGGAATCGATTATAACTGTACTTGTAGTTCGGAAAAGCCTGCAAGCCATATCCAGTATCAATTTAATATTTAAATTATTAACAAACCAAAATTCACATAAATTGATTTATTTAGGCAAACCAACTAAATACACACAAAAGCATTCATAGTAAGTATTTTTTTTTTCGGGTGGGAAACCATCAAATGACTTCCCCCGCTCTGGGCGGAGCGGGGGGGCATGTCAGACTTTTACTGACTAAAACCCACCCATGTTCCTTCTATTGCCCTTTACGTTCCGGGGCCGCGGTATCTCTTTCGAACAACCCGCAACCCCGGGTTCATAGTAAGTATCATCTACAATTACAATAGCATTTCATAAATAATTCCAGCTCAATTATATCCCGTTTTCAATTCCCAAATATGACTGCGTTGTATGATTTTTAACTGCAGAAATCCAACAGGAATTCTAACATGGTGCTTTTATTTAGGCATCCATTTTTGAGTCGAATAAAAAAGGACATAAAAGCGGTATCGGCTTAACGTGCATTGTTTTCTCTATTCCATACTGTCTCACTGTTGGCTTTCTCCAAATCTTTCCAGGAATTCTTGCCCTACGCCACCTCGATCCAATCCTCGCGTTGTGCATCCAGGGCGTCACACACACCTTGCAATTATAATTCCTTTCATATTCCAGGACTCCGGGAATTCCCTGTCGATTTAATATGAAAAATTAAGCGAGTGCATGCCTTCCAGCAGGTTATTAAATCAATAAGCCTTTGAAAACCCCCACATGCCGCTGAGAATTGAATTAACCACGAATTCTTTTGTTAGCAATTTGTGTTTGACTGAGGGCTTTAACCTGTCACTGCTTGTGTATTGATCCTAAATCAAAGAACTGAATATTATTTAAAGTCTGAAAGATTTATAATGTACTAGATTTTGGTCGCGGCTACGCCCGCGTGGGTTGCGATTGGGAATTATCTCCCGGGAATTTACAACTGGCATGAAATACCCTTTTTTCTTAACTCAGGTCTTGGTGACAAAGGAGATAGCCCAATTTTGTATCTTTGTGAGTCTCGACTGTATCGTCGTTTGCTTTAGACTGAAATAAAAATATGTGAAATGATAATTTAATTGTTTTTTTTTTGCCATAAAATGGAAAAGAGGCAGCTGCGACCTGTTTTATAGCATTATCCTTTAATCGAAATCCGTTCAGACATTATAGCGCTAAAAGTAAGTCGACAGTTGCTTGTTTATAATGTTAAATATTGTGTAAATGTTATAGACATCTTTCTCGCGTAACATTTTATTCCAAGTATAAATAACACTTTAAAAACCTTCAATAAATCTGATTGATTTTTTTTATGGCTGCATTACAGCTTTCAATCACGATCTCGCAACCATTACTGAAATTAACTCTTTTTATACGGGAAAGGGCGTTTACGTGCTATTTAAAACGACGCTTCGACCAATTACCGTTTTTATAGTAAAAATGAATTGATTGCCAATGGAAATGCTTTATTGACGAAATTGTAACTCCAGACTGAATTTATTTATTGAATAAGAAGCATTAAAATCGGAAGTACTCCTTTTGATAAACAGTCATTGAAGTCGAACCGCCAGTCTCTTCATTTCCTGATTATTATAATATGGATCCTGAATCTTCATCAAAGTTCGAGTGCATCGGTTTCGTCTAGGCAAGCCGTTCTCCACCCTAGACCGCGTCATCGCTTCACATCAAGCGAATTGAGGCCGAACGTAAGCCTTTTTATTAGTATATAAATATATAGAAAAACTGAAATTAGGGCTAATGTCTAAATAATAACAACCGCATGGGATGTTGCTTATTCGTGAATAAGCAACGTTTGTTGAAGTCGGTCTGTAGATGAATGAACCTTCATTACAGTCCGTGACACCTGCGTGCTAAGGAGAACAGGTGTTCCCAGTCCCGGTGTCATTCATATATCACCGACAAAATCTGAAAGTTTTACAACTAGGTTTGTCAAATGCTAGTAGTCTGTTGCGGTGATAAAAGAGGCAGGCGCGCCATGTAAAAAATTTTGCTTCGGTCAGATTGGTAGCCGACTCCAGCACAGTTAGGATATGAAGATGACACGCCGCCAGTTTTTTTTACCTAGCCTCCCTCCACTTTTTTCACACCTCGCGAACCCGCTCGTCCTTCTTCCAGTTTTGATGGAACTTGTCCAGTTAGTCCCGCCATCTCCTTTCCTTCATGGCCATTAAAATAGGATTTTATGAGGGACCCTTTTAAGCTTCCCGCTATTAAAGTTATCTCTAGTTATTTCAACTGCTTTGTCTGTACTAAACAGTAAATTGTGACGATTTAGGCGTTGATGTTTCGGCCGACATTCGGTCTGTCTCTGTGGCTGCGAATTTGTTATCTCTAGTGGTTCATTAGGCGAGGCTTGCAAGGGGCTAGCTGGGACAAAGGCCCATTGGACCCAACCTCGGAAGTCGTAGGGTTACGTGAATATACTACTGTACTCGAGAATTTTCAGTTGGGTTTTCTCTTTATAAATATAGATGTTTTTTTTTAAAAAAAAGCGCGTTTTATATCGTTTTTATTTGTTAATTGAGCCACTTAGGTTATTGCACGAAAAGGTTTGCGTCTAGTGTCCAAACGAAGGTCGATTTCTAGCTGTAGCCTAAGCCGACGCTAAGGCCACAACCTTCGGCCGAAAATATATATATTTAAGGCTAAAGTTTCTGTTGATTGTATATATGTATATATTTTATTAAAAACTTGAAGTAATAAAACATCTAAAATAATAAAACCATAATAGAACTTGTCAAAATTATAACACTTCGATACCTTTGCGTCCCACGCGTCGCTCTTCATATTCATACTGTTCGCTCAATTTCGAGGTTTGGTAGTCACTTTCGGCTTCGGCAAAAACTTAAAACAAATCGAAGCGAAGGTTTAACAGAAGTCGAATCTTCAAGCAATACGCCAAGTTATAGACACGCCACTGGTTTTCTGCTAATGGGTACCGCCGCCGCCGTCGCTCTGCAAGTCGTATCACGGCGGTTCTTGGCATGCCCATAATGTCTTATTTCATTCGTTTTTCCAGTTCGTCGCAAAACGCGTGTCGCTTGGCCGTCTAGTTCGTGGCCAAGACGTGACTGAGTTGTCATAAGCAGCACGTTTTATCGACAGCGTCTGGCGTAGACATTCAATTCGTTTAGGAAATGGCAGATGAAAGGCGATCCTTTTTTCTTAAATTTCATAGCGTAAAAAAAATGTTTGGTTTAGATATATCTCTTTTACTCTTGCACACAAGTTTCGTTAAACTGTTGGTCCCCGATCGCCATTTTTATTATATAGAATCCTGACCGTTTTCGGCCACAGCGATCAATCTCAGCGGAGATTACCCATCGGCGCGTGAGATATTACAGTGCCCAAGTGTGTGCGCAGGCGCAGGTGCAGTCTCTTTTCCCTCATTCTCATAGTCGAAATTAACAGGAAGTAACAGAGCCTATATAACATCACACTTCGACACTTTAATATTATTCAAAAAATAAATAATAAAACTAAAATAATAAATCGACTAAAATGTAATTCAGAGCTGAGAAACAAGTGAAACCGCTGGGCACAGCTAGTATTTTATACAGATCATTTATTATTTAAATTCACTGACAGCTGGAGGTTCTATTTCTGCGCTTCTTAAAGCAATTTATAACGGAGCTTTTTCTTTGAAAGGTTGGTTGTATGTCATTGTTTTTGATCTGTGAGATAGTGAGTCACCGTGTGACTCAGGGGACTCGGTTAAGTTAGACAGTTTAAAATTGATGGTATTCGATGCAGTTTTAAAGCTTCCGGCTTGATTTATTTTTATTCTGGTTAAGGTTCGTTCAATCCGCACGAGGTTACGATCACCGAACAAAATCAAAAGTCATTTGTTCAAATTAGGCTGATAATCAGCACTTTTTGAACGTGAAATTACAAGAGACAGTCTCACAAAAACGTCCCGCCCTTCGCCACTTCCTAGTGTTTTAGCTGGGAAGAAGAACTGGCGGAACAACACCCCAGTAACACATTTGTTTGTCTGGTAAGAAGAACCAGATTTTATATAATTTCGTTTATCACAAGGTAAATTTAAGAAATAATTCATTAATTGTCAGTTGACAAACACCAATTATGTATGTGAAAATAGAAAATTTACCCAAGCATAAATAAATAAATCTTCTATCTTCCAGTCTAACGGAACAGATCCTGTACTAAAGTTTCTTTCTGGTTAACTCGTTGGCCGAGTGATCGCAAGTGCAACTGCTAAGCACGAGGTCCTAGAATCGATTTCCGGGTCGAGCAAAGTGTTATTGGGTGGCTGAATTTTAAGATTTCGTTTTTTTTCTGTGTCCGATTGATGGCAATATGCTCACCCCCTGTTACAATGTGACTTAAACATAACTGGCGAAATGCAGGTGTGTCCTGCCAATGTGTAACCTGCTCTATCGCACTCCTGACCGAAAGCCTCCCTACACCCTTTCCACATCTCACGAAGCCATGCATCTTCCTTCCATTTCTGATGGAATCTATCCAGTTCGTCCTGCCACCTCATTCGGGGCCTAAAAAAGAAAATGAAAACTCATTTATGCAGAGATTTAAAAACAATCAGGTAGGTACCATTATTTGGTTTGCGTTTTATTTTATCTCAAGATAGCGACTTAGCGGCCACTCCCATACCTGCATAAACCATAATGCTGATATCATCTCCTGTAATTATTTTGTTGTTTTACACTTGACTTCTTTTAAATAATTTATGTAACGCCAGTCTTCAAGTCTTCTTTTATGGTGTCCCATTCAATTGTGTTTTGGTCTCGCTCCGTCTGCGTTGTCAATAAATTGTGTTACGTGATACGAATATCACTAATGTCACGATTTGAACATACTTCCATATCAAGAAATGACATGTCAAGTTCAAATATCGAACCTTCCGAAATTTGATTAGATGCCATTAATATGTCTTAGATGTTTGAAATTAGAATTTAGTGGTCCTTGTGGAATACAAAATGTAGTTATTTTATGAATCTATTTTTAAATTGAGGCGTCATTAATTTGCTAGGTTATTTTTGTTAATTTGAACAGTTTTTGCAAGTTGCCGGTTGTTGTTTGTATTATTGTATTGCTTATTGTTTCATATTAAAATTGTAAACCTATTAACGATATTACTTTTAGTGAAATACAATGAAAGGTATAGTGCAAATTGCATTCGCACGTATTTCTCTGATTCGTGCCTTCAAGAGTAATATAATCATGATAAAATAGTCGATATTCCGATTAATACTCGACTAGCCATAATATTCCAATGAAACACTGGCTGGAAATATTACCTCGTGCTCGTTCAAAATTCGAAAGACTGCTTTCATAGATATTGGTTTATAATGATGGCGTGCGGCGGTGCATTGTGAAATAAAAAAAAAAATGCGTTCATTTTGTGGTACCTACAATAGGAAGTTTTTAAAGTAATTGAGATCTTTGGCGCCGTGCTTGGTTGTTCGTCTTCAGTGAGTCAGCTTGTATTCCACAGAACGTGACTGTACCAAGAATTTTGATAGAAAGCTGCATAACGGTATTATGGTAAATAGAATTTGACAACAGAAGTGTATGTAGGTAAATATATTGTTTAAATTGAGAAGAGTTCGTAAGATTAAACCGAATAAAGCTGTGAACGATTTAATTTGATTGAGACATTAAATAAGATGTTATTTTTAATTTATTGGAAAATATGTAGCTTATCAAGGTTAAATAGGAGACTGAAAAGTTGCAATATTCTGTGCTTATAGCATTATAAGCTAATAAAAAATAATATAATGCTATATGTAAGCCTATTGCCGCTTGTTTTTTTTCTTGCAATTCCCATATAGAGCCCAGACATGCACCATTTAACTACGAATGACTTATTACGAATTTCAAGGGGGAAATTCGCCTGCATATAAATTGGAATGGCAAAAATATTCGAAAACCCGAGGAATTTTTCTGAAGGATATTTTCGCTTATTGCTTCTAAATCACGATCGTAAATATAATGGAGGTCGAATGTCTTCATTCTTCTTTATTTATTAGAGTCTGGTCCTTCGAGCCGGATAGGAGTTTAATCTAAAATAATAAAAGATATTAGGGTTGAGGGGTGTAACTGTGAATGAAGCTAGAGTTTTAGAAGTGTAAGACTATGAGTAAAAACTTTTATGTATCTGTATTTTACGTTTTGTAAAGTAAGCAATGACTTATTGTCGGGCCTACGCTGTTCTCTCATACTTAATAACTGACGCTGTAACAACAACGTTGTAAAATCAAATGATTTTAAAAGAGTAACCATGGGATTTCTTGCCGGTTCTTCTCCATAGGAAACTACCAACCCAAACCGCGCACTTTTTCTCAACGTTTTATAAGTGACCACGTAGGCCTATGTGTAGTAAAAAAGAAAAGATTTTGTGATCAAACAAACAATTAATGAGATTTTTTGAATGCGTTTTAAAAACATGCAACAAGTACCATAATAAATTAAGCTAGTTTTAATGTCTTTAAAAGTATTAGTTAGAATTACGGAAGAAACTTAATACGGATTTTGGTCAGTGCAACCATAGTGTTGTCCATTAATCTCGTTTTTCGGATCTAAATACTGACTTTAACGATTCGCGTAGGATGAAGTTACTGATACAATAAGTTTAATGACCTTCAAGAATCGTATAAAGGTCTATATTTACGACATTCGAACAAAATTAGCTCTGAGACCTATAAAAAGAAAAAGCTACTAAAGAGGTGAAGTGACTTTAAATGGACTTTATGCTTTGTTTTATTAGTGCTGTAATATGACGTTATCGTGTGAGGGTACTTAAGCATACCCGACACTTCTAGCGAGGAGTTAATCTACATTTATTTAAAAAATAAATTAATTAACGAGGTTAATAAATATTATATAAGCACTAGCTTTTGCCCGCGGCTTCGCTCGCATTAAATTCGGGGTAACATAGTTCCCCTTTCCTGATTTGCAGGTATTTTTCTTTGGTAACAAAGAGTGTGTGTACTGATTTTTAGCTTCCTACCTGGAAAACTGCAAAAAGTCCCATATAAATTTTCATCCCCTCCTTTAAGGGGTTTGGGGTAGATTTTTAAAACAAAATGATGGACGATAAACACAGTCGCCGGGTAAACATAGTTGTCTGGGATCAATATCATAATTAGGACAATACTCTGCTACCAATACTGTTTACTCGCGACGCCCTAAGCCGAGGCTCTTACCCCGCCGGTGCCCTTAGTAAGCCTTAAATGCAAGCCACATGATAGTTCCGTTTAGCAGCTAACAATCTCATAGGCTGATCTGCGAGAAGCCAATAAAAAATACTAAAATAGCCACAACTGCTAACTAATTCTAAGCATATTTGTTCTTTTAAAACATACCAGTAAACAAATGATTAAGCTTGTCTAAGCGATCGTTAGCAAACAATCAGTGTTGTAATCTTTACAGTTCCGTAGTGTTTGACGGACAAACAGACAGTTGTAGCTGTTTTGTAGTATACACTCGGCAATCATTTTCCAGTATAACATGGCCTTGCTTTTTATTGATTTCCAATGCAGTGACAGATCCGCAAAACTGGTTTGTATAGCTTGGTAAGTCACCGTGCGCACACGCGTTACTTGAAGGTCGATGGAACTTGATGGGGTTCAAAATGCAAGACTGTGTTTTATATTTAACGAACTTTTCTTCGTTGTACGAAGAAGACATTGCTTCCATACATATCTAGAACTTGTCATGTCAGTTGTCAACTGCTTACCTACTACCTCATCTACCATACCTACCATATCATCTCTTTTTTGCGGATGGGAAATCACCCTCAAACGGTCGGAAATACTAAAACGCCAACATTTATACTAAACACAAGGCCGAAATTGCTTTATCAGGTCCTGCCATCCCGTCACTTTGCGCCTATCGCCCGCACCGTGGCTATCGGCAATAAAAAAGTATTACTTGAACAACATTACTTGATACATCATGGTGGCGCTACTGGCTAAGAATAACGGTGTCTTCCCTCAAAGGGCTTAAATTTTTTTGGCATTTTTTTAATTTCCAAAATAGTGGCCATACATCATACTTACTTCATATTCGGCATTAACACAAATACGTTTTGTAAGCTAAAGTTCACCTTTAAAAACGTGTTGCGCCGACCCCAAATAGAAATCGACTAGGGCAGGAAAATGATGATGGAGCCAAAGTTCAACACATTTGGTGACATTATGGTGTTCCAAGGCCGCGGTATCTCTTTCGAAAAACCCGCAACCCTTTCAAGTACATTATCAAAATCATTTGCCTATTCTGCATTTTCCTAAATTATCGGAAGCAGCTAAATACCAGTATATGACATGGAGCGACTGTCTATCTGACCTCCAGAACCCAGTTACAGGCTTTTTTTTTTTCGGGTGGGAAGTCAGCCAATGACTTCCCCCGCTCTGGGCGGAGCGGGGGGTCATGTCAGACTTTTACTGACTAAAACCCACCCATGTTCCTTCTATTGCCCTTCTCGTTCCGGGGTCGCGGTATCTCTTTCGAACAACCCGCAACCCCGGCAGGCGGAGGCTCTGGCAAGCCCCTCTGCTTTGCTGACATCTCTTTGAGGCGCGAGTGAAACACGAACGCGCCGTCGACACGGCCTGTCGTCAATAGACGACCCAGTTACAGGCTTCTCGTAACGACTGTCAAAGATCTACAAATGATAGCCGGGGTTAACCGGCTAGACGTGCATTCTGTAGTGAACTCGATATTATTATGCAATCGTAAATATAATATGCTGGACACCCATCCTCGCACCGAACTCGACAAGTACCGCTTAACCCGCCACTGTTGTTCTTTACCCACAAGCCCCTCGAAATTCAGTACAATTTAAACGTTATTAAAGATTTCACCGCGTCTCAAGATATTTTGGTCATTTATTCGTTTATTGGATTGTTCTAAACTCGGTTTGTCATTTGATGACCTCTCTTGGCCTTCAAGTACTCGCCAGATGGAAGAGCTACAGATAAATAGCTGTTTGTTGTAGGTGCCCTTGAATGTTGAGATGATGGGGTAAGAGTGGATACTGAATTCATTCGAAAAAATAACTTTGTGCTTCACGAAGCGTTTTAAATATCTAGCAGTAGTAGTCTTTGCGTTTTAATCGCTCCATGTTTATCCATGTCGCCCCAAAAAGTTACCTGTGTTAATGCAGTGTTAATCTACAATAAAAAACCTTAATTTGGTACCAAGCGGCTGTTTGAGCGTGAAAGAGTAGCAAACCAAACATACATTAAAATTTTATAATATTAGTGTGATTCTCAACACGTCATAATGATTAATCAAACGCAAATATATTGTGTTCAGTTGCATCCGGTTATGATACTGTAAATGTAAAAAGTACCTAGATTAAATGTCTTATCAATTTGACCAAACAAACATTTAGTTTTAATTGCATAAAATAAACCGGACAAGAGCGAGTCTGACTCGCATATTAAGGGTTCCGTACACTAGCTCACCGTCCGTCCGTCTATTGACGACAGGCCGTGTCGACGGCGCGTTCGTGTTTCACGCGCGCCTCAAAGAGAGTCAGCAAAGCAGAGGGGCTTGCCAGAGCCTCCGCCTGCCGGGGTTGCGGGTTGTTCGAAAGAGATACCGCGGCCCCGGAACGCAAAGGGCAATAGAAGGAACATGGGTGTGTTTTAGTCAGTAAAAGACTCCACACGCTCCGCCCAGAGCGGGGGAAGTTATTTGGTAATTTCCCACCCGAAAAAAAGAAAAAAAAAAGCGTTCCGTACACACTAGCGACATAAACGGCCATATCATTTAAGTGCGTAGATTTTGAGGGTTGATTTTCACAGCTCTAAGGGATCACAAAATTGAGTATGCGGTTTTGATTTCAACTCGATACGTCTACGCGTTCCCGACATTCAAGGGTTTCGACAGACAAACAGACAGATGAACAACAAAGTGAAACTATAAAACTGGAAGGATAACATTGTGTTTTGTGTCATCATCATCAGGCTATATTAGTCCACTGCTGGACATAGCCCTCCCCTAATGAGCGCCATAGCGCCGTCTTCAGCTTGCCGCATCCAGCATCTGCCTGCAGTCTTTCTTAGATCGTCATCCCACCTGGTCGGAGGGCGTCCTACACGTTTTTTGTGTGGTGCACGATAATTATAGTTATGATTTAAATAACTCTTTGTTTTATCGACTTACTAGCTCCGCTTTGTGGTTTCAATCGCGTGGTGATAGAATTTACAATATATCTTTAAGAATTGTAGCCCATGTGTTATTCTGATGTATAAGCTACATTATTGTAAAGTTTCATTAAAATCCATTCATAGTTTTTGCGTGACATATAACAAACATACATCCATACAAACTTTCGCGTTTATAATATTACTAGCTGGCGCCCGCGGCTTCGCCCGCTTTATGATAAAAAATGTATCCTGTATGTTATTCCAGACTATAATCTACCTCTGTGCCAAATTTCATCAAGATCCGTTCAGTAGTTTTTTCGTGAAAGAGGATCAAACATAGGTACTTCCATATTCACAAACTTTCGCATTTATAATATCTCTTCTTCTCTTCTAATATATAAAATTTCCGTGTCACAGTGTTAGTTACCGTACTCCTCCGAAACGGCTCGACCGATTCTTATGAAATTTTGGGTACATATTGGGTAGGTCTGAGAATCGGCTAACATCTATTTTTCATACCCCTAAACCTCAGCGGGTGAAACCGCTGGGCACAGCTAGTTAGTATATAATAATATATATATTAGTACGATAGGATAAACTTTGTCGTATTATTATTGAACTCAGCTCTAATCTAATAAATGTGGTTGCAAAATCAAATGATTATATAACAGTTTTTTTATTCACGTATCACATTATTATCGAATCGAGCAAAGTTGTTTTTGCAATTAAAATTATTGACATTTACTTTAAACTCTAATTGGCAAAATTATCACAAACAAGGGTTATTTTTATTAAAAAATTCGCAGAAGTAAGTAAATGGCTTATGAACGTTAAGATAAAATAGCAAAAACATTTATATTATAAACAAAAGTTAATATGTGCATTGCATTCTGGTTTCAGCAGCTCAAACGTAAAGATCACATTGTACTTTTATTTTAAGTGAATGTTATTTTCGTTTAAACAAAATAACAACGTAACGCTTCTAAAAAATAATTTGTTTCCAAAAGGACAAGTGCTATTAGAATTGAAGTGACAACGCAAACTGAAGTTTAAGTGTAAGTATTAAAGATGTTTTTCCTAAAAAAAAAACTTATTTTTGATCTCTTCAAAGTTTGTGTGAATCGGTTTCTTCTCGGTTCTTCACACTACCAGTCGAGTTGTGTCCAAACACAAGCCACAAGCCAAGCATAAAAAAAAATGCGATCGTACTTCATACTTGTTCAAAGTTTTCCATTAAATACCTAACTATCAGCACTTTCCCTATATGATATCTCGACAATGGGCCCATTTCGATCCGCACTTTAATAAGCGCACGTCAATTAAACGCTCTGAACCTACACATTCATATCTAAATACTCATCCAGCTAGTAAGAGCTCTCGCTTTGCAACATTAATTATGTTACCGAAACGGTTTCGTAGACTATGTTAGACTGGTGATGTAATTTCTGTCCCGTTTTGGGTAGACGTCATGAGATTGCCTTTTGAAATAAAAAAAACATCGGATATATCGAACATAAGATAAAAGCAAATCCTAATTCTATCGCCTTCCATTCGATTGGGTCATAAGGTCTAAAAAAAGTCTGTACATTTAGAGAAAATTCCGACCTTATCTTAAAAGTGTGCAGTATAATTTTATTGCATTCATTAAAAGACTGTTTTATTTATTAAAAAAATCATGTACGAGTAAAAATGCAAGATTACCAATTAACTTTTTGATGATTTAGAGAGTTCTAGACGTTGGAGAATTCTCCTTCACATCCCGGACACTGAGTTTAAATTCCGTAGGTACGTAAGGCAGCCCTAGTCGTCGTGAGAGGCAATGCCGGGGCCGAGGCTCAGAGCGCAGCCTCCGTTGTATCGAGCGGCCGCGCCTTTCCACGAGCACGTGCTCCATTCACTAGTACTATACCACTACCACGTGTGTTCGACCATAGTATCGGATAAATAGGCCCGTAGTAGGAATAAAAATAGTTCGGTCTGCCGGGCTTTCGTATCTACCGTACAACGCGAGCAACGTGGTGTAAACTCTTTATTAAATTAACTTTATCGACACCATAATAAGCAGTAATTGGCTTTACGGCTACCACACGCAACCAAACCATATTAAGCATACTAAATTGTGGTCGAAATAAAATTGAACTTTTCAGTCCCATTTGGGCGCCAACTCTTATAATTTATTAATGACGCCCAACATGGGACTTAATTGAATCTGGAAGGATGGGTTGTACTGCATAGTTAACGTTTTAAAATCTTTGTTAAAAGGAAAATTATTAGTCCTACCATACCACTTAAAGTGAAAGCATAAATCTCAGATGAATTAAAAAGCTAAGAACCCATTTTTTTCTTAAAATGCCGTTTTTCATTCGTTTCATTATACTACTAGCTTTTGCCCGCGGCTTCGCTCGCGTTAAATTTAGGGTAACACAGTTCCCCTTTCCTGATTTGCAGGTAACTGCTACCTGCAGTTTTTGCCCTTGCGCCTTATTGATTTGTATTAGCAACGCTAAGTTTTCCCTTTTCTTCCCTCTTTCTCCCTCACATCCCACTTTAAAAAAAGTAAGTAGCCGATGTCCGTCTCCTGGTTCCCAACTATCTCTGTACCAAAATTCACCAAAATTGGTTTAGCCATTAAAGCGTGAAGAGGTAACAAACAAACAAACAAACTCACTTTCGCTTTTATAATATTAGTAAGGATAACCACGCATGCGCGTAGCCATTTCAAAATACGGGGAGATCCATTAATTTTCGCGGCTCTTGATGAAATATTAGCAGCATTTCTTAATTAGACCCTCGGACTTTTCTTTTCACAGTCGGAATTAGCGGTTCGTTGTACTAAAGAATAATGATCTCGATGAAAGAAACAACAAACTTTTATGTCATAAACATTTTTATCTGCTGTTTACTGCCTTTTAATTGAGCAAAATTGTAACATTAAGTTATAAATGAGAAAGTTGGCGTTGAAAACAGTGATGGACGCTTTCCTAAATACATCCCAAACAAACACATGCCAAAACATTTACGATGTACATGGTATGCTGTCAATATTCAGGAAGATCTCGCTATATTTCGTTTTATTTTTGTTTCAAGCCTATAGTTTTATTTGATATCCTGTATACTTTGTGACGATTGCTTTGTCCTTAACTTGACCTAATATTTATAAAATTAATTGTCAAAGTAACGAAATCGCTTTTAGAACTTAAATTAATCCCTTTGATGTTCGCATTGACGTTACTCAAGTTATTAACGTCAAATTAAGACGATTATGTGCGGCACTAGCTCCAGAGGACACCTTATTTTGATTTTGCCCTTTCTCAAAGATTCGTTTCTGATATTGCGATGTTATAATTTAATCTTATCTTGGAAATGCTTTAATTTGATGTTTGTGTCGTCAAAATGACAGTTCAAAAAGGGTTCCATCTACTATTGAAGCAATTTTGATAAAAAAAATGTTGCTGAAGAGAATCTATTTTCTTATAAAAAGCGTATTAAGGTATCCTCACTAGTTGGTATTCCGTAGTTTTCGTGTGATTAAGTTCATGTAAAAAAGGCGTCAAGTCATTAATTAATCTACGACTGAGATACCTCACGTTACGGGTGACGTAAACTCTTATGAACCTGCAGGAATACTGTAGGTAACTAAATAGGTTTACCAAGGCGGTATTTGCCTCACGTCTTGGTTTCAATTAGCCAGTTTGTTTTCCAGATGCGACACAGAATCTGGTCAGGTAATTCAATTAGATCGCCTTGACTACACATTAAAATTTGATTGGAAACTTCCTCGCGCGCAAAACTAGGTTAGAGTGAACAGTTGCTGGGCGTACATAGTTACAAATTGAGCTCTTAGGCCCCGCGGTCCGTCGGATTGGCGGCTCCTAACAAGACAATTGATTTATAATTAGATTGTAGGCAGTGCGTTGCAATTTCCTTTGTGGGTCCTCACAGATAAGAAAACTGCTCCTAGTTTTCCTACAGACTGATAGATGAAATACTTGCAGATAGATTTTAATATTTTTTAACGTTTACTGCTTTTCGGCACAAAGACAAAAATATTCTTCCAAAAATATATAGGTTTAGGTTTAAAGACATTTATTTCTCAAAAAAGACACAAAGTCACTCACTTGAGAAACAATATTTACCTTATACTAATAAGCTTAAGATTAAGTTCGTTACTGCGTGATGTTCACCCATTCAATGCATTTAGTTTTTATTAGGTAATAACTTACTTATAATTATTTAGTATAAATTGGGCTAATTGATTCTTGAATGCATTGAATGAAAGTACATTCTTTATATGTGAGGATTGTGAGGGTATTTTGTTAAACAACTGTGCTCCTTCAAATGTTAACATTTTTCTGCCGAACTTAGTTCTCATCTTCGGCAAGACTAGAAAACTAGCTCGACGAGTGCTACGTTGTGTAATTTGCCTTATTTTGGTAAACGTCAAGTTAGTCTGTATTTTATTGTTGAGAGCCTTACGGATAAAAATACATGTGTGATAAATATATAACTGTCTAATATTCATTATTTTTGTTTGTTCGTAAACTGTGCTTGTTGGTGTTAAATATGGGTAGTTGAAAATCATTTTTATTAATTTGTTCTGTGTCACTTGTAGGTTGGCTAACTTTGTCTTGGCTGCACTGCCCATGCCCTGGCAACTTAGAACATTTTTTTTTATTGCGAAAAGCGCCATCTGTCCCAGAAGCAACGAATTTTTTATTATGGTGTTACCACTTTTTTACCGTAAATTATTTTTAGTTTACTTTAATTGTTAATTTTGCTATTTTACTTTAATTAGCCTACTTTTACTAATAATTTGATTTAACAACCAAGTATAAATTGGTTTTGAAATATTTTATGAATATTTTGTATTATTCGTGGAAGTTTTACAAAAATTAGAACATTAAAAAAGAAGTAACTTAGTATTAAGGTGAAAGCTCCAACCTACCCGCGAAATTCAAATTTTCTTACGTTTTTTGCAATTTTCAGGCCAGTGCTAGGTTGTATGTTGATTAAAATATTATTCGCGGCTGTAAGACGTATGTAATTATAGAATTATAATCATCAAAATCACCAATACAACCCTCCAAGTTCATAAAGGCGTAGGAACAAAAAAAAAACAGAAAAAGTCTTTCCTACAGCTTTATGAACTTGGAGGGTTGTATTGGTGATTTTGATGATTATAATTCTATAATTACATACGTCTTACAGCCGCGAATAATATTTTAATCAACATACAACCTAGCACTGGCCTGAAAATTGCAAAAAACGTAAGAAAATTTGAATTTCGCGGGTAGGTTGGAGCTTTCACCTTAAAGCAAACTGTTACCAACAATAGCAACACTGAATATCAACGTCACAAGAAATTTTCCACCGGTTTGTTGTTTAAATGCTCGTGCGCATTTTTTCTTGTATATTTCGGTGTTTTTGTGTTATTATCTTGAGTTGAGCTTTAGTTCCTCCGTATATTCCATAAATAGCCGAATTTCAGCATAGACTGTACTTTGTGAAAGTGTTTGTGACATACTTGCAGACAGATGGGCCCTCAAGCAGTTTGGACCATATCAATAAAACAAAGGGTGCAAAACGAGAGAGCCAAACCGGTGTTGTAATTAATGTGTAATAAATTCGTTTAATTATATATTCTGTGTTATTAATCTCATCTCCTTTATCCTATACAACCTAAGATAAATTTATTTCGTTTAAAAGAAACCCAAACTGTGTTCTCATTTAAAACTTGTGTCTAAAAACATCCATGAAAATTTGCTTGTGCAAAAACACAGTTTATGTATAATTTAAACGAAGAAATGTATATAAGGTTATAAAAATAAATCAACATATGCGTACCTACCTACAATATACATATTCAATTAGTTCCTTGCTTGGCGTTCAGAGGGCGCTGGTCGCTAACTTAACCGAAAACGTCAGTTGCCAGTCTATCTCATTTTATATATATTAGTCTATGGCACTGCCCCAGACTTCTATCAGATATGCAAAGGATATTCGATTCTTTGCAAAGGTTCTGAAGTTTCTTATTGATTTAGAATCGATAAAAGACAATTGAATCTGCAATGCACCCAAAGATGTTTTAAAGGAATGAAAGTAAGACGTGGAAATAAAATCAATTTGTAACATTGCCGCATCGGATAGTACCGAGTCTTGAGCGAAAAAATAAACTCCTTCAGGACGAAAAGAGGAGGGTCTGTAATATAAGATGAATGCGAAGATGCTTTTACTTCTAAAAAGACTATTGAAGAGGAAGAGAAATCTATTATTTATTTAACGATGTATAAACGTATAAATGTCAGTGTTGTACTAGCAAAATGACTTTGAATTTTTACGCGGGTCCTGTTGGCCTGTTCCTATGAATATTCGCCGTGTTGTCCGTTTAATTTTGCACACGCTCCGCCAACCCACGGTTTTATGTACTCTACATATTGTTCAAGTTTGTTGGGATTACGTTATGTTTCTACGGTCCGCTTAGCTGGGTTAAATGGGAAGCCCGTTTGGATTTCCGGCTGCAAATTCATGGGTTTGTGCAGGGTGTTATTTAATCTCCGTTTTTATCACTCTTTGGTAATCAGAAATCACAAATATTAGGAGTCTAAGGGTGCATAAAGGTAGCCTCCCCTAAGCGGAGAAGCTTGCACTCATCATCATCTACCTAGCCTTTTCCTTACTATGTTGGGGTCGGCTTCCACTTACCGGATGCAGCTGAATACTAGTATTTTACATGGAGCGACTGCCTATCTGACCTCCATAACCCAGTTAGTACTGGGTAATACGATACCTCTTGGTAAAACTGGTTGTCAGACTTTAGGGACACTGACTATCTGTAACGACTGTCAAAGAACTACAAATGACAGCCGGGACCAACAGCTTAACGTGCTTTCCGAGGCACGGAGGAAACTCGGTATGTAACGGGTGGTCACCCATCCACAGACCAACCTAGGCAAGCGCGGCTTATCCTAAAGATCGCCCTGAGCGGCTGCTATTAATTAGCCACGGAGAAGCTTGCACTCGAATGACTTAAACTAATTTAAAGTATAAAAGGCAAGCGTGCATCACTACTGCAGTTAACAGTCAAACCAGATATCCTATTTATACATATTACAATATTTGCATTTCCCATTTACTATAATTTCGAAATTAATCTACTGAGAATAGAGTTGCCGAAACTTGGCATCAGCTGTATAAAGTTCCACTGTACCGTCCGGTCCGACGCTGCCACGCCGGATACTGGCCGGTCGGCGTCCGGATATCGAATGGACGTTATCTACCGAGTGTCTGTCATCTGTCCACTACAGCGATTCTGTTAATCCATTAGCTACATTAGTACGATGAGTTACTCGTTGATGAGTTACTTCGTTTTTCAGTTGCTTTTAATTTTGCTACTACTTAGTACTTTGTTACCTTAACGTGCGGTTATGGTCCTAATCAGGGATTCCCCCTATTGTTGACTTATTCCTAACGAGTTTTATAACTGGTTGCTTTAATAAATTATATAGATGTTCTTCATTGCCTTGGGTGTCTTTGGATAATATTGCTTACTAGCTTCCGCCATCATCATCATTATCTACTGGGCTTTTCTCAACTATGTTGGAGTTGGCTTTCGGTCCTGTATTTTACACGAAAGAAATTAATTAAAAATCGCATATAAAACTGAAAAGCAATTCCATCCCGTCAGCCTAATAGGCTTACAAACCTCAATCTGGTTAACACCACAACATTGCCGCTTGATAAAAATAGATGTAACAGAAAGTAGGTATGTTCAAATCCTTTGTGTTACCTCACATTTTATTTATGTAGGCGCTTAACGCCACGCATTATCGACCGCAACGTTGTGGGGAATCCTGTAATGAATCATCTCTGCTACTTCCTACAAGTTAAACGATGTTCGCGTGTCAGTTTTTATCCCAAATTAGACTAGAATTTATGGTGGTATCCTGTTCAGTATGGAGCATTCAAAAGCGTGACTTTGTTTAGTTTTCTCATCGAATGCCCACAAGTTACGTGGTTTAGCGACACCCGTTTTGCAACAGCTTCTGCGGAGATAATACATTGCTTAGAGCATGCCAAAGCTTCCTGCAACGGTAGAAGAAGAGGAAGGTACGATACTCACGCGAAGGAAAGAAGTGACCAAGACACAAGCCGTGTATCGAATGGCATCGCCCGAGGTAGTGAATGGGACGTACCTTGCCACGTATGCAACAGAACGTGACTACGTGTGCCATGCAGAGGTAGTGGTGTATGAAATTGTTTACGAGATGTCACACTGGAGTTTGACTCCAATACTGCATTCGATACGGCTGGGCTTTAGACCGATGCTATCCAATTACTCTGTTCAGTGAATGCAAGTGCGCTATGCTTATTAGAGGCGTTGGAGTAAGTGGTGAGGATGATGGTACTGTAATGATTTGTGGTATGTAGGGGGCGTTTATTCGTAATAAAAGAAGCATAAAACACTTTTGTTTATATTATCATTTTACCAATATATGTCACATCATTGCAAAGCGATTCTCTTCTACAATTCTTTTTAAACAAATTGAGTATTCGAACTTCATTGTAAACCAGCCTGCACTATTTAAGGTTTGGTTAATGTTATTAAACCTTCACAGTACTAAGGTCTAGTGTAAATGTATTCTTGTTAGTAATTGGCACAGCTTATAATTTGTTGCTTGTCATATTAAGTTGTAAGTGTATCATTGTAACAATTCTACAGACACTGAGAGAATGTTACTTGTTAAAAAAATTACATTATTTATTAACACTTTATGCACACCTAAAAACTGTACATAGGCGACCATGCACGCAATATGACGTACAAGACAACGATCATTGAAATAAAAGACCTTGTAATTCAATAACTAAACGATTAATGAAATAGACAGGCCTTGTTGGACGACTACTACAAGTATGTACGCTAATTCGAAAAGATGTATGATCATAAGACCTAATCATCAGGTAGCAACGGACACACGTACGCATTATTATTAGTAACACGTGTGCAGAATCACAATAGCCAAATAACCACAATGGTTGTACAATAGGCGTCCCGTGGTCTGCTGTGCTCCTGATAGCTTTGTATGCGGCCGCTTGTGTATTGATGTCGCCAAACCATTTGCAATGCATAAAACTGACATACGACCGGCTCGAGTGGATGACTTGTTTGAAGAGATTCATGGTTCGGAACAATGACGGATTGGTGCTTCATATTGTTGTGAAACAATGTTGATAGTTAGGGGTAACGAGAGAGAGTTATCATTTTGGAATTGCTGTGAAGTGGCGTAAACGCTTGCTGCGTTTACGCCGTACGTATTTGTACTGGCTGTGTATAGTTTTAATATACACTACTGGAAAAAATTAAATCATCAACAAACATTTTTTGGGAAATATTCAACAGGCCGTAACTTCGAGAAAAATGGTCGTACGGGAAACCAAAAAAAGGATTTTGAATAGTAGCTCCAAGTATCTAGTTTTTGGATTAGAACTTTAAAATGTTGTAACGGGTTTTTGCGTAATCTTAGAAAAACCAGCAACAAAAAAAAACTTTTATTTTGTGTTTTTTTGTCTGGAAAAAAGTTTGTTTGGTTAACCACTATAAGGATCGGATACTTTGTTTGTTTAGCTTCAACTTTTAGATCCCTTAATTTTTTTTTGAGTAGTATATGACGCTTTAATTCACACTTGTCTAGCCAGGAATTGCAGAACCCCACGTGTCTCGGTTGTAACTCTGAATCTAACTAATTGAAAAAGTTGTAAAAGCTGTTAGTAAAACCTGCTACCCTACCATGACGTCTTAAAGCAGAACTTATTCCACTGAGGGAAAGAGACAGAGCTATACAGGGTGTCTAGCACCATCTCTTTCTCACACAGGAATAAGAACTGCTATAAGATGTCATGGTAACCCTTCTGATATTGGACTAACTTCACACTCAGCTCGTGCCAAACTTCAGTAACGTGGGTCCTTCCTCTAAGATACGTCATAGTGAAGCTCCACGGGCCACTGTTTTGATAGCATTTCATTTGGCAGAGTTGGCTAGGTCCCAACTCTAGGGTCAGGTTGCCAAATGTGCCTGGGGAGTAAATTTTCACACTTTATAAGACAGCTCATGCACTATGTGTCACTTCAGAACTTTGCGCCGGTTTACTTGTCAGGGTTTATGTGGCTCGAAATTTGTGTATTTTGTTCACCGTGTGTTTACGATGCGAAGAGTACCCGCTGATTTTATAGCTACAAACGAAAGCCACAATCACGTGAAATAATGAATGGGCAAACGTAGCCTTATTGGGAATATGGTGCTTTTGTAATTTGCTGAATTTTTGAACGTCATTGATGAATGTTATCAAATTGACATTTAAAACATCAGTGCATGAATAGGAAGCGAAAATTTGTAGCGTGATAGATCAGATAAACTGGAAATTGTAACTGTGGTAAATAAATTATTGTCTTGCTGGAACATTGATGTGTTGTTTAGATAAGTTTGAATGAATGACGGCACATTAAAAGTAACAGCGGAACATTACGTTTTGAAATGCTCTCGTAAAAGTAACACTTTTAAATGGCAAATTCTTGCGTAATTTGTTCACGTCCTTATCTAAGCAAAATTATCATTTATTTAGTACAGATATCATTTTGGAAATAACATCTTAAACCAAAAAGTTTTCAAAAATCGTAGCTAGACTATGTGGACAACCAAAAAGGAACATGTACACTAGAAATTTCACCGGTGTTGTGGGTGCGTTTACAAACATTAAACTCACATACACAAACAGCCAGCCCCGAAACAACTATCCGTAGGTCATACAAATAATTGTTCCGTGCGAGGATCGAACCCGCGATACGCATTCGTACATGACTGTAGGTCTCTACCAAGCCTTTCAGGGTAAGTGTTGAGGTCACACAAGTTCCAAAAGGCGACTTTGAAGAAAACAAAGTTCACACAACTTCCATCGGTAACACTCTATCATTGTCCAGCGAAGTAGAAAGTTCTGGAGACAATGGCTTGTAAGTGATAATTATCTCTTACAATAGCCAACACTGATTGATTGAGTGCACGCTTCAAATTGAAGCTTAATGGAAGTATTGTTTGAAAGAATAATTTGGCTATGAAGACCTACACTTGGGAGCAAATAAATCGAGCCACTTCCTTTTCCACGCATTATGGTAATTATTTTTGGTATTAAGGAACGCATCGATTCGAAACATATATCGCCTAAAAGGGTATTTAATAACCTTTACAATGAGGGTAGTTAGTTGTCAAAATTTCATTTTTATTAAAGTTTAAAGGGTAGAATAAAATTATCGCATTTAATATGCTTATGACATTTTTATTGTACTCTGTTAAGAAAAGATTAAATTTGAGGTTTTTGTTAATCATACCCATATTACTTGTTATTGTTGTCTTTATCTGTGTCTGTGTAATCAAAATAACCTGATAAAATGGATACTACACCGACGGAAGCTGCCCAAGTTGTAGCTTTACTTGAGGTTGGACACGGACAACGTGAAGTGGCACGCAGACTTCATTTGAGTCGTTCAAAGGTACAGCGGGTATACCGCAGGTATCTGGAGACTGGTGCTTTTGTTCGGCGACCTGGAACTGGCCGACCACGGGCAACAACAGAACGTGACGACCGCTTTATTGCAACCAATTCGTTGCGCGACCGTGGACTTAATGCTGTTCAGCTACAGCAAGCGTTACGTGACGTTCGAGGAGTCGCAATCAGTAGGTGGACAGTGAGACGAAGACTAAAAGAACGAAATTTAACATCACACAAACCAGCAACTGGCCCAAAATTGACTGTAGCTCATCGCCGATCTCGCTTGGAGTTTGCTCGAGAACACATTAATTGGACGTTAGAAGACTGGAGGTCAGTTTTGTTTTCTGACGAGTCAAGAATCTGTCTTTTTAGCAATGACGGGAGAAACCGAGTGTTTAGACGTCCTGGTGAAAGATTTGCCCAATGTTGCATTCGAGAAACGGTGAGTTTTGGTGGTGGTTCTTGTATGGTGTGGGGAGGAATTTCTCTAGACGGAAAAACGGAACTTGTCTTCGTCGACCCCGCCAACGATGGCAGTGGTAGACGTGGATTAACAGCTGACCGATACATAACTGACATTCTTGAAAACCACGTAATGCCGTATGCTGGTTTTGTCGGAGAAAATTTCTTGTTTATGCATGACAATGCGAGACCTCATACCGCGCAGATCGTTACGGAATACTTGTCTGCGATCGGGATTCAACAAATGGTATGGCCAGCACGAAGTCCCGATTTGAACCCGATCGAACACCTATGGGACGAGCTAAAACGGAGAGTCCGAGCCAGGGTTCCCGCTGTTTCATCCATTCCCGAGCTTAAAGTCGCTGTGCTTGAAGAGTGGGAGAACATACCACAATATGTCATCGTAACGCTGATCAGATCGATGACTAATAGGCTACAAGAATGTATCAGGGCCCGGGGGGGTAATACCAGTTATTAAGAATATTTTTTTTGCAATAATTTTGTTTTTTATTGTTTTTATGGACTGTTTTAGCCCTACTAAATTTTCTATCAAAATTACCATTTTTCTTGCAGAGCCAATAATTTATCATTCAATAAGGTTATTATTCAATAATTTACCCTCATTGTAAAGGTTATTAACTAAACTTTTAGGCGATATATAGTTCGAATTGATACGTTCCATATTACCAAAAATATTTACCATTTTACGTGAAAAAAGGTAGTGGCTCGATTTATTTGCTCCCAAGTGTATTATCTTTTTTGTTCAAGTTGTGTGTAACTTGTTGACCTTATCGTCCTCATGCTTTTTTATCGGACTTCAAAAAAAGGAGGAGGTTCTGTTTTTTTGTATGTTTTTTTTCGCGATTTCTCCATCAATTGTGGGCGGATTTTGAAATTTCTTTTTATAATTGGAAGGATCCCAAATCAATTGTATCTATATTGCTTGGAAAATTTATGAATTATCTTCTCTTTTTTTGCCCGAAAAGAATATGCATATGCAAAACAACAACAATAATTAGCTTGACAAACCTATACCCTAAGTATCTATAGGTTATAGGGTTGGAGGGCGGTGCTGCATCCTGCATCCAAGCCTGGATCTAACTATCTCTTTCGCGGAGTATTTTGCAAAACATTTAAAATCAACTCTTATTATGTGGAAATTGGCAATTTACCATTGCTAAAGACGTTACCTTCGATCTTCGATCCTCCCTTTCCGTTCGCGCATCCTCCTTGTTATAAAATACTTCACTGCGTTTAAATATGGTTCTATGAATTCGGTACAAAGCTTGTTTTTACTGTTTTATTTTTTGAAAATCTTCGCGATTTTTGCATTAAAATCTACTTCACACCATAATTCTCGATACTATGGGGCTATAATATACTATGGGGGTAAATCATCAAATAATTTCCCCCGCTATGGGCGGGGCGTGTGGAGTGTCAGACTTTTAGTGAATAAAACCCACCCATGTTCCTTTTTTGCCGTTTATGTTCCGGGGCCGCGGTATCTCTTTCGAACAACCCCTGTTTTGAAGGGAATGTATTTGCCTATTTTAAAAGAAGTCACCGCTCGCTGTATATGCAACTACGTTAACGGATAAGAAACTTTAGATTGCATGATCCAATAGCTCACATATCGATTTGCGCAGTTCACTCTGTATGTGGTGATGACATGCTATCGGTGTATGTCCATGTTCCAAATTCGGACAACTTTGAATCAAGTTGCTTGTACCCCTCCACAAAGACCAGCATTCGAGATCGAGTAACGGTATGTATGGTGCAATATCTTATTCTATATTTGGTGCGCCCATACCACTTGCACTCGTTTATTAAGGCTAATTTTGGCTAGCAAACTACGAAACGCTATTAGAAAAAAGCTGCTATTTAAATAGCAATAAGAGTTATGTCACGTTACACTTCCGATAGATTTTGGCAGCTAAGCAACTTTAAATCTCGTCGAAGCTATAGTGAGTCATCGTTTTATACAATGCACGACCTCTTTGCCGATTCAAAGTATACATTAAGCTGTCGATCTCGGGCAATTTCGCTGAACATATCTATAAAGTGCAGATAATGTAGCTTTCTATACATTTGACACCGGACATTGGCAGATGTTCCAATTTTCACAGTTCGTTCTGATTTCTGGAAACAATACGCGGATATGCCGCGTTGGCAACGCATTTTGGAATGGGAACGCATTGCTTAGTTCCGACAGTCGTTGTTGTTCCACATTTGTCTGCACCTATATGCCCATGGGTATCTGATCTGTCAGTTCTATCGCCTCTATTGATGGCGGAATGAATATTTAGGGAAACGTGAAGATGGGTGAGTAAGTAATTTAAAATTAGAACGGGGCACGGGAAAGGATCTTTGAAAATTCATTCGTCAGTTTTGCCTATGGGAAATTCCAAAGACACGGAGACAGAGATGGAAGATTTAAACGCGTCTTTTTGGTAAAATTGTATTAATTGTCTGTACTATAATAGTGTACATCTTTAATAGCTACAACAAGGCCATTTATATTTAGAAACTCTTTGATTTTATTGCCGTATTATATCTGAGGGATATTAAAGTTTTTATGACAGCAATACTAAACCTGGCTACTGTTGTCTATTGTAAAGTGGTGACTCTTAGGCACACTTCAACCATTGTTCCTTTCACACGTTTAACGAATTTAAAATATCACCAACATCATTCTCTGTCATCTTCAAACGAATAACGGAGAAAGAACTATGTTTAAAATAAGTTCAGCGTTTACCTAGTGTTCTGTAGTGCAAGTGGCCTTAGTCTGTGGTCCCATTAAAGCAAAACTTCTACAACCCAATAGATAAATTGCATTGGCAACAATGTTTCAGGTCATGATAACATTATGACTGCGTTGTCGTGACTCTGTGAGTCCGTACAAACTATAGGTCAATATCGATTGTATAATAATGTACATTGTACAGTTATTGTTTTATTCGCTGCGAACCGCACGGTAATAACTGTAGACACTAATGTGCGATAACGACTTAATATCACGCCTGTCAGTCTTCAGGCGTTAGGTAGAATAGGCTGTGTAGACGGCACGTTCGTGATCCACGCGCGCCTCAAAGAGATTTCAGCAAAGCAGAGAAGCCTGTCAGGGCCACCGCCTTGCGGATTGTTCGAAATAGATACCGCGGCCCCGGAACATAAAGGGCAAAAGAAGGAATATGGTTGGGTTAGTTCGGCGTCCCTCATTGTGCATTCACGTATTGTCAGTTATATGTAAGTCCTATGTAATGGAGAGGATATATAATCTAGCCAAACACAATGCCAGTGTAGAGCCCCTTTTGAGGATATACCCCACCTTCTGTCCTACCCATCTACACAACTTAATGAAATATTTTACAGGGGCCCATTAATTCTACTCGTCCGCACCATCGTCCCTGTGGCCGTCACCTGTGGCTACGTACTGGGCAAAAGAAGAATGGCGAAAGAGCTAACCTATTGCCATTAACTGGGTACAAATCTGGACTCCGTGCTGGCTACTGAGAAATTCCTGATGGAAAAACTCAATAAGATCATGAATATCATCCACAGTCCGACTTGAGCTACTGATGTGTATAGGCCACTCTTTGCCTGTGCCAATCTCCATGTAGTGCCACCCTCATCCAGGATCTTAGTTTTATGTCTATTTTGATGAAGTTCTGGCTAAGTGGTTAGCGTGAAAACTTCCGTACTAGCGCGTTCGTTTTAAGAGCAACTTTCTTTGTGGAGTAGGTACGTGGTTCACAGTAGGCAGTTATATAAAAACTTGATGAGAATAAGTTTTACTCGAAAACTATGTGCAAGTAATGGACACACAACTCTAAGAAAAAAAAAACTTCTGGAATCTTTTTTTTTAAACTTTGTCCTACACTAGGAATTCCCCTGTATCGTGGGTGCGTTTATAAACATTTAAACTCACATACACAAACAACCAGACCCGAAACAACTACCTGTAGTTCACACAAATATTTGTTACGTACGGGGATTGAACCTGCGACACGCAGTGCAGTAGTCGATCGCTCAGCCACTGCGCCAACCGTTCCGTCTTTTGTCGCCGAACATACTAATGTAACACTGAAAGTATAGCGGTTTAAATAACAAGGTGGACAGTTTCTCATCGACATAGAAAAGGCAGGGTCCTCCAACCAGACAGGTTCAGTAGACTATCAACCAAATATCGCGGATGACTCTAGTTGAAGGAATTCTCGTGACGTCAGGTCATCTCTACCCCGGGTATGATTCATAATGCGTAAGTTGTAAATGCCACAACAATATTCCCTATTCCTGTCATCCGGGATTGAACAATAGCAGAAGTTTTCCTCATATCCCCGTAAACATGCATGAATAACTGTGTTCTGAACTTCAACACAGTGTGTCGATGTGAGCCGTCCGTCCTTATGTTAGCAATAAAAGTTTACGAGGCCATACACGCGACTGGAGCTTTCTATCGATCTAGTTTTAGTACTTCTAACTGTTTGTATGGCTCTACTGCGTTGGCTATTTTTAGAAACGGATAAAACTTGAGTACCATTCTGTATAATAAGCTGTCTTGCCTGATGGGTTTTCCCATCGGCAGAAATGATGAATTGTACTAACTTTCATCCCTTATTGTTTAGGAGTGGATTTAAAAAAATGCTCTCTAGTTCTCACACTACTTACCTATATAAAGAACTGTTGAGCAGAACCTCCACAGCTGGACTTACGGCTACACCAAACAACACCACAAAGTTGTTTGACTTCGTTTTCGCGACCGGTCTTCAGTCTCCCTTGTTGTCCTAATTTTTTTTAGGGACCTAATACCTTCAACTCGTCCGCACCATCGTCGATGCCAGCACAGAGGTACCTGTGACTGCAACGATGAATCATGTACAAAATAGCATGTGACTTACGTTTTAAATCTTAAAAAAAGAAACCAGTTTCACGCAATTGTATCAACATCGTTAATTGGATAATCAATCTACCCTGTTAAGGTTCTCGCAATACGAAGGTAGACGAAGAATGCCGAGCATCTAGTAGTCGAGATTACATCGGTCATACAAGGGAATGTGGACCAAGTGCAGCTACAGGGTCTTTAAAAAAGGTGCTTTTCGCGTCAACAAGTTGTGAAACGAGTCATGAGTCAGAAGCTCTCAGCTTTCGACACGGTCTAGGCTACATTATTAAGTGTTTTGCAGCTGGAATGCTAACGTGACCGTTTTATGATGCAATCAAGTTAAGTGTTTTATTGAGTGTTTGGGGATTTTTTTGCCGTTGAAATTGAAATCGATTTCGAAAACTGAATGTGATTGCTCCATTACTGAATGAACTGCCGGGAATATCCCTACTGTTGGGAATCAGGCCTCCTCCTTTAGAGGGAGTGAACTGTAATCCACCTCGCGGGCCCAGTGCAGCTTGGTGGATGTGACATTTTTTAAAATTCTTGGTACCTGGAGACGGCGGTTTTCTTACGATAGTTTGCATCGCCTTTTTGAGAGCGATGGTGATGACAATATAATAATAAAAATAAATTACACAAAGTAATGGGCCTGCCCAGTTTCGAAACCAAGACCGCAGCTCGTAAGTCGGGGCCATTACCACTGGAACACCACTTCTCTTGCTTTATGACTGAGCATGATTTGAATCTCCATAAACTAGCAACTAGGTGCGGACGACTGTATAAATATAACGAAATGCATCTGATTATTGTGAAAACTGGCGCTCAACACTTGTGGTATTTCTCATGTCGTGTCCGAGCCATTATTCTCAGACGATTCTTGCACTGAAGATGCATTGGAACGCACTGGATGTCAGAGTATTGGAATTTCAATACGAAATAATAATGGCCGCGTGCTTGTCCAGTTATGAGCACGCTGTTGTTTCGTTTGCCCATAAATAATGTAAAGACGTCGAGAATTATGCTGGAGACCCGTTTAGCTAAGAGCAACCAAATATCTGTCTACTGGTATTTTCACATAGCCTATTAAATTCACCCCGTGACGTCTTCACAGCCGAAGGTAGTTTTCGGGGTGGAATACATCGACGACAGGAAGTAGGCGGTAATCCACAACGTGGACTCGGTACGGGTTAGTGGATGCCACTTGTTCTCGACGTACCTTTTGGGAGAAACCTTTTTTCGGATTGGTATGGGGGCATGTGATACAGAAGAATGAGGATAAGTCGTGAGGGAAGTTTTAAGTAGGTACTAATGTGTGTGGGTATAAAGAGATAGACCAAAGAAACGATGGATGGATAGTGTAAAGAATTATCTGGCAAGAAAGGAGGTGTGAGATGAAAAGAGAAGACCCCAAATAAATAAGGGCAGAACAATGATGATAAAGACTGGCGGCGACAATAAGAAAGCATTCCTTTACAAAGCTCTCAGCTTTCACCACATTTAATTACAATTAAAAGCTGCTTACACATAAACAGTTCAATGGCGCCGCGTTCTCATCTCAATTGTCTGTAATTCGTTGCGTGACATCGCTCAACGTTCGTCTCGTGATGATCAATTATTATGATTTTTATGCGTTTGCTGTAGTATAAGATCGGCACATGAATCTGCAAATAAACTGCCTGGTTTTTTAGACAAACCTTAATTTTCATGACTACCTGTAACAACGGGTAAAGATTTAGAAATGACAGCCGGAACCAAAGGCTGCTTTCCGAGGCAGGAAGGAATCCCGGACCAACCTGGGAAAGTGCAGCTTAACATTAAGATCGACCCGAGCGGCTGTTATTATTAAGCCACGAGCTCCTCTTAATACGTTACTGTCATCGTCATCTGCTTAGCCATTTTCGTAACGATGTTGGGGGTCTTTCTTTTTTGTTCTTCAGATAGGAAATCATCAAATATTTTTTCTCGCTCTGAGTGGAGCAGGAGAGAGTGTCGGACTTTTATTGACTAAAACCTATCCATGTTTCTTCTTTTGCCCTTTGTGTTGAGAGGCCACGGTATCTCTTTCGAATAACCCTCAACCCGGGCAACTATGTTGGGGTCCACACGTTACTAAGATATTACTTGAGATATGACATAGTCGTTTATCTCCGTCACAAAATCCTCATCTGGGTCTCGTAACACTATCCTAGACCACGCGCTCAGTCCTAGTTTATTCAGTTATCTGAGAAATGCGACCGAGAGCATACGAGATAATTTTAATGGTGGCGATAACAACACAGAACAACAACGGGACCGTACTTGGCGCATTTAATGGGAACCACTGAGACTCACGTTGCGTGTGGTCGAACTCCACGTATGGATCATACACTTGAACAATTTGTTGGTATGCTGCGCACGCAGTTTGGTATCCAGACATGTCAACAAAATGGCTGTGCAGTCATTTGTTTATCTTTGTTTTTGATAGAATTAAAGTGCTTAGATTGTCTATTGTTAATTTTAAATTTTTAAATAAATACATTTTTTACAGTCGTTACAGATAGTAGATAGGGTTATCGTATAACTCAGTACTATCGTCGTGGTGGTCAGATAGGCAGTCGCTCCATGTATAATACTGGTATTCAGCTGAATCCGATTAGACTGCAAGCCAACCACAATCTAGTTGGGAAAAAGCTAGGCAAATAATGAAAATGACATATCAACAAAAATATATTTTTGGATGTTGATACTGTTAGCCTGCTCATACCCATTGGCCTTCCCTAAGACTTGCAGTTTGTCTGATCCAAGGTTACTGTAGACTTCTGGTCGGTTGTCAGCTGGTCCTATCTTGTACAAGTTCCGCCGTGGCGCCTTTTTTCAGTTTCTCCTATTATTTATACAATTTTAATGATTTCTTGAATAGCCATGCTGAAATCAACTTAATTCACGAAGAAACAAAATTCAAATCGCTTTGAATGGTAACAGTAGCAACTGGAATCAAGGATTTTAATAGACTATGCGTGTAATTCCTTGTGATTGTTTTACAATGTCACGTCGAAGCTTTCAGAAGAACTATATGGTGGTTTCTTGTTACTGTCGGGGAATTGAGGGGAATTTATGTGTTGGGTTCGTTTTCAGTAAACAGTGTATCAGTGTCGATGTGTTTTGACTCGAGCAAGCTTACCACGTTTTGTACAAGCTACCTTATTGTTTGAATGTGTTTACGACTTAGTGTGGCTTGTTTAGCATCAAATCATTAGTTGTGTTTTTGTTCTATATTTAAATATTTTGTTTATTGTCTTATTTTGTGCGAGTCTAATAAAGTTTTTCTTTCTTTATTTTTCCTGGTATTGCCTTTTGTGTTTTATTTCTTTTTTGTTTTCCTATTGTATTGATTTTGATTGATTGACACGTCTTGAATTTCTGGAATCCGTTTTCCCTATCCACACTAATATTAATATAAATGCGTAAGTTTGGACGGATGAATGTTATTCAATCAACGTAGAACGGCTGAATGGATTTGGATGAAATTGCCACAGATATCGATTTTAGTCTGAATTAGCACATAGGCGACTTTTTACAAGCTGTTGAACTTGAATGCATGTATGTATGATTATCTGAAAGCAAATTTATTCCTGTCAAACGATTCTGTAGGGTAAATTCGGACTTACAAAACGCAAAAGCTAGTCAGGTTTCTCTTGCTTCGTATACAAATGCTTTTCAATGAATCATCATTTTCCTGCCCTTTTCCCATGCTATTTGGGGTCAGCGCAACACGTTTTCTTCTTCCATTCTCCCCTATCAGACGTCACGGCATCATTTACTCCTTTCTCCTTCATATCATTCCTTACACAATCCATCCATCTTTTCTTTGGCCTTCCTCTCGCTCTCCGTCCATCAACAAGAGATCCATCACTATTTTAGTCACATGATGCTTTTCGATGAACAGGACCACAAAATATCTAACAGTAACCCACAAATTAAATCCAAATTAATCTTATCCCATCGTTTGTTACAGATGTCCTCTCGGTGAAAGTGAAGCACCATCAGTCCAGCCCAACATGGCGTCGTAAGCAGAGATACTGATAGATAGTTGCGGTAAGTACCAAGTATACATCTATGTATATCCGAACCAAGCGGGAAACACTGGGGAGACAGGAAAACATCCATTTTCAGACCACCCTTTGTCAAGCGAGAATGAACCTTAAGTGTGAAAATAATAAGGTTTGTAATTCTTTGTAACATTCGGGTACAGTTGGTTTCAGAAAAGTTTGCGCACATATCAAAACTTCGTCTGGAAAATTCTATCTTGTGAAAGGATTACGTTTCGTAATATACATAGACACACATATGTTTTAGATTTTATTGTTTGTTTTACTGCGTCTTAGCTAGAGTTTTTTATAAGACATTCTGTTGTTGGGGTTTCATTTTGAATGGTAGTAGCGTAACTTTATCAAAGTTTTTTAGGGTTCACTACCTCATACGGATAAATCGGAACCCTTGAAGGATCTCTTTGTTGTCCGCAGTCCGTCTGTCTGTCAAAGCCTTTTATCTCAAGAACGCGTGGAGGTATTGAGTTGAAATTCAAGCCATACACTCAAGTCTGTGGTCCCTTAGAGATATGAAAAATATCAACCGTCTAAGTTCACGCAGTCAAAAGATAATATGGTCGTTTATATCGGAAGTTTGTACGGAACCCTCGGTGTGTGAGTCAGATTCGCTCTTGCCGGGGTTGCGGGTTGTTCGAAAGAGATACCGCAGCCCCAAAACAAAAGGGCAATAGAAGGGACATGGGTGGGTTTTAGCCAGTACAAGTCTGACACTCCCCCGCGCTCCGCCCAGAGCAGGGGAAGTTATTTGGCCGGTTTGTTTCTTTTATTTCGTTTATTAATTAGTATTTAACTTTAATTCGAAGATATCCGAATCCCACATTCTATTTGAAATGCAACTTAAACTTACCTGTTGTTCTCTTAAGTGCATTAAAGTCCTCTCGTCTCAAGAACGTGACTATGGTGGGACGTACAAACGATTAACGAAGAGTTCTCTTTTAAAAAGGTTTACCCTTATCTCCTTAGGACGCGAATAAATAAGACAAAAAGTACATTTAAATGTCCATTGCTTGCATTTGTAGGTATTTGAGATTATCTGAGGTAAAGTTATCTCTTATGAGCGAAATTACTTTATTAATTACTAGCTGGCGCCCGCGGCTTCGTCCGCGTGATGATTGAAAATAAAGTATCCTATGTGTTATTTCAGACTATAATCTACCCCTGTGCCAAATTCCATCAAGTTCCGTTCAGCCGTTTTGACGTGAAAGAGTAACAACCATCCATACATCCTCACAAACATTCGCATTTATTAGTAGGAGGATTTTCTAAGATAGTAACTTTTTGTTGAGTAAGGTTATCACCGGATGAGAAACATTACTTTATTAATAAAAAACACAATCGGATTTCGTATTTTTAATGTGACTAGACTGTGAATAGACAATGCATTAAAACCACTTGACCACCGCACACCACACCATCAAATTATCTGTGACCAATAATTATCTGTGGTGACTTTAATGTCAATATCTTAGAGGAAAATGCAAATAGCAGTAGATTTTTAAGTCTCTTTAAATCGTTTAATTTATCAAATGTGTTTTCAGAACCAACCCGAATTACCACAAACACCGCTACGTGTATTGATAATGTGTTTTGTTGCTGCGACTATTTAGATAAATTCATTGTTAATTACCTTCCTTCAGATCATAGCGGCCAGTACGTTACTTTCGCGTCCAACATAAAAATTCAAAAAATTCAAATACAGACTAGACAAATGGCAGCCAGCAACTTAGATAGATTTAATAATAATTTAATTAGCAAGTTAAGTTTTCCGGGCCATATAAACAATGTAAATAAATGGTATGATGAATTCTTTTCAGTAGTGCACACAGAGTTCAATAATACATTAAAAATAAAAACAAAAACTATTTGCCAAAAGTTTATTTTCAGTGATTGGGCTACACAAGGTATTAGGAAAAGTAGGGAACGATTGTTTGAGCTGTATGGCCTTAAGCCTTACATCAACACAAAAACTTTTAATGAATATGTTGCCACTTATTCGAAAATTTTTAAAAACTCTTGTAAAGTTGCCAAATCCTTATTCATTAGCAACAAAATTAAATCAGCCGATGATAAAATAAAAACGGTTTGGAAAATAATCAACAATGAAACAAATAGAAATAAAAAAACAAGAAATGATTTTACGTTAGAAACCTCACGTGGCCTCGTGAGCAATAATAATGACATTGCTCAGGAATTTGTAAATTTCTTTACCAATATCCCACATAAGACTACAGAGACCTTAAATTCCTCGCCCTTGCTATCTAAGGATTTATTAAAGGCGAACGTTCCAGCCTGCCCGATTCAATTTGAATTTAAGCATATAAACCCCTTATCAGTCATTAAAGCTTTTAAGCAAATCAAGGTCAAATTAACCGAAGATCTCTGGGGTATGTCCATCAAAGCTTGTACCGCCATTATTGAGACTATAGCACCGTATTTAGCCTTAATATTTAATTTGTGCGTGGATCAAGGGGTTTTCCCGGATCTAATGAAATACAGCAAGGTAATACCGCTTTTTAAATCCGGGGACAGTAAAGACACTAACAACTATAGGCCCGTATCCGTTTTGCCAGTTCTCAGCAAGGTGTTTGAAAAGATAATGCTAAATCAATTGCTCAACCATTTTAACACCAATAAAATCTTACATGAAAAGCAGTATGGTTTCACCAAAGGACGTTGTACGACTGACGCCGGTGTCACCTTAATGAAACACATATTTACTGCGTGGGAAGAGGCACAAGATGCAATAGGAATCTTCTGTGACCTTACGAAGGCATTTGATTGCGTTAATCATGAAACCCTGCTTTTAAAACTTGAGCATTACGGTTTAGATAAACTTGCGCTCAGTTTAGTAAAATCGTATTTAAATGATAGACAGCAACAAGTTCAAATTAATGGCGTTAATTCAATGGGTTTAAAAGTTAAAATGGGTGTACCACAAGGTTCTATATTGGGCCCTTTCCTCTTTTTAGTATATATTAATGATCTACCCCATTTATTTGAAAATCAACCCCAAATGGTGTTGTTCGCTGATGACACTTCTTTAATATTTAAGGTAAATAGACGTACCACGAATCTTGACGACCTAAATAACGCCCTATTGCAGGTCCATAATTGGTTTACTGCTAATAACTTAGTATTGAATGGAAAAAAAACGAAATGCATAAGATTCGCTCTACCAAACGTCAAAAGTAGTGATTGTGACATAGTATTAAATCAAGAGAAACTAGAATCTGTCAATAAAACTGTTTTCTTAGGTATCACACTCGACTCGAGGCTACAATGGGGTCCTCATTTAACATCTCTTGCAGGACGGTTGAGTTCAGCAGCATATGCTGTAAGAAAAATCCGTCAATTTACTGATGTAGATACCGCGCGACTAGTCTATTTTAGTTATTTTCATAGTATAATGTCATACGGTATTTTACTTTGGGGACGGGCTGCAGACATTGAGTCTATATTTATTCTGCAGAAAAGAGCCATCAGAGCCATGTATAATCTACGTAGGCGCGATTCTCTAAGAGAACTGTTTAAAAAAATTAACATCATGACAGTACCTTGTCAATACATCTATGAAAACATCATGTACGTTAGGAAAAATCTGCATCTATTTAGTAAGAGAAGTGACAGACATCACTATAATACTAGAAATAGGGACCAACTGGTTCAGCCAGGTTTCAGGCTAGCTAAGGTAGACTCCTCTTTTATGGGGTACTGTTTAAAATGTTACAATAAAATACCTCCACACATCCTACAACTGAATGAATCGAAGTTTAAATCTTGTATTAAACGCACACTATGTAGGCAAGCATACTATAAGTTGGGGGATTACATTAATGATATAAATGCTTGGCTCAATGCCGGTCCTGCTCCACAACCATAGGGGCAAATTAATTAATCAGCGTCTGAAGTTATTGTGGCAGCTGAAGAAGATTGTAAGACTATCTTTGCATTGTATAGACTCAATTTCCTAATATTGTATAATTGTAATGCCCATGTGTGAGTACTATGTAATTTTATTGACTCGACGGTTGCCCTGGTGGTTGAGAGATTGTCATGCTCACTTAAATGTCTCGCTGATGGTGGCGGGTGTGTCGGGTCATTTAGCTCCCTTCAAAATGGTCGAGCTGAATGGGGCTGATCCATACGTCATGTTCGTGAACGGGCGCTGTCAGTTGGGACTGGTCATCTCTTAGCTACCACGGTTTGTTTTAATTCATCTATTAAACTCTTGCTAATTATTGCTTTTACTCTGGACGCTCTAAATGTGCTCGTTTTTCTACATCGTTCTCACATTATGTATAATCTCAACATGAATGATGTATCCATGATTTTATAAAATATTATGATTTAAAAGAGTGTCCATGGAGTTTCTTGCCCATTCTTCTCCATAGAGATCTACGCTTTGGAATGGGCAACTACAGTACTTTCATAAGTTATTATGTCTTGTGACTGGGACTGTAGCAGCATCATTTTTTTGTTCTTGTTTTTATGACATTCAAAAGTGCCTGTAATGGTCTAATTGAAATAAATGCTTTGAGTTTGAGTTTTGAGTTTGAGTTTATCACAGGTCCGTTGTTTCCCACTTTTTAGTTTTTTTTTTTGAAGTCGTTTTTATTTTTTACAAATAAGTTTTGTTCCTCAAAAGAAAAAAAAAACCCTTATTGGATCATTTTGTTGTCCGTACGTCTGTCTGTCTGTCAAGACCTTTTATTTCGTTAATGCACGGAGTTATCGAGTCGATATTAAAACCATATACTTAGGTACTCAAATCTGTGGTCCCTTGGAGCTGTAACAACAATCAACCCTCTAAATCTTCGCAGCCAAAAGCTATGGTCATCTATGTCGCAAGTTTGTTTGGAACCCTCGGTCAAACAACTACCTGTCAGTCACACAAATATTTGTTCCGTGCGTGGATCAAACCCGCGACACGTGGCGCAGCAGCCAATCGATTAACTACCGCGCCAATCGTGCAGTCAATTCTTTCTTTCTAAGAGAATCGACATATCGGGAATGATTTCTTTTTACGTTAATGTGGGTGGGGGGTAGTATTTAACTTAATGTTTTGACGGATCATTTGAAGTACTGTACCTGCCTACCGACGAATCTTGTTACCCACTTGCAATGATAACACACTTAAAACTTATATCACTGGCGCTTATCAGAGTGTACCTCCTACCTAAGTATGCCGTAATGTGCTCAGGAACGCGATAACGTCCATTTAACCTAGTGCCAAAGATAAAATACCTGAAAACCTGTGTTGGAATGGTCTATCCTAATAATAGTATAACACATTAACTTGTTCTAAAATACAGCCTTGTGGAATCGGAAGTGCCGTACTATAAGTATGTGCCCGACTCAGTTCTCGAACATGGCAAAATCACATTGTACTGGGTTCGATCCATCATCACTGTCAGGACTATTGTTGCCAACAAGCCTGATATAGTGGTGGTGGATCGATCAGAGCGGCGCGCAATTATTGTTGACATAACAGTCCCGCATGATGAGAACCTCGTGAAAGCCGAAAAAGATAAGCAAATCAAGTATATTGACTTGACTCGCGAGGTTGTTGACATGTGGGATGTGGACTCAGCGATCATTGTGCCGATAGTCGTATCTGCCAATGGCTTAATTGCCAAGAGCCTCGACCTAAGGAGGCTCTCGTTAGGCATCTGGATCAAGGGCTTGATACAGAAAGCGGTACTCCTGGACACGGCTCGTATTGGTAAGAGGTTCCTTTCTCTGGAGCCCTGACCGCCGCTAGCTTAGACCCTGTTCCCGGTACCGGTGGGCTACTATTTTTTTGTATTTTAAATGTTTTTTGTTTTATATATGTATAAGGAAAAAAAAATACAAATAATATGTGTAAAAAACCGGCCAAGAGCGTGTCGGGCCACGCTCAGTGTAGGGTTCCGTAGTTTCCCGTCCGTCACAATAAGTGTTCCCACTTATGAGTTTAAAGGTGGAGGAGGAAATTATTTTGTACAACTTTTTGTCTTTTTTGTACAAAAACTGTTGTGTCAATCAAGTTCAAAATGATTTTCATAGAAAGTCCTTATAAAGTTCTACTTTTCAGATTTTTTTCATATTTTCTAAACTTATGGTTCAAAAGTTAGAGGGGGGGGGGACACATTGTTTTTTACTTTTGGAGCGATTATTTCCGAAATTATTGACATTATCAAAAAATGATTTTAGTAAACCCCTATTCATTTTTAAATACCTTTCCAACAATATATCACTCGTTAGGGTTGAAATTAAAAAAAAAATCACTTCCCACTTTACATATAGGGTGGCTACCCTAATAAAACATTTTTTTCCAATTTTTATTTTACCACTTTGTCGGCGTGATTGATATACATATTGGTACCAAATTTCAGCTTTCTAGTGCTAACGGTCACAGAGATTAAGCGAGGACGGACGGACGGACGGACGGACAGACAGACATGGCGAAACTATAAGGGTTCCTAGTTGACTACGGAACCCTAAAAATGAATAAACGAAATATAACATTATATATTACATAACACACAAGCATTCACATATTTACATTCGGTATACACTTCCACTCTGTTCTCACACACAACAAACACTATTATTTTTAAAACGCATTTAAAATGTTCCACCGACATTTTCCACTCCAGCCATCTTAAGTTTGATTGAATTCAATTTGACCGATCACTGTCTCTTAAGATACTGCTCTCCTAGTTTAAGAGGCAGGTTTCATATTTTTTTAGTATACAAAATTAGTCTATGAGTTTTGTGTACCGTAATGATCTCTGCACAAAAATATGAAAATATGCCTAAGTATATTCTATAAATACATAGAATATCGCTAGTCCGTAACCTGACACATTGTATAAAAGGGGGTTCGTTTATTGCCATCAAACGTTCTTAAATCCAGCCTCCGTGGGTGCTTTTGATAAATTCCTGTCCTCCTATTCCTCCTATTCCTCCAATCAGAGAATAGACTTGAGGAACTTATGCTCAGCAGTGACACTTGCGCTTACTAGACTAACGAGGTAGTGACGAGACCTATCATAATAATATTGTTATTAACTCAATGAGTCATAGTGAATGGAAGTTTGTTTTGAAATGTCTGTCGTTCGTGTGAGCTTTCGTACCAGATGGTACACATTTGCGAGTAAGAGTTATTTTAGTTCACAATTAGCTAGTTGTGTTTGTTCGAGTTTGAATTAAAGTTTAATTGATTTTGTCTTCGTGGGAATGAGGTTATATGTTTGTTCCGAAATCACTGTGCTTAGCCAGTAATTGTATCGAACTTTTCTACGCTTTTTTCTACGACTACAGTACTTTCACAAGTTATTATGTCTTGTGACCGGGACTGTAGCTTTAACATTTTTTTTTAAATTCATAAGTGCCTGTAATGGCCTAATTGACATAAATGCTTTTGATTTTGACTTTTTAAAAACTTAATCAAATCAAGTTTATGGCTCTTCTCCCTCCATACGGTAGCTTGGTGGTAGACCAATGAACTTGTGGAGTTTACGGGAATTCCAAATATATGCGGAAGGCAGTCGTTAGAGCTATGGACGACGTCAGATATGCAGTCGTTTCATGTAAAATAGTAGAATTCAGCCGCAGCTTATCATTGCTATTTCATCGGAAGAAAACGCTTAGGGAGGAAGAGTTTCCCGGGAAAATTTTACTGACGATCATGATCTCGTATTAGACGGTGGGAAGATAGCCTTAGGCGTAGTCCTAAATGGCAAGGATCGTACAATCATACGATGCGTTTTCGTCGTGCGATGAAAATAGTAAATGGAACATTGGACTTGCGTTGCGAGCTTTAATGAATAAATAAATCTGTACGTTCGAATTTGTCATCGTAAAATCAATTGCCAACTCGGACAACGCCTAAGAGGTTAAGAACTAGAAATACTAGCGAGAGGCCTTGCCCAGTATTTTTATGTTGCAGGCTTGCAGGAATAATGATGACGTCACATTTCCTCTGCAAAACTTAATAATGATGTCATTTGTTCTCCAGGTGTGATAGTGAGAGGTCGCGATGGGCGCGCCGGGCGTCTCGGACGAGTATTCGCCGCCGCGTCTCTCGCGGCTGCTGCACGCCTTGCCGCACATTAACGTGACGCTGCACCGCGTCAACGACACCTTCGCGCCAAACTCGCCTGTTTATCTGGAGGTAAGGTTTCAAATGTTTTGATGAATTTCTCCATAGATTTATCCCAGGAGGTCTACTCTTAAAACACGAAAACCGTAGGTTCGGAAAAGAAATTTCTTTAAAATAAAAGAATTCAGGATCATCAAAGAAATTTCAATTATGTATTCATTGTTAATAAAACTATTTCTGTCACATTGCACCTACTATGTTTTTGTCGCTGTATCACCTTAAGGTTGACTGGTAGAAAATACCCAAGGCTGCGCCTTTGTACAATGATTTTTTTAATTGTGCATGAAGTTTTAATAAATAAATAAATTTCAAGAATAATACTAGGCTGTTATCTACTTTGGAGTTGTGAAGAAGGTTCGAGAAACTTGTGGAACTATCAGTCGGACCTTGCTAGAGCCAAACTGCGATGCTGAACCAGTAATTCTAAACCAGTCCCACTTAAGGATAATAATACAATTAGTTAGAAAAACAAAGTCAATTTGAATGAAAACCAACTGGATTTACTTACAAAGTGTATTCGAAACTCATAAATCTGCATATAGTTTGTGGGGTTCATTTCGAAGTATCGAGCTACTTTCGAACGGGGCCCGTATCTTCGTTGATGGACTTGGAAAAGTAGCCCCCACGAGTTCTGGCCGAAGCTCATCATCGACATGACGAAAAAAAGGGAGAGTAGAACCCTCGAGTTCTGGTCGAAGCTCATGAATGACACGGCGAAACAAAATGATCAACAAAGATGAAGCAAAAGCATCTATCTCTTTCTGCGACTCTTTGTAAAGTTTAAAATCTAAAGAGTTTTCTAGTTATTAATGGAGCCTTTTGGATCTCTTACTGGTTTTTGTTTTAAATATATTTTTAAATTGTTCAGCGAGTCCCGGTGCATTTGCAAGACCCCCCTTTCTTAGAATGGTACTATGCTGGTTAAAAATATAAAGATCCTGAAATTCAGGCGGCAAACAGTCTAAACATGGCAGGATGATAAGACGAAAAAGAATGTTTAAGGGACTAGGGAGCGTGCCAACATCTACAGATTGCAAGCGTAAAACGACCAGAAACGTCTCGCTACGACGAAAGATCACTATCTTAATAAGAACCCAACGCATCCCTATTCCACTTCATCTGCTCAACAAATCATGTCCCGGAACCATATACTCTCTCAGTACGACACGTTTGTCAACACAACATGACACTTCATTAAGGTTTGTTTGTACCCAGGAGTCCCCTCACTCCTCCATATGCACGTTCATTATTGAAGTTTACCACTCTACGCACGAATGTTTCAAGCAATGGTACGCAAATATACATAACACCGCCGAAATACTTGATTAGTTTTAATTAACAAAGATAGTTGTACCTATGTCTTTTTTTTCGGATAGGAACTCATCTAGGGAGTGTCAGACTTGCACTGAGTAAATCCCATCTATGTTCTTTTTTTTGCCTTTTGAGGGCCGCGGTATCTCTTTCGAACAACCCGCAGGCAGTCCCTGGCAGGCCCCTCTACTCTTTGCAGACTTCCTGTAGGTACGTTTTATGCAGCAAGACCTGTTCTTAAATGACGGTGTAAAATTTAGGATATTTTCATGACACCGTGTTACGAAAAAGTTTAACAGATTTGTATTCGGAATCTTAAACGCTGACTAGGATGTAAGTATAGATATGGTTTGCACTGGCTGGATTTTCACGTCTGATGTTGTCATTAGAAGTCCCTCAAAAGCAACCCGGATTTCTCTGTAAAAAAATATCTGGGTAATGGCCATAAACATGCTTCCCTTTATAATTCGTGTCTTATTAAGACTGTATACATACACATATCTTGTTTCATAACAAAATATCCATTTTTTTCCAGAGTTTGGGCATCCTCGGCTCGATACCAGGCGCATGGCTGATCCTGACGCTGACCGTTCTGCTCATATACCTGCTAACACGATGCTGCGACAGAAAGCAACGACCGCCGAGAAGCATCACCGCTTTGAAGGTAAGCATACATAGCCTGATCAGAAAAAACTTCCTTTGTTATCGACTGGCAAAAAGATTTACGATCAACGTTCGATTTAAGTGGACGTTGCCACTTTTGGCGTGCTAAATGCCCATAAACTAGGCACAGATGCGTTGTCATCCATAGGGACAGCTAAACTGTCTTATGTACCTGTAATTTATGTTGATGAGAACGTTAGCAGCAAATACCATTTAAAAGTTTACACCAACTTTAAGTCCAACTAGAACAAATCAAAACTTTAGTGGCAAGAATAGGTAGTAATCGACGGCACGGTAGGCGCAGTGGTTGATCAATCGGCCGTTGTGTTGCCTGTCGTGGGTTCGGGACTCCCCTCACGGAACAAATACTTGTATGGCCTATAGGTAGTTGTTCCGTGTGTGGCTTTTGTGTATGTGAGTTTAAATGTAAATGCACCCACGATACAGGAGAAACTCCAAGTCAGAGCCAACGTTTTTAAAAACAAATATAAATCGGACATGCGCACCGAGGGTTCTTTACAATCTTACGACTTCTCAAAGGAACTAGAGACTTGAGTATAAGGTTTTAATTTGAACTCGATACCTCCACGCGTTCCCGAGATAAAGTGACTAGACAGAAAAGCAGGCAGACGAACGACAAAGTCATCCTATAAAGGTTCCGGAAACCTAAAAAAAGGTACTTGAAATACTTTCCCGGACAAGCTCCTTTCTAAAAGCTTTACTAGGTTTACTTAATTTAGGCATCAAATTTTATGCAAGAGGGGTTAACAGAAAGTATTCTGTCAGCAGAATCGTATTACTTAGTAAGACTTATTTACTTCGCAAAGTACGGAAAACTTTCACCGTTCTAGCCTTTTCCAAGCGTTCTATTGTAGAGGAAGCCTGCGTTCCTTAATTGCATAATTAGTGTTGTACTCATTAGCATCCTCGTGGTAATTTCCTCCGTTCATGCTCTGCTGTTTCGACGTAACTCTGAGTGGCCTATGTTAAGAGTAATCCATTGACTAAATTTTCATTTTATTACGCGTTAGTTAGTCATTCATTCATGTTTTTCCGTCTGTTAGTTTTTTTTTTTACAAACTGGGCCTTAATCTCTTAATGCAAATGTGAGGGGATGTATAACTGAAAGTAGAAGCCCGATTGAATGGACTGATTCTGGAGGTGTATTGATAATTGCGTGTTGGTAGCTCTAAAACTAACCAAATTTTTATCACCATATTTGGATACGAGACTTAGCTTGAAAATGGGAGGGGATCTAGGCGAAGGATTAGGTTACCTATCAGTGAGGAACTCGTGGTTAAATAGTAACAGTCGCTCGGGTCAATCTTTAGGTTAAGCCGTGCTCGCTTAGGTTAGTCCGTGGATCGGTGACCATCCATTCTTACTAAGTTTCCTCCTTCTCTCTAAAAGCACGTTAACCCGTTGGGTCCGGCTATCATTTGTAGATCTTTGGCAGTATTACCATGTGGTATCGTATTACCCAGTACTGGCTTGGTTGTGGAGGTCAGATAGGCAGACACTCCATGTACAATATTGACATTCAGCTGCATCTGAGACTAAAAGGAGACCCCTAACATTGTTTGGAAAAGACAGGCTCATGATGAGGTACTCTTTCAATAATAACTGCTCATGGTTCTCTTTCAATCAAAAATTTTTGATCAATACAGACTTAAGGACATATAATATTTTTATTTTGCCTTGAGGTTAGACATGTCTACGTCATTCGACTTCAATGACTGACGTAACCTTTTCGTAGTTTATTTATTATTCACTAGCTTTTGCCCGCGGCTTCGCTCGCGTTAAATTCGGTAGCGCCTTATTGATTTGTAATAGCAACGCTAAGTTTTCCCGTTTCTTCCCTCTTTCTCCCTCATATCCCACTCTTTTTAAAAAAATAATAGCCTATGTCCGTCTCCTGGTTCCCAACTATCTCTGTACCAAAATTCATCAAAATCGGTTTAGCCATTAAAGCGTGAAGAGGTAACAAACAAACAAACAAACTCACTTTCGCTTTTATAATATTAGTAAGGATAGTAAGGATTGTTTACTCACCATCAGTACGATGACCTTCAGAACACGTGAACATTGAATTATAACTATTCTTCATGTTGAGTTGACCCACCAACTACCGACCAACACGTACCGACAAGCTCTATTTAGCAAAGTTTGATTTATGGTCAGTTTTGATGGGTGGTCACTGTGGTCAGGGCTCATAAAAGAAACTTCTGTGTGAATACGTTTGGCAGACGGACCGATGGAAGGTGATATACTTCCGGGGTTGCGGGTTGTTCGAAAGTGATAGTGCGGCCCCGGAAGGTAAAGGGCAATTGAAGGAATATGGGTGGGTTCTAGTCAGTACAAGTCTAAGACTCCCCCCCGCTCCGCCCAGAGCGGGGGAAGTTATTTGATCATTTCCCGCCCCGAAAAAAGGTATACCACCTTTATTTGACTGCTCGGATTGCGGGTTGTTCGAAAGAGATACCGCGGCCCCGGAACACAAAGCGCAAAAGAAGGAACATTGGTGGGTTTTAGTCAGTAAAAGTCTGACACTTCCTCCCGCTCCGCTTAGTGCGGGGGAAGGTATTTGATGATTTACTACCCGCAAAAAAAGGTGGTATACTTGTTGTTCAACACGCGCCTCAAAGATAGGTCAGCAAAGCAGAAAAGCCTGCCAGGACCACTGCCAGCCGGGGTTGCGAGTTGTTCGAAAGAGATACCGCGGCTCCGGAACATAAAGGGCAAAAGAAGGAACATAGGTGGGTTTTAGTCAGTAAAAGTCTGATACTCCGGGCTAGAGCGGGGCGGCCTTTAAGCAAACAGAATATGAGAAATAAAATGAATTAATGAATTGTAAAAAGTGTTACTTTTTATAATTTGTTGTTAACTTTTTCCCAGCCACAGTCTTCAAAAGAAGTTTAATATTATATTATAAGTGATTTTGAAATCCGTAGCGGTGAAAAGACTATTTTAATATCAATTGAACTTTTTTTTATATTCAGCCATAAATTTTTGGGTGAACTTGACAAAAATTTAAGAAAAGAAAACTGCATTTAACGTTATACCTTACATTTTTAAATAACATTTTGTCGCGCGAAAAAGCGCGGTCTTTCATTTAGAAGTCTCAATTATGCAACATATCTTCAATCACGGACACTTTTAAATACCTTTAAGGCTGATTTTTAATAGTCAGATAACTTTTATCTGAGGAATAAAAATAACAGTTTGACATATTTTCTATGGATGAGCTGTCAATCCGCCATTTTTATTTCTTAGAAAAAAGTTATCTGACTATTGAAAAAACAGCTCTTAAAATAACAAATCGTAATAGCATTAACACGCTTCAGTCTAAAAGTCTGCCATCTCAATAGGAACATATCTCAAAGCTATGTCCCGACAAGGAATGATAAAGTCATCATGTGCGCCCCGAGGTCATCGTTGCTCTATAAATAGTCTGCAAACACAATCAAAATAATTCTCACTGAGAATAACACGTGTTCATGGTAGACTTCTTAGTATTGCCATGCAGTAGTTCAATAGTCCTGTTCCGTACATTTTTATATTTACATGGTATAAGAAAAAGAAACGGTCAAGTACGAGTGGTACTCGCGCACTAAAGCAAACAACCCTGATACCCGCGTACGATTTCACAAAAACAAACCTAGTTGATCTACTGGTTTATCTTCAAACTGTGTCGTGTTGTAAGCAAGTGTTCGAACGATCAGGGGCCTTAGTCTGCTATTACAATAGTGTCAGAATGGTCGATTACTGATCGCATAATGGTTGATTTTGACATCTACTACATACTAAACTTGTCAAAATCAACCATTATGCGATCAGTGATCGACCATTCTGACACCATTGTAATAGCAGACTAAGGCCCCAGATGTTTGGTTTATGAAGTTCTTATTAAAAACCGTTACTTACTCAATGATGGGAATAAAATAGGACACTGAACTTTAGACAGCTTTGATCTCCAGTTTTAAAGATAGCGTAAATATTTTTTTGAAGATCTTGTTAAGGCTGAGTTTATGATAAGTTTAGACGTGTGTGTTTCTGCTGTCATTATTTGGAGATCAAAAGGGAATTTGTGGCTATCAAAGGGCTTTTTGGTGTGTTTAGTTTAGATTAATTTTGTAAGATGGATGCAAGTTTTTAGTTTTTGTTAATTGTGGGGGATAGGCAAATGAGGAAACTATTGTTAACGTTCGCGTCAGTCCTAAATGATGGAAATAATATATGAAAACACACGGGGGGGAAGGTACGTCGAAGCAACTCGGGTAACTTGTGTTGATTACAATATTTTGACCCTCCTCTTCCTAATAGAAATATTTTTAGGGACATTTTGCAGGAAAAATCTGCTATTATAAATTGCTGAAGATCTAAAGCTATTTATAGTAAACAAAGTTCCTTAAACTACTCACAAACAAAGGCGATTAGCAGGAGAGTTAGGTAATTCTCTAATTTCCATGACAGAAAATCTTGTGTTGATTTTACACAAGTTGTTTTTTCAAGGTCATAAATTTGGACTCCCTAGTTGGTCTATTGGTCGCAAGTGCGACTGCTGACCATGAGGTTCCGGGTTCGATTCCCGGGTAAAGCAATTATATTGGATTTTTCTTTAGGAATATTACAGTAGTAGCCACGGAGCATTTAGCCCGGTTGATGGCATAGGGTTTCCCTCAATGACATAGGACTTAGTAATTGTTGGCGAAATGTAGGTGTACTATAAGGAACACCTCTGCCTTATCCTTTAGGGATTGATGATAGTGTTATGTTCGAAAAGTTTGCTTACTTCATGTAAATAATTCAAGGGTTATGTGGACAAAGCTGTTATCTGACAAATTAAAAAAATCTTAAATTACTCAAATTTTTGCATGAATATAAATTTTAACTGATGATAAATATTGATTTATTATTTTAAAACTATTAGATTTAATTGCTTAGATGATTTGATTGTTTATAATTTTTAAATGCTCAATAGTTTACACCTTTTTCCACCTTACCCTTCAATTTTCAGCTTAATTTTGACTCACCAGTGCAATCATTTTCAGATAACGCTCATGATCCTATCGGTGATGTGTTGCGGCGCCATCGGCGTGGGCCTCTTCGGCAACGATGACCTGCACAACGCCATGCTGCAGAGCATCCAGGCTGGCAACCAGTTGGCCGCACTCGTCAACACTGTGAAGAACCAGGTAATCATTGACCACCTCTATCCTTTTCTGACGCTAAGTAAAAACTTATAATAGAGCGATTAGCGAGAGAGATTAATTGCATTGTCCGTGGTGGCAGTTATTATATGATCAATAAATATGATGTAAAAAAAAATATGATGTTAAAAATAAATGTTATGTAAAAATTAAATATAACATAAAAAATAAATATTATATATATAACAATAAATTCTCATTGTGCAAATGATTGTGCAGAAAATGAATGGCTAATTTAACATCCAACTTATACGTAACTTGTCTCTTCTAGTCAAGCATCTTAGAGGAAGCGATGGGTTCCCGCGCGCGCGCCCCGCTGGCCCGCCTGGCGGACGCGCTGGACGCGCCCGTGGCCAACCAGACGGCCCTGGGCACGCTACTGCGAGCGCTGTCAGCGCTGAGGAATAACGCCAGCGCTGCCGCTTCAGCTGCTGACAACCTACGACGGCCACTGGCTGCGTTGAATCTGGATGCTTTTATGAAGGTTAGTTACCATAATAGGCTAGTTTCCAAAAATATATACGTATATTAGTCCGTCTTTTAGACTCTTCAAAAATAAGGGACACGTATTTTTTATTTGTAAATTAGAATAAAAATGACAAAGATACAGCCCATTAAAGTTACGTGTGACGTCACGCGTTGCTGCATTTTTTCGCAACGAGTGACGTCACACGTAACTGTCCCTTATTTTTGAATAATCTAAAAGACGAACTTAATAGAATGTAATTACTTTGACCCTGGAAACTACCCTATTCAATGTAGAAGAGGTACCAGGGTTGCGGGTTGGTTCGAAAGAGATACCACGACCCCGGGACACAAAGGGTAAAAGAAGGAACATGGATGAGTTTTTAGGCAGAACAAGTCTGTCCCTTCCGCTCCACCCAGAGCGTGAAAAACAGACGGACTGCGTCTTCCTTCCTCCTTCTTCTTCATCGTGAAGTTAGTGCCTATTCTGGTGTCAGAGATCTAATGCTGCCCATGGGCTGGACTGGGCTTTACTTGTCGTCGAGAAATATTACTCAGGCACACCGGTGTGGTTGTTTTGACGAACGGGACTGTGTTAAGTGTGATATAGATAGGAAAGGAGAAGGTTCCGTTCCTCAAAAGAATAAACAGAATCCTTATAGGAACACTTTGTTGTCTGTCTGTCTGTCAAGACCCTTAATCTCGGGATTCGGTGAAGGTATCTAGTTGAAAGTTTCAACGGAACTCACAGTGCGCGAGTGCGACTCGCACTTGTTTTTGTTTGTTACCTCATAACTCCGTCATTTATGAACCGATTTGTTTTTTTTGGTACAGTGTTATAAGTTGAGAGGTGTCAAGGGACACCCGGTCCCGGTTATTTATTATGTACACAAAACCTGTAAACACTCAACAAAATTAATCGTCGCGACACCACACTGTTCAGTGCGAAATAGAAAGACGAAACGAAAATAACTGGCTTGCTTTATATAAGAGAGAGAGAGACAGAGAAACACGCGCACGCCGCACGGCTTACAACTACGTATAGCAAAAAGTGTCGTTACAACTTTTGGTCTTAATTATTTCCGTCTAGCCTTTCGCAACGCGCGATAAGGATCTTCGTTCCAAAAACACGTTAATTAAATAAAAAAAAAATCAAGACCTATCTTAATTAAACATGACAAAGCATAAGCATATGATCTAAATTACAAATCATAATTAAAGTTACCCGCGTTACCCGCCCTCCTGATGCTCTGTGTAGATCTCACCTTAAGTATCATCTTAATTTCCCATCCCATAAAACTGAATTTTTCTCCTACTCCTTCTCTGTTCATGCAGTACGTTTGTGGAACTCACTCCCGCCTAACATACGAGACTCTAAAACTATATTTATTTTTAAAAAGCAAGTCAAAGAGCATTACCTGTCCTCTTTACTGTAACATTCTGTATAATTATATATTTTAGGTATTTATTTACTATCTCAGTATTTATTTTTATATGTGTATTATTTCTACGTAAGTTTATTATATGATTGATAATTTAAAATTTTATCTTTTACACACACTGTGTCTACATATCTTATCCAACTTTCCTCTCGCAGGTCTGGTGGAAGAAATTTCTTATGAAATAAGCTGTACCTTTGTGCTCTTCTGTCTTAATGTAATGTCCTGTCATGTATTTTGTGTGTGCATAAATAAATAAATAAAGGGAGTGTTATATAATAAGTGGAGCGTGTTGTCTTTCCCAGCGTGCTTGGGTGTGGGAGGCGGCGCGCTGGGCGGGCGGCATGGCGGGCTGGTGCTGCGGCGGGGCCGTCTGCGTCGCGCTGCTGGCGGCCGCCGCACGCCGCTCGCGACGCGCTCTCTTACTGCTCTGTGTAAGTATACCACACTAATTTCTAGTGAAAGTTCCTCTTGTAAGGACCATCGAGGCCGCCTGACCGCTATTCAACCTTTTTATTCACAGTAGAGTAGAGAGTAGAGTGACAAGTGGTCAGGAACACATTTTCTCGATGTACTAGGTGTAAATGCACCCTTTACGAACCCGCTAACCACTAATAGGTTGACGTACAGAATGCTTGATTGACGGCTCTTATTTGTATTGGGTAAAATATAAAGTTTAACGGTAGGAATCAATGCAATGCAGATGCGGATACAGAAGGAGGCAATGGGTGGAATTGGCCCTCCACCGAATACCACCAATAATTAACCTTGTTTACAAAAACCATTATCAAGTCATTACTATTTATTTGCTAATTAAATCGATTCCTCCCGCCCCCCTAAACCAAATCCTATATCCGCGCCTGATGTAAGGTAGGTTGTACCACGTGACGTCGAATGGTGCAATTCTATTGGTCGATATTTGGGTCGGAAAAATAATCATTATTATTGAACTTTTTGATGAGATTAAACGACACGCGATCTAAATAGCGTTGTAAGAGTTATTATCGTCTGTAATGTTATTGAGGTTTGTAAGTAAGTGTGCTATGTTTGTTAGGTGGGCGCGCTGGGTGCGCTGGTGGTGTGCTGGCTGGCGGGCGCGCTGCTGGCGGCGGGCGCGGTGGCGGCGGCCGACGCCTGCCAGGAGCCCGCCGCCGCGCTGGCGCTGCACGCGCCGCACAACCTGCCCATCGACGTACGTACCATCCCCACACGTGTGCCAGTGTTCCTTAGTGCTGGCTGGCGGGCGCGCTGCTGGCGGCGGGCGCGGTGGCGGCGGCCGACGCCTGCCAGGAGCCCGCCGCCGCGCTGGCGCTGCACGCGCCGCACAACCTGCCCATCGACGTACGTACCATCCCCACACGTGTGCCAGTGTTCCTTAGTGCTGGCTGGCGGGCGCGCTGCTGGCGGCGGGCGCGGTGGCGGCGGCCGACGCCTGCCAGGAGCCCGCCGCCGCGCTGGCGCTGCACGCGCCGCACAACCTGCCCATCGACGTACGTACCATCCCCACACGTGTGCCAGTGTTCCTTAGTGCTGGCTGGCGGGCGCGCTGCTGGCGGCGGGCGCGGTGGCGGCGGCCGACGCCTGCCAGGAGCCCGCCGCCGCGCTGGCGCTGCACGCGCCGCACAACCTGCCCATCGACGTACGTACCATCCCCACACGTGTGCCAGTGTTCCTTAGTGCTGGCTGGCGGGCGCGCTGCTGGCGGCGGGCGCGGTGGCGGCGGCCGACGCCTGCCAGGAGCCCGCCGCCGCGCTGGCGCTGCACGCGCCGCACAACCTGCCCATCGACGTACGTACCATCCCCACACGTGTGCCAGTGTTCCTTAGTGCTGGCTGGCGGGCGCGCTGCTGGCGGCGGGCGCGGTGGCGGCGGCCGACGCCTGCCAGGAGCCCGCCGCCGCGCTGGCGCTGCACGCGCCGCACAACCTGCCCATCGACGTACGTACCATCCCCACACGTGTGCCAGTGTTCCTTAGTGCTGGCTGGCGGGCGCGCTGCTGGCGGCGGGCGCGGTGGCGGCGGCCGACGCCTGCCAGGAGCCCGCCGCCGCGCTGGCGCTGCACGCGCCGCACAACCTGCCCATCGACGTACGTACCATCCCCACACGTGTGCCAGTGTTCCTTAGTGCTGGCTGGCGGGCGCGCTGCTGGCGGCGGGCGCGGTGGCGGCGGCCGACGCCTGCCAGGAGCCCGCCGCCGCGCTGGCGCTGCACGCGCCGCACAACCTGCCCATCGACGTACGTACCATCCCCACACGTGTGCCAGTGTTCCTTAGTGCTGGCTGGCGGGCGCGCTGCTGGCGGCGGGCGCGGTGGCGGCGGCCGACGCCTGCCAGGAGCCCGCCGCCGCGCTGGCGCTGCACGCGCCGCACAACCTGCCCATCGACGTACGTACCATCCCCACACGTGTGCCAGTGTTCCTTAGTGCTGGCTGGCGGGCGCGCTGCTGGCGGCGGGCGCGGTGGCGGCGGCCGACGCCTGCCAGGAGCCCGCCGCCGCGCTGGCGCTGCACGCGCCGCACAACCTGCCCATCGACGTACGTACCATCCCCACACGTGTGCCAGTGTTCCTTAGTGCTGGCTGGCGGGCGCGCTGCTGGCGGCGGGCGCGGTGGCGGCGGCCGACGCCTGCCAGGAGCCCGCCGCCGCGCTGGCGCTGCACGCGCCGCACAACCTGCCCATCGACGTACGTACCATCCCCACACGTGTGCCAGTGTTCCTTAGTGCTGGCTGGCGGGCGCGCTGCTGGCGGCGGGCGCGGTGGCGGCGGCCGACGCCTGCCAGGAGCCCGCCGCCGCGCTGGCGCTGCACGCGCCGCACAACCTGCCCATCGACGTACGTACCATCCCCACACGTGTGCCAGTGTTCCTTAGTGCTGGCTGGCGGGCGCGCTGCTGGCGGCGGGCGCGGTGGCGGCGGCCGACGCCTGCCAGGAGCCCGCCGCCGCGCTGGCGCTGCACGCGCCGCACAACCTGCCCATCGACGTACGTACCATCCCCACACGTGTGCCAGTGTTCCTTAGTGCTGGCTGGCGGGCGCGCTGCTGGCGGCGGGCGCGGTGGCGGCGGCCGACGCCTGCCAGGAGCCCGCCGCCGCGCTGGCGCTGCACGCGCCGCACAACCTGCCCATCGACGTACGTACCATCCCCACACGTGTGCCAGTGTTCCTTAGTGCTGGCTGGCGGGCGCGCTGCTGGCGGCGGGCGCGGTGGCGGCGGCCGACGCCTGCCAGGAGCCCGCCGCCGCGCTGGCGCTGCACGCGCCGCACAACCTGCCCATCGACGTACGTACCATCCCCACACGTGTGCCAGTGTTCCTTAGTGCTGGCTGGCGGGCGCGCTGCTGGCGGCGGGCGCGGTGGCGGCGGCCGACGCCTGCCAGGAGCCCGCCGCCGCGCTGGCGCTGCACGCGCCGCACAACCTGCCCATCGACGTACGTACCATCCCCACACGTGTGCCAGTGTTCCTTAGTGCTGGCTGGCGGGCGCGCTGCTGGCGGCGGGCGCGGTGGCGGCGGCCGACGCCTGCCAGGAGCCCGCCGCCGCGCTGGCGCTGCACGCGCCGCACAACCTGCCCATCGACGTACGTACCATCCCCACACGTGTGCCAGTGGAGAGCCTACACGGTGAAACTTAAACAAGCCTTTAGGACAAAGCAGGCTGACCTAGTAACAGCTAGATAATTCGATAAATTACCTTATCTAGTTACTGGGTCTTGGAGGTCAGAGGTCAGAGGTCAGTAGGTCAGAAAGAGATACCGCGGCCCCGGAACATTAAGAGGAAAAGAAGGAACATGGGTGTGTTTTAGTCAGTACAAGTCTGACACGCACCCCCGCTCCGCCCAGAGCAGGGGAAGTTATTTGATGATTTCCCATACGCAAAAAAAAACCATATAGGTACAAATTATAAAACATTTTTTTTATTGACGTTCATTAGATGGTGCACTACTACCTGTCGTGCAAGGTGTCCCGTGAGAACGTGTTGACGGCCGAGCTAAGGAACGCGCAGCGAGCGGTGGTGGCCGTGAGGCAAGCCTTGGCTGTACTGGCGCGGGGGGCGCCGCAGCTGTTCAATGATCCTGGTGAGGACACACTTTTATAGTATACTAGCTTTTGCCCGCGGCTTCGTTTGCGTTAAATTTGGGGTAACACAGTTCCCCTTTCCTGATTTGCATGTACCTGCTACCTGCAGTTTTTGCCCTTGCGCCTCATTGATTTGACTTGCTAGAGCCAGCCCGCGCTGCTGAGCCAGTAAGTTTAAACCAGCCCCAAATTAATATCACTAAGATCCAGCCTGTCCCTTTGCTGTCCTCCCTCAGCGACGCCCTAAGCCGAGGCTCGTACCCCACAGGAGGTGCTCTTAGCGTGTAGTCGCTTAGTTTGTAAGTTTTTTACCCAGGCTTGAGGTCTTAATTTTTAAGGCATCCACAGGATTCACCGGTTAAGCAGACGACAACCTCCTAGGTTGAACTGCGAGATGCCATTCCTAAAAAAAAAACATTCGAAGCTACATTGATTTACAACAAGCTGAAAACTGGTTAAATCGTTCAAAATATTATTATGAATAAAATTTGAAAGTTCCCCATGTTTCTCCTGTATTGTGTAGAATGAGTTTTTCGCGATTTTCCGCAAAACGGTTAGTTTTATCATAAAAATACTTCAGACAAAATTGTAGATCACAAAATTATATAATATATTTCCGCACGCATTAGAGATAACATTTGATGAATAGTAAACCGGTATTAGTGATCGCACGGCAGTATCTTTAAATAAAAAAAATATTCAAATCCGACAGTAAAAGCCTATGAAAGTGTGATGGAAAGAAGGAATCATAATTTTACTAGCAAAATAACTATCAATAATAGTCACATCACACGTGATTAGTTAATCCAATTACGTATTTTGTTCGGACATAGAACTAACGTAAATAGGTACGTACAACAGCACGGGCGGTACGCTTGCTAGTCACCTGGTACACTTGTGTGCGGTGCGCTAGTTGTGTGCGTAGAAATCGAGTCGTGTGCCCAAACGTCTGGCGCCTACTCAGGGTAACCACAAAGAAGAAAAAAGATAAATCGCCAGATTGGTCGTTGTTACACAGTCGCAAAAATGTCCTTCTGTTTTAGTTTGTCCTAATCACTAATTTAATAGATTGAACTGACTGAGATTGCGGGCACACGGTGACCAATCAAGTTAGTTTATGCTGATCTCTCGTTGTTTGAGAAACTAATACAAAGCGAGGTCATGATATACTGGGAATGTGTATCATGTTAATGAATTGTATAATTATACCGTTTCCTTAATTTTAGAGCTGTAATTATGAGAGCTATTCTTTATTGTGTGCTGTAAACAAGACCTTTACATGCAAATGATGTGATTTCAGTTACTTACTTGATGCTAATTTGGCACCCATATATTACCCAGATGGATTATAGTTCTTATTCCACAGCGTCATAGGACCGTTTTTAAAATGAGCATTCGTGTATCGGCAGGTCTCCAGCCCGCGCTGGGCGCGCTGGGCGCGGGCACGGGCGAGGCGGAGCGCGCGCTGGTGGCGCTGAGCGGCGCGCTGGAGTGTCGCATGGCGCGCGCCTACTTCGTGGCCGCCGCGCGCGCCGCCTGCGACGCCGGCCTGCAGGTATGTATCGGCAGGTCTCCAGCCCGCGCTGGGCGCGCTGGGCGCGGGCACGGGCGAGGCGGAGCGCGCGCTGGTGGCGCTGAGCGGCGCGCTGGAGTGTCGCATGGCGCGCGCCTACTTCGTGGCCGCCGCGCGCGCCGCCTGCGACGCCGGCCTGCAGGTATGTATCGGCAGGTCTCCAGCCCGCGCTGGGCGCGCTGGGCGCGGGCACGGGCGAGGCGGAGCGCGCGCTGGTGGCGCTGAGCGGCGCGCTGGAGTGTCGCATGGCGCGCGCCTACTTCGTGGCCGCCGCGCGCGCCGCCTGCGACGCCGGCCTGCAGGTATGTATCGGCAGGTCTCCAGCCCGCGCTGGGCGCGCTGGGCGCGGGCACGGGCGAGGCGGAGCGCGCGCTGGTGGCGCTGAGCGGCGCGCTGGAGTGTCGCATGGCGCGCGCCTACTTCGTGGCCGCCGCGCGCGCCGCCTGCGACGCCGGCCTGCAGGTATGTATCGGCAGGTCTCCAGCCCGCGCTGGGCGCGCTGGGCGCGGGCACGGGCGAGGCGGAGCGCGCGCTGGTGGCGCTGAGCGGCGCGCTGGAGTGTCGCATGGCGCGCGCCTACTTCGTGGCCGCCGCGCGCGCCGCCTGCGACGCCGGCCTGCAGGTATGTATCGGCAGGTCTCCAGCCCGCGCTGGGCGCGCTGGGCGCGGGCACGGGCGAGGCGGAGCGCGCGCTGGTGGCGCTGAGCGGCGCGCTGGAGTGTCGCATGGCGCGCGCCTACTTCGTGGCCGCCGCGCGCGCCGCCTGCGACGCCGGCCTGCAGGTATGTATCGGCAGGTCTCCAGCCCGCGCTGGGCGCGCTGGGCGCGGGCACGGGCGAGGCGGAGCGCGCGCTGGTGGCGCTGAGCGGCGCGCTGGAGTGTCGCATGGCGCGCGCCTACTTCGTGGCCGCCGCGCGCGCCGCCTGCGACGCCGGCCTGCAGGTATGTATCGGCAGGTCTCCAGCCCGCGCTGGGCGCGCTGGGCGCGGGCACGGGCGAGGCGGAGCGCGCGCTGGTGGCGCTGAGCGGCGCGCTGGAGTGTCGCATGGCGCGCGCCTACTTCGTGGCCGCCGCGCGCGCCGCCTGCGACGCCGGCCTGCAGGTATGTATCGGCAGGTCTCCAGCCCGCGCTGGGCGCGCTTGGCGCGGGCACGGGCGAGGCGGAGCGCGCGCTGGTGGCGCTGAGCGGCGCGCTGGAGTGTCGCATGGCGCGCGCCTACTTCGTGGCCGCCGCGCGCGCCGCCTGCGACGCCGGCCTGCAGGTATGTATCGGCAGGTCTCCAGCCCGCGCTGGGCGCGCTGGGCGCGGGCACGGGCGAGGCGGAGCGCGCGCTGGTGGCGCTGAGCGGCGCGCTGGAGTGTCGCATGGCGCGCGCCTACTTCGTGGCCGCCGCGCGCGCCGCCTGCGACGCCGGCCTGCAGGTATGTATCGGCAGGTCTCCAGCCCGCGCTGGGCGCGCTGGGCGCGGGCACGGGCGAGGCGGAGCGCGCGCTGGTGGCGCTGAGCGGCGCGCTGGAGTGTCGCATGGCGCGCGCCTACTTCGTGGCCGCCGCGCGCGCCGCCTGCGACGCCGGCCTGCAGGTATGTATCGGCAGGTCTCCAGCCCGCGCTGGGCGCGCTGGGCGCGGGCACGGGCGAGGCGGAGCGCGCGCTGGTGGCGCTGAGCGGCGCGCTGGAGTGTCGCATGGCGCGCGCCTACTTCGTGGCCGCCGCGCGCGCCGCCTGCGACGCCGGCCTGCAGGTATGTATCGGCAGGTCTCCAGCCCGCGCTGGGCGCGCTGGGCGCGGGCACGGGCGAGGCGGAGCGCGCGCTGGTGGCGCTGAGCGGCGCGCTGGAGTGTCGCATGGCGCGCGCCTACTTCGTGGCCGCCGCGCGCGCCGCCTGCGACGCCGGCCTGCAGGTATGTATCGGCAGGTCTCCAGCCCGCGCTGGGCGCGCTGGGCGCGGGCACGGGCGAGGCGGAGCGCGCGCTGGTGGCGCTGAGCGGCGCGCTGGAGTGTCGCATGGCGCGCGCCTACTTCGTGGCCGCCGCGCGCGCCGCCTGCGACGCCGGCCTGCAGGTATGTATCGGCAGGTCTCCAGCCCGCGCTGGGCGCGCTGGGCGCGGGCACGGGCGAGGCGGAGCGCGCGCTGGTGGCGCTGAGCGGCGCGCTGGAGTGTCGCATGGCGCGCGCCTACTTCGTGGCCGCCGCGCGCGCCGCCTGCGACGCCGGCCTGCAGGTATGTATCGGCAGGTCTCCAGCCCGCGCTGGGCGCGCTGGGCGCGGGCACGGGCGAGGCGGAGCGCGCGCTGGTGGCGCTGAGCGGCGCGCTGGAGTGTCGCATGGCGCGCGCCTACTTCGTGGCCGCCGCGCGCGCCGCCTGCGACGCCGGCCTGCAGGTATGTATCGGCAGGTCTCCAGCCCGCGCTGGGCGCGCTGGGCGCGGGCACGGGCGAGGCGGAGCGCGCGCTGGTGGCGCTGAGCGGCGCGCTGGAGTGTCGCATGGCGCGCGCCTACTTCGTGGCCGCCGCGCGCGCCGCCTGCGACGCCGGCCTGCAGGTATGTATCGGCAGGTCTCCAGCCCGCGCTGGGCGCGCTGGGCGCGGGCACGGGCGAGGCGGAGCGCGCGCTGGTGGCGCTGAGCGGCGCGCTGGAGTGTCGCATGGCGCGCGCCTACTTCGTGGCCGCCGCGCGCGCCGCCTGCGACGCCGGCCTGCAGGTATGTATCGGCAGGTCTCCAGCCCGCGCTGGGCGCGCTGGGCGCGGGCACGGGCGAGGCGGAGCGCGCGCTGGTGGCGCTGAGCGGCGCGCTGGAGTGTCGCATGGCGCGCGCCTACTTCGTGGCCGCCGCGCGCGCCGCTTGCGACGCCGGCCTGCAGGTATACACACATAATAACTAACATTCCCTATTTTTCCCCCGCTCTGGGCGAAGCGGAGCTAAGTGTCAGATTTTTACTGACTAAAACCCATCCATGTTCCTTCTTTTGCTCTCTGTTCCGGGGTCGCGGTATCTCTGAACAACCCGAGATCAAGGGAAGTTATTTGATGATTTCCCATACGGAAAAAACATAACTGGCGTAAAGTAGGTGTACTTTTATATATACCTGTATAATTAAGTACGCCTTTGCCTAACCCTGGGAAGTTATTTGATGATGAACTGTGCATAACTTCTAATCTATTGCATAGCTTCTCGGAGAATCTGATTGTCAATCGACAGTATGCTGGATCAAACCCAAGGTCTTGTTTTTCTTTTTGCAACTTCTTTTTTTTATTGAAATACTTTTAAAATATTATATTTAAATTATATACATTTTTTATTCTTTATTGCATAAGTTGATCAAAATACTATGCAATAGCTTTACCGTGGCAGTCCCCCATTGCCACACGATTTAAAAAAAACAATAACATCTTTTTTTCAGGCATTATCTCTACAGCTATTAGCGGCTGTCGCAGCCGGCTTCCTCTTCACTGCCATCGTGCTAGTCGACTCACACGCCTGGATATACATCAACACCAAGTGAGTATTACTTCCTACACAATCTAGTGTTAAGCATCTCGGCTGGTGGTGGGTTGTCTTCATCAAGGATAGTACAAATAAACTTTTGATTTTTAAAGTAACTGAATATTTGTCTTAACTCAATATAACGATGTTTTCTAACACTTAACTTTCGAGCTTTTGGCCGCAAGCGTTCGTCTAACAACGTGAATAATTATGACGAAATGTGTTCAAACAATTGCCTATCGTTCAAGATGTTTGATGATGTATTTGGAATGGGGGCTACTGCGCATGAAGAGCTGCTAGACGCGTTCGTGTAGAGTAAGGTGTTCATAAATATCAGATGCCATATTGTTCACGTTATCTAAAATGTATTTTAATTAATATGCACGATTGTGGTCAAGGATATTTTAAGATTGAGCTATTCCTAATTAATTATTACTTGGAGATTTTAAATTGGAAAAAAAACACATTCCTAAATACATAAATTTAAATATATTTTTGCCAATTAGTTAACTTAATATTGTTATTTTGTATTAAATTTGAAATTAGGATTGAATTTAATCGTTTTTTATTTTATTTAATTATTTTATTGGAGATTTTATATGACATAACATATTTAGGATCTAAATTGTTAGTACTTGGGGAAGAATGAGTTTTAAACGTTTCATGCTAGTTACTCTAAGGAATAATATTGTAACTATGTATCTGTAGTTTACACTATGTTTATATTTGTTTCATAAAGTTCTTGGTACTGAATAGAATTAATATGAGGACCCTACTCTCCAGTAACGCCATCTGATGAGCTCTAAAACGATAGCCCTCATTGATCGTAAAAAAACTTAAACCTTAACGTTTATAAGAGTAACTAACCATGACTAATTGGCTTTTTAACAGAATTATAAGATATGTGGTTCATTTGCCAAAATTTTGCGCTTAAATTGTTTAAGTATGTATGTGGCGGCTTCTGCAACATCACATATGAACTACACCCCATCTTAAAATGTCGCGCAAGCAGATTAGAAAACTCCAACAACTACTTTCGACACAACATCCATCTGGTTTGATTAGGGTTACCATTTCGATTTGTTTTTTCGTTAGTAATTTTATATTAGCTTTTTTTATTCTTAAAAAATCTGGTAAAAGTCTAAGTAGAGGAAAAGAGATGGTAATCCTAGATCAGAACGTTTTTGAAAGTAGTTTGAGGAACCATCCCCCCAGTTCGTCACGCCTCTGTAGGCACAAGCCAGGCTTACCCCCCGGCGTGCGCAGACGCAGCGGCGGCGGCGAGGAGCAGGCGCCGTTCCTGTCGTCGGGCGCGTCCAGCCAGGCGTCGCGCACGCTGCCGCGGCCCGCGCCCTACAACAACGGGAAGCCGCCCTCCTACGGCGCCGCCGTGCAGCTCATGGACCTGGAGCGACCCAGGTGATACAGTACGAGTGTCGGTGGAGGTCATAGCGGTCATTGCCCTTTGTCCTTCGAATCGTGTCAAAGCACAAAGTAATAGGCTTTAGTGAGAGAGGGTCAAAGTGAACACAATATAATATATGAAATACACTAGAATGTTATGTGAATGCGTGGTTCACTGTGTTCTACCAACCTTGCAACATTTAAATTGAAATAAAATTCATTTCACAAATTACGTACGTAAAATAATAACAATATTAAAAAATAAATAGAGCAAGTCGGACTCGGAAAATAACACCATGTTATATTATTGTAAACTTATATATTATGGGTTTATATCGTGGTATTGTGTCTTAGAATGGAGAACTAAAACTAATGCCGCTAGCGTAGATAGTTTCAAACAACGTCATTGGTGGAAAATATTTTAATAAATATTTCAAAATACATAGATTGATCTTATTAGTTTAATTGCCTGCTCTAAAAACATTTAAAGTGATAGTTTAACCTTATCGATTTTTTCTTATCGAAAAATGTTGTGTGCCAGTTCAAGATATTTTAATAAGTATAGCTCAATATATTTTTAAGGCTTACAAATCTGAGCTGATTTAGAAATAAAAAATACTAGAATCTGCAAAACGTATGAAGGAAGGTCAATGACCGCTATTGCCATCTTATTTGACACCTACTAGCTGCTAGCCTAGCTTCACATCATCTACTAACTTATCATCAAATCATACAGACTGACATATTTGATAAAAACGCTACAAAACTAGAAATCTAGATCGCTTACCGCTTGTCAGAAGTTTTCTGACTAATTCCACTAGCTTTGATGCCAAAAACACCGTGATTTTTACATACTTTTCCATTCTGGGGTGTAAAGAAATGATACTAACCCGTAAAATGCCTAACTGCATAGATCTATAGATCTGTTGCCTATGCAGGCAAGAAACCCCTTTGCCACGGTAACTATGTTTATCGTTCTGTCTAGCCCGGCCAAGCCACCTTCCTACGGAGCTGATGTTCAACTCATGGACTTCGAAAAGCCAAGGTAACTATGAAAACTTTTAGGTCAACTTTTTGTGACGTTTTAGTGTCCAGTGATGGGCTTCTAATACATGTTTTTTAGTTTAATTTTACGTGCATATTTTTAGACCAGACGATTTGTTAAACTTATTGTGACTTATTCCAGTGAAAGAATGAGACAAAGCTATACAGGATGTGTAGCGCCATCTCCTTCTCTTGAATAAGTACTGCTTTAAGATGGTTACCCTACTGTAATGCTTGATCACAAGTATTCCCATTGTGAAGTAAGATTACAATAATTGAACCCGAAGATATGCACGTATTTAATACTATTTGATTCATCATACTCTTGCTCCAAGTTATTTGGGGTCGGCGCAGCATATCTCCTTCTTTCACCATTCCCCCTATTGCTCGTCATCTCATCAGACAGCTCTTTTCTTGCCATATCATCTTTCACACAGTCCATCTATCGTTTCTTTGGCCTTCCTCTGCCCCTATATCCAACGACGTCCATAATAAAATTTGATTGTTGTACAAAATCCTTTCTCATTTTATTACCCTATATTTAAATACCTAGTAGTATTTTATTATAATATGAAAATTGTGTTTTCCACTAAACTTGGACCAAGTCCCATTCCTCTATGTTCAGTTGCGCAATTCATATCTTTAGTCATACTCCGGTCCTTTCCAACTCTTCCAATAACCAATCAATAATAATAATTACACTATTATCTTAAATGAATTGTCACAAATACAATACTGAAATTCAGTGTGTGTACTCGCTGAATGCATAGTGCATTCATACATACACATAAAACACTAGGAAGATAATTATTGGGAATAAAATGCTTACCCTACCCTGGTATGTTTAAAACAGTGTTCAGTACGTGACCTCTAACATGGCCGAGTTTTAAAAGAGAACTGACAAATAGACATACTAAAAAAACGATTTTTGCTGTACAGAACTTTTTTAATCTTCATGTGCCACGTAAGGGTGATGGATTTGAATGTTGATGGACGGAAAGCGAGAGGAAGGCCAAAGAAAAGATGGATGGATTGTGTAAGGAATGATATGAAGGAAAAGGAGTAAATGATGTGACGTCTGATAGGGGAGAATGGAAGAAGAAAACGTGTTGCGCCGACCCCAAATAGAATGGGACAAGGGAAGGAAAATGAATGATGTGCCACGTAAGGGTTTTAGTTGACATGCTACTCTATCAGCAATCAAGTCTATATAGCCGGTACCATAGCAACAGAAAGATAAAATTTACGCTCAAAATCTTGCATGTAATCGTACGTACAGTCTCGACCAAGTATGGTGCAGCATTAATGAAGTCGTAAATAATAACCACTTCTGCTAAGGTCATATCGGTCACGTATGTTCCATATCTAGAAGCATTCCGTCCCACGTCCGCAGGTCGCGCATGTCGGGCAGCGCCACGCTGGGGCGCGGCGCGGGCGGCGGCGCGGGCGCGGCCGCCCACTCGGGCGCGCACACGCTGGGCCGCGCGCCGCACAACGGCAAGTACGCCACGCTCAGCAAGCAGTGCAAGACGCTGGAGTCCAGCGACTTCTACTGAGACCGGCCCGGCGGCGCGTGCCCACCAGAACCCAACGGAGGTGAGCAGTTCAGTGCAGTTTCTTAAAACATTATAGCCTTAAACTTGTTCTTTATTTAAACATTATTCACAGCCCGACTTCATCTTCCACGTTTATGTGCTGACGTGACAGATGATGAGGCCGACCCTCATCATGTCAGGTTTTACCCGCAATAGCAGCAAATTTTTCGTTTAGCAAATATTAATCTGACTCAAAAGATGTCGTCCTATGCTAATGAATGTTGAGACCAACGCAATCTATCGAGATTGCGTTGTTGTCAACATCCATTGGAACAATGCAATCTACCGGGTCCGACAACAGCTCAGACAAAACTTCATATCGTTTCAGGTCAATCGGGGCGTTCAACGAGCTTGAACCGCTTCGACCCCAAGTACGCGTCGTTCGGGCCGCGCGCGCCCCGGCCGCGCCCCGCCGCCGCCGCCGTGTCCCTCGGCACCTTCAGCGCGCCGCACCCCCCGCACCCCCCGCACGCCCCCCACGCCCCGCACGCCCCCCACGCCCCGCACGCGCCCGCCGCAGACAAGTACGCCACCGTGCGGCCAGCCCGCAAGCCGCACCCGGACCAGCCGCAGCCGCTGTCGGCTGCAGCGCTGGAGTATCGCTCGCTGCAGCGCCCGCGACGCAACAACCTGCCCGCGCAGCCACACTCCACACATACCACGCACCGCCGCCGTCAAGAGCGCCCGGAACGGCCCGAGCGACAAGAGCGCCCCGACCGGCCCGAGCGAGCCGAACGACCGGAGCGCGCCGAACGACCCGAGCGAGTGGAGCGACCCGAGCGCCCCGAGCGAGGCGATCGCGACCGCGTGGAGCGCATCCACCCGCCGCACGCCGACACGCGTGACTTATACGCAGTGACCGAGCTTTAGGGGCAAACCCGCGCCTCCCTAACTCCTCTGGATGTGTTCCTCTGACGCTGACGCCTCATTAGTGCATCCCGACCTCTATGACGCTGTTATGTGAGCCCAGTGTACCCATGACCTACGTAACGTTCTCGACACTCGATGTTCCGCTATGACAATCATAGCGAATACAGAGTGAATATATACTTTAAATGAGTTTATGTGAATATGTGACTGAAACTGCACTCCTCATGTGTCTTTGTGCTGACAGAATATTTCAACACAAAGGTTTGTAGAAGGACATTATGAAAATTGATTGGAGAAATGGTATTGAAAAAAAAATCGATGCAAATTAGTTGATTTTAAAATGTTGCTGAAATCTTTTCTTATTCAAACATTCTGTCAGCGCAGATGTTTCATTGAACGAATAACTTCTACCTGTGCGTGATTGCTCAAAATCTTTGTAATTTATTGTGAATACTGGTCTAATATTTATGTCTAAAATATTTTGACGAACATTAATTTTGCTGTCTCGATTTTTTCTAGGGAATCATTTTAGCACAAATAATTAGCTAATGTTACTGTGGTAACTACTCTCTAAAATCATCTTGATTGAGGCCTATTTTTACATGATCTTTTTATCAAAAAAATTTGATTATCAGAAAATTCCTTTCTTTCGTTTAAAAGTGAACAGCGGTAGCTTATTTATATTTATTTATCTGTATCATAAAAGTCTAAAAAGGCTGTGTTAGCAAATGTTAATGACCAATGTTTTATAACAATTTTGTTGAAAACTTTCACGTTAAAGTTGACAGTGACGACTGTGTCACCAAAGACTTCGCATGTTTTTGAACTCGGGTGTTCGCTCAATGTAGTTTTAAGAAGAAATCCGGTTATGGTCTAACTTTCGAACTGTTAGTTATTGATGAACGCTTTTTAGCGCTAAATTTAGGATGAAATCTGCCAAATAATTGGGGAAATAATTATTATTTTGGCATGTTTCTAATACATCTAAAATGTAGAAGGTTCGGAGCCCGACAGTAGAAATTTTATTGCATTGTATATCTTTAAATAACATAAGAATGTACATAATATTAACAGTAGATTCTTGTCATTTACTTTCATCCTTTTTATTTGGTATTCTAGCAACAATAAAAAATGGAAATAGTAATTGTGTTAATTTTCGGAAGAATCTTTGGAAGAATCTGGAATCTCTTCTGGGTATAGTTACTAATATTTTTTAGCTTTCATATTTATGGCTCAAAAATTAAAACTGATTTAAATTGCGTGGACCTAATGTAAATATAAGTTAGGGCTATTTAATTTTTAAATTTGAATTAAAACTTATTTTATTTACAGCTAATCTATTAATTGTAAATAAAATAATAAAAATAAAATTAAGCATTCCATCGTGTGTGAGTTAGTAAGAAGGGAATTGGTAGAAGCAATTTACATAAATAATAATAAATTGTAAATAAGGTGCAAATGATAACTGCCATTTGATGAACAGGAATTAAACTGAAGTTCATCTGTAAACAATGTAGTTTAACTTTAATGGAAAGTACTGCTCTTGCATAACACCACAAAATGTAACTATTAATCGTTTAATGGAGGGATGTATTCTTGAAACTAATCTGGAATCTTTACATACAAAATGGCGCTTGGCGTCAAACTTGGATGTTCGTTCGGATAGTGTGTTAACAAAATGAACGATTGTTTTCAAGAATACATTTTTGGGATAATCTTATTAGCTGTATCGTATACGTAGACTAAGTAAGAATGGTACCATTTTATTCTGTAACACGAACAGTTTTGTATCTCAGTATTAAAATAGGGAATTTTGTGAGACTTTACAACGACGTTCGTACGGTTTTTTATGATCAAACGTATTTTTAAGTTTTCTCAAATTTCACGGTACCATAAGCAGTGTAATCGCCAAAGATAAAGCATAATTTAACTTAAGTATGTTATAAGGTCTAGTTAGTTAATAAGGTTCAAGTTTGTACAGCAGGCAGAGTTGCTCGTCAATATCATAGTTAACTTCGTTCGGTCCCAGTAGCCTCAACAATTGTGGGTGGAATTTGAAATATCCTATTACATAGTGCTGTTGGCATTTGCAACCTCCGGCCCAAAGCGTCTAAAGTTGAAATTTCAACAGCACGCTTAATGTCCCTTACGTCAGTTCATCCTTCAGTGTCGATAACTAATTTATTAAGGCCAATAGATAGAGCAATAGCTTCTGTAGTAATTGGGATCAGAATGGAGAAAACGGCTGTTATTAATTGTGATTACTTTCTCGTCTGAATGGGTAATGCTAAACGGTCACTTTTGAGACTACGAATTTTTTTATATAAACTCTTTTTTACGACGTAAAAGTTGTGGTGTCGTAATGTGACTCGCTATAGTGTTTATATTTCAAAACGAAGCGAATAAATATGCAATAACAAAACCTATACTATCTCTACATTGTAAGAATACACTACTTTTTCAATGTAATTACTGCACATTATTTATAATCGTAAATAATAACACTTAGACAGTTGTAAAATATGTTACGGTTCTTACGAGGTGATTTCTTAGGGATACTACACATTGATTCGGGTTGGAATGCCGAATCGTGCCGACCCGAATTTATGTCTAGTACGCCTTACCGGGCAATGTATCCGATCGTTGAATAATTCGCGCCAAAACTTTACAAAGTTAAAGTTCTGTTAGCAAATCCGGGAATAGAAGTTGCTTCATTTGTTTGAAGCTCAAAAGCTTATTTGCTTTTAATTTGCCTACAATACAATAAAGTTACCGTAGTTGGGTAATTATATTTACCTAAATAGGAAGTGTTAAGAGACGCGAATTTTCAAATATATTAATTAGCCTTTTATTTCTAAAATAATGTCAATGAACAACAATTAATATAAGGATTAGTAATTTCTGTCAATGCGAACTAAAACATACACACAAAAATCGTTTGAAACTTCGTTCGTTTTTCATCAGTTCATAATTTAAGTGGAACTACACACTTTTTTGGATCGGTATGATTTGCATATTCGGGTGTCAAAAGCAATTACATAATTATCTAGATATAACATATTCCGGAAATAATCTCTCGGTTTGCGCCGACCCGACCCAAGCATTTCTCAGCGAGGGTTAGTGATGAACCGACTGCTGAGTGGCCCTAAACACGGAATATATGTCATTATTGCATCGGGTCGGTTTGCTTGCTTATCAAATAGTACCGAATCGAATGTACCGACAACCGAACAAGTGTGTAGCACCCGTTACTACCTGTTTATATAAAAAAAATGAATGTGGACTGTATTTATGTTTCCTTTTTGTAAAAAAGTGCCATAAATTTATATGTTGTTACTGAATTCTCAAGTGAATTTTTTGCAGCGTTTCCAAAATGGAATATTATTCGAATTTAGAATGTACATGTTTTTGTTTTTAAATATGTTTTATTTGGAAATCTCGCTTTATTGATTGTTTTGCTTTTTCAAGTCAATTATGGTGCGCCCGAGTATGTTAAACGTAAAGTAAATGCATTTGAACTTCATGCGTTGTAAGAGACGACTAACCAATAGTTTATAGCAAACTGTTTTCTTAACTCTTATGTTAGATTTCCTCTTATTATTTATAAGTCTTGAAACTGTTAACTGGTATCTACTTACACTCGAAGTAGAAATCTGCAGTTTGAATTTCCCTTTTTAAAATATATTCGTACTCGAAGTTATTACAAATAGATCCGCTTTATTTTTTATTTATGAAAAAAAAAATTGCGGATGTATTTGTTTGTGAGTACTTTATAATTTCATAAATGTGTGTAACATTTAAACTAACACCATTTTCTCAAGAGGGTAAGCAGTATGAACAACAAATCGCTTATTACGAACTCATCACAGATCCTTTTTCTCTTACTAATTTCAAAATGGCGGACGTCTCATACAACACGTGGAGAGCGTTAGTGTTTAAGTCTCATCTCGTGATGTGCGACGTGTATAACGTAAATTATAAACGGTTGATGATAGAACAAGTGTATGAGTTTACAATGAAAATAATAAATGGATTAAATAATATTTTTTGCGTTTTTTTTTAAATTATAAGTATCTAATTATTTTGGTAGGTTACACTGGGGTGACATCCACAAAGCCACATGAATCAGGCTTCAAACTTATTTAAACTTAATCTTAACTTATAAGACTACTAGCTTTTGCCCGCGGCTTCGCTCGCGTTAAATTCCCATTTCCTGATTTACAGGTACCTGCTACCTGTAATATTATAAAAGTGAAAATGAGTTTGTTTTTTGTTTGTTATGTCTTCGCGCCTAAATGGCTAAACCGATTTTGATGAATTTTGGTACAGAGATAGTTAGGACCCTGGAGACGGACATAAGCTTTCTTTTTAAAAAAGATTGAGATATGAGGGAGAAAGAGGGGAAAAAAGGGAAAACTTAGCATTGCTATTACATTAAATAAGGCGCAAGGGCAAAAACTACAGGTAGCAGGTACCTGCAAATCAGGTAGGGGGAACTGTGTTACCCCGCATTTAACGTGAGCCGCGGGCAAATGCTAGTTATAAATAAAATAAAAACCATAACTTTAACTTTCGGTTTTAGTATGTCGTCAATGTTATATGTATATCTGTGGAGGCTTGTATTTAGCAATTTTATAATTTACTGTTTTTACTTTTTATTTTGTAATTGATCTGCAAGCCTTCCTAATATTAATAAAATATTATATTACAGTATCTATAGATCGTGGTCATCTTTGGGTTACGCCGTGCGTGCCTAGGTTGGTCTGTAAATGGGTAAATAACCACCCGTAACATACAATTTTCTCTTTTGTAGATCTTTCTTTGACAGTCGTTGCAAATACTCAGTGGCTCAAGTCTGGCTGTTTTAGCAAGGGGTCTTAACTGGGTTGTGGAGGTCAGATAGGCAGTCGTTCTGTGTAAAATACTGCTATTCAGCTGCATCCGGTTAGAATGGAAACCTACACCGTGGAGAAGTGGGGAAAAGGCTGGACCGATATGACTGCCACGGAAGAGATATAGGTACTACCTACACTATTACACACGCGTGCTTTATTCTAATTTTGCATGTCAAACCTAATCGTACTGCATAAGAGCCAGTTTTCGAGTTTTTCAATGCACTTCATTGAAAAGAAAAAAAAGTAACGGAACAGTGCATGGGTTAGGTCTGTGTCTATCAATAAAGACGCACTGAGCAAACTTTTAACACTCTTTCATACAGAGGGCACTCCTTTTCAGTTTGTTTAAGTCGAATCTTGCAAGTATAAATAGATAAAACTACTTCAATTTTGACTTTAAGTAAACTATAGAACTTTTATAAAACTAAAAGACCGCCATCATTGAAAAGTATTTTCCCATTTTATTTTCACAGCAAAGGGAACAAAGCATACAGCCTGACAAAGTTTATAGTCGTTATTCTCGCCATCGCACCATTTGAAGAAAATAAACAATTGTCTCTGGAACACTTCGCGTTTAAGTATCATAATATGTATGTATTTATAAATTATATAAGTATGTATATCAGTTGTCTGGTTACCATAACACAAGCTCTGCTTAGCTTGGGATCAGATAGCCGTGTTTGAGTTGTCCCAAGATATTTATTATTTATTTTATTTATTTATATGGGAGGAGTAGGGTTATCATTTCAAAACTTAAATAGGCCTGATCTTTTCTGTTTAGTACCTACTCATTAAACTTAACTAAAATAGATTATTCTTTAATAGATACTTAAACAACTTAGTAAAGATCGGATTAGTGATAATGATGTAAAAAGACCAGACGGGAATTGAAAAGCCGCAAATGTTGGGACCGATCGGGACGCATGGTAACCCTAGGGATGAGTAGCAATTTGTCAACGACCATACAGCCCTACAGCCCGGGCTGTATGGTTGTTGCGATTCGCACAATAATGCTCTCGATAGCTCGGCTCTCTTGTTGATGCTGTTATGCGTCTTCACACCCTATTTATTTGCTTATTCTATAGTATTTTTAGCCCTAAAACCCACAATTCGAACCTAATTTATGGCCATTTCCTCATAGCCCCAGCTGTTTTCAAATTCAATCTAGCTTCGTGTATATGCAATTATGCAACCATAGATAACTATATACATGGCAAAATAAACAGTACTAGTTCATAAACTATTTATTAATTTACATCAGGAAAACGCATATCAGTGAGTTTTAAATTCTTCTCCAAGAATTCTTCAGCTTCTTTCGTCATTTCTTCGTTAAAGTATTTTGTCCAGTTTCCGGATTTACCTGTGAACATTAATTTGGAAGTATTTATAGGGTCTTGCAGCTAAGTAATCTTTAGGGTTAGGTCACGCTTGTGGAGGCTTGTTTGTGGATAGGTAACCTAACATGCAGAAATCCATTAGTTTCTGAAAACAAGTTAAGATGTTGGTCCCGGTTTACTTTGTATGACCTTTGACAGTCGTTATGGGCACTCAAAGCTTTTGTTTTTAAATAGATTCATGGCAGGCATTTTGGCATAGTCAAACTTAACCCTCGGTATGCCTGGTGGCGAGAAGTGACGCGGTATGCCTGGTGGGTCTGACAGACCCAGTTTTCGATCACTATTTCATATACATATTGCAGTAAATAAATAAAAATATTTGTTTCATAATGAAATTACATACTAATATTAGGATTAGAAATAAAAATCGTTTTACAAATCAACGATCTTTATTTTTTAAATTTTAAATGAAAATTTGTTCGTTTTAAACATAAAATTAAGCTTTGAGCTTTTTGTTAACAATTACTATGAATTAAAAGTAGAGAGAGCACATTAAACAAGTCTTTTCGTTGTGGGAACGCGTCCGGGACTGAGGTAGCGGGCGGAAAGCATTGAGTAGTTCATAACGGCCAGCTACAGCTTGCGGGTGCGCTCAGAAATCAAATTTGAAAGAAATACAACGGTTTTTCTGCCGTGGTGGGTCTGACAGACCCTACCAGGCATACCGAGGGTACATCCTTACTAATATTATAAAAGCGAAAGTGACTTTGTTTGTTTGTTTGTTACCTCTTCACGCTTTAATGGCTAAACCGATTTTGATGAATTTTGGTACAGAGATAGTTGGGAACCAGGAGACGGTATTAGGCTAATAATTTTTATAAAAAAAGTGGGATGTGAGGGAGAAAGAGGGAAGAAAAAGGAAAACTTAGCGTTGCTATTACAAATCAATAAGGCGCAAGGGGAACTGTGTTACCCCGAATTTAACGCGAGCGAAGCCGCGGGCAAAAGCTAGTGCATGATAACTGTGAATGGACTGTAGGGGCCCATTCTAAAATCGTAGATCACATGGAGATAGGTGGGAAAAACACTCCATGGAAATTCTTTTTAAATCAAGTTGTATATAGTATTGAGTACAAAATTTTTGATTCTATAAGTGAACGCAATGTAGAAACAGTTAAAAAAATACAACTATGAACTAAAAGATTAGGATAAAAGCCCTACAAACCATAATAGTGTGTCTGAATGGTTACTTACATTTAAACTCACATACACAAACAGCCAGACCCGGAACAACTATATGTAGGCCATACAAATATTTGTTCCGTGCGGGGATCGAACCCGCGACACGCAGCGCAGCAGTCGATCGCTCAGCCACTGCGCCAACCGTGTCGTCAAATTTGAAACGGGATTTTTACGATGTTTAGAATTTACCGAGTGCTAAAAGAAGAGGGTGTACCGTTTGGTCTGTTTATAAACACCCACCCGAAATAACGACAGTTTATCTTTGATCATGGCATTTGCAATTGCGTCGAAATGACGGAATCTCATAATAATAGTTAAAATGGAAAATATCCCATTAAACAATGTTAGTGACCATGCCAGTTTTAAAGCTTATTTCACAAAGCGTAACTTACATTTCACAAAAACACAGATAAATTAAGAACCTCCTCATTTTAAGAAGTCGGTTGAAAAACAGGCGCCTATTGGATAACGCATCCTGTCTAATGGTAAGAATTTTACAGCAATTCGTAATTTCATTCATTTTATTGGTAATGCTGGTGGGATTTAAGATAATCTTTTACTTATCGTTTGATAAATATTAAGCGATAAGGGAGATACCTAATCTGATTGATTTAGCTAATCTTTGGTTTAGAAACCGAGTGATACATGACACATGGTACTGAAATATCTTTTTTTTTATTTTGTGCCCTTTGGATGTCAATAGCCAGATAGTCGCATAATACATGGGACTTATGTCTGGAGAAATCTGGGTATATTTATTTATTAAAATTATTTATTTATTCATACACACACAAAATTCTTGATAGTAAATAATTATTACAAAAAAGGGCAGTCCGCGCGATCTATAAAATGGGTCCTCGCGAGTCTCCCAGAGAAAAATGTCAAGAGATCGATATACTGACGCCTTCACTTTATATCTTAGAGTGCATGTTATATGACCGCAAAATCATGGGCTGTTCAAAATTAGAAGCTACTTCCATGGTATAAATACACGCAATAAACACAATGGGTAACAAACATTTATGCACCCTCACAAAATTTCGCATTTATAATATTACTAGCTTTTGCCCGCGGCTTCGCTCGCGTTAAATTCGGGGTAACACAGTTCCCCTTGCGCCTTATTGATTTGTAATAGCAACGCTAAGTTTTCCCTTTCCTTCCCTCTTCCCTCATATCCCACTTTTTTTATAAAAAATTAGCCTGTGTCCGTCTCCTGGTTCCCAACTATCTCTGTACCAAAATTCATCAAAATCGGTTTAGCCATTAAAGCGTGAAGAGGTAACAAACAAACAAACAAACTCACTTTCGCTTTTATAATATTATTAAGGATTAAGGATATTAAGGATGTTTTAGTTCATTTTTACTTACCTTTCCTAAAGAAAGTGATCTCATTTTCTTTGTCATTGTCTGTTTTCACACCATGTTTTGTCTTCATATTTTTAAAACTGAGATATTCGAGGAGATTTTGCTTCTGTTCTTCCGTGTACTCCTTATTCAGGAACGAACATACTCTGTCTACAACGTTGCGTAAGTCCTGGAAATGGAAAAGGAAAGTTAATAACGCATAGGTCTGGTGTTCGGGATTTTGAGTTTTGCTGTTGGTACAACAACGAATATCTTCTCCCGGAGTGTCAGTCTTTTACCGACTAAAACCCACCCCTACTTTTGTCTTTTACGTTCCCGGGCCGCCATCGGATAGAATAGCAAAATGTACTTGTTTTTTGCTTTTCAGTCGGAGTTTTTTTTTGCTTTCTTTTTTAGCAAGCATATTCGGCAAACAAGTAACAAATGTAGGAAGTAAATTTTACAGATTTGTTAGTTTTTGGTCCCCTTCAGTTATCGAAGAGGACCAAAAACTAACAAACGGTCTATTCAGCGACGTTGATTGTCACCTCAACGTATGGGACCTGAATCAAAGCTATTTTCGAAGAAATTATGGCTAATCACTCAATCTAAAGAATTTGACTTGTTTTTTATTGAAAGAGTGATTCAAGAGGAAGGTTTATATGTATAATATCCCAGTCTACGTGAGTGAAACCGCGGGCTACTGCTAGTTTTATATAAGTCTAGACTTACATTCTGCATATCTTCATAAAACAGGAACATCATATTGGGGTGGTTGCGCATTTGCCAAGCCTCTTCCACATGCGGAAATATAGGTGTGTAAAATACTGAAAAAAGAAAACATTGATTGGCATATAATTATTTTGCGAGTTCATTTGGTCTCCGACTGCGATACAAAAAACTGAAAAGCTAAAGCATATTTAAAATTAAATGAAAGCTGGAAGCAGGCTCGACGTTTGATGAATAATAATTAAATATTGTTGAATCAAGTATATTGATTTGGCTCGTGTGGTTGTCGACGGGTTCCCTCTATCTGGCAGAATCTTGATGCTCCGAATTTTTTTTGGCATAACACACTTAGCATAATTTTCTTTAAACGAACATTTTAAAGGCATAAAACTTATTTGGTATAATTATCGTTTGGCATAATGTTTAAAACTTCGAATTAACAATGGCATACTTTTAAGATGGCCGAATTACATTTAGTATAATTGCGATTGGCAGAGTTCAATTTTCGCATAATATATTATTTGGTATAATTTCACTTGGCATACTATGCAGACGGCAGTAATGGCTAGGTTAGGTTAGGTTAAAACTGCGCCCTCCTACGCCAGTAACGACTTGCATTAATAGAAAAAAGAGATTGTTTTAAGTTAGGAACCCGGAACTGAACTAGTTAGATTAGGATATTTACTTATTGAATTCAATGACATCATTTCAAATTCAATTAAACAATAACTAAAATAAATAACATTATTTTAAAGAAATAATTAATTAAAATAAATGACAACTTATAATGACAAAGATGATCCTAACTATAAACTTTCTGCGATATGACAATTCTGATGTTTAATGATTATCGATATCAAAATATATGCCAAAAGACGATTCTGATTGTGAACTTTCTGCGATATGATGTTTCTACTTTTTAAATATTATGGATATTAAGTTTATGCCTAGAGATGATTCTGACTTACAAAATTATGAGTTTAGACTGTATGATAAATGAGTGTCTGCTAAACAATTTTCTGCGAAGTGAAGTTTATGCCATCCGTTGTTATGCAAAATAAAATTATGACATAAAAAGTTCTGCTATAAAGGGTGGACCCGTTGTCGACATGTGGGATGTGGACTCAGCGATCATTGTGCCGATAGTCGGTACAGCCAATCGCTTAATTGCCAAGAGCCTCGACCAACACCTGAGGCGGCTCTCGTTAGGCAGTTAGATAAAGGGCTTTTTTTTTCGGGTGGGAAATCATCCAACGACTTCCCCCGCTCTGGGCGGAGCGGGGGGTCATGTCAGACTTTTACTGACTAAAACCCACCCATGTTCCTTCTGTTGCCCTTTACGTTCCGGGGCCGCGGTATCTCTTTCGAACAACCCGCAACCCCGGCAGGCGGAGGCTCTGGCAAGCCCCTCTGCTTTGCTGACATCTCTTTGAGGCGCGCGTGAAACACGAACGCGCCGTCGACACGGCCTGTCGTCAATAGACGGACGGACGGTGAGCTACCCATTGCTCACCGTCCACAGGCCCGCATCTACGGTGGCCGGGAGTCGTCTCGCGGCGCCCGGCGCCTGGGGCGTCTCCCGCGGCGGCGGGGTTCTCGCTAGATGTTCTCTCCCTCAAACGCCCGGCCACCTCCTTTGCTAGCATTACTGCTTCGCAGAAGGAGGTGACCGCTTCCCATTCCCTCTCGCTCCGGACCATAGCCTGAACCAGGGCCGGACGTGAGAGATCGCCGCCGCCGATCGCCTCCACGAGGACACGGTGGAGCACACAGTGGCGATCTGCCCAGCTTGGGCGGAGCACCGCCGTGCCCTCCGGGCGATCGTCACAGTGGTGACACCCGGGCGCTTCCTCCCGCCCGATGATGTGCAGGAAACTCCCGAAACTTCCGTGTGCAATATCAATCTTTTATCGTCACAGATAAATAAATATAGACAACAGCCTGGCAACAATCGTCGGTCAGTATTCCACTAGACATATCACACGTGTTGTCGGAAGATCCCTCCTTTTCATGGATGAATGAGGAATTAAACCCCTGTTCTTGATACTCCTAAAATCTCAAAAATGTGACTGAGAATAGACTGCATGTGTAAAGTATTGAGCTTGTGTTGACCACGACTGGATTGCGTCACACGTTCGCAGTTCACTGCTAATGGTAGAGGTCTTAGGATGATTGTTACTCACTTAAGTCTTTTTTGAACATGTTCCAGTACTCCTTCAACTCGACACTGTCGTCGAAAAGGCTGAACAGCTTGTGTGCGAAGTGATAAGATACCGCCACGTCCCGAGGGTCTCTTGCTATGTAGAAAACCTTTAAATGAGAAAAAGATAGAAATACTATAATTATTTACCTACCTTTTCGACTCATGCTTGTTATATTAAGGTATTGGGACGTCTATTTAAATTAGTAACTGCGCTTTTTATGGCATTCATTTAGGTATTAATACCGTATTAAAAAACATTATATCATTATATATAACAAAAAAAACTAAGAAGACACGCATTAATGAGGGTAAAGATTTTCATTATGCTGGTAACCCTATTTCACAGTAAATTTCAATTTGATTGATATATAGTAAAATATGCGTTGTTATAATTTGAATTTGGTTTGTGATGTATCAGCACCTATACGCAAAGATATTTTATACCTAGTTTTTTAATAATTGGATTGAAGATTAGAATGAGGTGACCCAGCTATCTGCTTTTCCTTGTCTTCTAAACCAAACAAATCGGACACCGGAATATGAGTCCAATTTAATGTTTTTTTACAGGTGAATCTAATAAAGCGTGTTAAAAATGAGCATTATAACAGTTCCTATTTAATTTCTCTGTCAATTCACAAAATGCGTGTCTCCATAAGATCCAACAACAATGTCACGAAAATATTGTTTTATGGACTGTTATTTAGTGAAGCAAGTTTAATTGTAAAAAAATATGGGCCACAATCTATTGGATCCACCATCAAAACCTCTTGGGATATTAAAAATCAGCGAACGAAACGTTGTGTAAAAATTCATTAAAAAAAGAACATTCGAAAACTTACTTTCGCCGTTTCAAGTAATTTTGGCGGGAGAAGTGACAGCGGTAGATGTGATTTGACGTATCTCGGTGACGTCACGTTCGTCCAAGTTCGGAAGAATTCGTGGGCTGCTTGACGAGAATCGGGGTGTGTAGATTCAGCACTTATCTCGGAATTAAGAGTTGGGCGCCTGTAACAAGTTTAATATCAACTTTAAGCTGAAGATTATTTTGTGAAATTGTCTGTTTTCTCCTTGAATCCTAATTCAGCAGCTGAGTGATTACCTGCATTTATACATATTAGACCTAAAATCAGCAAAAGAGATAAGTAATCTCTGTTTTCGAATAAAGTTAAATTAATTTAACAGAAAACAAACAGTTCATTACAATAAAATTAAATTAGAGTTGAATACGTCCATCGAATTTTTAATTAAGATTTAACTACATAAATCGATTGTACATAAGCTTATGCCTTTTTCTCACGCGGGTAAGCAGAAACTACAGAATGCCATCTGCTACGATCCTTGCATACTTCTTTAGCTTCGTTCACGTTCAGACAATACACGCAAGCCAGTTGCTGTACTACGCACCTGAGACCTTATTTTTTGGGTGGGAAATCACCAGATAATTTCCCCCCTCTGAGAGGAGCAAGGAGAGGGAGAGTCAGACTTTTACTGACTAAAACCCACCCATGTTCACCAAAACCCCAGCAGGCAGTGGTCATGGCAGGCCTGTCTGCTTTGCTGATATGTCTTTGAGGTGCGCGTACAACAAAAAAATCGGACGGACTACCCATCGCTCACCGTCCACAGACCCGTATCTACGGTGGCCGGGAGTCGTCTCGAACCTGAGACCCTGACTGAAACTTACTCAATATAATCGTATCTCTTGTCGACAGTCATAGTCCTCGCTGTGTTAAAGTCAAGGTTGTTGGCTACCAACCACACCAGCTCCTGCAACCAAGTTGTTCCTGAAAAATAGCATAAACAATATCCATTAATAATATAAATACATAACATTATCCTTACTATAATATTATAAAAGTGAAAGTGAGTTTGTTTGTTTGTTACGTCTTCACGTTTAAAGCAGTAAACCGATTTTGATGAATTTTGGTACAGAGATAGTTGAGACCCTGGAGATGGACATAGGCTAAAAAAGTGAGAAATGAGGGAGAAAGAGGGAAGAAAAGGGAAAACTTAGCTTTGCTATTACAATAAATAAGGCGCAAGAGCAAAAACTACGGGGTTTTTAAACGCGAGCAAAGCCGTGGGCACAAGATAGTATAATATAATGGGCACATAATATTGACACCTATTGACAGAGGAGAATGGAAGAAAGAATGGAATTGACGATGATGTTAATATTAGTCCAGTTTTCTTCAAGGATTTAAGCAGGGTGTAACATTATTCTCTAACAAATGCCTATTGACAAACTCTCGATTAAAAAAACGAATTCCAAAAACACTAACAAGTTACAAAACACGAAGGCTGAAATACAAAACATTTAAGAAAAAAAGCAACTTCACTGATTTTTATTAATTAATATTTTTATAAATATCCCGTTTCATTTTGTGGCTTTTAAATTCATCCCTTACAAACTCACAAACTTTACCTCTTTATAAAATTAATAATATATGCTATATTTTTTATAAATAGTACTTATTATATAAATTATAATTATAATGTATAAATATGGCCGTAGCTTTCTGATACATGCAGTACAGAATCATTTGTTACCTGATCTCGGGAACGAGGCTACCCAAATATCATCAGGTCTGACCTCCAGATTGTAGATCTCAGCGGCGTGGTCTCCGTAGCCTGCATTTGCGATGTATCCCTTCGGACCTACCCGGATGAAAGGTTTGATGTAACCTGGAAGGTTTAAAGGATATTTATTAAATGACTTACTATATCCTACTACTATTATAAATGCGAATGTTTGTGAGGATGGATGTATGGATGTTTGTTACTCTTTCACGTCAAAACGGCTTATCGGATCATGATGAGATTTGGCACAAAGGTAGATTATAGTTTGGAATAACACATAGGATACTTTTTTCGATATCACGCGGGCAAAGTCGCGGGCAACAGCTAGTATATCATAATTGTTAAAAAAGGTTAAACATACCATCACGCTTCTAATTCCTTAAGGTTTGGTTTGGCTAACCTAACAGTACTCCCACATTTCGCCAGTTATGTTTTAGTCCGATGTAATAGAGGGCGAGCCAATTGCCATCAACCAGACAATAATCCAGGCTCGGTGGTAGCTACTGAGAAATTTCCGATGGAAAAACCTAATAACACTTAAACCGACCTGAGAGTCGCACCCAGGACATCATGCTGAGCAGTCGCGCTTGTGACCACTAGATCAACGAAGCAGTCATTTAAGAGGAATGTGTACTAAATAGATAATTATTACAGTCTCACCTTTATAATATTTCTTAATAATTTTATCATCTTCTTCAGTAACATTTTTTATTTCATACGGAAAATCTTCAGACGCCATTTTGTTTTTCTGAAAAAAAAAAGGTTTTTTTTTAACTTATTTCACATTACGAATTTCTACTGTCACATTTAAACTCACATAGAAAAACAGCCAGGCACGGAACAACTGTACGTCATAAAAACAATTGTTATCTACGTGTGGGAATCGAACCCACGACGCTACACAGCTGCCATTCACTCAACCACTGCGCCAACCGTGCCATCAAAATTGACTATCACTCTGTGCGGTTTCATACTTCATAAACTTTACTTGACGCATTTCTCAGAAATAATGAGTTAAATAAAGTTTGAATCAGATAAAACTGAAGTAGAGCTTAGATAGATTTATGTACTAAAATTAATGTTGGCACCCCGTTTTCGAAAAGCAAAACAATTTGCGTAAGTTTTGTTATTCGGGTGGGAAATCATCAAATAACTTCTCCCGCGCTGGGTAGAGCGGGGGGAGGGGGGAAGGCTTGTACTGTCTAAAACCACATCCAATGTACCTTCTTTTGCCCTTTGTGTTCCGAGGCAGCGATATCTTTGTAAGTTCACTGTCAAACTTATGTCTAGTAAGGTTGGTTGTTTTTAACTAACTATTGTAATTAACTAAATGTGTAATTAGCTAACTATCTACTGTAATTAACTAACTAACTACTGTAATTAACTAACTAACTACTGTAATTAACTAACTACTGTAATTAACTAACTATTGTAATTAACTAATTATCGTAATTAATTAATTATTGTAATTAACTAACTATATAAAAAAATCGTAAAAGTAAAATCCACCCCTTTCCTGGTATTCGATTGATCTTGATTTTGAGTCATGTTTTGTTTGGATGACAATGTGCGGTCAACTAAGTCACGTCATTCGAATATAACAATGTTAAAAAAGGAGGTAACTACCTCTTAACATCACCAAAAGTACTGGCCGAAAACAAGACACATTCAAATTATAACAACAAATATTTATGTCAATTAAATTGACATTGACTGTAAAATAGAGTTGCCAGGATTGTTAAAATCTTTACCCTTACATAAGCTACAACTTTTTTGTTGTAAATTATGTTATTAAACTACTTGACCGTCACTGGAAGCTTTATTATGAGATGACATTTCCGTTTCCGTCAATTAAAGAAAAATTAAGAGAATAAATATTGTATAAATAGTGTTACAAAAAGTGTTAAGATTTCTTCATAAAGGATAAACTCTGAACCGTGAGTACCCTCTTTTAGAGTTAACACTGTTTGTTAATAATTCGTACGTGATCAAAGTTTTAACGGATTTTCCGTTCGGATCACTACTGCTATTTTTTACTTTTATACATGTACCTGTAAATTTTCGTACTAAATATTTATATGTATCTGTGTAAAATTAAATCAAGTGTTATATTTCCATTTGTTATCGTAACTCGTTTACAGTGATGGAGAACAATAACGAAAACTCCGATAATCAGCCACAGGCTGTGGCGGGTCCTAGTGGAGAGAATCGCAAGCGAGGCCGAAGTAGCAGCAGCAGTAGTAGTGATACAAGTGTTAGTTCTTCTAGTACATCTACTCCGGCCAACAAACAAGCGCGGTCTCGCCGCCGCCGCCATAAGAAAAGGAAACGTGCTCGACGTGTGTCCAGTCATATGATGGACAAGCTTTTCAAGGAAATGGGTGAGCTTCGCAAACATATTAATACTACGAGCAATATTGATACAGTTCATTATGATAACGCTTCTGTTTGTTCTGGAATTAGTGGTCAACTTTATGAGCAAATTAGTGACGAGGATTGTTCTATCCAGGAACATCAAACAAATTTAGATTTTATTTTCGATATTAATACTAAGCTTAAAGAACCATTAGTTCCTAAAACTCCTGATTGTTTTTTGAAGAAGTTGGTAGACCTCCAGCGTTTTGGTAGTACTTCTTGGTCAGAAGTGAGGTATGCCGATACTCAAAAAATATATAATCATGCTCCGGGCTTTATAGATCGGGAAACAAATGAGGATGTAAAAGCATATGATACCTCACGTCATCTGGCACATGCTGATAAATCCTACGCAGCCTTAACTTACTGCATATTAAAACAAAGAGAATCATTGCAGGAAGGTATTCGGAATCTACTTTCATGGGCTAAAAATACAGAATTTATCAATTTTGACAATTTAAATGGGAAGATTGACGAATTATTTCAGAAGGGTGAATTTCATAAAATATCCTCAGACCTTTTGCAATTAGTCTGTGGCCATAGAGCCGAAAGTATTGAAATGCGTAGAGAAACTCTAACGAGTCAAGTTAGAGATCCACTAGTGAAAGCATTCCTGAATAAAATACCTCCTTCAAGTACCTCTATATTTAGTGCCGAGCCGTTTTCTTCTACTCTAGAGAAAGCTGGCGGGGTCCGTAAGGCTTTTTGGCCTCCAAAAACAGAAGGGTCTTCACAAAAGCCCTACCAATATAGTAGCCGCCCCTCGCGGGGGCAAGGCACACGAAAACCGACAGTTCCATCGCGTGGAACTCAATGTAACGAATCAAGATCGCATATACATACCTGTCATAACCCACCCTCGCGGGGTGGATACCAAGGCCAGTGCCAACATACACATAACCCTTCCAGAGGTAACTATTCGAATAATCTTAGCGATCACTTCAATTCTAGAAGTTCATTTCGAAATCGAGGCTCGCGGCCCGAACGTGGAAGTACACGAGGTCGTGGACGTGCAAACTCCTCAAAAAGTTCCAGAGGCAACAGGTATAAGCAATGACATAACACCCTTTCGAGCGGGTCAATTGATACACTACCAATCACAATGGGCGGAAATGGGAGCAACAGAAATTGTTCTAAAATTAATTCAAGGGTATCGCATACCCTTCTTTCAAAAACCCCCACTCATCTACCCAGATTTAATAAAGGGACCTTTTCAAACTCCCGTTTCAAAACAAATGTCTTCAATTGTAAACAAAATGAAACAACAAGGAATTTTAAAAAAAGCGCTACACTCGCCAAGATTCATTTCACCTCTGTTTCTGGTTCCAAAATCCGACGGATCTGTCCGCCCTATATTCAATCTAAAATCACTGAACGAATACGTGATAACCGAACCATTTCATTTAATAAACATGTACCGCATCCCGGACTTTCTGCAATCCCAGGACTGGATGTGCAAAATAGACCTGTCTCAAGCCTATTTTCACTTAAGTGTAAAAAAGTCGCACAGACGCTTTCTGCGCCTAGTATACAACCAGGAGTTGTTAGAAATGACTTGTCTTCCATTCGGTCTGAGCACTGCTCCAAAAACTTTTTCCATGCTCACGAATTGGGTGGCTCAAACACTGCGGGAAAAATGGAACATGAGGATCCTGGTATACCTGGACGGTTATTTGCTAGTACACCAGAATGGTCACACGCTTCGCGAGCATGTCAAAATAACTGTAAAAATATTACAAAAACTGGGGTGGCAAATAAATTTAAACAAATCGGTGGTTCATCCTCAAAAGAGTATAATTTATTTAGGGATACTATGGAAACCATGGGAAAATCAAAAAGTCCTACCAAAAGAAAAGGCTCGAGGCATCGCCATAAAAATAAATCGGGCTCTCGAACAAGATCAGTTAACTCGGAAGGAGTTGCAGAAAATAGTAGGTCTCCTAAACTTTGCCAGTTTTGTTGTCCCACGAGGACGGCTAAATCATCGACAGTTACTAATGTTCATGAATTCGCTGCCAGCCCTGTCATCAAACACTTACCTACTACCACAAGGTGTCGTAGAGGAACTAAATTGGTGGGTTCAAAATTGTCACAAATCAACTCCTCTTCAGTACCCCCCGTCAACAAACTTCCTAACTACAGATGCATCGGATCAAGCGTGGGGGGCACAACTGAACAATTTGGCTCTGTCAGGAACTTGGTCGCAAGAAGAGAAAACTCTGCATTGCAACCAAAAAGAAATGCTAGCAATACTGTACGCTCTTCAGAACCAAGTTCATTTGCTCCATCAAAGTTCACTCCTTATACAAAGCGACAACAGAACTGCAGTCACCTGCCTACGAAAAGAAGGAGGTACAAGGACATTATCCCTGTTGGAAATAACTTACCAAATTCTGAGTTTGTTAGACCAACATCAGATACACTTCAGCATACACTACATTCCGGGCAGATACAACAATCACGCAGACCACTTATCGCGCCTTCGCAATCCTCCGGAGTGGCACCTACTACCGGCTTGTGTAGAAAGAGTATTTGCAAAGTGGGGAACCCCAGTAATAGATTTATTTGCCTCTGCGACTGCTCACGTAGTGTACAATTACGTGTCTCTAGATCTCGGGGATCGTCAAGCTCTATTCCACGACGCATTCAGTGTCCCATGGAATTACCAACTGGCATGGGTATTTCCACCACCATTCCTAGTCCCCAAAGTACTATCCCACTTAAACCAGTCGACAGGAATATTTTTAATAATAGTACCTCGATGGGAGAAGGTATTCTGGCGTGCGGATATCAAAGCCCGAGCACTCGCACCTCCATTAACTCTGAAAAACTTACAGAGACATCTAATAGACACGTCGACGGGACTCCCACTACCGAAAATCGAGAACATTGTTCTCGAAGTTTGGAAATGTGGGGGTGGTCCGAGGCGATAGAGACATGGAATGCTCAACAACTAGCACTGCTTAAGAGCTCTTGGCGAAAATCTACCCTAAAGACCTATGAGGTAGCCTGGAAGCGCTGGGTGTCGTGGTGTCATAATAAAAATCTTGACTTGAAGAACCCTCCTGGGTCACAACTAGCGCAGTTTTTGTGTGATTTACATTTAATTGATAGGTTGTCGTATAATTCAATACTTTTACATAAATCAGTCGTATCCACACTATGTAACGCTGAAACTTCAAGTCAGTTAAGTTCACACGTCCTGGTAAAACACGTTTTAAGATCTATTTCTCTAAAAAATCCAAAAGTCACTAAGCCTCCAGTTTGGGATGTTGGTAAATTAATTTCATTTTTGACTAATTACACAATTGATTCGAATAATCTATTTCAAACATCACGTCACACAGCAATGTTATTGTTGCTTTGCTCAGGCAGGCGAATACACGATCTAACTTTGCTTAATGTTGATACGAATCATTGCATAAGATCTGATGATAGTATAATATTTTGGCCTCAGTTTGGCTCCAAAACTGACAACAGTAATTATAGACAATCCGGCTGGAAATTATTTTTAAATACAAATAGTCGTAACCTTAATCCTATATTCTGGGTAGAACGAACTATAGCACTATTGAATGAAAGACGTAGGTAATGCGGCAAAATCGAATAATTTGTTTATTACGTTAAGAGGTGCGGCTAAGCCTGCTTCACGTACAGTGGTAGCAGGGTGGGTAAAGACCTTGTTTAGAGAAGCTGGCATTGCAGCCACTCCAGGTAGCACTCGGTCTGCTGTAGCCTCCAAAAGCTGGTTTCAAAATCATCCTCTCGACGAAATTTTGGCTCGTGGAAATTGGCTATCAGCTAATACATTTCAGCGGTTTTATAGACGAGAAATAATGACAAGCACTGATTCACAAAACGTAACACAATTGTTCAATCCAATCGATTAACAATGAATGAATACATTTTTGTTAATCAAAAATCAAAAATGTTCTTAAATAATTGTCAATTTGTATTATAATAAGATTAGAAGTTTATGATGTTTAATGTACAATCAAAAAATTATGGCGTATTCCTTTAAGTTGTTTATATATTTGCTTCCCTAAGTACTTTCATTTGAATTGTTTTTTACATTTATTAAATAAATGCACAATTATTCATTACACCTTTGTTTAATTTTAAACATTATCACATTGGCTTTTAGTTTATACCACATACTTCCAAGTTTATATATCAAAGTGGCGTCACCAGGCGATAACAAACAGATCTCATAATAAAGCTTCCAGTGACGGTCAAGTAGTTTAATAGCAGCGTTTTACCTGAAATAAAACGCATATTAAAATACTTACCTCACTGGAAGCTTTAACTTTATTTCTGCCTGGTTATTATGAGACAATGAACAAGAATGGCGTGACATTTTTAAAGAAAACTAAAAATGCCCGCAACCACCAGGTGGCGCCACTGAGCCGGAAGTATAGAGAGGATAAAAGTACGAAAACTGGTAAGAAATCGACGGAAACGGAAATGTCATCTCATAATAAAGCTTCCAGTGAGGTAAGTATTTTAATATGCGTTTTATTTCAGGTAAAACGCTGCTATTTTTATTGTCAAAACCCATTTTAAAACCATTTTTGCATTCGCCTTTATACTAGTAGAGATGAGAAATCTCTGACAGAGTAATCGTTTAAGATTCATCCGAGGCTTTTACGCGTGAATATTAATGAAATCATTACTTATGAATCGCTGGTGACAGACGAACAGACAGATAAGTATAGTCGCGAACTCATCACGAGCATCGGTATAATGTTAATGAATAACGCATTACTACCGGTACGTTTAATGAACGAGGGTACAGTCGCGGACAGAATTCATAACCTTTAAGCCTAAGCCTCGAAAAATGTTCTAATCAAATGAATACAAAAATATTTATTAGACTGGACGACGATGTGCACGCAAAATTACAAAAAAAAACTTGAGGGGTGACAAGGGACACCCGGATGGAACGAAGTTTTTATTTATTATGTACAAAAAACCTGTATACACTTAACAAAAATAATCGTCGCGACACCACACTGATCATTGGTTTGTGAAATTATTTATTTAATAATTTTTTTACACGCAGTAGAAAATATCATAACAAAAGAGTATTATGGCACAGGTTATTTCAATTAAAATTTCTACTAGCAGGCATTTGAAAGGAAATATGAGGAGAAGAAACCTAGACAGTAGTGTGTGAGAACAGGAAGAGACAAGCATTTAAAATGTGAATGTCTTAATCTAAATATTAAATACATAAATGTATAATAATATATGTAAATACAATATTATAAACATTCACAAATGAGCGGAAAGGATTCGACTCTATTAATCGAATCTTAAAAATAGAAATGGTTTTCAAGTTTAATGCTAGGCGAAAATGAGTTCCATAATCTTACACCATGGAAGGAATAGGAATAGTAACTAGTTTTATGAAGAAAGGGATTAATTATATATTATTACATTTTGTAGTATATTCCTTCCTATAAGGGATGCATATTTTTTTTTCTTCAAGATGAAATTTCAAGTCCAAAGGCTTTCGCCTTTATTATTAATTTATGTGATTTAATAACTCGTTTATCAAAAAGCCTGAAAAATATTTTAAATGACACACCCTTATTTAAATGTCCCAATATTTTTGGCCAACAGTGCTCAAGTGAAACATTTCGGTTGCTCAATTTTAATTACAAGAAAGCTAAAATTAAATCGAAGTGTCGAGATCAAAGTGTGTCACAAGGATGAAATTGCTTTGAAGTGTCGCAGTAGCTAACGAGAGAAGTGGAGGGGTGTTGCGGGCTGAGCGCACACGACTGTAGTCCTAATCCACATCTACATTTAATTGACGGTTTGGCTTTGACATGCATTCTCATTAAGGTTTCTAATAATTATTTGGTACAGGAGGTTGTAGAATGTGAACTCGGCTATCATTGTCCCGATTGTCGTAACGGCCAATGGCTTGATTGCCAAGAGCCTCGACGAACAACTGTCGAAGCTCTCCTTAGGCGGTTGGATCAAGGGCCTGATTTAGAAGGCAGTACTTCGCGATATGGCCTGCATTGTGAGGAGGTTCCTGTCTCTGGAGCCCTAACCACCAGTAGCTTGGAACCTGTTCCCGATACCGGTGGAAACCTATTATACTATTTATTATTTATTTTTTAATGTTTATCTATATTTTTTTAAGAAATATTTAAAAATGTAAAACATACGCAGCAAAAGTGAATAGAAATTCGCGAAAATAATAACTAAATAGTTTTAATTGGCGGCACGAGCCGCCAATTAAAAAAAACTATTTAAGTCAGTAACTTGATGACAAGTTACTGACAGTGATGATATGAAGGAGAAAGGAGTAAATGATGGCGTGACGTCTGGCAGGGGAGAATGGAAGAAGAAAACGTGTTCCAGGAAGACAATGATGAAGAACAAACATGCATATCAAATAAAACGACTTACTTTTAGAAAATAATTTTGCACTAATTAAACACAGTTATCTAGATTTTTAGGAAGATAAAAAATCTTATTATCAATACCTTGATCATAAGATTTTTTATCTTTTTGTCACAGATTGTATCCAAGCAGTTATTTTACATCAGACTCACTACACAAGCGACGACGAGGGTCCATTGACACTGAATAAGAATGAAACAAAACACTACACTAACATGGAGCATAACCGCAAGCGCACACACACCTCGAACATATTATAAGCATTATTTGAAAGCCAGTTCAACAGCATTCCAAACAAATTTTTACGCATACATACTGACTCCTTGCTTTACCAAATGACGCCTTTTATCAGAGTTTTACTGACTAAAACCCACCCATATTCCTTTTGTTTGCCCTTTACCTTCCTTGGCTCCTTTCCATAGAGTGTTGGCAAGCTGCTAGTTTCATTCTGTGTGATTCTGAGAGTGCCCATGTTTCGCAGCCATAGGTCAGACAAGGAAGAATACACGAGTTGAATATCTTGCGTTTGAATTTCAGATTTATTTCTTTGTTTTTCATTATATATTTCATTGCCCAGTACTTTTTCCACCCGTTAGCTATCCTTTTGTTGCACTCTTTTGTCATTTGGTCATTAAATGATATTATCTGACCCAAGTAGACATAGTCCTCGACATACTCCAGTGGTGCGTTGTTAATCGATATCTCAACCTGTGTGCTATTAGTCATAAGTTTTGTTTTAGAACTGTTCATGGTTAGACCAAACTGATCGCTTACTATAGACAATTCCACAATCATTTCTTCAAGTATTTTGGGCGATTTCTCCATTAGCACTAGATCATCTGCAAAGCGAAGATGGTCGAGTCGTTTACCATTTATATTTATACCCAGGTTACCCCATTCCAGGTTACGAAAGATACTTTCCAGAACTGCTGAGAAGATCTTTGGTGAGATCGGATCGCCTTGCCGGACTCCTCTTTCTATCGGGAATTCATTGCCTAGTGATTCCAACTGCAACCTTGCTTTGCTGTTATTATAGATCGTCTTCATAATATTTATATAGATTTGGGATACACCTTGTTTGTTTAAGCTTTCCCAAATCCGTTCATGAGTCAGACTATCGAATGCCTTATTATAATCTATGAAAGCTATGTAAATCTCTTTATTGTATTCTTTGTATTTTTCGATCACTTGTTTAACGGTGTGTATGTGGTCTAGCGTAGAATAGTTTTTACGGTCTAAGATCATCCTTGGTCTAAGAAAAAGCGATAAAATCAGAAACATAGACATAAGAGACAAAACCAAAGTAGTAGATATCTTACACAGAATCGACCAACTTAAGTGGAAGTGGACTGGACATATGTTGCGATCCAAAGACGAAAAATGGAGCAAAGAGATCACAAATTGGTACCCTAGAGACGCAAAACGCTGCAGAGGCAAACCATGCCGCAGATGGGAAGACGAGATAAGGCTAACAGCGGGACCTTACTGGAGAAGGGTCACGGCAGACAGGAAACAGTGGAAAGAGTTAGAGGAGGCCTTTGCCAAAAGGCACACTGAGTTGAGAGACACTATTTAAAACCTCAACAATACATATAATTAGTTATATAAATTTAATATACTTAATGTTGTAGATTGTAGTTGTAATTTGTAACTCAGTAATAAAGGCTATTTTATTTTATTTATTACCTTCCTTGGCCGCGGTGTTTCTTTCGAACAACCCGCAACCCCGGCAAGCGGTGGCCTTGGCAGGCCCCCTCTGCACTAAAAGACGTCTTTACGTGATAGAATGAGACATAAATATATATTTATACTAGACAGACAGAGATGAAGTCGACGATAGAACGAGCTAACCCACACTAGCTCACTCACGACTTGAATAGATCCGGTTTAAATAAACTCGGGAACCCAGACGCACGCAGGGAATTCTACTCTTTGGCCGATTGTTTAATTAAGGATGCTACAAAGCGCAAAGTATACTTGGAAACGCTGATCCATGCGTGAAAATGTAGTTTCAGTGCTATTTTTAAGAGTCTTCAAAAAAAAGGGTACCCTTATTGGATCACTTTGTTGTCCACCTGTCTGTCAAGGCCCTTTATCTCCGAAACACGTAGAGGTATTGAGTTAAAACCATATACTCAACTCTGTGGTTCCTTTGTTCTGTGAAAAATCAACCCTCTAAATCTACGCAGTCAAGAGATATGGATGTTTATTTCGCAAGTTTGTACGGAATTCCGGTGCGCAAGTCTGACTCGCTCTTGGCCGGTTTTTTTATCACACGGTTCTCAATACCCCAAACCTACACAATTCTAGACTCTTGAGACTTTTGAGAGCAAAAAGGTTTTCTTCACATTGCATCCGAAATTATATCACCGCGACTTTACATAAATACCCGGATTCAAAGAAAAAGTTATATTAATGACCCAAATTACACTATTATCTAATCCACACATAAAAACAAATGCGGCATAAATGTTTTATTCGATCATAATCGCCTGATAAGAGATAAGTACGTGCTATCATTGGTACCTAACAATAACAATGCAGACTTTGACCATTCTATGGACAGTCACGTGACGAAAGAAAACATTATTTTTTAGTACCCAAAAAGTGCCAAGGGTGTGCCAGCTTTCTAATTTTTTTCGAATTCAAAAATCCAGGTTTGTGAAGGAACCCTCTTTCGTAGGCTTTGCTCTATGTCTGTCCGTCTCTCTGTCCCAGACACGGTTCCTATAGTAATTTTATTGCATTGCACTTCTATTGTTTTTTTTGTTCTGTGGGCCCAGGTGTATATCAGTAGAACTGTTTTATGTTGCCATGTCAATTTCCCAAAGTGTGTTTATTTCTATGGTGATATCACGGCTAAATAATAACAACCGCTTGGTTCGGGTAGTGTACTTTCATTGACTCGATGGTGCCCTGGTGGTTGCGAAATTGTCATGCTCACTTAAATATATCGCTGACGGTGGCGGGTGTGTCAGGTCATTTAGTTCCCTTCTAAATGGTTGAGCTGAATGAGGCTGATCCATGTGTCATTTTCGTGAACGTCATCTTTTGGCCGCCACGGTTTATTTTAATTCAGCTATTCATTCATTCTTATTTTTGGTTTGACTTTGGACGTTTTTAGTATGCTTATTTTTCTACAGCATTTTCTTATATATGTATAATCTCAACATGAGTGACGCAACCATGATTTTGTAAAAATATTATGATTTAAAAGAGAGTTTATGAAGTTTCTTGTCCATTCTTCTCCATGGTTGTTCTACGCTTTGGAATGGGTAACATCAGTACTTTCACAAGTTATTATGTCTTGTGACTGAAACTGTAGCAGCATCTTTTTTGTTCATGACATTCGACAGTGCATAACAGTATACTTGAAATAAATGCCTCATACCATGATGATGAGATGTCAAACTCAAACTTTTGAATTTGACATCTCTTTGAACGTGAACGTGATCTCGAACGCGCTGTCGTTACGGCAGCCGTGCGAGCTTGGGAAGGTATTGGATGACTGAGCACCTATGTACATACCGCATTTACTCCGTGCCTCTGAATGCACGTTAAGCTGTTGATCCCGGCTGTCATTTGTAGATCTTTGACAGTCGTTACAGGCCCGAAAGTCTGAACCAGTCTTACGAAGAAAAAATACTGGCCCAAAATAATATAAGTATGTAGGTACAGTCGTAACAACGACACGAAGAAGAAAAAACCGGCCAAGAGCGTGACGGGCCACGCTCAGTGTAGGGTTCCGTAGTTTCCCGTCCGTCACAATAAGTGTTCTTTACCACGGTAGTTCATAAAAGCACGGAACATCTAAACATCGACTTTTAAAGAAAAGACGTCATTACGCAACGCCATCTATCGAACCATTTATGAACTGGTTTTTACCTTAACATTTTGATGGTGTTAAAAAAATGAATTTTAGTTTTGTTCTAAATTGCCTTAGCATGTTCTTGATAGCAGTTATAAGATACCGCCAATGCCAAGGAGAGACCAACCGAACAATTCGGTAATACCCGATCCAATGTAATAAGTACCTACAGCGCCATCTCTCGGGGAATTGGGTTACAAAGACGTGCAAGGAGGTAATTTTGGATTGCGAGAACCGATTTCAATAATTCTTTTTTTGTTTGAAAAAAAATACGTTCAGGATAATAAAATATGTAAACGAAGTTAAAAAAATGCTTGCATATACGATTATACTACAAACTTAGTCCAGAAATTATTTTGTACAACTTTTTGTCTTTTTTGTACAAAAACTGTTGTGTCAATCAAGTTCAAAATAATTTTCCTAGAAAGTCCTTATAAAGTTCTACTTTTCAGATTTTTTTCATATTTTCTAAACCTATGGTTCAAAATTTAGAGGGGGGGGGGGGACACAATGTTTTTTACTTTTGGAGCGATTATTTCCGAAATTATTGACATTATCAAAAAATTATTTTAGTAAACCCCTATTCATTTTTAAATACCTTTCCAACAATATATCACACGTTAGGGTTGAAATTAAAAAAAAAAACACTTCCCACTTTACATATAGGGTGGCTACCCTAATAAAACATTATTTTCCAATTTTTATTTTACCACTTTGTCGGCGTGATTGATATACATATTGGTACCAAATTTCAGCTTTCTAGTGCGAACGGTCACAGAGGTCACTGACGGACAGACAGACATGGCGAAACTATAAGGGTTCCTAGTTGACTACGGAACCCTAAAAAAGGTATTTATTATTTTAGATTTACGTCAGTCAATTCATTTAAATGGATTAGGTAATATTAGATTCATATCGAATAATCACCCGAGAGTATGATTTTAAATTGTCGAGATAATGAGTAATGACTGTCTTCTGTTAGGCATAGAGTGAATTATCCAAAGAGATGGCATACGCCTATTCGGTCAGTGGCATGACTGCCTCACCTTCTGACCTGTTAAGCTACTAAGCATAGGAAGGAGACAGAGCTATACAGGATGTCTAGCGCCATCTTTTTCTTACATTAAGATTAAAACAATCCTGCTTTTTAAGCGTCATGGTTATCCCAGTGATTCCATTTGAGCTTGGCGCTGCGTGTTTTTTCCTTGCACTACTATCTACTAAAGAAGAATGGACATCATAGCTAGGGTACAGCAAGAGGAGCAGTCGTTCTAAGCGCCAAATGGCAAGGGACGCCAAAATGCCAAATATGAAAAACTTTATCTTTAATTTTCTCCTTCCACACTTCTATAGCCTGTGCGATTTCTGGCCTTTGTATGTAGATCTACAGATAAAAAAACGAATGGCTACGCTAGCCTAGAACATAGTTGATATTAGAGCAACATAAGCTAAAGAAAAGTTTCATAACATACTAGTAACCATAAAAAAGACATTTATGAATGTGTAGAATAAAAAAAACGTGATGGCCAGCTACTAACTTTCAACTATGCTTGCGCGAATACGAGATCGTTGCGCTCAAATCAAGAACTGCCTCCATCGTCCAGTAGTGCAGTATAATGCTGTGACACTAAACGAGACTGTGACAGCGCTGGTTTTGAGTAACCTCCTACGATGACATGATATCGGATTACCCAGTACTAACTGGGTTGTGGAGGTTGGATAGGCAGTCACTCCATGTTAAATACCATTATTCAGGTACATCTAGTTAGGCTGGAAGCCATCCTTAGCATAATTTGGAAAAGGCTCAGTAGCCTTAATCAGGTCGTCCCTACACTACAATGTACTCCAAAATGGAGGGAAAAGTCAACTATCTCCTTAAGTACTTCACACCCTTTCAAACAATAGCACTTTTTCTCAGTTTGTTTAGGGCGCGACCTTTTAAGTCCAAGTCCACTTGTCTTTTAGACTTAGTTTTTTTTAAATATAAATAATGGAATTATACAACTTTAAAAAACTAACATACCGCCATCATTGAAACGTATTTCCCCATTTTCTTTTCACAGCAAAAGGAATAAAGCATACAGCCAGACAAAAGTCTAAAGTCGTTATTCCCGCCATCGCACCATTTGAACAAAATAAATAATTGTCTCTGGAACACTTGGCGCGCGTCGTATCGTTTGCGACGAGCAGGGTTACCATTTCCAAAATATAAATATCTTGACAAAACGTTGTCTTTTCTTTTTAGTATTCAGTAAACTTTAAATAAAAAATTAAACAAAGTAGAAAGGATCGAATAAATTACCATGCCGCACAAAAGCAAGGAAACTAAAAAGCCACAATTATTGGGACAGAACAGGATGCATGGCAACCCTAGGGATGAGTAGCAATTTGCACAATAATGCATTCGATAGCTCGGCTCTCTTGTTCATGCTGTTATGCGTCTTCACACCTTATTTCTTTGTTTATTCCACAGAATAATACATGCCAATGTTAATTGAGAAAATAATTGGCAGAAAACTTTGTAATGAGGAATCATGCACTTGTATAGCCAGGGCTAGCATTGATTGAGTTGTGGACGTCAGATATGCAGTCGCTCCACGTAAAATACTGGTATCCTGCTGCATCCGCTTTGAATGGGAACCGACGCTGACATCGTTGGGAAAGACTAGGCGGATGATGATGTAAGATGACAACATCTTAATTTAATCTTATATTCAGCCAGTTTTCATAGCTGGGACACAAACTTCCTTCTCTGCTAAGAAGTGTTGATGTTACATGACATATCACAAAATGTTTGGTTCATTGCATATCGGTTCTCTCTTGAGGTTTTTTTACACCGTTCTGAGTGCGCTGGTGATGAAATAATTGACTGAAACTCAGACCGAAACCACTGACCAACAACCTAACCTATTCGTACTTCACTTATGGCAATTTTTCTCAGCCACAACAGCTCGCAAATTGAATCTAGCTGAGGATCTGCAAGTATGCGACCATCAACTACGACAAAGATCGCTTTTAGCGATAAGACCGCCCATTGTGTCACCCCGAATTTAACGCGAGCGAAGCCGCGGGAAAAAGCTAGTATTTAAATAAAATACAGACAAGTTGAGAATTCTCTCTTTAGGGAAGTCGGTTGAAAAACAGGCGCCTAATATTAGATCTAGCATTCTGTCTAGCCGTATGAATTTGATAGCAATTCGATTTGATTCGGTTTGTTGGTAATGCTGAGGAATTTCAAATAATGTTTGTCTATCATTTGATAAAATTTTATGTTTTAGAAAATATCTAATCTGATCCAAATAATATATGGTTCAGTGTCCGAGTGCATACGTGGTACTTTAATGAATTTAGATATGACATCGAACGAGTTTTTATGAGTACTGTTTTCTATAAAATACCTATATTTATAAAATGAGAAACCAGCAGTTCTCTGGACTTTTGTTTGTTTGTTGTCAATTGAATGTTGATGGACGGAGAGCGAAAGGAAGGCCAAAATAAAGATGGATGGATGGTATAAGGAATGATATGAAGGAGAAAGGAGGAAATGATGCCGTGACGTCTGATAGGGGAGAATCGAAAAAGAAAACGTGTTGTGTGTGTCGAACCCCAAATATAATGGGACAAGGGCAGGAATATGATGAGCCGGACTAGTAAAAAGTTGAAAGTCAAGTTGGGGTCATTGATAAAAGAGGCCTGAGAGTACCTACTACTCTACGTTGAATTCGCGAATATGTTTTTATATTAGCATTATATCAGATTATTTGACTAAACTTACACGATTTGTTTTTTTAACTGTTTTATTTACACTATCTATCAATCCAGAACAAAAAATGCTAAATTCTCTCTGGCGGAGGCAGTGACGCCGATGCATGGGTAGTACGCCCCGCTCGGAGAGGCGGTAATCACCACTTATACACGCGGGGAGGCGGTGATCGCCACTTATCTGTGCGGGGAGGTGGTGATTACGGCGCGGATAAGAGATGTCATGTGTTTAACTTGTCAATAAGTTTTGCAAGTGAGTTCCATAAAATGGCGTTATATTATATGCTTTTGTTATAAATATAATATCACGTTTGTTATCTCCAGAAGTTAAGGCAGAGCTGTTCAATGATAGTACCACCCACAATACGCCAGTTATGTTTTTAAGTCCAATGCTATTTTGGGCGAGCCCATTGCCATCAACTCGGCAAAAATCCAGACTCATTGGCTGCTATTGAGAAATTCCTGATGGAAAATCTCAACAACTCGACCGTGACTCTTGCCCGAGCTGGAAATCGAACCCAAGACCTCGAACGGAAAGGCCAAAAGAAGAAACATGGATGGGTTTTAGTCAGTAAAAGTCTGACAACCTCCCCGCTCGACCCAGAGCGAGGAAAATTATTTGATGATTTCCTATCCAAAAAATAGACCTCAGTAGTCAGGCTCTGCAGTCGCGCTTCCGATCACTATACCAGCGGCGGGCGATAGGTTATGGTCACAATTTAAAATAATCTGTTCCATCATTAATTCAATTAATCGGGTGTTATGCAAAAATAAAACCACGTAAGTCTTACCTATCATTGAGTAATATAAATAATCAAAATGATAACGGATCTTTTATCTTACAAATATTTTACATAGCTATCAACTGCTTATTGGACTAAGTACCTACTACGCAGTTATGAACGAAATTAATCTCTTTATAATCCAAAGAATAATAACATTTAAGGGCTTGTGCACTTGAAGCGATACGACTGGGTGCTGCTCGCCGACCTCCCTAGCGGCGTCAGCGTAGTTTGTTACGGTTTCTTTACTATTTAGTATCCCAATTATGACACGCAGGGTTGTGATAGTCGCGGAGAGGATCCGGCTCATTAGCCGGATCCTGGCCTCAAGGTGGCATTGAACAAATCCGAGGCCATGGTCTTTCATGGCCGCGGTAATACGCCACCGTGTCGGGATCCAAACTGACGGTAGGAGGAGTTCGCATCGCCGTCGAGTCAACGATGAAGTACCTGGGAATCATCCTCGACAGCCGGTGGAATTTCGTAAAGCACTTCCGACGTTTGGCTCCCAAACTGGAGCGGGCTGGGGCTGCTTTTAAGCGGCTTCTGCCCAATCTGAGGGGGCCAAATGCCTCCTGCCGTAGGCTCTATGCCGGTCCAAAGAACGCGCCCATGCCGGGGCCCCGTAAAGGGCCAAAAAAGACTGCACGACTCCAGCGTAGAGCCTAAAACAGGAGGCGTTTGGCCCCCTCAGATTACGCAGCTACCTGGAATCACAAGTCTTGAACCGTTAATACGGAATTTGATAATTTTTAATTTAATTTAATCGAGGGTATCTGGAGAAATACTTAACTTCTTGTAAGTTAAGGTAGCTAGCTACAGGCGTTATGCATACTTTGCGAGAGCCCATCGTAGTTTAAATGAAATTTCTTTGTAAACCCAGCATTCACCTTTTTTGCACTAATGCAAGCACTAGGTATCTTAGGGATCGCCTCCTATCCACGGGTCGACCTTGGCAAGCGATGCTTAACCTCCAAAATTGACCTTTACTTGTACTAACAATCAAACATGTTATCAATTAGTAGGTACGTGGAGGTAAAGCCTCTTACCGTTCAGTACAATCACACTTGGATTGTACCTAGTGCGTCGTTGGTAATCAGTAATCAAATTTTCTAGATATCAGCAGGTCAAACATCAAGCCGAAAGAAGTACGCACGCTAAAACGTGATTAGATATCGACCGTTGGGTCCATAAATAAAGTATATATTAGCAGATATTGTTTATTTATGATACCTTTTTCTTGCGTATGAGAAATTATCAAATAGCGGAGGGGATTGCCAGACTTTTAGTTAGCTAAAACCCATCCATGTTTCTTCTCTTAGTGTTTTGGGGCCGCGGTTCTCTTTCGAACAACCCGTAACCCAGGCAGGCGGCGGCCCTGGCAGGTCCCTTTGCTTTGCTGACATTTCTGTGAGACGCGCGTGGAACACGAATGCGCCGTTGAAACGGACAGTCGTTACTAGAAGGACGGACGGTGAACCACCCACACTGCCGTCCACACGACTAGTACTGGCCGCATATAATCCTTACTAATATTATAAAAGCGAAAGTGAGTTTGTTTGTTTGTTTGTTTGTTACCTCTTCACGCTTTAATGGCTAATCCGATTTTGATGAATTTTGGTACAGAGATAGTTGGGAACCAGGAGACGGACATAGGCTAATTTTTATTAAAAAAAAGTGGGATATGAGGGAGAACGAGGGAAGAAAAGGGAAAACTTAGCGTTGCTATTACAAATCAATAAGGCGCAAGAGCAAAAACTGCAGGTAGCAGGTACTGGTTTATACCGAATTAAACGCGAGCGAAGGCGCGGGCAAAAGCTAGTATGAAATAAATACTAATATTATAAAAGCAAAAGTGAGTTTGTTTGTTTATTACGTCTTCATGCCTAAATGGCTAAACCGATTTTGATGAATTTTGCTACAGAGATAGTTATTCTGGAGAAGGACATACGCAATTTTTTTAAAGTGAGAAATGAGGGAGAACGAGGGAAGAAAAGGAAAACTTAGCTTTGCTATTACAATAAATAAGGCGCAAGGGCAAAAATCACAGGTAGCAGGTTCCTGCAAATCAGGAAAGAGGAACTGTGCTACCCCAAATTTAACGAGAGAGAAGCCACGGGCAACAGCTTTATTTCTTCTTTCATTTCACTTGATCTAAGAAGCAGTCTCCAAACGTACCAGGGCTTGTCCAGGAACAACTATCCAACTATCAGCTCTCAGCAGCCCGTATAATGAATACTTTAAATCTTTGTGCTGACTTTGGAAACCTTTTTCGTTTAAGTTTTAAACTTCGTGCGTATTGGGTTGTTATTTGTTTATTAAAAAAAAGTTGCTTCACACTAGGGATTGCTTGCCCCACACTAGGAACTTCTCCTGTATCGTGAGTGCGTTTACAAACATTTAAACTCATATACACAAACAGCCAGACCAGAAACAAACCTGTAGTTCAAACTAATATTTGTTCCGTGCGGTGATCGAACTCGCGACACGTAGCGCAGCAGTCAAACGCTTAGCCACTGCGCCAACCGTGTTGCCGTTATTGTTAACATCACGCCTGCAATTCAAAGCAGTGAAGCAGAAGTGTACTTCAAACACATTTTCCAGTTATGTTTAAGTAACTCCTTTATGGGTAAAGGAGGTGAGCCTGTTGCCATTAGCCGGACACAAGTTATGTAGTTGCCCATTCCAAAGCGTTGATCGCTGTGGAGAAGAATAGGATCGAGAGATCGATATTGATCATTAACCCAGTTACTCATACATGTATGTTACATGTGTTGGGGCGTGTTCCCCTATGTTGGGAGGTACTTAAATGACAAGTGACTTTAACTTAATAAATGTCTTTAATTTGGTTCCACAATACTTCGTTATATCTAACTACGTATGTGTAGAGGCCGGGCGGTGGTTTGTAAGCGACTGGTCAGCCGTCCGCTCGCGTCCCGATATAACGTCAAAAATGCAACTCAGCAAATCGCGGTTATCAAGCCGCTACACATGCATAGGTATCATAAAATACTGATTTCAGGGTTCCGCACCTCTAAAGGAAAAGACGGAACCCTTACACGATCACTTTGTTATCCGACTGACTGACTGTCTGTCAAGACCCTTTATCTCGGGACGCGTGGAGTTATTACCTTGAAATTATAAACCACTAGCTTTTGCCCGCGGCCCTTTTAAATTCGGTATAACACAGTACCTGCTACCTGCAGTTTTTGCCCTTGGGCCTTATTGATTTGTAATAGCAACGCTAAGTTTTCCCTTTTCTTCCCTCTTTCTCCCTCATATCACACTTTTAAAAAAAATAGCCTATGTCCGTCTCTTGGTTCCCAACTATCTCTGTACCAAAATTCATCAAAATCGGTTTAGCCATTACTAAACAAACTCACTTTCGCTTTTATAATATTAGTAAGGAAGTAAGGATTTATTCAAATCTGTGGTTCCAAGAAGCTGTGAAAAAATCACATTTATGTTGCAAGTTTGCGGAACCCGCGTTGCGTGAGTCCCAAGTCGTGATTAACTGGATATTTTTGAGTACGACTCGCACTTGGCATTTTTAAATGAATATCGCTTCCCGCTTATACCTCACACGACGCCGTTTTCAAACAGGATTTAACAAAGTCAGACTTTCTTTGTTGCATTTCGGTGCAGTTGAAGTAAACTGCGTTTATTAAATTTGTTTTCACAAACGTTTCGCATTTAGTTCTGTGCCATGGTATTTGTTTCTAATATGTTTTAATACTTTAAATGCATTCGCCATGTGCTTTCTGCATACGAGAATAAAGGTAATTAATGTTTTAAGGACGACTTTTCAGCCGGGCTCCTTCGAACCGCGGCCCCAAAACATAAAAGGCAATAAAAAGGAACTATGAAATCCCCCTTTTTTTTGGGGGGGGAGTTTCATGCTTGTACTGACTAAAACCCACCCATGTTCCTTCTATTGCTCTTTACGTTCCGAAGCCGCGGAATCTCTTTCGAATAACCCGCAACCCCGGCAGGCGGAGGCCCTGGCAGGCTCCTCTGCTTTGCTGACATTTCTTTGAGGCGCGCGTGAAACACAAACGCGCCGTCGACACGGCCTGTCGTCAATAGACGGACGGACGATGAGCTACCCATTCCTCAACGTCTACAGGCCCGCATCTACGGTGGCCGGGAGTCGTCTCGCGGCGCCCGACGTCCGGGGCGTCTCCCGCGGCGGCTGGGTTGGTTTGAGGTTCTCTCCCTCAAACGCCCGGCCACCTCCTTCGCTAGGGTGCGGATGGCTGATAGGCAGTTCCATGTCAAATACTGGCATTCAGCTAAATTCGGTAAGACTAGACTAAAAAATTAGGCAGATGGTGACAAACCTAATTATTGTATTGATTGAGGCAGGTCTTAATTTGTAATATCTCATAACATTATTAATTACTAAAGTCGTAGTCATTATTATAAATGGCCCAACAGCATCGCGGATGATTCATCGAATCAATTTGATAAGAAGTTGTGGATAGATAACTTACATCTGTAGAAGGTATGCTATCATTATCATAATATTTAAAACTAATCTAATTCTAAAGAATCATGTATCGTAATCTTGTTGATGTATAATAGTTTTAAGCCTGTTGGATAAAACTACAAAATCCCAACTGGCTGATAATTTAAATTATTTTACTTAACTTCACGCTTGTATTTCTAGAAGTGAAAGGCAGAGGTGTATGCTTATTGTAAAGCTATGTTTATTATTTTTAATCATTTATTTGTCAGATCTACAATCCATTGTTGTTAGTAAAGACATACACCACTTACGAACTAATGTTAGAACATAAATAAATACTTTGGTCACTTCGTAAAATATCAAAAATATACATAAACATAACAAATAACAACACATTACTTCTGGCTACGATTTGAAGGCAACACTAACGTCGTCGTCCAGTGTTTACAAATAAAGACATCTTATAGCACGAGTAAACTAGGGACCTGCCCCGGTTTCGTAAATGGCACGGGTGATATTTTCTAAAAATTTATCAAAATTTTCTTTCATACAAAACTAATTTTAACAATATTACAAAAACAATAGAAATATCGGATGCGTGGAGCTCTCTTAAAGTTAGCAATTAATAAAAAGAACTAAAGAATTTGTTTTTCAATCTTCCCCATCATTAAACCCTTGTTCAAAAATCTCTTAAGATTCTTCAAATTGTATCCTTACTAATATTATAAAAGCGAAAGTGAGTTTGTTTGTTTGTTTGTTTGTTTGTTTGTTTGTTACCTCTTCACGCTTTAATGGCTACACCGATTTTGATGAATTTTGGTACAGAGATAGTTGGGAACCAGGAGACGGACATAGGCTAACTTTTATTTTAAAAAAGTGGGATGTGAGGGAGAAAGAGGGAAGAAAAGGGAAAACTTAGCGTTGCTATTACAAATCAATAAGGCGCAAGAGGAACTGTGTTACCCCGAATTTAACGCGAGCGAAGCCGCGGGCAAAAGCTAGTTTAATAATAAAAATGTACTTAAAAGATCCCAATCACCCACATCCAAATATCTGTATAAATACGCGCCCTTAAAACCGCTTACAAAAATCCCCTTACTGGAAATGGCACCTAATCACAGACTGATGTTAATTCGGGCTTGAAACCTGCCTAACTGTGAAACCGGCAAGTAAACTGCGCTCTTATTGATTCGTGCATAATCTAATACTTTCCGTTTGGCCGACTTCCTTCAGCCATTCCGACTTAATCCATGGATAAATCCTACAACTTTACTCCTTCGGATTACACCACCCTTATTTCTATCTCCACAAGTACGGACTTCGTATACCCCAGTGTAAAAGTAAGTCGGTGGAATTGTAACTTACTGGCTGTTAGTTAGTCAAGTTATTCGCAATTGAATTTATTTGAATGAGTTAAAAGGTCTTCTGTTGATTTATACCTGTATTGTGTGACGAGTTTTAATTATAACGTTCGTCTTGCAGATAGACTTGTTTGGGGTCATTTTATAACGGGTTTTGTGACAGATAAATGGTTTTATCAGATTCAAGTATAGTATTGTGGGAAACTGGTGGTATATTGAAAGAATATAATACTAACTAATGATAAGCGAAAGTGAGTTTGTTTGTTACGTCTTCACGCCTACATGGCTAAACGGATTTTGATGAATTTTGGTACAGAGATAGTTGGGACCCTGGAGGAGTTGGACATAGGCTAAAAAAGTGAGAAAAGGTGGAGAAAAAGGGAAGAAAGAGAAAGAAGATAGGATATTTTTTTTTTCAAATTCAATTAAAGTTAGCGTTAGCTCAAAGTTACTATGCCACATGGACGAAGTCGCGGGGTAGAGCTAGTTAGTTCATATTTTCAGCTATACCTACATGTCACACACTTTTTTTTTTGATATGGTACTAGTTGCGTCTTTGTGCCAATTTCGGGTATGTCACACATTTCCTACGCTATTCTATTCTTGTTAATTCTTTATTTAAAAACTCCCCAGCAACACAACTGTCTGATAGGTATGACAAACTAGACTTTAAACAGTAAAATATGCAAAAAATATCTCTGACCCGAGCTGTCCGAACCCGGGAATCAAACCTACAGACATTATGCTTGCGTGCAAAGAGACAGTTGAAAATATAGTCGCAAAATCCAAATCTTAATGAAACGTACAAGTACAATCGCTATCAGAAGTTATAACAGAAACAATTATATAATATAAACGAAGTATTTAATTAAATTTCTAAGTTTGTATTAAAACATTGGATCAGTACAGTCGCGTGCAGATGGCGTCCAGTTTTGTCTCTAAAATTATTTCTTAATTAAAGTTTTGCCTCGCGAATTCAGGAGTGAATTAAAATTGTATTATTCATGCTTGCGCAGTCGCTGGACTTGGTTATAGTTGAAAACTTGTAATTAATGTTTTTACAACTGTTTGTTGAAGTCAAAAATTGAAAACAAATGATATTAACGAAAACAAAGGCTATTAACAAAGAGTTTGTATTCTAGGGTATCTTTCAGGCATACTTTTGTTAAATTAAAAATAATGGTGTTAAACTTTGTACAGCCTACCTTGTTTTTTTTTTAATAATTCTCGTTCGTATCGGTACGACAACATGCACTATTGTAGCGTAGAAATTGACATCACCCTTTCATTATTCCATAGTAGTGTACTTCCGGGATAAAACCAGTTGTGTTGACGGCGCGTTAGTGTTCCACGCGCACTTCAAAGAGATGTTGACAAAGCAGAGGGGCCTATCAGGGACACCGCTTGCGAGTTGTTCGAAAGAGATACCGCGGCCCCAGAACATAACTAGGGCAAAAGAAGGAACATGGAATGGTTTTACTCAGTAGGTACAAGTCTGACAATCCCCCCCACTCCAGCCAGAGCGGGGGAAGTTTTCTGATGATTTCCCATCCGCAAAAAAGAGTTAAAAAATAGGAGTTGATAAAAAAAATCATACTGTTTTTTTGTTGTGACCGATTTAAAGGTGAGTAATTATTTTTGAGGCGGCGCCAACAAACAATCAAATGATCGTCGATCAATCAAGCTGTCAACATTTCACGCTTTACGTTATTCATTTTCTTGTTTGTTTGTTTGGCGCCGACTTGAAACGAATAACTTTCTTTGACTTTGAAGCTAAATTAAAAGGTTTTCCTGTTTTCTTCGGTTAAATTTTTGGACAAAAAGTTTTTATTGATAAATTTTACAACTGTATAATAGTTATCCTTCGACTAAACAACAGCGTGTGAGTAAGACGACCTTGGAGTGATGTCGGTCGTTGACCTAGTGCGTAGTTTTGTGCGTTGTTATACTCGGTGACTCACGCATTATACAACGTGTTTACTTAGATATTGCAATATTTTAATTCAAAATCAAAAGTCATTTATTCAAATTAGACTGTTAATCAGCACTTTTTGAACGTCAAATTACAAGAGATAGTCCCACAAAAACGCCCTGCCCTTCGCCACTTCCTAGTGTTTTAGCTGGGAAGAAGAAGTGGCGGAACAAACTCCCCAGCAACACAACTCTCTAATAGCTTTGACGAACTGGACTTTAAACAGTAATATCCATGGTACACAATATCCTTCTGCTGTAGGCTCTACGCTGGAATCGCCTAGTCCATGGCCCTTTACGGGGCCCCAATATGGACGCGTTCTTTAGGGCGGCGCGCCGCCCACTACCCGAACGCGCCCCAAAAGGTGGTAGCCACTAGACTGATCCGGGGCTACCGCACGATCTCCGGCGAGGCGGCGAGCCACCTTGCCAGATTGCCAGCCATTGACAGCCAGCTCCAGCTCATCCTGCCATCAATTTTGGGTCTGCCGCGTTGTCGTTTTTTGCTTTTTGGTGTCCACTGAGTGGTGGTTATTTTTGCCCATTGCTCCTCCGACATGCGTACATTTAATTATAAAAACAAAAATCCCTAAAGTCCTACTATCGATCTTTTCCAAAGAGTGTTTCAAGATGTCACAATAAAAGACAGGGTTCCGTAGCAGCACATCTGAGTGTAGGCAGTGACGTGGAATTAATGAATGTGTCTCGGGACGCTAATGAAGCCCCATTGTTACACCATTTATCACTAAACATGTGTAACCTGACTTGCTTGAGTCCGTGGCCAGAAACAAGGAAGACTGGAGAAGGTAGTTTCATTTTGTCTATGACGAAACTTTTCCAATTTCTTTAAACAAATTTTATCATTCGTATTTTGTTTTTTTTACAGCAAATTGGATAAAATTTTCTTCCGGAGCGAAGGAGTCTGTTTTTTTTAAATTGGTTTTTGTCAATGAGGACACTAAATCTGGTTAGATTGGAAGCCGACGCCAACATATTTGGGAAAAGACTAAGCAGATCGTGATAAATGTGGACACAAAATTGTTGCTTTATAAATCTTGGTTATTGGTATAGATTTGAGTCAGTTACTTATGTGTAATTATTAACAAAAAGTAAGTGCCTTATTATGAATAAAAACCTCCGTTACAGATGTCGTAGCATCGTAGCGTCGTAGCGTTGTAGCGTTGTAGCGTCGTAACGGTGAAGCAACACATCGTAGAACTTGGCTACGAACATAGAATCGCCTCGCTATAGTACTATTATATATGAATTACGTCTCGTATCTATCCGAAATTCAAAGTTATCTATCCGAAATTCAAATAATAATAGTTGTTCTAAGAAATTAGAACAACAATTATTTTTTATTACATTTATGTAAATTACTAGCTGTTGCCCGTGGCTTCACTCGCATTAAATTCGGTGTAACACAGTTCCCCTTTCCTGATTTACAGGTACCTGCTATTTGTAGTTTTTGCCCTAGCGCCTTATTTATTGTAATAGCAATGCTAAGTTTTCCCTTTTCTTCCCTCTTTCTCCCTCACATCTCATTTTGACGTGATAACGTCTTTAAAATCGTTTTAGTCGGGTGACATGTTCAGAAACTTGTGTCACACCAAAACCTCACAAGCGATTCATAAAGACGAAGCATTTCATAAAGATGGTAGTGCCATCTGTTACTTGGCTCGAAAAAAAAACTTTAAATTAGTACTTAATTTCATTTTAGATGTCACTACTGGTGATAACTTATATCACCAATAAGACGTTATCACGTAAACATCTCGATCGTAAACCTACTTTACAAACAACCAATTTTTTTTTTAAATAGCCTATGCTCGTCTCCAGGGTTTATTTGTCCGCTTTTATGAACCAGTAAGATATTTACAAAATGGCATGTATGTATCTTAATAAAATTAAGAATTCGGGCCCAGGATCTTTGTTGTCTCCAACTCAGCGTACACTATTGTACACAAAGTTTAAACAAAGAAGTGACATATTTACATATACCGCATCCATTTCATCCAGTTCTTATTACTCCTAAAACTGCTATATCACAAATGCGTCCTCAGAGCGTACAAATTACATAGCTTTTCTATACGATATATCATCTCTTCCTATATAATACAACATATTATAACAATTACAATGTTTGTATATATCATTTATTTGGAAATATGTTCTGATAATATTATCTTAGGCTGGACAAGAATGTCAACTTCACTAACGAAGGGATGTCTGTGTATTTACTTTAGTACTTACTTCGTTTTTGCTACGAAAACTATTCTATTATTTTACTAGTATCAGTGAAATATTTGTGATAACACTGATAATATATCATTTGGATAGTATGATGTTATGATGACAATGTGTTAGAAACGATACTGTGTGATCAAATCAATCGTTAATATTGAAGGGTTATAAAAACTGTGCTGTCGCTAAAACACGGAACATTACTTAATAAAATGGAGAACCCATTTGTTAGGCACTGAATCCTTATGTACTTCCTTACTAATATTATAAAAGCGAAAGTGAGTTTGTTTGTTACCTCTTCACGCCTACATGGCTAAACCGATGTTGATGAATTTTGGAACAGAATAGTTGAGACCCTGGAGACGGACATAGGCCAACTTTTTTTTTAAAGGGAGAAATGAGGGAGAAAGAGGGAAAACTTAGCTTTGCTATTACAATAAATCAGGCGCTAGAGCAAAAACTACAGGTAGCAGGTATCTGCAAATTAGGAAAGAGGAATTGTGTTACGCCGAATTAAACGCGAGCGAAGCCGCGGGCAAAAGCTAGTAGGTTCATAAATGGCGACCGGGTGCTTCATCATCTGAAATTGAAAATATTTATTTCAGACCAGGCACATCCTAATAAAACAAGTCTTTAATTATGTTAATAGAAGAAACTTAAAAACTATGTTAGTAAAATTTAAAACAATCATCATGTTGGACATGCATGAGCGACCACTGCTTCAGGATTTAGCTGTCCACTCTGTACGACAACACACTCAGAAGCCTGTCGGTGCTACCCTTTAGCCGAGACCACAGGGAGGCCGTCCTTTTGCGAAGCAACTTTTGGAAGCCATCCGTGCTGTACTCGGCGAACATGCTGGAGGCACTGCACCGCCAGGGGAGCCCCAACATACTCCTGAACACGTTGTTATATTGGACGAGCAAAGCATTGTAGGCTTTTTAGTGTAACTGCTCCACAGGTTGCACGTGTATAACGTTTGGCAGTAGCTTTTAAAATAGTGTGACCTTAACGTCACGTTAAATTTGCTATAATAAAGCCAAATGACCCGTGTTCTTATAAATGATCCCAATGATAAGAACACATGTCATTTGACATTGTTATGAGAACTTTTACACACTTCATAATTATAATTTATCTACCATTTAATCAATTGAAGAGAATATTTAGAAAGGAAACTTAAAGGATTTGTTTTTTTTTATACATGATGTAGGAACCTACGGTCAACAAGAAAGAAAAGTAACCATATATTTATTTTATCTTCATTTACAATAGTAGTACATAGGCGGACTTAATGCCATAAGGCGTTCTCAACCAGTCAACATTTGGGTATAATAATAAAAAAAGAAAACGATTTGTTTATAATATTTAATATCTATATAATCTAATTCTACTAGTCTAATTCACATAAACAAATAAATTAAACTAATAAATACATTTAAAAATACCGAAAAAAAAATTTACGACAAGCTTAACAATAATTATTTATAATAAGAATTAATAAGATTAATATATAATATTTTGCTGGGACACCGAGGGATGTCTTCAACTGTTTAATTTATTTAATAAACTGCTTGTTTTCCATCAAATTATATTAACTTTTTCGAAAACATTTTAAAGAAATTTCAACTCTATTGACGAGCGTGGTTACTAACCTTTTTTGTTGAGTGTACAATACTGGTTTTAACTAAGCCATTAAACGCCAGATGCGTTCTCCCATAGACACCGTGGTTGAAGCGGCCGAAACGTTAATTATACCTCCAAAATCTATGATATTTGGGGGAAAGCACCCTCTGTCTTATAAGACCAGAGGGTGCTGAAGGGTTTCCTCCCCAAAAAACCATTAATTTTCCATGGAGCCCCCTCTAAGTACCACCTGACTCTATTAAGTATGGGTGTTTAAGTAATAAGGTAGGTTTCATCAGACTAATTGCACCATTATGGAAAATCAATAAGATAATTAGTACGTAATGAAGTTTGAGAATATAAGTATAAAAATTGAAGTATAAGAATTGCCTTTTTTAATTTAAAGAGAAATTACAAGAGCATACATTCAATTTTGACTGCTTCGTAGCCAGCCTGGCGCTATTTTTGTAAGATCATTATCTATTATTTGTATAAACTAAAAGTGAATCAACCAAGCAACTCATTGAAAGCATGCTATTTGCTCAAACGAAAACATGATGATAAATATACACAACGCAATATTCATAATTCCAATCTAAAAAGTCTAAATCAACTAATTTAACGCAGAGCGGTGGCCACTCAAAACTTGGCACTTTTTCACAAACTTTTCCAAGCACAAAATCATTTCAAAATCACCGTTATTAAAACTGCACAAGGTGTTTTTCAAGTGCATATATAATATTGTAAAAACATGAGTGGTTTCGAACCCAAGGAAGTTTAATGACTAATTACCCCCCAAGGGGAGAGTAGCCCAAACTGAAACGTGGATTAAGTCAGAACGGGAAAATTTTAAATTACCATGGGTTTTATTGAACTTACGGATATTTTTTCCCAGACAGTTTATTGCGCACCAGCTTGGCCGAGAGCTATTTTATTTTATTTATTAAAAAGGTTTATTTTGTTATTTAAAATTTTATAATAATAAATAAATATCTTGGGACAACTCACACACGGCTATCTGATCCCAAGCTAAGCGGAGCTTGTGTTATGGTAACCAGACAACTGATATACATACTTATATAATTTACAAATACATATTATAGATAAATCACACCCAGACACAGAACAAACAATCATGCTCATCACACAAATTTTGTCCTGGGTGGGAATCGAACCCACGACCTCCGGCTCAGCAGTCAGGGCCACTAACCAGTAGACCAACAGGCCCGTCGTTATTAAATGATAGTATTGGAATTACTTATACAGTTGCCAATTATAGGTTAACCAACATTTTTACATAATGAGAATATATAAGAATAATAATTATGTATTTATAATAAAATAAACTACAAAAATAACAAAAAAACGAAAACTTACAAAAGGAATAATAAATGAGATCAAAATTAAATTATAAGTGAAACAATAGAATGCAATTTGGGTTGGCAAGTTGCCAGATGTAAGTTGGTTATTACTAAAACTGCAAGTCCTTAGAATATTGATTTTGAGACTTTAGTATTTGGGTCTTATAGAGATTTTATTTATGTATAAAAAGCTATACGCTGCGTTATGACTTAATTGAAAAATACGTTTGAAATAAGAATAATAACGTCAATGAATTATTATAGTATCGCATTAAACCGCTCGGATCTATCAAGTAACGAGTTATAATACTAGTATTTTGACGACACAGTTGGCGCAGTGGCTAATCGTTTGACTGCTGCACTACGTGTTGCGGGTTCAATCCCCGCTCGGAATGAATATTTATTATAGGTCTGGCTGTTTGTATATGTGTTGTTTGTGTGGGGTTTAAATGTTTGTAAACGCACCCACGATACAGCAGAAAAATCTAGTGTGGGGCAACGCTTTAAAAAAACATTTATATCGTTCTTTCTGTCTTGTTTTTTCTTTTCTTTTTGTTTTGCTCATCCCGTCATGGATCTCATCTCTGGCTTTAGCTATTGTTTTAATTATTATATAGGTAGATTGTTTTATGGATTAATACTATTGTTTATTCGAAACTATACAAGATGGACATCTAGTGCGAGTAACAATGGTCCTTTTATGCATTTTGTTGGTAAATGTGAAAACAAAACTTCCTCGTTGGTTTAGTGGGAGCAAACTCGACTGCTGAACATGAAGCCCTAGCTTCGATTCCCAGGCTCGGTAAAGTATTGTTGTTTTTTCAACAGGAATTCTGGAGTCTGGATTTGTCGATTATAAGTTATTCAGACTTCGTAGCTGCTATTTAAAAAATCCTATTGGAATTACCAAAAATAACCCAGAGCAATGGGTAGCTCACCGTCCGTCCGTCTAGTGACGACAGGCGGCGTCGACAGCCTGTTCGTTTTTCAAGGTCGCTTCAAAGATATGTCGGAAAAGCAGAGGGGCTTGCCAGGGCCACCGCCTGCTGGGGTTGCGGGTTGTTTGTAAGAGATACTGCGGCCCCGGAACGTAAAGGGTAAAAGAAGGGACATGGGTGGTTTGAGTCAGTAAAAGTCTGACACTCCCCCTGCTCTATGGAGAGCGGCGGAAGTTATCTGATTATTTCCCATCACCAAAAAAAGCCGCCTAGGATTAATACACAACTTTTCCTCATTTAAAAATTGAGTTTGCTTTTGTTTGTTTGTTTGCCCATAACCGGTCTACCGATGTTTTAAATAAACCGGATAAAATATGATCCTGTATAAAATAAAATCTATCTGAAGATAATTGTGTTTGTTTATAACATCCGTCGTCCGCTTATATACAACCGCACATACATCTTGTTAGTTCTGGAGTATAAATATCGATGGGAAATCCCAAGCTTCACACTTCAACTCCACATCTCTCCATGAACGTTTCTCTAACAAAACAAAAACTAAGATGGCCGCCACAAAGACTACCTTCGTTCTCCTGCTGATCGCCTTCGCCATGATGGTGGTGATTGTGGAGTCTAACCGTGTGGAAATATGCGACCAGTTCTGCAACGGACTGGACGAAGAGAAGGACGAGTGCTGCAGATATCACGGGTACTTCGGCTTCAGCACCTGCATATCCGGGCAGGTGTATTGTGAGTGAGGGAATCTTGCAAGTGCAACGGTATCATGGTGGAGCTACTGTGTAACTCTTTGATGTCTATCGTTCGAAGAACATTCTGAGGTAATCAAGAGTTACCTTGTATTACCCCTTTTGTGATTTTATTTTTAAGTTTTTTTTTTAATTTAATTTTATGTTTATATTTTCTTTCCTTTTTTTGTTTAAGGTAGGTACCAAATAAACCTATTTTCTTTCTATTATAAAATATCTAAATGATAAGTGTTATTTGTTTAGTTTGTTATTGGTTTAGTAAGTAATTGTATAAATAAAGGTCAAAGTTTTTTTTTGTTTTTGTACTAATATGAGAATCTCCTGCACAAGAAGAGAGAGATTTTTCTCCGAAATCGATTTATTCGTTTAGCGATACATTTATTTCGTTCAAATGTCGTTTCTAAAAAAACTAAAATCATTTCTGATCAAGGTCTTCGGTTATTTTAAATACACTAAACAAAAAACTAAAAACCGAGATACATTAAGTTCGATGTGTGTATGTGTTTGTCCGTCTGTGGCTTCATAGCGCCTGCACGAGTGAACCGATTTTGATAGAATAATTTTATATAATAGTTCATTTAGGTTTCTGTACCTCAAAATGAAAAACTTTTTTGCAAAAAATAACTCCACTTTTTAGTTTTTTTTGGAAGTCGGTTTTATTTTTTGCAAAAAAGTTTTTTATTTCAGCATTTTTAGTTATAGTATTATGATATAATTCGCAAACATGGTTATTTTTAGCTTTTTAGTGCGTAGGTCCCGTCTCCTCCTCCTTTTTTTTAGAAGTCGGTTAAAAAAACTTCCCTCGATTTCGCCAAGATTCCATCATCAGATCCCGACTTGGTGACTATGGGAGCAATTTGGAAAGCATAGGCTTTAATTTCTTTTTTGTTGATTTTTCAATAACCGCTTGTCCGATTTCGATAAAATTTTCATGGGACCATTTGGGAAGTATAACCTTTCCAACAAAAAAAGAATTTTTGAAATCGGTTGGCAAGCGACGGAGTTAAGCGCGAACAAACCTAAAAAAAAAAAAAACATACAAACATCCGAATTGAGAACCTCCTCCTTTTTTAGAAGTCGGTTAAAAAACGGAACACTTATAGCATCATTTTGTTGTCCGTCTGTCTGTCTGTCAAGACCTTTTATCTCGAGAACGCGTGCAGGTATCGAGTTTAAAATTTAAACTATATTTTTTAATCTATGGTCCCTTTGTGCTGTGTAATCAACCGTGTAAGTCTGAGCTCTCAAAAGATACGCGAGTCTGACTCGGTCTTGGCCGGTTTTTTATGGATGGGAAATTATCAATGTAATTGACATATTTACGTTAGATTTACATAGTGCACTTGATCTAAAACCTCAGATATATGAATATGGACGAGGCGAAAGAAGTATGTTATTACCGTAATTTCATTAAAATTTGATTTCTATCTTTCATTCACTGGTTACCATGGAAACATAATTCACAAAAAAATAATTTACCTATTCAAATTAATTTATTCAAATGACTCTTTTTAGGTTTAACATCAGACACATGCATTCCAATTTCAGTAAAACGATGGCACATAAATACAATTAAATTACATTCTTACTAATAAGCGAAAGTGAGTTTGTTTGTTTGTTAAATGGCCAAACCAAATTTCCATCTGGGAGTCGAAGCCACGATCAACTGTTGCGTAAGCGATGTTCTCGGAAGGAATGTGTGTTTGTTTAATTACGATACATCCTTATGTGAATATTGTCACCTAAAGGAAATCCATTCAGTGCGAAGTGGAAACCAGCCTGAAGTATTAATTGTTGATTGGTTATAAGTACTGGAAGCAACGGGCACTTATGATATTATGATAAGGTAACAATAAAGTTACCTGAGGAGCTCGTGGCTAAATAAATAGCAGCCGCTCGGGTCGATCTTTAGGTTAAGCCGCGCTTGCCTAGGTTGGTCTGTGGATGGGTGACCACCCGTTACATACCGAGTTTCCTCCGTGCCTCGGAAAGCACGTTAAGCTGTTGGTCCCGGCTGTCATTTGTAGATCTTTGACAGTCGTTACAGGTAGTCAGTGTTCCGAAAGTCTGACAACCAGTCTTACCAAGGGGTATCGTATTACCCAGTATTAACTGGGTTGTGGAGGTCAGATAGGCAGTCGCTCCATGTAAAATAATGGTATTCAGCTGCATCCGGTTAGACTGGAAGCCAACCCCAACATAGTTGGGAAAAGGCTAGGCAGATGATGATGATAAGGTAACAATAAAGTACTACTAGGACTAACCTAAACAAGTTTCTGACTGAAGGCTAATAGCCTCATTTAGATAAGGCACAAGTATTTGTATTTAACTCAAAACTCTTTACAAACCACAATCAATCTTCACTCTTCTTCTCTTCTTCTTCTTCGGCACGGTTGGCGTAGTGGTTAAGTGACTGGCTGCTACGCCGCGTGTCACAGATTCGATCGTCGCACGGAATATTTTTTTGTGTGACCGACAGGTTCCGGGTCTGGCTGTTTGTTGTTAATCAACACGAAATTGAAATATCTATGGCTAGAAAATTTAATTTTTGTATTTTTTTTCAGAAGTCCTTTTTTAGTTTTAATACATTTTTTTTGTTTGCTTAAGACGAGTTGTTGATTTCAGACTTATATTAATTATTAGTCCACATTTCCATAAGTTTTTATTCACAGAAGACAGTGATGTCTAACATAAACAAGTGAAAGTGCATATGAATTGAAAAAACATATTGGTACTCGCCCAGATTTGAACCCAGAACCTGATGCATGAGAGGGGAGGCGCTTTACCTCTGGGCCATCACGTTTTACAAAACAAGCCATTTGAAAAAAAGTAAAAATTCTGCTCTTCAAGATTTATGATTCACAAGAAACAATTCAGTTCATTACCAATATAACAAATATTGGTGATTCATAGATAACATGATAGAGAGCGATTATTTTTATAATCTTACATAATACTGTTAATGAGTAATGGAGATAAGTGAAATATTCTCGATTTACTATTTACCTACTTTCAACTAAACATTAGGTAGGTACATTAGTAGATAGATCAGAGGGGCCTGCCCCGCGGCAACCGCCTGCGGGTTGTTCGAAAGAGATACCGCGGCCCCGGAACATAAAGGGCAATAGAAGGAACATGGGTGGGTTTTAGTCAGTACATGTCTGACACTCCCGAAGTTATTTGATGATTTCCAATCCCCAAAAAAAGTAGGTAGATTCACATCATATCCCTTGTCGTTTGGTCCTAAGAATGGATATCATAAAATGAGTTTTGATCACACATTTGACCAAATTTTGAAAAATCGTAAATTATATATAAAACTAGCGACCCCGGCATCACACAGTGCAATGTAGATACTGATATTATACATATAAACCTTTTAAGCTATTGCATAGCTTCTATCGCGGGCCTTGAGCGCGGGGACCGAATCCAGAAATTCCGTAACGAAAAAAAACCTGACGCTCCCCACTCCGACGGGCACGGAGGTGTGGCTTGAAGGCCGTGCATTGTCTAACGTCGTTTACACAATATGGTCAGTTATTTCAATCCCGATTCAAATGTTCTAATGGCGTGTCTGGTAGAGAATCGGATAGTCAATCGACATTACGCTGGATCAAACCAAAGGTCTTGTTTTTCTTTTTGCGACTTCTTTTCATTGGAAGTACTTTTTAAATATTATATTTAGTTTTTTTATTTATTGTCTAAGTTGATAAAAAAATGTTTCTTTTTGCGACTTCTTTTCATTGGAAGTACTTTTTAAATATTATATTTAGTTTTTTTATTTATTGTCTAAGTTGATAAAAAAATGTTTCTTTTTGCGACTTCTTTTCATTGGAAGTACTTTTTAAATATTTTATTTAGATTGTTTTTATTTATTGCATAAGTTGATAAAAAATGCTATGCAATAGCTTTACCGCGGCAGTCCCCGAGTGCCACACGTATTTTTTTTTCTTGAATCGTTCTATCTATTAAAAAAACCGCAGCAAAATCCGTTCTGTAGTTCTATAGATCAAAGCATACATAGGGACAGAAACAGCTGGAAGCAACTTTGTTTTATACTATGTAGTGATACTAGCCGTGTTGCCATTGCAAATAAATATCAGTAAAAATTAAAACCTTTTGTTTAACAATTTTTTTTAGGGGATGATTTTTCAAAATTCCGCGTTCTGCATTTTACGAAATTCAATTGGCATACAAAACATGATTAATTTTTTTGTCCATTTTGAAATTCGCTCGGAGGAGCTCGTGGCTAAATAATAGCAGCCGCTCGGGTCGATCTTTAGGTTAAGCCGCGCTTGCCTAGGTTGGTCTGTGGATGGGAGACCACCCGTTACATACCGAGTTTCCTCCGTGCCTCGGAAAGCACGTTAAGCCGTTGGTCCCGGCTGTCATTTGTAGATCTTTGACAGTCGTTACAGGTAGTCAGTGTCCCGAAAGTCTGACAACCAGTCTTCCCAAGGGGTATCGTATTACCCAGTACTAACTGGGTTGTGGAGGTTAGATAGGCAGTCGCTCCATATAAAATACTGATATTCAGCTGCATCCGGTTAGACTGGAAGCCGACCCCAATATACTTGGGAAAAGGCTAGGCAGATGATGATTATGAAATTCGCAATACACACTAGATATGACCTAACTAAAAACAGCATTGTATTTGATCTAAATAACAAATGCAACTCAAACTCCGCGCCAAAATGAAAAAAAGTTGAGCAAATCTAACAATAAAAAATACGTAACCGATACTTTTTTTACTGAATGTATATTTATACAAAACTCTAGGCTTAGCTGTGGATTAGCTGTCAGGGAATGTATTTAAGCCTTTTAGGTTTTTTTTTATATGTAACACGTATACAAACCTGCCAAGTGCGAGTTGGACTCGTGCATCGAGGATTCCGTACAAACTTGCAACATAAAACGCCATATCTTTAGACTGCGTAGACGTAGGGGGTTGATTTTATCACAGCTCCAAGGGACTCTAGAATTGAGTAAATGGTTCTAATTTCAATTTTATATCTCCACGCGTTCCCGAGATAAAAGGGTCTTGATAGATAGAAAGAGAGACGGACAACAAAGTTATTCTATAAAGGTGTCGCTTTGCGGGCCTGTTGACGGTGAGCAATGGGTAGCTGACCATCCGTCTGTCTATTGTCGCGTCTAAGAGATGTCAGCAAAGCAGAGGGGCCTGTCAGGGCCTCCGCCTGCCGGGTTTGCGGGTTGTTCGATAGAGATACCGTGGCCCCGGAACGTAAAGGGCAAAAGAAGGAACATGGGTGGGTTTTAGTCAGTACAAGTCTGACACTCCCCCCCGCTACGGAAGTTATTTGATGATTTCCCACCCAAAAAATAAAGCGTGTCGCTTTTTCCTTCACAAAATAAATTAAGACGACTGCTTATTACTATTAATTATTATTCGATTACCATAAAAAAGATAAGTTTTGAACGCGTGCCTTAGATAGAACGAGTACAACCAGCTGTCTTTTACTTAAACATTTTGAATCATATTGATGAAACCTAATGATAAAAGCTAGCCAGACGAAGAGTTTCACAGTTAATACTTAAGTATCGATATAGATAGTGATGAATCATCGAGTTAGCTACGAGATGTAAACATTGGTGACGCACAACAAATTGAACTTATCCGTCCATTGATGACAGGCCGTGTTGACGACGCGTTAGTTCTCCAAACGTACCTCAATGAGATTTTAACAAAGCAGAGGGGCCTGCAGTACCACCGCCTGCCGGGGTTGCGGGTTGTTCGAAAGAGATAGCGCAGCCCTGGAACATGAACGGCAAAAGTAGGAACATGGGTGGGTTTTAGTCAGTGTACAATTCTGTTCTCTCCTCCGCTCTACCCAGAGCGGTGGATATTATTTGTTGATTTCCTATCCGCAAAAAAAAAGGTTCAGTTGTTATGATTTTCAGGTACAGAACTCTAAAAAAACAATTGATATCTTAACACGGCGCCAATATAATATCTTAATTGGTAGTTTTTTTTAAAGAACCCTGTAATTTGGTTGCGTTTACAAACGTTTAAACTCACATACAAACAGCCAGACTCGAAACAACTACCTGTAGTTATATATTTGTTCCGTGCGGGGATCGAACGCGACACGCAGCGTAGCAGTCGATCGCTCAGCCTGGCGCAGTCACCAACCGTGCCTTCAAAAGTTATGTTTTTGAGGTATTTGTGGTTGAAACACTAGGGCCATTGGAGTCCAAATATCCTCACCCCACCACCTGACGAGATTCATTTTCCGTGAATGGAAAGTTCTGTGATAGGGAGTCACACATACTAGCAAAACATTGGTGATTCATAGATAAAGGCATTGTACTTTTGGTATCAAAACACGACGGTTATATCAGTGGTAATGGAGTTATTTTTAGGACTTCATGAAGTACATCAAGCTGTTGGTCCCGGCTGTCATTTATAGATCTTTGACTACTGTCAAAGATCTATAAATGACAGCCAATGAATGATATTTGACAGGATAGTCAGTGTCCCAAAAGGCTGACAATCACGGCGGTGATCTCTCGCGCCCGGCCCTGGTTCAGTCCATGGTCCGGAGCGAGAGGGAATGGGAAGTGGTCACCTCCTTCTGCGAAGCAGTCATGCTGGCGAAGGAGGTGGCCGGGCGTTTGAGGGAGAGAATCTCAAACCAACCCAGCCGCCGCGGGAGACGCCCCAAGCGCCGGCCGCCGCGAGACGACGCCCGGCCACCGTAGATGCGGGCCTGTGGACGGTGAGCAATGGGTAGCTCACCGTCCGGCCGTCTATTGACGACAGGCCGTGTCGACGGCGCGTTAGTGTTTCACACGCGCTTCAAAGAGATGTCAGCAAAGCAGAGGGGCCTGCCAGGGCCTCCGCCTGCCGGGGTTGCGGGTTGTTCGAAAGAGATACCGCGGCCCCGGAACGTAAAGGGCAATAGAAGGAACATGGGTGGGTTTTAGTCAGCAAAAATCTGACACTCCCTCCCGCTCCGCCCAGAGGTGGAAGTTATTTGAAGATTAACATCCGCAAAACAAGGCATACAAGTGGCAACCGGGGTCATCAGCAATGCGCTTTCTGAGGCACGGAGAAAACTCGGTACCTATGTGCAGGCACAAGAAAGTTAGAAGATATTTGTTCTGTTTCATTCCTGGTAAGCGCGACTGCTGCGAATGAGATTCGGATTCCAGCTGAGTCAAAATCTATTTAGGTGTTTCCATCCGGAATTTCATGGAGTCTGAATTTATGCATGATTGATGACAATATCCTTACTTTCTTACTAATATTATAAAAGCGAAAGTGAGTTTGTTTGTTACCTCTTCACGCCTGATTGGCTAAACCGCTTTTAATGAATTTTGGTACAGTTGGAACCCTGGAGACGGACAAAGGCAATTTTTTGTAATTATTTATTTTTAATAAAAGGGAGAAATAAAGGAGAAAGAGGGAAGAAAAGGGAAAACTTGGCTTTGCTATTACAATAAATCAGGCGCAAGAGCAAAACTTCAGGTAGCAAGTACCTGCAAATCAGGAAAGGGGAACCGTGTTACCCCGAATTTAACGCGAGCAAAGCCGCGGGCAAAAGCTAGTCTACAATAAACCCTCAATTTGTGTGACCTAAATAAAACTGGGGAAATTTGTCTGTATTTTAATAAGGTACCGCTCTGCTTACTCTTGAGTGATTAAAGGTGTGATGTAAGTAAATATATAAGGTTTATGATAAAACGGTTCGATAAGGTTGGCGCAGTGGCTGCTGGGTGTTGCGGGTTTGACCCCCGCACGGTACAAATATTTGTATGACCTAACAGGTAGTTATTCCGGGTCTGGCTGTTTGTGTATATGAGTCTTTATGTTTGTTAACGCACCCAAGATACAGGAGAAATTTTCAGTGTGGGGCAACGTTTCGTTAAAAAAAAAACAAATGGTACAGAAACATATCTTTAATAGTAACTAAATCTCTTTGGCATTCATAAGTGCTAAAAATAGTTTTGTATCCAACAATCATGTTGGAGATAACAACAATCAATAATCACATTCACATTTTTCTAGAAGTCATTGACCTGGCAGTTGTTATGTTGGATGTTTATGAATGATAGTCCGTTGGGTAAGATACAGGTTTATTGGTAGGAGACACAGGAGAGAGATACACACAAGACTACATCATGACATGAAGTGTGGCAGAGTGCCGCAGACCACAGATAATACATTTACTAGTGAAGACCATATTAGTAACATACTAAAATAGTGATGTTACAACATCCCCCTTGTTGAGTTCAAATTAGACCCCTGACTGACAATTAATATAAGTGCTATGCTATTTAAGTTTATACAAGACAACATGCTTAATTATACTTATAGTTATACTTAAACTTTACTTATGACCTTATTTATAATTTAACTTAATCCATTTCTTCAATTAACCTTCTGGTAGGTTTCACAATACGACCTGACCTAGTTGTTACATTTGAGGATTGCTGAGATGAGGATTCTTGATGCCTAGACTCCTGTCTGTCACCTTCCTCTCCCCTTTGTGACGAGTTGGATTGCATGGGAGGGTTAGCACAATTATGAGAATATTTATGTCTTAAGTGTATTCTATTCCTCCTATACCTAACTCCATTGACATCCTCAACAACATATGATCTATTATTTGACAATCTTTGCTTAACAATAGCTTGTTCCCAGTTGCTACTAGGGTTTCTCTTAAAATAGACATGATCATTATGATGTAACATAGACATTGACTTGGCATTTTTATTGTAGTATTTTGACTTATTTTTATCATTTTTCTTGACAGACTCTTTGTAATCTTTAAATGTTACCACTTTTGGCTTCAACTTCTTATATGATGTTGGAATGTTATCTCTTAAGTTCCTAGACATGAGTAACTGTGCTGGTGATGAAAAATTATTTTTACCTGTATTTCTGTATTGTAACAATGCTATGTATGGATCTGATCCATTTTCTTTGCATTTTCTTAGCATGTTTTTTATGATTTTGACTGAACTCTCTGCTTGTCCATTAGACTGTGAATGATATGGGCTAGTTACAATATGTTCTATGTCCCATTCTTCCATAAAATTTTTAAAATCAACTGACTGAAAAGGAGGTCCACCATCTGATACCAGTGACAATGGTATTCCATGACGAGCAAATATGGACTTTAAATGAGTTATTACATTTTTTGATGTACTGTTGTTATTTAATAATGCAATTTCTATAAATTTTGAATAATAATCAGTGACAATTAAATATACTAAACTATCAAAATGCATTAAATCAATACCGACTTGTTGCCATGGATATTTGCTTATTTCATAATTCTGTAGTGGTTCCTTTTGGTTACATGGTTTGAATTTTGCACATACTAGACATTGTTCTACTAAATTCTTAATATCACTAGACATATTTGGCCAATAAAGAGATTCTTTAGCTAAGTTTAGACATTTATTTATACCTTGGTGACCTTTGTGAATTTTTACTAACATTTCTTTATGCATTGACTGTGGTACTATTAATTTTGAGCCTTTGAATACTAAATCTCTAATTTTATGGATTTCTCCTTGTATATTCCAGAATGGTTTTATTAATGGACTGACACTATTTTTAGTTTTTGGCCAACCTTCATTATAATACTTTATTAATAGCTGCAGGGTTTCATCTTTCTTAGTTTCCTGAGCCAATTTTGTGCTATATTCATCTGTAATTGCTAAGTTAGCATACATTAGATTGACATGACAAGACATTTCTGATTCATTTTCAGGCCTATAATGTTCTTTCAAAGCTGCTCTTGACAATGTGTCTGATATGAACATTTCTTTGCCTGGGACATGTATAACTTCTAAATCATATTTTTGACAAGTTAACATCATACGCTGTAATCTAGCTGGGACTTCATGTAATGGTTTTTTAAATAGATAGACTAAAGGTTTGTGATCAGTATGAACTGTGACTCTATTACCATATACATACTGGTGAAATTTTTCACAACCAAATTGAATTGCTAGCAGCTCTTTTTCTATTTGAGCATATCTTTCCTGGGTTTCAGTTAAGGTTTTTGAACTGTATGCTATCGGTTTATTTTTTTGTAAAATGACTGCGCCTAACGCTGACTTTGACGAATCGACTGACAAGACTAATGGAATCTTGGGATTATAATGAGCTAAAACTGGTGAATTTGTGATTTCATCTTTCAGTTTCCTCAGACATTGACTATGATTCTCATCCCAAGTCCAGACTGAATCTTTTTTCAAAAGATTTCTTAATACTTGTGTTTTTTCTGACAGGTTACTTATAAAGGGTCCTAGGTAGTTTATCATACCTAGTATTCTCTGTAACTCTTTGACATTTTGCGGTGTAGGCATGTTGACAATTGCTTTGACCTTCTCAAGATCTGCCCTTGCACCGTCTTTACTGAAGACATAACCTAAAAAACATACTTCTGACAGTGAAAATTTACACTTTGACTTGTTAAATTTTAAATTAACTTGACGAGCTCTTTGCATGACTTTATGTAATCTTTCATTATGAACTGACTCATTTGGTCCATAGACTAAGATGTCATCGATGAATATGAGTACGCCTTCTATGTCACCAAATAGATTCATCATGACTCTTTGAAATATTTCAGACGAGGCATTTATGCCATAGGGTAATCTTAAATACTTATATCTACCAAATGGTGTTTGAAAAGTACATAATTCTGAACTATATTCATCTAAACGTAGCATCCAAAATCCTGAAAATGCATCTAAGTGAGAAAAACATACAGCCCCTTCGAGCTGAGACCTAATCTCATCAATTGACTTGAGTGGATAATGTTCCCTCATGATATTTTTATTTAAATTTCTAGGATCAAGACAAATTCGTAACTGACCTGAACTTTTTACTGTTACAACGACTGAATTAACCCACTCTGTAGGTTTTGTAACCTTTACTATGACTTGCATTTTCTCCATGCGATCCAACTCCTCACGCAGTTTCCCTTGTAATGCGAATGGGACTTTCCTGGGCGGATCCACACATGGTACTGCATCAGGCTTGAGTTTCAGATGACAGACTGGAGGCAGACAGCCAAGACCCTGGAATACATCATTATATTGTGTATGAATTTGCTCACAAAAGTCTTGTTTTGACACTGAAAAGACACGTTTTATTATACCTAGCTTTTCACAAATTGGGAGACCAAGGACATTTGGACACTCTATATCTGGTATAATAAACATTATGTTTTCAACAATGTTCTTATTGTTTAAGCTAAAATTACAATTTAAGTTGACTTTGCCTAAAATCGGAATGGATTTTCCACCAAATCCTGTGACATTTACTTGACATTTGACAAGTGACAATTTTGACAGCTTATTTTGACTTTTAACATTTTTAAATGTTTGATTTGACATTATATTGACATCTGCACCTGAGTCTATAATGCATTTGACTTTGGTATCTCCTACCAATAAGCTAATTTGCCACGACTGCTTTGAATGATTCAAAGTATTGACGACTGATGATCCATTTTGTGACTGACTGGACGACTGTGCCTTATTGTGAAGGGGCTGTATGTTTTCATACATGTGATATGAATTGGGACCCTGACTATTTGACTGGATAATAAATCTATCCGACATGTAATTGTTTTCATACATGTGATATGAATTGGGACCCTGACTATTTGACTGGATAATAAATCTATCCGACGTGTCACTGTTCTCCTCATAGGGATGTGATGTCATACTGTGTGTTTGTGACTGATTGTGTCTCTGACTGAGTGACTGACTGTGAGAATGACTATTATGACTGTGAGAATGACTATTATGACTGTGACCATTATGACTTTGACTATTCAGCATACCAACGAAATAATCTTGACTACCATTATCTGAATTAAACGATTGCAACTGACTGACTTTTTTATTTTTGTGACAAAATTTAGCAAAATGATTGTAAGATTTACATGACCTGCATTGAACTCCTTGGGCTGGACACTTGTAGCGATGAGACTGCCCACAGCGGCTACATGTCTTCAAGCTGCCTGAAGCTGAAGGTGACTCGCGACTGCCTGAAGCTGGCTTGCGACTGCTCGAAGCTGACTTGCGACTGGAAGCTCGCTGTCGACGATCTCCCCGACTACGGCTCCTCTGACTGAGATGCATGACGTTTTCTGACGTTCGTTGACTGGCGATGCTGCTTCCTTTGACTATTTTCTCAGCATCCTGCTGTGCGACGATGAGCGTCCTCGCTAGCTCTTGCATTCTCTGATATGTTAAGTCATGTTCTTGCAGTAACCTTTGACGCACATGTGACAAGTCTAAATTGAGGTTTGCAATGAAAATATCTTTGATGAGCGATTCCCTGAGCGTGCCAAACTCACATTCTCTGCTTCTATTCTCCAAATCCGTGAGGAACTCGTCGATGCTTTCGGATTTCTCCTGCCTGCGTGTGAAGAATAGATACCTGCACATGGTCACGTTTCTTCTTGGCTCGAAGAATCTGTCAAATTTCGATTTGACTTCGTCAAGCGTGCTCTTGTCTATTTTTAGGTTAAATGAGTTAAATATATTGAGACCTCGTTCTCCAATGCAATGTAAGAGAATTGCGATTTTCCGTTTCTCGCTTGACTTATCTAGACCTGTGGCTAACAAATATAACTCAAGTTGTTGCCACCATCTTTTCCACGTTTCAGCGTTATTGTTCGTGGTATCTGACGAAATATTTAATTGTTTCACACGTGTTTGAAAATTTGTCTCACCATCATGGCTGACGTCCGCTTGGTCCGGCATTTTTTTCGACGACCTCGACTTTTTCTTGAATGATTCTTCTTAAACCACTTCTGACACCATGTTATGTTGGATGTTTATGAATGATAGTCCGTTGGGTAAGATACAGGTTTATTGGTAGGAGACACAGGAGAGAGATACACACAAGACTACATCATGACATGAAGTGTGGCAGAGTGCCGCAGACCACAGATAATACATTTACTAGTGAAGACCATATTAGTAACATACTAAAATAGTGATGTTACAACAATCAAGGTGATTATTTCTTAACTAAATGGTAATTACAGTGATGTTAAATGTATTAATAATAGTAAAACACTTCGTTCAAAATTATTTATTAATAATTTGTAATAGTAATTTGCTTTTTGAATATTAATGGCTTTGCTAATCAAGTGTCTGGGGGTCTAAAATGAAAAATAAGAAAATTAAATGAATTACGTTTAAATTCCTAAAATGGTATTTTATGAATTGTGACGTAATTCATATTATTAACCTTCTATGATTCTGCTTAATCGGCCATTTTAGATTCTGGTCGTAGTGAATGACAAGAAATTCACTTTGCAGTCGTTTCATAGTTACTTTAAACCCGATATGAACCTTATGACAACTGTTATAAAGTTCACTGTACTGCAAAACTAGTTTTCTGCACAGTACATAATACATTCACTGCCTCGTTGGTCGAGTGTTAGGCAAACGCGACTGCTGAACATGAGGTTCTGGGTGCGTTTCTCAGGTCGTGCAAATTATTTGGGGTTTTTCCAGCAGTTAATTCTCAGTGGCGTTTACGTTCCGGGGCCGCGGTATCTCTTTTGAACAAACCGCAACCCAGCAGGCGGTGGACCTGGCAAGCCCCTCTGCTAGATTAGTGCCTGGTTGATGAAAATAGGCTTGTCCTAATTATATGAAACTTAAATATATCTCGCGAAATGTAGGTACGCACATATACCTTGGCACACCCCTACAAGGGAAACTGGCTTGTTGATATATTGTTTTAACTGCATAACCAGATTTTATTTTCATCAAGCCTAGGTTCTTTGCTTGACTGCGTTTCTTGTCTTTCTTGTATAGGTTGGTATTTCTGGGTCCGTACAAGTGGGTCTTGTAACACTCTCTGAGGAACAGGGTTTGCCCCTGACACCAGATCGTTGGGAAGCATATATTTTTCCATGTTTAGACTCATTTTTGCAAGGGAAGATTTTGTGGACACCTCCTTGTTCTTCTAGGAGTTCGGAGAGTTGAGGTTTGGAGAACAAATGCGTGGAAGATGGAGGGATCCTATGCAAAAGCTCTTGCAAAATTTGACTGGTAGGTTTGTATACGCTTCTTCTCTGTTTAATAATCTCTGCTCTCTTCCCACAAGTGTACTGGAGAAGACGGTCCGAAGTTTGACGAAACGACGATTCGGAAGACAAGAAGTATTTACTTAGAACAGATTTAACCTCCAATGTGGCTTTTTGATAGATGTCCTGAAACTCTCTTCGCTGTTGTAATAATCCATACGTGATGGCTCCCAAACTGAGATCCATTTGTTCCAAAACTGTGACAAGTCGCCACGGTGGCGTGACTCTAGATAAACTACTGTTGATTTTCAGGTTTGAGAACACAGGAGTGGCTTGAAACTTTCTCTGTCCCTCTTTGTAACTAATGTTCTGCCAACTATCTGTTCCAAGACGTTGGCAAGCAATTCCTTGTCTTACGAGACCGTCTTCAGCAACGTTCGGCATTGCTTCGGTTTCTTTTGCTTTAAATAAACTTGCAGAATCTTCAATCAGTTCATTTGTCGGGCTGTCCAGCTCTCTAGTCGTTTCTGTAGGTAACATGTCCAAGTCACATGAATCATAGGACTCCGAGTTGTCCAAATCAATATTTTTAGTTTTATTGGATATTTTCTCATAAACCAGCCTTACAGTTTTATTTTGGCGTTCGGACAGTTGACATAGCTTCTCAAGCATGAGATTTTGTTGTTTCATGAAATCGGTCAAGGTATCACAATTTTCATTGCGAGACTTTTTGTATGGAATGGCTTCTGAGCTATTCGCCCGTTTCTGGCTAGTTGATGGCAGCAGTGGAGATCGGAATTTCCTTTGTGTGGTTTGGAGAATTTTGGCTGCTTCCGCACGAGACATTAATTGACCTTTTAGTTCTGAAAGCACTTCTGAGAATCTGTTGCCAGCATCTGTTGGGTGAATTTTCTTCATTGTGGCAAAAGGACTGTATATGATAGCTCTGCCAAGTGGCCACGTGATCAAATGTCTTTTAATGCGTTTGTATCTGCGTTCGCTTAAGGATGGTTGGCCCTCGCTGAAGGCGTATGCCAAATGAATTGTTGGAACTGCGAAACGCAAGCGATTTTCTTCGTCCGACGTGATCCTATCGCCAAACAGATCTTCATAAGGGATGTTATTCACTTCCCAGCTTCTCCAGTCGTCTGGGTAGAATTCGTCTATGACACTAATAAATCTATGATAATAGTCTATTTCATCGGGAGGTGGGTCCCATGAGGCTAGTTCACCTAGCGTTGTTCGCTCCATGTTCTGAAATGACAAAATAATGTTAGAATAAAACGCATTGCAGACTATAAGCGTCAGTTTTGGCAGCAGATGCGGTGATGCTGGTGCAGCTGACATCCATCAGCTATATAGCTGACATTTGTCAGCCACATTGCCGACATTTGTCGCCTAGTTAGCCGACATTTGTCCGCTTAGCAATAGCAATTAGTCATCTTAGTACGTGAGCCGATAACGTAATTTTAACGACCAATAGCGAGTATCGAAGTGAAACTATCGTACAAGAATGTTTGCATATGGTCGTACTACGCGGTTAGCACCTTTGTTGCTCTTTGCTAGTTGCCTCCTAGTGGTGCCACCGTGTATCCTATCAAATAACCAGATGTTAGGTCACTGGACTTTTGGCGCTAAACCAATCACACATGTGATTTCCCGACGAACAGATGGCTGGATAGACGATCGATAGACTGCATAAACGCTGGGCAAAGGCTGGATAAACGGCCAACTGGACGGATATATAGACGACCGATCTACAGCTGGATAGACGACCGACAAATGGCTGGATAGACAATCGATAGACGGCTAGATAAACGACCGGCCAACGGCTAGATAAACGACCGGCCGACGGCTAGATAAACGACCGGCCGACGGCTAGATAAACGATCAACTGGACGGATATATAGACGACCAATCGACAGCTGGATAGACGACCGACAAATGGCTGGATAGACGATCGATAGACGGCTAGATAAACGACCGGCTGACGGCTAGATAAACGATCAACTGGACGGATATATAGACGACCAATCGACAGCTGGATAGACGACCGACAAATGGCTGGATAGACGATCGATAGACGGCTAGATAAACGACCGGCCGACGGCTAGATAAACGATCAACTGGACGGATATACATATAGACGACCGATCGACAGCTTGATAGACGACCGACAAATAGCTAGATAGACCGGCCAACGGCTAGATAAACGATCAACTGGACGGATATATAAACGTCCGATCGACAGCTGGAAAGACGACCGACAGATGGCTGGATAACTACCTACAAACGGCTGGATAGACAAGCGAGTGATGGCTAGATAGACAACCGATCGACAGCTGAATAGATTTCCTACTGACGGCTATATAGACGACTAACAGACGGCTGGATAGACGACAGATCAACGGCTGTAAAAGGGATCCATAGATGACTGTTTATACGAACGACTATAGATGGATGTTTATATGATCGATGGATGACTGTATATACGACAGATAGATGGCTGTATATACGTCATACGACCGACGGATGTATAATCGATGGATGACTGTATATACGACAGATAGATGGTTGTATATACGTCATACGACCGACGATAGATGGATGTTTATATAATCAATTGATGACTGAATATACGACAGATAGATGGCTGTATATACGTCATACGACCGACGATATATGGATGTTTATATGATCGATGGATGACTGTATATACGACAGATGGATGGCTGTATATACGTTATACGACCGACGATAGATGGATGTTTATATGATCGATAGATGGCTGTATATACGTCATACGACCGACGATAGATGGATGTTTATATGATCGATGGATGGCTGTATATACGTCATACGACCGACGATAGATGGCTGTATATACGTCATACGACCGACGATAGATGGATGTTTATATAATCGATAGATGACTGTATATACGACAGATAGATGGTTGTATATACGTCATACGACCGACGATAGATAGATGTTTATATGATCGATGGATGACTATATATACGACAGATAGATGGCTGTATATACGTCATACAGCCAACGATAGATGGATGTTTATATGATCATTGGATGACTGTATATACGACAGATAGATGGCTGTATATACGACCGATCGATGACTGTATATACGACCGATCGATGACTGTATATATGACCAGTGTCAGCAGCACAATATGCACAATCGACGAGCATGATTGTGCATTCGATTCGTAATTCGAGCCAATTAATTAGTTTAAATTATCATTTGATTACGAGTCGCAATTAGTTACTCGTGTTATCAGGATTAACTAATGTAAGATACTTCATAATATTGGTATGCAATTAGTAAACATAATTTTGGGACATTTCGATGTCTATGCGAGTGACGTCGCGGGCGTAAGCTAGTTCTCAATAAATATGATGCTCAGAAGTTGTTTATACCAACGCGTCATCGAGGCGACTTTATGCAGTGTGTCCGAAAGTCTAGATTAAAAAAACTTCATTTGATATTTTATGAATTTGAGTTTAGGTATGAAATCTCCAGGGTTAAGACTTGCACCAAAGATATACTGTGGCCCCGCAATATAAAGGGCAAAAGAATGAACTTCGGTAGGATTTAGTAAGTAAAAGTTTGAAACTCTTCCCCACTTCGTCTAGACCGGGAGAAGTTATTTTATGATTTCTCATCCGCAAAAAAAAAGCTAATAAAAGAGTGTTAGTATTCATGTTACGCTCAAAGATCGAAAACGCTCAGTGAGCGGAAAAATCATAGCTCACAACGCGTTGTGGTGCGAAATTCGTGTTATGGCTCTAATGACGCACGACGCGTTGTGGTAATCACAGAAGGACCAAATAGCGAAATTCGTGTCGTGGCTGACATGCTTTCGATTTCAACGCGTTGTGGCAATGAAGAAAAGCCAAGACGCGTATGGAATATTATTTGATTACGACGCACACTACTGTCCGATTTGGATCCTACTAGGCTTAGGATGGAAATGTTTTGGTCACTGAGCGTTTTTGATCTTTGAGCGTAACATAAATACAAGTTTTACATACCTCTGCTATGACGACTGACGATGACACGTCTTTGCTACCCGCATCCGTTTTTGACGTTCGTAATTGTCCCAAACATGAAGGAGACAGATTCACACTGCAACTACATTCAATTTAAGGGATGAATATTTGAACAAGATTTATTTTATGTGTTGTATGTTTAGTTCTCCACTGGTAGAATTACCTAATGCAGGTATATTTTGGTATTATACAAACACCGTTCTATAACGTCCCTCGTCGGGCAACTTATTTCATGAAGTTTTTCAAAGTTATGGTACTTTTAGAGTAAAAGATCAGAAGGACTTAAAATATTCCCTTATTTTCTCAAAAGAGTTTAAAAGCGATTGCAAAACATGCGTTAATTTTGGCGGTGAGTACAAACTTAATTTTTTATTTATTTATTTATGTACACACAAAATACCAATCATGATATTACATTATGACAGAAGAACACAAAGGTACTGTTATTAAAAATGTCTTCTAGCAGACCTGCAAGAGAAAAGTTGTTTTCAATATTAGTTTAGATTTGGCAATGTCGACAAGGTTAAGTTAATATTGTGGTCAAAATTGCGTCCTCTACTTGAAGCTACTATAAGGCATATGCCTATCAAATGTAGGATTACAAGCATTTTTATACACTGCAGGTGTACGCAGGTGTAGTACACCTTGTCTGAAAATGGTCTGATTAAATACAAAATACTGGTGACTCATAGATAAACTGATGATAGCGGGCTATTGGGGATCAAATCACTTCAATATTACAAGTGTTGTGTGAGTCATTGATCTTAATCTAACTTCTATTAATATTCATCCCTTGGGTTAATTAGAGGATGGATTAGTATTTTTTATTTATTTATTTAAACTTCATGTACAATAATGGAACATAGGTGGACTTAATTTCATAAGGCATTCTCTACCAGTCAATCTTTGGGTGAAATACGACAACATTGTGATAGGGTACAAAAATTATATTAAAAAAATAAAAATATATATTATCGATGGGGAATTGCATAGAACTTATGGGCATTTATTTATTTTCCGTCGTTTACCAAATTGAGCGGACCGAAAAAGGAATCTTATGTAAAAAGCCTCAATAAATTCATCTCCGTATTTTTAATAATTATTTTTAAATATTTTTACAAAACGCTGATTCATGAAGTTACGTGCACTTTTTTGTTTTTTCAAGTAGCTTTTTGCTATACATAATTATGATCAAAATAATAAATACAAAATGTTTAAATTCCATATTTGTCTTAAAAAGATGATACATTTTTTTATCGAGAAAACAAAATTTGGATTTAAACTTGCACACCGAAGGCTGCTTTTGCCGTGAAAATAAATCACCCGTTATCAAACATTTTTTTTTGTGCAGGTCTGGTGAGTCAGAAGTTGCGTTTAAAAAAAAATATTCTTGACTCATGGATTTATTGATTTTCCTCAAATGTTTCGGATTTAGTTTTATTATGAGTTATTGCTATTTTATTTTGTACTGTCCATTAATTAAATAAGTTCAAAATCTGTTGGCCCATAAATTCTGGGGCAGCGTTTAGGTATTTAAAAAAAACCGTCGCCCCTCACTAGGGAGTTCTCTTATATCGTGGGTGAGTTTACAAACAATTAAATCCACATACACAAACAGCCAGACCCGAAACAACACTTTGTAGGCCATACAAATATTTGTTCCGTGCGGGAATAGAACCCGCGACACGCAGCGTAGCAGCCAATCGTTCAGCCACTGCGCCAACCGTGCCGTCTATTTGCATTGCATGTGTGATACAGAGTACAAGAGGTTGAATATACAGGGTGCAATTGAAGTCATGGGCATTATTTTAAACTAAGGCTCTACTCACGATACTAAGTACATTAGGGCTACTATAACGCAAATCAAAAATATTATTGTTATTGCTACTTCTAAGAAAATGCCGCGCGCGTGCCGGTTGCCGCAATAACTAGTTTGCATTAATAATAATGTTTTTTTTTTTTTAACATTTCCCTTTTTTATTGTTTTCTCCTTTGAGTGTATGTTTAGGGGTGATACGTTCAACCCACGCACATTTTCTGAAACAACAGGTAATATTTTCAGTGCGTACTATGACTCACTTCTTAAACTATAAACATTGGTGATTCATAGATAAATTGTAGTAGCAATAACAATAATATTTTTGATTTGCCTTATAGTAGTCCTAATGCACTTAGTATCGTGAGTAGAGCCTTAGTTTAAAATAATGCCCATGACTTCAATTGCACCCTGTAGTTTTACACAGCTTCAACTGCAATGATGTATTACCCTTAGATGCGTTACCGTCACTCAATCTTGGCAAAGCAAAAGCAAGGCAATTGCGTGACCTAAAGTCAGTCTCGTACCATTCAGTGACCTGGGTTCACTGGTAATTATTTACTACTAGATTCCGCCCGCGACTTCGTCTGCGTGGCATAATTACTTTGGGCTAACGCTAACTTTAACCCAAATGATGATCCAAAAAAATTATCTTTTTCTCCTCTTTGCTTCCCTCTTTCTACCCCTTTTATCACTTTAACAAAAATAGCGAATGTCCGTCTCCAGGGTCCCAAATATCTCTGTACCAAAATTCATCAAAATCGGTTTGGCCATTTAGGCGTGACGACGTAACAAACAAACAAACTCACTTTCGCTTTTATAATATTAGTAAGGATTAATTGTGAAGAAAATTTATTGACACGTATACATTTTTTGTGTAGTTCATTTATTTATTTAGGTGTACTAAATAAATAAATGAACTACAAACATACTAAAACTTAAAAGGAACTATGCAATAATACAAAAGCGTGTTACAGGAATACGCAGCATTCACAGCAAAAAGTTTACAAATAAAATAACATGATAAAATTAACATAAAAATAAATGAAATTGTGTGCAAATTAAATTAACTTTTAAAATAGTTATTGAGAAAGTTGTTTTTTTATATAAAAAATGCTGTATTGGAATTTAGAAAGTGTTTTGTTCCTAGACATGACATTAGGAAATAAGTGTTTTTTTTTTCTTTTAAACCGTGTTTCGTTGAATTAGCAAAGGAATTCATTGGAGTTATGACGCCAGTAGGTACAAAAAAAAAACTAAACAAGCCATAGAATTTTAAAAGTATAAAGCAAATTAATTTATTTGAATGCTAAATTTTAACTGAAAAATGATATATGTTGTTTTTTTTAACGTTTCCCTCTTTTATTGTTTTCTCCCTTGAGTGTATGGTGACACGTTCAACCCACGCACATTTTCTAATGCCACAGGTAATATTTTCCGCGCGTACTATGACTCACTTCGTAAAATATAAAACATTGGTGATTCATAGATAAATTGATTATCCTCAAATTTTTCTGATTTATTCATGACAGCTATGGTTGTCTGTTATCAGTGTTATGTTTAAGAGATTAGGGTTCACTTTACTGTGGAGTCACCTACATGAACTTGATCTTTTGCTAATTGTTGTTGATGAGTTAAACAAAGTTTAAACATTTCATAAACCGGTTTATAATTGGAATATTGTTTTTTAAATTCAAGTTTAATTAAAAGTGTTTTTTTTTAAGATTTCATGCATGTATTTTAACATTTTTTAACGTATTGAATGTTAAAATTCCTCTTCTCTTCTTCACACCACCGCTTATGAGTAAACCCCCTACTATTTGATTTAAAATCATCAGCGAGTGTGTGAACATTTAATTTTTTTTGACTTATTTAATTCGTATTATTATTCTACTAAAGTACTAAATTTAAGAACCCCAGCTTTTTTTTGCGGATGGGAAATCATCAAATAACGTCCCCCGCTCTGAGCGGAGCGGGTGGGAGAGTCAGACTTGTACTGACTAAAACCCACCCATGTTCCTTCTATTGCCCTTTACGTTCCGGGGCCGCGGTATCTCTTTCGAACAACCCGCAACCCCGGAGACACCCAGCTTTATTTTAGAATTTTTCAAATGAGTCACATGTACAAAAATAATAGTTAGGCCCTGCGGTTGTACCTGCTGTTCAGCCCCTTTTATTAAAAAAAAATATACGTATAAAATTAAAAAAAAATCGGTCAAACCGTTTCGGATGAGTATGTCAACTAAATCTGGGACACAAAAATTTTATATATTAGATAAACATTGGTGATTCATATATTGCCTGATTCCTAGTCATAATAAATTCAGTATCTGTCCACGCGCCAAAGTTATATCAGTTGAATGTGAATAAAGATTAGATTTCATATTTTGAGAAGCCTTGACGAAGTAACACTGTCACTACCTATAGGGAACATAGTTAGGTCACCATTTTGAGGTGAACGCACTCTTATCCGAGCCGAATGAATCGACGCAGCTAAGTTTTTTAGGGATTGGACCTCATCAAAAAACTTCCCCCGTTCTGGGCGGAACTGGAGGGATTGTCAGACTTTTACTAACTAAAACCCATCCATGTTTCTTCTATTGCCTTTTACGTTCCGGGGCTGCAGTATCTCTTTCGAACAACCCGCAACACTGGCAGGCCGTGGCCCTGGCAGGCCTATGATTTACTGATATCTCTTTGAGGCTCGCGTTGAACACTAACGCACCGTCGACACGGCCTGTTGTCACTAAACTGACGGACAGCTACCCATTGCACAGACCTGACCGGCTCCCGACACCTAGAGCTTCTCCCGCGGCACCTAGATTGGTTTGAGGTTTTTTTCCTCAAACGTCCGGCCACTCCCTTGTCTAGCATAACTGCTTCCCAGAAAGAGGTGTTTGCTTCTCATTTCCTCTTGCTCCAGACTATGGCCGGACGTAAGAGGTCGCCGCTGCTGGTCACCTCTACGAGGACACCCAAGCGGGGCAGACCGCCACAGAATGCTCTACCCTGTCCTCCAGGCGATCGTCACAAAAGTAACATCCGAGCCCTAATCCTGCCCGATATTATGCAGGAATCTCCCAGAACTACCGTGTCCGGTCAGGCTGTAGGTGAGGTCGCCGTGGCATCTCTCCAGCCACTCCTCAAAGAGGGGACTTAAAGCCACTCTTGTGTACCCTTAGGTACACCTCTCCCAAACGCTTAAGAGATTACAGGCGTGAATGTTATGGTGTGTTTTTTAGTCAATTAATCAATCTGATTTTTAAATTGATTAATGAGTCACCAGTCACCCACATAAAATCCAAACACGAATGATTCACGAATAGATAGATTTCAGTCGAGTGTATTTTGTCTTTGATGGTTTAATGAGTAATACAGATTAGTTAGTACGTAATGGTTACGTTCAGGATTGAGTGAAAGTGCGTCATAGACATACTTTTTTTGCGGATGAGAAATAATCAAATGACTTTCCCCGCTCTGGGCGGAGCAGGGGGGGAGTGTCGGACTCTTACCAAGTAAAAACCCACCCTATTGTATTGTACCTTCTTTTGCTCTTCATGTTCCGGGGTCGCGGTATCTCGTTCAAACAACCGCAACCCCGGCAGGCGGTGGCCCCTCTGCTTTGCTGACATCATCATCTTTGAGGCGCGCGTGGAACACTAACGCGCTGTCGACACGGCCGTCATGTATGTACATACCTGCACTTTGTATAAACCATCGAGTTTGAGAACTAGACTGTCTTTCACGTGACCACAGAATTATAAAAAGCCGCCCAAGTGCAAGTCGGACTTGCGCACTGAGGTTTCCGTACAATCTTGCGCACCCCCGCACGGATCAAATATTTGTATGGCCTACAGATACCTAGTTGTTTTGGGTCTGGCTGTTTGTGTACGTGAGTTTAAATGTTTGTAAATGCACCCATGATACAGGAGAAATTCCTAGTGTGGGGCAACGTTTAAAAAAAACACTTTGTCCGATCTAGACCAGGACCTTATGCTCAGCAGTTGCGCTTGCGACCAGGCACTCGAGGCAAGATCATAGAAAACTACCAAATCATATTAATCGTGTTGTTCCTAGAAATACTTAACAGCGATTGCCACGCGTTTAGGTCATCTGTACCTCAAAAGGGAAAAAACTAAATCCTTCTAAGATCACTTTTTTGACAGTCTGTCTGTCACGACCCTTTATCTCGTGAACGCATGCAGGTATTGAGTGAGTGAAATTAAGAAATAAGATCTTTCAATTACACACCTACAGCTGAACGCACTAGGAAGGTTAAGGGCACATTGAATCATTAACTCCAAGGCAACCTCATACGGGTACAAAAGCAATAAACTGAATTAACAGCAGCAATTTCCGAGGCCTTGATCTAATAACGTTACCTTGGCGAGAACCGCTAATTTTAGGTGAAAACTACATTCTCTCGATTGCGTTAATTGTTCTGATGAACTGAGTCAGTTGTGGTTTCTAACTTGAAGTAGGTACGACAGATATAATTTTCTGATTCACTGATCCTACAAGCTTTTCTTGACGTATTTTTTTTATTTGGGTATTCGTTAAAAGTAATATGTTAAAGGTACAACTCAGGAGTCCCAGACTTAGGAATGCCTTTCTTTTTATTTTGGGCGCAAAATCATCAAATGACTTCGCCCTGGACGGAGCGGATGGGAGTGTCAGACTTTTACTGACCTATCCATGTTTGTTCTTTTGGTCTTTTGTGTTCCGGGGTTGCGGTATCTCTAAGAACAACCTACAACCCGACTTTGGTATGCCTAACTTAGGAATGCCAAACTTAGGAGCTTTATTTAACCTTAATTTTTTAATTCTCAATTAATTTATCTTCAAATTGTCACCCATTTTATCCATTATGTGTAAACATATAATTTAGATGTATTCTTTTTTATTACTGGTATGTAATAGAATTAGAAGAAATAAACAATACATTTAATTGGCGACATGGAGGTCTTCGCGTCCATTGACCCAGTGCCTGATACGTGGCCCATTCTTATTCTTCACTTCACACAAAATTAAGAAAAAATATTCACAAATTACAACACTCCCATCATTTTTTAAGAATTTTAATTTGTTTATGTATGTCATTATCTGCCTAGCCTTTTCCCATGTTGGGGTCAGCTTCCAGTCTAACCGGATGCAGCTGAATATCAGTATTTTACATGGAGCGACTGCCTTTCTGACCTCCACAACCCAGTTAATACTGGGTAATACGATACCCCTTGGTAAGACTTGGTGCTTTCCGAGGCACGGAGGAAACTCGGTATGTAACGGGTGGTCACCCATCCACAGACCAACCTAGGCAAGCGCGGCTTAACCTAAAGATCGACCCGAGCGGCTACTATTTATTTAGTCACGAGCTCCTCTAATTTGTTTATGTATGTACGTATGTTTTTTTTCCGTACACGTGGACCCGCAACCCGACTTAGGTATGCCTAACTTAGGAGCTTTATTTGGCCTTAGTTTTAGAATTCTCAATAAATATATCTTTAAATTGTCACACATTTAAATCAGACCATAGATTCATTAAGTGTGATCTTTATTGTAAGTATGTAATAATATTGAAATAAATAAAAAAAATATGTGTGGCCCCTGGGACTGCCGCGGTAAAGCTATTGCATAGCATTTTTTCAAAAGTAATGAAAAGAAGTCGCAAAAAGAAAAAACAAGGGTTTGATCCAGAGTTATGTCGTTTGACTATCCGATTCTCTACCAAACACGCTAATAGAACATTGGAATCGTGATTGAAATAAGTGACCGTATTCGTAATGAAATTTCTTGTTAGGCTTTTTCGTTACGAAATTTCTGGTTTCGGTCTCCACGCTCAAGGCCCGCGATAGAAGCTATGCAAAAGCTTAAAAATACATTTAATTTAGGCACTGGGTACATGACCCATATTGCAATCAAGCAATCCCATCAATTTTCATGCATTTAATTTTTATGTTTGTTTATTTTCTGTTTACATGTACAGCCAAGTATTCAAATACATTTGTATTTTAATCATTACACCATAACTTTAAAGTAAACAGCATTCTTATAAAAAAATAAAACCGCCAAACACTACACATATTATATTTGGTCAACAATAAATATAATTTATAACGTAACAGGTGTCCTCTATGGCGTATGGTGTTATTTATTCCTAGCTAAATGGATGGGTATCCCACACCTGGGCACGGGGTTATGGGCTTACATGCAGTTAATATAGAAAAGGTTCGTCTGACATGGTTTTAATAGTAACTCAAAGTGTTCTTTGTACTTTCGTTAGGTTCTTGTAACAATTTAATGTCGGGGTCGTCTCCTGACGAGCGAACTTCTCTCCGAATAATAGCGGGAACATAAAAGCCTGCATACACATTAAATTCTGACAAACAAGTTTAATTTTCTTCGGAACCGAACTTAAACTCAAACTCAAAGCATTTATTTCAATTATCATGTACGAGCCAATAATGCTCGTACAGCAAATAAACGTCATATTAAATACCTTCGTAAACATTATACTTCAGTCGTAACTAAATAGCCGTCACGCGCTAAGGTGTCAATAATATAATCGTATAATATACGTAATGTGCGACTCAGACCCTCAAGCTTGTGCGTAGACAGCAACTTGTATTTACTCCTTTGTAGTAAATAAACCATTAATGAGTAGTGTTTGTGGAGTATCATTTATCACACCTGCAATCAACTACCTGGAGTATCGTCAACGGCGAGAACCCCAACATCTTTTGGTCCTTCGAGATCTATTGAACCTTCCGGCCCTTCGAGAAATTGGAACCTTCTGGGTCTTCAAGATTTCGTAGCACCGGAGCGGCGAAGATAACGTCGACTGCTACCAATGGCGGAAGAAGAATACCAACAGTTTGCGGAGCTTCTCCAGAAGCAGCAAAGCAGCTATGAGAACATCAAAGCTCTGCAAAGTAACTACAAAAAGGATTCAGGGAGTAGAAAAACCCTAGAATACTTAAACAAACGCATCGTAGCGTTACAATCCCTCTGGGATGAATTTTTAACAAATCATGAGTTCTTGAAGAAGTTTGAATCTGTAAAAAAGGACCATGATTACTTTAAGGCGGACATTTTTGACATAACAAGGAGAATGTTCGACGAAACTAAAATGTCGATGACTCAACGAAGAAAAGAGTTGTTAGAGGCACCTGGATTCTCGGGGACTCCGAAACTGAAAATACCAGAAACTAGCGGAACACCGAAGTTCGATATAGAAGGTGTAACAAAATCTGCAGGAGATGATGCGGACAAGCATTTATCATTGCTGTTACGAAATCAGATGTGCAACTTTAATGCCTTAAAGCGAGCAGTTTCGAAAGTCAACGCGAAAGACCTGAAAGAAAAGTGGCAACTCCAAGATCAACTGAAGACCATACAGGCTAAATGGGAATCTATCGACAGGATCCATTGGGAGTTAAGTTACCTACTGGACGGAGACGACGATGATTATGAATCCAAATTCGAGTATTGGGAGCAAGTCTACGACCAGCTGAAAGAAGAGTTGAATAGAAAGATCTTTGAGACTTCATACTACGAAAATTCAACACCGCGAATGGAATTGCCAGAGTTCAACGGAGCTTACAACAACTGGGTCTCGTTTAGAGATTTATTCCATGAGATGATCCACAAAAATCCAACGTTGAATAAAACGCAGAAGATGAAGTTTCTGAAATCGAAGTTGAAGGGAGAAGCAGAAAAGTTGATTAAACATCTTTCGGTGAGTGCTGAGAACTATGACTCATGCCTGGAAATTATTGAGCATCGCTACAACAACAAGCGACTACTTTTCACATCGTATCTTGATACGCTTCTCGAACAACCAGCTATCGATAAACCAACTTCGGCAAACCTGAAAAGACTGCACGATACTACGAAGGAGTGTTTAAATGCACTGGGAAACATTGAGATCAATATTCCAGTATGGGGTCCATTTATCGCGCATTCACTGTCTTCAAAGCTGGATGACATCACTCACAGTGACTACATAGAAAGTATGAAGCACCCAAGAGAGTTACCAGACTTAGATGAACTTATGGACTTCCTGGAAATGAGATTTATGACATTGGAGACAGCTAGAAACAAGAAAGGTAGTCAGAAGCAAAATAATTCAGCATATAACAACCTATATAAAAATAATAAGTCAACGACCTTTAAAGACGCAGAAAAGTCGACCAAAACATATCATACTTCACTGCGAAAATGCCCTCTTTGCAGTAATGAACATGCACTGAGGCAGTGTTCGACATTCTTAGGCATGGATGTCGCAACGCGCAATCAAACTGTAAACAAACTTAATACTTGCAAAATCTGTTTGTTTAGTCACGGCGGAAAATGCAAATTTGCGAATAAAAGATGCCGCACGTGTAACAATAAACATAACTCTCTTCTTCATGACGATAATCTAAAAGGGCTAAGAGCAAAGCCAGTCATCCCTGCGGTGACTGAGTTAACCTCGAATCACGTAAACGGCGATCAAGAGATTCTCTTGACGACACTTCAGATTAAGATCAAAAATAAGGAGGGAGAATATGTCATCCTTCGGGCGTTACTGGACCAAGGCTCTCAAGTGACCTTAATCACAGAAAATGCAGCTCAAAGATTGAACCTTCCCCGAAACAAAACTAATGCCACTGTCACGGGTGTCGGAACTATAATGGGCGCGAGTAAAGGATTAATTCAACTGGAATGTAAATCTATACATTCAGATTATACATTCCAGACCGAAGCATTGGTCATGCGTAAACTTATTAGTAACTTACCAAACTCTACTATTAACACGGAGAATTGGACACATCTAGATAACATCAAATTGGCAGACCCTGACTTCAACATCTCCGGCCCTATCGATTTATTGCTAGGAGCTGATATTTACTCCGCTGTAATCCTAGAAGGAGTACTAAAATATAGTCCAAACACACCAGTGGCACAACAAACAAAGTTGGGCTGGATATTGTGTGGGGGGGCTACGAAGCAGTTTAACTGTCTTGTCACCCTAACAGAGATAGACGATCTGACAAGATTCTGGGAGACTGAAGAAATTCCTCCGGAACCTGAGTCTACGACAAACGATGAGTACTGTGAGAAATACTACACAGAAACTACACTGCGATCCAGCGAAGGGCGGTACGTCGTAAAAATGCCAATAAAAGCTAATTACGAACAAAACCTCGGCAGTTCAAAATCACAAGCCATCGCGCAATTTCTTCAATTAGAAAAGAAAATGACGAGACAAGAACACTTCGCTAAGCAGTATAAACAGTTCATAAGCGACTACATCGAATTAGGTCACATGAGACCAGTGAGAGAATCCGAGAGCCAGCCACAAGCCTACCTACCACACCACGGCGTGCTAAGGGAGAGCTCAACAACAACGAAACTACGAGCTGTTTTTAACGCATCAGCAAAAACAGACTCTGGCTATAGTCTAAACGACTTGATGGAAAAAGGACCTAACTTACAAAAGGACATATTATCTCTGATCATCAAGTGGCGGAGCTATAAATATGTTCTTACGGCGGACATAGAGAAAATGTACCGTCAAATCCTTATCCATGAAGATCAACAATCTCTCCAAAAAATAATTTGGAGAGATTCCGTAAAGGAACCTCTTAGAGAGATGCAACTGTGCACCCTAACCTACGGTACCAAGGCAGCACCATTCATTGCAATGCGCACTCTCCAGCAACTAGGCAAGGACGAAGGCAACGCATTCCCCTTAGCCCTAAAGTCGCTACAAAATGATTTCGATATGGATGACGTCATAACGGGTCAACATACCATAGAAATGACAAGATTATTGCAAAAGGAGCTCTACGAGTTACTGAAGCGAGGTGGATTCATTTTACGAAAATGGGCCACTAACGAACCCTCTATTCTTGAAGAAATACAAGAGAAAGAGAGAAGTCACACGAATAATTTTAATTTTAAACAGCAAGAATTTAGCAAAACTCTGGGTCTTGCATGGGATGACGTAAGCGATACATTCCATTTCAATTACGAAGAGCCTAGCAACAGTAAAAATGCACCATATACAAAACGCAGGCTACTATCGGAAATTAGCAAGATCTACGATCCACTCGGCTGGCTAGCTCCAATGACAATCCAAGCTAAGCTGATTTTCCAAAAACTATGGAGTGAACATTTCCAACATATTGGCTGGGATGACAATGTTCCTGACAGTATCCAAAAGGAGTGGATAAAAATCAAATCGGAATTGCCGAATATTAAAAACATCAGTTTACCTAGATGGATAAAATATGAAAATAACGGAACGATCGAATTGCAAGCATTCTGCGACGCAAGCGAGCAAGCCTACGCATGCGTCGTCTACAGCCGTACGATGTCGCCAAGCGGTGAATACCAAACTGTTTTGATCGCAGCTAAAACCAAAGTAGCGCCAATGAAAAGGAAAATTACAATACCAAAGTTGGAGTTATGCGCAGCAGTTTTACTAGCGAAACTTATAGAGAAGACAGCCAGGGTACTGACAGACTACGATCTGAAGGTTTCCTGCTGGACCGACTCGAAAGTAGTTTTAGCATGGCTCCAAGGAGTTCATGCTAAATACGAGAAATTCGTATCGAACAGAGCTAAGCAAATAGTAAACATCGTTCCTGCAATAAACTGGGGTTACGTAAAGACCAATGAAAACCCCGCCGACTGCGCAACAAGGGGACTATCACCATCGAAGCTGATTAATTTTGCTCTCTGGTGGGAAGGACCTCAATGGCTAAAGAATCAAGAGAAAGAAGCCACTGCAGCATCTGAAACATTTTCTACGAAAGAAGGTGTCGTAATAAACTGTTACACAAATGTGAATACAGAACCCGCAACGATTACAAATGTATTAATTCATTCATTACTTGTGCGACATAGCAACTTAGATCGCATTACAAGAATACTTGCTTGGGTCATCCGGTTCGTCGAGTCGACGCAAAACAAAAGGAGGTCGAATGAGTGCAATGAACTAAAGTTGAAGGAAATAAATAACGCATTATGGATTATTATAAAATCAGTACAAGAAGATCATTTTAAAAGTGAAATAGAATCTCTCCGTAAAAGCGAAAAACTTCCTAACAAGAGCGCCATTCTGAAACTCAACCCGTTTTTGGACTCGGTCGGGATCCTACACGTCGGAGGTCGTCTCGAACATTCAGACTTGCCAATAGAAGCCAAACACGCCATTCTCATCCCGGGAGAAGGCAGACTCACTCAACTGATAGTAGAAAGTGCGCATCAGCACACGCTACACGGTGGAGCAAGACTAACGCTAGCTCACACTAGGAGCAAGTACTGGATCATAAGCGGCAATAGAACTGTCAAGAAGATATTGCGACAGTGCGTCCGGTGTCGTCGTTACACAACAGCTCGGACTGAGCAGCTGATGGGGAACCTACCAAAAGAAAGGATCACTCCGTCAAGACCATTCTTACATTGTGGCATTGACTTCACAGGGCATGTGGATGTGAAGATGAACAAAGGCCGCGGAATCAAGACCTGTAAAGGTTATATCGCCATATTCATATGTATGTGCACCAAAGCTGTACATATTGAGCTGGTTTCGGATCTATCTACACAAACTTTTATCGCAGCACTGAAGAGATTGTGCGCAAGAAGAGGAACTCCGAAACATATTTATTCCGACAATGGTACCAACTTTGTCGGCGCTGCAAAAGTATTAAAAGAAGAATTCCTGTTATATAGAACAATGCTATCTTCAGAGTTCTTTAAAGAGGTCAACAACCTGCAAATCGAGTGGCATTTCAACGCTCCATCTTGGCCGTCAGCTGGAGGCTTATGGGAAGCCGCCGTACGCTCAATGAAGTCTCACTTGAAACGAGTAATTGGTCAACAGAAGCTGACATACGAACAATTTGCGACGCTTCTTACTCAAATCGAGGCGTGCTTAAACAGCAGACCACTGAGCCCGTTGTCTGAAGACGTGGAAGACCTGGCCTATCTCACCCCGGGTCATTTTCTTACGGGAGGTCCAATGCTGTCACTACCAATGAATGAAACTGAAAACTGGAAATCTATAGATATCAGAGACAATTGGAAACTTAGCGAACTGATGCGTCGACACTACTGGGATCGTTGGTCAAAAGAGTATCTTCATCTACTACAAAATCGAAACAAATGGCAAAAGACAAAGGAGAACTTGCAAAGGGGGCAACTAGTACTCGTGAAGGAAAATAACCTGCCTCCAGGAAAGTGGGCTATGGGTCGTATCATAGAATTACACCCCGGCACCGATGACCTAGTCCGAGTCGTCACGCTGAAGACGCAAAGTGGGGTTCTTAAAAGACCTATAAGTAAACTGGCACCGCTACCTATAAACGAAGTATGCGAGACTACTGAACCACCGGAATTGAGTCCTGAACCTGAAACCTGCAAAAGGAGCAAACGAGTTAGGAAAACCAAGAAGGTTAACTGCTTGTTGATGATGTTACTTGTAGCATTCGCAACGCTACCTTTTGGCCTACCTATGCCCATGGAACATTTTAAAACGACTCGATTGACTGATAACCAACCTATTTACTTTGACCCTATCGGAAATATTCAACTTATTCACGATGAATGGAAGCTTCTGGTATTCTACAACCTAACTACATTCTGGCAGAGTACAGCAAAGGTGGACAAATTCGTCAAACAGTTGGGTCAAATATGTGACACAATGCCTCACGAGCCATGTCACTCCACGATACATCAGCTAAAGTTCGAAATGGACCAGCTGAACGAATACAATAACTTGTTACTGTCTCAACATCAGCAACGAAGACGTCGCGGCTACATTAACGGCGTAGGAAACATCGCACGAGCTCTCTTTGGTATCCTGGATAACGATTTTGCTGAAAAATACGCTCAAGACATACAAAAAATCCAGACGAACGAGCAATATTTATTACAGCTGATACGGAATCAAACGCTTATTATCGAGGCAGAAAACAATGTTATAAAGAAAAATGAAGACTTCGTAAAAACACAACTGCAAACGATACAACAATTTATGGACGAAACGAGAAACAATACAGCAGTACTAGAAAACAGATTTCAAGTTATGAAAACCATGAATGACGTTAACGCTGGAGCGCTGACTGCCAGTTTACTCTTGTCCGTACTAAGAAGAAATCAAAAGATGCTCCTGGATGCAATGACGGACGTCTACAGAGGACACCTCGATGTGAATCTATTCACTCCTGAACAACTGTCGGAGCAGCTCAATTTCATAGCCGACGTTATATCAAAACGATTAACGTTACCGATTAAAGACAGCAATGAAGAAAACATACGGGACATCTACAAACTTATTTACGTCAAAGCTCGACTTACCGAAAAATACCTGCTATTTAAACTTCATATCCCGTTACTAAGTGACGACGAGTATACGTTGTATCGCAACATACCTATACCTAGACAACACACATCGAACCAATGTCAGGCGATAGCGATAACAACAAAGTATATTGGAGTGAACTACGTTAAGAACACCTATATACAAATGGAAGAGGTGGATCTTGGTCAATGTACAACGATGACTGCTGACAGCTACATTTGTCACGCCTATACGCCGATTCGCAACTTACATGGGACCTCAGCGTCCTGCGAGGCCAAACTGCTGAGTCAAACTGGAAACATCACCTGTGATTGGAGGCTACAACAATGCTCTGACCAATGGAGAAAGTTACAGAGACCGAACATATGGCTGTATAATTGCATAAAGGAATGTGCAACCCATATAGTATGCGAGAATCGAATTACAACGACCATGTTTACCAAGGGGCTCCTTGCCCTGGGTCAGGACTGTGTAATTCAACACGACGACGCGACAATATACTCACATAACGTGTTCACTAGCAAGGCAAAAATTGGACTGACTTTGGAAGTACCGACTATTGACTCTCCAAATGATATGTGGTATACGTACAAAAACACTGCGATTGTACTACATAAACTCAATCTATCTGAGGAACACCGGTCTTTAGATTACCAGATAAATGAACAGAAGGGACGGGAGAGCCTACCTAACGAATTGTCCGTCGATGACGTCGGCAACTACACCATAAGCAGTTTGCTGGTGGGAGGAATTGTCGTCACAATGGTGATATGGGGAGTTAGAAAATATGCACCCTCATGCCAGAAAGGCAAGACGCCCATAGCAAAAGAAAATATAGAACTAGAGGAGATCCCCACCTATGCTACGGTAGGAGGTCGACGTTCAAGGAACCCTCGTCAACAACCAACAATGGAATCAAGTTTCCGATTATGAGTTATTAATTATATCAGTGATTGAACTTTTGCTTATAGTGCTTTGCTTAGACATTTTTATTGTAACATTTGTAGTGTAACACAAGTTTGGCGATCTGGGTACGCATAATCTTTCCCTCGGGAGCATGTACGAGCCAATAATGCTCGTACAGCAAATAAACGTCATATTAAATACCTTCGTAAACATTATACTTCAGTCGTAACTAAATAGCCGTCACGCGCTAAGGTGTCAATAATATAATCGTATAATATACGTAATGTGCGACTCAGACCCTCAAGCTTGTGCGTAGACAGCAACTTGTATTTACTCCTTTGTAGTAAATAAACCATTAATGAGTAGTGTTTGTGGAGTATCATTTATCACACCTGCAATCAACTACCTGGAGTATCGTCAACGGCGAGAACCCCAACAAGACCATTGCAGGCATGAATGTCATAAAAACAAAAAAAAGGATGCTGCTACAATCCCAGTCACAAGACATAATAACTTTTGAAAGTAGTGTGGAACAACTTTATTTTCCATCTTTATTGTCCATCAGTCTGTCACGACTCTTTATCTCGGGAACGCGACGAATTATTGGGTTAGTGAAATTAAATCCATATTATACTCTAGTATATGGCGGCCCCTTAGAGTTGGGAAAAAAACAACCGTAAAAGTCTATGCAATTAAATAATATGGCCGCTTACATCGCAAGTTTGTATGGAACTTGGCCGATTCTTTTTTATTTTATTTATTTAAGGTCTTTTTATTATTGTTACCAGCTGGGATATTTTTATGATGACTAAAATGGCTAATCTTGGCACGATTACAGCAAATAAATCGATATCAATGAGGTAAAATTATTTATTTTTAGCACATATTCATACTCTTGGCTGATAATTACCGATTAATAACGATTTCATTACAATCATTCATATTATTTTTTTGCTCAGAAAACTAGTTTTAATTTCAATTAAAAATAAGGAAAATAGTTTTAAAATAATCGTATGACTAATATTGTTAGTTGCATAAATTGTCTAGGCAATAAATGTCTGTGTTTTTAAGGTTATTTTTAAGTGGGCAAGCAAATCTAATTTTAAAAAAATCTGACTGGTCAATATTGGTTGCAAGCACTGCTTTATGCTTGGGTATTTTTTTTATTTTTTGAGTTTCATACCCAAAGAGTAAAACAGCCCCCTACTAAGACGCCGCCGTCCGTCCGTCTGTCATCAAGCTGCATCTCATGAACCGTGATAGTTATACAAATGATGTATTTGTGTCTAACAACAAACTAACTAACTAAGAATAAAACAATTATTTAAGGAGCTTCGTGCGCGTGTCCGACTCGCACTGTTTTTAAATATAAATTTTTCCTCAAATTTCTGAGTCAGCAAATTTAGAAAATATCTGAATATATCAGGTTTATATTTACATAATCTGAAGTTATTAAGACAATAAATTATAATATAATATGCTTATAGGAACTTAATGGAAAAGCAATCCTTTATATCTTAATTGTAAATTATGTTGATGGCTTTCGTGATAACTACGAGCGATTGTTTAGCAAGAAAGGAAAGGAGTATTTATTCTCCCGCTTCCCGGCCACCGTAGACCTGGGTCTGTAGACGGTGAGCAATTGGTAGCTCACTGTCAGTCAGTCTAGTAACGACAGGCCGTGTCGACAGCGAGTTCGTGTTTCACTAGCGCCTTGAAGAGATGTCAGCGAATCAGAGAGCGTGAGGGGCATTCATTGCCTGCCGGGGATTACGGGCTGTTCGAAAGAGATAACGCGGCTCCGGAATTAAGCAAAAGAAGACATGGATGGGTTTCAGTCTGTAAAAGTCTGACACACTGACACTGACACTGAAAAGGATGATCTGCTAATATATTTTAGTAATGTATTGGAAAATGAATACTACCATATAACAACTCCATATAAAAATGCTGAAATAAAGTTAGTTCTAGTTTTCTTTCTTATTTTTTAAAATATGAATGTTGTGCACAAATTTAACACAGTTTAACATTACCTCAGGGTTCAGGGATCCGGGTGTCACCATTGTGACGATCGCCCGGAGGACACGGTGGAGCACACAGTGGCAGTCTGCCCAGCTAGGGCGGAGCACCGTCGTATCCTCGTAGAGGCGATCGGCGGCGGCAATCGAAACGACTCCCGGCCACCGTAGATGCGGGCCTGTGGACGGTGAGCAATGGGTAGCTTACCGTCTGTCCGTCTATTGACGACAGGCCGTGTCGACGCCGACGGTGCGTTAATGTTCCACGCGCGCCTCAATGAGATGTCAGCAAAGCAGACGGGCCTGCCAGGGCCACCGCCCGCCGGGGTTGCGGGTTGTTCGAAAGAGATACCGTGGCCCCGGAACATAAAGGGCCATAGAAGGAACATTGGTGGTTTTAGTCCGTACAAATCTGACACTCCCCCCCACTCCGCCCAGAGCGGAGGTAGTTATTTGATAATTTCCCATCCGCAAAAAAAATAAGTGGTCAGGGATTTTAAATAATCAGATCTTACGTAGAATGGCAATGCAGTTTTTGTTTTTATCTCCACATCTACAAGCTATTAGTTGAAGATAAAAACCAAGTACATACAACTACATAAAGACAGTCACAATTACAATTCGTTTTTTTTTCTATTAGCTTACACCGTCTCCCAGGATTTCTCTTTCCCCACCTCTCTAGCCTTTTCGATCATGTAAGCTCCAAAAACATGATCAAATCGTAACGCCACCTTCGCCGCAGGGGTCGATACCCCGAAGGCTTTGTCCCTTCTCAAAAATAAAATAAATACCAAATAGATTTGTGTCACTGTAGCCTATTCCAAGAAATTAGGAAATTTGGATATATTTTTGGACTGCAACCTCTCTTCAAAATTTACATTGATGAAGTACTATATGCTTAAGAAGCCGACATCATTGATTCAAATCTGTTCTGGCGGTTGGAAGATGGTCATGCTCACTCAAATGTTTCGCTGATGGTGGCGTGTGTTTCGGATCATTTAGTTCCCTTCAAAATAATTGTCTTGAATGTTGCTCATACATTTTCGTAAACTGGCGCCCCATCAGTGGGGACTGGTCATCTCTTATCTGCCACGTTTTATTTTAATTTGAAAAAATCGAGGTGGTTCTTTCTATGTTCGATCGTATGTTCTTTTTTATGTTCACCAATTACTTTGCAAACTGTAGACCGATTTTCATAATTCTTTTTTTTTATATTTTTATTCTGGACGCTCTTACTTGCTTGTCTTTATAAATCGTCTTCAATATATTTATGATCTCAATAATGAATGATGTAACCAAGAGTGTCCACGGAGTTTCTTTTCATTAATATTATTTACCCTTTGGAACTACAACAACTACAATTCTTTCACAATTTTTCAGTTATTATGCCTTGTGACTGGGACAATCAAACAATACTCTTCGTTGTTTTGTTTGTATCGTTCTCTTTAATATTGTATTCAGAAGTTTGTATTCAGAGCCATTTGAAAAAACAAAAATACTCTTCTTTAATCTCTTTTTCTACCTCTTAACTGATCTACTACTCTTTACTGGTTGTACAACCACATTTGGTAACCAGCTGCATCCAAAAGTAAAGTAAGCAACACCTCCGCTTACCCCGTCTTGGATAACTAGCTTGATGATGTTATTTTCCTATTTCCTCCGCATCAATGCCAATATCTGAAGCCCACAGCTGCTCTAAAGACAGTTAACTGACAGCACGATATTAACATCTGTCCGTATCACTTCATATTACGAATCGATAACATCGACCGAAAGTGTGATTGATATTTGATACAAAGTCGTACGTCATCATGAGTTTGTAGGTACTAGATGGCGTACGTGAGCAATTAAGGGAATCTATTCATATCTGTCATGGTTAGGTTAGGTTAGGTTAGCTGATACCGTGTACCGCTTACAAAGATATGGCGCTCGTAAGTGCCAGCGCAAAGAAAAGGCATGGCGCACGTAAATGCGAGCGCCTATGAGGGGGGGGCAGTAACACTGACTCATTACAGTATTAGAAGATTTAAGTAGGTTAAGATATACTTAATGATGAGTAATTAGTATTTCGATGAATATATGATGTTTCATTGGTCTCAACGTAATTTTGATCAGTGCAAAAAAACCGTTATCATTTAAATTTCTTTTGAATGACTCGAAAGAAATGAAATTAAAACAACCTTTTAGGGTACAACAAATCAGTTTTAACTATGTCCCCTTAATGGATAATGTTTTAGTTTTACTGTTACACTGTAGTAAAATATTTGTCAAAGTCCGCTGTCTGGAGCTGCGTCCGCAAATTGACTAAAAATCTTTGATTAAACATTTGCTTGTCAATTAATGTAAACAAGTTTGTGAGTAGTTTCTGGTTATTTTATTGGATAAGACTGATGTATTTCTGCAGGGAAGGAATTTGTGTCTGAGGCAGTCGACTGCTTTACAGCATTGACAACAATGTGAAGCCCCATAAGAAACGCCCAATCACAGATACGTAGGTTGCCGCAAGGTTGTGTCAGCTGGTCAGTCCCCTCCGTCGCCCCCCATCACATTGGACCCGAGACGGTGGCGCGTAGTGTTTCACGTGCGCCTCTCACAGAGATGTATCCGGGGGAGTTCACACCTCACTCCCCTCTGGGACGAGACCCGCAAGGTCAAGCGGGCCAGCACTAGTCCGAGGCGGCAGAAGTCACATTCGTCCCTGCTGCCCCCCGACGTAAGTGTGCGAGGGAACACCGGTGTGTTTTTAGTCAGTTGGAGTCTGACAGACCCCTCCGCCGACCGCAGGGCGGAGGACATGCGTGCGCATTTCCACACCGTAAAAAAAAAAAAAAAACAAAAAAAAAGCTAGTCAGTCCCCATTTACGTTAGGTGACGGTAGCGCCTGAAACCAGAGGCCAACTCCCGCTCACCCACAGCTCAATAAGATGAAATGGTTCTAGATATAGTTTTGCAAAAATCAACTTAAACTTATTCTTCAAACAAACGACAAAAGTTAAACGTTGTAAAAGTAAAAAAAAAACTGTCTATTGACCAAAATAGAACTCGTTAACCAATAATCTAATTCGGAATTTGAATCATTTTTTTGTGTCAAAGCGGCAGGATACGTACTGGTCTAATACAATTTAAGTTTCATAGACACGAAAATAAAAATAAATGATATGTCAGACATTACGATTCTTCAGCTGAGACACTGGCGTCCCTCTGAGAGGGAGTGAGCGTACAGCACACTCACCCATTACTCAACTCAAATACTATACACGTAATCGGCATAACTCAAACACGTGTATTTTGTTCCAATCATCACCCTATCAGTCCGCGTTAAATTTCGTACATTCCAGTTGGCCAGTCATTGTTATCAAGGTAATAGATGAATCGATACACAGATTAGATAACAAAAGATACATTTATTGAAAAGGCTCGGTATTGCCAAATATTCTCACAGTTCGTCAACGAGTGCACGTGAAACAGAAACAATGGCTCCCTGGATGGAATTACCGTACGATATGAAAAAAGTTACCGCAGAAGAAGACAAGATTATGAGAAAATGTCTTTTGGGTGCGTGTAGTGTTGTGTTTTTTTTTTTTAATATTTTATGTGTATTTTGGATGACATTTTGGGTAAAACATTGAACTCTCTACCTTTGAATTACAAACTTAATACAAATTTCAACTGTTCAACTAAATAGTTTGGTATGTTGATAATTAATGATGAACATCAAACTATTTTGTGTAAATGTAATTAAATTATCCACGGCGAATACTTGGAACAATATAATTAACTGAAACTTTGAACGCTTCGTACGCGCTTAGTCTGAATTTCCACTACATTTCATTATTGCTTACATGCATGATTTATTTTGATAATGGCGTCGAAATTTACCTGTAATTTGTCATCATTATTACGAATATTATCAAGTAAAATATTAAACCAGTGTTTTCGTAAAACATAGGTCGAAAGACGTAGAAATTGATTTCCCAGGTATAAATAATTCCAGCTTTGGACATTGTAAATTTAAAATTGTATTTTTTGGGGGACCTGCCAGGGCCACTGCCTGCCGGGGTTGCGGGTTGTTTGAAAGAGATACTGCGGCCTTCTTTCGCGGCGGAGTTCTTTCTTTCATATTTGATGATTTCACATCCGCAAAAAAGGGGTACTTATCGATGCTGTATAGCTGTCTTTTTTAATATTGCCAGTTATTATGAGTCTACATTAAGGTTTAATTTATACCTTTCTAAATTTTTCTTTGTTTTTTATCTAGGCAAACGTATCCCCAAATAACTTCCATGAGCTCTTTACCTGTTTACACATATATCGACCTTCAATGTTTCAATACTACCGGTATAGCACAGAATTAGTAACATTGTAAAACAGTTTTGTTTCAATGTTGGTTTATAATAAAACATATACTATCATTTTCCATCTCGAGACAGGCAAACATATTTATCAATTCCTGAACTGTATGTCAATGCTTCATCTCATGTAGTTAAGCCTCTAGCAACAACTAAAGGGCTTTATCTTTCACGATATCTTAAGATAAGACAACATCTATAGCGCGTCCCTCGTTAACTGATCTAGGTTATCTTATGTCTTAGTATTTGATGTTTCTATCTTAAGATGTTTATAATACTGTGTGGTTTCTATGTCAGTTCTCTTTGTAACCTATCTATTTTGCTAGTATATTCTCGCTTTTCTTTAATGATTATCATAAGATCAATCACCAAAATAAGGCGGAAAGGAATGCTTTTGCATTGCAGCGATAATATGGGCTTATTTTTAACCGATTTAAAAAAAAGAGGAGGTTCTCATTTTAACGGTACTTTTTTTTTGTAAGTTTGTTACGCGATTTTTCCCTCAGTTGTTGCCCGATTTTAAAAGTTATTTTCATGATCGAAAGGGTATGCTTTCGAATGGGTCACATATCAATTTTATCGGTAACACTGCAGTAGTTTTTGAGTTATCGCGACAGCTGGGTTGTTTCGAGGTTCAGGCCTTTGGCTTACGGTACAAATTTCAAGCGGATAAGTTGTCAGATAATTATGAATGTGTACGTCGGTAGATAGCTAATCATTTAAGACATTTATCGCTCTATCGCTTGATCGCTATATCATTGCTTGATTACATAGCGGTCCCCAGTGCTGTTGTACTAATGCAAATTCCTTTTAACGCTACTTTGATAACCTAGTAAGAAGTGTTCATGAGTAGTTTTGCTACCAAGGAAACATTTCATCATCCCATTCTATTTAGGGTCGGCGCAACACGCCTTCTTCTTCCATTCACCCCTATCAGACGTCACCGCATCATTTAATCCTTTCTCCTTCAAATCATTCCTTACACAATACATCCATCTTTTCTTTGGCCTTCTTCTCGCTCTCCGTCCATCAACATTCAGATCCATCACTCTTTTAGTTACATGTTATTCGTCCCTCCTCATTACTTACATGTTCATACCAAGGAAAGATTTATGTTACGCTAGTGTATTGTATTGTCCACACTGAGCTTCTGAGGAATCGTGGCTAAATAATTAAAGCCGCACGAGTCTATCTTTAGACTAAAGCGCACTTACTTAGGTTGTTCAAAGATGGCTGACAATTGAAAACATACCAGGCTACCTCTGTACTACAGAAAACCATTGGTCAAGACTGTCATTTACAGATCTTTGACAGTCGTTACAGCTAGAGTCCCAAACTAGTCTTACCAAGAGGTATACAAAATCAAAAGTAATTTATTCAAATTAGGTGAGATAATCAGCACTTTTTGAACGTCACATTACAAGAGGCAGTCCCATAAAAACGCCCCGCCCTTCGCCACTTTCTAGTGCTTTAGCTGGGAAGAAGAAGTGGCGGAACAAACTCCCCAGCAACACATCTGTCTGTCAGGTTAGAAGAACCGGATCTTATACAATTCCGTTTATCACAAGGATATATAGGATACATTTAAGAAAAAATTCATTCATTGTCATTGTATTATTTAGTACTAAATGAGTCGTGAGGGTCTGATAGACAGTCGCAGTCTGTAAACTACTGGTATTTAGCTGCTTCTGGTAAGACTGGAAGCCGACACTCATGGTTGGGAAGGCAGGCAGATAATGACTCTACTCACAATGAGGGATGTAGCTTTCGTAACTCTCTAACATAAAATTATTATTAAAAAAAACTATGTTAAGTCAGAACTTGAGCAAACTGTAAACAAAAACAGTTTTGGTGATTAGACTCTTATCGGTAACATCAATCATTAGAAAAACATCAAGATAAGGATAGTTCAGAACTCCAATTACTGTGATAAAAAAATTGTCCAAGAAAATGTTAAACTTCGCATTTAATATTTCGTTCTAATAACCACTAATTTGCAAACAATAAAATAATTTTAAGGCAACACTGAAAGGACTAAAGACAGCAGTTATCTATTCCAGAGCATAGACAAAATGAGCAAAACACTCAATAGACAATATTTCAACCTATAACACTGCTATGAGTATATCAAGTTCAGTAATGAAATGATATTATTCTTTCAGTAGTACCATTACAAGTACTAACATATACACAATATTGTTCACAAAGATGACACATGCATTATAATTATCGCGTTACAATACTACCTACGTATGTTTTTGTACTAATTACTGATAAATTATAATCCGTTTACGATAGATTGTTATTTACTCTTTGGAGCAAACAAGTGCTCACTTGAGTTCAATTATACTATGGCAATGTACTGAGTGTACTGACGGGTGCATATTTTGATGTACTTATACAGTGAAGTATTATTTGATGATTTCCCATCCGCAAAGTAAGGTTTACTGACTACGCCTCAAAGAGATGTTACTAAAGCAGAAGGGCCACCGCCTGCCAGGGTTACGGGTTGTTCGAAAGGGTTACGGGTTATGTTTGATGCTTATAAATGATAGTCCGTTGGGTATGATACAGGTTTATTGGCAGGAGACACACAGGAGATGATTATGAGTCTACATCATGACATGAAGTGTGGCGGAGCGCCGCCGACCACAGATAATACATTTACTAGTGAAGACCATATTAGTAACATACTAAATAGTGATGTTACAACATCCCCCTTGTTGAGTTCAAATTAGACCCCTGACTGACAATTAATATAAGTGCTATGCTATTTAATTTTATACAAGACAACATGCTTAATTATACTTATAGTTACTTAAACTTTACTTATGACTCTATTTATAATTTAACTTAATCCATTTCTTCAATTAACCTTCTGGTAGGTTTTACAATACGACCCGACCTAGTTGTTACATTTGAGGATTGCTGAGATGAGGATTCTTGATGCCTAGACTCCTGTCTGTCACCTTCCTCTCCCCTTTGTGACGAGTTGGATTGCATGGGAGGGTTAGCACAATTATGAGAATATTTATGTCTTAAGTGTATTCTATTCCTCCTATACCTAACTCCATTGACATCCTCAACAACATATGATCTATTATTTGACTGGATAATAAATCTCTCCGACATGTCACTTTTCTCATCATAGGGATGGATGGATGGATGTGATGTCTTACTGTGTGTCTGTGTGTTCCTGTGTCTCTGACTGTTTGTTTATTTTTTTTTTTTTTTTTTTTTTAAATTATAAAACAAGTTTAATTCATTCTTTGTACTTACTGTTACAACGACTGAATTAACCCACTCTGTAGGTTTTGTAACCTTTACTATGACTTGCATTTTCTCCATGCGATCCAACTCCTCACGCAGTTTCCCTTGTAATGCGAATGGGACTTTCCTGGGCGGATCCACACATGGTACTGCATCAGGCTTGAGTTTCAGATGACAGACTGGAGGCAGACAGCCAAGACCCTGGAATACATCATTATATTGTGTATGAATTTGCTCACAAAAGTCTTGTTTTGACACTGAAAAGACACGTTTTATTATACCTAACTTTTCACAAATTGGGAGACCAAGGACATTTGGACACTCTATATCTGGTATAATAAACATTATGTTTTCAACAATGTTCTTATTGTTTAAGCAAAAATTACAATTTAAGTTGACTTTGCCTAAAATCGGAATGGATTTTCCACCAAATCCTGTGACATTTACTTGACATTTGACAAGTGACAATTTTGACAACTTATTTTGACTTTTAACATTTTTAAATGTTTGTTTTGACATTATGTCGACCATCTCCTCGACTACGGCTCCTCCGACTGAGATGCATGACGTTTTCACTGGCGATGCTGCTCCCTTTGACTATTTTCTCAGCATCCTGCTGTGCGAGTATGAGCGTCCTCGCCAGCTCTTGCATTCTCTGATATGTTAAGTCATGTTCTTGCAGTAACCTTTGACGCACATGTGACAAGTCTAAATTGAGGTTTGCAATGAAAATATCTTTGATGAGCGATTCCCTGAGCGTGCCAAACTCACATTCTCTGCTTCTATTCTCCAAATCCGTGAGGAATTCGTCGATGCTTTCGGATTTTTCCTGCTTGCGTGTGAAGAATAGATACCTGCACATGGTCACGTTTCTTCTTGGCTCGAAGAATTTGTCGAATTTCGATTTGACTTCGTCAAGCGTGCTCTTGTCTATTTTGAGGTTAAATGAGTTAAATATATTGAGACCTCGTTCTCCAATGCAATGTAACAGAATTGCGATTTTCCGTTTCTCGCTTGACTTATCTAGACCTGTGGCTAACAAATATAACTCAAGTTGTTGCCACCATCTTTTCCACGTTTCAGCGTTATTGTTCGTGGTATCTGACGAAATATTTAATTGCTTCACACGTGTTTGAAAATTTGTCTCACCATCATGGCTGACGTCCGCTTGGTCCGGCATTTTCTTCGCCGACCTCGACTTTTTCTTGAATGATTCTTCTTAAACCACTTCTGACACCATGTTATGTTTGATGCTTATAAATGATAGTCCGTTGGGTATGATACAGGTTTATTGGCAGGAGACACACAGGAGATGATTATGAGTCTACATCATGACATGAAGTGTGGCGGAGCGCCGCCGACCACAGATAATACATTTACTAGTGAAGACCATATTAGTAACATACTAAATAGTGATGTTACAACAGTTCGGAAGAGTTACCGCGGCTCCGTAACATTAAGGGCAAAAGAAAGAACATGGGTGGGATTTAGTCAGTACAAGTCTGACACTCCTCCCAGCTCCGCCCAGAGCGGGGGAAGTTATTTGATGATTTCTCGCTAGCAAAAAAAAGCATCGTTTCGTTTCTACGTTCCATTGACAAAAGTTGTTAAAAAGACGATCCTGTCAAATGATTGTCATTTGTTCTAAAAATGAATGATTGGTTCGCAAACGCAATGAACGCATGATTGTAGTATGATTTAAGTTTTAGCTGTCATTTCATCATATTTAACAGCTTAATTGCATTTTATTGCTCACGATATATAGAGCTTCCGCTGTTTTGATATCACCTACCTGATCTGCGTGCCACCTACGTATATGCATTGTAAAAATATATGAAAGTAATCTTATCTCGGATAAGCACCAAATTTCTTTTAAGTGATACTTAGGTAGGTCCATATCTAGAAGTACTAGCTTTTCAATATATAGGTACGGCACTTTGATAATACAAGAGAGTAGGTATTAGAGTGATTAAGTCGATACTAACGAAACGTAATGATGAACTGGCAAAAATGACCAAATGACCTAAACACTAGGGTTGTATGTCGCTCGTTTTCAATTGCCAGGTTACTTTCTGTATCTTGACTTCAAATTCAAGATCTATGTCTTAGCAGTCCGATGCATTTGTCACAGCTTACGCAAGTTACGTACCTCTTTATCTCCTACAGTGTTGTCTCTTCTCCTTCCATAAATCCAGAAAGAGGTAGAGACCGCCCATTGTGTCGCTCTATTTCTAAGTTTTATACAGTAATTCCTGTCAATTGTTTGGTGTAAAAATAATCAAGAATATTCTATCTATCTCTTTTTCGAATTCATGTGCATGTGCATCCTTAGCTTTTATGTAGGAAAGCATAGTGATGAAACCAAACTAGCTTGCTAACACTACAACATGTACAACCAAGTCCAGAGGCCTACTGGTAGCTTAAAATTCTGACACTAGGTTGGTAAAGAAGACTTTATGTGTCCTGCCTTTTTGGCAGTTTATGGGGTAGACATTCTCTTAAGAATAAACAGTTTTACACATGGCCTCACTTTTAAAAGTAGAATTTATAAAAAATAATCCACAGCAATGCTCTCACAATATGAAATGGTTGCTTTTAGTGGAATCGTATTTGTATATAAAAAAAGGTTTGCATTTTATACCGGCCTCGAATGAAAAATGGTAGAATTTTCGCAACACTGAATAGGTCTTTTAAAATGTTGTTTTTTTTACATAAACGTAAGTGCTCGTGCGTGTAAAAGTAAGCCTGAATTAATTTCTAAAAGGGTTTTTTTTTATAATGAGAGACTCCTGGAATAGAATGTTACTGGATTAATTGGATTTGTGGTTCGCACTAAAAATATGTATAAACTTGTTTTTGTCAAAATAGCTGTAGACATTGGAAACTGATAGACAGTTTAGTAGATTTTAAGGGTGTACACCCTCGCGAGACGACTCCCGGCCACCGTAGACGCGATTCTGTGGACTGCGAGTATTGTAGCAGCTCATCGTCCATCCGTGTAGTTACGACAGGCCGTGTCGACGGCGCGTTCGTGTTCCAAGCGCACCTCAAAGAGATGTCAGCAAAGTATATGGGCCCCCTCTGCTTGCCGGGGTTGCGGGTTTTTCGAAAGAGATAGCGCGACCCCGGTAAAAATCTGACACTTCCTTCCACTCACTCCACCCAGAGTGGGAGAAAATGAAAATGACTTGACTGAGAATTTAATGACAGTGAATCCTCGCGTATTATGCCCCCTTTTGCGACTTACGACTTTTTTCCGCACAAGCTCTGACCACGTTGACAGTTTAGTCGCATTACTCGGCGCCCGACCAGTATAAGATAGCGACCGGTCATAGTACGCGAGGTTCCTTGTAATTTCAACCTCAGTGTAATGCCTTAGGGAATATAACCAAATGTCAAGCAATAAAAGAGAAAAAAACGCCAATCACATCGAACTTTTAATTTTTCAGAGTGCTAAAGGACTAACTTGGTCGCCTATTCAAAAATGTTATTAGCTAAATATTTTTTATTACAGGCTATACACGGCCCTTCATCAGATGTGGAGAGAGCGGGTACCTGATGCCGGGTCAGTTCAAGAAGCACGCGGAGGGCATATACAACATGCAGGTCCGACCTGATGATGTCTGGGTCATCACTTTCCCTAGATCTGGTGAGTACTTACTGTTTTTTTCCATTCTGACTTTTATACCTATGTGTTTGTTTATTTTTTCGAGCATGGCTTTCGTTGGTTGCAGCTGAAAATCAGCGTCAGGTGGCGGCTTTGCTGCGGGTTGTTCGAAAGAGATACCGCGGCCCCGGAACGTAAAGGGCAATCCCGGAACGTAAAGGGAAGCGGGGGGGCGTGTCAGACTTTTACTGACTAAAACCCACCCATGTTCCTTTTATTGCCCTTTACGTTCCGGGGCCGCGGTATCTCTTTCGAACAACCCGCAAGAGCTGAGGCCCTTATGGCATTATTTATTTTGTTTAGTTTAAAGTTTATTTATTTAATAATTTATCTACACACAGTAGACAAGACAGGTAAAAACATATAAAATTTGAGTACAAAGGTATTTCTAAAAAGATTTTGCAAGCAGACCTGCGAAAGGAGATATTAGAACGAAATTTAGACGATAGTGTGTAAGAAAGTACGAGAAAAATATGTTTGTTATGTTAAGGTGTTCCTGTTTTTCTATAATTCAGAATAAACGCAAAATTCTTTCTTTCTTACTTAAAGGTTTCTTAGTCTAGTACTTTCAGTGCAGCACGTCCAAACACAGAGAAAAATAACCTTTGGAAGCTTCTGATTCTTTTCATCTGATCAAAATACGAAGTCAGATTACGTTCGCATGTTCTGATTATCTTCTACATGAAAACTATATGATATGACTATCAAATGTAGTCATGACATGCCTTCATGTAGTACGAAGAGGTGCTTTTTAGTGTTATTTCTTTGTCATTTATTTATTTACGTACATATTTTTTATATTTTACATATTTCTTATCAAAAAAAACAAAACATTTAAAAATATAAAAATAGTAGCCCACCGGTATCGGGAACAGAGTCCAAGCTACCGGCAGTCAGGGCCCCAGAGAAAGGAACCTCCTAACAATACGAGCCGTGTCCAGGAGTACCGCTTTCTGTATCAAGCCCTTGATCCAGCTGCCTAACGAGAGCCTCCTCAGGTGTTGGTCGAGGCTCTTGGCAATTAAGCCATTGGCAGATACGACTATCGGCACAATGGTCGCTGAGTCCACATCCCACATGTCGACAACCTCGCGAGCCAAGTCAATATACTTGATTTGCTTATCTTTCTCGGCTTTCACGAGGTTTAGTGTTATTATCATTAACATGCTCGTTTTACGAGGCGATACGTAAACGCGTACGCCACGTTATCGTGGCGTGTTAACCGCGTCACTGCTGCGCGTTCGCCGCGTGTAAAAGAGTGAGTCAAATGACTAAATTGAGATTTCATAGTGAATCTAGTTCGACAGCGCTCTAAGGTCCTGTCCACGCCTGTGGGTCATTACCCACAGGCGTGGACAGGACCGGATTGCCGCAAGTGGCATTCCACTTGCGGCAATCACTTCATGTATCAATTTCTTTCGCGTGAGTGATTCGCGGCATGTTCTGAACATTTTCTTCCATTTCTTTTTGCCGCAGTTGTTTGTCGTAAGACGCAAGTTGCATCGGTTAGGTTGTGACCACATAGGCGTTTTTAAATCAGTTGATGAGTTTTCGTTTGATTTAAGTAGTACTTGTGTGTTTAAGCTATTTGGGGTTAAAACACTAAGACCAAGGGTTCGAGTACCAAACTAGTATTTGCGGATTCGCCACCCAGTTGGTCGACGACATGACCACAGAGTAACATGGCGTCAAGCGTTTTTGTGATTTTACGCGCGAAAATAGAAATTTTAAAATTTAAATGCAGTTTTATGGCACTTATCGATTGAATAATCTTTTTGTTGTTTTTTTTTGGTGGTTTACTAGGACCCTAGGATCAAAATGAGATACTTTTTAAAAATGGGTGTAATACTATTAGTATTGACTAGAGAGCTGGCAGTTTTTAGCCTTAAAATCAGCATTGCCATGCAACGTGGTAATGCTGTCTTCTGAGAACTGTGCCTCTTGACAGAAATGTGGATAGTTTCTTTTCCCATTTTGATACTTGTCTTATTTTATATTATTATTTATACTTTGCAACAAATCGTCAGTAATAAAAATAATATTTTTATTAGTTGATAGTTGTTTATGATACTTTAGTAGTTTTAGTAATGACGTCAAAGTATTAATTGGTATGTCAACAAATTCCATCAGATATAGATAGTGGTATTAGTAGTGATAGATAATGTTTTTCATGAATTTTAGTATCACATATTTATTTATTAAACTCTATGCAGATATTTGATTCTTGCGGGTTGTTCGAAAGAGATCACGCGGCCCCAGAACATAGGGCAAAAGACTGAACATGGGTTTTACTCAGTAAAAATTTGACACTGTGCTAAGTGGGTTGTGGAGGTCAGATAGGCGATTGCTTCAAATTAAATACTGGTATTCAGCTAAACCCGATCCTAACATAGTTAAGGAAAGGCTAGGCAAATGATGATTAATCATCTAAGTTCAAACAAAATCTGTGAATTTAATTCATTAGTAAATTACGAGAATTTCACTCGATAAAGTAATTTTTAAATAAACTTTCACGCTTGTCAACAATATAAACAAAACAAAAGCAAGCCCAAAATAAACTCAAAACCGTTACAAGTAAATGAAACGTATGACGGCATGGTTGGCGCAGTTGCTGAGTGATTGGCCGCTGCGCTGCGTGACGCGTGTTTGATTCCCGCACGGAACAAAAATTTGTATGGTAGTTGTGTCGGGTCTGGCTGTTTGTTTAATTTAATTTGAATGTATTTAAATTTTCTTGATATTTTAATCCTTAATAATAGCATGATTGTATAATTGTAGCATGTATTCCTTTTATTAAATAATCTGTATTTATAGCATGTTTACCTACTCAATAATGTGTAAGCTGTGGTTACCTGTAATTGAGTGTGCATTGCAGGACATTATATTGAGCAATTTTAACTTTGTAAAAGATGTACCTATGTAATGTTACTCGTTGGTAATCCTAAATAAATAAATAAATTGTGTATCTGAGTAAAAATGTTTGTAACCGCATCCACGATACAGGAGCAAAATTCCTAGTGTGGGGCAAGGTTTTTTTTTAAAAAAAAAACTTATTTATTTTAATGTCATCTCGCAGTTCAACCTAGGAGATTGTTAACTGCTCAACTCAACCAGACTACATAAAACCTATATATCATAACCTTTTTTTAAGCTGTTAAATAAAATGTTCAGATTAAACGTCAGAGGATTGTAACAGTTGGTGGTCGATTTTTTTTATATTATCGTGGTTTTTGTTATCACGATATACGATAAAGTCAATCCGTCTGATAAAGTGCACGTACAACGGACGTAATCCCGTCAATTTTTACTGATATTAGTTACGGCATTAGGCAACGTGAATTGTTATTTTCCGAAATATTTATAAATTAATCTTTTCGCTTTTCTTCCCTGTTTCGCCCTCATTTCTCACTTTAAAAAAATTGCCTATGTCCGTTTTCAGGGTCCCAACTATCTCTGTACCAAAATTCATCAAAATCGGTTTAGCCATTTAGGCGTGAAGACGTACCAAACAAACAAACTCACTTTCACTTTTATAATATTATATTAGTATAGATGATAGTATTTAATTAAACCTCTTGTATAATGAGCTTTTCCTTTATTTTTCAGGTACAACCTGGGTTCAAGAACTAGTATGGTTGGCAGAGAACGATTTAGACTACATCACGGCAAAGGAAATACCACTCCACAAAAGATTTCCTATGTTAGAGTGAGTACCTATAATTTATAATGTTATATTCTTGCATATTACTACTTGATAACAGTTTGTTTTATGTAGAACCAACTGGCTCCTGCGGCTTCGTCCAAATGATAATCGAAAAAAAGTATTCTATGTGTTAATCCAGACTATAATCTAACTCTGTGCCAAATTTCATCAAGATCCGTTCAGCCGTTTTGACGTGAAAGAGTAACAAACATCCATTCATCCTTACAAACATTCGCATTTATAATATTATAGTAGGATAGGATAGGATGAATTCATTATTCTTAAAGTATTATAGGACTAACTACAGCTGTATTAGATCTTTTGCCGCGTACGCCATTAACGTAACGACGCCATTTTGTTTTTTTCAATACATTTCAGTGACTGCTTTGGTTTAGTGTACGCAAGCGTGACTGCTGAACCTAAGTTCCTGGATTCAATTCCCTGGTCAGGCAAAGTGTTATTAGGTTTTTCAATCTGAAAATACTCAGTCCAGGGATTCTGGAATGGTTTCCAGTTGATGGCAATAAACTCGCCCCCTTTTATTAGGGACTTAAATAACTGGGAAAATGTGGGTGAACTATTTAAAAACTTTGACAACACGAATGGCCCAGTGGCTGAGCGATCGACTGCCGCGCTGAGTGTTGCGGGTCGATCCCCGCACAGAACAAATATTTGTATACAGATAGTTGTTTCGGTTCTGGCTGTTTGTGTATGTGAGTTTAAATGTTTGTAAACGTACCCACGATACAGGAGAAATTATTAGTGTGGGGCAACATTTGAAAAAAAACTTTGCCCCACACTTTGCGTCGACCAGTATTTAAACTCAAATACACAAACAGCCAACAGTTATAATCTAGTACCTAGTGTGATATTATCATTTAGGCATACTTAGAAAATATCAGCTTAGATCTTTTATTATAACGAAATTGTTTTAGATTATGGATACGAACATGACATGACTTTTCGCTATCAATATTGATACTAAAAAGTACCTGAATCATTACCGAATGTTGCTAAAATTAATTGATTTATGAGTAATTTGTTTTTGACGTAAAAGCTTATTTGATAATGGCCTTGGTTAAGGTTGACTTAGTGCAAAAGAACTTGTAAAATGCTTTTGGTACGTTGATGTCACCCCAGTTGTACGATGACGAAGAAAATGGCGACGAAACATTAAAACGCTCGGACCAAACTTTTTTGGTACAGAGATAGTTGGGAACCAGGAGACGGATATAGGCTAATTTTTTAAAAAAAAAGTGGTGTGTGAGGGAGAAAGAGGGAAGAAAAGGGAAACTTAGCGTTGCTATTACAAATCAATAAGGCGCAAGGGGAACTGTGTTACCCCGAATATAACGCGAACGAAGCCGCGGGCAAAAGCCAGTAATATTATAAACGTGAAATTTTGTATGGATGTATGGATGTTTGTTACATATCAAAATAACACATAGGCTACAATTCATAGACATATATTGTATATTAGAACATGCAAAATATTTCTATGAATTAACACCACGCGAGTGAATACTGCGGGGCGCAACTAGTAAAGCAAATAAATAAAAAACTAACCAATTAAATTTTTGTTCTTCACAGAACTACAGCGGTACTTCCAGAAGTAGCGTTCGAGCTTATCAAACTAAACTTCCTGAATCTAGGAAACTTCCAAGGTCTTAACGAAGCAGTGAGAGTAGACAGCTGGAAGACAATTGATAAGGCACCTTCACCTAGGTTTATTAAGACTCATCTTCCTTTGTCGCTGTTACCGCCGGCCCTGCTGTCGACTGCTAAAGTGATATATGTAGCGAGGGATCCTAGGGATGTGGCAGTATCCATTTATTACTTACACAAGATGTGTGGGAAGAAGTTTTTGAGGGCAAATGTCCGTCACTTCTGGGAAGCTTTCAGAAGGGATTTGTGTAAGTATATCATTGTTTTTTAACATGCTGATTTTAGTCACATATGTAAATAACTATATAAAAAATCTGACCTACTTCCCGGTTTTCAATTGAAAATTGCTTAAATTTTGTATGCATGTTTAGTTTGGATGACAATGCAAGGTTAGCTAAGTGACTCCTGAAGAAAGCAGCAAGATTAGTTATTATTTAAGCATTATCACGACATGGCGACCGAAAGGGTTTGCAATGAGAAAGTGGCGCCGCTTTTTTATATTAAAATATTTTTTTTAAACTTCTTGAGAGAGTGAATTTCAAACGAATCTAGACTTATAAGTAAATATTCGAAGCAGTGCAAAGGTAGCTTTAACTCTACTGTAGTACTTAAAGTTAATATTCTGACTACATTTTTTTAACCTCCTACTCCATAAGATTTATATATTAATGTACCAAATTTGTTAACAGTGCCGTGGACCCCAGTCGTGGCGCACGCGAACGAAGCGTACACACAAAGGCATCACCCGAATCTCCACTTTTTGTACTATGAGGATTTGAAAAAGGTATTTAAGACAACAATATTACTTTGTACTATAAACATTTTAAAATGGTATTCAATAAACCAACATTACTTTGTACCATAAACATTTTAAAATGGTATTTAATACACCAACATTACTTTGATAAACATTTGAAAAAAGTATTTAATACACCAACATAGCTTTGTACTATAAACATTTTAAAATGGTATTTAGTACACCAGCATAACTTTGTACTATAAACATTTGAAAAAGCTATTTAATACACCAACATTATTTTGTACTATAAACATTTTAAAATAGTATTTAATACACCAGCATTACATTGTACTATACACATTTGAAAAAAGTATTTAATACACCAACATAACTTTGTACTATAAACATTTGAAAAAGCTATTTAATACACCAACATTATTTTGTACTATAAACATTTTAAAATGTAATTTAATACGCCAGCATTATTTTGTACTATAAACATTTGAAAAAAGTATTTAATACACCAACATAACTTTGTACTATAAACATTTGAAAAAAGTATTTAATACACCAACATAACTTTGTACTATAAACATTTGAAAAAAGTATTTAAAACACCAACATAACTTTGTACTATAAACATTTTAAAATGGTATTTAGTACACCAGCATTATTTTGTACTATAAACATTTTAAAATAGTATTTAATACACCAACATTACTTTGTACTATAAACATTTTAAAAAGGTATTAATACACCAACACAACTTTGTACTATAAACATTGCGACATTACACCAACCAGGCAGTCTGAGATATTAAGTGAAACCTTTAATTTCAGGACCTAGAAAAAGAAGTAAAGGACGTATGTAAGTTCCTGAACAAAGACTTTTCAGATATCCAGATCAAACGGTTGGCGGAACATCTCACTTTTGACAACCTTCAAAAGAGCAAAACTGTCAATAACGGCACAGGCGAGGACAACATTCAGTTCGTCAGAAAAGGTGAGAATTCGTAATTAATTACAATTATAAAGGCGAATGTAGCAAACATTCGCCATTCCATTTTTGTTTTAAATATTGCCCTATTATATATGAATTATCGTATGAATTTCTGTATGTGTATCGTGTATGAGGGAAGGAGGTTATAAAATAAAAATCTAACATAAAAAGGGCAGACCAGACACAAATATCTGTAGGTCATACAAATATTTGTTCCGTGCGGCGTTCGAACCCGTGACGCGAAGTGCAGCAGTCAAATGCTTAGCTACTGCGACAACCGAGTCGTACGTGTCGTATATTCCACACTGAATAGTTTACATAACATCTAGGAAGACAAAAGAGGTCGAACTTACAAATAGATAAAATGCTCTAGCTCTTAAGGCAGTATTTAGAAACAAATCTTATTCGTAGCCATGATAAAAACGCGGTCTCAACGTAAGACCATGCTCTTTATATGTTTCTTAATTATAAATGCAGTATCAAGATCATCTCATCTCTATACCCAGTCGCACCACATTTGATACGAATTAATAGACAGTTTGAAATGTGATCTCTATTTTACCACACAAATAGCTAAAAACTTATCAATATAACAATGATGAAATTCAAAACCTTTTTACCTAAAGATTACTTTAACTCAAAACACACATAGTTAAGCATATTTGAAATCAACGATAGTGTTATCGTAGTGATATATTATTATCAGTATTGATAAAAAACGCGGAAGGTCTAGTTCAAAATATGGTGAAATTGGTTTCAATGTTACAATGGATAATTTAAAGAACATTGCCAAAATGACATTAGACTACCAGGTAATTGCAAATCAGGAACTGTGTTACTCCTAATTAAAAGCGAGCGAAGCCGCGGGCAAAAGCTAGTATTCCTTATAAAAAAATACAAAAAAAATGATAGCCTACCAGCATCGGGAACAGGGCCGAGCTACCGGTGGGCTCTTGAGAAAGAAACTTCCTTACAATACGTGCTATAATATGTTATTCTCTATAACTCATTATACTATTATTAACATAATGTGTGATATGATAGGATCATTTAAATCGTTAATATTTAATAATGATTAAATAAAATAATAATAAAATTAATTTTAAGTTTTTTTATTAAACTTTGCCCCACACTAGGATTTCTCCTGTATAGTTTACTTAATCATTTTATAACTCCTTGTTCTTTTTATTTCCAGGTGAAGCTGGAGGCTGGCGAGCACATTTTGACGATAAAATGCAGGCGCAAGCCGAAGAGTATCTAGCTGAAAGACTTAAGGGTCTTGAGTTCCGGTATCCCTCCTTCCCACTCAACGACATAACTAGGTTATAATATTTAATTTAGAAGATAGAACCTAGGTTACCTAGTGTAGTTATGATTGACAAGTATGATTCAGTTTGTATTTTATTAACATGTATAAACGATTCAAATTTAGTAGAAAAAAATGCTAGAATTTTTTGGTTGTTTAACTCTTAGATATTTATGTCTTGAATAATGGCGCTTAGTTCAAATGTAATGTTAAAATTAGTTGTGTTAACTCATATTTTAATTTATTTGTATGATTTGATTAGTCTCTTCTACTTTGTAAAGGTTTATGTGATTTTAGATGTAATTCTATGTAGGTTATGGTTTAGTTACGAGTGAACTTGAAATAAACTACAATTTATATCCTTTTTTGTAGATATTGTTAGAAAGAGACACACTTAAAGTCAAGCACAATGATTGGTTTCACAGTAAAATTATCATTCAATTAATGTAATATTTAGTGTTCTCTTCGTTGAATACATTTTTTAAAGTAACAACAGTTTTTAGTAATGTTTTTCGCGTTACATAGATTAGATTATGTATCTATAGATATATTTTATTTCAAGGTTTTACAACCTACATAAAATACCGTCCTTGCCTCTTATGTTAAAAGTTAAGATTATTTTTATCAGAGACTGGATAGTGAACGAACCAAATCATGGACGTTTTCGAATGAAGAAAAACTTTGTATATTTGTATACATAATTCTGACATCGAGTTTTACCAAGGGGTATCGCATTTCCCAGTACTAACTGGGTTGTGGAGGTTAGATAGGCATCTAGCCAGTCGCTCCTTGCACCACGTAAAAAGTGGTATTCAGCTTCATCTAATTAGACTGAACGCTGGCCACTGGACTGGCTACGCGTAGTTTAGGACAAGGAAATGGAACGAAATCATAGATGGAAAATAGAAAGAAATCATAAATAGAACAGGCTTATTTTCATTTCTTTTATGTGTCTCTGAAACAAATCTGTGTAAAATAAATTCGAAGAAAAACAAAAAAAAACTGAATTCGAAGTTTAAAATTCTGACTCTGATTGATGTTTAACTGTGGCTCATATTAATTTCGATGTTCTGAATTCAAATTTAAAAAAATGTTGGAACTTCTTGCTGGTTAAGGACTGATTTTACCAACACCAGATAATTTTACTGGAGGAATAATTTTGAATTTTTGACAATTCTTCCATATTAAAACTGTCAGACGTCAGTTTTATTATACGAATAAAAAATGATTGAAAAATCAGCCCTTAGTCAACAATATATATATATAGATCTCCTGACCGTTTGTCGGAAGCCATACACAGCAGAGATTAGTCATCGGTCAGGAGATTTTATAATGCGGAAGTGTGTGCGCAGGCACAGGTGTACTCTCTGTTCCCTCATTCTCATAGTCCGTTGGGACGGCAATCCGGCACGACCAGACAGAGATCAGGTGCAGGATCAACGGCTTAACGCGCTTTCCGAGGCACGGGGGTGGGTATCTTACCTCCAACTTCCAATTTTGGGTTGTAGTCAACAATAACAATAGAAAGGTCCTTAGTCTTAAGACAAGTGATGACGAAGGGAACAAAACAAAACGACTTTTAATGCGCTGGTCGCAAGTGTTATTATCCTATGTATAACTAAGCCTGATAATGTATACCAGTGTTTAAAATATAATGTACAAAATTATAAGGTATTGCAGTCGTTTTTCACAAACTTAATTTGTCACAGTTTGTAGAATGATTGCTTTTTGTGGCTGTAATTTTATTTAAGAAAAATAATGTAATAGTGAAAAAGTTTTTTTCTTAATAAATTAGGTAATATTACTATTTATTACATAACTTTTTTGATTTTCCGTACTTCCCTCTTTTGTATAAAAAAAAACAATAATTCTTTGACTTTCAGCAAAATATCTTCATTGAGTTTTAGTCTAACTATTTCAATACGTAGACAAATACATTATGGACACAAAAACTTTTACATTATAACAACAAAAAATTAAACAGACGAAAAGTTAAAAATAAAAAAAAATTGTCCTGACCCATTCTAGAAATGTGACCCGCTCAGTTGTTTTTTATACTCGCAGACTTATCGCCAACATTAGCATTGTCTGTCTTGGAGCGTATTAGAGTGTTGCGAATTCGACCAGTGACTTATATGGTTCGCCACAGATTCATCATTTTCCTGCCCTTGTCCCATTCTATTTGGGGTCGGCGCAACACGTTTTCTTCTTCCATTCTCCCCTATCAGACGTCACGGTATCATTTACTCCTTTCTCCTTCATATCATTCCTTACACAATCCATCCATCTTTTCTTTGGCCTTCCTCTCGCTCTCCGTCCATCAACATTCAGATTCATCACTCTTTTAGTCACATGTCCTTCATCCCTCCTCATTACATGTCCATACCAAGACAAACGACTCCCTTTCAATTTTTCTGTAACAGGCGCAACTTTCAAACAGATGGTTCGCCACAGATTATGGCACAATAATGTTTAAAAGTTTTGTTTCTGTTGCGAACCCAGCCTTTGTCGTTCATACTGCCTGAATTACAACAAAACTGAACTCACTCTGCTTGACGCTAAAATACTGTGTGTATACATGACTCAACTTAACATAAATCTTAACAAAATTACTTGAAATGTTAGGCCAAAATAATAACTTACACACCGACAACAAAGCAAAAACTGGCACAAGTATATCATACACCACCATTCATTTCTAGATTAAAGCGAATGATTAACGTGCCGAAGTTTTATTATACGCCCGTCCTACAAAGTGTGCCGCCCGCCCTACGCAATATCAGTCTATTGTCTGCTCCGATAAATTAGGCGGAAGTACTTTGGGCTTGTGTTTAGCGCATTATTAGGTGGGATTATGATTTACTATGATTTTGCAGGTGTTGTTTTATTTTGAGTAAAGGTGTGGTACAGTCCTGCCAGGGTTTCAATCCTGCCGGGGTTGAGTGTTGCTCGTAAGAGATACCGCGGCCCCGAAACGTAAAGGGCAAAAAACGGAACATGGATGGGTACTAGTCAGTAAAAGTCTGACACTCCGTCCCGGGAAGTTATTTGATGATTTCCCATCCGCTTAAAAAAAGAGGTGGTACAGTAGCAACGGCCACGGTATAGGAGTTGTAGATCGTAGGTTCGTAATACGGTATTACACCCATTTTTAAAAAGTATCTCATTTTGATCCTAGGGCCCTAGTAAACCACCAAAAAAAAACAAAAAAAAATATTCAATCGATAAGTGCCATAAAACTGCATTTCAATTTTACAATTTCTATTTTCGCGCGTAAAATCACAAAAACGCTTGACGCCATGTTACTCTGTGGTCATGACGTCAGTTGGTCATCTAAACAAATGCGCTGTTATTAGTCTTTCTGTGTATTTGTATATTTCACTACAATTTAAAAATGAGTTATTACCCTTACCATTGGTGTGCTGTTCCTGAATGTAAAAACACTAGTGTTAAAACACCGGACAAGTTGTGGATTCAAGTGCCAACTGATTTAAATATAAGAAAAACTTGGTTCAAACTTGCGAGAAAGGATCCAACACAATTGTCCGAAAAATCTCGTTTGTACTTCGTGTCTCCTTTTACGAAACCTTCTTCCATGTTATTATTACAATTATTTCAATAAAAATTAAAATGTAAAGTTTTTTAATACAAAAATAACAGACGTTGCTCAGTTGACAGTTGTCACTTCTTGTTTATATGGCCGTATGACGTAATAATCATGGCGGACACTGTTTCGCTTAGTGAAACAACAGACTAAAAAAAGTGGAAACTTTAAAATCAATTTTAAAATTTATTTAGTTATTTTATTAACTAAATCTAACATTTTCCGACTGCTTATTACCTAAGCTATCTGAATTGTATATTTTTAGAATTTCTTTCATATAGAGTAAAATACCCTATTCAGCAGAATTCAGGTCCAGTTGAAAACCAGCGTCGGGTGCTAGTTACTGAGCTGGTAAGTACCTAAATCGTTTTTTTTTAAACGAGTTTTGATTGTGATTATAAAACATATTTGCATAATAAATATCACTTATCACTTGAAATCAACAAAGGGTTACCCAGAGATGTAAGTACTTTTTAGCTCAGCAACTAGCACGACGCTGGTTTTCATCTAGACCTGGATTCTGCTGAATAACGAGCCTACGATCTACAAGTCCTACACTGCGGCCGTTGCCACTGTACCACACTTTTTTTTTGCGATCATCAAATACCTTCCCCGTCTTTGGGCGGAGTGGGAAGTGCCAGACTTTTACTGACTAAAAGCCACCCATATTCCTTTTTTTCACTTGATGTTCCGGGGCCGCGGTATCTCTTTCGAACAACCCGCAATCCAAGCAGGGGTAGTTAGTGCTTCCATAACGTTTCCCCTCACAAAGAGCTTAAAACGCACAGCATACACACGGCAACACATTAAGCTATACTTTTCTAGTAAAACATGATCTTGCATTGTTCAGATTTCCTGTACAATGAGAGATCCAAATAGACTGTTTCGGTATAACTATATTGGCTGTTGTGTGTACTAAAGCGCCATCCTACTAATATTATAAATGCAAATGTTTGTGAGCATTGATAGATGTGTGGATGTTTGTAACTCTTTAACGTCAAAACGCCTCAACAAATCTCGATGAAATTTCGCACAGTGGTAGATTATACTCTGAAATAACACTTGGGATACTTTTTCAATATCACGCGGGCGAAGCCGCGACCACCAGCTAGTATTTAATATTAGCAAACTATTGATGAGTTACAAACTAGTACAAGCGATCACAAAGCTGAAACTTAATTATTGTGTTCACGCCTCTGTAGCTGCTTCAACTGTTGCCAACTAATATTGATTCCTTTGGTAAGTTTTCGGTGATACCAATATTGGTGATGGAGTTTAGTGCAGTACCAGCTTTTGGTGGTTGGATATTATCCTTTACGGTTCAAGCTGTACGGCTATGGAATGCCCTGCCCATGTCTGTAAGGAGCGCTCAAACCCTGACCACTTTTAAAATTCTGATCAAAAAGCACTACCTCTCTCCATAAACAACAATATTAAATATTTCTTCATGATTGTTATTTTATATGTATATTATATATAAGTATTTGTTTTTTGTAATTTTTTTAAAGACCGCCCATTGTGTCACCCTATTTATAAGTTTGTCTAGTGTTGTTCCTTGTATGGTGTACATAATAAAGAATATTCTATCTATCTAATTATCCCTCAGAATAAAATGGTTAGGTTCAACATTTGCGGCACTTGTTTCATTTAATGTCAGGTCGTTACGTTTTTTGATAACAATAGACAAAAAGCTCACATGTATGTATTTATTAAAAAGCAAAGCGATATTTTTATTATTTTACCCAAATAGAATAACTTTTTGCAGAAACAGGTTAATAATATGGATTACGTTACCATTCTCAGATCATCATTTGACGACACGGTTGGCGCAGTGGCTGAGCGATCGACTGCTGCGCTGCGTGTCGCGGGTTCGTTCCCCGCACGGCACAAATATTTGTATGGCCTACAGATAGTTGTTTCGAGTCTGGCTGTTTGTGTATGTGAGATTGAATGTTTGTAAACGCACCCACGATACAGGAGAAATTCCTAGTGTGGGGCAACGTTTTAAAAAAAAAGAAAAACATATCGTAAAATGGTCACAAAGGGACAATTCACTATGTAAAATGTGTCCATAGACCATTTTAATAATTTTAACGTAATTCGTAGTATTATCCTATTATGATGCTATGAGGAGCTCGTGGCTAAATAAATAGTAGCCGCTCGGGTCGATCTTTAGGTTAAGCCGCGCTTGCCTAGGTTGGTCTGTGGATGGGTGACCACCCGTTACATACCTAGTTTCCTCCGTGCCTCGGAAAGCACGTTATAGTCCAGTTAACAAGTGCTTTTTTAGTCAAAACTTTTTAAAAGTCTCGGAAAAATATGGTTGAGGGCTCATTCGATTCGGGATTGCATCTAGAAAGTTTTTGAAAAAATTCAAGACCCGCTCGAAAAAATTGCAAAAGTTATTAACAAATTAGTAAACAAAAACAAAGGGGTTTAGTTTTTTTGATATATCCCGAAAACTATTTGATGTATTTTGATTTTGAAAAAAGATTCAAAAAGAAGAGAAAATTTCCTAAAAAAAACAAATTTCAAATTTTAATATCAACATTTAATATGTTTAAATAATATTTTTCATTAAAGCGCTCGAAGGGGGCGTGGCTTGCGGAAACCCGAGTACCCGTTTTCAGGCGTATTTTCAGCTCCCTGTAAATTTTTTAATATTGGTCCTACAATTTCGCGAGTAGGGAGTTTTTTTTAGGAAATTTTCTCTTTTTTTTAATCTTTTTTCAAAATCAAAATATATCAAATGGTTTTCGGGATATATCAAAAAAACTAAACCCCTTTGGTTTTGTTTACTAATTTGTTAATAACTTTTGCAATTTTTTCGAGCGGGTCTTGAATTTTTTCAAAAACTTTCTAGATGCGATTCCGAATCGAATGAGCCCTCAACCATATTTTTCCGAGACTTTTAAAAAGTTTTGACTAAAAAAGCACTTGTTGACTAGACTATTAAGCCGTTGGTCCCGGCTGTCATTTGTAGATCTTTGACAGTCGTTACAGGTAGTCAGTGTTCCGAAAGTCTAACAACCAGTCTTACCAAGGGGTATCGTATTACCCAGTATTAACTGGGTTGTGGAGGTCAGATAGGCAGTCGCTCCATGTAAAAATACTGATATTCAGCTGCATCCGGTTAGACTGGAAGCCGACCCCAACATAGTTGGGAAAAGGCTAGGCAGATGATGATGATCCTATTATGATTCTACCGAAGCGGCCATTTTAGACCCCCAGAGTTACCCAAGAAAAGCGAACTGCCAAAGCCAGACTTAAATGAAACTAGACCAAACTAGTGCTTAAATCAGTGGTTAAAATACAGCTTGGCACTGCATAATACTCATACAAACTGAGCAATTTGGCGAAACAGTAGTTATAAAACAAATGAATTGTAAATAAAAACGTGTCTGGATGCAAATGAAATTGCTCTGCGGTGACGTATGTCGGTATTACGTCATGTCCGTGTCATAAAATTTTCATATTATTTTGTATGGAAATTAAAAAAGTTTCGACTAGTTTTTGTGTTTGACTTTTATTGAATGGAGTCGTGTGTTTGATGTTTCATTCGCGTTTATATTTTAAAATGGCTGCGATTTTTGTGTTATTTATTAGCTTTGTTTTTACTATGTCTATTTGTACGTGTGAAAAATAAGTGCTATTTCAGCAGTGTAGCCTATGTGCTATTCTAAACTGTTTTCTATCTCTGTGCCAAATTTAATCAAGATTCGTTCAGCTGTTCTTTCGTGATTGAGTCACAAACGACCATTCAGTCAAACTTTCGCATTGATAATAGTTGAAATAAGATTAGGAAGTTCCTCTCTCTGGAGCCCTGAGTGTCGGTAGCTCGGACCTTGTTCCCCATACTGGTGGGCTACTATTTGTTGTATTTTAAATGATTTTTTGTTTTTTTAGTTTAAATACCTACATATGTAAAACTATTAAAAATGTGTGTAAAAATAAATAAACGATAGTTATAATAAGTAAGATTGTAGTTGCAGGCGCTATTAACTACAATGTTACTTGTGTTAACTATTACAAAACGCGACCCTGTAAGTACAGACGCCAGCAGGTCAAGCTACCCGAAACTGTTAATTTTTCCCAATGAACCTTGAACCTAAAGAAACCTTTAGCAATAAAGTCGAAAATCCATCAAAGAAATCTGACAGATTGTAGTAGCTTGATGTGCAGGCGTCTGTACCTACACCAAAGGACTTAAATATTTATCTGTCAAGTATTTATTTCCAATCGGTCTTTCACACTATTAAGGAGTATATAAAATGTAGGTTGATGAGTGAACTCTTTTTCTTCTTCTCTTCTTTCCGGTCTCTTCCCATTACAATATTTTGCGCCTACAGCAATAATCACAGCAATGCAGAGTAAGTGGAAAAATATAAGATGCTAATAAAAAATGACTAGGCGCTCTGTAGATTTTAGTTCATTTGTAAAGTCAGATGGCGCCGAGGTTCTTATGTGATGTGGAAAAAAAATATATCTAGTAGTTGTCACAAATAATTGAAGTGGTATAATATATGATATTATGTATATTTTTCTGACATTGGTAGTTTATATTTGAGGAGTCGTTTATTATAATAGAGACTAGATTTTTTAAATTTTACTAGCATTCTTGGTTTCAAATAATTTTGAACAAGAAATTGCAAATAATTCGAAGATCAATTATAATCGTTTTGATTATAATTATACAAACATTATGTATCTAAATATTTTAATAGTAATAAATTTGTTAAAATATTCATAAACATCTTTTAGAACAAAACCCATTATGTTCAAGATTAAATTTATTTTTTGATATTTTTAATATAAATTGAGTCTAAGAAAGATAGGCATCAATTTAATTTTAAACAACTGGTTTCTGTAAAATCATTAGCGCTTGACAATGACCTTGGTTTAACAAATCTTTGTATATCTTTAGCAAATGATAACACTGCGGTCGAATTAGGTGTGGCGATAATATTGGAGATTATTAAATAACGACTCATGTTTTTTGGATGAAGATTAATATTTTTTTTAATCAATAATTTTGGGTAATATTGCCAGCCTTCTAGGAACTTTCTCTGTTGCGGGCGAATGTTTTTGACGCCCTATATATTTTTTTTCTTTTTGATACTTGTACATAGGTATTAATACTATCATTTTCAGTCTCATTTAAAAATGTATCTAATGTTTTTTGGTTTAGTATAAAATAATGTACAGACGCCAGCAGGTCAAGCTACCCGAAACTGTCAATTTTTCCCAATGAACCTTGAACCTAATACTTTAGAAATAAAGTCGAAAATCTATCAAAGAAATCTGACAGATTGTAGTAGCTTGATGTGCAGGCGTCTGTACCTAATATTTTTGATGAGAAAGAAATGTTTAATGAGGTGTGGTATTCCCAGGGTTGCGGGTTGTTCGAAAGAGATACTGCGGCCCCGGAACATAAAAGGCAAAAGGAGAAACATGGATCGGTTCTACTCAGTAAAACACTGACACTGCCCCCCGCTCCGCCCAGAGAGGGGGAAGTTACTTGATGATTTCCCATCCGCAAAAAAAATATACACAATAAACCGCAATAACACAATAATCCGCAGAAACAGCGAAATAAGACATCAAAGAAGAGAACCAGAAATCTTAATCTCTTAACATTTTACATAAAGATATAAAAGGAATTATTATTTTAACTATAAAACCATACCATTTTTAGATAAATTAAACCTTAAAAAATAGCTCCTATCGTTACCAGGTTCTCTCTCTGGAGCCCTGACCGCCAATGCCTTGGACCCTGTTCCCGATAAAGGTGGCTACTATTTTTTTAAATATTTTTTATAAGGAATATCCTTACAAATATTATAAAAGCGAAAGTGAGTTTGTTTGTTACGTCTTCACGGTTAAATGGCTAAACCGATTTTGATGAATTTTGGTACACAGATAGTTGAGACCCTGGAGACGGAAATCGGCGTTATATGGCGGCGAAAAGGAATTGCGGAGGAAAGAAAAGGGAAAACTTAGCTTTGCTATTAGAATAAAAAAGGCACAAGGGCGAAAACTACAGGTAGCAGGTACCTGCAGTTCAGGAAAGGGGAACTGTGTTACCCCGAATTTAAATATTATAAAATAAACTGAGAAATGAGGGAGAATCCCTCATTTCTCAGTTTAAAAAAAGGAATTGCGGAGGAAAGAAAAGGGAAAACTTAGCTTTGCTATTACAATAAAAAAGGCACAAGGGCGAAAACTACAGGTAGCAGGTACCTGCAATTCAGGAAAGGGGAACTGTGTTACCCCGAATTTAAATATTATAAAATAAATAAATAATATTTTAAAATAAATGTATAAAAATTATTAAACGGGACGGAAAACTGAAGAAACCCACATCTATATCTATGAACAAGTAACTCGTTTATGTTAATGTTGGTCAAAAGCATAATGTTTGACATAACGACACTAGTGTGCGGTATTTATTATGATAATGAGATTAGGCCTGCTACAAACGACGATAGTTGCTACATGGTTTTTTGTAGGCTGATTCTAAATCAAAATCATTTATTTCAATTATACCATTACAGGCTTTTTTAAATGCCAAAAAAAAACAAAATGGGAAAGCTACAGTCCCGGCCACAAGACATAATAACTTGTGAAAGTACTGTACTTAGTTGCCCATTCTAAAGCGTTGATCTCTATGGAGAAGAATGGGGAAGAAACTCCATAGACACTCTTTTAAATTAGAATATTATTACAAAATCGTATTTTTTAGATTATATACAAATATGTAAGAACGATGTATAATACAATACAAATGATGAACCTATGTTAACGCTGAGAAAAGTTTATTTACAAATCTGCCAACCCTTTGGTAGAAAAGAGGTGTGATATTATACTTATTTTTTATAATCATGGCGGTAATTAAATGGAGTTTCATTGCGGTTTTTCTTCATAGGAAACGACCAACTCGAACCGTGCGCCGTTTCATAAGTTGCCATGTTGGTCCATAAGAAATAAACATATTTATATTTTGATTAAAAAAAATGAATATAGCAAAATAGCATGTACACACGACGGCACATGAACCTACACAAAACCATTTTAACCTGATCTCTCGACTACGGTGTGCGATCCGTAGTAGAGAGATCAGGTTATAATAGTTTAGAATAGGTTGACCTGCCGTCGTGTGTACATGAGTACAATAAGTTTGTACTTTTAAAATTGTCCTTTTTATTCAGGGAACAACTTTAAATAACTCTATTACATAATATCGTTTCCAATTTAAACCAACTTGTTTATAGTTACTCTAAATATGAATGCAGAAATAACACTTTCATACAATAATGTCCTACATGATTGTTTTTTATTACAATCTTTAAGATTTTCGCCACGCCTTCATTAATTACGCTACTGACACCACTAATGACTCCCACTATCTTCGTATGTAGATAGCATTATTGATAATAGTATCAAAGCAACGTGGCCCGATCAGCCGGTTTAGTTGCTCTGCGCGTGCGCCGGTTTAACAACGTGCGGCTAAATAAAGAATTTCAAGATGGCGTCGCGAGGCACACAGTGTTTTCTAACAGTGACAAGGAAATATAGCTCAGCTCCTGACAAAAATGTGGCTTTCCTCGGCCTTGGAAATATGGGAGGCTTTATGGCTGCCAACTTGGCCAAAAAGGTAGGTTATCAAAAAGTACTGTCTGGTATTTTAATGTCGATGATGTGGTTCTGTATTCAAATCTGCTTTAATTGTATTTGGAATTGGAATTTATAAATAAATACATGCTTGATTTAGTTTTTAAGACTCGGCGTGTGTTAAAAACTTTTTGTTTAAGCCTGTTCGGATAAATGTTCTTGTTTTAAAAAGCATTTCTTTTGAATAATGGTTCATTCATTTATTATGGTATTCGAGTATGTATTTGAATGAATTAAATTCCAAGGTTTCCTGTTGATTCTTAGATTATATTTGAATACATTTTAAATGTTAAATCTAGTAGTCGCGACACAATGCTTTGATTTCTTTCTACGTAATCAAGAAAATGTATTAATTTACAAGACAAGCAATAGGTGTGTTAGGTTGTTTAGTAAAATACAAATATGTAAACAACACTGTTCGCTTAGCATTATCGTTCGGTATCTACCAATAGTTGTTTTATATCGTTTCTGTGGTTACCGCGAACAAAAGTGTTTCTTAAATATGCACTATGCAGGCAGACATGCGATACGAAAACAGTTTTCACTTTCTAATACACTTAGGGAAACAAATTGTTAAGCAAATTGACACCCTATGTTTTGTCTGCTTATGGCGATTTTATAGACACTAGCTAATCCGGCGGTGTTGCCCCTGTGAAGTACGGGAATTGTCCCAAGAGATCGTTCTACCTGGATAAAAAGTACTCTGTGTGTTAATCCAGGTAATAAACTATCTGTTTGTGACCATGCAAATTCGTTTAGTAATTTTAGACATCTAGACATATTGATGTGATCTTTCTGAGAATGTATTGATTTTCTCAGAAAGATTCGCATTTATAATGTTAAGAAGGATTAGTAGGATTTAATGAATGATGGTTGTGGTTATTAGTATTTTTTAGAGCTAAAAAATCATTAAATATCTTCTCCCGTTCTGGGCGGAGCGGGAGGGAGTGTCAGGCTTGTACTGACTAAAAACCCATCCATGTTCCTTCATTTGCCCTTTGTGTTCTGGGGCCGTGGTATTTCTATCAAACAACCCGCAACTCCGGCAGGTGTGATTGTAAATTGGAAGTCAATTGGCTTAACATATAAATTCCCTCACTGCACTTATAACACTGTGTAACTATCTGGAAGTATAGTTATCTCTTCTGTCGACTGTACATTTCTGTTAATGGCAATTACACAATAGTTTTGATAACATTAAATAGTTATAATCAGCTTTGCTTATAGAATGATATGACCCATTTAGTATCTTTTGTTCTACTTATGTAATACATAACACACACACATATATGTACATAGTGTTTCACTCAAAATCCTACTTATTATTATTTTAAATGCGAATGTTTGTGAGTATGGATGTATGGATGTTTGTCACTCTTTCACGTCAAATCGGCTGAACGGATCTTGATGAAATTTGGCATAGAGATAGATATTAATAATTATAAATGCGAATGTTTGTGATTATGGATGTATGTGTGATCCTCTTTCACGAAAAAACTACTGAACGGATCTTGATGAAATTTGGCATAGAGGTAGATTATAGTCTGGAATAACACATGGGATACTTTTTTTGGTCGATATCACGCGGGCGAAGCCGCGGGCCCCAGCTAGTCTCCATATATTTCGAGCTCGCTTCTATGACCACAGCCGCGATGGATGCACTCTCAAACCAATAATTAATATTGTTGTTTGTTGGCTACTGTGACTTTGAACTTAAAGTACTAGTTACACTACTAGTTCCTATAAAATACAGTCCACTACACATCCTCACCTTTATATTGGACTAAAGCAAACTTACCAAACACAAAACTACTTAAAAGCTGGGCTATATTTAACCAGAAATGCGCTTCATGTGTCGCCGTATGTACCTAGTATATCATTATCGAAAACAGTTTTTTGACAAAAGGGTAATTACTTGGTTAATTACGCAGGCCCCCCATAATAGTATTCGTCCAGGGTCCCACAAACTGACGGTCCGCCTCTGGTCCTGTCTGACATTTATTTGCCATCGCTCGCATATTCATCCACAGAGTCATATTAATAATATTTAAATTCGGAATATCAGTCGATAACCTCTGATAAGACTCAGTCAGTCTTGAAAGTCATGCATGAAACGCTATGCGAGTCCCAAATGTTTGACCGAATTACACATTAATATTTCAAAAGCGAAAATTTGTATGAGTATGTTAGCTTCTCCTTGACGTTCAAACTTCTTTACCGATTTGGATGTAATTTGGTATGTAAATAGCTTATAGCCATTATTAACGTATAGGGTAGCTAGGTGAAAAAGTTTCTATCAATTAAAAAAATATATCAACACAAATTGATGGATGGAGAGGGAGAGCGAAACCAAAGACAGGATACAAGGATTGTGTATGGAAAAATATGAAAGAGAAGAGACTAAATGATGCTGTAACATCTGACAGGGGAGAATAGAAGAAGAAAACGTATTCTGCCGACCTCAACTAGAATCAGACAAGGGCAGAAAAAGCATGATATTATAACGAATCAAAAACACACCTCCAAAATTGACAAACACACAAAATAAAAGGTTTCCACAAACATCATACTATCGACGTCACGCATACGATAAACGAATCGTTGTATTAATAAACACTTTGACATTGACCCGAGCACATTCGACTGTAGTACACTATACTGAATTACTGACCGACTGTCCGATTGTCTGTCGCACTCATTCCTGAGACTAACGTGACGGGAGAGAGAGAGAAGGAGGCTATTTGTGTGAGATCTTGTGTGATAAGCTTCGCATTACTTGTTTGGTTTTCTGAATTCGTTGTGGTTATATTGTGGCAACTTTCCGCGGTTTCTCAGTATTAATCGGGACTAGTGTTTACTTCTATTCTGAACGTTTGTTCTAAATTCGTTTTTTTTACCTTCTTTTACCATTAAGAAATTGTAAAGTAAAAAGTAAAGTAAAGTAAAGTAAAATTTATTTGCATAGATTGTAGGTACATAAAATATGGTGACAATGATTGGTTGAGCCTTGTACAATCTACCTTATAGTAGGCATGCAATCATTAATTATTATTTGTTAATAATTGAGATTAAAATTAAAATAATGATATAAATTACAAACACATAAAGAAAAATAAATTATAAAAATAAAAAAATGGGCTTCGATAATTAGGTATGTCAATCAATTAAATGTACACAGTTTAAATGTCAGAGTCATTTAGGAAGTCAGCTACAGAATAATAACATTTTTCAATTAATAATAATGTCAGTCTCTTTTTAAAGTTTCGAATTGTGTAATTTTTTATAAAATTGGGTATTTTATTGTAAATGACTGGGCCCATACTAATAACACTTTTTTTGAGCAAAGCAGTATGATAACTTTCAACACTTAATAAGTATTTATATTGACTTCTTATGGGTCTTTTCCTAACTTCTGACATAGTCTTGAAAATGTTTAAATTACATTTGACGAAAATTGCGACTTCTAAAATATAAATGCTTGGGAAAGTTAAAAGTTTGAGGGACTTAAACACGTATAATAACGTATTTTTTGTAGTTTTTTTTTAAATATAAATACATAATTATTATCGTTATTACTCATTATGTAAAAACTTTGGTTAATCTGTAATTGGAAACTCCATAATTTCCGAAATAATGTCCCATGCAGGCGAGCCTATCGGCACACATCCAGAGTCTTAGCTACAAATAGACCCGGGGTTGCGGGTTGTTCGAAAGAGATACCGCGGCCCCGGAACGTAAAGGGCAACAGAAGGAACATGGGTGGGTATAGTCAGTAAAAGTCTGACACGCCCCCCCGCTCCGCCCAGAGCGGGGGAAGTTATTTGATGATTTCCCACCCGAAAAAAAAAAGCTACAAATAGACCCAAAAATACAGTGACCTGGGTATCGAATCTAGAACCTCATATTCAACAGTCTCTCAGATCAAATCAAATCAAATTATTTTATTTGTTACAATGCAAATATATCGCCTAGAGCGGCCGCCGCTATTAATTAGTTAAATACATAACAAGTCAATCAAAAATTATATTTAAGAAAGTTAATATCCTTAACAACACGAAGATATGCGTACGTTTTATTTTTGTTTCCTTTCTTTATTTTTTCTTTACTTCAATAATGTTATTATACAAAACCGTAAATATTCATCAAAAACATTACTGTAGGCCTACCATGACGTCTTAAAGCAGAACTTATTTCAATGAGGGAAAGAGATGGAGCTAGACACCCTGTATAGCTCTGTCTCTTTCCCTCAGTGGAATAAGTTCTGCTTAGTCAAACGTGGATTAGCATACAGTGTACGTGTAGTGTAGTGAGACGTCATGGTAGGGTAGCTGATATCCTCAACAGTAAAGCCACAAAGTGAATTTCCAAAGTGTCGAAAAAACGACAAGTTTTCTCTTTCAATGGTTAATGGTACATTAACTGTAATTTAAAATTAAAATCCTTTCAGTTGATTCAAAGATTATGCAAAGTTATGCAGATGGTTGCTTTTTACGTAAACCATTTTAAGGTTCGACGGGGTTCGCATCGAACACTGTACAAGTTCAATTTAAAGGCGTGCCCTGTTAATTCTAAAAGGATTTTTAGACCTTTTAAGGCTTGTATTTTTAAGGATTTTGTGTAAATTTGTTTTAAAGGCTTCTTACCACAGGGGTTGCGGGGTGTTCGAAAGAAATATCGCGGCCCCGGAATATAAAGGGCAATAAAAGGAACATGGGTGGGATTTAGTAAGTAAAAGTATGACACTCCCCCCGCTCTGAGTCTCGTCCGACTCCTGAGACTCCAGAGTGGGGGAAGTTATTTGATGATTTCTCATCCGCAAAAAAGGGCCTCTTACCAGAACGTTTTATCTCGGCGCTCATTGGTCGATTGGTCAGGTGTATGTCGACTTCGCAGAAAAGAAATAGCAGTTATGTTAACACCGCGAATTTGTGCTGCTCAGAACATAAGACCCAAAGCCTTACACTGTTTACTAAGCGAGTCTTGATATGAAAAAGAGGCGCAAACAACCCCTGTTAAATCTAAAAACAACTTTTGCCATACAAGGTGCCGCTGGAAATATAAATCAAATGGAATGGCGTGGTCATGTCCAAACTTTATAGCCTGAGAATGTTGGGCCAATATTTTTCCTATATAAAACTTATTAAATTAAACAAACCAGGGGCCTAAGTCTGCTATTACAATAGTGTCAGAATGGTCGATCACTGATCGCATTATGGTTGATTTTGACAAGTTTAGTATGTTGTACATTACCAAAATTATCAAAATCAACCATTATGCGACCAGTGATCGACCATTCTGACACTATTGGAATAGCAGACTTAGGCCCCTGTTTGTCTGCAATGACCTGTAGGATGCTGTTTGGGCTACCCCGGACTCTGCCTAAAAATGATGCGAGCCGCTTGCGCACTATCGCTTGAAAGCCATCTACCCTGGCCTCCGCAAACATACAAAAATTATGTTAAGTTCCGTTTTTTTCAATCACTTTGCATAGTGACAAATCTTTGCACTTGATTGCAAGCAGTTCCAGCTGCTTTGTTTTTAGGATTTTAACCTTTGCCTCGCCACTTTATTTTATTTATTTGGGACAAAAAACAGCGTTACAATATTGAAATTTAGTTTAAGTACAATAAACAAAAAAAACGCATAACCCTCACCATTGTCCACGGAATAACTACGATATTAAAGAAGGAAATAGGGAAACGTATATGTATAGAAAAGGAGAATTAAAAAACATAATCCTAAAAAGTTTTTAGACCCGTTAAGACGTGGAACATAAATCATCACATAAAAAAGAGAAAATAAAATAAAAATAAGAAATAATCATGACGGATGAGCAGCAAGTAATGCTTTATCCATTTAAAAAAAAATCTTTTGATTATGCGCGAATATAGCTGAATTTATAAAATGACTAGCTGTGCCCAGCGGTTTCACCCGCTGAGGTTTAGGGGTATGAAAAATAGATGTTAGCCGATTCTCCAAATGTACCCAAAATTTCATAAGAATCGGTCGAGCCGTTTCGGAGGAGTACGGTAACTAACATTGTGACACGGAAATTTTATATATTAGATTTCCTTTCCAATTTGATCCACACTCCCAGGGCCGCATATTCCAAAAATCCGAAATCCAAGCTAAGCCAAATAGTAGTATATCCTAGTGAGAGTTTATGATTTCAACAAAAATCCTGGTCTCTTTGACAAATGAAGCGAATTTTAGCTCACAGAAATGGTGAACGGCAAAGCAAAAGTACACCAAAATGTTTTTATTTTGTCGGCGTACCAGTATTTAGGTATCTGTAGACTGGTATTCCTTTTTATTACACAAAGACACGCGTATTTCTTTCATTTTTTTAATGGCATTGCTCTACTTTTGGAATTTCTCCTGTATCGTGACACGAATCCAACATTTAAACTCACATACACAAACAGCCAGACCCGAAACAACTATTTGTAGCATATACAAATATTTGTTCTGTGCGGGAATCGAACCCGCGACACGGAGCACAGCAGTCAATCGTTCAGCCACTGCTCCAAACGTGCCGTCAAAGATCCTGGGAAAGAATGGTCAAAAAACTGCAAACACTCTTTTAAATCATATTTTTACTAGACTTGAGTTACTTCAGGAGAAATTCCTAGTACCTATGGGGCAACGTTTTATCTACGCGATGGAATGGCCAATTACAAAACATACACAAGTTATTATGCTTTGCGACTGGGACTTCATCCTCTTGTTTGTGATTGTTTCGGTCTAAATGAAATAATAAAATACATTTAGATAATTCACTTTTTTTTTTCTTTACAGGGCTTCGCAGTCCGAGGTTACGACCCATCTAAGGAGGCTCTAACAGCAGCCGCAAAGAACGGCATCACTGAAGCTTCCTCCATCGCCGCGGCGGTAGATGGCGCTGATGTCGTGGTCTCCATCCTGCCTAGCAACAAGGTTGTGCTGGATGCGTACCTTGGCAAAGATGGCGTGGTCAAGCATGTGAGTATAAGTTATATTCTATTAGCTTCCGCCCGCGACTTCGTCCGCGTGGCATAGTTACTTTGGGCTAACGCTGAGTTTAACCCGAGTGATGATCGAAAAATAAATTCTTTCTCTCCCCTTTTCTTCCCTCTTACTCCCCCTTTTCTCACTTTTTTATGCTTTATCTTAATTGTTTTGGGTTGAATTGAAACCCTAGGGCAAATGGGTTCCTGTCAAAATGCTGATTAGCAATGCCATGTAGCAATGCTGCCTTTTTTCTATTGACAGCGATGTGGAGAAGTTTTTGGACGCGCTATAATTCTTTTCTCATTTTGATACTATGAATATATTTTGTACAATAGCAACAATTATATTGTACATCCTTACTATAATATTATAAAAGCGAAAGTGAGTTTGTTTGTTTTTTCTTGTTTGTTACTGTTCGTTACGTCTTCACACCTAAATGACCAAACCGATTTTGATGCATTTTGGTACAGAGATAGTTGAGACCTTGGAGACACAGGTAATTTTTTTTTAAAGTGACTAACGGGGGGCGATAGATCATTTCGATCATCACGCGGGTTTGTATTGTATTGTATTGCGGTATCACGCGGGTTAAAGTTAGCGTTTGCCCAAAGTAACTATGCCATGCGGACGAAGTCGCGGGCGTAAGCCAGTTTTTTATAAATTATAAATCCAGACTGCCTTTCACAATTATTCTATCAAAAGAAAATGATACCACTTCATTTTGGTTGTGGTTAAAGAACCCAAAAGTTTCGCCATAAAGAGCAAATAGTTCTTAAACATGAGTCCTTACAAACGAATGACAAAGTTGTTTTCTCTGTAAAGTTCATCTTTTTGACTTGTTTGATGTTACAACTTAAGTAAGTACTGTTTGTCAAAAGTTTAATAACTTAGGGGAAGTTGTACTGTGGTCAGGAGTTGGTAACTTAGTACCACAAGATCTTATATTTCCGTAAATATCGTATTACTTGACCGCAGGGAAGTTTGACGTGATCTCCGCTTACACTGAGGAAAATATAATATTTCTTCGTTCTCTCTTATAAGTTTTCGCACGGCTTAGCAAGGAATCCAGTGAAATTCAATGCAGTAAATCTAATTATTGGAACACTAGCTGTGCCCCGCGGTTTCCCTCGCGTGGTGATAGAGTATACAATATATTTTTATGAATTGTAGCCTATGTGTTATTATTATATGTAAACCATATTATTGCGAAGTTTTATCAAAATCCATTTAGTAGTTTTTGCGTGTTAAAGACACAAACATACTTACATACATCCTCACAAACTTTCGGTTTTATAATATTATAATAGGATGTATTAAATTATTACATACTATGGGTGTTTTTTAGTGTCAGACTTTTACTGACTAAAACCCATCCATGTTTCTTCTTTTATATTCCGGGGCCGCGGTATCTTCTTCGAACAACCCGTAAACCCTTTCGAGTAACCCTGTATCAACCTACCCTCTCTCTCAGCGATATTTTTATTGTCTTGTTTATAATTTGAATATTGTGTTGTTTCTAGGCCCGTAAAGGAGCTCTCCTCATCGACTCGAGTACTGTTGACCCCAACGTGCCAAAAGAGATCTTCCCCATCGCTCTCGAGAGTGGCAAGGGCTTCACGGACGCACCTGTTTCTGGAGGTAAGATTACGTTTTTTACATGCAAAAATACATAATTTACATATTATAATTCACAAGCCGGCTCCCGCGGCTTCGTCCGCGTGGAATAGTTACTTTAGGCTAACGCTAACTTTAACCCGCGTGATGATCGAAAAATATTTATTTTTCTCTCCTCTTTTCTTCCCGCTTTCTCCCCCTGTTTTCGTTTTTTTTAGCCTTTGTCCATCTCCAGGGTCTCAACTATCTCTGTACCAAAATTCATCAAAATCGGTTTCGCTATTTAGGCGTGAAGACGTAACAAACAAACAAACTCACTTTCGCTTTTATAATATTAGTAAGGATTATTGATTTCACGTGTTTTTACTATGAGGGTTAGCAGGAATGGTTGTTACGATTCCTACATCCTTATTTTACTTTGTTCACGTCCATACCCTACACTGATTTGGCACGCCGGTTTTGATCGTTTCTTTTTTTTTGTCAAAAAACGTGCCCCACACTGGAGGAATTTTCTCCTGTATCGTGGGTGCGTTTAGAAACATTTAAACTCACATTCACATTTTCACACCACAAAGGAACTACAGATTTGAGTATATTGTTTTAATTTCAAGTCGATACTTACACGCGTTCCCAGGATAAAGGGTCTTGACGGACAGACAGACAAGCAGAGGTGTACCTAACAGTACCCCACATTGCGACAGTTAGGTACGTTTTAAGTACAAAAAACCATTTAAAAAGTTACTTTTTATAATGTTACTAGCTGGCGCCAGCGGCTTCGCCCGCGTGATATCGAAAAAAAAGTATCCTGTGTTATTCCAGACTATAATCGACCTCTGTGCCAAATTTCATCAAGATCCGTTCAGCTGTTTTGAAAGTGTAACAAACATCCATACATCCATCCATCCTCACAAACATTCGCAATTAAATATTATGGTAGGATAATTTATCAAGCATTTCAACTTTCTTACACATAATATTTGTGAAATAACAATGGATGGAATATTCAACTTGATTCTACTCTAGGTCTCGCCCACGCATTTCAAAGTAATTGAAAGCTGTCAAATGGAAGTTAACAAATAACAAGTTATTTACAAAGAAACGTTGTTCGTAAATAACTTATGTCTGGAACAAATATGCTCTTACTTTGTATCTTACTGTTATATAAAAGGAACACAATACGTACCTACATTTCAACATGGGTATGTTGGTATAACTATGTAGGTACACACGACGGCACATCATCATCTGCCTAGCCTTTTTCCAACAATGTTGGGGTCGGCTTTCAGTCTTTACGGATGCAGTTGAATACCAGTATTTTACATGGAGCGACTGCCTATCTGACCTCCATTACCCAGTTAGTACTGGGTAATACGATACCTCTTTGTAAGACTGGTTGCTGGACTTTCGGGACACTGACTAGCTGTAACGACTGTCAAAGATCTACAAATGACAGCCGGGACCAAGATTAACGTGCTTTCCGAGGCACGGAGGACTCGGTATGTAACGGGTGGTCACCCATCCACAGACCAACCTAGGCAAGCGCGGCTTAACCTAAAGATCGACCCGAGCGGCTACTATTTATTTAGCCACGAGCTCCTCAAACAAACAAACGACGGCACATCGACCTACACAAAACCATTTTAACTTGATCTCTCTATTAAGGTGTACGATCTGTCATGCTGTTTAGGGTTCGGTAATTCAAAAGGAATAAACGGAACCCTTATAGGATCATTTTGCTGTCCGTCTGTCTGTCTGTCTGTCAAAACCCTTTTTCTCTGGAAAGCAAGGAGGTATCAGTAGGGTTGCCAACAGGCAACAGGTCTGTGACGAATATTAAACAGTAGGTATTCTAGAAAAATGAACAGTATTTTGTTTATTTATTGTTTTAAATACATATTTTTTAGAACTTCTCGCACAACTTACCAATTTACAATCTTTTTTAAAAACTTCATATGCCTCACCACATTTATAAGTGTAATTAAAATAAATGAAGAGCTCATTTTTATCAAATTAATAGATGCTCTATTTCTATCCTCGCGCCACTTAGCATTCATTACGTACTGAAAAAAACTCTGTCAGTAAATGTAGTATCAGTATGTGTTTGCATGCTGAAAACAGTATTTTGTATACTTTATTTTTGTTCAACAGTAAAAAGTATAATTCAGTGAAAAACAGTACCTATAATACTGTTGAAAACAGTTTAGTTGGCAACCCTAGGTATCGGGGTAAAATGAAAACTATATTCTCAAGTCTGTGGTTTCTGAAAGTTGTGAAAAAAATCAACCCTATAAGGGTGGATTTCACCGATTTTGTAACATGATCTCGATTAAGTTCGTTTTCATGATCTAAAAATAAAACACTTTTTACGTTTCCATGGCAAAGAACGCAATATTTTCACAAAAACGAAGTGCGTTTAGCTTTTGCATCAGCCGAAAGCAACCTAAGTCTATGCAGTCAAAAGATATGACCGTTTAAGACGCATTCTCGGTACGCGAGTCCGATTCGCACTTGGCCGTTCGCTCTTTTTCCATGCACACACAAACATGACCATAAATAGAATAGAATAGAATATACTTTATAGCACACCAAAAATTGAAAAAACAAACTGTTTTATAAAACAGTGCTAAATCTATGGTTTTTTTTTTTTTTTTTTTTTTTTTGTGGCAGGAGTGGGAAATCCCCGCGGACACCTCGACTGCCTCACAGGTTGTGAGACAGTCGAGGTAGTGTCGGACTCGAACCGACTAAAAACCACTCCTGCCTTTCCAAGTGTCCCTCTAACATGATCAGAGACCTTAATATCTTTCGTTTTGGCTTAATCATGTAGTTTGGTGGCCGGAGAACCACATTATGCGCGTTTCTTTACTCAATATTATATTGACTTTTATAATAACACTGAAGTGTTTCCTTTTTGATTTTATCTTTTTATTTATCGTATTATTTAATTTTATTATGAATTGAAATTATATGTGAACGATTTTATAACTATTAATGATATTGAAAATTTATTTTGACGAATTTACTATTATTTTTGTGTTTTAATTTTGTATCTATTACTAATTTCCTATACTAACCCTTTAAATCTATGGTTACAATGGCGGTCTTATCGCTAATAGCGATATCTTCCAGACAACCTTTTGATGGACTTTACGAATATAAAAATACAACGGGGGGTAATCAAATTTATGGTGTACCTACTGCTAATACATGATACTACACAAATAATTAAAATAAAGTTACTAATTCAAAATAATATTTTATTTTAGTATTGTATTCTAATATCTAGGTATATTAATCCGACTGTATTTTTTCTTTGACAATCGTTAAAAGTAGTTAATGGCCTGAATATCTATGTCTAATAACCAGTATTTTTCTTAGGGTTATGGTATTAACAAGTAACCTTTGCGCGACAAAGTGTGCAGACGGGTGCAAAGTTTACATACATTGTTACCCTACATTTTTGTAAACAATCGTGCAACGGGTTAACAAGTACTAACTGGGTTGTGGAGATCAGGTTGCATCAGGTCAGGTTGGAAACACGCCAATTTAGTTGGGAAAAGGTTTGCAGGTGATGATTCTAAAATATGTGTTTTTAGCATTTGAATCGTTCTTAATCCTGGTAGTATATACTTTCTCAAAAATATTTAAAGTACATTCGACGGCAGGTCAACCTATTCTAAACTATTATAACCTGATCTCTCTACTACGGATCGCACACCGTCCTCACGATGTTTTCCTTCATCATGTCTGTAATGTCTTTTTTTTCTAATGGGAAATTATTAAATAACTTCCCCCTGGGCGGAGTGGGGGGAAGTGTCAGACTTGTACTAACTAAAACCCACCCATGTTCTTTCTATTGCCCTTTATGTTTGCCACCTGCTGTTTTTTTTAAATAAAGATAAAAACATACTTGGCACCCACGTAACTCAGTTTTTATCTTCCATTTGATAACGATTAATATTACATTTACTTAAATAACGATATTGACAAACGTGATTTGTTTATCAAATCTTTTTGTTGCATCACTACTGTGATAAGGTTATCACAGCAGTTAACCTTGGCTGTGGATGCGTATGTACCTAATAAACTAGTAAATTATTTGCTTGTTAGTTGTCTTGTTTAATATGAAAACTGCTTTCAGGCATGACTTTTAATACTCGTTAAACCAAAGTTCTTTATTCAAAAATGAAACCAAAAGACCGTATTAAATAATGAAAACCAAAGTTCTTTATACAAAAATGAAAGTCAAAATTCTGTATTCAAAAATGAAAACGAAGGTTCTGTACTTAAAAATGAAACGAAAGTTCTGTTCTCAAAAATTAAAACTAAACTTCTGTATTCAAACATTTTTTTTTATTCTTTTATTTGATTGGAGGCTTTTATCCTCAAAGGCAAGTCAGCCTCATCATAACTCAAACTAAACATAAACTAAACTATACACTTATGATACAAATTATCTATTAATCTACACTAAACAAATCAGCAAGGAGAATTGCTATTTCCAGTGAGGGTTGTACTAATATTTGAACATAGGGACCGATATCGTATTCTTTTAATTTTAAGTTACTCCATAGTGTTTCTCTTTCTTTCTTTTTCTTGAAAATGTATTTATATTAAATGCACAAAGTATGTATAGTTACACGCAAGGCTGACAAACTTGTGAGTACCTACTCGTACTTACATAATAAAATAACATTCCAGTGATCACTGTTATCGAATATCACGTGGATTAGGAACTTTCACAATAACATATTATATTAATTAAACTTAAAATCATAAAAAAAACAGACTAAGTCCAAATATGTTATGCAAGGTCTTAAAATTGAATTCTGGGTCGAGCAAAGTGTTATCGCTTTTCCCCATAGCACACTTTCAGTAGCTATATCGTTCGTTTATACAATAAAATCAAAGAAACTCCATTATGAGGAACACCCCATATATCGCGAGGTCGTGAATCTCCACCACACTTTGTCAAAAATTCAAGGCAGTATCGGATGTCTAAAACCCATAGACATGAGAACGGAGGAGATATGCCCTTGAGTGCGGAAAATGTATCGGAACCATGTGTCTGCAGTTCGCCTCTACCACGCGCCAACTACTACTTTTGCAGTTCAGTAAAAGCAATAGATACGCAGTCGTGCATACACCCGCATTTAAAAAATCAGAACGTACTATACAGTGAATTGTAAACCTTATTCTTACATCCACAGCGTACATTTACCATGCCTCAGATTGTTCACACATACAAAAACACTGCTGTGCATAAGCAATTTATTTTACACCAGCTTCCATCCGCAACTTCGTCGGCGTAGCATAGTTATTTTGGGCTAACGCTAACTTTAACCCGCGTGATGATCGAAAAAAAACTATCTTTCTCTCCCCTCTATCTCCCCTATTCTCACTTTTTTTAGCCTACGTCCGTCTCCAGGGTCCCAGCTATCTCTGTACCAAAATTTATCAAAATCGGTTTGGCCATTTAGGCGTGAAGACGTAACAAACAAACTCACTTTCGCTTTTAATATTAAGTAAGGATTTACGCTAATAGTTTAATATTTCTCTGCTAAAAACTCAGCCATAATATCAAATATTAAGTGTAACAATAATTATCGCTACCTAGCAACACTTAAATCATTATAATTAGTTCAGGAAAGGTGGCAACATTGACCATATCAGATAATGAAATCATAGCTATATCACGCAAGTGCAAATAGTTTGTTTTAATCTCTTAAATTAAACGTTTTATCATAATGAAGTGTTACGCAATATTCATTATTTTGCTTATGACTTTGGAAAGTTTAAAGCTCCACCTTATTCTAGCAAAATTTTATTTTGGTACAAGCTTTTGGTCGCGTCTTCGCTCCCATTATGTACATAATTTATCCCACGAAAATACTTTAAATGAAGATACTTGGTGATGGTCGGATGAGCATTTCCGAACATTATCCCTTTTTGCGGATGATAAATCATCAAATAACTTCCCCCGCTCTGAGCGGGGCGAGGGGGGGGGGGGGGGTGTCAGATTTGTACTGACTAAAACCCACCCATGTTCCTTCTATTGCCCTTTACGTCCCGGGGCCGCGGTATCTCTTTCGAACCACCCGCAACCCCGGCAAACACTATCCCTAACATACAAATTTACTAACAAAAACCTCTTTATACATGGTATAAAATGAACTGGCTGGCTGTTCGCTTAAATCTAAATAAATAAAAGCGAAAGTGAGTTTGTTTGTTAAGTCTTCACGCTTAAATGGCCGAACCGATTTTGATGAATATTGGTACAGAAATAGTTGGATCCCTGGAGACGGACGAAAAAAGTGAAATATGAGGGAGAAAGAGGGGGAAAAGGGAAAACTTAGCTTTGCTATTACGATAAATTAAGCGCAAGGGCAAAAACTACAGGTAGCAGGACCTGCAAATCCGAAAAGGGGAACTGTGTTGCCCCGAATTTAACGCGAGCGAAGCCGCGCGCAAAAGCTAGTATTATATAACAACTAGCTGCGCCCCGCGGTTTGAAACAATGACGACGGAAACGTTTGAAATGTAGGTATTACACTAACATGAGCTGCCAATAGGTGTGTGCTTATTTAGGTGTTAGTCCCTGTACTAACAGAAATAAGAAGAGCTTTGACATCGATTCTCTCAGATTCATATAGTTATTCAAAGGTTTTGTTGTTCATGTTACAACAAAACAGAGGTACTATGCTATTGCCCAGTTAAAAGAAACCTATTCACAATAATCCTACTTCCTACTAATATTTTAAATGCGGATGTTTGTGATGAAATTTGACACAGAGTTAGATTTTAGTCTGGAATAACACATTTTATATTTTCGATCATCACGTGGACGAAGCCGCGGGCGCCAATTAGTGAATTATAAAAACGTATTAACTAAAATATTAAAAATTATCAAGAAAAGAATCAAGATTTTTTTATGGTTCTGTATCTCAAAAGGAGACAACGGGCCCCTTATAGGATCACTTATTTGCCCGTCTATCTGGCAAAGCCCTTTATCTCAAGAACGCGTAGAGGTATTGAGTTGAAATAAAAACCATATAGTCTGTGGACACTTGGAACTGAACAAAGATATGGCCACTTATATCGCAAGTTTGTACAGACACCTCGGTACGCGGTTTTTTTGTCCAGCCTCTCACAGAATAAGCACAAGAAAAAGATGAACAACTACTGAAACGTTTATTTTATAAACCATGCAAAATTCTTTCAGGTGTTATGGGCGCCCAAAACGCAACCCTAGCTTTCATGGCTGGTGGTCGCAAGGAAGACTTCGAGCGGTCCCTGCCTTTCCTCAAGGCTATGGGTGCCAAGCAGTTCCACTGTGGGGAGGTTGGCGCCGGCCAGGTCGCCAAGTTGACCAACAACATGCTCATGGGCATTACTGGCATGGCTACTGCTGAGTGCATGCATATGGGTATTAAGTGAGTATTTGCTTTTGTCTTGTTTTTGACATCTGTCAAATCACCAGGATCAGCTGACCCTGTATGCTTTTTATTAGAATTATGGTAGTTTAAAAAACAAACCATAGAGTGACAGTTGAAGGAGTAACCATGGGGTTTCTTGCCGGTTTTTCTGCATAGGAAACGACCAACCCGAACCGTGCACCTTTTCTCGACGTTTTATAAGTGTCCAAGTAGGCGTACGCGAATAAGCATAATATTTAGATTTTCAAGTATAAGTTTTAGAAGATTTAAGATTCATGATTTGCGAAAACATGAGTATACACACAAATTTGTAGTCACTGAAAATATATTTATTTTCTAGCAACATTGCATTTTTTAATATATTAACCCACCTTCGTTTACAGAGCTGGCCTCGACCCTCAAGTGCTGCTGGACGTGCTAAACAACTCCTCAGCTCGCTCATGGTCCACCGAAGTGTACTGTCCAGTTCCCGGCCTGGTCGCCACTGCACCTTCCAGCAGGAATTACGATGGTGGTTTCAAGAATGAGCTCATGGTTAAGGTAAGGGTCTAAGGGTATTTACTCCGCGAGACGACTGCCGGCCATCGTATGGCCATATACCAATGGGTCACCGTCCGTCCGTCTGGTGACGACAGACGGTGTGTTCGTGTATCACGTGTGCCTCAAAGAGATGTTGACACGGAAGAAGGGGCCCGTCAGGCCTGGCCGGGGGTGCAGGTTGTTCGAAAGAGATACCGCAGCCCCGAAAAACAAGGACCAAAAGAAGAAACATAACTGGGTTTTAGTCTGTAAAATCTTTCAAACCGCCAAGAGCGAAGGAAGTTATTTGACGATTTCCCATCCGCAAATTGTTCCGTACAAATTTGACTGCGTAGACTTAAAAAAACGTTTTTTTTTAAGCAAAAAGGGACCACGGATTCAAGTTATATGGTTTAAATTACAACTTGATACCTCCACGCATTCCCGAGATAAAGAATCTTGACAGACAGACAGATGGACAAGAAAGTGATCCAATAGTGGAAAGTGGTTCCGTTTTTTTCCTTTTGAGGTAGGGAACCCTAAAACAAAAGTATCTACTGTGCTATTACCATACTAAAGAGTATTTAGCACTAGAAATCTAGACTGAAAGACATAATCTGGTCATTGAGCAATAACATGAGAAATATATTCTGTTACGTTAGTTTCAATACAGATGTGAATTGAATAACAACTATTCGTATATTAAATTCTTATCAACACAAATTGATAAGATAACAACTTGTTTTTCTATTCTTCACAAGTAAATAAGAAACTGTGACGTCATCATTTTATTATCTGAACCACGTGTTGTAATTAATCACGAAACCATCATTCTGAGGTCTTTTGGGATTCGAATTCCATTGATTAATGAGATTCTTAGTAAAAAGATCCGATTTGCATATTTTTTAAGTGTAAATATTACGAGTAATTCCATTTCCATACCTCGATTTTTTTGAAATCGTCAAATAACTTCCACCGCTCTGTGCGGAGCGGGGGGAGGGGGTAGTGTCAGACTTGTACTGAGTAAAACCCACCCATTTTCCTTCTATTGCTCTTTATGTTTCGGGGCCACGGTATCTCTTTCGAACAACCCGCAACACGGGCAGGCGGTGGCCCTGGTAGGCCCCTTTGCTTTGCTGACATCTCTTTGATGCGCGCGTGGAACACTAACGCGCCGTCGACATGGCAAACCGGAACCCTTATTGGATCACTTTGTTGTCCATCTGTCTGTCTATCAAGACCCTTTTTCTAGGGAACGCGGTATTGAGTTGAAATTAAAACCGTATACTCAATTCTGTGGTCCCTCTATGCTGTGAAAATCAACCTTCTAAGTCTACGCAGTCAAAAGATATGGCTGTTTATATCCCAAGTTTGTGTAGTACCCTTGGTGAGCGAGTCCAACTCGCTCTTGATTCTTTGAGGTATTTCTATGTCTACCCTCTATCCGAAGAGATCGGTTGATAAATCATTCAATGAGCGGTGGGCCCAACCTAGATGAAAGCAATATGCTCACCTGTTAGTAGGAATCCTTTCTAATATTTTAAAAGCGAAAGTGAGTTTGTTTGTTACGTCTTCGCGCCTAAATTGCCAAACCGATTTTGATGAATTTTGGTACAGAGATAATTGGGACCATGGAGACGGACATTTACTATTTTTAAAAAAAAGTGAGATAAGGGGGAGAAAAGGGGACAGAAACTTTTTTCGATCACACGCGGGTTAAAGTTAGTGTTAGCCCAAAGTAAATATGCCACGCAAACGAAGTCGCGGGCGGAAGCTAGTTACTCATAAAACATATTCGACGGCACTTGCCTTTGATACTACTTTGGTAATAGTCGAGCATATCGGTTTGAAGGCACGGTTGGTTCAGTGGCTAGACCGTTGACTGCTGCGCTGCGAGTTGAGGTTTCGATTCCCACACGGAATAAAGGCTAGTTTCCAAAAAAGAAAAAAAATTGTCCGTATTTTAGATTATTCAAAAATAAGGGACACGTATTTTTTATTTGTAAATTAAAATAATAATGACACAGATATAGCCCATTAAAGTTACGTGTGACGTCACGCGTTGCTGCATTTTTTCGCAAGGACTGACGTCACACTTAACTTAATTACGTAAATAGAATGTAATTACTTTGACCCTGTAAACTGTATGACTTACAGGCGGTTGTTTCGGGTCTGGCTGTTTGTGTATGTGACTTTAAATGTTTCTAAACGCATCCACGATACAGGAGAAATTCATAGTGTGGGGTTTTTTTAATATCCTTATACATACAACGTGTAAAAAAGGAGAACTAATACTTATAGGTGGGCACACAAATCATGTAAAGAATACACTGAGAAAGAATCATAATTTAAATCAATGATTCAACTTTCCATACATTTTTTCATTTTACTTCACTGTTACGACCCTAGGCGTTCAGGTCAATGGCCGACGATAGTAAATACTAAAGATACCTATTAAGTACGAATGCGCTGGTTACAAGAAATACTTTTTCCTAAAGTTCTGGGACGGAATAACTTTTTTTTTTTTTTAATCTTATTTCTTTTCTCAGGATCTGGAGCTAGCCAGTTCAATGGCCCTTGGCATCCGTTCTCCCATCCCACTTGGCGCCGTGGCGACCCAGCTGTACCGCATCGTCCAGTCCCGAGGATACGGCCAGAAGGACTTCTCTTACGTCTTCCAGCTGTTGAAAGAAGATGCCACCAAAAATAAATGATCGAACTAAAGTATTATAAGACAATTTTGTGTTTTATTTTATACTAATTGTGCCCAGCGGTTTCGCCATAATTAAATTCGCCAATTTTTTTTTTAAAAAGAACCTTGCTCCACTCTAGTAATTTCTCCTGTATCGTGTTGTTTCGAGCGGGAATCGAACCCGTGACACGCAGCGCAGCTTTATAAACTACCATTGCCTCGTTGTTCTAGTGGTCATAAAAACGACTGCTGACCATGAGGTTCCTGGCTTGGTTTCCAGGGTTGGAAAGTGTTAGGTTAAAATTGCACGTGTTGGGTTTTTTTATCAGGAGTTTCTTACTAGGAGCCATAGAGTTTAGATTTGTGCCCGGTTGACGGCAATTGGTTCGCCCCTATGACATGGACCTTACTTTTAACAAACGTCTGTTAGGTCAGAAATCCATAATCCCTGACTTAATGCTGCCTGATGTTAAATGTTAAAAAAAATAACCTTTTTATATTATTTTTGTTTTGCAAGACAATGTTATTATCAATTTTTAATAGAATTAACTAACTTATAATTAAATTAATAAATAGCACTAAAAAAATCGTTTTCAACGCTGTCAGTTCCCAATGTCCCCAAGAGACTGGCCGCTTTATAATTATGAGTATAGTTTAAAATTAAATCAAAAGCTGGATAATTCGATTTACGAAAAGTTATAATTTAAAAATGATTCATCTACTATTTCTTTCGTCATCTCTTTAGCCTAGCCTTTTCCTATGTTATGGTTGGCTTCCAATCTTATCGAATGCAGCTGAATTGTATTTTTAGAGGATAAAACATAAAATAAAACGATTTATTTTCGTTGGATCCCAGTTTTTGATCCCATATTTTAGGTATTAACGATGGGTCCCATTTGATATTACCATTGAATCCCATTTTATGACAACATGTGTACATTTCAGAAGAAAAGTGATTTACTTTTATTAAATATTTCAAAAACACCGTGTGTGTATTTTGGATTTTTTAGGATTGTTGCCACTGGGGAATAAATTAGACAAATGATGTACTCCAAATAGTACTAGACTGGCATGAGTTAAAAATGATCAGGTTTATTTGTGATGTTTATAAATAAATAAATATGAACGCCTTCAAAACAATCGCCTCTTAGCTCAAAAAAAAATACTGCCGTCATAATTTTTCCATATTTTTTTTATATAATGTGGCCGTTTCTGGCACACAGGTCACAGTTTTAACCTAACCTGTTTTTTGTAAATAAGTAATTATCCTAATCTAAATAGTTCAGTTCCGGGTTTACAACTAAAAACAATCTCTTTTTTCTATAAATGCAAGTCGTTTGTGGCACTCGCCGGCCGCTGCCGCGGCACCGCTCGCTCCGCTCGCTCGGCTCGTGCGTAGGGGGTCACAGTTTTAACCTAACCAAACCTAGTTCCCGGTTCCTATAATTTGTTTGGGTAATGAAATTTTGTCCAAATCTTTTCGGAAAAACGGCAGGCACCCGTTATTCTAACATAACCTATCCACATACCCAAATTTCATCCAAACCAGTCTAGAAGTTTGAGCGTGTTGGAATAACAAACATACATACAAAATTTCGCCTTAAAGTATTATTGTGATTTTGTTGTTGGATGTACCCGCATTCAGATGTTTTTAAACATCTGGGATCCAACGGAAATAGTTTTTGGGATTCAGTGGCAATAAAACGTATTTTTTTAGTATTTTTCAAATTTGGGATTCAACGGAAATATATAATAATGTTTTGTGGGATCCAACGCCAAAAATATTAAAGTGGGATCAAAAACTGGGATCCAACGAAAATAAGCGAATAAAACTGTCCGATCTATGTGTTTTTTTTCTATATTGTTTTTGAAATGGTTTCTTGTTAATTAATTTGTACGCCTTGCAAGGCAAAACATAGTGAGACAACACAACTCTTTATACCATAAACCATGTACCTATGTTTCACATATAAATAACTTTGACTTTGATTTTACATGGAGCTACTACCAATTAGACATCCACAAAATCAAATCAAATCAAAATCATTTGTTTTAAGTAAGCCGGTTACAGGCACTTTTGAACTGTCGAGACATTTACAACAATAATATGAAGCTACAGTCCCAGTCACAAGGCATAATAACTGTGAAAGTACTGTAGTTGTCCATTCCAAAGCAGAGATCTCTATGGAGAAGAATGGACAAGAAACTCCATGGACACTCTTTTAAAATTAGAATATTGTTAGTAACATCACCAACACACAACACAACACCTTGGTAACATCATTTGTATTGATATGGCAAACTATGTGAGAACGGTGTAGAAAGACGTGCACGTTAAAAGTGTCCATAGTAAAACAAAAATAAATTCAAAAATTAATAATTAATTCTAATAAGCCGTGGCAACACAACCCGGGTAAAACTGGTTGTCAAAATTTCAGGACGCTGTGCATCTGACGACTGTCAAAGACCTACAAATGTCATCCGGGACCAATAGCTTTTTGAGACAAAGAGGAAACTCTTTATGTAACGGTTGGTCCACAAACCAAGCTAGGCAAGCGAGGCTTAAGGCGCGGCAATAAGCTAATCTTTAGGTATTCACGAAAGTGACGCTAGCTGCATACTAGGCATGGTCTGACACAAGTACACGACAGTATTGCATCGAAAGAATAGAAATAAGGTCGAAAATATTTCGGTGTTTGATTTTATTTGAATATCATGTCCGCCAAAATGTAGGTCATTTTGCAGTTTTTATTGAATATAAAAAAAATACAGCTCAATGTTTGAAAAATTTTAGATATCTCTTTAGTCTATACAATTTTCTTTGTTATAGATATAAAAAATATGATGGTTGTCGCTGAAAAAATTGAGAATTTCGAGTCGAAAAATTTTTTTTCTTGGTCTTTTTAAAACATTTTTTTTTTCGTAGTACTAGACCACTTTTGTAAACTTATTTTGTTTAACTCTTTACTTTATGTATTGAACTATACACGGTAATTTTTTTTGGCTAGTCGCATGTACAGATACGGCTAACTTTGCGACGAAAAACTAGACGTTTTACGAAGTGTTTGCTTTGTACAGCGCCTTAACATAAAAACCGACCCGAGCAGCTGTTATTACTTAGCCACGAGCTTAGTGTTACTAGTATAAATTTAAAGTAACCAAAATCAAAAGCAATAAGATTTACAAAAGTTATTATTTAGAAATGATTTTTCCATTTTGACTTTATTGGTAGAAATTGAGACTTTACAATACAATATCTTAAACGTTTTAATTGAACAGAACAATGCTAACAAAAGAAAATTATTTATCTCAAAATATATCTGTAAAAAAAAATGTCTGTCCAAAATAATTGGGATATTAATTGGAAGCCGAACAGTGGATCACTTTAAAAGTTGGCGAATCCTTTGACTCCATCCACTTTGATCAAATTGATCAGTAATAATCTAAAACTTTGATCAAGCCAATCAAGGAGGCTCTCTTTTTTATACCTCATCGCTTTGGGATTCTTGTAATTTACTTTTTACTTTAGAAATTATTGAAACGTTTTAACAATATAACGATGCATTAAACAACAAAGATGAGTAAAATATTTGAGTTGAAACTGTGTGTTGATTTCAATTAAGGGTTGGATATGGTTAAGGTCAAGGAAAGAGCTTTAGGTTGAATTTTCAGGAAGAAAGCAAAAATATATACATGTATGTACCACTGCATGGCTGTTCTGTGTCAAAAATAATCGATCCTGATTCAAGTCTGGAAACCTTATCGTTGCAGCCAAGACGGAATTCAAACCCGAGCCGTAGGCAAGGGTGTTTTGGAGCCGAGAACTGCAGTGTCAAATGCTCACGTGAATCTAACAATGCGATATTAAATATTTTTGTGATAATCTGTCAAAGGTTTTCTTTTCCAAAACAATTCACAGCACAAATGAGCACAAATTCAAATTTAAATATCTCTAAGCGCCGAACAAAATGTAGTGTAATGTAGTACACCCAAAAATATCACATAAATAATTCTGTTGAAACGACATTAGGCGACGGGTGGCAGACTTCGGCAAAAGTCGCACAGTGGCACACATGGCGAGGCGAAACGAAAAAATGAAATAAAAGTAATTTTATTCAAATTTAGATCGGATGTCGGTCCAATTTTGCCAGTGCCGCCGGAGGGCGCAACGTGCGAGGGTACAAATGTTACATCTAGGTACTTAGTGTGGTATGTAGATTAGAAGTTAAAGAAGTACCAGATGCTCATTATAATTATGGATATTACATTTTTGTTGTTGTTTTTTCATTTACTTCATACTCATTCGTTCTTAGTGAGAGAATAGGGACCTTTGTCGCACTGACACTACCAAGAGCGTACCTTAATACTGTTACAAAATGACGCATACAAAACTACTTTGAACTGACAGACAGACTACTTTGATGACAAAGATGTAGATGTTGTATTATAATAAATGCCAAATATTTTTCAACTCAATATGACAATATAACAATCTGACATTTTAATTTGCATGGCATTATAATTTTAAATCTTAATTAATGTGTAATGAAATTGACTACCGATGTGATTTTAATCAATATAATTAGAGAATAAGAGATTAAGACAATGCAGTGCAATACAGTGTAACTAAAAAAAAACTCTATGTAACATCTGTCAGACCTGTGTTGTGCAAATAAATGATTGGATTTGATTTGAAAACGTTTACATACGCACTCTAATTCTGAGCCAAAAAAAAAGAAAGAATATATGTTTATTTGGCAGACGCCACAAAGGCTCACATTATGAAAAAGAAATAAAAACTTAATCATCCGTGAAGCGGTTGCTATTACTCTTCTCTGGTCGATCACTCGAGTTGACCTTCTGTTCATACGTTTATCTAATAGGCAGTGATTGGATTCAATCAACGCTAGAAAGTAAAATCAGAAGGGAGTAATAAAGATTTTTTAGGGTTCCGTGTAAAATCGTTAAACTCCAGGATTTATTGAATCGGGGAAGTTGACGATTAATTGAATTATTTGTGGCGAAAAAGACGTGCTACATCCCAGGCCCAGAAGACTAAGTAGCTCTTGCTTTAATAATATTTAGTTAGTACAGACGCCTGCACATCAAGCTACTACAATCTGTCAGATTTCTTTGATAGATTTTCGACTTTATTTCTAAAGTATTAGGTTGACAGTTTCGGGTAGCTTGATGTGCAGGCGTCTGTACATCCCAGTTAGAACTGGGTAATACGATACCCCTTGGTAAGACTGCCTGTCAGGGGACACTGTTTACCTGTAACGACAGTCAAAGATCTACATTCATTTGATGGTTCTGTTTCTCATTTAAACGGAACCAACAATTGAATGTGCTTTCCGAGGCATGGAGGAAACTCGGTGTGTAATGAGTGGTCTCCCATCCACAGACCAACCTAGGCAAGCGTGGCTTAACCTAAAGATCGACCCAAGCGGTTGTTGTAATTTAGCCACGAGCTTTTCAGAATTAAATATGACCGTTTGAGTAATATCCTTACTAATATTATAAAAGCGACGAAGCGATTTTGTTTGTTTGTTACGTCTTCACACCTAAATGGCAAAACCGATTTTGATGAATTTTGGTACAGAGATAGTTGGGACCCTGGAGACGGATATAGGCAATTTTTTTAATAAAAGAAGTGGGATATTAGTATGGTAAACGCGCAATGGCAAAAACTACAGGAAGCAGGTACCAACAAATCAGGAAAGGGTAACTGTGTTACCCCAAATTTAACGCGAGCGAAGCCGCGGGCAAAAGCTAGTAGTATTATAGTTTGAAGTTATTCCACAATTGATAGATCATCCTTTACTCTCAAAATTCATCAGATAAAAACCAAGTGAACACCTAAAAACTTTTCCATTGATGCAGGAACAACACACAAACTCCATTAACAAAGAGAAAATAGATTAAAATTCATAGCTATTAAACGGTATGGGTCAACACGTCTCAAACAGAATAATCTATCATGTAATTTGTTTCCTTTATCACGCTGTCCAAAAATCCGCCATGTTGCGAAAATTCCCGCGCAAAAAATCTCGTCCTAGCTACACGAAGGGGAAAATAAAAAACCATGCTTTATATGGTCCTGACTTTCATTTATTACCAGTTCACATTAACGTAAGAACTCCTTTGTGCGAGAAAAATATGATTATGACATGGACCGGCCTTCCTATTGTCCTTTATTCGATTTTTTCCCTCCTAAAACCTCAATATGGCGGACCTTTTTTCTGTTCGTGGGTAGTAGGGGAAATTAAAAAAAATACCCATCGCTGTTTATGGTAGTAGTATTATGTTATTGTTATATATTCCATACCTATTTGAAAAGATGACATTACGCCTGTATTCTGAAAGGGTTTGATAGAAATGCATCCTGTTACAGTACGATATCTTCGTGCTGTATCTACAATCTACATCGCAATCTTATGTTCTTTATCGCACGTTCAATATCTATTAAATGTTTCTACTATCTGTTATCAACACGAAGTCGTTAGTATTTAAGATGCACCTTTGGATAATTATAACCAGACTATACTACATCTTTTGTCTCATTTATACCTAGTCATATACTGCCAAGAAGTTTGGCAAATTGGTGAACCCGACGAACGAATACGCAGCAAGAAACATGGCACAATCACCGTGCAAGGCGAACATAAATCAGCAAGGAACACTTGAAGTAGCTGCTGGCACCTCGGTTTTATCCCGCATTCCGGAATTTTGGAAAGACCAACCAAGATTATGGTTCACGCAACTAGAAGCCATATTAGCACCACAGAAGCAAGGAGACGAATACAAATACTGTACAGTAATAGCAAAGTTATCCAAGGAAGAAATACTACAAGTTAGTGACCTAATCACTTCACCACCGACTACAGATAAATACAAAAACATCAAGGAACGTTTAATTGATTGTTACGAAGAAACAGAACAGCGACAGTTTCAAAAATTAATATCAGAGACAGAACTCGGTGATCAAAAACCTTCGCAGTTATTACGTCAAATGCGGGTCCTCGGGAGAGGAAAAATCAGTGACGAAACAATTAAACTACTATGTTTCAGGCTTTTACCAACATCAGTTACTACGGTTCTAGCAGTTACGGAAGACATGGAAATTGACAAACTGAGCCAAATTGCAGACAAAATAATAATGAATTCAAAAGTAACCGAAATATCAGCTGTTAGCAACGACACTTCAAACGACAACAATACAGCATGCATTTTAACCCAGCTAGCAAAATTACAGATAGATATTGACGCAATTCAGCAAGGTCAATATGGCTATCGACCCAACACGCACAATCATTTCAAGAAACGTCAACAATTCCCGATTATGAGGCCGAGAACAAACTATAGAGGAGCAAATCGATTTTGTTACTACCACGAAAGATTCGGAAAATATGCAAGGAACTGCATTAAACCATGCGGTTGGAAACCAATGACTTACGTACGGAACCAGGGAAACGAATAAGAGCACAGACAACGGCGAAACTCTGTGCAATCCACCCATCCAATCGCCTCACCATTACCGACCGAAAAAGTGGTATGAAGTTTTTGATTGACACGGGCGCAAATATCTCAGTCATTAGCAAGCAACAGAGATATTCAATTTTACAAAATGAACAATACACACTATACGCTGCAAATGGGACTAAAATAAGGACTTACGGCGAGGAGACGCTTACCTTGAATTTAGGACTACAACGATGTTATAAATGGAATTTTATAATCGCCGATGTTACACAACCAATAATTGGAGCAGATTTTCTAGAGCACTATAAACTATTAGTCGACATAGCAGGTCGCAAACTTATCGACAAAGTTACAGAGCTGACAACGCATGTAACTTCAGAAAAAGCGACACAACAAACAATTCGTACTATCGCAGTGGGAACGAATCCACGTATTACGCAACTTTTAAACAAATACGAAGACATCACGAAAGAGTCCTCTCTACGCAATGCGCCCAAACATAAGATTGAACACCACATTATCACTACAGGACCACCCGTCGCAGCTCGGGCAAGACCATTACCTCCAGAAAAATACGACATAGCCAAAAAGGAATTTCAAAATATGATAGAACTCGGAATTTGCCGACCGTCAGATAACCCATGGGCAAGCCCATTACATATGGTAAAAAAGAAAAATGGCGAATGGAGACCGTGCGGAGACTATCGAATGCTCAATAGCACGACAGTACCGGACAAATACCCACTACCAAGATTAACTGACTTTACATACATATTAGAAAATAAGAAGATACTAAGCAAGATAGATATACGCAAAGCATACCACTGTATTCCTGTTAAAGATATAGAGAAAACAGCCATCATCACACCTTTCGGACTTTTTGAGTACTTAAGAATGCCTTTCGGATTACGCAATGCGGCACAAACATTTCAACGATTCATGGATTCCTTATTTAGAGATTTAAACTTCGTATTTATATTTGTGGACGATTGTCTTATCGCATCGGACAACGAAGATTTGCATTATCAGCATTTAGAAACGGTTTTCAAACGTTTACACGAGAATGGAATAACCATTAATCTCGAAAAATGCGAATTTCTCAGAAGGGAAATAGATTTCTTAGGTTATCATATAACGAGCCAAGGAATACAACCTACCGAAGAAAATTACAAAGCAATCATGGAATTTCCCAAACCGAAAACAATTCAAGAATTAAGAAGATTTTTGGGCATGGTCAATTTCTACAGAAGTAATATTCCACGCGCAGCGGAAAATCAAAGAATTTTAAACGAATATCTACATGGTTCAAAAAAGAACGATAATTCACCTGTTCCTTGGACAACGGAAGCAGACAAAGCTTACGAAAAATGCAAGGAAAGCATGAAAAACGCAGTATTAACAGCGCATCCTTCCCGCAACGCATCACTAGCGCTCATGACCGACGCTAGTGCTACTTGCGTTGGTGGAGTTTTACAACAAAAATCCGGACGCAATTGGGAACCATTAGGATTTTTTTCACAAAAATTGAGCGAAACTCAACAAAAATATTCTACGTTTGACAGAGAGCTGTTAGGAATATACATGGCCGTCAAACATTTTCACAGATTAATCGAGGGAAGAGAATTTACAATATTTACGGATCACCGACCTTTGACATACGCATTCTCCCAAAAACCATCATCAAACGATACACCGCGACGGGTCCGGCAGTTAGATTTCATTTCACAATACAGTACCAACATCCAACACATAAACGGACGTGACAATATTACCGCCGATGCCTTATCTCGAATAGAGGAAATATACGTGCCATCACCTATCGATTACGCTGAATTGGAAAAATGTCAATCAACAGATAATGAACTAAGTAAATTACATGACAATAAAAGATTAAAATTCAAAAACATTACGCTTCCGGGTTCCACAATAAACATCACCTGCGACACGTCTACTGGAAAAAGCCGCCCCTACTTACCAAAGCATTTTCGCAAACAAATTTTCGATACCATTCATGGTATGAGCCATCCAGGAAAAAGAACTACGAGAAAAATGATAACCCAAAGGTATTTATGGCCGTATATGAACAAAGATATCAATAATTGGTGTAGATCATGTATAGCCTGCCAAAAATCAAAAATACAACGACATACGATATCACCTCCTGGTACATTTATGACAGCGCAACGTTTTGAACATTTACATATTGACATCGTCGGACCACTTCCGATTTCACAAGGGAAGAGATATTTAATCACAATCATAGATCGTTGTACGTCATGGCCCGAAGTATTTCCGGTAGAAGATATAACTGCAGAAACAGTAGTCAAGACACTTTTCGAAGGATGGATTACTCGTTTTGGATGTCCATTGCGCATTACTACGGATCAAGGCCGACAGTTTGAATCAAGAATATTTGAGTCACTCTCACAATTTTTGGGAATACATAAAATTAGGACAACACCTTATCATCCGCAATCCAATGGAATGATAGAGAGATTTCATAGAACTTTAAAGGTAGCGTTAATGACAAGAGAATCCAACGAAAATTGGTTAAAAGAAATCCCAACAGTTTTACGGGTTGCGGAGTAGCTTGCGAGAAGACACAAGTTATAGTTCAGCAGAGATGACATATGGAACGCCAATACGACTCCCTGGAGGATTTTTTGAGTCATCAGCAGCACAGTTATCAACGTACGAAGAATTTGTAAAACAAATTCAAAAGGACATCACACAAATGACATCAATTCCGAAAAGAAAAAACCATAACCAAGCTATATTTGTGCATCCCGAACTCAAAGAATGCTCACACGTATTTGTTCGGTGTGATAGAATGAAGAAAGCCCTGACACCGCCGTATGAAGGACCCTACCCAGTAATTAGTAAAACAGATAAAACATTTTGCATTAGAATTAAGGATAAAGAGACAGTGATATCAATTGACAGATTGAAACCAGCATTCATGATCAATGACGAATCAAACTACGTGCCAGATTCAAAGGATTGCGACAGACATTCACACACGTACACTATACGATCGGGACGTAAAGTAAAGCCAGTAGTACGTCTATAAAAAAACAGCTAAGTCAAAATTACAGACGTCAGCAAATCACACCACAACAGACGTCATCAAATTCCACCGCGTACAATAGCATTATTATTTATATACATCAGCAAATAACTAGTAAGGTCAAGATCAAATTTATATTGTAAACACTATTACCATAATATTTATTTTTCTTTTTAAAGGGGGGTGTACTGTTACAGTACGATATCTTCGTGCTGTATCTACAATCTACATCGCAATCTTATGTTCTTTATCGCACGTTCAATATCTATTAAATGTTTCTACTATCTGTTATCAACACGAAGTCGTTAGTATTTAAGATGCACCTTTGGATAATTATAACCAGACTATACTACATCTTTTGTCTCATTTATACCTAGTCATATACTGCCAAGAAGTTTGGCAAACATCCCATATTACACCGTTTTTTTTAAACCTGGCCCCACACTTTTAATTTCTCTTGTATCGAGGGTGCGTTTACAAACATTTAAACTCACATACACAAACAACCAACCCAGAAACAATTACCTGTAGGTCATACAAATATTTGTTCCGTGCGGGGATCGAACCCGCGACACGCAGCGCAGCAGTCGATCGCTCAACCTCTGCGCTAACCATGCCGTCGTAGTTTTGCTTAAGTTCCATGTTATAGGGGACGAGCTTATTGACATCAAATGGACCAATACGTCGGGCAGCTGCAAAGAAATGATGGAAAAAATTCTGGGTTAAACCACATGGTTTGGGGTAAAAATACAGTTTTATTTTTAAAAAAATAATTGTCAATTTTCGAGGCATGATGAGGGGAATTTCGAAATTGCGGTCTCCCAGGATGAATATTGATTGGATTTTAAGGTTAACCCACGCTTCGTCCGCAACCGTAACTCAATTTAATCAGGCCACAGCTTTTGCGTAACGAAACTATGCTGAGATTTTTAAGACTTTTATTTATATTTGACTAGCTTTGGCCCGTGGCTTCGCCCGCGTTAAATTCGGCTTAACACAGTACCCTTTCCTGATTTGCAGGTACCTGCTACCTGTAATTTTTGCCTTAGCGCCTTATTTATTGTAATAGTAATGTTAAGTTTTCCCTTTTCTTCCCTCTTTCTCCTCATTTTTCACTCTTTTAAAAAAAAGTTAGCCTATGCCCTGTCTCCAGGGTCCCAACTATATCTGTACCAAAATTCATCAAAATCGGCTTAGCCATGTGGGTGTGAAGACGTAACAAGCAAACAAACACGACGACACGGTTGGCGCAGTGGCTGAGCGATCGACTGTTGCGCTGCGTGTCGCGGGTTCGATTCCCGCATGGAACAATTAATATTTGTATGGCCTACAGATAGTTGTTTCGGGTCTGGCTGTTTGTGTATGTGAGTTTATATGTTTGTAAACGCACCCACGATACAGGAGAAATTCCTAGTGTGGGGCAACGTTTTTTTAAAAAAAACAAAACAAAACAAACAAACTCACTTTTGCTTTTATAACATTAGTAAGGATTGACGTTTTCAATTATCAGAATACGTCAGGGCTTTCCAGCTGAATTTTTCGAAGTGATTTTTTAAAGGGTTTGATTTAATTTGGCCCTGAATTTACAAATTATTTATTTTTAAATTTTTATTTTTTAGTCATTAACACATTTCGTTTAGATACTCGGGAAATATTTATTTTGTTCAATAAAATAAATATAAAACAAGGAACTTCAAAATAAGTATTCATTGAGTCATGTATTTATTTGTTTAAGGTGAAGTAATACCAGATGAGCGAAGACGGTAAACTTATGTTAGAGGTTTTTATGTAATGTGATAAAACTACAATATGAGACCTATGTACACTCGACAGCAGGTCAACTTATTCTAAACTATTAAAACCTGATCTCTCTACTACGGATCGCACACCGTAGTAGAGATCAGGTTAAAATGGTTTTGTGTAGGTTGATGTGCCGTCGTGTGTACAATAAATAAAAAGTAAAAAAAAACAGTTGTTTTTCCAAATTGAACCTAAAAAGGCAACGAAAAAAAAAGCGTTATCAACTTACAGAATTAAATAACTAAAAAAAGTACAAAAACAGCGAATCCCAATCCCTAGGCAAACACTGTAAGTATTTCGATCACGTTTTTCTTCCCCACAAAAGAAAATTAAGGGTGGACCGTGTTAAATTTTTCTGCGTACTACAGTATATATAAAGAGTATCTATCGAAGAAATTCAAATGCTATTCGTGTCACGATCGCCCATTACTTGCCAACAGTGACTTCCAATTTCTAACAGCACAACACTATTAGATCTACATTCCTATGCAATCACGTTCAAAAACCAACCTTAACCAACAAAAAATAAAGCTCAGAATTAACAAGAAGTTTCTGGCAGATGCAACGTTGTTGTGAAGTGACGAACAACGTCGTAACGTGAAAATTTAAAAATTTCGTGTTTAAGTGAATTTTTATTGGGAATCCTTATTTTTATTGGGCGTATTCCAAAACGTTGGCTGGGGATAGTAAAGGATACTAAACTGTATTACAGCCACTAAAATCTTGAATAATATGGTATTAAGTCTGAAAAGTTTGCTGAACTGGAATTTAACCTGGTTTTACCCGTTAACCACAGACAAATAAAAAAAGCTTGATTTTTTTTAAATTTTGGGGATGTGCGTTCAAACGCCAGCTTATTTAGTATGTACAAAATTGGGACCGAAATTCTTAGGGCATCATGTGTAAGTACGTTTTCGCAATCACTTTTTATTTAGCTCGGATTTTTTATGGGCATAGCGGGGGGAGTGTCAGTCTTATACTGACTAAAACCTATGTTCCTTCTATTGCCCTTTGTGTTCCGGGCCGCGGTATCTCTTTCGAACAACCCGCAACCCCGAAAGGTTCGCAGATACTTGAGACGGAAAAAAACACAGTAAAATTGTCATATGTAGGTACCACATTTTTACAAAGTCCTAATAATGTTAAAGTTTTTCACATAAAATCATCTAGTTCAGAAATAAAATACTGATTGTAAGTCCACTGTCTATATTTTCCAATAGAATGAACATTGAAATCTGTTAGAATATCTAAAATTCCAACAGACATTCAATTACTAGCTGCCTTTCTCAATAAACCTTTTGTTTCAAATATTGTTTTGTAGAATTTGAGTTTTATTGCATAGCTACGAGCACCCAAAATTGATTTGCTCACGTTAGCTATATCGCGTCAAAAAATATCACTCTAAAAAGGCCGTTTTACCAGAATAAAAAACAAACAAGGAACACCCGGATGGAACGAAGTTATTATTTATTATGTATAAAAAACCTGTATACACTCAACAAAAATAATCGTCGCGACACCACACTGTTCAATGCGAAATAGAGAGACGAAACGAAAATAACTGGCTTGCTTTTTATGAGAGAGAGAGAGAGAGAGAGAGAGAGAGAGAGAGAGAGAGACAGAGAACGCGCACGCCGCACGGCTTACAACTATAGCAAAAGGTGTCATTACAACTTTTAGTCTTAATTTTTTCCGTCTAGCCCCCATTCGCAACGCGCGATAAGGAACTTCATTCCAATAACTACAACTGCCACACAACTATAACTACCACCCTATAACTTTCTCACAGCTGGGCATAGGCCTCTCCTCATACAAAGAAGGCACAAGCATTGATCACCGCTTATATTCATTTAATTCCAGTTCTCACGATGTTTTCTTTCATCGATGTCTGTAATATCCAAAATCCTTACTAATCCTTACTAATATTATAAAAGCGAAAGTGAGTTTGTATGGCTGAACCAATTTTGATGAATTTTGGTACGGAGATAAAATAAATAAATAAATAAATATCTTGGGACAACTCACACACGGCTATCTGATCCCAAGCTAAGCAGAGCTTGTGTTATGGTAACCAGACAACTGATATACATACTTATATAATTTATAAATACATACATATTATAGATAAATCACACCCAGACACAGAACAAACAATCATGCTCATCACACAAAGTTTGTCCTGGGTGGGAATCGAACCCACGACCTCCGGCTCAGCAGTCAGGGCCACTAACCACTAGACCAACAGGCCCGTCAAGATATTTGATATTTGAGACCCTGCAGACGGACATAAGCTATTTTTTAAAGTGAGAACAGAAACAGAAAGAGGGAGGAAAAGGAAAAACTTAGCTTTGCTATTACAATAAATAAGGCACAAGGGCAAAAACTACAGGTAGCAGGTATCTGCAAATCAGGAAAGGGGAACTGTGTTACCCCGAATTTACCGCGAGCGGAGCCGCGGGCAAAAGCTAGTAAATAATAAAAAAGTCACTTTGGTACTTCCCCGCATTTGAACCCAAAACGTCATGAGTGAGAAGTCACAATGACACTAAAAAATCTAGTAGGTACTCTATTGATTTGCAAACATTATTTCTAAGATAGATCAGTTAATTACTCATTGCATAAGGAAATGAAGATAATTCGTTCTCTTCGTATAAACCCATCCCTAATTGGTATTGCCAGATCGATAAGCATTAAAGTTAATTCAATCATTAGGGTACAAATACGCTCCGGGCGTCGGGTGCCACGAAACGACTCCCGGCCACCGTAGCCACGAGTGTGTGAACGGTAAGCAATGGGTAGCTCACTGTCCGTCCGTCCATTGACAACAGGCCGTATCGACGATACGTTCGTGTTCCACGAGCGCCTCAAAGAGATGTCAGCAAAGCAGAGGGGCCTGCCAGGGCAACTGCCTGCCGGGGTTACGGGTAGTTTGAAAGAGATGTACCGCGGCTCTGGAACACAGAAGGCAGAAGAAGAAACATGGATAGGCTTGAATCAGTAATAGTTTAATTACATAGCCTCAAAATCCTCCATTTATTCATACGTACCTAAATTGATATTATTTTTAAATTAAAAGGTTAATACATATTATATAGACACTCCATTCCGTTCCGTTCAGAGTGGGGGAAGTTATTTCATGATTTCCTATTTGTAAATTAAAAAAAGGTGTCAATACACACAGTCTGTGTAACTATAAGAAACATGGAAACAATACCAACCTACACACACGCGTATATCCGGTTCCTACCGGTTATAACCAGCCAAGTTTAGAGCTGAGCTCGGTCGAAATTAGAAATTTTGATTAACTTTTAATAAGGCTGCCTGGAACGCTGATCACTTTGGTGTAGCGAGAAATTGACGTCAGGATTATCGATAGTTTTAGTTCGGTAACCTATCAGGCGACTTATTAGCCCTTTGCTAACGGCAGTTAGATGATGAAAGATTTTGCTACAGAAATTAGAATAAATTGACAAGGTATTCGAAGCGGATTGAAATTTACCAAGTAAAAGTAAATATAGTTTGTAAAAAATAGTTTTAGTAAATAAATAAATCATTAAATTACCAATAAAAAAACCGGCCAAGAGCGTGTCGGGCCACGCTCAGTGTAGGGTTCCGTAGTTTCCCGTCCGTCACAATAAGTGTTCCCACTTATGAGTTTAAAGGTGGAGGAGGAAATTATTTTGTACAACTTTTTGTCTTTTTTGTACAAAAACTGTTGTGTCAATCAAGTTCAAAATGATTTTCATAGAAAGTCCTTATAAAGTTCTACTTTTCAGATTTTTTTCATATTTTCTAAACTTATGGTTCAAAAGTTAGAGGGGGGGGACACATTGTTTTTTACTTTTGGAGCGATTATTTCCGAAATTATAGACATTATCAAAAATGGTTTTAGTAAACCCCTATTCATTTTTAAATACCTTTCCAACAATATATCACACGTTAGGGTTGAAATTAAAAAAAAAATCACTTCCCACTTTACATATAGGGTGGCTACCCTAATAAAACATTTTTTTCCAATTTTTATTTTACCACTTTGTCGGCGTGATTGATATACATATTGGTACCAAATTTCAGCTTTCTAGTGCTAACGGTCACAGAGATTAAGCGAGGACGGACGGACGGACGGACAGACAGACATGGCGAAACTATAAGGGTTCCTAGTTGACTACGGAACCCTAAAAAAGAGTAAAAGTTACCATTTGTATTGTATTGTATAACAGGGTGGTGTCCGCAACTACAAGTCTAGGCGTATTTTGCATAAGGGTGGGAATATCATGCGACCTACTACATCTCCACGAGAAAAACCAGCAACGACTTGGCTTGCTGCGGATCTCGCGAAGAGTACCTGGTTTACCGAAATACTTTGCCCTGTATGGGGCAACCTCTGGGCAGTGCAGAAGCACGTGGGCTGCTGTCTTGTCTACCTCCATGCAGGCTCGGCATAGTGGGACAGCAGAGCTTACCATATATTTTATCCTTATTGACACACTTTTATTACACTACTAGAAAAAGTTAAGGGATCAAAAAAGAATCAACAGGTCGTAACTTCGAGGGAAATGGTCGTACGGGAAACCAAAAAAAAGGAAATCGTAGCTCAAAGTGTCTAGTTTTTTTTGTTTCCCGTACGACCATTTCCCATGGCCTGTCGAAAATTTTCTCTAAAAATTGTTTTTTATACCCTTATTTTTTCAGTACTGTTTTTCGTCTCCTGGGTCCCAACTATATCTGTTCCAAAATTCATCAAAATCGGTTCAGCCATTGACGCGTGAGGTAACAAACAAACCACTAAACTCACTTTCACTTTTATAATATTAGTAAGGATTTCTAGAAACACTACCAAGTAAACAGAAAATTACTAACAAAAATACATTAACTTCTAACTCAATAAAAATAAACAAAACTGTATTATTTTTTAATCTTGTATAGTTACTTATACAACATTAAACATGAATGTATGCTGGTGCACTTCTGTAATTGGATTGAAAGTGTTATAATTCGTTATACGTTATGGGCCAATCTTAGTATTGCTTTCTACAATGTGTTAATATCAATTATATAACAGGAGCATTGTAGATAGTTTTACAAACTAGGTTTTATGAAAACCAATAATTATAATTATCTATTTATTACGAGCTATTTCAGCCACTGAATAGATTTGTAAATTTGTGGGTACAAGGGTAAAATAATCATTTTAAAGATAGTTTCAAAATAGTTTTAAAAAGTGGATTTATGATAGCCAATAATTAGGTTAAGCCGCGCTTGCCAAGGTTGGTCTGTGGATGGGTGCCCACCGAGTTATACCGAGTTTCCTCCGTGCCTAGGAAAGCACGTTAAGCTATTGGTCCCGGTTGTCATTTGTAGATATTTGACACTCGTTACAGGTGGTCAATGTCCCAAAAGTGTGACAACCAGCGCAACATGGTTCAAAAAGGCTAGGCAGATGATAATGATGGTGATACCTCATCTATTCCAGCGACTGAGTAGTATTGCTGTGTTTTTTGTTTTAAGGGTGTAGGCACAGGGTCCGTCTATTGACGACAGGCCGAGTCAACGGCGCGTTAGTGTTCTACACGCGCCTCAAAGAGATGTCAGCATAGCAGAGGGGCCTGCCAGGGCCACCGCCTGCCGGGGTTGCGGGTTGTTCGAAAGAGATACCGCGGTTCCGGAAGTAAAGGGCAATAGAAGGAACGTTTTAGTCAGTACCAGTCTGACATTCCCCCTGCTCCGCCCAGAGCGGGGGAAGTTATTTGATGAATTCCCTTCCGCAAAAAAAGGTGTGGGAACAAGTGTATATAAGAAACATTTTTAATGTAGTTTCGGGACTGATAGCGCTTTTCCGATGCCTCACCGGTTACAGCTGTGCAAAGCCGACAATGATTTACTATTACTTGCTCACTGGTCACTAGATTTATGGCAACTCTAGTCTAATGAATTTGTTACTCATAAGGAAAATATTTAATTACTAAATATGTAATACACAATAGGCTAGTCCCCAAAAAAAAATTCGCGTTGCTGCATTTTTTGCAACGAGTGACGTCACACGTAACTTTAATGGGTATATCTTTGTCATTTTTGGTCTAATTTACAAATAAAAAAATACGTATCCCTTATTTTTGAATAATCTAAAAGACGGACTAAATAGAATGTAATTACTTTGACCCTGGAAACTACCCTATTAACAGCATTAACTTTATACAACGACAAAACTGTGAGTTGAACTCTACTAACTAACGTTTTGCTAGGTCTTTCCGTAACCTATTTTTTATCAGAGGAAGCCATCCAAGGCGACCCCATCTTCTTATCAGTCTGCCGCGCAAGTTATTGAAAAAATAAAGCAATATTCAGTATCTATTTTAATGATTTCATCATAAATATCGCTTTCAAGTATCCATTTAACCAATATGTAGTGGAAAAGAGATATATTCTCGATGCAACGTCCCAATGGCCTCGGGTCTTAATTAAATTAATAGTCTGTGGCAAGTATATAAAGCGGTGGGCAGATTATATACGGCTGCGAATATATTGTTTATACTTGGCGTACGCAGCGTAAATAATTAGTTAGTAGATGGGTAGCTGAATATAATATTTGGGTAGATACATACATGCGATTTAAAAACATAATTGGAAAAATGTGGCTGTAAAATTAGGCTATAAAATGTAAACACTTATAAAAAATCAAAAGCGATTTTCTTGTGAAAAAAAAATGGCTGTACTTTAAGTTATAAAACCTACGCTTTAGCTTCTGCCCGCGGCTTCGCTCGCGTTAAATTCGGGGTAACACAGTTCCCCTTTCCGGAATTGCAGGCGCCTTATTTATTGTAATAGCAAAGCTAAGTTTTCCCTTTTCAAGAATAGGCTATGAGAGAAGAAAAATACATTTTTTTCGATGTTTCGCCCAAAGTAACTATGCCACGCAGACGAAGTCGCGGGCGGAAGCTAGTGTTATAAACGAACAAAAAGTACTTTTGTGATTAATCAATATAAAACTATGATTTTATTTTTATTGTTTTCTCATACTGAGAGAGAAACAAAGGTATGACCTACTTCGGTTACCAATTGAGCTGAAATTTTGCGCACATGTTTAATTTGGATGACAATGCATGTTATGCTGTGACGTCATTCTACATCTAATATGGTGGATTTGAAAAGATGGCGTGCTATTTATTTGAAATGCAATTTCGTGATAAAGTTATGAAATGAAAGATGCCACTCATTTTGATTCTAATAAAAGAGTTTTGGAATACGTTTTAAGGTTCATCAAAACTCTATAATTATGGGTAAATTAACTGTATAACAATGTTACTCTAGCCCTTTTAGGGATTCAGTCAAGAGTTTTCTATTGAATAAGTGTCTTTATGTTATTTAAGATAAACAAAAGTCCTTTGTCGTGTTTAAGTTTTATTTATAAATTGTTGTAGTACTTATATAACGTATACTATAATTGTGATTAAATGTTTTTTTTTCTTTTATTAGGTATGTATTTTTATATACAATTTTTATTTATGAATTATTGTTGTACTTATAAAGCGTGTACTATTTTCAAAAATAAAATTCATTTAATTCATTTACTTATAACCCATATTTAATAACAACATAATCAATGATATGATTGTTATTTAAATACTTTTTTATTTTACTATGTAATTTCAGATACAACTTATTGTTCATGAATCTATGTCAACAACAATATTCTCGTGCTATCGTAATATATAATAGCTTGTTAATCATAACTTCTTTTTCAGAATAAAAGGTTAAAATATTAAAAAATAAACGTAGCTACTCAATGGGGCATATACCCTATTAACAAAGGCCCTCGTAAAATCAAAGAATGTCATTTATCGTTTCGCACCAATTTTTTTATATTCAAAACCTGCTTAGTCCGTGGACATCAATCCGTGTCGGGGCCCATTCACGTCACGCGCTATTTCTTTTGTCTCCTCTCAAAAGGGGGAGGAGGCTAGAGCCAGGCCCAGAGCGTCACAGGCAAGTACAGAAGGCCAGTTTCGAACAACGAGCTAAAACAGGCGCATGCGCAATGACGCGTACGTACGGCTTTCATCATCTGACTATCCAAGCTGAGATAGAGGCATTTCTTGGTCTTGTACAAGACTAATTTATTTTATACTAGATTTTGCCCGCGGCTTCGCTCGGGTTAAATTCGGGGTAACACAGTTCCCCTTTCCTGATTTACACGTACCTACCTGCCATCTGTAGTTTTTGCCCTAGCGCCTTATTTATTGTAATAGCAATGCTAAGTTTTCCCTTTTCTTCCCGTTTTCTCCCATAAATCTCAATCTTTATAGGATCACTTTGTTGTCTGTTTGACAAGATCCTTTATCTCAGGAACGCTTAGAGGTATCAAGTTAAAATTAAAAACCATGTACTCAAGTTTGTGGTCCTTTGAAGATGTGTAAAAATCAACTCTCTACGTCTACTTAGTCAAAAGATATGGCTGTTTTTGTCGCAAGTTTGTAAAGAACTCTCGGTACGCGAGTCCAACTCCGAATTGGCCGGTTTTTTTTGTTTAGCTTGGTTCCTTTTTATTTTGTTAACTGTGTCCGAGCCAAATAAAATCTTTTTCTTTCTTTCGCCATTGTCACATAAGCAAGTGTGTGCCTTGACTCCATAATTCATAATCATTTATTTGCTAATATGAGTAATTACATAAAGTTGTTAATGAATAGTACAGACCAACCATATTAAACCTTGCGGCATGCAAAACACAAGCTTTATAATACTCAAATAATAATAATGTCACCAGAAGTCTGTCGTAAATTTAAGTAAAATGTCAAGATACATTATATTGTGAATGAGTGATAAAATAAGAATGTGAAGATATATTGTAAAAGAAAGTCAAATTAAATGTCAAAGTAATAATATTAATACTTAAATTAGTGCACCAACAATAACCAGTTACATCAACAATGTCTTTATACTATACTCCATCGACACAAATGTGACAAAAATGTAGGTAATATGAGTTTCTTAACGTGCAAGGCACGTGCGTGCGTTTATGCTATGGCGTTCAAAAGGTGGTGAGCTCTTTTTAGAAACAAATGACGGTCGTGTATTTTCTCTCTTTGAATATGACATGTTATGCATGTCTTTATATAAGTCAAAGTCATTACTCAAATAAAAGTCATTATTGTTTAATGGCAATTAGAGCCGATGTCGACTATTCTGCCAATGTCCAGTGAATTGGAAAAACAAGTGTGCAAAAGTCATTATTTACGATACAATTTTATTCTGTCTTTAGTTTTGATTGCTTTCAAAACGTAGAATCATTGGCTTTGCATTGTTTTTTAAAGGAAGAACCACTTCATTTCGTTTTTGGATATTGAAAGGGAGCGCAGAGCGCTGTCGGTTCGGTGCAACATGTTGACCTGCAGGTTTTCAAGGTGCACGGGGACTGTCAAAGTTGCTGTCAGTCCTTTTATGCCGACAGCCTGTGGGTTGACTATACGCAGCGGGCATACAGCGATCAGTGCTTTCAAAACACTAACGCGTTCCAGCGCCTCCGCGATTTTCGCGGCAGCTATCATAAACGGCTTTGCGGCCATCATGCGCAAACGGAGCGCTTCTATCATACGCCGTGCGCGTGATAGTATCACCATCCCGCGCACGCCAACTGCCCGGAGGGACTCTCCGATGCTGGCTCGCTGGATACGGCTGCACGCAGTCGTATTTTAATTTGCAATCATCATCGGAAAGTCCACACGGACCTGTCATTTACTGTTTATTAATTAATTATTATAACTAACTCTAGTAATTGTAATTGTCTGTTATCTCGTAATTGTACACACGACGGCAGGTCAACCTATTCTAAACTATTATAACCTGATCTGTCTGACACGCACACCTTTGTAGAGAGATCAGGTTAAATTGTTTTTGTGTAGGTTGATGTGCCGTCGTGTGTACTAACAAATATGGATGTAATCGTAAGATGAATCTGAAATATATTTTTTATTCCATTTCATTCAAAGAACTGTATTGCATAAGTTGACATGGGTGTGTGTGCGTGCGTTTTTAACATGGTTCTGGACTTCTGTCATATCTGTTTTGTGTCCAGAGGGTGAAGGAGGGGTAAGGGAGGGACATTTTTACGACGTGCAAAGAAACATCCTCACGCCCCAGGCTCGCATGTCGGGAATCACAATTGAATTCTTTTTTTAGTCTTATTTTTAATTTTTTGAATTGTGGACGCAGATTCATTACCGTTATTGTTCTGTGGAGTGTAAGTTATTCTCTTTTAGTTGTAAAATGTAGGGAGGTTATTCCAAAAAGTTTTTATGAAAAGCATAAAACATTTTTTTGCGGTGAATATTCACTTTAGCCATACTTTAATTTCCTGCCGGGGGGTTGCGGGTTGTTCGAAAGAGATACCGCGGCCCCGGAATGTAAAGGGCAATAGAAGGAACATGGGTGGGTTTTAGTTAGCACAAGTCTGGCACTCTCCCCGCTCCACCCAGAGCGGGGGAAGTTATTTGATGATTTCCCACCCCAAAAAAAGCCATACTTTAACAAAGAGAATGCGAGTCGATTAAATATCAAAGATGCGGCAGTGAGGCTACTCCACTCCAAAACAATTCTATTTACGACTAGATCACGTCACATGATTTTGTACCCTCCAGTTGAATAACAGCCCTTTTTATGTTCCCGCGGGTTTAGGAAAATCCCTTTTTAGTGGTTTTCCACATCATAAAAGCAACCGCGCAATATCTCGCGAAAAGGAAAAGCGTTGGACTTGCAACAGTAATCTTTCTGTTTTATTAAACTAGAACGGTAAGCACATTATTCTGTTATATCATTGAAATATTCATCTGTCAAAGCTCTCTTCGCAGAAAACTCGTTAATAATTTGAATAATATTCTAATATCTCAAATCCTCCAATAAATACAAACTGAACCAAAATCCTTGGAACAGTGGAATAGTAGATAGAACTCACTGTGCATGACAGTTCATATTCTCAACGGCATTTGGGAACTCAATAAGGTATTTTCCTCAAGAAAACTGTCGCGAAGTTATTTCAGTCACGGATTTACTGTTCCTTAGAGTAAGACAAACGGCTCGTAGCGTGTTCGCAAGCAAATTTTGAGGGTAACAAGAGAAAAAAGGAAATCATTGCGACGTGACACGTTGATTTTCGACGTGCGCTCGCAAAGAGATGTCGGTGACAATTGCGGAACGGTGCATGACGAATGACGGGAAGAATTTGAATTTCGAATGGTTCATATTCAAATAGGTTTTTTCGTTTCACATAGATAAAAAAGTAATTGTAGAAGCCAGGAAGTTGTGTAACGCCCGGTTCCAATAAACAAAACACGATCCGTTTTGCGAGTAGTATTTTGACATAAGTTCTATGAGACGTAGGTATGTCAAAATACTACTCGCAAAACGGATCGTGTTTTGTTTATTGGAACCGGGCGTTAGTGATACTGCTAGAAAAATAAATTATGCTATTGCTTAAATCAAATTCCTTAAATTAACCGGACCAAAGGTGTAGTCATTCAAAGACGCGGGGGATTACACGCGATGACTTGTGATCAGTGAATTGAGGTAACAATGCAAGATTTTTTGCATTTTTAGTGTATGGTTTCACCTTACAGGTAAATTTATACATGGTGATATTAATAAAAAAAACTTTCATTGTGTGCTGCCTTCCCTAGCATACGAATAATTTTTACACATAAAGTAAAAAAAAAAAAACAAAAATCAAATCAATATATTTTTATTTCACCGCCTACCTGGGCACTTATAAAACGTCGAGAAAAGGTGCACGGTTCAGGTTCATCGTTTCCTATGAAGAAGAACCGGCAAGAAACTCCATGGTTACTCTTTTAAAACCATTTGGTTTTACAATGTTGTTGTTACAGCGTTAGTACTTAAGTATAAGAGGACAGTGTAGGCCCGACAATAAGTCATTGTTACTTTACAAAATTACTTACTTTGCAGGTTGTAGTTTGTTTATTACGTGAGACGTAGTAGATCTCTTTGATTTTTTGGCACGGGAAATCATTACATGACTCCTTAAGCTGTGGGCGGAGTGAAAGGGAGACAGACTATTATTGACTAAAACGCATCGATGTTACTTCTTTTGCCCTTTAAGTTCCAGGGCCATAGAATCTCTTTTGAATAATCCCACAGGTCTAACAGGCATCCGAGTTGGTTGACATCTCTTTGAGGCTCATGTGGAATTCGAACGCTCTTTTGGGCCTAATGTCAGATCCGACCTACCAATGAATTTTTGATTAAAAACTAAGGTTTCCTGTGATGGTGTGCTGTTTCGGTAACAAAAAGTGTCTACATTTTTTAACTTATTATTGACATTGTATTGATGACTAATTATTAACATTTTATTATTGACTAATGATTAATTTATTTTTTGGCATTGTTTACTACTTAATGAATTTACAATTTGAATGATTTATATTTTATTGATGATTGTAATTATTTGACATTGGTTAAATATTTGTTTCTTTTATTTTGTTTATTTAAATAATTTCGTAATTCATTCTAATATAAAAATGTTGCATGCCTCACGGTATTGGATCCTTCTCTTACTCAACACCATATTTCTGTAACTACAGTCATAGCAAATAAATTTCATTTCATTTGCGCAACCCCATATTTTTGGTTGATATGATTGCCAAGTTTGACATTTTACCCACAGCAACCAGTTGGCCAATGGGCAAGGTTACGATTCCGTTCGTGTTGCCCTGATTATCGCAAGTACCTAAATTTAAATGTCACAAGACTAGATTATTAAATGTCGAGGAAATTTTTGTTAAACCAGACAAAATCTAGACTGAAAAAGTAAAATTATTGTAATACAAATTGAAATTGATTAAATAAGGTTTTCTCTTGGGTAAAAACGGTGTCAGTCACAGATAATATGATTATAAGAGAAATGCCGCAACGTATTATTTTCTTGTAAATAATTTTATTTAATCAAGTTTGTATTCTAACTGTCACACCGTTTTATACACGAACGAATTTATAGCGTCCCAGTTAAAGTTCTTTATACTGGTTTCGCTGTGGCATGATGCAGGTTACATCAGATGATAAGACATGTTTTGTGATGGGATGTATTGCTGTGATAGGTAGTTCTCAAGAACTATAATATTTATAGTAAAACCTTTATTCAGTCATGATCGTAAATCGAGGTAACGTTCCAGATTGAAGAGGAATGGTACATCTAACTAATGTTACCCGCACCATGCTACAGCGAAAGCAGTAGTATATCAAGAATAATTTATCTGCGATATAATTGTTACCGTAGAATTCTCAAAAAAAAAACCTTAAATTATTAACAAAAATTTTGAAAACGACAACTTTTCGAAATAGCAGACAAAAAAAGGAGACAGTTACTATTCGAGAAGGCTTAATGTAACTTAAGTGGTTACTTTTGTTTAATTGTCAATAAGTTCTGCCTGTATTCTTCATAAGTATACACCAGTAAAATCGGCCAACGTTAAATTATTTATCTAAATCTAAAATGGTTTGAAAAATAAATCAAGCACGAAAGAAAATCGCTCCGGTGTGATAGACAGCCACGTTTTTATTGAATAAACTCGTTAGGCGTTTGTTCGAAACAATTTTTTTGTCGAAACGTTCAAATTACAATTTAATTTATTTTCCTTTGTCTTATTTTCTTTTTGTGATGGTAACAGGAAGTTGAGTAAAAACGTATAATGTCTAATTGTTTTTTCTTTTTTTACTTAATTAATTTGAAGGGAAACAAACATTAAAGAGGGAAATATAAAAAGTGATAGCTTTTAACGATTTTGATTTGTTCTTCTGAAACATAAATGATGTTCGGATTACATTCGTTTTTCAAATAATAATTACCAAATTTCCGGTTTTATTGAAATAAAGGTGCGTCGTAATGTCATAAAAAAAACATTTGATTTTGATCGCGCGTTCTCGACGAGATTTTGAGGCGCGATCTAATTTGAAATTTGCCGCGGGGCAATCTAATCTGGTTTTACAGAACGCGAGGGCGCTCCTTAAATTCGACAGTATTTGCTCATTTAAAGCAGGTTTCAAATTCGCTGACTTGCTAGTTGAGAGAAGTTGTTATCTGAGAGTGCAATTCGATGGAGATGTAGATTATTTATTTAATAAACAATTGTTAGATAAAATAATATTTTAAGCTTTTGCACGTACGGGGTTTGGAAAAATCCATGGGGATCGTACTACTAAGATAGAAATACTAAAAAGTTCTAATCCTATATATTGAGCCATTAATAAAAGTCCCGGGGTTGCGGGTTGTTCGAAAGAGATGTCGCGGCCCTGAAACATAGAAGGCAACAGAAGGAACATGGGTGGGTTTTATTCAGTAAAAGTCTGACAGTCCCCCCCCCCAATCCGCCCGGAGCGGGGAAAGGTATTTGGTAATTCCCTATCCAAAAAGAACAGCCATTAAGCACAAACAATAATAAATTCTCGTATTTTTTTTTAATTTTTGTGAGAATTGGTACATATTATTTTAGAAAAACAAGACCAATTTTCAAGATAAGTATTATAATATTTTCTGTTATGATAGCAAATTAGTCTACTACATCCAAAGACAGAATCAAGTTAACTTACTACAATACATCTTCAGGTTCGTCTCGGAAACCCTTCGAATTAAAAGTTGGCAATCTCAATCCCCTGTCACGCGTAAATCGGCCAGACATCCAATTTGGAGCCGTTACGTGGTGCGAGCACAGCGTAGCTCAATACAGTAGACTTGTTTTTTTTTTTTCTAAATGGCATCTCGCAATTCAACCTACGAGAATGTCGTCTGCTTAACCGGACAAATCATGTGGATGCCTTAAGAGTACGAACTTCCTGCCGGGGTTGCGGGTTGTTCGAAAGAGAAACCGCGGCCCCGGAACGTAAAGGGCAATAGAAGGAACATGGGTGGGTTTTAATCAGTAAAAGTCTGACACTCCCCCCACTCCGCCCAGAGCGGGGGAAATTATTTGATGATTTTCCACCCCAAAAAAAAAGAGTACGACCTTTAAACAGGGCAAAAAAAACTTATAAACTAAGCGACTATACGCAATAAGCTTGGGCAACTCCTGTGGGGTACGACCCTTCGATTAGGGCGTTGGAGAAGGCTAGCTAGGGGATAGGCTTGATCTGAGTGATTTTATTTGGAGACTGGTTTGAACCTACCGACTTAGCAACGCGGGCTGGCTCTAGCAAGGGAAATCAAAATCAAAAGTCATTTATTCATATTAGGCTGATAATCAGCACTTTTTGAACGTCACATTATAAGAGATAGTCGCACAAAAACGCCCTGCCCTTCGCTAACGGAAGGGCGGGAGTCTTGTCTTGACGCAACTACAGTACTTTCATAAGTTATTATGCATTGTGGCTGGGGCTGTAGTTTCAATATTTTGTTTCTTGACATTCATAAGTGCCTGTAATGGTCTTATTGAAATAAATGCTTCAAGTTTGAGTTTAAAAAAGACATCTCGGTATTTATAGTTTTTTTGCGGGTACCGTTATAATTTAACTTTGCATTCAATGCTACTTCTAATATATAAAATTCTCGTGTCACAATGTTCGTTCCCATACTCCTCCGAAACGGCTCGACCGATTCTTATGATTTTTTTTATGCATATTCACAGGGCCGTCTTAAGTCTATTCAGCGCCGGGGTGCGGGACTCAGCCTGCGCCCTCGTTTTTTTTTTACACTGCAGCGTGGCACGCGACCGACGACACACTGCAGTATGAAAGGGGTCCTATCAACCAAGAAAACACAATACACGTAATTTTGATAATTTATTTATTTATTAGTCTAAAAAACAAAATTAAACTTAAAACTTCGATGACTAAATATCTATTTATTACATGTACATACACATACATCAAACAAACTCAATTTTTCTTGCTTTTGAGTTGGCAAAGATTTTAATTAAATCATTTATTTCTATATCAATTTTGGATTCTATACTTATAATGGCTAAGTTTGTCAGTCTGTTTTGGGTCATGGTTGAACGAAGATAATTTTTTATTAATTTTAATTTTGAAAAGGATCTTTCACCTTCTGCTACTGTAACAGGCAGTGTTAAATATATACGCAGAGCTGTTGAGATATTGGGAAATGAGGAAATAAAATATTAGAATATACATAGCTTAAACTATCAGTGGGAGTACTTGTTGACGCTGTAAATTCAAATGAACTTACACCTAATTGTAGTGATTTAGAGATCATTTCTCTTTAAGTGCGAGCGCCCGGACGGCTATGTCAAAGGACGCAACAGACGTACAAGTGCCGCGCCGCGCGCCCATTTATAATGAATGAACTTACACTTTATTGATTTAGACTTTAGAGATCATTTTGCTTCAAGTGCGGGCGACCGGGCGGCAATGTCAAAGGGCACAACTACTCGCCTATGACAGACGCACAGGTGCTGCGCCGCGCGCCCATTTCAAATGAACTTATACTTTATTGATTTAGACTTTAGAGATCATTTTGCTTCAAGTGGGGGCGACCGGGCGGCAATGTCAAAGGGCGCAACTACTGGCCTATGACAGACGCACAAGTGCCGCGCCGCGCGCCCATTTCAAATGAACTTACACTCTATTGACTTAGAGATCATTTTGCTTCAAGTGCGGGCGACCGGGCGGCAACGTGTCAAACGTACACACATACACTCTCTTTGCATTAGAGAGAGATTATTAAATAAAATTGTTATTTGTGTAGTCTAGTAGGTAATGCGGTATGTATGACAAGCGCCGAAAGCGTACCTAATAAAAGTAAAAAAAATATTATTGTTGATGACTATTTTTTTTTGCTTGCGCATAGGTACATATTTGTCGTGAGTAACAAGTATATAAAACTGTGAAATGGCGTTAAGTTAAGCGCTGAATTTTTGGATATTTCATTGTATCCAAAAATTCAGCGCTCGACAGGCGCCCCCGGGCGCTCCGCGCCCGTGTGCACCGCACCCCTTGCACCCCCTGGTAAAGACGGCCCTGCATATTCAGTAAGTCTGAGAATCGGCCAACATCTATTTTTATACCCCTAAGTGAGCAGCGGGTGAAACCGCTGGGCACAGCTAGTATTTTAATATTTTTGTATTCCAAGTCGTAGTTAGTATTACAAACTTTTGCTTGTGAGACGTCGGTGTGTTCGGGGAATTCGATATCTGAAGCGTTTAGTACAAGAAAACACCAAAGTTTGACGTTTATTGTCTTGAGAAACTTCAAACTTGACACTTGTCAGATGAAAATTTGTAGCCCTAGTGAGCCCAACGTGTGACGTCATTTGGAAGTAAAATGAAAATAAAGTAGTATCAAGTATTTTTGTAAAAATAAACGCCATATTATTTTTAAAATACTGAAAATGGCAAAATACGGTTTAGAAAGCTAAAAATCTCAAAATGGTTTTGGGATCAGCAAAGGTTGATGTTTAAATTGGGAATATTCTGGAACTACATATTTTGTGATAGAGCTGTGTGGAATTGCGGTCACTGTTAAACATTCATAATTGAGAGTGATACTATCGATTAATGTGTTAGGTATTAACAATATAGACGTTATTAATAGGATGACACAACGGGCGATCTTTTGAAGACAACTTTAGGGTGTATTTATTTATTTCAATATTATTCTAAAAGGCACAACTCCAGCTCTTTAAAATTGTCTTGCATTACTGAGATTCTTTTACATGGTGCGTGAAAAAATTGAAAATAAATTGATCGTGCGTAAGTCGCGCGTGAAGTGAGAGTAATCGCTTAGAAAGAACGCGATTGCGTTACGGCGACCGACCGCGAGCGGTGAGCAGTCGCGCGGTTGAGCAGTCGTGCGAATGCTCGGGCGACTTGTTACTACGACATTCACTCTAGCTTGCGATTACAAGGGGGATACGCAGTAGGCTCCGTTTAAAATAATAAGAATACAATACAGACTGAAAGGTCAGTTCAATAGAAAAATAGATAAATCAACAATTATTTAATTATCACTTTTTTTAAAACATTCTCAAAAGCCTTCAGCTACATTTTCAACATTCAAATTTCGAATCATAAACACGAGTGCCAGCTGTCGCGAACGATCATCAGAATTTACTTTTAAAAAGCAAAAGGCATCTAAATAGCTGGCTGTTTACATATACGATTAAACCAGCCAAGTGTGTGTTGGACCAACAGTGAATGGCTCCGCAGTCGATATGAATATTGACTCATGTACAATAATTGTTTAGGTATTGATTATATCATCCGAAAATAAAAGGTTTTTTTATAATCTTGGGAACTAAATGTACGGGCAGTACACGGAATTGTAGTTATATCACAAGGGATATACAGAAATTAAATACTGTTTTGCGTCCGTTAATATTTGACAGATCATTAGTTAAAACGTTAAAGTTATTAGTTAATTGTCACGGACAAAATACCTAGTCAGTGAATGTTTACAAGTATACATCGGCGAATAAGCAAATGCTTGTTCAGGTAAAAACTAAATAAAAACTGAAACAATACAAACAATCTCGTAAAGTGGGGCTATTTGAGACTTAAAAAAAAACTGCCCTACACCAGGAATTTCTCCTGTATCGTGAGTGAGTTTACAAACATTTAAACTCACATACACAAACAGCCAGACCCGAAACAACTACCTGTAGGCCATACAAATATTTATTCCGTGCGGGTATCGAACCCGCGTTCCGCAGCGCAGAAGCCACTCGCTCAGCCACTGCGCCAACCATGCCGTCGAACGACTTCTACTATTTTTGTTTTTTTCATTTCATTGTCCATTTCACCGTTGAGATTTCACATTACTTGTAGGGTTTAAGTATTGTAAAAAATATTGTCGACTGTTTTTAGAAAATTTTATTTTCACAAGTTCCGAATTTAAAAGTCTCAAATAGCGATTCCATTTTACGGTCCTTAATTTTACCGAACGATTCAGTTTCAATTTGAAAAAGTCAGAATCTTTTTTATGATTATCATTAATATGTGCTGTGCCCGACACGTCTGTGCTGTTTTGTTCATCAGTCGGCAATTAAAAAAAAAAATATATCTTGGGACAACTCACACACGGCTACCTGATCCCAAGCTAAGCAGAGCTTGTGTTATGGTAACCAGACAACTGATATACATACTTATATAATTTATAAATACATACATATTATAGATAAATCACACCCAGACACAGAACAAACAATCATGCTCATCACACAAAGTTTGTCCTGGGTGGGAATCGAACCCACGACCTGCGGCTCAGCAGTCAGGGCCACTAACCACTAGACCAACAGGCCCGTTGCAATATGTATGATCCTTACTAATATTATAAAAGCGAAGGTGAGTTTGTTTGTTTGTTACGTCTTCACGCCTAAATGGCCAAATCGATTTTGATGAATTTTGGTACAGAGATAGTTGGGACCCTGGAGAAGGATATAGGGTAAAAAAAGTGAAAAAGGGGGAGAAAGAAGGAAGAAATCACGCGGGTTAAAGTTAGCGTTAGGTAACCATGCCACGCGGACGAAGTCGCGGGCGGTAGCTAGTATTCTATAAGGGTGAGGGCCATAATTTAAGTTAAACTTTTACTAGATCCTCATGCAGTCCCAACGGATTTTTACCATTTCGCTACGAAACCCTAAATTGGTGATATTTGTTGGCTATCGACGACATCCGTGGCAGTGATTACGTGTCGCGTAATAGCGATAAATAATTACGGAACACGTGACGCGCGTAATTGGAGCGTATACTGCGTAATGTGCGCTTTTAATAGGAGCTCGTAGTGAGGGAGCAGACGGAATTCGAAGCGATGGTAATGAAGTACGGAGTTGTATATCTGTCAGTGATTACTGACGGGGAATGAGGGTGGGGTTTCCATAATCATAATCATTTGTTAGACGTAGACAACATTTAGGATGTTCTAAGTAAAGCTCGTTCTTGCTATATCTTGTCATACTGACATACAAATCCTTACTAATATTATAAAAGCGAAAGTGAGTTTGTTTGTTACCACTTCACGCTTTAATGGCTAAACCGATTTTGATGAATTTTTGTACAGAGATAGTTGGGAACCAGGAGACGGACATAGGCTAGCAGCTAGTAGTCTAGTGAAAAGGACTTGTTTGAAGTCAGGCAGGCAATTCGTTAACTTTTTGGAAGATTTACTTAACTACACTGTGGTCGGCTTCCAGTCTAACCGGATGCAGCTGAATACCAGTACTTTACATGGAGAGACTGCCCATTTGACCACCACAACCCGGTTAGTACCCCTTGGTAAGACAGGTTGTCAGACTTACGGGCTACTGATGACTTACCTGTTACCACTGTCAAAGATACACAGTTTTCCTTTTCTTTTTTTTTTTTAAACTTTGCCCAATTATGCATAGTATGCTATGCATAATTGGCAGAGTGTGGATGTTAAAACCTTCTGTTATATAAACAAGGAACCATTTTTTTTTTGTAAACGTTGCCCCACACAAGGAATTTCTTCTGTATCGTGGGTGCGTTTACAAACATTACACTCACATACATAAACATCCAGACCCGAAACAACTATTTGTAGGCCATACAAATATTTGTTCCAGGAGTCGAAACCGCGACACAGCAGTCGCAGCGCTCCGCCAACCTTGTCGTCAAAATGGAGGAAACTGGGTATGTAATGTATGGTCACCCATCCATAGACCAAGCTAGGCAAGGGAGGCTTTACCTGAAAATTGATCCGAGTGGCTTTTTTATTTAGCCACTAGTTGTTCCTATACATTTAGATTGACCCATTTTTCCGATGGGTAATCATCAAATTACTCCTCCCACTCTGGGCAAGTGTTAGTCTAGTACTGAGTAAAACCCAATCATGTTTCTTTTTGCCCTTTGTGTTCCCAGGCCGCGGTATCTCTTTCGAACAACCCGCAACCCCGGCAGCGACTAGATTAACCCTTTGTATCATTGTGTAGACTGTAGGCAAAATACTGTACAAACGCCTCAAAGGACATCAACCACTTTGTATGGCGTTTGGGCTTGAACATGAACATAAAAATATTGCACTATTTTTAATTTTAGTGAATGGCTTATAGTACGTAGAAAACATATATATAGGAAGTTTTGTATCAAATTGTTTAATAAAAAAATAAAACTTCTACACTTTAAAATAAATAATTTATTTTTAAAATTATTCATTCTCGTGCGTTAAAACGTGGTCTAAAAACTGGGCCGGTGGAGTTATATTTTCATACCTGGCCCAGCTTAAATACCATATCACAGACATGATATGAGCGCAGCAACCTACAGTCCTTCGGCCGACTATGCAATTGTAGCAATAATGCTTAATAGCTTGTATGCCTTGATTTTGATCTTCATATAATATAGGGGTCGTTAGGTGAAAAATCATCAGAATCCATTTTGAATAGCGTAAGTCGTCAAAAATATCAAAAGTCAAAATACCATACACAGCAATATTCGAACAAGAGCAACTTCAACTCTTCATTAATGGCTTTTGTGGACGAGAGATACCACAATTTTGCCAATAACACGTGTACTGGAAATAAACTATCAAACGCTGGAGAACATTTAGCAAGTAATCACAGTTATTAAAAAACATAAAAACAATAAAAGTATTTCTTTGCAGATTTAGATTATCATTTCATATGACAGAATGACAGAAAAGAAAAGAGACTATAAGTAAAAAAAAAAAAAAATTAACTATCCAAAAAGTTACAACTTAATTTTATTAATTTCGATGAATTTACATAGTTTGAAAACAAAACGAGAAAACACAAAAGAAAGAAGACATTTAACAGAAGTTGGACGAGGGATATGAGGAGGAATGATTTCATGAAAAGAGAACCGCAATTTGGGACAGGAGAAAAATAAATGGTCCACGTTTCCTTCATCCAAACCGCATTCACAAAGAGAGCTATCCCTAATCCTAAGTTTGGCCAAGAAAACAGGAGTACAACAATGATTTAACCGTAAACGACAGATAGTCGAAGTAGTTATTTTTTTTACCAATTGATATTTGAAAAACCAAGGTTTGTGGGGTATCTCAGGTTGAATATCTCCATAAAATTTACCTTTTATGGACTTAGAGATTTGCCATTGATTGGACCAAGACTTAAGCATAGATTGAGGTAATATCGTACAAATGTCATGTGAATAAATTTCAGAGTGGTCGAGAGAACCTGAGAGAACAGCATTTTTGGCGCATGAATCAGCTGATTCATTACCAAGAATACCGGCATGACCGGGAATCCAAGCTAAAACAACATTAATATGAAGTTCATGACATTGAAATAGCAAATCTCTAATTTTTAAAATGATAGGAAATCTTGTCTTAGATCTGAAAGGGTTACATAAAATGGCTTGAAGGCAACTCTTTGAGTCAGAGAAAATAATGGAGTTATTCAACTTATGAGACAAAACAAATGAAATGGCTTCTAAAATGGCAATTGATTCACCTGTAAAAACTGATGTAACTGAAGGACACTTGTAATTTAAAATAATTTTTGTATGAGGAATCCAAACTGCAGCTCCAACAGGGCTATCATCAGAGACTTTGGAGGCGTCAGTAAATATAGTAGTCCAATTATTATAATGAGACGAAACTTTTTGAGCAAAAATCTTATTTGCTTCCAAGGTGTTTTTGTTAATTCCAAAGTCCAAGATGACAACAGGTTGGAACACCAACGCATTATAAGGAACTGTATATAGATATAAAATAGGGTTTTGAAAAAGTGGGCTAGAAAGACGAGAGAATTGAAGGTAGGCACGAAGAAGACAAGGAAGTTCTATATTAGAACGCCGACAAGAGTCAAAGATGGAAGATAATTGGTCCAGCTTACAAAGCAAGGGATGACCAGAATTTTGCACCAGTTTAAAAATAAATCTATTTGCAAGAAATTGTCTACAAATCGAAAGGGGAGGTTCAACACACTCAACTTGCATAGCATTAATAGGGGACGACTTCATCGCCCCAAGAATAATACGTAAACACTTTGATTGAATTTTATCAAGTTTTTGCAGGCCAGATTTATTACAAGGGTCTAATAAGAACATACCATAATCAAAGTGACTACGAACTATAGCATTGTAAATCAGTTTTTGTGTATATGGGTGGGCACCCCACCAAACACCAGAAAGAGAGCGAAGAACATTAACGTTTCTTTCGCATTTTTGAGCAACGTAGTCTGTATGAACAATTCCTGATAATTTGGAATCTAACCAAATTCCTAAGAATTTAACATTGTTCACCTGGGAAATATTTTCTCCGTTAACTTTAATGTCAACAGGTGGAACAAGCCTTTTTCTTGTAAACACGACTACGGAGCTCTTAGAGGCTGATAATGACAAACCGTGTTGAAGGAGCCAAATAGATAATAATAATAATAATAATCGTTTATTGGACTCAACAGAATATAGCCTAGTACAAAATATGACTACACGGGGTTGTAATATAAAAGGCTGCTAAAAACTAAATGAGCGTCTGACTTCCAAACTAGGTAAAGAACCTGTATCTTGGAAATCAGTTCACTTCACTTTAAAAGACAAAATGAATTGAGGAGCTTGATAAAAAGATAGTATGACAATTCCAAGTTGATGGTAATTAGACTATACAATTCTGACATTTTACAATAGGTATAAATAATAAAAAATAAAAAAAATAAAAACTGACACGAAAAAAAAGTAATAACAATAAAAACATTTAGGATACAAATGACGAAAATATATGTGTGTGATAGTGTGTATATATGTGTGTAGCGTGAAGATGGGTGTAATAGCGTCTATGGGTGTTTTTGTGAGTGTGTTAGTGGTGTAAGTGTTTTGGCATGTACGCAAATGTGGATGATACTACTTCGGAACATTTATGATTTTTTCCGTTTTAGGATAATCAAGGTCAAGGAGCCATCTTGTGACAATCAGTTTGCATTTTTGCTTAGTGAGAGGATAGATTGTGAGTGCCTGATTAATTTTATTATAAATATGGCCACCTAAGAATGAAAAGAATCTCTGTGCGAATTGAGTACGGCAAGCTTTCGATTCGCAGACTGTATGTTTTCGACGTTTATGCATTAGTGCGATGGGATTGTAGGTTAGAAGACCATGCATTTTGATTATAGTGTTGAGTATAAAAAGTTGTCTCAAAGTAAGGACTTGATAGGTTTGGTAGAGCTTGGTAGTGGAGTGATAGAAGGGAAGAAATGCACTAACTTTGAGTAACGCCCTCTGCGCACGCTCAAGTTTCAGCATTACAGTTTTACAAGCGCCACCCCAAGTTGTTATGCAGTAAGTTAAGATTGATTGACATAGGGCGAAGTAGACGGTTTTTAACACTTTTGAATTAACTATATGTCTGAGGTTTTTAAATATATATATTAATTTACGTACTCTAGAAGAGACAAGGTCGATATGGGATGCAAAATTTAGTCTGTTATCAAGTATGACACCAAGGTATTTAATTGTGTTACTTTGCTGAAGTGGAGGACAGTTACAAGGTGAAAGGCCGCTGCACATGCGTGAGTGTGCGATAAGAAGTGGGTTTGGACCAAAAGACGCCTGTGGGACATTCCGGAGAGAAAAATTAAAAAATTTGGTTTTGTCGACATTAAGGGTTAAGAGATTGGATCTCAACCAACTGTTTGCAATGTTAAAGCCACTCTGGGCGTGCTGGATTGTTTTTTCCCATGTGCTATCACTGAAAATGAGGACCGTGTCATCTGCAAAGGCAACAATCTTCCCGTTTTGGAGTTCCATGTCACAGAGGTCATTGATATAAATTAGAAACAGGGTTGGTCCGAGAATACTTCCTTGAGGGACTCCGTAGGAGATCGGAAGATCGCTACTCATCCACTCACCAACTTTCACACACTGAGACCTATCGCTGAGGTAATCCGTGAATAATTTAAGTGGTACATCCCTGATTCCCAGTCTCTCAAGCTTTTCTATTAGTCTGGGGACAGATACGGTGTCAAAAGCCTTAGCCAAATCTATAAATATTGCCAAGACTTTATTTTTGTTATCAATATTGTTCACAATAAAGTCCGTAACCTCGTGGACTGCGTCACTAGTAGCTTTATTGCGTCTAAAACCAAATTGTGAGTTAGAAAGTATTTTATTTTTCTCCAAATAGTTAGTCAGTCTTTTGTTCATAAGTTTCTCTAGAATCTTAGATAATGTAGGCAATATTGAAATTGGCCTATAATTATTGACGCAGGCTCTGTCACCAGACTTAAATATAGGTGTTATTTGGGATTTTTTAAAGTCTCGTGGGAAGGTACCGGTGTGAAATGCCAAATTACAAATATAAGCTAGTGGTGAGAGTAACATAAGTCTATATCGGGACAGAAAAGTTGCAGAAATATTATCACGTCCACTAGCACAGTTAATTTTCAGATTGAGGATAATGGTGTTTATCTCGTTTTCATCTGTTGGGAACATTACGAAAGAGTAGGGATAAGTCGACTTGGAAGGCAAAGGAGAGTCGAGCGAGGGTTCCTGAGACAGATGTTTTTCTGCCAGTGATTTGCCCATGTTCGCAAAAAATGCATTAATGGTATCAATGGAAAGTTGAGGGTTACTAGGAGATATTAAGATAGATATTCAAGAGCGGAATTTAAACGATCACTAGCCTCGACCAGAGATTTTCCGGAAAAGTACAATGCCAAATCATCAGCATACTGTAATATTTGACAAAAAGAATCAACAGAGAAATGTAAATCAAAAGTATAAAGGCTAAATAGAAGAGGACTTAAGACTGATCCTTGTGGTAAGCCTTTCCAGATAGTCCTAGGGGGAAGAGAGGAGTCTTGAGTTTTTATAGAGATGGTTCTCTCCATCAACAGATTACAAATGAAACGAACCAATCTCCTAGGAATATTTAATTGATGCAAAAGTTTATCCCTGAGCACCGGAAGTAAAACGTTATCATATGCAGCGGAAATGTCCAAAAAGGCTCCGATTAATAGTTGTTTACGTAGCAGAGAGATACGAATATCAGAAGTTAAGATACTAAGACTATCCATAGTGCTCATACCTTTTCGGAATCCAAACTGGGATGCGGGCAACAAGTTCCTGTTTTCAACAAACCACTCAAGTCTGTGTTTAATCATATGTTCGGCAACCTTACACAAAACAGACGACAAAGCAATAGGCCTGTAGCTGTTTGGGTCTGACGGATTTTTACCAGGTTTAATAACAGGAATAATAGTTTGTATTTTCCAAGGTTGAGGAACAAAACCAGACTCAAAGAAGTTATTCACAAGATCCAAATAGTATTGCTTTGTAGTTGTTGAGGCGTTTTTTAAAAATGAGTAAGGAATCCCATCTATACCAGGAGAGGAATCCACGAGACCGTCAAGTGCCATTCGAAGTTCAGAAAACGAAAATTTGTCATCAAAATTATTTTCGGAAGGAAGAAAACCCGGTAAAGAGGGAAAAGAGTTTAAACTTGGAACTGAAGGGGGAGAAAGTTTATCCGAGAAAGATTCAATCCAGGAAGAAGGGTCGTTGGCTGAAATATCGACAATATTGCAGGAGCCTCTGAACCTTTTAATTTGCTTCCATACTAAGGAAGAAGGGGAACAAGGAGATAAACTTTGACAATAGCTGAGCCAACCTTTTTTTTTCTTTTTTGAAAGAAGTCTTATGGTAATGGCAGCTTTTCTTTGGTAAACTAAAAAATTTTGAGGAGTCATTGAATTTGAATAAATATCCTCTGCTATTTTTCTTTCCTTGACAGCGGAAGTACATTCTGAATAACACCAAGGAGTAGAGACTTTAAACTTATAGGGTTTCTTTTGGGGAAAATTGTCATCAGCACTAGAGATAATACATAGAATCTACAAATTTGGAATAACAATCAACAACATTATTTCTATCGGGAGAGGGAAGAGAAGCTAACTTATTTTCAAGAGAAGCAGAAAATGAGGACCAGCTTGCATCCTTTAATCTGTACTTAAGAGAGGGATTAAAATTACGCATTGGAACAACTCTATCAGAGATAGAGACAAGGATAGGAAAGTGGTCGCTACCATAAGAATGAGGCAAGATATTCCAGGAAAGAATAGAAGCAAGAGAGGCAGAGCATACTGTAATATCCACAGCCGAGTTTGGGTTTTGAGAAGGACGAACTCTTCTAGTGGGAGAACCGTTATTAATGACGCATAGATCAACGTCATCAAAAATTTCAAGAAGAGCAAGACCAAAGATGTCATCATGGCTCGAACCCCATGAGCGATGATGAGCATTTAAATCCCCCATAAAAATTATTGGAGAAGGGACTGAGGATAATATACATAGAAGGTCTGGAATTAACCTAGAATGAGGATGGGGAATGTATGCAGAAAGAAAAGTTATATTAAAAGCCCTAACAGCAACAATATTAATGTCAGGAGAAGAAGGGGGTAGAGAAATAAGGGAGAAGGGAAGGGAGCGCCTAACAAGAAGAGCACTACCTGCATACCCATCAGCCCTGTCATTCCGAAGACAAGAGTATCCTGGAACCCGAAAGTGAGAACCAGGCACTAACCATGACTCCGAAATGGCAATGACTGAGGGGTGAAATTTATTTATTAAAAACAAAAGTTCAGGCTTCTTCGGCCGAACGCTTTGGCTGTTCCACTGAAGAGCGGAGACTGGATGATCCATTATTATGTGAGAGAATTTGAGAAAGTTTCTGGGCAACGTGGGACGGTAGAGGGGAGTTATCACGGGATACAAGACTAATAACTAATGATAATAGTAATTCTAAGAGGCTATCCTCTTGAGGAGACACTGGGGAGGAAGCAATTTGAGAAAGAAGAGAAAATCCATTGGGCAAGGATGACGGATCCTCTGCAATAATAGCTCTATGAGCAGCTCTATCATAAGATTTGCCTAGAGGAGCTCTAGGCTTGGGTGAGGAAAACACAGTTTTCCTGTAAGAGGAAAGAGGAGTAAGGATACCCGATTGGGAAGCAGAGAAAGAAGGCGACGGGAAATTTTGAGCCACTTCAGAATATGATTTTTTGACATTTGGAAGAGACCGAGATGCTTCATCGTAAGAGAGATTATCCTGAGACATTAATATTTTGATTGATTTTTGTCTCCCTTGTTCAGGACAGCCACCGTAGAAGGCAAAGTGACGGCCCAAACAATGAATACAGGTGGAATTGGACTCTACCACGTCACAAGTATCACCGGTGTGAGGTTGTGAGCACTTAAAACATCTTGGTTTGGACCGACACTGAGCCTTAATGTGACCAAAATGGCAACAATTTTGGCATTGAATGGTGGGGTATTGATACATCTCCACTGGAAGAGAAGTGTTATATAAAAAGACTCGTTGAGGGAGAATTTGACCTTTGAATGTTAGAACAATAGTCTGAGTAGGGATCCAGGAGGTCTTGCCCTCCTCTTTGTTCTTTCGGTTTAATCTACGCGCCTTCAATACGATTCCACACCCATCTGGTAAAATCAAAGCCTCGACAAACTCATCCATGGACATATCGACCGGCACTTGACGGACGATACCCATTTTTGTAATGTTATATGACGGAATAGAACAAGTATATTTATATGTCTCTAAAATCGGGTTAGACAAAAACTTATTAGCCGCATCTCCAGAGGAGAATTCGACAGAGATTTTATTCCTGCCCACTTTTTTAACACCATCTCTATTAATTTTACCTATATGATTTTGATGTAAAAATTGGCCAAACTTAATAGGACGAATCGACGTCCCGGCAGAAGGATCTGGTTCGGATCTAGAAACATGGACAAGGAAAGGACCTTTGTCCGATAGGTCGTACGACCCAATCCCGGCTTCCAAAGAAGGGTGGACATAAATAGCTTGTATCGAAGCAACGGCCATGTCTCTATTAATTATGGTTTTTTTTTAAACCACCTCAATGGTTTCAGAGTCAACAATAAGACGTCGCTTACCGAACGTCTTGGAGAATGATGAAACGGCGTCAGGAGGGTCAGGAGGGTCAGGAGGAGCTGGAGGGGGGAGAGGATGATCCATTTTTTACACTAAGATACTGAAAAAAACTAAGATCTGCAAAGAAATAAATAAAATAAAAATATTCAACTGTTTTAGGAAAAAAATTCTCTCTGACACGTGTGACAGCTATCGCCTTCGAATCCGAAAAAACTTCACTTATTTATTTAATGGCGTTTGTGGAAGTCCCGAACAAGAGCACGAACACAGAGCAAATGAAATTGACATTGACAATGGATCACCTGTTCTGGATCGGGGTTGCCAGTTCTCTGCACTAGGTATCAGTCGAACTAAAGTACGGCCAACGAGAAGCGATACCAAATGAAACCCATGCTAAAACCCCATCTAAAATGGCCGCCCGAATGTTGGCGAACCCGTCTTAACGTTGTCATGTTTTTGCCGTGAGAACGAGACATTACGACAAAGGCACAAGGTGGAAAGAGATAAATATTAGATTGTCAACGCCACAGTTGTTCTTTAGGTTAATGACCTTTCGTATCGCTTCTCGTTGGCCGTACTATATACGATTAGAAATCGATTCCTTAGGAATCGATTTAAAGTAAAGTTAGGTTAAGTAAACTCGCTACCATGACGGACAAAACCCAAATGAACGAAGACGAAATACCAATTACGAACGTTTATTTTAATTGTTATGTTTAATATTTTTTTTCCCCCGATAAATACTTTCTTGGTTTGTTCCACGTTCCGTAGGCAAGCTGATGATTTTTAACACTAAAAAAAATGAGGTTCTACATAAACTATATTTTTTTAATTGTGTGAGGTTAAGATGATGATGATGCTATTCCAACGATGAATATTCCAACATGAACGATGAATATAGATAAAGCTCGGTCTTCCATCAAACATTTTAATGTTTTGAAGCTCTCGAATCGAAACATCGAATATCGATGTTATTTTTTCTGAGTTTTTATTCTGGCAACCCTAACTCAATGCACCCCGCCATGTTGCACAACAACTGTCACCATACACAACCAATAATCAATTTAAAATCTTTTTTATTCGTCTTTAGTATCATTTAGTTTGACACTCCCAAAAGCATTACTAAATTATTTATGAATTTCTTTTTTCCCAATACAGCTGTTCATCGGTTAGCCCATTTTGGTTGAAGTCCTTTAGAATAATTGATTTCATACTGTAATCGCGTACTGTAGTCTACATTTCGAACTAACAAACTAGTTCCAAAAAATACAACTCTCGACTTCAGTGTTTTGCTATTTCTGTAATTTTATTTTTGTTTGTTAAAAATATTAAAACCCGTCCGTCGACAAGTTCGTGATTAGACCTGTGTTACTGTATGGGTCAGAATCTGAATGCTGGGCTGTAAAAAAGGTGGATGAAAAACGATTGTATGTAGCGGAGATGAGATCGATGTGTGGAGTGACAAGAATGGATAAAGTAAGGAATGAGTATATTAGAGGAAGTTTGAAAGTTGCGCCTGTTACAGAAAAATTGAAAGGGAGTCGTTTGTCTTGGTATGGACATGCAATGAGGAGGGATGAACCACATGTGACTAAAAGAGAGATGGGTCTGAATGTTGATGGAAGGAGAGCGAGAGGAAGGCCAAAGAAAAGATGGATGGATTGTGTAAGAAATGATATGAAGGAGAAAGGAGTAAATGATGCCGTGACGTCTGATAGGGGAGAATGGAAGAAGAAAACGTGTTGCGCCGACCCCAAATAGAATGGGACAAGGGAAGGAAAATTATGATGTTAAAAATATTAAAACCCAGAAATACGTGTATTTTTTTTCAATTATCTTCAATCCAAAAATCAAATAAATCGCAGTTTATGTGTGATAGAGGGTTAACCCATGTACTCATATTATATTCGTCACATATTTTGGTACAAGCACATACAAAGTCACCAGTATCTCTAATAGAACAACACCGAGGCGAACTTACAGCGAAGTTATAATTAATTTATGCATTTAGTTCGCGTGTGTTACTGCTAATATTCCACTGTGACACCATTTTGTGGTGTTTATTGGGCCTTGTTTATAACTATGTTAGTTGTATGTGTGAACAGAGAAGTTTTAATTTCATTATTTTTTAAAACAAACATGTTAAAAAAAAATAACTAAAATGTCTTCCAAAATTAAAAATGGGACAGACGGAGACGTTATGAGATAGATTTTAAAAAGAAAATTCAAATCTTGTATTATATTAATTACTAGCTTTTGCCCGCGGCTTCGCTCGCGTTAAATTCGGGGTAACACAGTTCCCCTTTCCTGATTTACAGGTACCTGCTACCTGTAGTTTTTGCCCTTTTTTTGGGGTGGGATATATTAAAACATGGTAAATATCCCGTTTTAAGTTATAATAATAATCTTATTTTTTGTGTTGTGAAAGTTTTCTATCCTAGCGAGAAGCTACAATAATACAGCAGACAGTATTTTCTCTCAACAAAAGTGATTGATGTAACTTAGGAGACATCCAACAAACATCGAAGCACTATAAGCGAGCCAAGTTCAATCGTTAGCACAACTTAGCGCAACTTAAACAAAGGATGCGCAAACTTGAGTAGTTAAAAGTTCTTTTTTTTGCGCAAGGATGTAACGCGGATAGTCCGGAGTTAGTAGTACCTACTTTGTGTTAAGCTTGAGTTGTTAAGTTAGATATTTATCGGATTAAATGGTTTCTTGTTCACATAACGTCTGTAATAACCAAAAGATTTACCATCCACACTGCTAATTTAACGGCACGGTTGGCGCAGTGACTGAGCAATCGACTGCTGCGCTGCGTGTCGCGGGTTGGATCCCCGCACGGAACAAATATTTGTAAAACCTACAGGTAGTTGCTTCGGGTCTGGCTGTTTGTGTATGTGAGCTTAAATGTTTGTAAACTCACTCACGATACAGGAGAAATTCTTAGTGTGGGGCAACGTTTAAAAAAGATGTTTACTTGTTCAGATAACATCACACTTGTAATTACCAAAAAGTTTAACATCTACATTCTGCCAATTATGTTTTAGCCTTATGGAATAAGAATGGGCCTATCGCCATCAACCGAGACTCCTCGAATTCAGACTCTATAGATGCTGCTGGAAAATTCCTGATGGATCAATTAATCCCGATTAAACACTTTACCCGACCGGAGACTTAGCCGTCGGGCTTGCAACGCAACAATCACGGGGGCACTTGTTCCTTGTCTTATAATAATAACAGTCAGGAATGAACTACATCGTTCTCACATATATTTATAATCTTAACATGAATGATGTATCCATGGTTTTGTAAAAATATGATTTAAAAGAGTGTCCATGGAGTTTCTTGCCCATTCTTCTCCATAGAGATCTACGCTTTGGAATGGGCAACTACAGTACTTTCACAAGTTATTATGTCTTGTGACTGGGACTGTAGCAGCATAATTTTTCTGTTTTCATGACATTGAAAAGTGCCTGTAATGGTCTAATTAAAATAAATGATTTGATTTGATTTGAAAATAATTGAAAACCGGGAAGTGAGTTTTTAAACTGTCTCTTACGGTATATATTCCGTGATTTCCATTTGTTATGAGCTCAAGATATTTCGACTCTGTTGCAATCGCCATGATCGTGGGAAGACTGAGTCGTTCAGTTTCAACAATCATGGAAGACATCACGTAAGTGAGCAAATAGTGCTATAAACCGTGATATCTTAAAACAATGTTTGAAGATTTTTTTCATAGTTGTAAATATAACTCATCCTACTCTGGGTGGAGCCGAAGGGATTGTCAGACTTTTACTGACTAAATTACCTTATTTTGTCCTTTGTTGGCCGCGGTATCTCTTTCGAACAACCCGCAACCCCGTTAGGCAATGGCACCGGCAGGCAGTGGCCTTGCTTGACAGGCCCCTCTGCTTTGATATCATTTCTTTGAGGCACGCGTGGAGCACTAACACGCTGTCAAAACGCCTCCAACTATTCCCTCGTTCTTATTATTATTTTAGAAAAATATTGGTTGCATATGCCTTAACAATTGATAACACCTTTCATCACACTGTAAAGAATCAACGTGTTGTTCACAATAACAGAAACACTCATCCAAAATTGCATCAATACAAAAACTCGTTCTAAAAAAACGTATTTCATCTACACGCAGTGTGCATGAAATTGTTGTATAATGAAACAGGGACCCGAGGGACGTCCCCGAAATACGGAACGTGTTGTCACCGCGTTGATTGAATTTGTTACGCCAAAGAGTACATGCATGTCACTAGAAAATTTTGCGAAATGAAACATTTTTCACAGGCATCAGTCTATCTGGGGATGCCCGTCAAAATTTTTGGCGTTCCATAATTGAACGTTTGAATTGACGTTTGTTACAGAACTTGTTGGTTTGAGTGAACTTTTTCTTTTGTTTTTTTTTCGGAATTGGGCGGTCTGTTTTTTCGACTAGATATGTCACGATAAAGGTTGCTATGCATTTTTTCCGTCCACAGGCCCGTTGTGGTTAGTACCTAACCTGGTGTTAGAGAACTTATGCCGCCTTATGTACCTGGAATTGGCTTTACATACCTTCGAGGTATATCTCTCAGACATGCTGCTTTCCTCACTAGATAAGTATACATTCAATCAGACGCACACACGTTGGGTTTCTTTTGTGTTTTTAATTTTGGATTGTTCCTTGTTATGCCAATTATTTATTTAAACAAATAAATTTAATTTAGAAATATTCGTTTATATAAATACATGACTGGCACAAAAGAAAACATTTCAGTTGACATTTGCTCTAAACCATTTTATTTTAAACTAGCTATTGCCCGCGGCTTCTCTCGCGTTAAATTCGGGGTAACACAGTTCCCTTTTACTGATTTGCAGGTACCTGCTACCTGTAGTTTTTGCCTTTGCGCCTTATTGATTTGTAATAGCAAAGCTAAGATTTCCCTTTTTTCTCTCTTTCTCTTTAAATTAGCCTATGTCCGTCTCCTGGGTCCCAACTATCTCTGTACCAAAATTCATCAAAATTGATTTAGCCATTAAGGCGTGAAGACTAGTGAAGAGGTAACAAACAAACAAACAAACTCACTTTCGCTTTTATAATATTAGTAAGGATTTTCAAAAATATGTGTTCTAGAATCTTTCAAAACAAGCGTCGATTTCGTGTACAACAGAATATTTCACGACAACAAACGCTCACAAAACCATTCCTTTGCTGCACCAAAATATCAGGGAATCTGTCACAAACCATGGCTACTCGTTACACCCAATTCTGTGTAGAGGAAACAACTGGAAACTTGTCAGTTTTTTCCGACCGAATTGGATGGACTATAGATAGCTTAATATTTACTGTTGCTATGTCATATTGGGACTATGAATATGTATTGCTCTCCAACTGTTGGGGTTGGGATGCATTGAGTTTCAAGTTTTTTTTTTGTCACATATTTCACGGTACGACTTTTATAGGTATAAGTCGTCTAAGTAATCTCTTAGTTTTTGTATATTGCATTGGTTATGCTCTAATAAAAAAAAAACAAAAAACATTGCACATCTAATCCCCGAGTGATTTGGTAGGCCTATGTTAGGAGAAGGACTACAAATTAATTTTGCTATTTTTTTCTTGTAGAGGCCAATTATTTTAAAAGAGTAACCATGGAGTATCTTGCTGGTTCTTCTCCATAGGAAACGACGACCAACCCGTGTACATTTTCTCGACCATAAGTGCCCATGTGAAATAAAAAGATTTTGATTTTGACTGTTGCAGGTGGTTTATTATGGTTTCTGACTGCTCCCATGGGAAAAAAACGTGAATTCGTAATGTACGTATTTTGTAACGATTGAGTTTTCCCAAAACAGTATATTTCAGGACAACAAACAATGAAGAATGTTAACTAATTTTGATTATTAGCAGTCCATAATTGTAGCAGTCCATATTCTCTGTCAAAAATAAAAAAATACTAGTGAAATAATTACTTTCAATGTTAATTAGTTTCCGATTTAGAAGTAAAACAAGACGCGGGCTGCCGGTTACGATGTGACGTCATCACACAACATGCTCAGTCTGGCTCATTCAGTCGGCTTGTGGTCGCGCGCCCTTACCGTTGAAATTATAACTAAATACTTTTAAAAAAGTCCAATCTAAATACTAGGAAATCATGTGTTGTGCTTAAATGTAAAAATACAACGCGCGGCGCATTGTGAAATGACGTCACAAGCGGTCACGTGACTGGTAGCGAGCTCGATATTTTCGAAACTTTGAATGCCTATAAAATCAAAACTACTAGGTTTTTTTTACTACAACAAAAACTAGTGTGTTTGTATACATACAGGCTTTACTGAGACATTCTCCATTCTCAAGACAGAACAGCTCAACAACTTACCATGTTCCTCGACTAAAATTATTGGGCAGGCATAATTTCAGAACTGCCAACATTACGACATAATATTCTGAACTAAAACCAATATCCAATCGAAACTTGTACAAGGGTACGTGTCGAGCAGTTTATCGCTGGCGGCTGGAGAGGGGTACGGCGTGTGCATAATACAACTGCCGGCGACCGTCGCACTTTCGCGTTTTGAGAGTTAGGTCGGGAGCTAGGACTGTTAAAATTGTTGTTTGTGGATACGTTTAATTCAAAAAATGTATTAAGATTCGAGTAGAAAAGAGAAAAAGTATTCAAACACCGTGTGATAGAAAGAAACAAATATATTATGATGTCGTATCGCACTGGAACGAAAAAACGACAAAAAGGGACAAAAGTCACTTGGGTGCGCTCAACGGCAAAACGAAAAAGAGACAAATGTCCCTTTGGAGCACTCAAGCGGTAAGTGTCTTGTTGTATATCGTGACTGTAAAAAAATGGTTTATATAGTTGCAATTATAATAATACTAGCGGCGCCCCGCGGCTTCGCCCGTGTGATGATAAAAAAGTATCCTATGTGGTATTCTAGACTATAATCTACCTCTGTGCCAAATTTTATCAAAACCCGTTCAGTGGTTATTTCGTGAAAGAAGATCAAACATACGTCCATACTCACAAACCTCATTTATAATATTGTAGGATACTCGTAACGTCGTAAACGTTGCCCCACACTAGGAATTTCTCCTGTATCGTGTAAATAACTTTTTCATAGAATAGTTGTTTAAAATGGAATAAGCTAGCTACTCTACTGGCAACTCTGACGTATCCACATTAAATAACAATTTGAATAGTCCCAGTAGTAGTTATTGATTTGGTACAATCAGTCATGGTCCGTGTCTGTCTCGTTGGTCCCGGTCGCAAGCCCGGCTTCAAAGCATGAGTTCCTGAGGTTTATTAGATTTTAGGCCATTAGATTTTCCATCAAGAATGTCTATAGAAGGAATGTTAATAATAGTACATGTCATTAAGGTTCCGTTTTTACCATTTGGCAACAGAACCCTTATATTGCGCTGTCCGTCTGTCTGTTTGTCCGTATGTCACAGCCATTTTTCTCCGAGACTATTGACACCACACAGTTGAAATTTGGAGAATGAATAATTATTACCTTCTTTGAACCGCTCCACAAATACGATATTATAAAAAAAAACACAGGGATGGTCAAGTACACATTGTATAACTGTGTCGTTTGTTTATCGATAGTATATCGAAATTTGGTTTGAACAAGATTTGATATTTAGTTTTTGAGATATGAGATTTTTCGATTAAATCATTGTTCTTCACTAAGATACTATAAAGAACAAATTTAGTTTTGAAATTGTGTGTGAGTTTCCGTTTAATTTTTTCTTTCTTTTTTGTTAGCAAAACGTTGCCCCACACTAGGAATTTCTCCTGTATCGTGGGTGCGTTTACAAATATTTCAACTCACATACACAAACAGCCAGACCCGAAACAACTACATGTAGGACATACAAATATTTGTTCCGTGCGGGAATCGAACCCGCGACACGCAGCACAGCAGTCGATCGCTCAGCCACTGGTCCAACCGTGCCATCAAAATTAATTGAGAGTTAAAAATATTGTTTAGTACAATGGTACCGTGAGTGTGCAAGTCCTAAGTACCTAGGACTCGCGCGCGAAATTCTGCTATTTTGAATTTCAATTTTTTTTAGTAGATTGGTTTAGAGTAATCTTTTATCTCGGTATGTATGTACCATCACCATTTAAAAATGAGTAATTTCATCATTCGAAACAGTTTCAAATTCCAATCCTAGCTCCCAGCCTACAAGTAGCGTTCGAGGGACTAGCGGGCTAAGTCTGAGTACAAACTAGTGCCGTCCAAGACATCTGTCGAACTTGCACAATGTCACCGTCCCGTCTGTACTTCATTAGTATATATCAAGACTTAGTTTAATAACTCACTTACGTGAAGTGCGAGAACTACTACCTGCTGGGTTTGAGTTCAGTTTTAGTTGTAGTGGAAAATGTGGGAGGAATTATTGTGGTAGAAAGGATTGTTTCGGATCGTAGTCTGGCTGTGAGTTGGTTTGAATGAGATACCGCGGCCCCGGAACAAAAATGTAAAAGAAAAAACATGCATGGGTTTCAGTCAGGTTTCAGTCTGAAACTCTCTTCCAATCCGCCTAGTGAGGGACAAGTCATTTTATTTAACTATACTAGCTGTGCCCGCGACTTCGTCCGCGTGGAATAGTATTTTGGGCATCATATTTATTTTTGCAAACAACCTCCTCAGCTTTATAAATAATAACTGTTACCCACGACTTTGTCCGCGTCTTAGCCCAAGTTCCGGAACTCTGTGAGGCTAAACGTTGAGAACGTTCAGCGCTTGATTCCCGTAGTCGGTTCACCAAAGTTCGAGAACTCTGTAAGGCTAAACGTTGAGAACGTTCAGCGTTTGATTCCCGTTCTCGGTTTATCAAAGTTCGGGAATTTTGTAAGGATAAACGTTCAGCGCTTGCTTCCCGTAGTTCCCGTTGACGGTTTGCCGAAGTTCGGAAATTTTGTGAGGCTAGACACTGCGAACGTTCAACGATCGATTCATTAGCACGATTTATTCACTGATTCCTCGTTGAGTAGCCAACCTATGCATATTTTCATCCTCTGTTTCATTGCTGCGCAAAGCTCGCAGCCGCTTTGCGGTAGCAGTCTGCCGAGAAAGCTGAGTTCTTTTTCTAGGCATTATAGTGACGAAGAAAGAAAATAGGAAATGAAAACTTAACCAAACCGTAACTCATAATCAAGAAAAACAAACGTAAGGTTAATAATTAGGATCCTAATTATTTTTACCTGTATTTGGTACTTACGTAAAACATAAGTACTAACTGTGTGCTTAAACTAAAACCTAACCTAATAAGGGCTGATTTTTCAATAGCAGTTTGACATATTTTCTATAGATGAGCTGTCAAACCGAAATTTTTATTCCTCAGATAAAAGTTATCTGACTATTGAATAAACAGCCCTAAGAATAATTATGTAGATGACACCTATTTACAGGTATTATCTACAACATTTTTTTTTTACCAAACTATTATCAACCAAAATAAAATCCATAAAACAATGATCGTAGAGCTACACCCCGTCTCCGCGTCGCCCGCAAGCAACGCCTCTCCTCGCAGCGTCATGTTTTGCACATCATGCGGCGCGTGTGAATTTTATATCGGAGTTATTTTAAAATTGTAATATCTTCTAAGATGTTCATTGAAATTAAGTGATGTCAAAGACAATTTTGTTCACAATTAAATACTGTTAATCAACAACACATTTATTTGGATAAAGATTAATATTATTATGTTGATACAACTCTAACAAATAATCATGCATTAATTTCGACCAAATTTGATTCCCATAAAAACGGTTCTAGTGAGTTAATCTTAAAAGATAGACATATACCGTCACGGACATTTTTTTAGATCATTTCAAGAGGAATAATTCTTTCGTACATATTTTTTTGGTATCTTGAACCGTTTTCGCAGCGCACGCAACGGAAGCCCTCAAAGATGAATAATATTCCCCGTTTTTTCCACATTTTCCATTGTTTCTTCGCTCCTATTAGTCGCAGCGTGATGTTATATAGCCTAAAGCCTTCCTCGATAAATGGTCTATTCAACACAAAAAGAATTTTTCAATTCTAACCAGTAGTTCCTGAGATTAGCGCGTTCAAACAAACAAACAAACAAACAAACAAACAAACTCTTCAGCTTTATAATATTAGTATAGATATAGATTTATGTACACACAGTAGACCAGACAGGAATAAAAAAAAACATATAAAATTTGAGTACAAAGGCACTGCTTATTTCATAAGAATTTTTCTGCAAGGAGATATGAGAACGAAATGTAGACGATAGTGTGTGAGAGAGTACGAGAAAAATATGTGTGTGTGCCTCAAACTATTATAACTTACATAATTATATATCTAAAAATTGTGATATTCCGATCCGAAAAAAGAAATCGCCATAGTTAGTCGCTTTCAAAAACTATTTTATTTAACCGTGTTCCATGCATTTTCATGGGAAATCCTGGTGCAAAGGATTTACGAGTATTTTGCTGAATCTTTTTTTTGGAATGTCGATAAATATAAATATATTTGGGATGTTCTAGGATACAGAAGCCATACCACGGCAACTACGTGGTGTGAAATGTGTTAATTAAATACATCGATTTTAAAATTTCATTTTTTTTGGGGTGGGAAATCATTATATACCTTCCGGAGCGGGGGGGAGTGTCAGACTTGTACTGACTAAAACCCACCCATGTTCTTTCCATTGTCCTTTATGTTTCGGGGCCGCGGTATCTCTTTCGAACAACCTACAACCCCGGTTGAAATTATAAATAAGTCTCATTTCGCATAAAATATTTGTATAGTAATACATAACAAAAATTTACAATATAAATCATAAATCCTACTAATAATTATTAATGCGAATGTTTGTGAGGATGGATAGATGGCTGGATGTATGGATGTATGTGTGGATGTTTGTAACTCTGTCACGCAAAAACTACGAACGGAATGGATGTTAATAAAACTTTATTTAGCCCTACGCGCCCGCGGGGGGTATTCATACATGCGACACTGCTTAGCGCTCTCCTAGCAAGAGATATACGATTGCGAACGCCGCGCCACCACACATATTATTTAGGAACTAGATTTGTTTATAAGTGTCAGCTCGTTCCTATTGGCCGTGGATATGTAACGGGAGACCTGTTACTCCCACCATTATATTTTAGTATTAAGCCTTGTACATATTCCTGTAACCCTCAGTCTATTCACTACCTCATTATAACTCGTTACACCTAAGTACATCTGGAGTATTATTACCACACACCACCTAAGCGCTACACTGCCCTTTAAGTTCCGGGGCCGAGGTATCTCTTTCGAGCAACCCGCATTCCCTGCAGGCGTTGGCCCTGGCAGGCCCCTCTGCTTTACTGACATCTCTTTGAAACGCGCGTGGAATACGAACGTGCTGTATATACGGTCTGTCGTCGCTAGACGGACGGACGGTGAGCTACCCATTTGCCAACATCCATCATCACCCATTTACCATCTTTGGGTTGGTTTGAATAGCATAGATCTGCGTACCTCTTTTAGAAAACTGCGTACCTAATAGTACACTCACATTTCTACAGTTATATTTAACTCCCATGTAACTCTGTCAAACTGAACTGAAACACGGTATACCTGTACTGCGAGGAGGTATACCTGCCGTAAACTCCACCCTATCCAGCGCAGTGTTAAAATACACCTCAGGGATAGTCTGGTCTAAGTTATAGCTCACAAATTGATCTGGCAGACGTGTTTCGACGTCAGTTTAGATATAAGACGTTTCCTTCGGGTTTCGAGTATAAAACGATAATGGAGTTATTTGGGATGTGCTATTGTGCATCGTGGTGTTTTGTTTTAGTTACCGTTTTGAGTTGTATTACAATAGCTGCTCTTTATAGTAGTAAAACATGATAGGGTAGATCTTAATTTATGGTTTCACTAGCTTTTGTCCGCGGCTTCGCTCGCGTTAAATTACGGGTAACACAGTTCCCCTTTCCTGATTTACAGGTACCTGCTACCTGTAGTTTTTGTTCTTGCGCCTTATTTATTGTAATAGCAATGCTATGTTTTCCCTTTTCTTCCCTCTTTCTCCCTCATATATCAATCTTTTTTTTAAAAAAATAGCCTAAGTCCGTCTCCAGGGTCCCAACTATCTCTGTACCAAAATTCATCAAAATCGGTTTAGCCACTTAGGCGTGAAGAAGTAACAAACAAACAAACTCACTTTCGCTTTTATAACATTAGTAAGGATTTTCTAGTGAGGATCTTAAAATATTGTAAATATTTTTGTAATTTTATTCTCTAAACAATTTCAATTGTTCAGCTAAGGTCTACCTATATATTTGTCACAATCCGACCGCAACTACCGAGCGAAAGGTTCTGGGTTTGTATCACAACTCGAACAAAGTGTCATTCGGTGTTTTCACCAGGAATTACTCAGTCCCAACCACGGCATCTGCATTCATTCCAAGCTGGTAGCAACAGGGTCGTATTACTTGGGATTTTAACATAACTGTTTTTTTTTAAACCTTGCCCCACACTAGGAATTTCTCCTGTATCGTGGGTGCATATACAAACATTAAACTCACATAGACAAACAGCCAGACCTGAAACAATTACCTGTAGGTCATACAAATATTTGTTCCGTGCGGGGGATCCAACCTGCGACACGTAGCGCAGCAGTCGATCGCTCAACAACTGCGCCAACCGTGCCGTCATCAACTGTTGAAATGTAGGTATATTATTGGGCACAACTCTATCTTACCTTTAGAGCAATACAACCGTGAATATATGAAAGGTCTTCTGTCTACCCACAGTCCCCCCCACGTTCTAGAACACCCAGATAACTAACTACGAAAGTAGTACTTTCTCATTACTCTTTAACAAGGGTTTCGATTCAATAACGATTCTGGGAGTAAGCTTGTAATTAGGTTTTTTCAGTTAAGTGCCCATTCACAATCGTGCTAGTGTGTCTGTGTAATTAAACAGGTTCTCTCTTAGACTGTTGTCGATTAAGTTAATGCTTAGTTAAGTAAGTTTCTATTTAGAAACTAAAGGAGGCTTCAAGTAAAAAGAGTTTATCTGTTATTTTTTGTGTGTCTGTAGTTTTTGTTATTTAATTATAAGGTTAGTATTTGTAATAGAGACTGAACTGTTTTTTTAAGTTTTTTAGGCAGTCCTGTTCTTTTTTTGATTTTAAGTACTTACTTACCTTATGTCACTCCCACAACTGAGACAAATTCAAAGACGAGGTGTCTTTGAGTATATATCTCTGACGACACGGTTGGCGCAGTGGCTGAGCGATCGACTGCCGCGCTGCGTGTTGCGGGTTCGATCCCCGCACAGAACAAATATTTGTATGGCCTACAGATAGTTGTTCCGGGTCTGGCTGTTTGTGTATGTGACTTTAAATGTTTGTAAACGCACCCACAGTACAGAAGAAAATCCTAGTGTGGGGCAACATTAAAAAAAACGAATTCCGTTTTACTGTTTAGGCTGTGAAGCGTGCCATGCTTGATATATGTATATTATTGTATATACATAATTTTACGATTTTTAGGTTCCTTTGTCAACCCAGTCACACATTAAGAATTGATTTATTGTAAGGAATTAAGTTTGAGCCCTGTTGATGATATGAAATAACTATCATTGTTTTACAATAATATCTTATGTTTTTTTTTTTTAAATCCAATTTTTTGTTAATTTTCAGTGAATTTGTTTTTCTACGCTTCAAACCCAAGAAAAACCGGGGTTGCCGGTTATTAAAAAAAATGGCAAAAGAAAGAACATGGAGTCCGTAAATTATTATTATTATTTATTTATTTTAAAGGCATCAAACCCAATACAAAAACACAAATACAAATTAAAATACTTATAAAATACATAAAAAAAAAAAATATAACCATTCTGAATACAAATTACATAATTAAATTGAATATGACATTAAACAAACAAACAATACCTATTTTCGATTTGAACTCCGGTGGACTTTGAGCCAATGCATTCGGATCGGACTGTTCCAATCCTCACCCACGACCCTCAGCAGGTGATTGGTCGATTTTCGGAGGATGCTGCTGAACGAAGCTATTCGCGAACGAATAACGGCATAAAAGTCCGGCACTCTCGCTTCAGCGAACATGCTCGACGCACTACAGTACCGAGGAAACTTCATCAAAATGCGGTACGCATCGTTATATTGCACACGCATGGTACTTAATGAAGACCTTTTAAACTTTGTCCAAAGCTGGCATGTGTAAAAACATACACAATATGCACGGAACAATGTCTTTTTAACGCACGTGCTACAGCGTGAAAATCTGCGCGCAAGCATATTGCACCGAATCGAGAGTGCCCGTCTTTCCCGTTCTATGTCGGCATCATCTGTGAGATCGTCAGTGAGGACGTGGCCCAGATATCGAAACGTTCGTACAACCCTTACTGATGAACCATAAATTTTAACTTCCGGGACTTTCTCCGGTCCCTTTCCAGCCCTAAATACTAACATCTCTGTTTTCCCGACATTATAAACCATGCCATGAGAGTTAGCATAACGCTCACATATGGCTACAAGCTGCCTAAGGGCCCTTATTGAGGGGCTCAAGAGGACCATGTCATCGGCGTAGCTAATATTGTTAAAGCATACGCCGCCTATGTGACAACCAACACCTGCCTTATTCAACTCCCCAATAAGGTCATTCATATAAATATTGAAAAGGTCCGGAGAAGTCAGCCCACCTTGACGCACGCCACATTTTAATGTGTACCCTCTCGACTGGACGTCACCCCATCTAACACTGTTAGTTTGGTTTCCGTACCAGTATTGAAGCATACCTATTAAACCCGAGTGGACCCCTGAGTCCCGCAGTTTGCCCCAAAGAATATTATAATTCACCAGGTCAAAAGCGCGACTCAGATCCAGGAAACATGCATAAATCGATGTGTTACGACTTTTGTAATAATTTACCGTATACTTCAATGATAGTATAGCTAGGTCAGTCGATAAACCAGGGCGGAAACCAAACTGAGCATCTTTAATCTTAAGATTCTTCAACAGTAAGGGCTGCACAAGACGCTCCAACACTTTGCCTAGGACAGTACCAAGGGAGATTGGCCGGTAGTTGGCAGCAGAACTGAGATCCCCTGTCTTATTCTTAGTAATTGGTACAACTATCGTTCTCATTAGGGCATCAGGCAGGTAAGAGTACCTGATACATAAATTAAAAAGTGTACATAGCTTGACGTGTATGAATTCCCCTGCATGTTCCAGGTGTTCAATGCTCAGGTTATCATGGCCCGCAGATTTGCCACGCTTCATATGCCTAATAACGTCAAAAATATCCTGCGGTGTAAATTGCAACTGCTCACAATCCACACCCTCGGCCAACCCCCGACCACACTCCACCGATGCCTGTGTAGTCAGATCCGAAGGCATAGGCTCCATTTTAAATTTGTTTGCAAACAAATTTGCAATTTGACATGGCTCAAGTAGACCATCTATGGATAACGGTACATTTTGCTTGTGATTTAACTTTTTAGTATTTTGCCAAAACTTCATAAAATTTTTATTTTTGCAATGTGTAGCTAATATATCCATTTTAATTGATTCTTCATTACGTTGACACCACTTCAATTTGTTTTTAAAAATCTTACGATTAACAACCATCTTATCATATAAGTCCCCCATCGACGGCCTACCAGCTGTCACCCACCAATTATAATAAAATTTTGCTGTGCTATGGCATTCCTGCACATGATAACTCCATCCCGTTACAGGTTTACGTGACTTACGTCCACCGGAGTTCAAGCCGAAACTTAACGTAGCCCCCTCTTGGAGTATATCAATAATATCACTGTACAATTTCTCAATAAAACTATAATGTTCCTTAACTTGATCACAAAGTACATTGTTATCACAGTTTACACAACATAAAACATCATTTACTTTTTCTAGATTCAAATTACAATATGAAGTATATTTTATTATCTGATTAAACGATCTCTTTCCCCACAAAACTTTATTGCGTTTTGTTTTGGTGCAATCGGCAGCTAGACCACTGCCAGTCCCGCTTATATCGCACACAATCCGCAAAGGAAAGTGATCGGACGAAAAGACATCATACACAACATTGACTGACCTGACAGTGTTCCAAGCAGACTCAGTGACGACGCAGTGGTCTAACCACCGGTTACATCCATGCGCCTCACTTGTAAAAGTATGCGTATCCGATTCCAAGCCCAACATCACTATATCCGCACATATAAGCTTTTGCTCATCACAAAACAATAACAATTCACGACCAAACGGCGCGCTTGGGTGCGCGTTAAAATCACCCAACATAAACGCAGCACACACATCGGATTCATCTATAATTGCACTCATGCGCGCGAGACAGTCAGTGTACTCAGTTAAGTTGTCCGATTTATCTGTAGGTAGATAAACACTAAAAACTACGAACGAATTCACGCCACTGTTAACTCGGATCGCAATTATCCTATCAATACCACAATCAATTATAGTCACATTTGGAAACCGTTGCTTTCTCCACATTAGTGCTAGCCCGCCGTAGGGTCTTCCACGTAGTATACCGGCCGATGTGTCGACCGAAGATTTAGCCGTACATCCAAAGTCCTTATCAATGTTGTGAACAAAATCTAAGTCGTGAGGCAGCAGCCAAGTTTCTTGCAACGCCAATATATCGGCGTTGCCACAAAGTTGTCTTATTTGCTGAACTGATCTTTTAATCGATTTACAATTAAATGATAACATAATTATTTCTGAATTTGTACTATCCATGGTTATGTTGATTTGTTTACATTCAAGGTACGCTCACGAAATCGTCTGAAAATAATTCCAGTGGGCCAGAAATCGGCACTCAAAAATGTACTGAGCTTGTGTTTGGGTACAATAATTTTAAATGATCGGAAAACAGTTTCCTGCCTCTGGGGTAAAAGTAGAACGTCCATACATTGCTCGCCCTGCGATACTATATGCTCTTTAATATCATCAACAGTGGTGCTGTTTTTAAGCCTGGAAAGGTACACAGCGTCCGGAATATCAGCTACCAGTAAACGACTCGATGACGAGGCCGTACCCCGCATATTCCTGTTGCGACTACGCTTTTTTTTGTTGTCAACGTATGTAAATCCATCGTCATTATTCATCTGTAATTGATCGTTAACGCCTTGTTTATCGACATTTTTTACAATATCACGGAAAGACGGTACGCCGATTATCGTTTCTGTCGATGCTTCACTAATTTTCTCAGTGCTAGCAGGTAGGTGTATATTACTATCAACGCACTCCATAGCTACTCGCCGTTGTAACGTTGACGACAAATCTCTCGACACCGTACGATTATCAACCTTATTTTGAACATCATAAGGTACAGTTTTCTTGATAACAGAATTATCAATGCTCGTTTTTATGTCGATTAATTCCGAATTAATTCTTGTTTCTAAGGTGTTCATATCTTGTTTGGAGACAGAGCTTTCGCGCACATTCTGTAATTCACTTTTTAAGACAACAAGATCTTTAAGGAGACGAGACACATCCACGTAATCAAACGTCACGGGGGGTAAGCGATTCAGATCTCTTGCCACAAATACTGGTTGTCCCGAGGGGTCCGAATCCTTGAAGGCCTTTATTACATCTCTAATGTTCTTCTTGCTTTTATCTTCACCTTTTCTCTGCACACATTTCATTGACAGCGCAGTAAGCAGCACAGATTTACCATTTTCAATTTCACTTTCGGTAAAGTTGGAAGCACATATTTGAGTTACACTCAGCTCATCTATTACGTCGATTTTATTTTGGACAAATGTTAGAAACTCGTTAATAATTATTAATGGTTCTGCCATAATTAGTTCGCGTTTGCGCAGGACATTTATGCGCGCGTAGCTCGTCCTCGGTAGCTACGTCTGAACGTACGTATGACATTCGTACGTAAAAGTATGACATTCCCAGGGGAAGTTATTTGATGATCCCCATCCGCAAAAATATAGGAAAGAGAACATCACCAATTCACCAGCAAGGTCGGGGCAGCATGTCCTTTTCTTCCATCCTCCATCGCACACACTCACACCTTCATTCTTGCCATATCATCTCAAATAGTTCATCCATCGTGTTCTTAATATTCCTTAACTCTTATACTCAACTACAATCATACTCAAAAGTTTCCTCCCGACATTGTACTCATTCTTTCGCGTCACATGTGAAAGAACATTCATCATCATTTTCCTGCCCTTGTCCCATTATGTTTGGGGTCGGCGCAACACGTCTTCTTCTTCCATTCTCCCCTATCAGACGTCACGGCATCATTTACTCCTTTCTCCTTCATATCATTCCTTACACAATCCATCCATCTTTTCTTTAGGCTTCCTCTCGCTCTCCGTCCATCAACATTCAGATCCATCACTCTTTTAGTCACATGTCCTTCATCCCTCCTCATTACACGTCCATACCAAGACAAACGACTCCCTTTAATTTTTTCTGTAACAGGCGAAAGAAAATTTTCATCATTAATTATTTAAAATCGGCGGAGCGTGTCTTTTCCATCTACACTCCTCTTAAATTCGTCATCTCACCAAACACCTCCATTCTTGCCATATCATCCTTCTCACATTCACCTTCACCATCACCATCTTTCGATACTCAATACTCCTCACGAAATGTTCCTCATTTCTCCGCGTCACATGCGAAAGACCATAATTCATCCAATTTTTCCCACTAACTCCCAGACACTCGTAGATCGCGGCCATTTCTCCCGATTTCCCCCAAACAGGAACGACAAAGTAAAATGAATTCCGCGGTAACCTTTGGATAGCAGTGAGAATGATAAAATTGGAAAATATAAATGTTGCATAGCAAAGGCAACGGTGGTATACAAACCGGCAACCATTCCATTTTGCTTCACAATACAACTTTGCATCGGGCTAGCTGTGACGTGGCCGCGTTTACACCGTTATGTTTTTTTGTGTTCATATTTTAACCGTGTCGTCAATATAATCGTGGCGTGTATAATAAGTCGTGGCGTAATATTGACGACATGGTTGGCGCATTAGTTGAGCGATCGACTGCTGCGCTGCGTGTCGCGGGTTCGATTCCCGCACGGAACAAATAATTGTATGACCTGCAGATAGTTGTTGCGGGTCTGGCTGTTTGTGTATGTGAGTTTAAATGTTTGTAAACGCACCCACGATACAGGAGAAATTCCTAGTGTGGGGTCCAGTTTTTTTTTTTAAAGATAAGAAAGATTTTTTTTCTTTGAAACATCCTATAGGTTGTACTATTTTCTTTATTATAATTTTTCGTTCATTTATTGATTAATTTACATATTATTTACATTTTTAAATATTTCTTCTAAACAAAAATAAAAAAAAAAAACATTTAAAAATATAAAAATAGTAGCCCACCGGTATCGGGAACAGGGTCCAAGCTACCGGCTGTCAGGGCTCCAGAGAAAGGAACCTCACAATACGAGCCGTGTCTAGGAGTACCGCTTTCTGAATCAAGCCCTTGATCCAGCTACCTAACGAGAGCCTCCTAAGGTGTTGGTCGAGGCTCTTAGCAATTAAGCCATTGGCAGATACGACTATCGGCACAATGATCGCTGAGTCCACATCCCACATGTCGACAACCTCGCGAGCCAAGTCAATATACTTGATTTGCTTATCTTTCTCGGCTTTCACGAGGTTCTCATCATGCGGGACTGTTATGTCAACAATCATTGCACGCCGCTCTGATCGATCCACCACCACTATATCAGGTTTGTTGGCAACAATAGTCCTGTCAGTGATGATGGATCGATCCCAGTACAATGTGATATTGCCATGTTCGAGAACTGGGTCGGGCTCATACCTGTAGTACGGCACTTCCGATTCCACAAGAGTTATATTTTAGAGCAAGTTGCTGATGGATAATCCTGGCTACAAGGTTGTGTCTATGCAAGTACTCTCCGTTAGCTAGACGAGAACAACCGGAGATAATGTGTCGAATTGATTCACCCGGACGGTGGCATGCCCGACATATGTCAACCGTGCCGTCCTTCACAATAAATCTCCGGTAGTTATTTGTCATCATAACTTCATCCATAATTGCACAGACAAAACCCTCGGTTTCTCCAAAGAGATCCCCGGAACGTAGCCAGGCTACGGACGCTGATTGATCTACATCGGGACCATGTAGGGCCCGGAAAAAGCGTCCGTGAAGCTCCTTACTCTGCCATACCTCCTTGCGGTCGTTAGTGTCAAGCACTACAGGTTTGTGCCAATTCTCTTTAGCCAAGGAGAGCGGGGTGAGGCCTTTGTCCACTGCAACCACATCCCGATGCATTCCCACGTCGGTTTCTAGGAAATATTCCCTTAGACTGCATATCTCGCGATTGTGGAGAGTCTTAGCGTTTAAAAAGCCTCGACCTCCACAACTTCGCGGGATATACAGTCTCATAACCGAAGAACGTGGGTGATGCATACGAAATGCCGTTAACAATGTACGGACCTTCCTATCCAGGGCGTCCAGTTCTGTTTGAGTCCATTTGAGTATGCCGAAAGAGTACATCAAAACCGGCATGACCCAACCGTTGAAAGCACGCACCTTGTTTCCGCCTGATAAAAGACTATTAAATACTTTTCTCAGGCGGCCAAAGAAGCGTTCCTTCAACGATTGCTTCATGTCAGCAACATTGATGCCCAGCGCTTCAGACATCCCCAAATACTTGTAGGTTTCGGTTGCTGAGAGGGACCTAAGGTTTGTGGAATCTGAAAGCTGGGTTCCCACAGATTCCATAATTTCCCCTCGCTTTACATGCATGACCGCACATTTGTCCACACCAAATTCCATCCTGATGGCACTACTGAAAGTTTCAGTTACCTTCAGTAGCTCCATCAGCTGCAAATCGTTGGGGGCAAAGAGTTTCAGGTCGTCCATGTAAAGAAGGTGAGATATAACCTGACCACCTCTCCTCAATCGATAGCCAAGACCTGAATTCTCTAGCAGCGTGCTTAGAGGATTCAAGGCTAAGCAGAACCAAAGTGGACTCAAACTATCGCCCTGGAATATACCTCGCTCTATCCTTATCGGTTCACTATTCCTCTGAATCTGCCTACATCCTGGATAGCGAAGGACTGTACTCCATTGCCTCATACATGAGATCAGGAAGGTGCGCAGAGTTGCATCAACTTTATACATCTCTAGCACCCTCATGAGCCATGTATGTGGCACGGAGTCATAGGCCTTCTTATAGTCTATCCAACATGTCGACAGATGCCTTCGGGAACGGCGAACCTGTTGACTAATGGCCATATCAATGAGGAGCAGCTCCTTAGTACCGCGGGACCCGTTCCTACATCCATTTTGAGAAGCAGACATGATAGAATTGTCATCAATGTGTTTAGTGATTTTCGCTCTCAAAATGGATGTAAGAACTTTATAAAGTGTCGGAAGACACGTAATTGGTCTATAGTTTTTGGGTTCCGCCGTACTACCCGATTTATGGAGCAGGTGGGTAATACCAGTTGTCAGAAACTTGGGTAGCGACCCTGACTCTAAGGCTGTCTGGAATAGGGTTGCCAAACAAGTGTGCGACCTCTGAATGCTCTTTATCCAGAAGTTGTGCAGTCCGTCTGGCCCTGGAGATTTCCAATTAGGCAGCGGACGGATCGCACAAGCTACATCTTGGGGGCTGATTGTTAAGGCCCCCATTTCTGGTATGGGATCACACGCTCGCTCGACTTCCCGAGTCCATTCACCTTCGGTATGACTGACAGGCACCGACCATATGCTGCGCCAAAACAAACACATGGCGTCATCATCCGGTAGGTGCGTGTCAGACACACCTTGGTCTGGTCGCTCCCATGCTCTATACACCCACCTTTCATCGCTTTGGAATGTGCGATTCAAAGTGTATCGTTCCACCCGCCGCTTATACCTACGAATACGGTTTGCCCATGCATACACTTTCTGCTTCAAGAAGTCGATGCGCTCTGTGATGCGGGACATATAGTCTGGAGGACTTATGTCAGTCCCTGCAAATGCCCGCCTCACAAAGCGCATCACTCGAGGTCGAGTGTTGCCCTCCTTAAAACAGATTAGTTTGCCGATGAGTGCTCTGGCCACACCAATACGCCGCTCAATCCTGCACTGCCAAAATGGTACAGCTGGTTTCGGTCGTGTAGCTCCGTCATCAGGAAATTTAACGTGAGCTACACGACACGCCGCTACAGCCGCACAATACAGGATTGAGTGAGCATCAGTGAGGTTTTCGCAGTTGTCAAAATAGTTTGACAACTGCGAATCCAGAACAGCCACCAGCGCCCTATTTTTATTATGCATGGGCAAACGAGGTAAGCGTGGTCTAAGTTCGGGCGACATGTACCGATATTCTCGAATCGCACCCTCCAAAGCACTCCTCATTTCCTCACTGCACTGGGTACTTACATTAGTAGCCATGTCATTACTTACCTCGTCAGCGCGACTAACTAGTTGGTGGGACTGTGGTGGAACCACAGCCTGCGACGAAGAGGTAATGACCTGGCTACTCTGCATTTCGGTTCGCAAGCGATCAAGTACGGTGTCATCCAGTATACGATTACGCTGGATAACCCGCACCTGATCCGACAGTCGTTGTGCCGACACGTTGACAGCTGGCTCAAGCACCTGAAACAGAGAGAGCATCCGAACACGGTACGCGGTCAGGTTGTTTCCTCCCTCTGTAGCCCCATAGTATGAGCGCATGACGTTTTCATTGATGGAACTAGTCCATCGCATGCGCTGCACACTTCCGCCGGGAGCTGGGACCCTATCAGAGGCCGGTGGGCCTCGAAGTCCTAAGCCGTCCGGCGGCCGGCGTCCTCCCCGTCGACGAGCAGGTGGTGGCGTCGTGGGCGGGGAAAAATACTCGTCGCTCGAGCTCGACGCAACTGCCACGGCCGATGTCACAGCGCTCACGACGAGGCTGGGTTCCGGCGGCGGCGAGGCGGAGCTGAGCGACGGGCCCGGAGGTGGAAGGCGTGCATCACGGCGAGCTGCTGATCTTGTAATCATCTTCATGCATTTACAGATTTTTTATTTTGACAGCGCATGTGACGTATGTCTGCCATGGTGTCATTACGTATTGTTTATAATAAAATTTCACTTTATAAATTCCAGGTTCCAGATAACATTAATATTTGTAAATAAAGATATTATATGATCAAGTTTTGATTATTGAAGAGTTAAAAGTGAGCTATATGTATTAAAAATATTTTTGTTCGCACGAGACTGACGTTGACGAGTTGACAGCAGTTTTTTTTTTTTTTTTTTTTTTTATAATATTTATTATTAACGCAATTTTCTTAAAAAAAAAAGAAAATTGCGTTTATTCGACATTATTAAAGACAATAAAACAAGAAAACCTTAACGTTAAATTATATAATGCCAAATGGCAACACAAGGCATCCACCTGACGCTGATTTCCAGCTGCAGCCTACGAGTGTCATACGCTCGAAAACATAAACAAACACATAGTTATAAAAGTCAGAATTGAAAACAATAATAACATTGAATAATAAAATAAAAACAATATTAAAAAGTAAAAATGTATAAAAAATAACAGTAGTAAAATTTGAGCATTGTTATAAACATGGACGCGAGCTTAATGTCATCAACCGGGCACACATCCAGACTTAGCTTCTTCTGACAAATTCCTGATCGGAAAACCAAATGAGTCATTTTCCGACCGGGGTACTGACCCCAGGACTTCATGCTTAGAAGTTGCACATGCGACCACTAGATCGATGAGGCAGTTACATATAATAATAATATATAATAAATAACTTTATTTCAGGTAAATTACACCCATTTCATCACATTTACAACAAGATTAAATTACATTATAACATCCATATTAAAAATAAATTCATAAAATAAATTATTAGACAAAACAAAAAATTAAATTCTTACATTCTACACAAACATTAAATAAAATAAAAGCAAAATAAAAAAAACACAATATATTATTAATCATTTCACATACGCGGGTCTTTTACTGGCACATGTCGGCTACTACAATGCCTCAGAATATAACTATCCATCCTAGCAGCAAACATCGCCAGCACGGCGTTGGTGCTACCCCTCACTCTTCGCAACATAGACTCGGCACGCTTTCGCATGGTAGCATGGAAGCAATAGGTACGTGCTTCTGCGAACATGCCTGATGCGCTACACGCTCGGGATAGCCCAAAAACCGCCCTGAATGCGTTATTATATTGGACGCGGAGGGCGCTGTAGGTTTTCTTACTGTAGTCAGCCCATAAACTACATGAGTACAGTGAGGTACAGTACGCTCTAAAGAGCGCAATTTTTACCTCACTGGAACACCGCGCAAACCTACGAGCGATCATGTTTGCTCTGACAGACAGCGCCCTCCGCTCTCGTTCCATGTCTGCATGGTCTTTCAGGTCAGCAGTGAGTAAATGTCCTAGGTATTTAAACTGTGAAACTCTCTCCAGAGGAACATCGTACATTTTTATTTGTGGTATTGTAGTAGGACATTTAGCACCAGCGGCCTCAAAAACCATGTATTGACTTTTCTTGTCATTGTACAATAGACCATGATCACAGGCATACTCCTCGCACGTCCGCATTAACTTTCTCAGACCACAGACCGACGCACTCAGCAGCACCATGTCGTCTGCATAACTAAGATTATTAACACAGACACCGTCAATGTGGCAGCCGACACGCTGTTCGCTGAGCGCTACGATCAGCCCATTTATGTATAAGTTAAATAGGGTTGGGGATGTTAACCCCCCCTGCCTGACGCCACACTCAAGCCGATATGGATCCGACATTGTTCCCACCCACCTGACGGTATTGGATTGATTTGCATACCAGTACTGGAATATACCGATGAGCTCCTGTGGTAAATTTATGCTTTTCAGCTTTCCCCACAGTAACTCATATCCAACAAGGTCGAAGGCCTTGGATAAGTCGAGGAAACACGCATATACTGGCGTTTTGCGATCTGTATAGTATTTGTTACGCTTTAGTTTAGTTACGCTTGCTCATTGCTATCCCAATGTTTTTGAAGTCATTTGGAAGGTCAAAATAATCGACCCTTTGGCAAAACGAATATGAATTCGAAAAATCAGACGCCTTGAGTTCGAACTCGTATTACACTCCGGTGTAATAAGCGGCGTACAAGAATACTCCAGGCATCTTTGAATGTTCGCTACTAAGGCATAGAGCTGGCTCTTCTTCTTGGCAAAAAAAAGAAATATTTAGCTATCTCCCGCCGCCATTGCAATGTTTCTGAAACAGATACAAGAAGATACAATATCCATATTTGTTATTGGACACCATCTGAAGCAACAAAATATATCTTTGAGACATTGTAAAATTTAAGTACCTAGTATTTTTTTATATTGCCTAGTTATTTGTATTACTAGCCATTTTGAGGTTGCTTTGACGTTGAGGTTTAATTGTTTTTACGTTATTACTTTTTAATTTCTTATAGGAGTACCTACTTAAATGATTTACGATAAACATCCATTAATTTTGCATTAATAATTTTCGGCTTTGTGTGCTTGTGAAGAATTTAATTAGCTTAAACCAAACTAATGATGGCAAATATTTATGTACACTTATTATTGGTTTAATTTACTTTTTTGAAATTTAGAATTTTGTAGTTATGATAAAATGACAAACAACTGGGTTGACAACCACCGGTTATGAAAAAAAGTTATCATCGTAATGGCATCTACCATTCGCTATAGTAAGTTTGTTTATGACAATAATCGCGAAGCAGTTGGTCAACTCTTCTCGTGACCAGAGGGCTGGCCTTTTTTTACCCGACTGCGCACCGCAAAGGAGGGTAATTTAAATCAAAGAATTGGTTTTGCCATCCAACGGGATAGTGCTGCCAGCCTTCTGGGCACTTTTCCTGAAAATATTCTTACCATTTTTACACTGGTACATATTTTTATTATTAGTTTATGTCTATTTGTAGTTTGTAAATAAAGATTAAGATGGCAAAAAACGCTTCTGTTGACACCAAAATACCGAGATATCTAAGATTGACTTCTTCCCGCTTGCAACATCCCTACAGCTCTTTGCATTTGATTTGCATTCAAATGTCGTCGCTCTATGACGTAAAAAATGACTCAAAATCCAAATTTGTTCAAAACTTTTTCAAATCATTGTTTAATTCATAAAATTTATACAGATACTAAATATCAATAAGCAAAGAAAACGCTGTAATTCAAACAAATTCATTCCTATTTTGAATTTGTGAAAAAAAAACAAATGATACACTTTTTTTTAGCAACCAGCTAGTATGTCCTCTAGATCAAAAAAAAAATTCATAGGTATAACATACTTGGTAAGAAATGATATAATAATTGAATCGTAATTTAAAATAGTATGTGTTGCTTAGACTTTTTTGATGTGTGTAGTTATAAATAATAGTTTGGAGAAACAAAATAAAAGTTAAAAAAAAAAGACATTTTAGGTTGGCAAAATTGCTTTTTGGCCCTTATTCAAAAACTTCTTCCTCAAAACTGTTGTCGTTCACTAATAGCTACGATACCAATAGCACCTTGTTACAGTACTATCATCTTCATAAGAGTTGTTATCAAATATTCTAGTATTTGATGAAAAGAGAACCAATCAATAAGACCACAATTCAATCCATTTTACGATGATCGTCCTACCATCATCGTAAATATTTCATCACACAAATATATCAGTCTATCGGGACAATACCAAAATATACCTCCCGTAATATGAAACTTGTCGGAATTATTATCTGGCACCCTTTTCATCTGCTCATACCCCGTGGTTAGGGGTGGTTGACACTTTGTTGTTGGCAACTATAATAGGGGGGGGGGGGGCTGAAGGGATTGCTGCGTCTTTTGAAATATTGTTGAGAATTGCGAGTATCTATAAATTAGTATTTTTTTTTCGATCATCACGCGGGTTGAAGTTAGCGTTAGCCCAAAGTAATTATGCCACGCGGACGAAGTCGTGGGCGGAAGCTAGTGGTGTTTAAAGGTGCGAGGATTTTTTTCATCTGCCTCTTTGGTATAGTGGTCATAATCGCCACAGCTTAGCATAACATTCTGGGTTAGAGTCCCGGGTAAGGCAAATCGATATTGGGTTTTTCTGTCAGGATATTCTCAGTACCAGTCATGAATACGGGATTTATATCAAGGTGATGGCAAAAGGCTCGTCTCCTATTTCGTGGGACTTATAAAGACAGAAAGAAAGAAAAAACATTTATTAGTCGCAAATTACGACGAGCAACAAAATAACAAAAAAATAAAAATAAACATTCAATATGCAAAGTATGACAAACATTTACAAATACATAAATTTGGGACAAAATAAAAATAGCTTGCACGTCGTGACTGCGACAGGTAGGTCACCACTCAGCATGATGCTGTGCCATGGGAGCCCACAGTACAGCGCTGGTTTTCACATATCGTAACCTTTATACATATTATCTATAACTACGATGAGCCATGGAGTGTTAGAAAGAAGAGTGTGTAATATTAGGCACCCCTGTGCCTAAGTAATCACACAGTTTCGATTTCCTTGCAAAATTTTGTTCCTATTATTCTTTCCGCATTTTTCATCTTCTCTTTTAAACTATGCGGACAACGTTAGATCACGGACAATATCAGCCCCAGGGGAGGACTCTATAATTGAACCCATACATAATTTACCGACTTTCCGTCTTGTTCGAATAGCTAATTATATTAAAGGTACAATTTCTGAAGGCGACGACAGACCGTAGCGGCAAACGACAGTAGCCGTAAACAACAGTTCCGCTACGATTTTAACTCTAATTGCGTAGTCAATACGATGGCAACTGCACTTTAGTTTCGCGTGAGGAATTTGTCAAACACAGGTCCACTGCATCAAGGCTAGGCAATAAACATTCTATCAGCGAATATTGCGATTGTTGCTCTGTTAGTGATGATGAGTGACAGCATTAATACATAGTTTGTGCAAGTTTTACGCTGAAACAACAACACTGTAAAACCAAGTATATTTTAAAAGAATAAACATGGAGTTTTTTGCCGGTTCATGTCAATAGGAAATGACCAACCCGAACCGTGCACATTTTCTCGACGTTTTATAAGTGCATGTAGGCTGCGAAATAAAAATATTTTTAATTGTGGTCTACGGTCGCCACTCGACCGCAACAGCAAGCGGCACTGCCGACGTCTTCAGAAGCGTTTTCAAAAAAATACTTACAACCAGTAGTGTCTTTGCAGTCTAGTATTGCGGTTGCGGCATAGACGCCATCGCCCACAGAATTGGACCTTAAATCAATCGCTTTGTCTTGAGACTTCAATGCGAAATAATGATCTTGTTTTTCTAATTAGCGAGAAAAATTAAGATAGGTAGAAAAATAATGTCTAGTGGTTGGGTTTGTCATTCGCTTAAAACGGTTGCAGTATGTACTGCTAATTCATGTAGTTAGCGTTATTTGCGTATTAGGTAAGTATTTTCCCTATAGTTTCTGAGGCCTTAATTTCATTTTCTTTTCATATTTTTTTTACATCTGTCTTTTGAAACTTTGAAGTGTTTAAAAGTAAAAAAAAGCTAGCCCAACATAAAGATTTTTTGTATCTGTGGGTGTTTTTTTAAATTATTTACACTCATATACACAAACAGCCTGACCAGTAACCCATAGAATTTGTTTCATTCGGGAATTTAACCATTTTTTCAGCCAACCTAGAAATCGTACAGAAAACGGTCCCTATTGAGACAAAGAAAGAATAGAGAATGGAAGTAAGAAAAAGTCCCTTTTGAGAATGAGATTTCATCTGAATCATCTCCCATGCAGTATAGCAACAAATGCACCTGCATTTTTCGCAAATGTTGGAAGTTGGAACAAGATATGCATGGTTAGGTCTTCATCTCCATGTTCCAATTTCCTATATCCCGCAACATTCCAATCAAAACTATGCGTCTTCAACATTCCGACGACTTTCTTTTTAAAACCCTACCCCTTTAGTATCTAGACCACGGAACAAAGGCGCCATCTTTCTTTTCCGCCACAAGGCTTTTCATCTGCCCCGTCAGTGCCTTCACAAGATGTCCTGCGCTCATTTCCAAGGAATCCCCAGTCCCACAGTGTAAAGCTGAACCAGTAAAGCAACTAGAGTTTTTTTTCACGATAACTTCTTCACTCGAAACTAAAAGCAAAAAATCTAAAAACCCTTAAACTATCTCTCATTGTCTCAAAGAGCTGTCTGTGGAGCAGAGAGGCCTGCCAGGGCCACCGCCGGCCGGGGTTGCGGGTTGTTCGAAAAATATTCCGCGGCCGTGGAACGTTAGGGGCAAGAGAAAATGCATGGGTTTTGGTCAGTCAAAGTCTGGCACTCCCCCCCACTCGCTCTAGTAAGTAAGTAAGTAAAAATTTATTTGCATAGATTGTAGGTACATAAAATAAGGTGTAACAATGATTGGTTGAGCCTTGTACAATCTACCTTATAGTAGGCATGCAAACATTAATTATGATTTGTTTATAATTGAGATTAAAATAATGATAAAGATTACAAACACACAAAGAAAAACAAAAAAATAATTATAATAAAAATAGTCAATAATTAGGTATGTCAATCAATTAAATGTACACAGTTTAAATGTCAGAGTCATTTAGGAAGTCAGCTACTGAATAATAACATTTTTCAATTAATAATAATGTCAGTCTCTTTTTAAAGTTTTGAATTGTGTCATTTTTTATTAAATTGGGTATTTTATTGTAAATGACTGGGCCCATACTAATAACACTTTTTTTGAGCAAAGCAGTATGACAACTTTCAACACTTAATAGGTATTTATATTGACTTCTTATGGGTCTTTTCCTAGCTTCTGACATAGTCTTGAAAATGTTTATATTACCTTTAACGAAAATTGCGACTTCTAAAATATAAATGCTTGGGAAAGTTAAAAGTTTGAGGGACCTAAACACAGGAACGCAACTATCCGTCACTTTCATATTAAGTATCGCCCTTATGCAACGTTTCTGGGCTCTGAACACCTGTTCTCTTAGAGCACAATTTCCCCAAAAGATTATTCCATATCTTAAAATGGACGCGACTAGACCATGGTATGCAACTACTGTAGTGGTGATGTTGACTTTTTTTGCTAAAGTATAAAGCATATACGCTGATACACTCAGTTTTTTGCAGACGTCTTCTGCTTGAGGTTTCCAAGTCAACTGGCTATCTATCAGTATACCCAGAAATTTTGCAACTTTTACTTGGTCTATACTACAGTTATTATACTCGATCACGACATTCGGTAATGATGTGCGTTGATAAAAATGCATTACGTTTGTTTTTTGAAGGTTGATTACTAAATTATTTTTGTCTAACCAATTCACAATGTCCTCCAATGTAGTATTTATGTCTTGTTCATATTTATTTATGTCAGTACATTTAATTAGTGCGGTACTGTCATCAGCAAATAGGACCATAGGGTGTTTAATGTGACGAGGTAAGTCATTTATGTATAGCAAGAATAGGAGTGAGCTAAGAACTCCACCCTGAGGCACACCATACCTGATAACCCTTGCTTCGGATTTATATTTTTTCTCACGCCTAGTCTTAATGCAAATATTTGAAATTTCCGTGTATTGCTTACGATCACTTAAATAGGACTTAATAAGATCAAGAACGTTGCCTCTTATTCCATAAATGTTTAGCTTATTGATCAGGGTTGCATGATGAACACAATCGAAAGCTTTTGTCATGTCTGTTAGGATTGCGCAAATTGGTAGTTTTTTATCGACATTTCCCATTATAACATTAAGCAAGTCGTAAATAGCAATATTTATACCTTTGTTCCTTCTGAAACCTTTTTGTTCGTCACATAAAATATTATATTTACATAAAAACTTATTGACTGATTCATAAATAATTTTTTCAATGACTTTTGAAAATATAGGAATCAGGGCAATGGGTCTATAGTTAACTAAACTCTCTTTATCGTTTTTTTTTAAGAGCGGTTTTACGATAACTGTTTTTAAGCCGTTCGGGAATACTCCAGAGCTAATGCATAAATTTATAATATGGCATAGGTGTACAGCAATACTTTTCACCACGAATTTAACAACTTTTGTAGCTATACCATCATACCCAAAGCTGTTAGTGTTTTTTAGTGCCTGTGTTACTCTTATTACGTCCTGAGGTAACACTGGAGACATAAACATGGAGTGTGTGTTGCTAATTAAACCAGTAGGTATTGATGGCTTATTAGACGGTACTTGATCAATGAAAAATTCATTAAATGCATTTGCTATCTCTGATGGGTTACTAATGATGGTGTTTTTAAACTTGATTTTACATATTGGCTCAACAATGCGTGTATTCTTATTAATAATACGCCAAGATGCTTTTGATTTGTTACTGGAAGAGTTTATATAGTAATTGTTTTGTACTCTTTGGGTTAATCTGATTATTTTCCTGAATTTTGCGGAGTAGTTTTTGAAATTATTTTTGTTTTCGACTGAAGACTCACGCCTGTATTTCCATAACAAGTGTCTCTGTCTTTTGCTGCACACTCGTATTCCACGAGATACCCATTTAATAGCTCGATTTGATTTAACCGTTACTAACTTGTATGGAAAACAAAGACTGTATAGCATTCTGAAGTCTTCCAAAAGGGAATCGTAAGCTTCGTTTGCGTTTTCTGTACGGTATATCTCCGCGAAAGAGAGACTTTGGAGATAATTATTAAATTTTACTAAATTTTCGATTGAAAGATCACGTCTCATAATGCGCCAGGAACTAATTCTACAGGTTCTATTTACTTTTACCTCCAATATCTGTGCAGTGTGATCGGACAAAGCAAAATCCATTATTTCACACGTACATTTTAGTTTAGAACTACATGCAAAATTATCAAGGCAACTGTTGCTGGATAATCTAGTCGGTTGTCGTAGTTCTAAATTGAGATTGTACCCCAATAGAAAGTATTCAAAGTCTTTGGAAACGCTATTTCCTTTCAAGATATCTATGTTGAAGTCCCCGCATACAATCATCTTTTTATTTTGATTTGTGCTTAATGTTTTCAAGACAATGTCAAAGTTTTCATAAAATATAGTTAGGTTATTCATTTTTGGTGGTCTATATATACAAATAATAATCAATTTTTGTTTGATTAGTTCTATTCCACAACATTCGAAAGCGTTTACTTTTGATTGTTGTGAGATGTACGTTAGTTCCTTATATTCTAGATTTCCTTTGATGAGAATGCAAGCTCCTCCACGTTTTTTTGATTGTCTTGCATAACATGCAGCTAGTTTGTAATTCGGAAGATTCAACAATTTCTCATGTCCACGCATAATGAAGTGTTCGGTTATACAAACAACATCTATGTCCTTCTGTTTTCTGGCCAGTTCTTGAAGGTGGACAGTAAGTTGGTCAGTCTTATTTATGAGGCCAGCAATATTTTGATGTAGGATATTTATGTTGTTATAGACGAAAAAAATCAGAGTTGGTTGTCGTCATATTCATTCTATTTTTATTTATAGGCGGTGTCTCCGAACACATAACATCTGCATCGGTCCATTCACTGGAGAGTTCATTAATTAATGTTTTCAAGTTTCGGAAGATATTCATTATTCCATTGTTATTAATACGGCCAGAGTACCAAGAGAACATGTCATATGATAGTTTTAGATTGGAATCAAAAAGCCAAGCATAATTATGGCTCTGATTATCCATGTATATCAGATTGTTGAAAGTTTCGACTCTCCAATTGAACATCGTCGAATAGTCATTGCATTTATAAGTGGGTAGACACAATACAATATTGGTGTTATTTATTTTTGTCAAAACCTCCCTTATATGAACAACCAAATCACAGTAGTTGTTTGTTTTACGAAAATCCTCCTCTCCTATAAACACAATACACCAGTCTTTAAGGGTGTAATTTGATAGTTTGGAGTGTAAATTTTCAATTAGTTTCTCGATGCCACAATTAGGTGTAAGGTAGTGGCATAATTGCATGTTATCGAATGTGTCTTCTGCTGTTTGTAATGTTCCCGTAGTTTTGTTGCTGTTTATAATACACAGTTTGTTTTTTTCAGAAATAGAAATATAGGGTGACGTTATGTTGGTTACGTTTTTATTCTGTGCTCTCGGAGATGAACAAGGATCTTGCCATGGTTTTTCACATAGATTCGGGATGCTGTTTTTTAGTGGTGTTTTATTTTTGTTTTTCTTATGTTTTTTGGTCGGGGTCTCACTGGTTACTATTTTGAAAGCTTTTTTTGCTATTTCATGTTTAGATATTTATTTATTTATTTATTTAAACTTCATGTACAATAGTGGTACATAGGCGGACTTAATGCCGTAAGGCATTCTCTACCAGTCAACCTTTGGGTAAAATACGACAACATTGTGATAGGGTACAAAAATATACATATCTAAAACTATTTGTTTATGAAAACATATATATTTATACAGATACTAATACACATATACATATCAAATAAACTAATAAATACAATTAAAAAATAAAAACGAGAACTTTAACAGTAATTACTATGACTTTAAATTGGTAGACGGACTTAAATAGTGGTTACGAACTTTTCTTTTAAAGGTATATTTACTTTCAGCTTTTTTAATGCCAAAGGGTAGCGCGTTCCAGAGCTTTATTGTTGAAATTGCGTATGATTTGGACATACAACCGGTGCGGTGTAATGGAACTTGGAGGAGTAGATTTTCGGAAGCCCGAAGGTTACGGCTGTGAGAACTGCCCAACACTTTAAAGTAACTTTTTAAATAATCAGGAGCATACGGATCATTCATGATAGAGTACAGCATACAGAGAGATCTGAGGGACCTCCTGAGTCGTATAGGCAGCCATTTAAGCTGAGTACGGAAGGAAGAGATGTGATCATATTTACGAAGGCCAAACACAAACCGAATGCAATTGTTAAGAAGACGATCCAATTTGTTGAGAAGTTCCTGGGATAGATCAGAATAACAAACATCACCATTGTCGATAATGGGAAGTACAAGAGACTGAACCAAAATGAGTTTAGTGCTAAATGGGAGAAAGTGCTTAAATCTATAGAGAGACCGCAGCGAGAGAGTGACTTTCTGGCTCACTTGAGCCACGTGCTTATTCCAGCTGAAACAGTCGTCAATGTACAAACCTAAGTCTTTAACGTGAGGTGAGAAAGAAATAATTGAATTCTGATACATCAGTGGTGCAAGTTGACTAATGTTCACATTTCTCAAATAGTGCGAGCTACCAATGAGGATGGCCTGACATTTCCCAAAGTTAACAGAAACACCAAATTTGCCAGACCATTCCTCAATAGTTCGGAGATCAGCATTAAGGGATGAAATGCATTCATCAAGGTTCGCAATATCTGATTGAGCGTATAGTTGCAAGTCATCAGCGTACAGATGGTAAGAACATTTGAGGATAGCAGTAATGGAGTTAATAAATAAAGAAAATAAGAGAGGAGAGAGTATACCGCCTTGTGGAACGCCAGTCATCAGGTCGCACCAGTCAGAGTAATCCTGATCAACACGCACCGCCTGCTGGCGACCACGAAGATAAGAAGACAACCAATTACGTGACAAAGAAGAAACCCCAAGTTGAGACAGTATGGCCAGGAGAATGTCGTGATCAACGGTGTTAAAAGCATTGGAAAAATCTATTAAAACTAACACCGTTAACTTAGAATTCTCCAAGCCATCTCGAATATCTTCTGTAACTTTAAGCAAAGCTGTGGCTGTGCTGTGGCCAGGCCGAAAACCGGATTGGGAACTGGACAAAAGATTATTCTTAAAAACGAAAGAGGATAATTGTTTAAGAGCAACTGCTTCAAGGATCTTAGACAGGAAAGGGAGAATGGAGATGGGTCTAAAGTGATTAGCTAAACTAGGATTAGAAATTTTAGGAAGAGGGATAATGTAAGCCTTACGCCAAATCGCAGGAAACACACCAGATTGCAGAGATGAATTGACGATGTAAGTAATAACTGGGATTAAGTTTTCAATCATAAAAGATAACATAGTACGACTGACCCCATCACAGCCCACAGCCTTAGATTTAATTGAGGTAAAAAATTTAAAGACCTCATGGTTAGTCACAGGGGAGAAAGAAAAGGAGTCAGGAGGAAGTATTGGCTTGGAAGTAATTTCCTGAATAGTATTATCCTTAATACCAACCGCAAGCGCAGCCGACGTTGAAAAATGTTTGTTAAGAGCATTTAAAGGCAAATTAAGAGGAACAGCACTAGACGGGGACTTTGTGAAGCCAAGCGACTTAAGAAACTTCCAAATATCAGCCGGCGAAGAATTAAGGACATTTTCACAAATGTATCGGCGTTTAGATGTTCTTACCATCTGGTTGCAACGATTTCTAGCCAACTTGTACAGGTCCCAGTACTCCCCACTGCGGTCCCGCCTATATCTTCTAAACGCCCGGTCGCGTCGTCTCATTGCCATCCGAACTCCAGGAGTTATCCAAGGAGCTGGTGGGCGCTTAACGCGAACAGCCCTCAGTGGCGCATGCGTGTCAATAAGCTGGAGAACATTCCTGTTAAAGGTGTCCACCATCTGATCCACTGATAATGACTGGGAAATATCGTTCCAATCAAGAGCCTGCGCATCGGTATTAAGTTTATCCTTATCCAATCTGACAAAATTCCGTATCATGACAATAGCAGGCATCTGCTTAGGGGGTTTCATTTTGTAAGCCAGATAGATGAGATCATGTCTGGATAAACCAGGCGCAGCGACCTGCCCATGGTTTGCCACGAGATCCACAGAAGACGCAAGCATGAGATCGAGCCAGGAATCGCTCGAGTCCAAGTTATGATGAGTCGGACCAAGATTAAGGAGAGATAGACTCGACGACTCCAAGATCGCATTCAGCCTACGTGTTCTTGCGTTATCTTTCAAAAGGTCAGTGTTGAAATCACCCATGACTATGAGATGTTTGTACTCTGAGGAAAGAGATTCAAAGAGAGATTCTAGAGAAGAGAAGTAATCAATAGTAGGAGGGCAGTAAACAACTCCTAAAACGGACTTAACCCCTTTGACAATGATTTCAATAAATAAGTACTCAGGGTTGCCATTATACATTGGGGATGAAGAAGAAATAATTTTATAAGGAATATCACTACGCAGGTACATGGCAACACCCCCGGCTCTCTTACCTGTACGATCGTTGCGGATTAAAATAAAGCCAGGCAAACAGTACGAAGCAGACGGAAGTTCAGGTTTAAGCCAACTTTCAGACACTAAAACAGCATGCACAGAGACGCCCGAAAATAAATCTAATAACTCAGAATGGTGCTGAGGAATGCTCTGAGCATTTATATGACAAACATTAAAGCACTTGTTAAATCGCTGGCATTCGCTACTTAGAAAATCATTCACGGGGAGAGAATCGTCAAGAGATGTAAAAGAGGTGGAAGAACAAGAATAAAATGAGTCATCGTCAGACATAATTACTGTAAAGTTAATTAAATAAATATACTAAAGATATATATATAACAAATACTATAAAAGATTTTAAATGTGTAATAAATACACTTAAGAATCAATTGCATAAACCTGCCGGCAGACTGTTCACAAAAAAAAAAAACTAATTAAAACTAAAGTGCGTTTCCGAACGTAAATGAGAAAAAAAACATAGCGGCTATGACAATTTGATGTGACAGTGACATTTCAAAAACAAACATTTTCTGTCTAGAACAAAGAAAACAAAAGCCGGTAAACGAATAAAGTTACTGTGACGTGATCTAACAAATGTGATCAATGACCAGAAAGCAGAATTTTAAACAACAAAAAAAAAAAACACACAAATAAATAGCGAATACAAAACAAGTTACTTCTTCCTTGCTAACCGCCTTGATCGAGTGTTAGCTTGCGCCGGCGCCGGGCTTGCGCTATTCGAAGTCGAACCAGGGTAGGAATCCCGAGGAACAGCAATATCCAGCGACTTGCCATGCTCCGCACCCAGCGCGATTACTTCCTCAGCAGTGAAAACCCGACGACGTTTGCCATTAGGAAGCTTGATGTTAATGTTACCATCCATAGTCCACACATCAGTTACACCAAACAACTTGCGAGCTGTTGTAAAAGCAGTCTGCCGCTGACGAGTGAGGAATTCAGACAACACATAGGAGGATCCCTTCAGTTTGGTCTTGGTTTTCCAGATCTGTCCTTTAATAGCAGAGTCCATGAACCGAAGTAATATAGGTCTCGAATGATCTTCTGAAGCTATGCCTAACCTGTGACATACTGTCAATGAAGAATGCGTAAAATCAGTAATGTCAAGCTTACCCTGCAGAATGGATGCTACAGTTTCAGCCAGTTTCTCGCCAGGCTTCTCAGGCACACCGCCAAGCAGCAAAAACTTATTCCTGTGACGCATCTCAATGACGTCAACACTCCTGCTCACCTCAGCAATCTGCAGCTGCAATGCACTCAGGACACTCCAGACGTGCTCTTTGAAGGCAATAAAATCCTTGTGAAGACCGCCCAAATCCGCTCCGACAGAAGACTTCTTCAGACTGTCTTCAAAATCAGCCATCCGCTGGTTAAGGGAAGTCATTGCCATGCGCTGAGTCTCCGCAATATCAGCTATAGAGCTCATTATAGTGACTTAGTGATTAAGTGCAAGTAGTCAGTGTGTCCAAAGTTCAAGTGACAGTCAAGCCAGCAAGAAAATACAATTGACACTGTTTAGGGCATGTGTATGTTACTGCCCACACAATATGTGCTTAATAGTATGTTTATAAGAATAATTTGGTAAGAATTTTAAATAAATAATAAAAAAATACTATTAAAATTGAAATAATGAATATGGGATATGTGTTTACTATTTATGCACCTACCCCCAAAAAAAAACAACGAATCATTAACGAACAAAGATATCATTTCCGTTAAAGTCTTTTTTAATTCCGTATTCTCCAGTGACAGATTGTTAATTTCTTGGTGAGCTGATGACAACTCTGATTTAAGATTTTTTATCTCATTTTTAAGATCGGTCAGCTGTTTGTTATTTTCATCGTCGTCGGACAAGTTTGGTAAACTGTTACTAGTGCCATCTAGCGTCGAATTGTTACAACTGCTATTACTTTCGTTGATAGACGATGATCGGTTACGAGGCATGGTTTGGGAATTAGTCTTTCGATGTCGTAATGTGATATTCTCTAAGAATTCCATCATTTTAAATTGATTTAAAACATTAGGAAAAAGTACAGTTTATGACTTGGATTTGAACTCGCGGTCACGAAGTGTGTATTATAATTTAAAAAAACCAGCGGTCTTAACCATTCGACCATATACACATTAGAAAATACCAGTGTAATAGGCCAATAGTTTCTGAGTAACTATTTATTCTTTGAAAAGACTTTATTTTTCTCTATTTCAAAATTTGCACTGTCATAGTCTTTTGTTGATTTTATGTAGTATTAACTTGAAGAACTTTTTGTTGCATTTCACTATGTCACTAAGAGTACCAGTTTATTTAGTAAACACAACACGTTGACACGGTTTTACAAGTAATTGACATTATTTACGACACTATTGTCACGGTAATGTTTTTCATTTAAAACTTTATTGTTTTTTTCCGGAATTTCTTGAAAACACTGTCACTTCATTGTTAGTCAATACTTTTACTGTTTTACTTGTCTTTTTCACTCAAATGAGGATTAATAAATTATAAACGTTTTTTAATTACGGAGCTGATGTTATTGCTGGCACTAGCGCCATCTGGTTCTCTGGTTCTCTTCTAGGTTATTGAAGTTATTTGAAGATTTTCCAAAAAAAGGCGCAAAATTAGAAGACAAAATCATCTAAAAACCCTTTTTAACTGTTTATCATAGCCAAACACTGCATTTATCTTACATCATTAATATGAAACCACGCAAATAATAAAGCAAATTCCATTGGGAACAGCGACGTAGCTACAATATTTGTGCTCGTTAAAAATGCCAGAACATTCTATAGAACGATGCTTTTAAGCATTTTCAGGAACATTGTTTAGATAGATGTGAGAGAATGGATGCTTAAAAGTGCTCAAGTGCCTTTCTTGAGCACTTTGTATTTCAGTTATGCTCACTTTTAGCGGTTCTGCGGTTTGAGTAAAGAACATTTTTGAGTTCTCGTAGATTTTTTAAATAAAGAATGTTTCTTTTGAGGTACGAGACCATATAGGATCTGAGGTCTGTATATTTATCTGTCAAGACCCTTTATCTGTAGAACGCGTTTAGGTATAGAGTTTGAGTCTGTGGTCCCTTGAAGCTGTGAAAAAATCAACCTCAAATCAAACCAGCTGCCGTGGGAGACACTCCGGGCATCTGGCACCGCGAGATGCCTCCAGGCCACCGTAGCTGCGGCTTTGTGGACGGTGAGCAATGGGTAGCTCACTGTCCGTCCGTCTAGTGACGACAGGCAGTGTCGACGGCGCGTACGTGTGCCATGCGCGCTTCCGAGAGATGTCAGGAAAGCAGAGCGGCCTGCCAGGGCCATCGCCTGCCGGAGTTGTGGTTTGTTCGAAAGGACAAGGAATATGGATGGGTTATAAAAAGTCTGTCAGTCCCCCCCGCTCTGCCGAAAGTGGGCAAAGTTATTTGATCATTTTTTATTCGCAAAAAAGACTCCGTGCTCAGCAGTCGCACTAACCCGCTTTTTATAAGTAATCTCTAGGTTAATACCGTATTAGCATACGAAATACATCGACAATGAAAACAAGTTCTGGGGAAATTATAAACGAAAAAATATTTGGAGTACTTGAAAGTATTCCAAATATTTCCTTTCAATTTATTATATGAGGTTTTCCTAGGATCAGCTGTTATTGAATACTTCGATGATCCTAAGTATATTGAGAGCTACCATAAGGCCTGAAACTGCGTTAAGCGGGCTCCCGCGCGGTTTGATACAAAGTGCATCGTCGCGGGGACACGCACGGGTCCCTCCAGCGGTAACACGCGCGGGCTTGTTCAGTTAATAACGCTTGATGAAAAGCTTATGAAAATGACTTTCGACAGAGAAAGAGTAATTGTGGATCTGCTGTGTCGTTCTGTCATATGGGGTCAAGCGAATGAACTCTTAAGGTAACTTCTGAGGGTCCTTCACGTACCAACGGAGCCCACGCGCGCAGACACGCGACGGTTGCCCGTCGCGGGCGCCCGCTTAACGCAGTTTCAGGCCTAAATGTCAAAGATAGTTTAAAGCTACCTATAATACTATTAAATAGCTGTGCCCAGCGGTTTCACTCGCAGTGTCGTAACGTGATGTTATATAGTTTATTAATTTCGTGAAAGTTGCCCACGCCAAATTTTGAATCAATAAAGACAATCGCATTCTCCCATACAAACGTTGACACCCTGTTACACCCCCTAAGGGGTTGATTTTCCGGGGTTGCGGGTTGTTCGAAAGAGATAGCGCGACTCCGGAACGTAAAGGGCAACAGAAGGAACATGGGTGGGTTTTAGTCAGTAAAAGTCTGACACGCCCCCCCGCTCCGTCCAGAGCGGGGGAAGTTATTTGATGATTTCCCACCCGAAAAAAAAGGGGTTGATTTTTTGTAAAATTCCGTCTGGGTGAGCATATACGTCCAAAAAGAATCCCCCATGCAAAATTTTCAACATGCAAGATTTCGCTGTGATTTTCGCTTTTATATCCATAGATTACAAACTTTTCAGCTTTCAGAAAAGAATCAAAATTAAAATGAGCTCACGGCTAAATAACATCAGTCGCTCAAATCAATCTTCAGGTTAAGCAACGCTTGTCTGAGTTGGTCTATGGATGGGTGACCACCCATGCCGAGGTACCTCCGTGCTTCGAAAAAAATATGCTACATATCAGTCTTGTACTAAGTGCTAACTAATATAGTTGTGAAAAAACTAGGCAGATGATGCTGTAGTCGATAGGTACAACCAGCGACACGACGTCATCCGACCATCCGTAATAAAACCAAAGAAGCAATAAACAAACTTAAAAAAACGTTCTTCAAAAATAACGCAACAAACGAAAAATAAAAATCACACCACAAAAAAATCTCTCAAGGAAATTATTCTATATTCTAATGACCCCCAACTACACTTGGGAGCAAATAAATCGAGCCACTACCTTTTTTCACGTAAAATGGTAAATATTTTTGGTAATATGGAACGTATCAATTCGAACTATATATCGCCTAAAAGTTTAGTTAATAACCTTTACAATGAGGGTAAATTATTGAATAATAACCTTATTGAATGATAAATTATTGGCTCTGCAAGAAAAATGGTAATTTTGATAGAAAATTTAGTAGGGCTAAAACAGTCCATAAAAACAATAAAAAACAAAATTATTGCAAAAAAAATATTCTTAATAACTGGTATTACACCCCCGGGCCCTGATACATTCTTGTAGCCTATTAGTCATCGATCTGATCAGCGTTACGATGACATATTGTGGTATGTTCTCCCACTCTTCAAGCACAGCGACTTTAAGCTCGGGAATGGATGAAACAGCGGGAACCCTGGCTCGGACTCTCCGTTTTAGCTCGTCCCATAGGTGTTCGATCGGGTTCAAATCGGGACTTCGTGCTGGCCATACCATTTGTTGAATCCCGATCGCAGACAAGTATTCCGTAACGATCTGCGCGGTATGAGGTCTCGCATTGTCATGCATAAACAAGAAATTTTCTCCGACAAAACCAGCATACGGCATTACGTGGTTTTCAAGAATGTCAGTTATGTATCGGTCAGCTGTTAATCCACGTCTACCACTGCCATCGTTGGCGGGGTCGACGAAGACAAGTTCCGTTTTTCCGTCTAGAGAAATTCCTCCCCACACCATACAAGAACCACCACCAAAACTCACCGTTTCTCGAATGCAACATTGGGCAAATCTTTCACCAGGACGTCTATACACTCGGTTTCTCCCGTCATTGCTAAAAAGACAGATTCTTGACTCGTCAGAAAACAAAACTGACCTCCAGTCTTCTAACGTCCAATTAATGTGTTCTCGAGCAAACTCCAAGCGAGATCGGCGATGAGCTACAGTCAATTTTGGGCCAGTTGCTGGTTTGTGTGATGTTAAATTTCGTTCTTTTAGTCTTCGTCTCACTGTCCACCTACTGATTGCGACTCCTCGAACGTCACGTAACGCTTGCTGTAGCTGAACAGCATTAAGTCCACGGTCGCGCAACGAATTGGTTGCAATAAAGCGGTCGTCACGTTCTGTTGTTGCCCGTGGTCGGCCAGTTCCAGGTCGCCGAACAAAAGCACCAGTCTCCAGATACCTGCGGTATACCCGCTGTACCTTTGAACGACTCAAATGAAGTCTGCGTGCCACTTCACGTTGTCCGTGTCCAACCTCAAGTAAAGCTACAACTTGGGCAGCTTCCGTCGGTGTAGTATCCATTTTATCAGGTTATTTTGATTACACAGACACAGATAAAGACAACAATAACAAGTAATATGGGTATGATTAACAAAAACCTCAAATTTAATCTTTTCTTAACAGAGTACAATAAAAATGTCATAAGCAAATTAAATGCGATAATTTTATTCTACCCTTTAAACTTTAATAAAAATGAAATTTTGACAACTAACTACCCTCATTGTAAAGGTTATTAAATACCCTTTCAGGCGATATATGTTTCGAATCGATGCGTTCCTTAATACCAAAAATAATTACCATAATGCGTGAAAAAGGAAGTGGCTCGATTTATTTGCTCCCAAGTGTACTCTTTGTCACAAAGAAAATAACGAGAATACTCCTAACTGATTGTGGCCGAAGAGGATAGAAGGGGAGGACATGCACAAATGGATGAATAAAAACTTGGTAACGAGTGGCTACGATCCTTTGCGGTACTAGAAGAACCGTGCATTGTGTTTCGAGTAGTGTGTAGGGTGTGGTCCAATTTAGGGGAAGTAGCGGTTTAAATTTTATCAAGATATTTTAGTATTATTGTCAACACACAAAAAGAAAAAAAAAGTTACTATCGTTGCCATCGTATTGAAACCAGCTTTGTTTGTATTGATTGATACAGGGTTTACACGTGGCTCATTTATCACATAATGCACTATCTCGACATGAATGATGTAACCAAGGTTTTGTAACAACATCCAGATTTAAAAGAGTTTCATTTCACAGTTATTATGCCTTGTGACTGGGACTGTAGCTTCATTTACTATTATTGTAATCATTGTATGGAAAGTTCAAAAGTGCCTGTAACTGGCCTACTTGAAATAAAATGATTTTGAATTTGATTTATTGATTTTGCTCATAAAATCAAAGTTGTGTTGATTTTGCCATCGTGATAAGATTCTAACTTTGATGTTTTATATCTTGAAAACGTGAAGTTTTAGAAGATTTAGTCTCATGCAAAAAACGTTTATTTTGATATCTGTTATTGATCACTATTGGTTTTAAATGTGGACGCTATTTTGAGAATAAATAAATTGGCGCAAGTAAGTCAGGTTACTCCTCATACAAACTTTCAACCCATGTCCATGACATATAAACAAGACCAAAATTGTTAAAACGAAGAACCAAAAACCCTTAAGTAACAAACAGCGAGTTTATAACCCTTAACATTTTCTCAAATGAGATCAGATGAGATCAGTATTCATACTCATTTACAAAATAATATGGAAATCACACATTTCATTATGTTATTTTTTTGCATCATTGTTAACGGGAATACCATAGACAGTTTTGTTTTTATTAGTCCACTTTGTCCCCATGCTAGGTAATCCCCATTCCTTTTCAACTCTCTTGGTGACTTGGCCTTCTCTGGCCGATCCGACAGGAACGAGTCCAAATCGTAACGACAGCGTTTTTGGGGTTTTCTCGGTGACGACGACCGTCCTCAGACCTACTTTGTGACGATTCTGGCCTATGTGTCCTGACCTACTCCAGAAATGTGACCCGATTAGTCCCATTTTAACTTAGCAGACTTGTCGCCAACATCGCCGATGCCTGTCTTGGAGCGTGTGCCATGTTGCGCATTCGAACGGTGAGTTCGAAATTTAAAATACTAAGCTCTATCGCTCCTTGGCAAACCATGGGTAGCTATTACTTTTTTCTTTTTAATAACAGTGTTTAAAAAAAGAATACATTTCATTTTCAGTAGCATGTTCTGCCAGTAATTACAATTCGAGCATCAATATTAAATTAGGCTTGGTTTACAATGGCGAGTAATGCGCATTGAATTTAAATTGAATTGTCATGAAAGTGGCCGTTTGTATGATGCTTTTGTATAGCACCGGCTTTGTTTATGCAAATATTTAGAATTATTAATTTTCACATGACAAAGCAAATATGCGATGATTTGAATAACTATTTTGTAGGCCATAATTGAAGTTTTGAAAGCATTGATGACATTAAATTTTGTAATATTGTTCCACTATTTCATGAAAGGAGAGAATTCCCAAAGGACTGCAATATTTATTTTATCTATATTGTTTGGGGAATTTATGACCGATCTTCTATAATACGGTATTACACCCATTTTTAAAAAGTATCTCATTTTGATCCTAGGGTCCTAGTAAACCACCAAAAAAAAAACAAAAAAAAAATATTCAATCGATAAGTGCCATAAAACTGCATTTCAATTTTACAATTTCTATTTTCGCGCGTAAAATCACAAAAACGCTTGACGCCATGTTACTCTGTGGTCATGACGTCAGTTGGTCATGTAAACAAATGCGCTGTTATTAGTCTTTCTGTTTAGTTGTTTATTTCACTATAATTTAAAAATGAAAAAATGTACTGTCTCCTTTTACGAAACCGTCTTCCATGGTATTATTACTATTATTTCAATAAAAATTAAAATGTAAAGTTTTTTAATACAAAAATAACAGACGTTGCTCAGTTGACAGTTGTCACTTTTTGTTTACATGACCGTATGACGTAATAATCATGGTGGACACTGTTTCGCTTAGTAAAACAACAGACTAAAAAAAGTGAAAACTTTGAAATCAATTTTAAAATTTATTTAGTTATTTTATTATTTAAATCTAACATTTTCCGACTGCTTATTGCCTAAGCTATCTGAATTGTATATTTTTAGAATTTCTTTCATATAGAGTAAAATACCCTATTGATATTTTTTCTTTTAATGCATTATGGACGATATGCACTATATATCTCTTAACAATGTAAAATGAATACTCGATAAGATTAATATTGTTATACAATCGTATGATTGTATCATTTAGCGCCCTGCACACGTACAGTTCGGACCGCGCATCTTGGACTGCGTTCCAAACCGCAGTTAGATCTGTAAAGTTTGGACTGCAGATCAAACTGTTATGTAAATTACGATTAAAAATGCATTCACGGTTTGGATTGCCGAATAATCTAGACAAACGTTCCGAACTGTGCGTGTAGATGATTTTCAAGAGTTGTTTGGATGTTCATGGAACAAACGAATGAACTCTGTGATAGCATCGACGCTCCAAACCGCTGTTTTTGTAATTTACATTTACACGTGATGCGCGCGTAAAACTCTGAGATATGCGCTTGCATCGACATGCCAGATCGGACTGTTAGAGCAATAGAGCCGCACATTTACACATACAGTTCGGAGCGAGGGATGGAACGGCGCGTGCTGTTTCCCGCGGTCCGAACTGTACGTGTGCAGGGCGCTATTGACTGATTTCACAGAGTGACGTCATTCTAAATTAAATATTGCGGACTTCCAAAGTTTTTGGTCTAATTAGTTTTTAACCGTATAGTTCGGTACGGACCCCTTCGGGGGCTCGACATTCAAACCTCCGCTGGCTCGGTACTGGCCCCGAAAGGGGTCGAACATTTAAGTCATACGACTTCCTCATTATTTTTGTAAATATTTTATTTTCTGGTTAAAAAATAATATGGGTGTGCATTCATTAAGATAGTAGAATAAAAATCTCATATGTAAACGTCGTTAGAAGTTCTTTAATTATTGAGCAAGTTTCTTAATTAACCTTTATAAAATCCATGTGCGTAAATTACGATCATAGCCATTTTGATGGCAGTGTAGGTCGACGCTAAAAATCATAAAAAAAATGGTTTTCGGACATATAAGCTCCACATTGTTGGGCCTGATTAACGTGTCCTTTTATTACGTGCAGAAATCATTCGTAATTGAACTTAAATTAGCAGTGGTAATGATACATTTTGAAATCTAAAGTCGAAGTTTCGCGCCAATCGTGCTTGTTTACATTTTTCATTCCACATTATATCACACGGACGCGAATAGATTCTATAACAAATGAGACAAATATCATTGCAAATATTATAAATAACATGAACATGCCCAGATCTTATCGTAATTTGCAATAATAGGACCATTAACACGTAATATTCATAACCACTACTAAATTCACTTTAGAAAATGACGTCCATTTCTTTTTTTTTAATTTTGTGATGTGTTAATGCGATTATTTCAATCGATTATTTTCTTGTAAATCAATCAATTCGAATAATTAAATTAAGGAATATCAAAAAATAGATGAAAATAAGAATAATATTGTAATACGTGTAAAAATACTATAAATATTGATAATAATATTTTTTACGCCACTAAAACCGACTCAACAACAATCAGTAGAATCTGATCTATGGCTAAATTCGCGCCAATTTTATTTTCAGATAAAAATTCAAATAAGGAATGCGCTCGCTGTTCGAATTTATATTAAAATGTTTATTTGCTATTTTATTAATAATTTGGTTTTGTACCTACTATTTGAATGTGAATTGCAAATAGAAATAAATACGGTTGAATATAAAACGCCCTTATTATGATCTTGGTAGGCACAGTAAAAAAAAATCAGCCAAGATAAATAAATTTGTTCGACAAAATTGTTTGTAGTATAGTTGTATTAGTTATTTGGAAAGCGTTTTCATTCTTTCCTAAAACATGGCTCGTAGGCCAGTGTTCTTGGAGTGGAAGCCTTGGGGTAAAAATGGCCTAGAGGGAGACCACAATTGAGATGGAAAAAAAACCACACGACATCAAGAAAACTCCAGGTTCAAAATAGGTCCATTTTGTACCTGGAGTTTTCTTAATGTCGTGTACCGGGGTTTTTTTTTGGGGTGTGAAATTATCAAATAACTTCCCCCGCCCTAGGCGAAGCGGGGGGGAGTGTCAGACTTTTACTGCCTAATGTCCACCGATCGATGTTCCTTCTTTTACTCGGGGCTGCGGTATCTCTTTCGAACAACCCGCAATCCCGGCAGGACCCTACCGGGGTTGCGGGTCTGACACTCCCCCCCGCTCCGCCCAGAGCGGGGGAAGTGAGGCGCCACGGCCTCCTCACCTACCACCTGACGCAGATCCTCACCGGGCACGAAAGTTTCGGGACGTTCCTGCACATCATCGGGCGGGAGGAAACACCCAGGTGTCACCAATGTGACTATCGCCCGGAGGACACGTTGGAGCACACAGGCAGTCTGCTCTTTTGAGCGGAGCACCGCTCTGTCCCGGAGGAGATGGTGGTGTTTGAAGGAGAGAACCTCAAACCAAGTCAGCCACCGCGGGAGACGCTACAGGGGTCGGGCGCCGCGAGACGACAACGACTTTTTGTTAAAAAGTTTAACAGAAGCGGATATTTGATGATTTCCCATCCAAGTGACGCAAGACCGATATAAATGGCGGAATTTAAGGAGGCCTCCTTTAAATTCCAAAAGAAGTTCCTGAGAAGTTTATGAGAAGGCCTCCTTAAAATTCCTAAAGAAGTACTTAATTTCCAAAAAAGAGAGATACAATATTTAAAAATACTTTTTAGGGTTCCGTACCTCATAATAAATAACAGAACCCAAATATAAAATCTGTGGTCCCTTGAAGCTGTGAAAAAAACAACCCTCCAAGTCTACGTAGAGAAAAGATATGACCGTTTATGTCGTCAGTTTTTACGGAACCCTTGGTGCGTGAGTCCGACTCGCATTTGGCCGGTCTATTTTTAATAGGCTGAACCGCTTACTGCTACGCAAAGGTCTCCTTATACCTTTCTAATTCTTTTATCCAACCAATACTTTTAAGTGTCAATATTTTAGAGCCCCGATGTGTACTTGTGTACGGAGTCCCTGTATGTCTAAAACAAGGCTCTACTGCGGAGGCATGGCTTTCTAGGTGCGGTACGGTATGGTTGTGCCGGCTGGGCTGCCTGACTGGCTACCTACAGAATTAGCATGACCTACAAAATTGGCCGCCATTTTCATTTATCGTCATTCAAGAAAACAGCCAAAATCTTTTACCGCGAAAACGTTGACAGCAAATGTACCTCAAATCTGGGCGCATAACAAAATAATTATAGCATAATAAAAAAGCACTTGACAAAATGTCTTTCTTTTATAATCGATATCATAGATATTTGTACAGAACAGAATATATATATATATATAAACAGAATATTATGCCACCTCCATAGCAAAATTCCTCAATGGTCCCAAAACTTTTTTTTAAAGTTTACTCTATTACGATTATCGATTAGGTTGAATGCAACTTTTTAATCGTAATGATGAAACTTAGTATTACGGTCAGCACTAAGAAATGTCATATTGCAACACATTATGTAGTATTTTTTGTCGAGATTTATATCGTGTTTTTTTTATTACTTTATATGTTAAATGGCAAAAATAAGAATGCAGATGGAATGTCACTGTTTTTATTTTAGATTTCCGATTTTATTATCAAATGGTTATCTTGTGTATGTACCTACATTATTTCCAGCGTTTTTAATGTACCTCATTTTTGGAAGGGTGTAGTAATATGTATTTTACACACATTTTGCAATAGATTGACGCCGTTTTATCGACCTTATGAGGTTTTTGGAAATATAAACCTCAAACTTATCGTATGAAACAGCCGCTGTGATTTATTTTTAATAACAAAATTGAATGCTGTAAATTGATGAAAAATCTTGAATTTCATGACAATTCGCGTCACCCCACCGATTCAGCTGATGTGTCATGTGTCAAAATCCTGTCGTGCAGAGTGGTTAAACCATGTTAACGGTATCAATAATTTTAATTGATTTGCTAAGAAGAATTAAATAAACAAATGACTTCACACTAATATTTTTAAAGTATGTTTTTTTCTTTCTTTTTTAATATTAGCTAGATTCTCCTTAGACCACACTCCAACAGGAGGCAGGCACTAGTAACGTCTTTGAGTCGCGGCAGCATTGAAGTCTAACCATGCAAATTATGAGGCAGGTACACATTGACGGCTCACGCCTTACGTCTGCGGTCGCTGTGTTTGTTAGACACACATCGTGTGTTCTGACTTTAGTTAAGGTAACACGAATAAGGGTTGTTTACTACAGATGACGGGGAATGTTTGTTTGCTGGTCGTTGTGTTCTAAGGCTTAAGATGGTCGTTTTCATGTGTCGTTCGTGTTGATGTACGAATTATTTTAGTCCCCACAGCTTCCAACATCCTTTGCAGATGAGCTATAGGCAGATTATACATGCTAGTAGACTATTTAATAGTATATGTAAGCAGCATGATTTGAATCCCTTTACGACTAGTGCGACGTCAGCCAGAAGGTTTTGCCGGGGCTGCGGGTTGTTAGAAAGAGATACCGCGGCCCCGGAACGTAAAGGGTAATGGAAGGAACATGGGTGGGTTTTAGTCAGTACAAGTCTGACACTCCCCCCCGCTCCACCCAGAACGGGGGAAGTTATTTGATGACTTCCCACACCAAAAAAAAGCCAGAAGGTTTTTTAAGTAACCTTCGACCTTGTTTCTCGTTTCTCATTTAAAACAGTTTCAGTTACCTATTCGTTGAGCCTTTATATTAAACTTTGTTTATGTAACCTTTTGAAATGTGTTAAGAACTGTTGTGCTCACGTTTAATTTTCTAGTCTGACACTATACGTTAAGACTTTTGACTTGCTGTTGTCTATGATTTACTTTTTTATAAGAATTTTTATTATAAGCTGTAAGTGCTCTATACTGTAACAAATAAAAGTTAAAAGATGCTATTGCTTCTGCAATAGATTTTTATAACATCATTTTACTTTTGAAAGCATTTGAAATAAAGAAAGTTCTAGAAAGAATTTGCTTTAATTCAAATGCTTATTAAATACGGAGTGTTAACCAACCCTTCACGAAGCCGTCAATCATACATTTATGCAACCATATACATAAACAAACATACATAACAACAAACAGAGTTTCTTTCACATTCATATTTATTCTCTCTCTTTCTTTTCTCTTTTTAAAAAACAGAATAAATTCTTAGAGTGGGGACTCTAGGAATTTCTCATGTATCGTGGGTACGTTCACAAACAATTAAACTCACATACACAAACAGCCAGACTGGAAACAACTATTTGTAGGCCATACATATATTTGTTCCGTGCGGGAATCAAACCCGCGACACGCAGCGCAGCAGTTAGTCCTTCAGCCACCGCGCCAACCGTACCGTCACTATAATTATCGTAAATAAAAAACGCGAGTAAAACCGCGGGAAACGTTGCTACCAGAATTGTCTTTGAAATACATTTTCCATTACAGAATTAATGTTTTGCATAATATTTTATTAATGTTCAGCAAAATAATTTTGTTTTTCATTAAAGTTTTGAAAGACAAGTTACATTCCATTTAAATTAATATCTCTGAGAGTAAATAATTTTGATGTATTTTACTCGTAATATTTCATTTGAGTGACGTTAATTTAATCTTTACTTAGTCATCATCATCTGCCTAGCCTTTTCCCAATTATGTTGGGGTCGGCTTCCAGTCTAACCGGATGCAGCTGAATATCAGTATTTTACATGGAGCGACTGCCTATCTGACCTCCACAACCCAGTTAATACTGGGTAATACGATACCCCTTGGTAAGACTGGTTGTCAGACTTTCGGAACACTGACTACCTGTAACGACTGTCAAAGATCTACAAATGACAGCCGGGACCAACGGCTTAACGTGCTTTCCGAGGCACGGAGGAAACTCGGTATGTAACGGGTGGTCACCTATCCACAGACCAACCTAGGCAAGCGCGGCTTAACCTAAAGATCGACCCGAGCGGCTACTATTTATTTAGCCACGAGCTTAATCTAATCTTAATCATTACTCAGTAAAAGCACAGAATATGTAAGTATGTAGGTACTTTCTTTTTGGGTCGAATCATCAAATAACTTCCCCGCTCTGGGCGGAGCGGGGGGGAGTGTCAGGCGTCAACTGACTAAAACCCACCCATGTTTCTTCTATTGCCCTTTACTTTCCGGGGCCGCGGTATCTCTTTCGAACAACCCGCAACACTGGTAGGTGGTGGCCCTGGCACCGCCTGCCGGGGTTGCAGGTTGTTGGCCCCTCTGCTTTGCTGACATCTCTTTGAGGCGCGCGTGAAATACTAACGCGCCGTCGATACGGCCTGTCGTCAATAGACGGACGGACGGTGAGCTACCCATTTGCTCACCGTCCACAGGCCCGCATCTACGGTGGCCGGGAGTCGTCTAGTATGTAGGTACTTATTATTAAAATTAACTTCTTTTTAATGAGAAAATAGTAAATTTTGATTCAAGCGAGACAACTTTGTCACTGCGGCCGGTAAAGAAAAGAAATGAAAGCCCTAGTTGCGATAAATGAAAAATAAAGCACGCGTGTGAAATACAATCCATGTTATACCTAATCGTAATGCAATAAGAACCAGTTTTCGAGGAAGTGTATTGAAAATAAGATTATCTGTTCTTAGTAAAGTGTTTTTCAATGTGCCGTGCCAAAATTGTGACAGAAAACATCGTGTAGAAAACAGTGTGTTACCGTCCCAGAAATAAACACTAGAAATATACCTTTTCAAATCTTTAATATGTACTTTAAAATTAGATAATTTGTAGAAATACGTCTGTTACTTTCGTGGCGTCTTTCGTAATTTTCGTGGGCACTGAAATTTCAAAATTAAATATCTGTTTTGTTTATACACCGATTTATATGTAACAAAAATGTTACATATTGCTTTTACACCGTCCTCAAAGTGTGTACATGATAATAAAAATCGCCACGAGAGTTACGCGGAGAATACTTTTTGAAGAACTACCCTTATAATTATGAATATACATTTAGCCTGAGTACGGAATATTCCTCATCGCAAAGCACTAAGGCGCGTCGCTCACTGGTAAGTCGAGGCGGCGTCGCGTCAGCGGCGGTGCGGCGTCGAAGCACGGGCGAGGATAGGTCTCTGCGTAGGAGTCGAGGCGCAGGCGGCTATGCTTCCTTCACATTATTAATTCATTCACCTACTAAGACGTACTAGCACTTATACAAGTTCTTAATTTAAATAGAAGAAGATTTTGGGTGCATCCATATATGTTGCGACAGTGTGACAAAAGAGGTTTATTCAGAGCTACACGTGACTTAAAAAGTTATCCCGACAAGTTCAAAAAGTTTTATGAAATGTCACCAGAAACATTCCAATTAGGTACTGTTTGAAAAAACGAAGAATAGTTTACAGAAGAAGGACACTAACTGGAGGAAATCAATTTGCCCTGAAGAAAGGTTACTGGTTACTGGTCATAAATACAAGAATTTAATTGAACAATTTCAATGAGTTTTGCGTTGGTTTCAAAATCGTCGCGCATATTTAAAACGTCTAAACGCAGCTCCGCACGAAACCAAATGACAAAATGGCGGCGGCGTCGTGGCTTGGGCACACTTGAGCGCCCTACCTGCGCCTTCACCTAGCCTCCGCCCCGACGCCACCTCGCCTCCGCCCCGACGCCACCTCGCCTCCGCCCCGACGCCACCTCGCCCGCGCCGCGACTCTTGTCTATGAGCGCACTACCATTCATTTGTTAAGAAAACTTTGTTGCGGCGGCGGCGCGCCACTCCTGCGCCCGCGCTTCGACTGCGCCTCGACTCTTGGTCGTGTGGGCGACGCGCCTAAGAATTGAAATTATGACATGAACAAAAGGCTTTCCCCTTGTATCAAAACAAGATCCAACAAAACAAGACATTAAGCTCGCCTCGTTAACTCGTATAATTAAACTAAATTAATTAGAGCAGAATTTTGAATGGGGTAACAAACAATTAAACCGCTGCTTAATCTGAATAGGAATGTACTGTTGAGACGCGGTCATATTGCTGAGTCAGCCAGGTAGGAGGTTGAGTTACTCATAATGACGGCATGGCTGGCGCAGTGGCCGAGCGATTGACTGCTGCGCTGCATGTCGCGGGTTCAAACAAATATTTGTATGACCTGCAGGTAGTTATTCCGAATCTGGATGTTTGTTTATGTGAGTTATAATATTTGTAAACGCACCCTCGATACAGTAGAAATTCCTTGTGTGAAAAAAAATATGACTGCCTTGATCGTTTTTTTTTTTTAATCTTTGCCCCACACTAGGAATACAACAAAATTTCACCTGCTGTCTGTCTTACTTAATAGGGGAGAATATATTGTCACCAGAATTCAAACGCCATAATTGCTACTAATATGTATACTTCTAAAGAAAAATCATAATAGCTCTTTGGTCGATCCGGGAATCTAACCAGAGGTACCTTGTGCTCTGCAGTCGCGCTTGCGACATATGAGGCGAACCGCACGCAGTTTCACGTGTTTAAATCTTTTGGAATTTACATGGAGCAGTATTAATCTGTTCACAGCATCCCTCAAGCCGTTTAGACAATATTTAGGAGTGTATTTAGTAATGAGAGCAAAGCAGGTCCATTAGCCCAGTTTATTTACTAGACACATCATTGAGTACAGTATGATTTTGAAAATGAATTCCATTCATTATTATTGAGACTCCCAGTCTTACAGCAGACCGGTATTATAAATGGAGTCTATGGAGGATCTTTATTGACTATGCGGCTATATTGTCTCTGCGTCTATATTGTCTATGCCTAGACTGCCTGGTTTCTATCAAGAACTTCTCAGGCAATAGTTGACCTTATTATGAGACTTAAAAATTAACTGGTTAAGAGGAGGTACACTATTATGTACCCTATGAGTAGCTCTTCGGGATTATAGGCATAATACACCATTCACTACCCCCCGTCATATTTTTATATTCTTACAGTCCATCCAAAGGTTGTCTGGAAGATATCGCTATCAGCGATAAGACCGCCATTGTAACAATAAAATTAGCAATTTCTACAAAACAGTTTGTTTCAATTTGGGTGTGTAATAAAGTATTTTCTATTCAATTCTATTTTAATCGGTTATCATGGTATGGTACAAGTGATGCGGAGGAATGAGGAAAATTATGATACATAAGAGTGAAGGAAGAATAAAGAAATGATGGATGGACTGTGAAAGATGATATAGCAGTTATGGTTATGTCCTTCGATCAAAAATGTACATCAATAGGGTAATTTCCAAGGTCAAATTATCAAGGTCAAGGTCATTCTATTTAGTTCGTCTTTTAGATTACCTATTCAAAAATAGACCAAATTAGACCAAAAATAACAAAAAAAATGTTGCGAAAAAATGCAGCATTTTTTTTTTGTGGAAACATACCTATTTTTGATATGTTCCTGATGAAGATGTCGAGTTATATAGACAAGTATGGTAGAAGAAGACACGCTGCACCGATGATTTCGAGGGTAATATAGCACCGCCGCCTCGGAAAGCAGGTTTAGCCGGTGGTCCCAGTTGTCATTTGTAGATCTTTGACAGTCGTTACAGGAGTCAGTGTTCCGAAAGTCTGACAACCAGTCTTACCAAGGGGTATCGCATTACCCAGTACTATCTGGGTTGTGGAGGTCAGATAGGCAGTCGCTCCATGTAAAATACTGATATTCAGCTGCATCCGGTTAGACTGGAAGCCGACCCCAACATAGATGGGAAAAGGCTAGGCAGATGATGATAGCATCGCCGTGGGAGACGCCCCGGGAGACTCCCGGCCACCATAGATACGGGCCTGTGGACGGTGAGCAATGGGTTGCTCACCGTCCGTCTGGCCGTCGTCAATAGAAGGCTATTGACGACAGGCCGTGTCGTTAGAGTTCCACGCGCGCTTCAAAGTAGTTCTCTTTCGAACAAACAGCAACCCCGGCAAGCGATTACGGGGCCCCGGTATGGGCGCGTTCTTTAGGGCGGCGTGCCGCCCACTACCTGAACGCGCCCCAAAAGGTGGTAGCCATAAGGCTGATCCGGGGCTACCGCACGATCTCCGGTGAGGCAGTAAGCCTCCTTGCCGGACTGCCACCGTGGGATCTGGAGGCGATAGTCCTCGCGCGCCTGTTTGAGTGGCGCGCGGCAGGCGATGGCCCTGGCAGGTCTCTGTGCTTTGCTGAAATCTCACGGAGGCGCACATGGCACACGCACGCGCCATCGACACGGCTTGTCGTCACTAGACAAACGGACGGTGAGATACCCATTGCTCACCGTACAGAGACCCGCATTTACGGTGAACAGGAATCGTCTCGAGGCGCCCGACGCCCATAGCGTCTCCCGCGGCGGTTGGGTTGGCTTGAAGTTCGATAACGGGGTCTTGCAATTCTCTGGTCAGGCAATAATAATCCTGAGTTTGGAAGTCGGCGGTTTGATACCCCGTGCCCCAGAAAGCATGTATGCGCGGTATCTCTTTCGAACAACCCGCAACCCCAGAAACAAATCGGCATAAGAGCAAGAAATTATTGATGTCATCTTTACCAACGCAACTCAAAGTTTAACATGTTCTTATACAGTCTGCCTACGCCCTAAGCTAGAACTAGCTAACGGAGTATGTCCAAGCTATTAACAGTCGAAATAGCCTCGTTACCGTCTCCATGACAACCGGGCTCCGTATGACTAACTTTGATGAGCCTATTAATGGGTTCCGGGGCATGTGGCTTCGAATCACACAATAAATTTCTCGATAAATTGGCCGTGTTAAGTTAATTGACAATTAACATTTATTGAGTTGAGTAATTAGTCTTTGAAGTCAGTTTAGTTTTATCAAAGAAGTTTCTGGAATTTTGCTAAGGTAACGAATCTATCAATTTCTTTAAGGTGATTGGTAAAAAATCATTTTGTTGTGAATTGAAAAGATCTTGCGTCTTCGAACCAATATTATATGCATTAAAATTACAGGTTTATGTTTGTTAATGATATTTTCCACTACTTAATTAAAATATTTTTCGTGGATGTAGCAGTTTCAAACGCTTTTTTCTGAGCATTTTATTAAACTGTTAAAGGTTCTGTTTTCCTTAAAAAAAATGCTAACCGTTTTTCCTGAAGTTGCCATAAGCTAAGAATTTCTCCTGCATTGTCGATGCGTTCAGAAACATTTGAAATTACATTTGAAACACATCAGTCAGACCTGAAACAACTATCTTTAGATCATATACAAATGTGTACTATGCGAAGATCGAACCCGCGACAGGTAGAAGTAATCAAACTCTTAGCCTCTGCACCAACCTAGTCAACTTGATTTTATGTAGAAGGGTTGTTAAGATGGCATTTGTGATTAAGAAAACAAATAGACGGAAAATTCTCAGTAACATCTCTCACAACTGCATGTTCTCACAACATTCTCGCTACTGAGAATTTTACGGTTTACCGGACCGGGAAAGATATCCATTGGGAAGGATTTCCATCGGTAGCCAATGAAAACAGAGGACAGAGTGGACAGCCAAATCCTGAGGCAGTGGTCGCTCCTGCATGTCCAACATTGTTTTAAATTTTACTAAAATAGTTTTTACGTTTTTCTATAAACCTAATTATGGATTTCTAACATTATTTTGTGCCAGATCTGAAATAAATATTGGCAATTTCAATTTAAAAAAAATATGTATCACAACTGCTTGTATGCCTATTGCCTATACTGCCTTGCTCTCCAGGGAATTAAGTAGTGAAGTTTTGCCATGAAAGTTTTAGACAATAAAGAGTTAACAAAAACAAATAATATATATTAATATGTAGGTACAGGATATATCATTGAATACAGTGAAGTAATCATATATCATGTAGAGTGGTTACGGATTGAAAATTCCATTAATGTGACTGATTGTAAATTTTATGGTTTATCTCGTAATCGAATAATTTCATTCAATGCTTCACTGTTACATGGAGTTCTTCCTGTTATTTTTGAGCAATCAAATTCTTCAATTCGTATACCGTCCAAGGATCTTCCACGACTAAGTGCCACATAAGCTTGTCCAGCAGCAAACAATCGCGGACCCAAATAAATGACTGCATGATCAACTGTACAACCTTGCATCTTGTGGACGGTCGACGCCCAACTCAGGATTAAGAAATTAATTTTGAAATTTTCGGAGAGGGAACCTGAGAAACGACTACCGCATCCAAGAAAGGCAGCAGGTACCCAATTTCCCCATTTGTCTGATAAGTTATTGCGTCTTGTCCTTATACTTACATATATGTCCCGATAAATCTAATACGATAAATATAATATCCATAATATAATTATAACCGTGATTTACCAAAAAACACTTCGTATTCACAACAAAATAAAATATTCAGGACAGAAATATATATTTGTTTTGCGGCATATAAAATTAATTAATTAAGAAATTAGTTAATTAAGAAATTAATTAATCCTGGCGAATCTAATTAGGATAATCAGATATTTTGATCGGATTATTGCATTGTCATCAATCTTTGACAGGTGTGCAAAGTTTGAATTAAATCTGATCGTTCAAAGTAGGACAAAATCGAGCTCAAACGGGTCGGTTACAAACATACATACAAACATACAGGTGACGCTAATAAAAGCGTGTTAAAAATAATAATTTAGGTATTTAGTTTCATAATTTTCCCAATAAAATCTAAATCAAAATTATTTGACGGTACGTCTCTGTCTTCATTAAATATTTATGGCACGTTGATCCATATAGGTTCGCAACCTCTGTCCTAGATTAAATACAGGCCTATGAATGGCCTACCTATTTCCTTCCCTAACTAGAGCCTATTAACATCCAGTGCAGGTAGATGTTATGTTCGTAATAGTGCGGAGCGAGCTCGTAAACGTTATAGTGGAACATTACCTACTATGACGTGTTGTATGGCAACACTTTACTTGATCGCTGCGTTTATGTTAGTGTTGCCCGTGTACTATGCAATTATGTTGAGGAGACTACATTTGTAAGGCTTATTTAGTTACTAAGGTTAATTTATTAAATACTAGATTGAGCCTGCAGCTTCGAACGCGTCATATAAAAAATGTATCCTATGTGTTATTCCAGACTATAATCTACATCTGTACCAAATTTCATCAAGATCCGTTCTGCCGTTTTGACGTGAAAGAGTAACAAACATCCATACATCCATACATCTATCCATCTATCCATCCTCACAAACATTCGCATTTATATTACTAAAAAGTAGGATTTAACAACTATTATTTACAAACTACAAATAGATATAAACAAATAATAAAACACATGTAAAAGTACATAAATAGTAAAAAATACAGGAAACGTCTAAAAATTTGTCCGCATCGCTGTCAACAGGAAAAATGCCCAAAAGGCTGGCAAGTGGCAACATTACCGCGTTGGATGGCAATGCTAATTCTTTGGCCAAAAAAAGGCCAGCCCTCTCGAGTCACGTGAAGAACCGACCAACCGTTTATCAATTAATTATTGGAACCCTAAAAACAGAAGTGCAGTACAAACACAGTTAAAACGAATGAAACTGCTGATATTACTAATTTATTGGCTTACACACCAATCATTTTTCAAAAACTCACTTTAATTAAACTTAAGAATCTTCTCCGTCTCGAAGTCCGAGAAAAGAGCTTGTTTTAAAATGGGAGTAACAAGGCTGTTAATTTAGACCATACTTATTTAGAACGAGAATCTTTTCACCCTGTCTTCCTTACTTAAACACCGGTAGTACAAAGTGCTCTAAAAGCAATTAACTAATGTATAAATGAATAGGCGTCCGCCATCTTGGATCTAGACATTAAAATGTAAACGGTAATGATATCAAAGAAGGGTGTATGGACAGAAGTTTAACTCGGAACGAAATATGACATTACATCATACTTGTGTTTTTATTAACAGCTGTGTGTATAAATGTTTCAGTATGTTTTGGGTTCAAGTACTTATTTAAAGGTTCTTTGTAATCAATGATTAATTTTATATTAGTACGAATAATCACGGATAAGAAGATACGTATAACAACCTATTGGAACACATTAATCACAACAATTAATGCAATAGTAGTACCTATCTATGTATTAACTATCTGTGTATCAAATTTTATTGAAATACGTACAGATGTTTATGCGTGGAATAGTTACAAAAAAAAAACATATGTATGGACATATGTCGGCCCCGAAACACAAATGGCAAAAAAAAGAACATAGATGGATTTTAGACAGTAAAAGTCTGGCATTCCCTCCCGATCCACCCAGAGCGGAGGAAGTTATTTGATGTTTTGCCATCCCTAAAAAATGGACAATTTAAGGCGCTGTACAAAGCAAACACTTCGTAAAACGTCTAGATTTTCGTCGCAAAATTAGCCGTATCTGTACATGCCACTAGCCAAAAAAAAAATACCGTGTATAGATCAATACATAAAATAAAGATTTAAACAAAATCTGTTCACAAAAGTGGTGTAGTACTACGAAAAAAAAATGTTTAAAAAGACCACGGAAAAAAATTTTTCGTCTCGAAATTCTCAATTTTTTCAGCAACAACCATCATAATTTTTATATCTATAACAAAGGAAACGTTATAGACTAAAGAGATATCTAAAAATTTTCAAACACGGAACTGTATTTTTTTTAATATTCAATTAAAACTGCAAAATGACCTACATTTTGGCGGACATGATATTCAAATAAAATCAAACACCGAAATATTTTCGACCTTATTTCTATTCTTTCGATGCAATACTGTCGTGTACTTGTGTCAGACCATGCCCAGTATGCAGCTAGCCTCACTTCCACGAATACCTAAAGATTAGCATGTTACCGCGCCTTAAGTCCCACATCAAAGAAGTGAGCTGGTTACATTAGTGCCAGGTAAGATGTCTATAAGCTGAATGATGAAAATGTTGATCAGCATTTAGTTAACCTTCTATATTCCATCTTCCACATCCTTGGTGTTCCTTCAATTGCGTCGTAATTAAAGTTATGAACGGTTTCTTTTAATTTAATGACTCATGTTTTTACATTCCGCCTTTGAAGGACCAGCTTTATGCTTGGGTGTTCAATTAGTGGGCTGAAGAATGTCCGGTCGTTAATTGAAACCTTCTACTTCTGCACATAAGATGCCTACAGAAGTGACAATCACTTTTAAAACGTTTATTTCGTATTTCGAACTAAGTGTACTTTTCAGAACTTTAGACCTACAACAGTCTTGCCTGTTTCGCGGGTTGTTCGAAAGAGATACCCGAAACATAAAGGGAACATGGGCGAGTTTTAGTCAGTCAGACAAGTCTGACATTCCCCTCCACTCGGCCCAGAGCGGGGGCATGTTGGTGTTATGTTAGTACTTATGACTTAGAAGCCTTTTACAAGCATTGCAATTATCATTCGCATGCCCTTATCATCCAATAAAAGCATGCTTTTAGCATTATTACTATTAGGTACTTATTATTGCGTATATTTATTTTTATAATTTTTTAATATTTCTTATAACAAAATACAGGGCTTCAGAGAAAGGAACCTCCTAACAATACGAGCCGTGTCCAGGAGTACCGCTTTCTGTATCAAGCCCTTGATCCAGCTGCCTAATGGGAGCCTCCTCAGGTATTGGTCGAGGCTCTTGGTAATTAAGCCATTGGCAGATACGACTATCGGCACAATGATAGCTGAGTCCACATGCCACATGTCGACAACCTAGCGAGCCATGTCTTTCGCGGCTTTCACGAGGTTCTCGTTGGGTACTTAATTATTTTCATAAATATATTTAAAAGTACAATTTCATTATGAGATTTAAAGAAAAATTCAATTACAATGTCAAAATTAAATGTCAATAATCAAATAGGTCAATAGTAATACAAGTATTATTTTTTATAAAATTATTCCTTTCAAGTACACAGTTCATGATCATGTACACACGACGGCAGGTGGGTGACCTGCCGTCGTGTGTACTCTAAACTATTATAACCTGATCTCTCTACTACGGATCGCACACCGTAGTAGGGATCAGGTTAAAATGGTTTAGTGTAAGTTGATGTGCCGTCGTGTGTACAAGAACGGGCAAATAAAAAGGCGGCAGTAAATTCCACTAACTCGCGGCAGGCAGCGTATCACTTTGTTCGGATTCGTGGAACTTCAACCATATGTCAATGACGCTTCCCCGTATCTTTGTTCGTCTGACTTTGCAAAAGAAAATATCCCGCTGTGGACTCGCTTTTAATATGGTCTTTGTTTCATCCAACGTTTTTAATCACCTACCAACAACATAACAACGTTGTGAATAAATTCTGCAGCGTAACCTCAATGACGCGCGCGCTCAAACATTGCCACGCTAATTACGACCTTAAAAGCGAACGAACAAAAATACAACTTCGTTTGTTTTGCCTATAGTACGAGAGCCCACGACCAAAATTTTTGTCTCATAGCAATACGGCCAAAACCGCATCAAATCGATAGATACGATTATCCTGAACTCGAAAATACCAATATCAGACATTTTCCGCGTAGCGTTTGATCTGACCGAATTTTCAAAATTGTCAAAGAATTTTACCGAACTGCATCATAGCAATATGTCTGATTTGCAGACTGTAGTTGAATGATAGTTCTGAGATACCGGAAACGTATTTTTCAGACGTTAGTGGTGTAGCGCAAACCCGTAAAATCACTTAAGAAAATTAAAAAAGAGACAAAAAAATGTCTCATAGCAATACGTCTGAAAATCTTTTTTATTAGTAAATTTTGGTTATTTGATGCGAACAAAACAATTTTCAGACGGAAATGTGAACGCATTAAATTTTGAGACCGTTTTGAAAATGTTAACAAATTTTACCGATCGGTATCATAGCAATATGTCTGAAAATTGTTGGACATGATAAAATAAGTTGTCCACATGTGCAAAAAATTTATATCAGACAAATTAAGTGTAGCACCTTCTCTATCAGACAACTTTTCGATACTCAGATATCATTTAAAAATCGTATTGAGGCATCTTGAATTTTCTGTTACAAACCAATGAATACGTTGCGACCCTGAATTTATTAGATGATAATTAACAAAGAATTTACCCGAAACCGTAACATTGAAGTTAACAACCGCACAACGTATGACAACTAAGTGAGCGTCGTTCCAACGTTTGGAGCAGCTGGCGAGTGAGCTGTATATAAGTAAGAAAGGGGCAGGAGCGTAACAAGCGCTGAGGCTGTTGAATATCTATGAACGCTGTAAATTAAAAAAAAACATTTAACAGAGGCGTCGGCAAGGCCACTCCGAAACGTTATTTTCGTTTTTGGGAGTATATGCTACACTTAAAGTGTCTGAAAACAGGTTTTTGGTAATCATGGCAGCAATACGAAAAGTTGAAAAAAAAAATTATCCGTATTGCTATGATACAGGTCGGCTAAATTTGTTGACATTTTCAAAAATGCGCTCAGGCTATATGCTACGCGCAAAATGTCTGAAAACAAACTTTTTCGTAATACAATTATAAAATCTATGTACATTTTCACTATCAGACGTATTGCTATAATACCGACTGTCTTTTTTTTTTGACACAGCAGAAATGGCCTCCCACGCAGTTGCTACACTTTCGACCGTTACTACATACCTAGTCGGGTTCAGAATCATACAATCTAACGATTTTATAGGGTTTTTGCCGTATTGCTATGAGACATGGTTTTGGTCGTGGGCTCTCGTACTACTAGCTTTCTTTTTAGTAGCGTCGCTGATTAGACAAAGATGTAGCATTTTCATAGCATATTCATGAACAGAATCTTTTATAGACATTGCCAACGCGTTCTGTTGTGATGAAGGATAATTATTTATGCTAGCTTTTACCCTTGGTTTTACCCGCGCGTCTGCCCGTGTACGACATGTTGGGATTCAAATATGTCCTAATTATATTGTTTTCGCTCTAGCATGGTGCGAGTGACCTTAGATGAAAAGACACAGACAAGGCAAGTTTGGTGATGGGATGTACTGCTATGGTGGGTAGACCTTCACGATTGTGATACGCAAGGTTAGCCTAAAGCCGGACGACGCCGTGTTTGACGGGCCTGTTGGTCTAGTGGTTAGTGGCCCTGACTGCTAAGCCGGAGGTCGTGGGTTCGATTCCCACCCAGGACAAACTTTGTGTGATGAGCATGATTGTTTGTTCTGTGTCTGGGTGTGATTTATTTATAATATGTATGTATTTATAAATTATATAAGTATGTATATCAGTTGTCTGGTTACCATAACACAAGCTCTGCTTAGCTTGGGATCAGATGACCGTGTGTGAGTTGTCCCAAGATATTTTTTTTTTTAAAGGAACAGTCTATCCTTACTAATATTTTGTGCTAGTGCGAGTATCGAGTGCCAGTGTCTAATGCGAGTTTAAATGCTTGTTAATGTTACCACCGGAGAAATTCCAAGTGTGGGGCAATGTTTAAAAAAAATTGCCATAAAAATAACCTACAGGACGTGAAAGATTACAGACAAACTCAAATTGCAATTAGACCAATACAGGCAGTTTCGAATGTCAAAAAACAGAAGAATGAAGTTACAGTCCCAGACACAATGTATAATAACTTTTGAAAGTACTGTAGTTGCCCATTTCAAAGCGTAGATCTCTATGGAGAAGAATGGGCGAGAAACTCCATGACACTCTTTCAAATCATAACTAGCCAAGATGATTTTATAAAATCACAAACAGACAGTGGATATTTTTTTATTTGAAATGTTACAAGATATAATAATATACTGTGTTGTGTATTTTCGACTGCCTTCCTCAAGTTTCTGTGTTCTTTTAGTTTACTAAGCGGTTTCCTTAAAACCAGGTTTCTTTTGTTATTGTTGAAAGTGTTTTTCTTAAAAGTATTGGTTGTATTTCGTTCAAAGCAACAACACATTTAAAAATTTGTTATTGTTTGTAAGTGTGATTAATAATCCTTATTAATATATCCTTACTTCCTTACTAATATTATAAAAGCGACAGTGAGTTTGTTTGTTTGTTACCTCTTCACGCTTTAATGGCAAAACCGATTTTGATGAATTTTGGTACAGAGATAGTTGGAAACCAGGAGACGGACATAGGCTATTTTATTTTTAAAAAGGTGTGATATGAGGGAGAACGAGGGAAGAAAACGGAAAACTTAGCGTTGCTATTACAAATCAATAAGGCGCAAGAGCAAAAACTGCAGGTAGCAGGTACTGTGTTATACCGAATTTAACGCGAGCGAAGCCGCGGGCAAAAGCTAGTAATATTATAAAAGCGAAAGTGAGTTTGTTTGTTACCTCTTCACGCTTTAATGGCTACACCGATTTTGATGAATTTTGGTACAGAGATAGTGTGGAACCAGGAGACGGACATAGCCTATTTTTTTTAAAGTGGGATGTGAGGGAGAAAGAGAGAACAAAAGGGAAAACTTAGCGTTGCTATTGCAAATCAAAAAGGCGCAAGGGGAACTGTGTTACCGCGAATTTAACGCGAGCGAAGCCGCGGGCAAAAGCTAGTAAAACATAATAAAGAAAATTTACTTAATATTACCTATTTGTTCACTTACATGTTGCGAATTTACTGCCCCTATAGTGGTATATCTGAAATAATTATAAATATAGAATCACGGTATAAGATTCTACCTGTACGACCAACGAGAAGCGATACCAAATGTAAACAAAACCCATGCTAAAACCCCATCTAAAATGGCCGCCCGAATGTTGGCGAACCCGTCTTAACGTTGTCATGTTTTTGCCGGGAGAACGAGATATTACGACAAAGGCACAAGATGGAAAGAGATAAATATTAGATTGTCAACGCCACAGTTGTTCTTTAGGTTAATGACCTTTCGTATCGCTGCTAGTTGGCCTTATCAGTAGACATCTCCTTTACAAGGATTTCATGTGATCCTGCAGATTGGAAGGAATCTTATTCTTTTCTTTTTTCACAGCTACATGGGACCACGGATTTAACTATATGGTTTTAATTTCACTTTGATACCTTTACACGTTCTTAAGATAAAGGGTCTTGAGAGAGAGAGACAGACGGAGAACAAAGTTATGTTATAAGGGTTCACTTTTTTTTCCTTTTGAGGAACCCAACTCTGAAAAGAAAATCAAACAATGAAACTTTAATAACAAAATGTATATTTTTATTTTCTTTACTCTGAAATCCACACTTCTTCTATGTTCATTGTCTGTGCTAAAGCATAAAATAACTTGTTGTTTACGAAGATTGGATTTAAATAAATAATACACTTCAAAATAAATGTTTATTAACTAACACAACCTTTGGTTAAGAGTACAGCTACACGATAACTAACAAATGTTTCACTGAATGGACAGGTTCACTCAAATATGTGTGGTTATTTTTAAATAATACCATCTCAGACACTAATCTACATAATCCTCATGCAAGTTGACCAAAATTTTATTTGTACGTTAAAAATACTATTACCTCTGAGTTCTTCTGTTTCAGAGTAAAAAGGTAAGAAAAACCGGCCTCATATAGTTTAAAAAAAAACCATGTGTAAAAGTTTTTGTAAAAATCTACTTGCAAAAAACACCATTTATCATTTAACACGTGTTATACCAAGCGCATCAAATAATAATATCGTATTCTAAACGAAATAGTGATGTAACTCCAGCAGGCTCCAAAAAACTTTTATTACTCCGGACAACGTCGAAGGGAGCAAAAAAAGGGAGAGAATTGCGAAAAATAAACAAAGAATAGATGACCCAATAAGCTCTTCCGATGCCATCACCTTTCAAATTAACTTAATACCGATTGCCGTAAGACATAGTAGCTGGTTGATTGAAAAAGTTCTTTGGGATCCTTCTTTGAGGCGTTGAAACGGAATGAGATCTATAGCCGCTTACTGGGTTCTGTCTGAACTAGTTGAAAGTTTCTTTTGTTGGGAATGGGGTTAGTTTCTTTTCGTTTGATTTCTTGGGTTTGAACTTTTAGGAAGTCGATTGTGGGTGCCAGTCTAATCTAAGATAAAACTGAACTAAAATTGGGCAGATAAGCATGTTTTGTGTGCATGGCAACTAGTTTCTTTACAGATAATTGGCTGCTTAAATTCGAAAGGGCCACATTTTAAGAAAAGAAAAGTTATTTCTATACAGAGAGTGCCTATCAAAATATTAGTTAGCTAAACAAAGTGTATGAATGCAAAAGTGGCAGCAATCTGATTGGACCATTTACAATGCGAAAATACTAGGTGACCTTTTTTGTATTAAAAATATAAAGAGGATTGATAAGATTTTTGCAATAAAAATTAATTTGATTATTTTGATTTATAGGCCTTTTAAATTTAAGCAGCGTGTGCGTTGAAACGTTGGAGAGTATGGACTTTAAAACGACGAAAATCATACATTGATTGACATTTTACAAGTGACAATTGATTTCAAAGAGTTTTTTTTTCTTCCTACAACGATTTTAACAGGATTGTCATAAGATTTTCGGTAAATTATGTTAATGTTAATCTCTCAGGATCTACGAGCTCTTGGATAAACAAATACAGTCGCTACGGTTTGATCTTTAGGTTAAGCCGGGACTAAGTTGTTTTGTGCCTCGGGAAGCACGTTAACTTTGACAGTCGTTAAAGTTAGTGTATGGCATAATAGTCTGACAACCGTAGATATCAAACTATGTTTGTTATTTATTCAGCTGCAACCGGTAAGACTGGAAGCCGACCACCCTGTTTTGGGTTATTAGATTTGGGCTTGCTTCCAGTGCAGGGTACTTCAACGTAATTTGTAGAATGACTGAACCATACATACATTCACCCAAGCCTTTGTTATGCTGGGAGCAGACGCCCCAAAAGGAACACATAGAGATCCTTACTAATATTATAAAAGCGAAAGTGAGTTTGTTTGTTTGTTACCTCTTCACGCTTTAATGGCTAAACCGATTTTGATGAATTTTGGTACATAGATAGTTGGGAACCAGGAGACGGACATAGGCTAATTTTTATTTAAAAAAAGTGGGATATGAGGGAGAACGAGGGAAGAAAAGGGAAAACTTAGCGTTGCTATTACAAATCAATCAGGCGCAAGAGCAAAAACTGCAGGTCTGCTTGGTGTGTTATACCGAATTTAACGCGAGCGAAGCCGCGGGCGAAAGCTAGTCTTCTATATTTTCAATATCTTTGTGAATGAGAGGACATTGTGGGCCTTGTAGATTCCTAGACACTTGTAATTTTTTGTCGGGCCTACGCTGTCGTCTTATACTTAAGTACCGATGTTGTAACAACAACATTGTAAAACCAAATAATTATAAAAGAGTAACCATGGAGTTTCTTGCCGGTTCTTCTCCATAGGAAACGACCAACCCGAACCGTGCACCTTTTGTCAACGTATTATAAGTGCCCATGTAGGCTTAGGTGAAATAAAAATATTTTAAACTAAAAGTTTGTAAAGATCGCTGCAGATGGCGTCCATTGGTTTCTCCATAACCCCCATTGAAAGACGGGAATTGAGGGCGTTATGTTTTGCTTTCTATCAAAGAACATTCTGGCACACCAGTAAGGACTATAAAAAGGCCGAATATCATTGGATTTCGATAAAGGAATCTGTACTACAGAGGTTTAACATTTCTGATTTCCAATTCCATTTTCCTTGCAGACTGTTACGAATACTAGAACATGGCGTATCTTGTTACGAACAAGTCTTGGTGTAAGTGAAAAGGCGTGTAACATTTTCAACTCTTTGTTAAGGGGTGAACATTTCGTTTGGAAACAAGATTCGTTTGTAAAAAACCTGATATGATTAAAAAGCTTACTACTGAAGTAGTTATTACTAATTTATGGAAGGAGAACATGCGGCTGCAGAGACTCTCAAGTGGCTTAAATATACCTTACTAGCTTCCGCCCGCGACTTCGTCCGCGTGGCATAGTTACTTTGGGCTAACGCTAACTTAAACCCGCGTGATTTTCGATAAAAATAACTTTTTCTCCCCTTTTCTTCCCTCTCTCTCACCCTTTTCTCACTTTTTCTATGTCCGTCTCTAGGGTCTCTACTATCTCTATTCCAAAATCGGTTTAGTCATTTAGGCGTGAAGACGTAACAAACAAACTTACTTTCGCTTTTATAATATTAGTAAGGATTGGTAACTGTATTTTCGAGCTGATTGTATTTGAAACTCTGGGACCGTGAGGTCATTGTACTCGCAGCCTTTTTAAGGATGTTGTGAAACGTTACGTTGACATTTTTATGGCCCAAGGGCTGGCTTTGACTTTGGCCAGAGGCTTAGCGTTGCCATACAACGTGGCAACGCGGCCATTCTCTTGGGGAAAATAGAAACTGTTTGGGACGTTATTGTTGACGCTATTTTTGGTTTATTTATAAGTGAGTTTCTTTAAGTAATATAATACTAGTCTGTAACTGCCCACTGCTGGGCCTCTTCTCATACAGAAAAGCCACGAGCATTGATCATCACGCTTGCTCAAAAAGGGTTGGCGATGTCAGACTTTTATTATTTAAAAGTTACACGAAGTTTTCCTTCAAGGATGAATGTGATGTCTTAGATAAAATTTAGAAAGTACATATGAGTTGGAAAAGTCACATTGGTACTTACTTGGATTTGAACCTAAACCTCATGCATGAGAAGCGAGGTTTTTAACGTCTGGGCCATCGCGACATTTATTTTATTTTATAAGTTATTTTAGGAAGAAAACTTTTGCACAAAATCTCGTATAGATAAAAGAAAATGTAGGTAGATAGATTGATTAAAATACTATAACTCTTTTTCTACTGTTATGGCATAGAAAATGCCTTAAAAGTAGAGACAATAAATAAAAACCTAACATAATTTCGAATGCAGTTCCAAAAAAAATTTGAAAAAAGTTTATAAAAAACCATTTTCACCAAGCGTATTTTAAATACCCTTGAGAAAGCACGACAATTTTTCTTCAGACTTGTGTATTTATTTATTACTATTTCGAAACCTCGCCACAAAGACGCGTCCCCAGAACAAATCCAGAAATGAATAACTCTTTCTGTTCACTATAATAAATAATTTGAAAGAAGCCAAGGAAAAGTCACTCAACGTTTATTTGTCAAAAAATAAAACGCTATAGAAATAACTCTTTTGTTCGGGAGGAGCGTGTTCTCCAATATTGCTGTTTGGGGAAGTATTCCGACTTTCTTTCTTTCTTTCATTTGTTTTTCGAAACAATGAGATTGAGACGAAGTTATATTATTTAATCAAGGATTTTTCCAATGTTTACAGATTTATAATAGAAAGAATATTTTTTTGTTTGTTAATCCTTTATTCATCATATAATTAAATTAATTACTAAATATATACAACCTATAAATATACACAAACTAATAATCCTTATCCTTACTAATATTATAAAAGCGAAAGTGAGTTTGTTTGTTTGTTACCTCTTCACGCTTTAATGGCTAAACCGATTTTGATGAATTTTGGTACAGAGATAGTTGAGAACCAGGAGACGGACATAGGCTATTTTTTTTATAAAAGAGTGAGATATGAGGGAGAAAGAGGGAAGAAACGGGAAAACTTAGCGTTGCTATTATAAATCAATAAGGCGCTACCGAATTTAACGCGAGCGAAGCCGCGGGCAAAAGCTAGTAAAAATATAAATTTGTTTGTTTGTATCAAATAGGCTCCAAAACTACTGAGTCGATTTTAATTGTTTTTTTTTCAGTAATTGGAAGCTATGTAGCTTCCTATTACTAATTTATGTACACACAGGAGAAAAGAAAGGGAAACATCATAACAAAACTACAATTTCAACAATAAAGCTCTGGGACGCGCTACCCTTTGGCATTAAAAAAGCTGAAAGTAAACTTACCTTTAAAAGAAAAGTTCGTAACCACTATTTAGGTCCGTCTACCAATTAAAAGTCATAGTAATCAATGTTAAAGTTCTCGTTTATATTTATTTTTTTAATTGTATTTATTAGTTTATTTGATATGTATATGTGTATTAGTATCTGTATAAATATATATGTTTTCATAAACAAATAGTTTTAGATATTATATATTTTTGTACCCTATCACAATGTTGTCGTATTTTACCCAAAGGTTGACTGGTAGAGAATGCCTTATGGCATTAAGTTCGCCTATGTACCACTATTGTACATGAAGTTTAAATAAATAAATAAAACTTGGAGTAAAAAGACAAAGCTTATTTTAAAAGAAAGTTCTACTAGGGCCCTCGAAAGGACAACAGAATCAGGCCATCCATATTATTTTTGTTCCGTGCGGGGATCGAAGACGCTACACGCAGCGCAGCAGTCAATGACTCAGCCACTACGCCAACCGTGCCGTCACAATTAAAAATTATTACAATTGTGTCAAACGACAATGTTAAATGCTAAATTTATGAATGCTTTATGTTGTGAAAAGTTTGAAAACATATAAGTATGTACAGACGCCTGCAGGTCAAGCTACCCGATACTGTAAATTTTTCCCAATGAACCTTGAACCTAATACTTTAGAAATAAAGTCGAAAATCTATCAAAGAAATCTGACAGATTGTAGTAGCTTGATGTGCAGGCGTCTGTACTTATTAAGGTGCTTCTTGCCTTTAACAGTGTTTGTTTTAGTTTAGTGTAATAGTTGCAATATTTTTTTATTTACAGTTATGTAAAGGAACTCAATTTATATATATTTAAAAAGCGACTTAAACATTTTTTTATTATTAAATCTTATTACTTTACGACTGAATTTATGAAGGATTGTTAAATTTATTATTGATAACACATTTTTATTTTATTTTGACTTTATTTACTATTTTATTTTATTTGTTGACATTTAAATTATTATTTGATTATACCTTCCGACATATAAAACAATCTTATGTAATGTATGTTTAATATTTGTATGCTTGAAAGCAAAATGCAGCGCACTAACATAATTATTTTTAACACTTATTGTGAACGATATACCTGCATTGTGACAGATAAAATGATTTGATTTGATTCGTAAACTTGTTTTGTTAATAAACAATCTTTCTTAACAAATAAACAAGCTAGACTTTCAGTGCTTCAAAACGATTTATTTTCGTTGGATCCCAGTTTTTGATCCCATTTTTTAGGTATTAACGATGGGTCCCATTTGATATTACCATTGAATCCCATTTTATGACAACATGTGTACATTTCAGAAGAAAAGTGATTTACTTTTATTAAATATTTCAAAAACACCGTGTGTGTATTTTGGATTTTTTAGGATTGTTGCCACTGGGGAATAAATGAGACAAATGATGTACTCCAAATAGTACTAGACTGGCATGAGTTAAAAATGATCAGGTTTATTTGTGATGTTTATAAATAAATAAATATGAACGCCTTAAAAACAAGCGCCTCTAAGCTCAAAAAAAAAATACTGCCGTCATAATTTTTCCATATTTTTTTGTATATAATGTGGCCGTTTCTGGCACACAGGTCACAGTTTTAACCTAACCTTTTTTTTGTAAATAAGTAATTATCCTAATCTAAATAGTTCAGTTCCGGGTAAACAACTAAAAACAATCTCTTTTTTCTATAAATGCAAGTCGTTTGTGGCACTCGCCGGCCGCTGCCGCGGCAACGCTCGCTCCGCTCGCTCGGCTCGTGCGTAGGAGGTCACAGTTTTGACCTAACCAAACCTAGTTCCCGGTTCCTATAATTTGTTTGGGTAATGAAATTTTGTCCAAATCTTTTCGGAAAAACGGCAGGCACCCGTTATTCTAACATAACCTATCCACATACCCAAATTTCATCCAAATCAGTCTAGAAGTTTGAGCGTGTTGGAATAACAAACATACATACAAAATTTCGCCTTAAAATATTATTGTGATTTTGTTGTTGGATGTACCCGCATTCAGATGTTTTTAAACATTTGGGATCCAACGGAAATAGTTTTTGGGATTCAGTGGCAATAAAACGTATTTTTTTAGTATTTTTCAAATTTGGGATTCAACGGAAATATATAATAATGTTTTGTGGGATCCAACGCCAAAAATATTAAAGTGGGATCAAAAACTGGGATCCAACGAAAATAAGCGTTCAAAACCAGTTCAACTGGTAGTACCCTCAACTGACAATGAAAAAAACAAGCAACAACAGTATACACCTCTTAAATTTGAACTCAAGCACATTCAAGTAGTTTTTGTTCTAGACTTCAAACAAATACTTGTTGTAAGGTCTTTAAGTGTACTGTTTGGTTCTAAAGCCGATCGTCCACTGTACTTCCGAGGTGGTGAAATATTAATTTTATTTATATTGCTTGGGCATTTTGTGGTCTGAGAATCGGCCAACATTTATTTTTCAAACCCCTAAGTGAGCAGCGGGTGAAACCGCTGCGCACAGCTAGTCCTTACTATATAATACTATAAAAGCGAAAGTGAGTTTGTTTGTTTGTTACCTCCTTCACGCCTTAATGGCTAAACCGATTTTGATGAATTTTAGTACAGAGATAGTTGGAACCCAGGAGACGGACATAGGCTATATGAGGAAGAAAGAGGGAAGAAATGGGATAATTTTGCTTTGCTATTATAAATCAATAAAACTGCAGGTAGCAAATCAGAAAGTTGAACTGTGTTACCCCGAATTAAACGCAAGCGAAGCCGCGGGCAAATGCTAGTAATATTATAAATGTGAATATTTGTGAGGATGGATAGATGTATGGATGGATGTATGGATATTTGTTACTCTTTCACGTCAAAACAGCTAAACGGGTCTTGATGAAATTTGGCACAGAGGTAGATTATGGTCTGCACATAAGATACTTTTTTTTCGATATGACGCGGGCGCCAGATAGTTAAATGATATATTATTATCTTATAGTGTCAGTTTATACCTGTGCTCTAAGCTTTATAGGTCTAACTTCTTAAAGAGCACGAGACAAGCAAAAAGAGCTCCTTGTTCACTACAAACACGCTCTTTAGGTTTTTCTTATACTTTTTTGTACTTCAGAGAAAACGTCTCTTTGTCTTTGTCTAATAACAAATAGTTTTTGTGAGTTCTTCGTCGGTTTCTGGCGGTATTTTAGCGAATTCTGCTTTAAGGATGCTTAAGGTTTTCTGTTTAGTAAATACTTAGCAAAATCCTTACTAATATTATAAAAGCGAAAGTGAGTTTGTTTGTTTGTTCTTCACGCTTTAATGGCTAAACGGATTTTGATGAATTTTGGTACAGAGATAGTTGGGAACCAGGAGACGGACATAGGCAATTTTTTTTTTTTTAAGTGGGATGTGAGGGGGAAAGAGGGAAGAGAAGGGAAAACTTAGCGTTGCTATTACAAATCAATAAGGCGCAAGGGAAACTGTGTTACCCCGACTTTAACGCGAGCGAAGCCGCGGGCAAAAGCTAGTGATTTATGTTTTCCGAATTTCGTACATCAAAAGGAAAAAATCACTTGAAAAAAGATCACTTTGTTATTCGTATGTCTGTCAAGACAGTTGAAATTTAAAACATATACTCACTTCTGTAGTTGCTTGGTGTTGTAGAAAAATCATATCTCTAAGTCTACGCAGTCAATAGATATGGCCGTTTATGTTGCAAGTTTGTACGGAACACTCGGTGTGCGAATCCAACTCGCACTTGCCCGTTTTTTTTGTACTATTTTGTAACTGTACAGTAACAATTCTTTCTAACAGGCTGTTAGTAGACAACACCAAGTTGTAGAAAAATCATAATTATCTCTAAGTCTACGCAGTCAATGATATGGCCGTTTATGTTGCAAGTTTGTACGGAACACTCGGTGTGCGAATCCAACTCGCACTTACTCGTTTTTTTTGTACTATTCAGTAACTGTACAGTAACAATTATTTGTAACAGGCCTAAGAACCTGTAACTAACTGTTTAAATAAAACCAACTTCTCAGTTTTCCATGAAATTTTGCATACGTCAGCCGAAATTTAATCGATGAAAATGAATGGTTAGGGCAAATCTTCCATTATTAAAAATCTAGTTATAAGATCTAGTAGATGTAACAAAGAGTATTCAAGTGACTGGCATAAAAAAAACATATTCAAATTATAACAACATACATTTTTGACAATCAAATTGAAATAAATGGGGTTTTTGTCAAAGAATTAGAATTACCATCTAACGTGGTAATGCTGCCAGAATTCTGGGAACTTTTTTGACGCCTTGTAATTTTTTCCCAATTCGAGACTTGTACATATTACACAATAAATAAATAAAATCAAGAAAAAAAAGACATTGACTATAATATAAGGGTACCAGCGAAATCTATACCCTTTTTTATAAACTTTTATTATTTTTTATAAAAAAATATTAATGTGGGAGTGCCAACTCTTTACCAATTTAAATATAATAATCAGTAGATTAATGTTAAGCAAGGCGTGCATCAACGTAACAAAATACTGAAAAATCAGTCTTACTACATATGTAATTCTGGTGGAATTGGCTTGTCTTAAACGTTTTAAAATATGCAAAAAGCAAGTCTAGAATAGCTGTCGACACAAATAATCTTAATCAAAGAGTGACGAGTCACGAATTTTACGATAGACAAAAGCTCGAAAGTTTTAAAATCTCTTGTGCCAAGGGACACCGTCGCGTCGCTCTATGAGTAGATGCTTATAGGTTTGCTTAAGATTTGTTATTTTTGACGTGTTTAGTATTTCTTTGTCACGATGAAAAAATAAAAAAATGTTTATAGACTAAACAAGTTCTCTTACTTTACTAAGTAGTGATTGGAGCCTCCTTTTAAGCTGAAAAAGCCTGTATTAAGAGAGTCCGCTCTTCATACATTGTTGGTATTAACTAGAAACTTGTTTATCAATAAAACAATAATAACAATAAAATAATCTACGAAAATTAAAATATGATGGGTAGAATAGTGTAGTTACTAGAATACACACTGCTGAAAATATCGGCTTTAACAGTAATTAATTTGACTGGAAGCCAACGCAAACACATAAAGCCAAGCAAATAATGTTACCTGCGGTTGCTTGATTAGTTTTGTATGTTGCTTTATAATACTTGCTTCCAATTGTTTGTGATGACGTTTCACAGTGCACAGCTAAGTTCGCACTCCATTCTTACTTTATCCGTGGTAAATGCATTCGTATTGACACGCCCTAGTTGCTTTCGGGACGTTTGGTGCATTAACACGCTGTAACTATATTATGGGGCGGTGTTTCTCAAGATCATGTGTTGAGTTGAAAAATTACCGTCTCGTATGTATGTGAAAAATGATGTTACTTGTGCAGAATAAACACATTTTATGCTTGGAAATGCATCGGGAATTTTTATTCTACTGTTTCTTTTTCCTGTGAGGAGCTCATGGCTAAATAATAGCAGCCGCTCGGGTCGATCTTTAGGTTAAGCTGCGCTTGCCTAGGTTGATCTGTGGATTGGTGACCACCCGTTACATACCGAGTTACCTCCGTGCCTCGGAAACCACGTTAACCTGTTGGTCCCGGCTGTCATTTGTAGATCTTTGACAGTCGTTACAGCTAGTCAGTGTCCCGAAAGTCCAGCAACCAGTCTTACAAAGAGGTATCGTATTACCCAGTACTAACTGGGTAATGGAGGTCAGATAGGCAGTCGCTCCATGTAAAATACTGGTATTCAGCTGCATCCGGTAAGACTGAAAGCCGACCCCAACATAGTTGGAAAAAGGCTAGGCAGATGATGATGTTTCTTTTTCCTGTTTTGACATTATAATTCATGACAAAAAAAATAACTTAAGTGGCAGTATTCAGGTCGCAACATCCAGGTCTATTTTTTGTCGTATGAGAAATCATCAAACAACTTTTTCCGCTCTGAGCGAAGCGAACGGAAATGTTCGACTTGTACTGACCTAAACCCACCCATGTTCCTTCTTTTGCCCTTTGTGTTCCGGGGCCGCGGTATCTCTTTCGAACAACCCGCAAACCCAGCAGGCAGTGGCCCTGACAGGCCCTGCTTTCGTTTGATTTGCTGACATCTCTTTGAGGCACGCGTGGAACACGAACACGCCGTCAATACAGCCTGTCGACTAGATGGACGGACTGATTGATCACCCTCCACAGACCCACCTCTTTGGTGGCTGGGAGTCGCTTCGCGGCCGGCTGGGTTTCTCACTCAGAGCCTAGCTCTTGAATAAAAATCATCATTTCCTACAAATCCCTAAGAGAGTTGACTCAAGACTATTCCTTCACTTTAATGGAACTTCAGAGATAAAGCCTAGAAGAACAGCTGGAGTTAGTTGACATAAACGATTTGTTATTTGTGTCACGTAAAGCGATAGTGGTTTTATTTAACACGAGTAATCTCATAGTGCTTCACCTCGCGCCGAAAGGGTAGAGATCATCGAGAAAAATTGACCAGAATTGTTAGTAAGACGCAGGGAGTATTCTGCCTACGTGTTTGGGGTCTCCGGGAGGATTGAGATTGAAATGTGTTTTTTTTATACTATAACAATTTCTCAGCAATTTAGTATAGACAAAAGAAGGTCGTGGTCACAATCGCACTTGACATGGTCAAAAAAGTTAGTTACCAGTCTGTGAATGTTGGCTCAAGACGAAGATGATACCTATCTATTCAGCAGCGACCGCAAGAAAAGTTTACCCACCCGGTTACCATTTTTTGTAGGCCGCTGTTTTAGTGAAAACTTCTAGAGTTAAGATAATTCTGTATTAAAGGGGTTATTGAGCCAATGTATATGAACAGTTTTCAAAAAGTGTGTTAATCCGCGCTTGGTGATTTTTCTCTATAATTCTGGTTCTCTACTAATATTATAAATTCGAAAATTAGTGAGTATGGATGTATGTTTGATCCTCCTTTACGAAAAAACTACTGAACGGACCTTAATGATATTTGGCACAGAGGTAGATTATAGTTTGGAATAACACAAAGATTTTTTTCTATTTTGATCATCATGCGGGCAAAGCCACGGGCGCCAGCTAGTCAGCAATACGATTCGCGTAAAGCTTACTTTGTGGTCCGTCTGGCTGTCTGTCTGTCAAGACCCTTTATGTAGGTAACGCGTTGCGGTATCGAGTTGAAATTGAACCATACACTCAAATCTGTGTGACTTTGTGCTGTGTAAAAATCAACCCTCTAAGTCTACGCAGTCAAAAGATATGACCGTTTATTTCTGACTGGCACTGGCCCGGTTTTTTATAGTTTATTCAGCTTTCAAATATATTTCAAATCGTAAAAACAAAATATACGCTCCTATTGCAAAACATCTCCATACAAACTAGACCATTAACCACCTACATCAGCATGACAAATACCCTCTAATTCCACCTAGTCTTTGTTAGAAAATGTTGTTTTCTGGGAATTAGTCGAAGCGCTCTTGCCCGTAGCGGATTGCTTATTTGCATACAAAGCGAGAGAAGCCTTGATTATTTCTATTATTTCCGCACCAGTGTTGCTCTTGAATGTTCAATTATATTGCAACATATTTTTTTATATTGGCAACACGATTGGCCCTTCTGTGAAAGAAAGATGGCGGAAAATCCAAAGCGGGAAAAGAAGTTTGGGTAATAAGTTGTTACTTATTTATACTTGTTACTTTATTTGCGAAAGTTGTTACTGTTTGTTCGTAAGCGTATGAGAGGTACTTCTCATAAGTAACTTAATTAGCTAGATAACAGACCTTTACGTTAAACGTTAATATATAATAAGCCTAACCTATAAACTCTAAATCTTATTTACTGGAAAACCATGAAATTGTATTTACAATTACAATTATTTTTTTACAAACACATAATAATATTGTTTCAAGTTTTCAACAATCAACAAAGAAAAATTAAGTTACACAGTAGCAACTATCAAACCAAACTAGTCCATTACATAACCAGTTAGCTGCAGAACTGCACGGAGGGGGTAGCTTGACTTACTCTCGACTCAAGAGAAATAGTATACCTGATCTAGCAATAAGATTTGACAACATAAAATGAGTATGCTGCGAATAGGTGAAAAACTCAGCTGAAGATATGCAAATATATCTATGAAAATCTAACATCATATTAGATTATTGTCTCAAGAAGTAACAAATTGCTAAATAGCACAAAACAAAAAAAACTTTTGAACTCTTCCTTTGATAAAGGTTATTACTGTGTATCCTGACAAAAAATCTTCTCGAAATCTTTTCACCCCTATTCTCGATTTAGCTGGAGACGAAGTTTTTTTTTTAATTAAAAAAATCATTGCCCCACACTAGGAATTTCTCTTGTATCGTGGACGCGTTTACAAACATTTAAACTCAACACAAACAGCCAGATCCGAAACAACTATAGTATCATACAAATATTTGATCGAACCCGCGACAGGCAGTGCAGCAGTCGATTGCTCAGTCTCTGCGCCAACCGTGCTGTCAAAATAAGCCATTTAATCCGGTAAATATCTAACTCAACAACTTAAGCTTACCAGCCAGACCCGGAACAACTATTTGTAGGCCATACAAATATTTGTTCCGTGCGGGGATCAAACCAGTAACACAAACAGCCAGACCCGGAACAACTATTTGTAGGCCATACAAATATTTGTTCCGTGCGGGGATCGAACCAGTAACCCAAACAGCCAGACCCGGAACAACTATTTGTAGGCCATACAAATATTTGTTCCGTGCGGGGATAGAACCCGTAACACGCAGCGCAGCAGTCGATCGCTCAGCCACTGCGCCAACCGTGTCGTCGAGTTGTAATTAGACTAATGTCATTTAAATCCCAATACACCGTAACCTATTATAACTCAGACCAGTATTATAACATACGGTGTAGCGTAGTTCCAAACTACAGTTATCTGAGACAGCTCAGGGACTTAGAACTTATGTCCCGTTCAGTTTCCTGCGTGGATAGATATTGTGTTAATGGATATATTATAATATATAACCTTTGAAGTTATTTTTTATAATATATAACCTTTGAAGTTATTTTTTTTGTTTTTTTTTTTATTTGACGCCAGCACTGATCATAAGAGCATTTAATTGCTGTTTTTTTATTTTATGTGTTTTTTTATTATTTTACTTCTTTTTGATTTATTTTAACGTGTAATTTGATTGTATGTTGTCTTTATGGAGTTTATATCTGAAATAAATGAGTTATTATTATTGGGACCTGGGTTCAATCGGCTGGGCTCGACCAGAGTAAAGTGTCACAGAGTTTTTCCATCAGGAAATTCTGCAGTGGCAGCCATAGAGTCTCGATTTCAGCTGGGCTGATGGATCATCCCTAGTGTTGTAGTGTTGAGTATATCGTTTTAATTTCAACTCCATACCTCCACGCGTTTCCGAGATAAAGGGTCGTGACAGATAAACAGACAGACGGACAACAAAATGGTCTAATAAGGGTTTCATTTTCTCCTCTACGGAACCATAAAAAATACAACAGATGTTTAAAAGCGATCAAAACAAAAAGAGTATGATTAGATCGTGGCCAGTGTCGTTTTGTTCTCTTCCTTATCCCATGGGAGCTTGGTGTGATTTTATGTATATTTCATCAAAACCTAAGAAGACATAAACGCAACAATTTTACACACAGACAACATACGTAAAGTACTAAGCATATGTCATAAAACTCGCTCCATAAATTCCGCCACTTATCTCGCGCGCACAATAACCGACTACCCTCACTCCAAACATTTAATGACGTACTTCACAGATAATACTTATACCCCCAACTTGTTCATTCAGTCCCTATTACATAGCGTAGTTCAGAAGGCAGAAGAACAACTCCATTCAACGCGCGAGAATAGACTCACTCACAAAATAGAATAGTACAGTTCTTAGAGGTAAAGAATGTCCTTCACAAGATTATTTTTTGCCTTGGGTTGCGTTGCCTGTCGGGGTAGCGGGTTGTTCGAAAGAGATACCGCGTGTGTGAATAATAATTTCATTTATGTAATGAGGGGGTAGCAGCGAATATTTATCTACTGAAAGACTAATGGTGTAACCATCTGCCTCATTATTGATCTCAAGTTCGATGTGCGTATTGTATAATTATCTTTTGTTTCGGTAAGGGAAATATTTTGAGGAAACCAGCATGCCTGAGAGAGATTGCCGAGGGCATGTTTAGCAAAGTCTGGTGGCAATAGCCGGGGTTGCGGGTTGTTCGAAAGAGATACCGCGGCCCCGGAACACAAAGGGCAAAAGAAGGAACATGGATGGGTTTGTGAACCGTGAGCAGTGTGAGCATGGGTCCGTCCGTCTAGTTGCGACAGGCTATATCGATGGCGTGTTCATGTTCCACGCGCACCTAAAAGAAGTGTCAGCAAAGCAGACAGGCCTGTCAGGGCTGCTGGGTTTGCGGGTTGTTCCAAAGAGATACCGCGGCCTCAGAACACAAAGGACAAAATAAGGAACATTTTTATATTTTCTTTTTATTTATTTCTCAAAAAAAAATGTGTAAAAAACATGGATGGGTTTTAGTTAGTATAAGTCTGACACTCCCTTCCGCTCCATCTAAAGCAGGATAAGTTATTTGATGATTTCCCAACCGAGAAAAAACTCTGTTTAAATGAAGGGTAACTCTATGTTGCGACGTTCCTGTCAATTTATAAAAATACAAAATTGACCAAAGCGACCTTTTCTGGTTCTACTGTGCATATGGCGGTCATAAACAACGCCATCTTGAATTCGCTATACGTGAAGCATGGCGATGTCTCATACATTCACTTGTTCCAGAGTTGGTTTTCTGTATCTATCTGTATTATATTTTCTGCCATCAGTCCCCCGTGTGATATCCCCCAAACTTTAGGATTAACAATGATATTTTTCACGTTCATCCCCAACTTTTTCTAAGAGTTCCTCAAGGAGGCATGTGTTGTAAAGAATTAAGTTCCCAAGAGTAGAATCGGTAGACAACTGTGTTTTGTTTTTAATTGTGAATAAGTTCGGCAATTGTTTTTTATTGTTATCTTTATTAGTTTGAATTAGTACTTTTGTTGCGGAAAACGTTTTCTTTATAACGAGACTAAATCCTTGGTTTATATTCCGTTTATGGTAGAAAATCCTTTGCATAGCTATTAGAAGCTTTAAACTTAGAGCAACAATTTCTTCAACAAAATTGAGAATTGTGAGAAAAGAAATGTTATCTATATAGTCTGACATTTTATGTATGAATATTTATTATGAAGTTTTTTCACAGTTCCCCCCTTTCCTGATTTAAAGGTACCTGCTACCTGTACTTTTTGCCCTTATTTGTCGCCTTATTTGTAATAGCAAAGCAAAGTTTTCCCTTTTCTTCCCTCTTTCTCCCTCATTTCCCACTTTAAAAAAATATATTTGTCTATGTCCGTCTCTAGGGTTCCAACTATCTCTGTACCAAAATTGATCAAATATCTTCCCCCGCTCTGGGCGGAGCGGGGGGAGTGTCAGACTTGTACTGACTAAAACCCACCCATGTTTATTCTATTGCCCTTTACGTTCCGGGGCCACGGTATTCTTTCGAACAACCCGCAACTCCGGCTGGTGGAGGCATTGGCAGGTCCTTCTGCTTTGCTGACATGACCCTGTGTTCCTCAAAAGGTTGGATAGAAACGTCTCTGTCGAACAAATTCAGAGTTTATTTAATTAGTGAGAAAAGTTGTCCGTTCCAATACGTTTTTGTACTTTAAAAAATACCAAATTTAGCAGTCCATCTGAATAGTTGTCAATCTATAAAGTTGTTTCAAAAGAGCTGTGAATAACCAGAAATCTTCAACACTTTCCGTGTTTAACATTCATTTGTTAGGATACATCTACATTGGTATAGTAAAATTAAACAGTTTCACATGCATTGCTGTTCAGTCGCAAGTTACAATGGGACATATCACACGAGAGAATGCGACGCAATGCGTTATGGAGAGGTCTTAATGATGGACGAAGCGAGCTTTTAATCCTTACTAATCCTTATCCTTACTAATATTATAAAAGCGAAAGTGAGTTTGTTTGTTTGTTTGTTTGTTACCTCTTCACGCTTTAATGGCTACACTGATTTTGATGAATTTTGGTACAGAGATAGTTGGGAACCAGGAGACGGACATAGGCTATTATTTTTTTTAAAAGAGTGGGATATGAGGGAGAAAGAGGGAAGAAACGGGAAAACTTAGCGTTGCTATTACAAATCAATAAGGCGCTACCGAATTTAACGCGAGCTAAGCCGCGGGCGAAAGCTAGTCCTTACTAATATTATAAAAGCGAAAGTGAGTTTGTTTGTTTGTTTGTTTGTTACCTCTTCACGCTTTAATGGCTAAACCGATTTTGATGAATTTTGGTACAGAGATAGTTGGGAACCAGGAGACGGACATAGGCTATTTAAAAAAAAAAGATTGAGATATGAGGGAGAAAGAGGGGAAAAAAGGGAAAACTAAGCATTTCTATTACAATAAATAAGGCGCTAAACAGGAGAAATTCCTAGTGTGGGGCAACGTTTTTAATAATTAATCCGGTAAGACCAGAAGCCGGCTCCAACATAGTTAGGAAAAGGCTAAGCAGATGATGATGATGATTTGTCTACATCCTTTGTTAAAGATGATAAACAAATAAACGAATAAGAAAAATACTAAGGTTCCTCAGGCTACCTTTTCCCAACTAAAACTCCATCGTTCGATACACCGCGCCGGATCCGATGAACCAGCAAATCCGCGAAAATCCAATATATTTCTAAATCCTGCTCCAAGCGGATGATGTATATTGGTGTTTTGAGTTCAGCCGCAGCAGACCGAGGTTAACTAGGGTAACCTACGTTTAGAATACTAAACAGAAAACATTTTGTAAAAACCTGCTAGCTTTAGCTTGGATTATTCCACTCTGCTCCTACAATTTTCCCCACTAGTGGAACAAAGTGGAATTTCAAGACTGAATCGTCTGCTTGGGCATTTTGTCATTAAAGATGAAGAGGATTTCGTACAAACTTGCGAGATAAACGGCTATATGTTTTGACTTCTTAGACTTAGAGGGTTGATTTTTTGACAGCCCTTAGGGATCACAGACTGTTATGTGTTGAGTGGTGAAGTTCCAGTTAGTTTTAACTAGTTTTTAACAGATGTTGTCGAACCCAATTTAGCCACTCAACAGTCCAGACCGCGCGGCGACACTCTGCTCACAAGTCCGTGCTAGAAATGTCAATAGAAGATATTCTTCTTTCTTCTTCTTTCTTTTCAAAAACGGTTATTACTGCAAAACTGCGATAGCTACATTCAAATAAAAAATACCCACGGAAAGCTCAAAGAATACAACATTTTATTTGAATTTAAGTAAATTACTAAAACTAATAATAAAGGACGAAAAAAAAGTTTAAAGTTGAGGATATAACAAAAAAACATCGTATTTATTATTGTTTCGAGCTTTACGAAAAATTTAGTGGTTACTAGTGAACATATTTTTTTATGATAATAATACAGTATATACTTTTTAAAATGACCCCAATATCTTAATATAAATATTTAGTTTTCTGCCATAAAAAAAATAAACAAAGTTAAGCACTATTCTCAAGAGGACATTGACCTCGGTCCGGTAATCAAAATATTTCAAGATATTTGAATGGATATTGCGTTTGTAAATTATATTTAAGTAATAATTATTGTTCTTAAGTAAGTGACATGTTATGTTTTTATTAAGAATAAATATCTTTAAACCCATGGTTTTAATTTCAACTTTATACCTTTTCGCGTACACGAGATAAAGGGTCTTAACTACAGACAGACTGACAGTCAGATGGACAATAAAGTAATCCTATTAAGGGTTCCATTTCTTTCCTTTTGAGGCACGTTTTGAGGAACCCTAAAGATAGTGCACAAGTGGGCCAAATCCGTGGTCAAAAGTAGAATAATCTTCAACCTCGCTTAAAATTCCCTCGCAGTGTGTTTCTCTGTAAAACTTTCGACTTAATAGAACAAAGAAGTGATTACAGAGTAACAACTGCAAAAATCTAGAAAAAAAGTTGGATCTTTAGGAGTCAAGAGCTGGCTAGCAGCCAGAGCGCTCATTACCAGGACATTAATTGAATCCTGCCGAGAGCTGTGCAAGCTACATAAGCCGAGAGCTGTTCTACCTTAGCAATGTAGAAGGATATTTGCAGCGTCAGTTGTAAGTTGTGGTGTGTGCTGGAAATTTTAATGTGATTTTGATCATCTGTTTTTTATGAAAATGTGTTGTTTTATGGTAATGACTATTTATAATGCTCTAATGGTGTATGTTGTTTGAAGCCAATTCTTTTCATTAACATTACGTTCAAAATCTAGTCTTCGGAATTCTCATATTAGCCTTAATTAACGTCTATAACTTGTCTAGAATAAACACAATATCACAGCTTATAGGTGTACATAATATTACCCCCACATTTCACCAGTCATCGTCTGTCAATAATAAAATTTATGGGTACATTGTTAATAAACATTAATGAACACGACGAGAATATAACAGGGAATGACGTTTACTTGTATGTGATGGCAATATTGTTTGGTTTATTTATTGAACAAACAGCAAAAAGTATTTACAAACTAAACGTTTGTCAAATGGCAATCCATTTGACAGAGTTTGTCAAAATGACGTCATTGGAAAAACTATGATAATCCATATATTCCAACACACCAAAATTAATGTCTACGATAATTTTGAGACATTATTTTCGCCATTTGACGTAGATTTCTTCAAGAACTATACCATTTGCCGAGACGTCTGATAGGGGAGAAATGAAGAAGAAAACGTGTTGCGCCGACCCCAAATAGAATGGGACAAGGGCAAGAAAATGATGATGATGACGTATTTTTCTTTAAGAACTATACCATTTGAAACGGGACGTTTACCATGTTGACTATTTATGTTGCGCTCGGTACCGCTAGCACTGTCATTCAAAACTTGATTCTGTTTTCGACACACGAAACTCACTGTATCATGTCGAGAACTTTTTTCGGCCCTTTTTAGATTTACAATAGTCGAACCCAGTGATTCCAGGCTCTTGACAGTTGAAACTAAACATCCCGGTTGAAGTTTTTATTTTTGGTAATCTCTATTGCTTCTTATACCAGTCTAGGTGTACAGGGGCGTTTTGTGGAGATGATCTAAGGGTTATGTAACTGGGCCTGTGGACGGTGAGCTGCGGCTAGGTCACCGCCCCGCCTTCTAGTGATGACAGGAAGTGTCGACGGATGTCAGCAAAGCAGAGGGGCCTACCAGGGCCTCCGCCTGCAGGGTTTGTAGGTTATTGGAAAGAGATATCGCGACTCCAGAACATAAAGGGCAAAAAAAGAAACGTGTGGGTCTTAGTCAGTATAAGTCTGACAATCACCCCCGCTCCCATAACGGGGGAAGTTATTTGATGTTTTCCCATCCGCAAAAAAAGGGTTTTGTATCTCAATCCAGTGGTTCGATCCAGCTTCCAAAAAATGTTTAGCTATGAGGGTGTGTCAGATTTTTAGTGTCTAAAACCCATGTTCCTTCTTTTTGCCCTTTGTGTTCCAGGGCTGTGGTATCTTTTTCGAAGAACCCGCATCACCGACCTTAAGTGTCCTTTGCTTATCCATTTACATTTTTCTCATCAGGCTAATGAGAAAGAAATTAATCTTAACGAATTAAGGAGCCGCCAAGATCTTACATAAATATTCTCTGAGGAATTAAAAATAATTTTATTGTAATATAATACGACACGTAATTAAGTGGGAGCTTGTAGTTAGTATAAAATGTATAAGTGTGTGCTTTGTCGCTAAGCTATCTTGAAGTCTGTGTCAGATACATTTGAAATTATCTTTAAAATCATTGAATGCTTTCGAATAAAATAAAATTTATTTGATATAATACAAACAGTTAAAAAGTATATTAAACTAGCTGGCACCCGCCGTTTCACCCGCGTGATGTCGAAATAAAGTAGCATATGTTTTATTCCAGACTATAATATACCTCTCCGTTTAGACGTGAAAGAGTAACAAACATCCATACATACATCCATCCTCACAAACATTCGCATTTATAATATTAGCAGGAAGTGGGATAGTAGGATTTAAGTTGAAGACGGCCATCAGTTTTTCATAAAAAGAACAACTATTACTGATCAGCCTAGTCGAAGTGGTCGTGGCTAAATCCTTACTAATATTATAAAAGCGAAAGTAAGTTTGTTTGTTTGTTTGTTACCTCTTCACGCTTTAATGGCTAAACCGATTTTGATGAATTTTGGTACAGAGATAGTTGGGAACCAGGAGACGGACATAGGCTAACTTTAAAAAAAAAAGTGGGATGTGAGGGAGAAAGAGGGAAAAAAAGGGAAAACTTAGCGTTGCTATTACAAATCAATAAGGCGCAAGGGGAACTGGGTTACCCCGAATTTAACGCGAGCAAAGCCGCGGGCAAAAGCTAGTAATAGATAATAGTAGCCACTGGGGTCAATCTTTAGGTTAAGCCGCGCTTGCCTCGGTAGGTCTGTGGTTACATACCGAGTTTCCTCCGTGCCTCGAAAGTTACGTTAAGCCGTTGGTCCCGGCTGCCATTTGTAGATCTTTAACATTCGTTACAAGTAGACACTGTCCCGAAAGTCTGACAACCAGTCTTACCAACGGGTATTGGGGTACTAAAACTGTATGAGACAAAATTTTAAACTATATTTTCCGACTTTTTAGTATTTTTTTGGAAAACGGTTTTATTTTTTGCTTATTTCTTACTTTTTTTTCAGATTCCACTCATTAGCGCAGCATGGTAAAGAGAAACAAGATTTTAATACTTACTACCTACTGTAGTTCAATATTTTTTTCCGTAGTTATTGCCAATTATTAAAATATTTTCTTCAGAATCAAGCAAGAAGTTGTCGTAAATAAATAATTTAAGTTTATTCAATATGCATTAAAATCATCTGGCGGAATGAATTATTCACCATTTATTAACATTCTACATGTTTTTTTTTTAAATAAATATAATATTTTTAAAACATCAAGGCTTGATATGGTTTCAATAATAACTATATACTGGTGATCGATATGGATGGTGATGGGAGTCACGGAGTTCGCTTGTATTTTCTAAATAGAGAAAACGGTAAAGTAGAAGATTGTGAACTAACTAAAAATCGAAGACATAATAAAATCCACCAACCTGCGCTAGGTCCATATCACGGAGCATAGCCAATTCCATTTCGTATAGAGGAACTATATGACCCGTTCGGGAACTAATTTGCTAATTATGTTAATATATGCATACGTATGCAGATTGTGCATCCAGGTAGGTGCTTTTGATTTTTTAAAACTCTGTATACAATACCTTCAATATAAAATAAACAGCAAGCCAATATTTAACATTTAAAAAGCAAAATACTTCATCCGAATCCATCCGAAAAAATAATCACGAAAAATATCAAATTCGTTCATTTCGATATGTCGAGACTCAACGAATGTATCGATACGCGATTAAATCATTCGATTTTGAATCGCTTATGTATTCGAGTCACAGCTCGGCTGCCCATTTCGATTCTAATCAACGGCCAGATTCAAATTTCAATTTGAATTTCGAATCAATATGTGCCGTCGTACTTTATAGGCTTCTGTTACGCTTTGAGAGTGCCGACAATGTGGAGGCGGGGTACTTTGTAACTATGAATATGTTTCTGAATGAAATTCAATATTAATATTTTGTACTTAGAGTTGTTTTTCTATTGGTGTCTTATTTTGGAAGTAGGTTTGAACAAATTATAGTGTTAAAATGTTTGATAAGTTGAATAACTTGCGATTGGACAGGAATCGTCTAAATTGAACTGAATTGCAGTGGACTACCTTGAAATGAGTTTTTTTCTACGAGTAACATTATACACCATTGAAAAAAAGAATTGTACAAAATTTTCTTTGTCAAAAAGGAAACGCAAGGACAAAAAGAGTACATACCTATTAGTAAAAAGATTTGCAAAAAAGAAAATGACTTTACAGGAAGTCTGCGCCTTTTTGTTTGCTTCATAGGCCATCGCGTAGGCTTTTTAGAAAAAAAGTTTTTTTTTATTAATGCTGTTTTATTTGTGGTATGATGGTATTCGACACAAATTCTTTACGAGTACTCATTTAACACTGTTACTAAACGTTAAAAGCAGATCATCCACAGAGACATGGAAGAAAAAGAGTTTTGTTATTAAATAAAAATAGGTAAAAAAACTTTTTAAGTTAAACGGTTTTATGTTAAACATACATTGCAATGTTTAAGATAAATGTACTAAAAACCAAAAAATAATAAAATAGATAAGTCGTGGGAATTATAAACATATGCATAGACTAGACTAAAATAAAACCGTGGGGCACGTCAATTGTCTACAAATTATCGACTTAATGTGCGATAGAAGAATCGTTTAATTCGTCGTTAAAATAGGCAGTTGGCCCGCAGACGGTGCCTCATCAGAACAACTGCCTAATTATAGTGTAACATTACAAAACAAACATTTTAATCAACGATTGTAGACAATTGACGTGCCCCACGGTTTTATTTTAGTCTAGTCTATGCATATGTTTATAATTCCCACGACTTATCTATTTTATTATTTTTTGGTTTTTAGTACATTTATCTTAAACATTGCAATGTATGTTTAACATAAAACCGTTTAACTTAAAAAGTTTTTTTACCTATTTTTATTTTCTAGTTTTTATTTTTTATTTCGCATTCTGTTTAATTCATTTAGTGCTTCATTATTGCAAGGTTTCTTGCACGTTAGTTTATTGCAGTCCAACTCCTCTATACGTAGTCCCTGCAAAGATCTTACTCTACTAAGAGCCACGTAAATCTTATTATTATACGCCATTTGGTGGCTGCGCCCATCTTAAATATTGAGGTTGTATAGTGCACTGTATTCTTCTTGTCAAGCCCTTTTATTTGATACCCATATTGGTGGGATTGATAAAAAATTGTTATCAGCCATTTGGTAGCGGCGGCCATCTTAGATTTCAATTTTGCATAGTAAATTGTAAGCCCTTTTATTTGATACCCATATTGGTGGGATAGATAAAAAATTGTTATCAGCCATTTGGTAGCGGCGGCCATCTTAGATTTCAATTTTGCATAGTAAATTGTATTCTACTACTCTGTCAAGAAAGTACCGGGAAAAGATCAATAATACACAAAATGTCTGTTATTCATCCAAAATTGTATCACCTTCAAAGTATGCTCCTTTAGAAACGATACACTTGCGCCAACGAATAATCCATTCATCAAAACATTTTTTAAACGCTGCTTCCGGAATTGAGTTCAGTTCTCGCCGCGAATTCTCCTTTATGTCTTCTATCGATTGAAAACGGGTGCCACGAAGTGGCAATTTGAGTTTAGGAAAAAGAAAAAAGTCAGCAGGAGCCATATCTGGTGAATATGGTGGTTGCTGGATGGTATTTGTTGAGTGTTTGGTGAAAAATTCGTTCACAATGATAGCCTTGTGCGAAGGCGCATTGTCGTGGTGCAAAATCCAAGAATTTTCTTTCCACAAATCTGGCCATTTTCGTCGAATTTGCTCTCTTAAACGCCGCATAACGCTCAAATAATATTCTTTATTTACCGTTAGACCTTCCGGTAAGAATTCAGAGTGCACAACACCGCGATAGTCAAAGAAAACAGTCAACATGACTTTGACTTTTGATCGACTTTGGCGTGGTTTTTTCGGTTTCGGTTCAGTTGGAAGGCGCCACTCCGAAGCTTGTTGGCTAGTTTGCATGTCAAACTCGTAAACCCACGTCTCGTCACCAGTAACAATGCGTTTCATGAATGTTGGGTCCGAACTGACTCGTTCTAGCATGTCCTCAGCGACTTTCATGCGATTGAGTTTTTGGAGAAAATTCAGATCTTTTGGGACTAGCCGAGCAGCAACATGTTTCATACCCAAATGATTAATTAAAATGGTACGGATCGACTCGTGAGATACAGAAAGTTCGGCGGCTATCTCTCTCAGTGTTGAATGGGGATTTTCAGTCACTATTTTCTTCACTTTTGCGATGTAAACTTCAGTTGCAGACGTTGACGGCCTACCAGAGCGAGGCAAATCTTCCATCACATCTCGACCGCTTTTGAGCGCTTTGAACCACTCATAAGCACGAGTTTTTGATAAAGTCGATTCACCGTAAGCCTTCTGTAACATTTTCAGTGACTCCGAACACGAAATTCCATTGGCGATGCAAAATTTAAGACAAACTCTTTGTTCGATATTTTTGTCCATTATGAAATTCGCAATACACACTATATATGATATTACTAAAACCAGCACTGTATTTAATATAAATAACAGATGCAACTCAAACTTCGCGCCAAAATGGAAAACAGTTGTGCCAATCTAACAACTATGAAAAAAACTAAAAATTTAATTTGCAACCATAAACAAATCATCCATTCCCGATACCTTTTGGACTGAATGTACTTGTTGAGACCTTTCATTTGATACCCATGTTGATGGGATTGATAAAACCTAAGTTATCCGCCATTTTGTAGAGGCCGCCATCTTGGATTTTAATTTTAAATAGTACATTGTATTATACTGGTTGAGCACTTTCATTTGATACCCATATTGATGGGATCGATAAAACCTACGTTATCCGCCATTTTGTAGCGGCCGCCATCTTGGATTTCAATTTTTTATAGTATATTGTATTCTGCTTGTTGAGCACTTTCATTTGATACCCATATTGATGGGATTGATAAAACCTACGTTATCCGCCATTTTGTAGCGGCCGCCATCTTGGATTTCAATTTTTTATAGTATATTGTATTCTGCTTTTTGAGCCCTTTCATTTGATACCCATATTGATGGGATTAATAAAACATAAATTATCCGCCATTTTGTAGCGGCGGCCATCTTGAATTTATAATGATAATGAATAAACATAATTGTATTGACACCAAAATCCAAAGTGTATGCAAAATTTCAGATTAATCGGTTGACAGGAAGAGGGTGAAATTTGAATTACTAAATTTGACCCAAGAATAATAAATAAAACAAACGGGGTGAGCTAAATAAAACCGTTTAAAAACTAGTTCCCTAAAAATTATTAACATACAAAAAAAACGAGTCGAATTTAACACCTCCCCCTTTATCCAGAAGTCAGTTAAAATTAAAACCACATTCACGCTCTTGGTAGGTGTATCTTCGAATATATCAATAACAAAAATCTTACGCCGCTTAATCTTGTTTATTGGAACCGAGCGTTAGCCTAGATAAGTACTTAATATTTAGTGTTTTATTCATCTAAACCACAAAAAGTCAAACAAGTGTTTTATTGAACACCACATTGGCGACGTAGTTACCATTGACGATGCAATAAAACAGCGAACGAACAAGCGGGCTGCCCGGGCGGCAATTGAGTGCAGGATTCTGTTAGGACTGTCACGCGACTTGCGAAGCAACGACGGACCTGTTGGTCTAGTGGTTAGTGGCCCTGACTGCTGAGCCGGAGGTCGTGGGTTCGATTCCCACCCAGGACAAACTTTGTGTGATGAGCATGATTGTTTGTTCTGTGTCTGGGTGTGATTTATCTATAATATGTATGTATTTATAAATTATATAAGTATGTATATCAGTTGTCTGGTTACCATAACACAAGCTCTGCTTAGCTTGGGATCAGATAGCCGTGTGTGAGTTGACCCAAGATATTTATATTTATAACGAGGCGGATTTTTTACGCCATACTGCGTCAATGTTATCGGTGCGTGCGTCAGCAAACATCCCAGATGCGTTGCAAAAGCATGGGAGTGATAACATAACCCTGAACGCATTATTAAATTGGAGACGCAAAGCATTGTAAGCCCTTTTGATATATCTTGACGACAAATATTTGTATGGCCTACAGATGGTTGTTCCGGGTCTGGCTTTTTGTGTATGTGAGTTATTTTTTTTTGTAAACTCACCCACGATACAGGAGAAATTCCTAGTGTGGGCCAAAGTTAAAAAAAAAAGAAAGTAAATTAGTCAGCCCGCAATGACCGTCTAAGAAAAAAGTTCAACCAGTTCCACTAAGATGAATGATAAAAAAATTGCTACATTAAAATGTACCAGACGTGTCTATCCGTCCAATATTCTGATTTACGATTCTAGATATAAGGCATAAAAATGATTGAAACACTTACTTGCAAATATTATATTGGAACGCTGTCTTTCTATTCGAACGTTTGCTTGTAAACTCGATTTCATTTGTTTTTGATGTTGCTATTTGTTTTAGAATAATGTCTTAATTTACGCACTAGTTTGTAATGTTGACTGTGTTTACGTGTCTGTCTTAAAACCTGAACGTTATTTATTTGATAATTTATGTGCACACAGGGAAACATTATAAAAAAACATAGAGTACAAAGGAACAGCTTATTTCAAAAGAAAATTCTACCAGCAGGCCTGCGAGAGGAAATATGACGAAAAGAAACGTAGACAGTAGTACACAATTGACAGGAAAGTTAATGCTCTTTTAATCTAATCTTAAAAATAGTAATGCTTTTCAAGTCTCTAATGCTAGGCGGAAGTGAGTTGCACAGCCTTACAGCATGGACGGAGAAGGAATAGGAACAGTAACTAGTTTATGTCACCTACCCCCGAATACTGAAACGTCACTCAAATTTGAGGGCTGCTTAACATTTGAGCAGCTCTTAAACTTTAGATTTTGTATTGTCAAACGTCACTTTTGAGTATCTGTTAAATTTAAGTGGTACTTAAATTTTGAGTGACGTTTCAGTATTCGGGGGCTAGTCTCATACTTTCTCGGGTTCCGTACCTCAATAGGACAAAAAGGAACCCTTATAGAATCACTTTGTTATCTGTCTGTCTGCCTGTTAAGTCCCATTATCTCAGGAACGTGTGGACGTATGGAATTGAAATTAAAACCATAACCTCAAAACTGCAAATCCTTGAAGCTGTGAAAAATTCAACCCTCTAAATCTACGCAGTCAAAAGATATGGTCGTTTATTTTGAAAGTATGTACGGAACATGCTCAATTTTTTTGTTGCCTATTAAAAAAGAAGCGTTGTCTTAATCGGTCCCACAGTTCTTTCGCCCACTTCATTCTGTATTAAAAAAAAGAATTCGCCCTGAAATTCCATATTATTAATTGACGCAGTAATCATGTATAATTAACCCGCCCATCACAAAAACCGAACAGATAAAATAAAACCACACAACTCAATATCGCGGACATATTAATACCACTTATCCCGAACAGTCCACAACTAATATTGCCGACACAATTTTAATTACAAATGCCATTCACATTTCGGGATTAAACGCGCGCAAAACTAAAACAACAGATTTTAGTTTGAAACGTGAAAGTTATTTAGATGTTTAACTCCGATATCATTTTGACGTCAGGATTTGAACCTTTATTTATTTCCGGTTAGACTGAAAGCCGACCCTAACATAGGTAAGCTATGCAGATGATGTTGATATGAAAAATCATTTGATCAATATTATCTATTTGCGAAGATAGATTTTTTTTTTACTTTGCCCCACACTAAGAATTTCTTCTGTATCGTGGGTGCGTTTACAAACATTTAAACTCACAAACACTAATAGCCAGACCCGGAACCGACTATCTGTGGGCCATACAAAATTTAATATTTGTTCCGTGCGGGGATTGAACCCGTGAGCAGCGCAGCAGTCGATCGCTCAGTCATTGGTAACCGTGTTGTCATATGATCAAAAAATCTATTTGCGAGGGTAGATTGAAAAGTACCTACTCGGGCTGATACAGATCTATATAATTCTTAATTTAAAACTACACACAACGGTTAGTTTAGTTCAGGGGGCATATACAAAGTAATAATTTAAAAACGATAACGAAGTTAGAAATCGTTATCGCTCAGCAGTCACTAATACATTTTCAACTTTATACGCGCGTTTAATAAAGTTGAAAATCTATTGACGTTAACATATCGTTTTTGTTTGTTTCGCTCAGCAGTTTTTAATAGATTTTCAACTTTATGCACTAGGGTATAAAGTTGAAAATGTATTAGTGATTGCTGAGCGATAACGATTTCTAACTTCGTTATCGTTTTTAAATTGTTACTTTGTCTAAGCCCCCTGACTTGTTAACTGGGCCAAGTTAGAAACGTGTGCGATAAATTAGTTGTGATTATATAAATTTACTAGCTGTGCCCAGAGGTTTCACCCACTGCTCTTCCTTTGGGTTACGAAAAATAGATTACGATCATTTCTCAGACTTACCGAATGTACAGCAGTATTTATTTATTTTAACTTCATGTACAATAGTGGTACGTAGGCGGACTTAATGCCATAAGGCATTCTCTACCAGTCAACCTTTGGGTAAAATACGACAACATTGTGATAGGGTACAATACATAAAATATCTAAAACTATTTTTGCGAAAACATATATTTTTATACGAATACTAATACACATATACATATCCACTAATGCGTCCATGGCGTAAGAAATATACCGTACAATTAATAGCCGCATACGTCCTTGGGGAGAAATGTCCCCAACCGTCATAGTTCCGTATTAATCCGTATTAAGTGTGATTCCGCCTTTATCGAGTGTTTATGGTACAGTTTAAAAGTTACTAAATGGCTCTTCACTAAATTTGACGTCTGTGAGTGATATTTGTCTATGGCATGACAAAATAAAGTTTACCAATTACTAACCGGTAAAATAAATAAAAACGAGAACTTTAACAGTAATTACAATGACTTTTAATTGGCAGACGGACCTAAATAGTGGTTACGAACTTTTCTTTTAAAAGCATTTTTACTTTCAGCTTTTTTAATGTCAAAGGGTAGTGCGTTCCAGAGCAGTATCGTCACATCATTAATGTTTTCCCCATTGTTTGTATTTTTATTTAGTGTATCTGTGTTGTGTGCGTGTTCTTTGATATATGTTTATAGTATTTTGTTTTATATTTTTAGTATTTTATAGTATAAATTAATCATTCATATTTTTTTTCTATTTTACACCTGCCACTGTTTGACTCTGCATAACCCAAAGATTGACTGGTAGAAAATGCCTATGGCATTAAGTCCGCCTCTGTACTTTGTGCTTGAAGTGTTAATACATATGAAATTTTAAAAAAAAAGTTTAAGTCCTTTGGAAGGCGTATGGCAACTAAAACTGTGAAAAACACGAAAATATTATATTTAAAAAAGAAAGATTTATTAAGCAAAACGTCGTCATTTCCACAATTGGAACAAATTACTGATTTAACTTTATGTAGGTACAACCACATATTATTAGAATAATAATTTATGCTCATAATATAATTAATTGAAAATAAATGCTTTGAATACCGCGGCCCCGGACCGTAAAGGGCAAAAGAAAGAACATGGGTAGGTTTTAGTCAGTAAAAGTCTGAGACGTCTCTAACTCATCCAGAACTCACAAATCTCTAACTACCTACATACTGGGCGGGAGTAGAGGGGCCCACTCCCTCCCAGTAAGTAGGTAGTTAGTTAGAGATTCGATGATTTCCCATTCGCATAAAAAATAGTTAGTATTGTAGTAATAGCGTTTGACGGCACGGTTGGCGCAGTGGCTGAGGGATCGATTGTTGCGCTGCTTGTAGCGGGTTTGATTCCCGCACGGAACAAATATTTGTATGACCTGCATATAGTTGTTTCGGGTCTACCTGATTGTGTATGTGAGTTTAAATGTTTGTAAACGCACCCACTAAACAGGAGAAATTCCTAGTGTAGGGCAACGTTTTTTTTTAAAAGAAAAAGGTAGCTAGTATCCAAATCATTTAGCATAATGCTACCGAACATATCCGTTAAATCAAGTTACGTTAATTAATTTTACACTCCAACTCTGAACACTGGATAAATAAGTGAATCAAGTGAAATTTCATTTGTGAAGGTGGCTCGGCTTGACATCGCGATATTTATTTGTTCAATATTGCTTAAACATTGTTATTTATTGAGCATCAGTGACATGGATTCGGAATTTAAATGTCTATACGCCAGTTTGGGTGGTAAAGGGATTAACTGACGGGTGAATATTGTTTGCATTGTGTTATTTTGTTTTGGGATGTCGGACGCTCTATATTTTACTAATTAAGTCTCCGTCTGGTTGAGTGCTTCAAACAAGGTATCTTGTAAGGCGCGTCGCTCACTGGTAAGTCGAGGCGACGACGTCGCGTCAGCAGCGGTGTGGCGTCGCAGCACGGGCGAGGATAGGTCTCTTCGTAGGAGTCGAGGCGCAGGCGGCTATGGTTCCTTCACATTATTAATTCATTCACCATGTCGTCGTCAGAAGACGAAGACGTACTCGCACTGATACAAGTTCTTAATTTAAATAGAAGAAAATTTTGGGTTGGAATTCGGGGTTTTTTTTTTTATTTATTTCTCAAATTTTTTTTGTGTAGATTATAACAATATTACTCGCCAAACTTTACGTTTGATGGCGAGATGCGCTCTTTTCTTTTAAATACACGTAAACCTTATACTATTTAGTATTTATTATAACAAAATAAATACTAAATTAAAATTTTAAAAATTAAGACATAAATTGAAAACTGACAGAATTTGCTTCTCAACAAAAAAACGTGCTGAGGCTGCAACCGCAACCTCTAAGTAATCTTGTCGAGAAGCAAACTCTTCAGTCTTGATCCTAAAATACCTTTACTTAAATTAGAGGTTTGCCTTAATAAATCTATTTTATTAAAAACTTTTGGCACTAAATATTGGGACATTCTTTCTCCATAATAATTTGTTTTTTTCGGCTGAACTAGTTTTTTCTCCCTTACACTCCTCGTATTATATTTATTTTGAACAGCCACTTTATACTCATCACAATAATAGTGTTCTAATCCTATCAAATAATCTATTTTTAAATCTATTGGCATAATTTTACAAATGGGAAATAATTTATTATAATCTTCATTAAACTTTTTCTGAACCTCTTTGCTAACTAGGAACTTAATCAATCTAATCTGTAATTTTCTAAACCTTCTAAATACGTTTTAAATGTTCGCCCATACACAATAAGTCCGTAGCTCAGTATTGAGTCAGCGAGCGCATAATAAACAATCAGTAACGTGTGTTTATTTACTACACTACTCAACTGATAGAACTTTCCTACTACAGATCTCAGCCTGTTACAAACCTCAGAAACATGCGTCTTCCAATTAAAATGTATGTCTATACTGAGCCCTAAATATTTAAAAGTGCTAACATACTCCAACTTAATACAAGCGCAATTAATTTTATCCCTATGCAGACATTCATAAGTATGTCCCACCACATGCAGACGATCTGTGTGTACAGCTTTAGCTTGTAAGTTATATGGCGAGTGGATTTGCATGCATTTTGTTTTTGAAATATTTAATATAATTCCGTTATCATGTGCCCACTTGGTAATACTTTCGAAATCCTCTTGTATGTACTGTTGTACCTCAGATATATTCTTAGATGCATGTACTACACACATGTCATCTGCATACATAAACACTCGACACTTTTTTACGACATTCGACACACTGTTCACGTGCATGATATACCCCACTGGACCATATACTGGAAATTAAATGACAAAATGGCGGTGGAGTCGTGGCTGGGGCACACTTGGGCGCCCCTCCTGCGCCTGCACCTCGCCTCCGCTCCGCCTCGCCTTCACCTCGCCTCCGCCCCGCCTTCACCTCGCCCGCGCCACAACTCTTGTATATGAGCGCACTGCCATTCATTTGTAAAGAAAATCTTATTGCGGCGAGCCTCTAATGCGCCCGCGCCTCAACTGCACCTCAACTGTTAATCGTATGGGCGACGCGCCTAAGGCTAATCTTACCTTTCTATTAACGGATTGTAACAAAATATACTCAAGTTCTCTCCTATCTAGGGTAGCGTGTTGTTTGAAAGAGATATCCTGGCCCCGGAACACAAAGGTCAAAAGAAGGAACATTGATGGGTTTTAGTCAGTACAAGTCTGACATCTACCCCCCGTTTCGCCCAGAGCGGGGGAAGTTATATGATGCTTTCCCATCCACAAATAAGGTCTGTTATAATACAATCATTATTAATAGCATGTAGAAGACAAAACTGATAAAAACAATGTCGAAATACAATCGGCGTTAGACTTGTTATTAAAGTAAAGAAAACAATAAATCTTCTCGTTTTTGATACTATACGAAAATACCAAAGAAAAATTCCAATAACATACATAAAAATACTGTCAACATAAACATCTGTATCATTATTTGCCTAGCATTTTCCTAACTATGTTGGGGTCGGCTTCCAGTCTTACCGGATTCTGCTTGTGAAGCAATTGTGGAGCAATTGCCTACGTATCTGATTTCCACAACCAATTTGACAACTAATATGATACTCCTTAGTAAGACTGGTTGTCAAACATTCGAGCCACTGACTACCTGTAATGACTGTCAAAGATCTACAAATGACAGCCGGCATCACCGGCTTAACGTGCTCACCGAGGCACGGTGGGAACTCGGTATGTATCGGGCAGTCACCCATCCACAGATCAACCTAGGCAAGCGTAGCTTAACTTCAAGATCGAGATGAGCGGCAGTTTTTATTTAGCCACGAGCTCCTAACATAATCATTTGAATCCGTACTATAATATTATAAAAGCGAAAGTGAGTTTGTTTATTACGTCTTCACGCCTAAATGGCCAAACCGATTTTGACGAATTTTGGTATAGAGATAATTGGGACCCTGGAGACGAAAATTTTTTTTTAAGTGAGAAAAGGGGAAAGAGGGAAGAAAAGTGGAGAGAAAAATATTTTTTTTTTCGATCATCACGCGAGTTAAAGTTAGCGTTAGCCCAAAGTATCTATGCCACGCGGACAAAGTCACGGGCGGAAGCTAGTAATTCAATAAAATAGTTCCATCACTACAAAACAACGATCACAATTTTGCTCAACATCATTCGTTCAAAAACTTCATTGTCGACGAAGAAGTTACAATCATTTTCCGTAAGAAAATAACTCTTAATCCCACAAGGGCGAGATAAGTCGCAAAGTCTCGCTTTGTTTCTTCCACTCCCTCGACAGAAAGGTCACAAGCGAACATGCTGGACGAGTTTGGGAATTTTAGAAAACTTCTCGATAAAAAAGTGAGAAAAACGTTCCGTTAACGTACACGTGTAAATGTTTGTGGTTCCGTAGTAAATTATGGTTTGAAAATATTTTTGCGTACAGTCACGAGCAATGCCATGTATACACCTACCAAAAAGTAAATAAGTAGCTTTAAGTAAATAAAATAAAAATCATTTGTTTACTTTTAAGTTAATAATATTATACCATGTCATGAGGCAAAGGCAAATAACTTGTTCTGGGCGGAGCGGGAGGGAGTGTCAGACTTTTACTAATTAAAACCCACCCATGTGGTATAACATACCACATGTATTATCTACAATACACTGCATTCGATTCGTTTTCAATCTTCGTAAGTATGACCATGTATCTGCACATCGGTCGCTCTTGAAATGGTTACCCATCAGACAGCGACGAGCGCTAAGGGCTTTGACCACCTTGTTTTCTCTGCTCGATAAACCCACATCTCCTAATTATCTTACCTGTCATTTTAAATATTTATGCGCTGCGCACAGCAAGCACCTTCGGTCCTCCAATAATCGTCTTCTACGATGTCCTACTCATCGCTCTGGTTTCCTTAAATATTCCTTCTCTGTCCAGGCGGTTTTCCTGTGGAATGCGCTCCCTCTGAATATCAGGGGCCTAAGTCTGCTATTACAATAGTGTCAGAATGGTCGATCACTGATCGCATAATGGTTAATTTTGACAAGTTTGGTAATCTACTACATACTAAACTTGTCAAAATCAACCATTAAGCGATCAGTGATCGACCATTCTGACACTATTGTAATATCAGACTAAGGCTCCAGGACGGCTACCAGTCGGTTTACATTTAAGGTAAAAGTTCGCGAACACTTACGTTAGAAGTTGGCAGACTCTACTCAAAATTAAAAAGTTGTCAGTTTGTTGTCATATTTAGTAATTTTTACCTCTCTTTACTTTTGTATGTATGTATATTTTCTATGTATGTATATATGTATTTATTATTAATAAAATTGATATTTCTTGTTACATTGCACCTACTATGTCTTTGTCTCTGCATCACCCTAAGTTTGACTGGTAGAAAATGCCCAAGGCATTAAGTCCGCCTTTGTACAATGTTTTTGTTACTTGTGCATGAAGTTTTAATAAATAAATAAATACAACCTTCTGACGCCTCATGAGAATCCCATTGAATATTTATTTTTTTTATAAAAATACCCTGGTGTTACCCTCTTCAAATATTATTCTATTTTACTAATAAGCATATTTATAGCTGCTACAGGCAGTCGTTGCAATTGACATGCGTCAAGACAAGTATATTTAACTAAAGGTTTTCCGTTCTATCTAACGGAACCCTAAAAATCTTTGGCACAGTCATACTCAAGACTTGAGGCGTTCACAAACTTCGCTAAAAGCATTTCGAAAGACTTGAAGATTATACCTACTGGTAGGAAAATAAAATAAATGTAGTTCTTAGTTATAAGAGCAAAATGTCCATGTTGTTTTATTTGTAGGGAAGATTGTATTATTTATTTATTAGGGCATTTATTTCAAGTAACAAAACGACTCATTTTAGGTAACATCAAACAAGCATTGCAATTTCAATAAAATATTATGACGTCAGAAAAATACAAAAAAATTTCATCACAAATCAATTACATTACATATTTTTTATATAATTAATATTAAGTTAAAATTAATTAGAATATAATTCAATTAACTGTCAACACATTCTTCATAAAACTAAAAGTCAATTTAATTTCGTACGAATAAAAATAAATAAGTTACATAATCAGGCCGAATCACAAACAATTTCAATTTTCTCACAGGAAAATGTAATGTATTGTGTGTCATTGATAGGTTTGTTTAATCTCCTAAGTAATCCTTACTATAATATAATATATAATATATATAATATATAATATAATATAATATATATAATATTATAATATATAATATATAATATAATATTATAAAAGCGAAAGTGAGTTTGTTTGTTTGTTTGTTTGTTTGTTTGTTTGTTACCTCTTCACGCTTTAATGGCTAAACCGATTTGGATGAATTTTGGTACAGAGATAGTTGGGAACCAGGAGACGGACATAGGCTAATTTTTATTTTAAAAAAGTGGGATATAAGGGAGAACGAGGGAAGAAAAGGGAAAACTTAGCGTTGCTATTACAAATCCATCAGGCGCAAGAGCAAAAACTGCAGGTCTACTTGGTGTGTTATACCGAATTTAACGCGAGCGAAGCCGCGGGCGAAAGCTAGTAATAAATATAAACAAAAGTATTGGCATTAAATGCCCGTAACTAGATACGTCTTAATATCAAGTATATCGTTTACTTTAATTTACTTCGCGTGGGCTAAAGTTAGAGGTGGGAGTTACTTCATTCAAATACAAAACGGATTTGGTATATAAACATCGATTACTTGCTTCGTAAATCTAAAATTATTATTGGCATTTCAAATACTTGAAGCTTAAGTCTTTAGCGGTTAGTATTTTAATTACATAAATGGTGGGCTTATCGCTATTAAAACCATTTCTGTAAAACAGTTGTGTTTAAATTTTGGTATGCAATAAAGTATATTCTGCTTATAATTTCGACACCCCAAAAAGAGGTTGTTTGTCTATACACTGAAAATGTAGTGATTTTGATGGTACACTTAAAAATGTTGTGCCCTAGTAGATATAATAGAACAGGAATAGAAATCTGATCAAACATTTAGTAAATTTCTTTTTTTAACAGATTACCAGGCTGGATTAGTTTTATTCTATATTTTGTATTTCAAAACCAAGATTTTAAAATATTTCGTATTTTAAATACTTGCGAAAAATTATTTTGAAACTAGCTTTCGCCCGCGGCTTCTTAAATTCGGTATAACACACCAAGCAGACCTGCAGTTTTTTCTCTTGCGCCTGATTGATTTGTAATAGCAACACGAAATTTTCTCTTTTCTTCCCTCGTTCTCCCTCATGTCCCACTTTTTTTTTAATAAAAATTAGCCTATGTCCCTCTCCTGGTTCCCAACTATCTCTGTACCAAAATTCATCAAAATCGGTTTAGCCATTAAAGCGTGAAGAGGTAACAAACAAACAAACAAACTCACTTTCGCTTTTATAATATTAGTAAGGATATGTATTTTATTAATGAAAGCAAACCATGTAACCTGCCCAGTTCTGACATAGGTTAATTGCCGATAAAGTATAGAAAAGCATAAAATGTGTTAAACTGACATAAGCCACCGATAGGTTTCAGTCAATTCGGTCAAAGTCATCGGTATACAAAACAAAAAACTAAGAACGACTTTCATAAAAAGTACAACATATGGAAATATTTCAAGTTAGTTGAGTCATGCTTAGATTGATTCATTTTACTGTTAGTAACTAGTTTAATGTCCGCGGCTTTGCTCGCGTGTAGTTTATAGTCATTGTCCCGTGGGATTATACTAGGATAAAAATTATTCTACGTGTAAATTCAGTATTACCCGGTACTAACTGGGCTGTGGAGGTCAAGTTGGCAGTTGTTCCATGTAAAATACTGGTATTCAGCTGCATCTGGTTAGACTAGAAGGCGAACTCAACATAGTTGGGAAAAGAACAACATCAGATATTTCTGAACACCTCACTCTACACAAACGCCTCTAGCGGCGAATTCATGCGCGATTGTGTTTGCATCAGCTTACAGCTTTATAGAAAACTTAATCTAAGGTGAAGATATTTAATACACAATGTCCAATGCCGAATGGTCAACATATGATAATAGAGGCACGATTTTCTACTATAGTTGTGAATAATATTTGTTGAACGCATATATTAAATTTATTTACTTATATTTTTTTTCCTTTAAAAAAATGTTGGCCAACACTATGACTTTTTTTTAATCTTTTTTTCCCTTTTTTTACTACGCTTGTCAAACCAAAATGTCCCATGGTTTTATCAGTGAAAAACGTTACTGATATCACGTTTGTAAATCTATTGTTATTCTTTATTATGTTTTATATTTAATGTTTTATTGTTCGTTTTTTCCAATAAATAAATAAATAAATAGTTGTGAATAATATTTGTTGAAAACAGATATTAAATTTATTCATTGTTTTTTCTCCTTTTTAAAAAAACTTTGCCCCACACTAGGTACACACAGACAACACATACACAAACAGCCAGACCCGAAACAACTACCTGTTGGTCACACAAATATTTGTTCGAGCGGGGATCCAAACCACGACACGCAGCGCAGCAGTCGATCGCTCAGCTACTGCGCCAACCGTGCTGTTAAATAAAAAGAATAGCTGTATCCAGCAATTACTTTTGAAACAAAACATTCATGGACTCAAAAAGCTACACAACTATGTTGGGATCGGCTTCCAGTCTTACTGGATTCTATTGAAAACAGTATTTTACATTGAGGGACTGTCTATCTGACCTCCACAACCTATTTAGAACTGAGTTAAGGTCTTCTTAATATTTCTTTAACTATTTTTCACCCGCGACTTCATCCGCTTCATCAGGCATAGTTACTTTGGGCTAACGCTAACTTTAACCCACCTGATGATGGAAAAAATATCTTAAATATCTTTCTCTCCCTTTTTCTTTTCTCTTTCTCCTCCTTACCTCATTTTTTTTAGTTTATGTCCGTTTCCAAGGACCAACTATCTCTGTACTAAATTTCATCAAAATCTGTTTGGCCATTTAGGCGTGAAAACGTAACAAACAAACAAACTCACTTTCGCATTTATAATAAAAGAGTAAGGATACGTTAACTCTTGGTAAGACTAGTTGTCACTCTTTCGGGCTACTGAGTAGCTGTGACCATGTCGGATATGCAATAAATATTGCAGTATAGAAATCCTGAAAGCGGTGATGACTGTAAAGTTGGGTGGAAGTCGGTTATTGCCGAAGAATGAGGAAAAACCGGCCAAGTGCGAGTTGGGCTCACTCACCTAGGGTTCCGTACAACCTAATGACATACAGACGGTTGGACAGCAGAGTCTTAGTAATAGGGTCGTTTACCCTTGGAGTGCGGAACCCTAAAAATTTTTAAAAAATATTCCAAACGTAATTAACTAGAAATTACAAAAGTACAATAAAGTTTCTTCCATTAATTTCGTCCGCAAATTGAGTTAGCTCAACAGAACCTTATAATTATAAATCAAAAGTCATAAGGCTTTGTTGGCTCAAGAAACTGTAGGGGAGACGGAACAATTCTCGGCTCTGCCAACTTCACGAATTTATCTTTCTTTCAATTTCAATGTTACTGGGAAGTTTGCTCTTAGTATTAATTGCCTATTGTCGAACTTGTAAGACATTGTAACGAAAATGTATATAACAGACGAGGACTTAATAAAAAGATTCCGATGATTGGATTTGCTGGAGTAATTTTAACCTTGTCGGAAAGTGATAAGGTTTAATGTATGTTGAGTACGGTTTTTTGGATTAGGGTGGGATTTGACGTTGATGTATCAATATCTTCATGACGCAAACGATTGGAGTGGTAAGTTAATCTGATACAATTATCAGTTGTAACGTGGTCTATCAATTTATGAATCCTTGGTGGTTCGTGATCTGTATACCATAATGTGTGGTATCCACAAATCCAGCATGACTGCAATAATTGAAAGTATCAAAGTTGTGCAACTTGTTCAAACATTTTTCTAAATTTACCTTTTATTTCAAATAAATTAATTCCCTTTTACCAAGTCTACGATCTGCTACGATTACGCATGCCTTGCCGTAGCAAACAAGTTCAAAAGTAAAAGATTCTATTAGACATTTTTTTTTTCTTTCATAATGTAAACAAAACTATATAAGATTTAACAATATTAGTATTAGAAACTCCTTGTAAGTTTATTTTGTCACCGTAAAATACGATGACGACGGAAAACAACTGCTTATTATACGAGTCGTTTTGCTTACGGATAGTAGGATTTTGACATAAGTCTCATAGAACTTATGTCAAAATACTACCATCCGTAAGCAAAACGAGTCGTTTTTGTTTATTGGAACGGGGCTTAAGCGAATGCTACGCCTTAACTGTCTAGAAGCGACGACCTAACAATCTACAAGCTACGCCGTAACTGTCTTGTTGCTACGCCGTAGCTATCTGGTTGCTACACCGTAGCCAAGCAGGGCTTTAGTTAAATCAACAAAGTTTTGCATTTAATCATTATGGTTTTCGCTGATAACGTTCAAATGCAGCGATATTAACATTGTTTTTCAACAATGTATGGGGAACAATACATTACTCTATAAACAGTACACAAGCAAAATTAATGGGATCCTAAGGAGGTTGATAAGTGGTTTTAATTACAGGTACTTAATTCATCTATGAAGCTTGTATTATTATGAGCCACCTTGTTGCCTTGCCTTTGTTTTGCACGTCTGACAATGTGTACTGCGCCGACCCGAAATAAATTAGGATAAGGGCAGGAAACTGATTTTTCATATTGATCATTCGGTAGACTGATAATTCATCTTTTGAAAATTCTCTAAATAACAGGGAAAACTGTAGCAAAAAGATCGTTTTTTTTTTTTATTTTGCAGTAATTACTCTTGTACCGTGGGTGCATTGACAAACATTTAAAATCAAATACACAAACAACTTTGTCACACAGTCAGTTTTTTTGTAATCTATATACATTTAAACTTTGACGACACGGTTGGCGCAGTGGCTGAGCGATTGATTGCTGCGCTGCGTGTCGCGGGTTCGATTCCCGCACGGAACAAACATTTGTATGACCTACAGATAGTTGTTCCGGGTCTGGCTGTTCGTGTATGTGAGTTAACATGTTTGTAAACGCACCCAAAATACAGGAGAAATTCCGAGTGTGGGGCATGGTTTAAAAAAAAAACAGTTTTCTGACTATACCGACTCACATTCTTTCAAAACCAAAACTTTTTCACAAAATGTCCTTCAAATCACTAAACACCAATCAGACACTTTCAACTATACAAACACGTCTATGCATATACTTATACAGGTTGTTGATTTTTCCAACGCCCCCTCCTCTCGCATGAATGAACCCCCTTCGAGCCATTTGAAAAATTAATTGTTTAGTTCAACGTGAAACATAGCTTTCACTGCATTTGGTACTTGGCAGCCGTTGTCGACGGGTATTGATCGATGGCTTCAATAATATTTTATTGCCTGAATTTTTGAGTACATGCTGTGGCTTTTTGTTGTATCTAAAATTAATGGATTCTAGTTTTTATAGAATATTTTAGGTCGCTACTCGCTTGTGGTGGTTATTGATGAATTGAACTATTAAATTTCATTATGCATAATTTTATGTAAAAAAATGTATTGTGCATAAAAGAAGAAAAAATATGTATTATAGACGAAAACTTATAAACTTAGCAAGCAATGTTAATAAAATTGATATGGGGTCATCTTTGCAGTATACTATTTCTAACAAAAATTATGAAAATCGGTTAACAGGTTGGCAGAGGAATCGGTGAACATACATAAAAAAAACGGTCGAACATAGAACGGATATACTACCGTGATTCCTCTATACCTTGATAAGCAAGTCAAGGCGTTGGTATTGGCTGTCAAGTGTAGATCGCTGACAGTCTTTACTGGGTCGAAATCCTGACAACTAGTTTTACTAAAGAGTGTCGTATTACTTAGTATTAACTGATGTTACAAGCTACGCAGATGAAAATGATCTGTGAAAAATCCTTACTACATTATAAAAGTGAAAGTGCGTTTGTTTGTTTGTTACGTCTTCACGCCTTAATGGCGATTTTGATGAATTTTGGTACAAAGATAGTTGGGTCACAACTATCTTTAGACGGACATAGGCTAATTTAAAAAAAAAAATGAGAAAAAAGGGGGAGAAAGAGGGAAGAAAAAAGGTGAGAAAGATAATTTATTTTCAATCATCACACGACGAAGTAGCGGGCGGAAGCTAGTATATTTGAAAAATGTAATTTACATTTATAAATAACATAAAAAGATTTGAAAGTAGTAAGATGAGACCTTTGTACCTACAGCAGAGGAACATAGCCTCGGATATGAAAAAAATACATAGCTCACGACTTTATATCCCTTTTTTTTGCTGAAGGGAAATCATCAAGTAACTTCTTTCCCGCTCTGGACGTAGCTGGGGTGGCAGATTTTTACTAACTAAATTCCACCCATATTCCTTCTTTCGCATTTTACGTTCCCGAACCGCGGTATTCGTTTCGAACAACCCGCAAACCTGGCACGCCCCTCTGCTACGACTGTATATCCTTAGCCTATCATCATCCCCCTAATCTTTATACCCAAATTAACTGGTCACTAGTCTCCCAATCTTAGGTCGTTAGATATAAATCAACTTCCAACATCAAACAAAAATATCTTTTATATTTACGACCAAACAATTTATATGCCGAACACAACCCCACCACCGCTCATTATCTCCCGATGATCTTCAAGGCTACCCCCTATCGATATTATGGTAATAGCCCCCCACACTTTACTCCCACATAAAAGTGCGCCATAAAAGCCTTCCTATGTCCCCATCCGTAGTTTCATTGCTGAAATCTTTTTATTTCTCCCCCATAATTGATGGTAAAATTCCCCTTAGTGGGGAAAATCTAGCGTTTTGATATTGATTCGAAGAACTACATTTTTAACCGACTTCAAAAGAAGGTGAATGTTCGCAATTCGAATGTTTTTTTGTTTAAGTGTTCGTTACGCGATTTCTCCGTCGATTGTGGAACGATTTCCAAAATTCTTTATAATCGACAGGGTATAGGACCGGAGGGGTCCCATATCTCGTAGAAGCGATCGGCGGCGGCGATCTCCGGACCGAGAGGATATGAGAAGCTGTCACCTCCTTCTGCGAAGCAGTCATGCTAGCGAAGGAGGTGGCCGGGCGTTTGAGGGAGAGAACTTCAAACCAACCCAGCCGCGGGAGACGCCCCGGAGAGACGACTCTCGGCCACCGTAAATGCGGGCCTGTGGACGGTGAGAAATGGGTAGCTCACCGGCCGTCCGTCTATTGACGATAGGCCGTGTCCGTGTCTCTCTTCATTACAAGTCGATATTGTTCCACTAGTGAAAAAAGAGATTGAACCCCACGAAACAAGGTATCCTAGTGTGGGGTTAAGTGTCATTTAAATAATTTATGTGCTTATTTTAGAACTATAAATAAACTAGCTTTTAACCTTCGCTCGCGTTAAATTCGGGGTAACACAGTTCTCCTTTCCTGATGTGCAGGTACCTGCTACCTGTAGTTTTTGTCCTTGCACCTTATTGATTGCAATAGCAATGCTAAGTTTTCTCTTTTCTTCCCTCTTTCTCCTTCATTTCCCACTTTAAAAAAAATAGCGTATGTCCGTCTCCAGGGTCCCAACTGTCTCTGTGCCAAAATTCAGCAAAATCGGTTTAGCCATTAAGGCGTGATGACGTAACAAACAAACAAACTCACTTTCGCTTTTATAATATTAGTAAGGATACATAACATAAATATTCCAAGAGTACTGAGGCAAAATCCTTGTAAAATGACTATAGTTAGGTCCATTATATGATATCTAACGCCTCTATTTCTGTGACACATCATGTGGATATCTAATGTTTCAGTACACAGGCTACAGTAAATATTACCACCGTGTCGCACTGTATGCAACAAACATGCAGGGACACGAATATGGTACATAAAGCGGTGTTTGTTTATTTCAAGCTAAAATAACAGAATATCGTGTAGGAGGCTTTTGTCCGGATGTTTGCAGTAAAAACAGTTAAATTATGGCTTGATTGAGGACTGATTTTTATATCCCTTGGAATATTTAAGCAGTAATATATTGAAACTTGACGTAAGTGAAAATTTGTAGCAATATTAGCTGGCGCCCGCAGCTTCGCCCGCGTGATGATAAAAAAAATATCCCATGTGTTATACCAGACTATAATCTACCTCTGTGCCAAATTTCATCAAGATCCGTTCAGTAGTTTTTTCGTGGAAGATGAACAAACATGCATGCACTCACAAACTTTCGCATTTCTAATATTAGTAGGAAGTAGAATAGGATAGGATGGAATGCCTGAATACTATTATTTTTATACCGGATAAAAAATCTAGATCGGTCAAGAGTATCTTATTGTTTATAGAAATATTTATTACCAAAGCCGTAACGTAGGAACACTAAAAAAATGAAATGGAAATCGTATCTCTTACGACATGTATATACTGGTATTTAGCCTTATACGGTTAGACTAGAAGCCACCAACAAAGTTAGAATAAGGCTAGGTAGAGGACGATGTGAAATTCAACTACACATAGATTGCACATAAAGCTTCACAGCCACAACAAAATAACCTAATTTACAAGGATAAACATAACACAGTTTGAACGCAGGGCCAGATCGCGGCTCGTATGCACTTAATTAGTGCGGTTTAATTTGCTCGCCATCCAAATAAAGCAATTTGAACGACAACGCGGGCGTGAAATACGGCCCTGTTCGAACGCCTGTTACACTTCAGTGAGTTTGGTTGGTAGGTATGTTGACCAAGTGGTGTACTATGACGTCTTATAAATGAATTGATTATAATATCATTTCAGTATGGAACAGAGACAGAGCAATACAATATGTATAGCGCCATCTCTTTTCCTCACTAAAATAACATAAAACAATCGTTGTTTAAGTCGCATGTTAGCCCCACAAGTTTGATATACAGTTACGAGCATTAATATCTATGTGTATACACACCCAAAACTTGAAAGCGATTTTGCGCCATAAACTACGTTTGTAACTTTGAGATACGATCTATTTCATAACAATATGAACTCCATAACACTATGTTCGCACCAACATGAACTTTTGGTTATTAGGAGAAAAGTACTCTCAAAAGTTGCTGTTTTTGCTGTTAAAAGTATACTTGCTATGCTAATATTATAAAAGCGAAAGTGAGTTTGTTTGTTAAGTTCTTCACGCCTAAATGGCCAAACCGATTTTGATGAATTTTGGTACAGAACCCTGGAGACGGACATATTTTTTTGAGTGAGATAAGGGGGAAAGAGGGCAGAAAAGGGAAGAGAAAGATAAAAAAAAAACGATCATCGCGCGGGTTATAGTTGGCGTTAGCCCAAAGTGACAATGCCACGCGGACGAAGTCGCGGGCGGGAGCTAGTATTAATATAAATATTGGTGCTCATCACTGTACAAGAAAGGTGTTTTCAGTTTATCTAAAACGTGACATCAGATACACACAGGATTTTGGAAAATAGGTAACTGTCACAAAATACGTAAAGAGCAAGGCAGAAGTGTTGTTAGAACACCTACCCCAGATTCTAGTGGCTGGATAATTAATAAACCAACGTTTTGTAACAATAACATTGTAAAAACACATGATTTTAAAAGAGTTGGAGTTTCGTGCCGGTTCTTCTCCATTCAAAACGACGACCGTGTGGTTTTTTACGGATGCAATGGGAAATCATCAAATGATTTCCCCCGCTCTGGGCGGAGCGGGGGGGCATGTCAGATTTTTACTGACTAAAACCCAATTATGTTCGTTTTTTGCCCTTTATGTTTCAACAACCCACAATAACGGCAGACCCGCAAACCCAGGAGACCCGCAACCCCAAGAGACCCGCAACCTCGGGAGATCCGCAACGCCGGCAGTCCCGCAACCTCAAAAGACCCGCATCCTCGGGAGACCCTCTACCCTGGCAGGAACCAACTTTTTTTTTAACTAACAAATGAAAACAATCGCTTCATTGATTTTTTTAAAACACAAATGTAGATATTTGGATACTATTGTACAACGAACGTAGCAAGAAACAATTTCAATGTTTTATTAAGTATTTTTTGCATAATCCCCATCAGTTCACCCCCAGTACTCTTCATCATACAGCCATTTATTTTACAATTTAAACTTTTTACTTACAAAAACACATGCAGAGCTAAGCCGAAACACAAACGAAAGGTACATTAACCAGCACGTAGCAACAACATGGCGTAACAAGCCGTTGTCCGGTAAATACCGGTTTTTACCAGATTAAGCCGGTACAAGTCGGATATGCAAACTAGGTTATATGAGAATTTACCGCTGTAGTATGCGAACGCGTAGTTCCAGAGTTTTTAGAGTGTTTCGTATATAAAAATTGTTAGTGAGAGTTTTTGGAATTGTTCTTTCTTTTGTCGAGGATATAAATAAACATAATTAATGCGGAATTGTATGTGTCGAGTTGAACGGTGTGCGGTATAATCTGTGGACATTATGTTTATGAGCGGATTTGTTTTATGGTGTGGTTTTTTCTTAGTATTTCTGTCTCTTTATGCAGTGCAAGGACAGCAGTCCTTCTCATGGTCTTGTTTTTCTGGGTTAGACATTTCATGGTCAACTATCATCTCTATTTTTAGGACGTATAGGGAATCTATACTGCGGGAATGTTTCCAATTGACCTTCTTTTACCTATGGGAAATTATTTAAAAACTTCGTGGAGCGGGGGGTAGTGTCAGACTTTTACAGCTGACCTGCTACTGACTGACATTATGTTCCGGGGCTGCGGACTCTTTCGAACAACCAGCATTACCGACAGGCATTGACAGTTGAGGAGTTTTCTCGTGAGGAGTCAATGCTGCAGGATTAAGTCATGTTTGCCATAAAAATATATTGTCACCAGAACTAATTGAGTGTTCAAAATTTCAGCTCAATCTGTTGCGCGGAACTGAAATTCAGTTGGAAGATTTGATCAGTACCACCAACACCAAGTACCAAGTAACAAATTAATTGACAAGGCAAGTTAATAAAAACATATTAAAACAGAAAGTACTATGTAGTATTCCAAATAATGGTGTTAAAACGTAGGTAGTAGTCATGTTTAAACAATTCAATCAATTAAATGATGTAATCATCGTCATCAAAGCTAATTTTACCACGTTTTAATTATACAAGATTAAAATCTGTTATTTGTTGATTGCTTTTGCAATGAATGTGTACATTATTTGATTGGTTCAAACAAGCTATTAGCAGTGTTACATTTTTTGATGTTTTTTTTTTATCTGGAACTTAATAGGTTTTAGCGCCTTCAGACAGGATTACTGAGTTCAGAACTATCATCATCATCATTTGTATAGTCTTTTCTCAACCATGTTGAAAACCGACTCTCGGTTTTTGAGTACAATGAATGAATATAGGTATTTTACATGGAGTGACTGGCCTTAATTGATTATTCCAAAGCATTTGACTCTATCGTACTTGGGATATGTGGAAAGCCTAAGAAGACTTAAACATCCTTACTAATATTATAAAAGCGAAAGTGAGTTTGTTTATTTGTTACCTCTTCACGCCTTAATGGCTAAACCGATTTTGATGAATTTTGGTGGGATATAAGAGCGAAAGAGGGAAGAAAAGGGAAAACTTAGCTTTGCTATTGCAAATCAACAAGGCGCTAGGGCAAAAACTAAAAGTAGTAGGTACTTGCAAATCAGGAAAGGGGAACTGTGTTATTCCGAATTAAACGCGAGCGAAGCCGCGGGCAAAACCTAGTACTTAATAAAACAATAGAGCTACTAAAAGATATCTCCGAGAAAAATGACAAATAGAGTAGAGTTTAACTAGAAAAGAAAGGTCCAGAAATAAAAATATGCAGAGGTGTGAGGCAGTGACACATTGTCACGAAGATTTTTCGTTGCTGTTCTTCAACATATCATAAGAAACCTCAACTACCCTAACTAACTAACCCGGAACGTAAATGGCAATAGAAGGAGCATGGGTGGGATTTAGTCAGTAATGAAAATCTGACACTCCCCGCCCGCTCTGCTCAAAGCGGAGGAAGTTATTTGATAATTTCCCATCCGCAAAAACAAAATCGTTAATAGTTCGTTGAATGTTATTATATTACTTTTTTTTTTCTTATTTTCTTCATAAATCACTAGCACTTTCAATGATCTCAAATTTATGAAACTGTCAAACTTACCCGAGGAAATAAAAAGTCACAGTTTCACCAAAATTGCAAAAATAAACTGTAAGATGAGTATTAAATTCAATTTACGTCATCTTTTTGATGAAAACCTCGTTTCAACCCCTTAATAGACTTGGGGTCATATAAAAATTTTGACGAACTTCACCAGACTTTAGTTATTTTAAATTGGATTTCACTTCAAAGGGTTGGGCTCTTTTATTTCTTTTTCAATTTTCCTTGATATTACCTACAGCTTTTGAAGCAAAAGAATTTTGGCGAAATAACTTTTTTTAAACAAATAATGTATTCCAATTTTATTAGGTCTTTTATTCGAAACAAAGTTTTAATCCAAATCGTATTTATTGGTTTAAGTTTTAAGTTACTTTGGAGGACGAATTGAATTTATATTAAGCTTGTAAAATAGTTACACAAGTACGCAATTTGAATATTGGTTATCTTTTGATTTAAATAAGTATTTATGCCTCGTCTACTACCCCAGGCGAAGCGACCAGAGACAAAATTAAGAGAAAAAGTTAACTGCGTTTAGCCAACACAAATAAAATGCCATATTTTCTCCCTGAAAAATAAAATTAAAGGTATAGATAATCTGTATGAAAAAAAAGAGAAATATAAAAATAATAACAAAGCATTGTACCATAAATTTGTATGTTTCGTTTCTTCCATTTTTTTTCAATAATAATTTAAATCTTACTTAACCTCAATACAACGTATTATCATGTATACTATGTATATGTATGTATACGTATCATGAACTTATCGAGTATAAATATTGTTGTGTAGGTACGTAGGGACACAAGTGAAACTACTGACAGCTAAAAGCACACTGGTTTATTCGTAGGTCGGGGCAGCGCAGGAGCGCGGCCCACGCACACATATAACATACTGACATACACATATATAACATTTCCTCCCCTTATTTGACCAAATATTACAAGTCATAGGAAGGGTTTGTAATCTACCCTGGGAATGTTTCTCAATAGCCGATCAGGATTCCTTGAAACCGGAGCTGACAATACCTCTGCTTCTGCAGATGGTGGTGATTGCAGATTTGCCTCATCAGGTTCCTCTCTTACGGGACTTTGTACCTGTGGGTTGCTTGTTGTCGGTTCGTTATGACAGCTGTTATTGTCGTCGAAGTCGTAATGGTATTGTGGCAGTTGAGAACCATTACCCTTACTGCCTTTATGTAATATTATTTGGTTCTTATGTTTCTTAATTTCACTTGACAAACTTAAATCTTGAATTAGGTAAACCACTTTACCCAATCTCTTTTTAATAATACCTCTGCGCCATTCGAATTTAACATTATTTAGAAACTTTTTATACATTATATCATCCCCTGGCTTAAACACTTGTTTATTATTTCTTCCACATGAATTAATTCGCGAACACTGTTGACGATTAATATTATTAGTGGTGTTTGTGAGAGAGGCCGCCGGTGGTTTTGGATTTATTAAATCTAAACGTGACCTCAACTTGCGGCCAAACACTAGCTCAGCTGGTGAGAACCCTGTGACAGAATGAACTGAATTCCTGTAGTCAAAGAGATATTTTAACATTTTTAACTTGCAATCACCTTTATTGCTCGAAGACATTACACAGGATTTAATACCTTTTTTCACGATTTTAACAAAGCTCTCCGCTTGCCCGTTACTTTCTGGATTGTAGGCTAGTGACGTCAAATGGTCAATGCCGTTCCTTGAACAAAAGTTCTTAAATTCAAATGACGTAAAAGCGGTTCCATTGTCACTTACTATTGTATGTGGAAGTCCATACTTGGACATAAAATCGTACAGCTTCCCTATAACGTTTGTGGAAATTGTAGACATAGTAACGTCGTACAACTCCACCCATTTGGTGTGTGCGTCCACAACCACGAGAAACATCTGATTGTTTAACGGGCCTAGGAAGTCAATGTGTAACCTATAGAATGGCTCTGGCGGGTATCGCCACGAAGCAATCGGTGTTCGCGGCGGGGACGGTCGTAACTGTTGACAGATATCACACGAGTTAATCATTGCCTCCAACGCCGCGTCAACCCCTGGGAACCAAAATCGTGATCTAACCTCTGCTTTGGTTTTCACAATGCCCAAGTGCGAATTATGTATGTAATTCGTGTAAAAGTTTTGAGCGCAACGTTTCCGGAATAACAACCTTATGCCCTCTCATTAGACAACCATTTTCGTATGATAATTGTGTCTTACACAAAAAATATGGTTTAATACACAAATCCGAAAGTAATTGTCTAGGCCAACCTCGATGAATGTAATTAATTACTTTCGCTAAAGTGATATCTTTTGCAGTTTCTTTTTGCAATACATCCAGCGTCACTGGCATACAACCTTCAACCACAAAATTAACATAAGCGTCCCGGTCGATAGGCGCTGCGGCTGCGGCCGCGTGTGCGCAGTTGACCCCCCGCTCCTCTACCGATTCCCGCTCGTCATGTAAACTCGCTCGAGACAAATAATCTGCGTTATTATCGGCACTTCGGACATACTCGATCGAATAATTGTACGCGCTTAAAAACATTGCATATCTTTGTAGCCTGTTAGCCGATACCTCAGGTATGCCCTTATGGGGACCAAAGATAGAAATTAAGGGTTTGTGGTCGGTACGTATTATAAACGGTTCAGATCTGCCATATAAATGTTGATGAAAACGCTTTACACCAAATATGATCGCTGTGGCTTCTTTCTGTATTTGCGAGTACCGTTTTTCGGCTGATGAGAGCGTGCGGGACGCGAACGAAATGGGCCGTTCTAACCCGTCGCTACATACTTGCGACAAAATAGCTCCTAACCCGTACGGAGAAGCATCCACCGTCAATATTATTTTATAATTTGGGTCAAAATGTGTTAACACTTGTTCCGACGTTAAACATTTTTTAATTACATTGAACGCATTCCGATGAATTGCTGACCAGTGCCACTTAACTCCTTTCTTTAATAGATCATACAATGGACTTAGTATGCTAGACGCTCGAGGAACGAAATTCCGATAATAGTTAACAAGTCCTAAGAATGATTGCAAGGTGTTGACATTAGTTGGAATGGGAGCGTCAACAATGGCTTTTACTTTAGTCGGATCTTTCTTTAACCCGTTTTTGTTGATAACATATCCTAGGTAATTTATTTCATCTTTAAAAAATTCACATTTGTCCTTTCGCAATGTTAATCCCGCGTCCTGAAGCCTTTTGAGAACTATATGTAGTTTTTCAATGTGTAAATCTTCAGTTCGTGCTGTTATCAATACATCGTCCAACAGGCATAACACTCCATCTAATCCAGACAAAAGAGTTTCCATTGCGCGCTGGAATATAGACGGTGCGCTCGACAACCCGAATACGAGACGTGTGTAGTTGAACAATCCCCGCTGAGTGTTAATACATGTAATTTTTTGTGACTCATCATCAAGCAAAAGTTGATTGTAGGCCATGGACAAATCTATTTTCGAAAACTGCTGGCCCCCGTGTAATTTTGAAAATAATTCGTGAACCGTCGGCAAAGGATACTGTTCTATTATTAATTGTTTATTAATGGTCCCCGAATAATCCGCACATAATCTAACAGAACCATCGCGTTTGAGTACGGGCACAATAGGTGATGCATAGTCCGAATATTTAACCGGTTTTAACACTCCTAGCTTTAATAAACGTTCAATCTCCTTATCGACTTTGTCGCGCAACGCAAAGGCAATGGGACGCGCTTTAAAAAATACCGGTTTTGCGTCATTGTTTAGTTGCAATTTTACTTGTATTGATAGTTTTTAAAAGCGCCCAGTTTGTCTGAAAATACTTCAGGGAATTGTACCTATTTGTAACCGCTCAATTGGGCTTTGACAACCGTTCATAAAATTAACTCGAGTTAATTTTAATTCAAATATAGATATAAAATCCCGGCCTAATAGCGGTGGGCCGCCGTGACGTATAACAAATACATTAAGTGTGTGTGTGCGCTGCATATACATTATTGCTAAACGCACATATCCTAAACACTGCATCGGGTTACCCGTGTAACTATAAAAAACTTTGCTAGACGTATGTAATGGTATACTTGCAAACAATCTTCTATATGTACCTTCAGATATGACTGTCACAGCTGATCCACTATCTATTTGAAATTTTATATTCTGGCCATTTATTGTGACCGTTTCTGTCATAGGTTCCCCCCGAGCCGAACAAATGTTATAAAGCAACTTACCATCGTCGTCCTCGCTCACATTCCCCGTTGACACGAAGTTAATTTTATTGCACATTTTACGTAAATGACCTACTGTGTCGCACTTTGTACATTTGTATTTTGCGAACCGACATTGAGACGACTTATGATTAGCACGACCGCACACAGAACACTTTTCTTTCTCGGCACTTTTAATCGGGTTGGCACGTCCTTTCGCTATCTTGAACACCTGTACTTGATCTGCTGATGTAGAAGCAGACGCGGCAGCACCCGCGCGCGCGCATCTTACGCTCTCTGCTAGCTCCACCGCCTTCGCCAAGGTTAAGGTCTCCAAGTCCCGCGCAAACAGTTTCTCCCGTTCAGGACCCGCTACCATCCCCATCACGAATCGATCACGCAACGCCTCTTCAACATTGCTGAACCCGCAATGCACCGTTAGCCCACGCAACCTTGCTGCCCATTGCGTGTACGTTTCACCCGGCTGCTGCAAAGCTGCGTAAAAGTTGTGCCGCTCGCTAAACCCGCAACGTTTTGGAGTGAAGTGGTCATCCAGTAACGTGAGTAGATCTTCATATGGCACCTCTTGTACGTCTTTTGGCAGGGCTAAGTTTGTTGCCAACTTGTAGGTACTATCATTGAGTGCGCTAAGTAGTATCGCTCGCCTCCTGGTTCCCGTCGCATCACTTTTTGCATCGATGTCGTTTGCGATGAACCACTGTGTGATACGACCTTTATATGTCTTCCAATCGCTGACACCATGATCGAAGGTCGATAGAATGCCACAAAATGACTGCGCCATTTTTCGCAAGGATTTATAATTTGTACTATTGTGGGTAAACTCGTCGCCACTGTTGTGTAGGTACGTAGGGACACAAGTGAAACTACTGACAGCTAAAAGCACACTGGTTTATTCGTAGGTCGGGGCAGCGCAGGAGCGCGGCCCACGCACACATATAACATACTGACATACACATAAATAACAAATAATAATATACTTTTTATTGCAAAGTATGGCATTATACCTACTGAACAGTTTAGTGATTAACCAAAACCGTCACGTATAGTAGTCCTTTTTTGCGTATGGGAAATTATCAAATAACTTCCCCTGCTCTGGGCGGAGCGGGGAGGAGTGTCAGACTTGTACTAACTAAAACCCACCCATGTTCCTTCTATTGCCCTTTACGTTCCGGGGTCGCGGTATCTCTTTCGAACAACCTGCAACCCCAGTAGTCCTTGACGTGTTTTTCCGTGCCACACGTTTATAATTTCGTCATGGTATGGCATATGGCGCTTGACCGTGTAAGTCATGGTCAAGCCATTATATACATATCGACCATTCTTTATCATAGGGAATAATTAATTTGTTTTTTCAATTTCATTAACAATAGTGGTACTGTAGAGGATTAAAAACATTGATCAAAACTTCAACAGTGCAGGCTGGTTTGCTGAGATTAAAGTTGTTTAAATAGAGAATTAAATAAAAAATAGAAGAGAATAGCTTGAGATTGACGTTGCATGTATTGGTGAAATATAAACAAAAAATGTAATATTATAATAATATTATCTTATTAAAGGACCAGGGCGAGATTGGACCCACATTATTTATAAATTAACGAAGTATCATTCACTTGCGAGTTAATGATTATCTAAAAAATATTGAATGACTAGATTATGGGAATTAAAAGTTAGAAAAGATTTTTATTTTCTTATAAATAAGTCATCATGCAGTTATTGAACGCACCGTATTTCGAATTACATTCCAACCTACTCTTTATATGATTTACGTTCTCACACTAGTAGATATTTACGGTTATAATTATTTTTTAATAAATGAAACTTGTAAAATATAAAAAAATATATACAAACGTTAATATTAAACAAGCCTTCACATTTTTTTATTACAAAAATGCACAATGCAATGCAATGTTAAAATAATTACGATTATCTATGATAACGTAGAATGAAACGTCATGCTGTCATTATGAGCTGACTGTTAGTGTCAAAACTACTTCATATTATTTCATTGTTTGTTTTCAACGGCTAACGTGGAATGTCTAATATTTTCTGTGTGATTTTATGGATTATTGACGACTTGGCTTTGCGTTTGAATATGAGACATACTATGCTCAAAATGTTACCTTCACACTCAAATAGAATTCCCTTAATTGACAACAAATGACCTAGAACTAAGTTAGTACCTATATTTGGCTAAAAAGATACAGAACCACGATGATGCTGCTGGTAAATAATTATTATCTTCTTTCTATCTACCTTTTTGAAACAACGTATTACATAAAAAAGATAATATTGTACTGTTAAATACGCAATCTTGGATTCGTTTTAGGTTATAATCTTCTACCATTGTACATGTGTCCCCGCCATCCTCCTTTATATATTAAATATTTTTTATTTTATTTATGAGTTATCCAATTATACAACTCCCTACATTACATAGGTCGAGAAAATGACACAATGCAATCTCTAACAGTCAACTTTTGGGTTAACTTGGACAACATTGTGATAGCAAACAAAAATAATTTCCAAACTCCTACCTGTTTTCGAAAATTTATAAATACAAATAAAATATAATACAAATACAATATACTTGCTAATAAATCATCAATCCAACTAGCTAATAAAAGTTTTTGGTACAGTTAATTACTAACATCATTCTGTAAAAATAAAAACCATTAATTGAAAACGACTGAAATGTTTTAAAATCACAATTACGGAGCCAAATAAAGGCAATTTGTATTCTGGAGCGGGACGTGTAGTGGGTTCGATTCCCGTGCAAAGCAAACTCTTACAAATTCAGTGCCAGCACCCGGTTTATTGTTGTTTTTTTTGTCTGTTTGTTCTGACTCGCTAGCTGTAGAGTGACCAATGGAAGGAAATTATTTAGGATAGTCTCATTTTTCATCGGGAGCACATTTTTGAGGGTAGCTTATTTTGAATAGCAAATCTAGACTATTCCTGGAAACCGTTTATAAGTAATCGATTTACAGGAATAGTCTAATTAATTTAAAAAAAAATAGAATAATTTAGGAGATAATTGGTGTCAAAGTTCCAAGTTCACAAGGTTAGTTCAGAGAGTTACTTCGTTCATTATACAGAATGCATTGCTGACAGCTGCGTAGAGGGTTCGTTTACACCCCTTTTTTCTTATAGGAAACTGTCAAATAACTTCCCCAGCTCTGGGCGGAGCGGGGGGGAGTGACAGACTTTTACTGACTAACACCCACTCATGTTCGTTCTTTTGCACTTTATGTTCCGGGGCCGCGGTATCTCTTTCGAATAACCCGCAACCCCGGCAGGCAGTGTTCGTAACACTGAAAAATAACTGTTTAATTTCGTGGAGCTGATTAGCTGGATGGCCTAAAAAGAACTAGGCTAGCATACACGTAAAAGTCGCCGTTGACATTTCTACTGAACGCGTTTAAGCGCTTCTGTCATGCCTCTTGACTTTGATCTGTAGTCTTCAAAACGCATTATGCATTTTGAATGTTAACGTTGCACAGATTTTCCAATTCAGTTTCACTTGCTAAAAATATGCACTAATAAAGTTTCAAATATTATTTTTACCACGATTAAAGAGAAAAAACTGTTAGTCGAGAATATTCACTGAAACTCTTTCACCTGGTCACCCTACTCAGTAGGTACTCTGCTTGATTTTATTCAGGCGTGTTTCATCCTATCCGGTTTAAACCCAGACTGCTTAGCAAATTAGGCATATATTACTGTATTTTGCTGGCCATTTGTTTTTATACACTGAAAAAAGAAACATTTAATTTTGTTGAATTAAATGATTTGGTATAGCGTACTAAAACATTATATGAGAACATAATGTTTTGATAACAAACACACATTAATAACTTACAATATTTAAAAACAGAAAACCCTATCCGATCCGATAGGGGCAAAATATACACAAATGACATAACTAAATAAATCTTAATTGTCCTAGCTTTGTCCCATTCAATTTGGGGTCGGCGCAACATGTTTTCGTCTTCCATTCTCCCCTGTCAGACGTCACGACATTATTTACTCCTTTCCTCCTTCATATCATTCCTTACTTACACAATCCATAAATCTTTTCTTTGGCCTTCCTCTCGCTCACCATTTCCATTTCCATTCAGATCCATCACTCTTTTAGTCACATGTGCTTCATCCCTCCTCATTACAAGTCCATACCAAGACAAACGACTCCCTTTCATTTTTTCTGTAACAGGCGGAACTTTCAAACTTCCTCTAATATACTCATTCCTTACTTTATCCATTCTTGTCACTCCACACATCTATCTAAACATTCTCATCTCCGCTACATGCAATCGTTTTTCATCCACCGTTTTACAGCCCAGCAGACATAGCTATTAATCAGAAAAATAAAATATTAAAAAAATAACTTGTGAAAGTACCTACTGTAGTTGCCCATTCCAAAGTGTTGATCTCTATGGAGAAGAATGGGCAAGAAACTCCATGGACACTCTTTTAAAATCATAATAATTTTACAAGATCATGGCTTACATCATACATGTTGATTATACAAATATGTGAGAACGATGCACATTAAGAGCGTCTCTCGGAATAAATTCTCCCAACGAAGATTAAAAACCGCAACAGAATCGTTTCATACTCCGACAAGCATGGGAGTGTTCCCTTTTTTAAAAAAAAAAACATTAAATTAAATAGGTACAACATGGACCGGAAAATAAGGCTTGGTACCCACGTGCACTGCTTTCTTACAATCTCAGCGGGCAGCGTTCATAAATCGATTAAAATGGAAAGTTCCTTCCACTCTTATTAGATACTTTTTATTTATGACATCGTAAATCACTCTTCAGAAGCTGTTAGAATTTTTCCCCGTATATTCCTTAGGTACTTGATGCTTTTACTTTGGTTATTCGTGTAGAAAATTCTTGAACATTTTTTTTTGTGTATTATTTTGTTTGCAGTATTGAACAATATTGAGAGCTCTTGGCTGTGTGCAAAATATACAGCGGAGAGAGTCTTAGTTTATCTTAAAGATGGATTTTATATAGCAGTTTATTTTGTGTTAAGAATAATATTAGTTGAACATTGAATAATGCCTCGTGGAACACTTGTTGTTGCGTTGTTCGTGGTCTATAATTTACTTCGGCAAAAAAGGTGCATCTAGAATGCTTTCAAGAAATAAAACAACAATTGGTTAACAAATATCATTCTATCTAGAACTATAGTTAAATATGCACGTCGCTGTCGGAGGACCCACATTAAATCAAAATGAAATTTACTAAGTTTAATTAAAAATGTAAAATTACAATACTAATTATTCTAAAATAGAATTCCTATTCCGATCGATATTAGATACAGAATGAATCCAAATCTTCACATGATTACTTATTGCTAAAAAAAACACAGGGGGCGTCCATAAATTACGTGAGTTGTTTAAGGGGGGGAGGGGGTCGAGTCAAATCTCATCTAATCTTACGTTGGAGAGAGGGGGGGTCTCGGCAAATATCACGCAATTTTTTTTCTGATTGAAACATTTTTTTTTATTAGACTTATAATTAAACTCTCAGCAATATTGATTACTAGTCGTAAATAAAAGCACGAAGCAAATTTTTTTTTTCTTTTTACAATAACAATCCAACGCGTTTACTTAAGAAACCCACATTTTGAAAAATCTCACGTGAGATTAGGGGATGGGGGAGGGGGTTGAATAAAATCTCACGACATCTCACCAGGGGGGGAGGGAGGGACAGAAAATTCAAAAAAACACCTCACGTAATTTATGGACGCCCCCCAAGCCCGGTCACCGTATGATGAACAAGCGGCGTCAGCCCGTCAACTTCTTCATCTAGGCCGATGCATTCTTGCAGTTTTGGGTGTCGATACATATTACAACAAGTTTATTTACAAACTAAAAACACGCTTATGTAATGGTACAGAGTATTATTATACTGGCAATTTTATTTCACCGTCATCGTCAGTATTATTATACTGGCAATTTTATTGCACCGTCAATTTGATTGACATGAATGTATGCTGTTATAAGTAGAATGTGTTTTGTTTTATGCCACTACTTTTTGTGTGTCTAAAGGGATTTTACTGTCATTTTTAAAATGATAGAATGACATGGCTAAGTCAATCGTGCATTGTTATCTAAACTAAAAATGGATGCAGATTTTCAGCTTTATCGAATACCTACATGTAACTATTGCGTACATTTTATAATCCTTTTGTTTTTCTGGTAAATGTAACTTTGTAAGTTGTGTAACCAAATGGACTTTCTCTAGAAATAAAGGATTTGTTTAAAAATTTTAAAACCGGGTTAACGGTAAAATTTGAAAACATAGTTGATTACAGTTGAAGCTCATAAATTCATTTTAAAAACTAAAAAAATATTTTTCAAAAACATCAAGTGATTACTGACCCAGTTTTAATTACTTAAAATGATCAGGTTTTTTAAGGGTTGCGTACTTTAAGGGGAAAAATCATAACCCTTACACTTTGTTGTCCGTCTGTTAAGACCCTTCATCTCGTGAACACGTGAAGGTATTGAGTTGGAAAAAAAATACGTGTGGCACTCGGGGACTGCCGCGGTAAAGCTATTGCATAGCATTTTTTATCAACATATGCAATAAATAAAAACAATCTAAATAAAATATTTAAAAAGTACCTAGAAAGTAAAAAGAAACATTTTTTATCAACTTAGACAATAAATAAAAAAATTAAAAACTAAATATAATATTTAAAAAGTACTTCCAATGAAAAGAAGTCGCAAAAAGAAAAACAAGACCTTGGGTTTGATCCAGCGTAATGTCGATTGATTATCCGATTCTCTACCAAACACGCTATTAGAGCATTAGAATCGGGATTGAAATAACTGACCGTATTGTGTAAACGACGTTAGACAAGCCACACCTCCGTGCCCGTCGGAGTGGGGAGCGTCATTTTTTTTCTTCGTTACGGAATTTCTGGATTCGGTCCCCGCGCTCAAGGCCCGCGATAGAAGAGCTTCTATCGCGGGCCTTGCATAGCTCTATGCAATAGCTTAAAAACCATACATTCAAGAGTCCCAGAGGGGCCTGCCAGGGCCACTGCCTGCTGGATGCGGGTTGTTCGTAAGAAATACCGCGGCCCCGGAACATAAACGGCGGTAGAAGGAACATGGTGGGTTTTAGTCAGTACAAGTCTGACACTCTCTGATGATTTCCCAATCGAAATAAAACAAAAGTCTGTAGTCCCTTAGAGTTGTGAAAAAATCAACTTTCCAAGTCTCCACAGTCAAAAGATTATGCAAGTTTGTAAGAAACAATCGGTGCGCACTTGGCTGGTTGTTTCTATCATTTTTTTAGTTTGATTTTAAATAGACTAGTGGCAGTTCAAAATAAAATAGTATAAAGTACAAACGGCTTCATCGTCCTTTCCGATTTAATAAAAAGCGCCAACACAGCCGGGATTATTAATTAAGCTGCATTTCCAAAGGGATTTATCGTCTGCTGGTATCCTTTGATCAGTATACCGTAATGACGTAGCTGATCGCCAGGCTCGACTACAGACTACTCAGGGAATGGACCGTGTTGTTGTATTCGGATTAATATTTTGTAAAGCGCTATGTTGGTCAAAGAAAAACGGCGATATTTTATAAGACTAAAGGTGACACTATACGAATGAAACTTAATTAATCCTTTCTAATATTATAAAAGCGAAAGTGAGTTTGTTTTTTACGTTTTCACGCCTAAATGGCTTAACCGATTTTGATGAATTTTGCTACAGAGATAATTGACACCCTGGAGACGGATTTAGGCAATTTTTTTTAAAGTGAGAAATAAGGGAAAAAGGGAATACTTAGCTTTGCTATTACAATTAATAAGGCGCAAGGGCAAAAACTACAGGTACTAACTGCAAATCAGGAAAGGGGAACTGTGTCACCCCGAATTTAACGCGAGCGAAGCCGCGGGTAAAAGCTAGTTGTCTATTTTTATTCAAACTATCACATTAACTAATAGTATTAGTAGGCCGGATTAAAAAAAAAGAAAAGTTAATCAATGATTTTCGTGAACAAAGGATCACTAGTTTAGTGTTCCTATTTTATTATTTTTTATTGTGGTAACTAGTCATACAACCTGTAAGTATTAATTATTATAGTAAAAATGTTTTAGTATTAGATTGTGACAAATACAATTATTGTTTTTTTTTATTTAGGAATGCCTACATTTCTTTAACCTCTAGAGCCCCAGCAACTGTATTCGTATTTAAGATAAGTCTTAATATCAGATTATGCTTACGATAAGAGCCCGCCCGGCGGTGCTTGACGGATAGTTGACGTAAATAATGGCGGTCCTTGAGAGGTTAATATAAGGGAAATAAATGAATGAAATAAAATAGTAAGTCTGGATTTTTCACGAATAATCAAACTGAATGTATATATCTATTATCTCGAGCCACTATACTTAACAAAAATTCTTGCACAAATAAGATCAGGAGTTGAGGCTTAATTATACAGTATAGTTTTTAATTAAAGACGTAGAACTAACTCAATGTAAGGCTAGCCCCAGGTGTCGGGCGTTGTGAGACGACTCCCGGCCACAGAGATGTCAGCAAAGCAGAGGGGCCTGCCAGGGCCACCGACTGCCGGGGTTACGGGTTGTTTGAAAGAGATACCGTGGCTCCGGAACGTAAAGAGCAATAGAAGGAACATGGGTGGGTTTTAGACAGTACAAGTCTGACACTCCCCCCGCTCCGCCCAGAGCTGGGGAAGTTATTTGATGATTTCCCATCCGCAAAAAAAGGCTTGCTGTCATTGTTCTTTGAAATATAGCTGTTTGGTTTAAAATATATTGGAGTGTTCCATATATTTCATGCTATCTGTTGTATGCGATTAAAACGTGGACGTCGAAATGTATCCCAAGGGAACATAGTACCAGGATCAACAGTAACCTTGGCATAGTTTATAGCTGCTTTAATTAAACTGAGCTGTCTAAACGCACGAACAGCTTGACAGCGCTGTCGGCCACTGTCTAATATCTAACTGAAATTGTCACTGGTTGTCGGCGACACCTATAAGTAATATATTGTTTATGTATTTAAACTTCATGTACAATAGTATTACATAGGCGGACTTAATACCATTAGGCATTCTTTACCAGTCAACGTTTAGGTAAAATACGACAACATTGTGTACAAAATTGTTTTCAAAAACTTATAGCTAATACATATGACATAAACTTATAAATACATTTTAAATATATGTATAGTAGAGAAATTAAACAGTAATTACTATGACTTTTAATCGGTAAACGGACCTAAATTGTGATGGTTACGAACTCTTTTGAAAATAAATTTGCTTTCAGCTTTTTTTAATACCAAAGGGTGTAGCGCTTTCCAGAACTTTATTGTTGAGACTGTGTAAAAATTGGACATAAAACCGGTGCGGTGTAAAGGAATTTGGAGGAGTATATTAATAGAATATATTTTGTATACACAACAAACTTAATAGGTGGACAGTGAGTTAATACATTTATTAATTTCATTTTATTTGTAAACATCCATCAGTTTCACATTTAACAGCAACATCGACGTAATTGGATATCCGATTCATGAAATAGCATATTTTTTTGCATATGGATAGATATTTACGTAAATGGCTTTGTTATATGACTAGTTATTTGAAAACACGGATTCATTTTCCAAGCAAACAATATAAATACTTTTTTGTTGTTTTTTGTTTATTTTCTTTCTGAAATATTTGTGTAAAAATGAATAAACTATTAAATAATAAATACATTTTTGTAAAATACAGCTCTTCAGTGTTAGACAAAACACAGGGGCCTGCCAGGTCCACCGCCTGCTGGGGTTCCGGGATGTTCGAAAGAGATACCGCGGCCCCGGAACGTAAAGGGCAATAGAAGAAACATGGGTGGGTTTTTAGTCAGTACAAGTCTGACACTCCCCCGCGCTACGCCTACAGCGGAGGAAGTTGACGATTTCCCATCTGCAAAAAAACGTATTGAACAATATTTCATTTGAGCTTAAAAAAGCTCTAGCCTCAACCCGGGGTGTAAGCGTACCGTCGATTTTTTTAAAGAAAATACAAGTATTCTGTGGCATTATTTAAGATCCTTTTTTAATGGTGTGCAGTGTTGTAGCAAGTACCAAATGAACATGATTTCTTTCATTTTTAACCGACTTCAAAAAAGAGGAGGTTCTCAATTTGTCGGAATCCTACTTTACTAATCCTACCAATATTATAAATGCGAATGTATGTGAGAATGTATGGATGTATGTTTGTTACTCTTTCACGTCAAAACGTCTGAACGGATCTAATGACAATTGGCACAGAAGTAGATTATGGTCAAGAATAACACATAGGATACTAATATATTCAAATTGTTTGAAACAAACACAATTAGTATCATCAATAGATATGAATAAAACCTTAAAACGTGGAACGAATATTAATAATTTTAAAACCAACTACGTTATGTATACAGAGCGAATTCGTGCTATAGCTACAAAAAAATAAATGCAAACATACATAAAACAACAAAACCATTCACAACTACCAATTCCCATTTATAAAACCAACAATTACCAAAAAACCCTGCACCACCTAATCGCGGTCAAAACGACCGTCCCACCAAAATATTTGTTCGCGAAAAAACATCGCTACACGCCTCCGTAAAAAGTCCAAAAGCGATTTGTCACGCGTCCGGTGCCCCAGCATCCATCACGGGATAGACCCCGAATTATTATTCTTTATACGCGGTAATGACGCACCTGGGCTCTTCGTCGTCAATCTCGATGATCAATGACGTGTTTTGACGCTCCATTGAGGGTGGATTAACGTGGTTTTCACTTGCAGGGTTGAAAGAACTGTTTGTGTTTTGCTTTATTGTGCTCTGAAATTGTTACACAGTGGAAAAGGTAAGGGGGGAAATCAGTTCCATTCCATGGACAAAATATCCTACTAATATTACAAATGCGAATGTTTGTGTGGATGGATGGATGTGTGGATGTTTGTTACTCTTTTACATCAAAACGGCTAAACGAATCTTGATGAAATTTGGCACAGAGGTAGATTATAGTCTGGAACATTGGATTTTTTTTTTCGAAGCACGGGCGTCAGCTAGGACCGGTAAAAATGTATCTGATGTGTATCTATTTCTCAATATATCTTTTAATCATTGTTTTTTTTTTCTCATCTTAATGGTTTTTGTGAAAATAACCTATGTTGTGTTTTTTGTTGTTGCGTCAATTAAATGATTTATCTTACGATGAGGACCTCTAAAAAGGATAACTAATAGCAGCAGCTCGGTTGGATTTTCAGGTTACGGACTCACTCCTTTTTTTAAAAAAAATGCCTATGTTCGGCTCCAGGGTCCCAACTATCTCTGTACTAAAATTCATCAAAATCGGTTTGCCCATTTAGACGTGATGACGTAAGAAACAAACAAAAAAAATCACTTCTGCTTTTATAATATTGATAAGGATAATACCCCAGTCTACGTGGGCAAGACCACCCAGTCTACGTGTGCAGCGTAATTAATAAAGTACTGACGGGTCAGTACGTCAAATAACAATTTGCTAACTTCATATTTTATTGAATACTCAATCCGTCTCGAATTTAAAGTTCTTTTATTGAATTAGTTTGTGATTAAACAAGATAAACTTTTCTTAAATAAAACGCAAGAATACTTGGTACGCGTCAGATAAAATTAATATCAATTATATCAACATAAATGAACTCGGATAAAACCTGGAACGTTGAAAATGTGGTACAATTACTACATTTTACAAACTTTGCCTTAACCGGTGTATATGAAAACCAATAACACCTCGCGTTGGAAACTTTCATAAGATTAAGTGGATATTGTCGCTTATCTCGTTTATTAAAAGTTTTATAAAAAAACTAGCTTTTGCTCGCGGTTTCGCTAGAATCAAATTCAGGGTAATACAGTTCCCCTTTCCTAATTTGCAGGTACTTGCTACCAGCAGTTTTTGTCCTTGCGCCTTATTGTTTGTACTAGCAAAGCTAAGTTTCCCCTTTTCTTCCCTCTTTCTCCCCATTTACCACTTTAAAAAAAAAAGCCTATGTCCGTCTCCAGGGTCCCAACTATCTCTGTATTAAAATTTATCAAAATCGGTTTAGTTATAAAGGCGTGAAGACGTAACAAACAAACTCACTTTCGCTTTATTAATATGAGTAAGGATCTGTAGGAACGTGCAAAAGAAGCAGCGGCCATATTGAAACTATTTTGAATTCCATTTCACCACAGAGCACATTATAGACTTTAACAGACGCTGCTGGAGACTTTCCTTAAAGACAAGCCGAGCATGATTCTTGGCTTCGATTATTAGCACTACGATACAAATGACTGTAGAAGCTGAAAGCTTTGAACGTGGTGACTTTGGAGCTGGTAGAGCACGCTTTGTGGCATTAAGTCTGCATATACAAGATGAAAACGGCCATACAAGAAACCTTCAATCAAGTATTCACTACAACAAACTAAGTAACTAATAATAAATTGAACCGATTGTTGTTTTGAGACTCTATTAGACAAGACAAAAGATTGTGCTGATGGATACACCAAAAGCGGCGTGGAGGTCTTCAAATTAAAGTAACAATATTTTAATGATATACAAATACTAGATTTTGCCCGCGGCTTCGCTCGCGTTAAATTCGAGGTAACACAGTTCCCCTTGCGCCTTATTGATTTGTAATAGCAACACTAAGTTTCCCTTTTCTTCCCTCTTTCTCACTCACATCCCACTTTTTTAAAAAAAAAAAGCCTATGTCCGTCTCCTGGTTCCCAACTATCTCTGAACCAAAATTCATCAAAATCGGTGTAGCCATTAAAGCGTGAAGAGGTAACAAACAAACAAACAAACTCACTTTCGCTTTTATAATATTAGTAAGGATTTAACCATAAATATGGTATTTTTTCTACCAATGGAAAATGCTATTTTACTATTTCCTACTGAAATTATAAATGCGAATGTTTTTGAGGAAGGATGGATGGATGTATAGATGTTTGTTACTCTTTCACGTCAAAACGGCTGAACGGATCTTGATGATATTTGGCATAGAGGTAGGTTATAGTATGGAAGAACACATTGAATTTACAGCTTGAACAACTTTTTTATCGATATCACGCGGGTGGAAATGCGGGCGCCTGCTAGTTATCAAATAACTCTGGGCTGAAAGGGGGAGAGTGTCACACTTTTAAATGATAAATGATGTTTATTTTGCAAGTAGGTTTTCACAAACACTTTTACACGTCTTTTTTTTTAAAACTAGATGAGGCCGGTGTTTCGTACCCGACTACTCTGAGAAGAAACAGCCGAAACAAACTCAGAGGTCATAGTCTCTTTTAAGGTCCAGACAAAAAAAATCTTGGTCAACTTACATGAGGACTATGCAGATAGTGTCTGAAATGGTCTTTTTAAGAAAGCACCACACAGATTGAGTGGACCTGTCCAGTCAGTGCAAGCATTTGTCAGTTATCGTGTAGCTCAACTCATAACCCAAGGAGCTCAACGACACGACGAACAATACCAAAGAAAGGACATTTGTGTAGGTCGCTTATAGTACTCAAACTGCCAGACTGTCGCCAAAAAACAAAGTAAATAAAAGAAATGATCCACATGGTCTTCACATTCACCTGACTAAAACCCATCCATGTTTCTTCTTTTGCTGTTTATGTTCCAAGGGCCGCGATATCTCTATAGAACAACCCTCAACCCGCAACCCCTGCAGGCAGTGGCTCTGGCAAGCTCTTCTGCTTGCTGACATCTCTTTGAGGCGCGCGTGGAACACAAACGCATCGTTGACTCTACTTTTTCCATATCATCATTAACTTACTCGTATTTAATTTTTAGACCTGTTTTTAAATAAAAACACTAAAATGACATAAAATAAGTTAACTTCAGTCTTTACAGTTTGTTTTTTGGAAGTCAAATGTTTTTTTTTGTTGCAAAAAAGTACTTCTTGGTAATATCCCATTAACTGGGATGTGATGGTCAAATAGGTAGACTTAATATATCATTAACTTTAGGTGCTGCCAGCGTTTGGCGATTCCATGCTCTGTGTGACCACTATCTTACATTTCAAGCCAATTATTTTCATATTAATCTTGGTACTAATTTCTTTCAGCAACTTTCGTTCAAGCAGTGAACCAGTGATATTAGTTGCTGATGACTTTTTGACGATGGTATAGCATGGTCATAATGAAACACATTATAACCCTTATTATTGGCAGTTTATACTTTTAATGGACGATTGTTTGGAAATTGAAGCCAATTTTGTTGGAGAAAATTACAGTATTATATATATATATCTTTTGACTTACAGTGATACATGTTTAGATTTTTAATAGAATCTATAGATAGAGTTATAATAGGGTTGTTTTGTTTTGTTTTTTGGAGTGTGAAATCATCAAATAACTTACCCCGCTCTGGGTGGGGCGAGTAGTGTCAGACTTGTACTGACTAAAACCCACTCATGTTCCTTCTAATGCCCTTTACAACGACCATACAGGTTGGCCCTTTATGTTTCGGGGCCGCGTACCTCCTTCGAACAACCCGCAACCCCAGCAGGGACTTATAATAGGGTAAAGTCGAGATAGTTGCCTCCGGAGGAGAGATGTCCCGATTGTTATTACTTGATATATCGCTTGCTATTTTATTTACCAATCGATAAGATTTTCCAACTACTACTAACTTTCTACTTCCTTTTTACACGGTCCAAGATGGCTTGGAAGCACTCATCCACACAAATCACCAGGGTAAAAAGACCTGCCCCACTTTGAAATTTGTTCTCCAAAACTCCCAAAACTTTCCCAGAATTTTCGCCACGTAGAGACCAACAAATTTTGGTCATAATACGGCTGTCGGTGTCTATATGTGTCTTTTGGGTCTGTTCGATTGCATGGGATTTTTCAGTGCGTCGTCTATTCTTATGTAATTGGTATGGAAGAAGTATCAATCGCAAATATGGGATAGATATCCCGGAAAAGAGAAATCCACAAAAAATCCTACCAGTCTAGAAATATAAAAGATATATTTTTTTACTTTATATGAAATTGTAGATTTGTATTTTCAAAGTACTTTTTACAGTTTTACAAATAAAAGATTTAGATTTTACAGTAGGAAATAAAAAATATTTTTAAAAGTGTGCCCTTAACCAATATAATATCAGGGATAACCAGGAGTAATATCAGTGACAAACTAGTCCCTAATATTTTGGCAGTATTATATTTGGCATACAAATAACAGACATGGTAAATATCACGTTTCAAGTGAGATGTGGTTTAGAACAAGCCACTCGTCACTGCGACGACAAGTGAAAAACGCGCGCGTCACGCAAACGCAAGTCGTATCGGTTGAGGTTGCGTTATCAACCAACATATGAAAGAAGATTTAATAATATGTATAATGACCAGTAGGCCTACCATGACGTCTTAAAGCAGAATTTATTGGTGCTAGACACCCTGTATAGCTCTATCTCTTTCCCTCAGTGGAATAAGTTCTGCTTTAAGACGTCATGGTAGGGTAGCAGTTAAATTAAGCCAATTGCATTAATATAAAAACTATTTTTAGAAAGAAAAACTGTGTATGACTAAGACTAAGACTTGCCCAGGACAAGACAACGAAACAAAATTACTCCATTAAAAAAAGAACAACAAGCAATATATATGTATATATATATAACAGACTTTTAATTAAATTAATCCTGTATGAAGCCAAAAGGCCTCTATCTCAGTATGGTGCTGCAACATTTTTCTATTCTTTATTCCAATTTTAAGTTTATTTAGAGTAGAAACCCGGCCAATAAACTTGCAACATAAACAGCCATATCTTTTGTCTGCGTAGACTAAGAGGGTTGATTTTTCACAGCACAAAAAGACTACAGGATTAAGTATATAGTTGTCAACTCGATAACTTTATGCGTTCCCGAGGTTAAGGGTTTTGACAGACAGACAGATAGACGGACAACAATTTGATCCAATAAGGGGTCCGGTTTTATCCTTTTGATAGATGCAGAGCCCTAAAAAGACCTGGCCCTTTAGCCAAACAGCAGTCGGCAGCAGACGACAATCGTTATCGCTCAGCAGTCACTAATACATTTTCAACTTTATACGCGCGTATTATAAAGTTGAAAATCTATTGACGTTTACATATCGTTTTTGTTTGTTTCGTTCGTTATTGCTCAGCAGTCTTTAAAAGATTTTGAACTTTATGCGCTAGGGTATAAAGTTGAAAATGTATTAGTGACTGCTGAGCGATAACGATTGTCGTCTGCTGTCGTCTGCTGTTTTGCTATAGCCCCTGTTTTAAATTCAATCATTCGTCAGGATGATAACTGTTTTGTGATTAACTAAAAGTCCTTTCTGACATAACAAACAAAACAAAAACCAATAACTCCCAAACTAATCGTTCAGTAATTAAACAGAAATAATTTTGAAGCCGATTAAATAGTTCTACGTACAGTCATAATTATAATATAAGTTGTATTTTGTCAGTAAATACAGGCAGTAGCTTTCATATTGATTTGAGAAGATTGAAATTTTGATATAATGTGTAATGGGAATGATGGTTGTAAATTACGAAATTTAATTATATTAGCGATACTAAATGCTTATAACAGGGGTGGGATATAAGGTGCGGTGGCATTACAAGCGATTAGGGAATTAGATGTCTGAATAATCCAAGGCCGAACTGTAGATATACAAGTAATTGTCGAATAAATGTATTTTAACACATATTTTTATATATTACTAGCTTTTGCCCGCGGCTTCGCTAGCGTTAAATTTGGAGTAACAAATTCCCCTTTCCTAATTTGCAGGTACCTGCTACCTGTAGTTTTTGCCCTTGCGCCTTATTTATTGTAATAGCAAGTGTCGATGGCGCGTTCGTGTTCCACGCGTGCCTCAATGATATGTCAGCAAAGCAGATGCGCCTGCTCACCAAGAGCCAACATACAGAAAAAGTAAGACCAACGGAATCGAAACGAAAATAAAAAAAAGACAACGGTACATCACTAATCTCTACACCATTTTCACTAACTAGTAGCAGTTTATTAAATATCAACTTTAAAACGATAACTGTGATGTTCATATTTGTTTATCATTGCCACGTTGCGAGACCCATAGAAAGATTGAATAAAACTCCATCAGTGTATCCCTACACCTGCCACCGAATCTGCGCGCCTCCAATTAGAGAAGCTTAACGCTAATCCGAACGGAACAAGCTGAAAATAACTACAACACCATGTGAATAAGCAAACACCCTGTGTAAGGATTAGTCGGGGAGCGGAGAATTTATTTTAATTACGACTGAAATCGTGGATCGACGCCATTTGTTTTGTTTAGTCAGGATTACTCGGTTTCTTGGTTTTTCTTACGGGTTTTTTGTTTTAAGAGATTTACGGGTAGTTTTGACAATTAAATTTATTTATTGGTCTGTTGTTGTTGTAAGGAATATTTAAAAGATTTGTTTTTAATTTTATTTATTTATTCAACGATTTATGTAAACACGGAACATAATAAAGAGGACGGGAACAGAAAATAAGTATAAAGGTAATGCTTATTTCTAAAGAAATCTCCTCCATCATATCATTAACAATTACATACATACAAGTACAGACGCCTGCACATCAAGCTACCCGAAACTGTCAATTTTTCCCAATGAACCTTGAACCTAATACTTTAGAAATAAAGTCGAAAATCTATCAAAGAAATCTGACAGATTGTAGTAGCTTGATGTGCAGGCGTCTGTACAAAGACAAATATATTATTGTAATTTGTAAGAATTATTTTTTGAGATGAAGGTCATTATCAGATTCTGGAGGACTATCTTATTATCTCATAGTCTTAAGCAGTATTGCTTAAATCAGACTTCAGTTTGGAAAAGAGATAGATAGATAGAAAGAGATAGATAGATAGTAATGTTATGTTATACTGTGGATAATTATTACAATTAACTTTATTTTCAGTCGTTTAGTACAGCTTAGCAGTTTAACAGGCTTGCAGACAAGGGTAAAGAGTAAAGTTAACTTAATTTTATTATCTCGTCAAATAAAACTGCAGAGATTTAATTCCAAAGGTTGACTATAAAGAACGTATAAACTACGGGAGTGAAACAGTTTAAGATCTTGTAATATTAGCATAAACCATGGATACATTCTTTTTGCAGGTGGGAAATCATCAAATGTCTGATGTGAACCCTGATCCCTGTGCATAAAAAAATCTTTCAAAAAAATAAATAAAACAAAAAAAACTAGCTTGTATTTTAGTAAAATTATTAAATGTGACCAATTTATGAGCAGAATTATATTTAAAAGCAAAGCTATAAACAATCAAAACTATGAATAAGAGCGCGGATGACCATGGCTGCGGTAACAATTTTTTTAAAAACAGTAAAGATCTTAAATTGCGGTAACGTTTCATTGAGGAGATTGAAGAGGGACGGTTTACCTGACATTAGTTAGTTAGTAGTTATAAAAATGGAAGCTTGACTGAAAAAAGAAAAAACTTGAGAGGTGTCAAGGGACACCCGGATGGAACGAAGTTATTATTAATATGTACAAAAAACCTGTATACACTCAACAAAAATAATTGTCGCGACACCACACTGTTCAATGCGAAATAGAAAGACGAAACGAAAATAATTGGCTTGTTTTCTATGAGAGAGAGAGAGAGAGAGAGAGACAGGAAAACACGCGCACGCCGCACGGCTTACAACTATAGTAAAAAATGTCGTTACAACTTTTGGTCTTAAGCAAAAAGTGTCGTGACAACTTTTGGTCTTAATTTTTCCGTCAAGCCCCCTTTCGCAACGCGCGATAAGGAATTTCGTTCCCAAAATATTTATTAGTCGCAATTATGACGAGCACATAAAATGACAAAAAACAACAGTGGACATGAAAAGCATCACAAACATTTATAAATACTTAAGGAAAAAAATAGCTTGCACGCCGTGACTGCGGCAAGTAGGTCACCACTCAGCATGATGCTGTGCTGAGCGCGAGATTGTGGGTTCGATTAACTTTGTTCTCCTCACAAATTCTGAAAGGCCATAATATGCTGTCCTAGTTATACATAGTTGGCCGTGTCGATAGCGCATTCGTAGTCCTCCAAAAAGAGATGTCAGCAAAGCAGAGGAGCCTGCTGGGGTTGCGGGTTGTTTGAAAGATATCTCTTTCGAACAACACGCAGCCCCAACCCGGGGCCTCGGAACATAAAGGGCAAAAGAAGGAACATGGGTGGGTTTTAGTCAGTAAAAGTCTGTCACTCCCCCCCGCTCCACTCAGAGCGAAGCGGAGCGAAGTTATTTCATGATTTCCCATCCGCAAAAAAAAACTTGCATAAGGCTCTTGCTACGTAACAAATGGTCTACGGATCAAGGTTGTCAAGCGTTAGTTTACATTAAAATTCGATCTTTGTAGTTATTATTTTTAAATTACGATGGTACCTTCTCACTTCGGCGAAGAAAATTATACTTGTGTAAAATGTACACTTGATCCTTGCCTATAGCGAGAAATCTTATCAAGAAGTTTCCTAACAACTCTTAAAAACAATCAAATTACACAAACAAATCTTCGGGTTCCAGAAAATAGGTCTTTCATATTACATAGTCTACAGCTCTTCACAACAGAATTCAGCTCTTAGACTTAATCATCTCAAATCCTTAGGGTTGCTTCATCTATTTTCGAGTCGGTTAATTAGATTGGCCAGTAATTTTGGTATAATAAACTCGCCACGTATAAACCAACTAGCTTTTGCCCGCGGCTTTCTTCGCGTTAAATTCGGGGTAACACAGTTCCCCTTTCCTGATTTGCAGGTACCTGCTGCCTGTAGTTTTTGCCCTTGCGCCTTATTAATTATAATAGCAAAGCTAAGTTTTCCCTTTTCTTCCCTCTTTCGCCATCATTTCTCACTTTAAAAAAAATAGCCTATGTCCGTCTCCAGGGTTTCAACTATCTCTGTAACAAAATTCATCACAATCAGTTTAGTCATTTAGGCGTGAAGACGTAACAAACAAACAAACACACACTTTCGTTTTTATAATATTAGTAAGGAAGTAAGGAATACTATTTATAATTGTTTTTATTGGAATAATAATAATTATTTAAAGAATAATTTCGTTCCATCCGGGTGTCCCTTGACACCTCTCAATTTTTTTTACTCTCAGCTGTGCTAATTTATTTAAAGTTGAAAATCAGCGATCTAGCAACCCTGACCAGAACTTTAACATCTACTATACAACTTAAGAAAACAACAAAGTGTTTACAATCTCGAGCTTTATTAGGAACAGATAAACGGTAAGACATAACGAATTTATAGCCTGAAGTTTACAATTCATGAATATTCAGTGCTGAGCTAACACCTGGACGTAAGGTTTACTATTCAACGTTTACTACGTAGACGCTTATTCGCGTTTACGGCCAAGTTGGATGTTTAGAGCATTTTTTACGAGCACCCTGTATTGCTACTGGATATGTTCTAGAATATAGGATGTAGCGGGAGTGGTTTTCTTTTATTTCAGTGTTTATTGTGGTGTGTTACTTTGTGGGCCTAGCATACACAAATAGAGAAAACGAACCTTTTTGTTTAATTGTAGATGGAAAATCATCAAATAACTTCCCCCGTTCTGGGCGGAGCGGTGGGAAGAGTCAGACTTTTACTGACAAAAACCCACCCATGTGGTTTCTTTTGCTCTTTATGTTCTTGGATGTTCCGGGGCTGCGGTATCTTTTTCGAATTACCCGCAACCCCGGCAGGCGGTCGCCTTGGCAAGCCCCTCTGCTTTGCAACTCTTTGAGGCGCGCGTGGAACACTAACGCACCGTCGTCACTGGATGGACGGACGTGAGTTACCCATTGCTCACTTATCGCTTTTTATTATTTACTAGCTTCCGCTTGCGACTTCGTCCGCGTGGCATAGTTACTTTGGGCTAACGCTAACTATAACCCGTGTGATGATCGAAAAAAATCTATCTTTCTCTCCCCTTTTCTTCCCTCTGTCTCCACATAGTATCATTTAAAAAAAAATAGCCTATGTCCGTTTCCAGGGTCCCAACTATCTCTGAACCAAAATTCATCAAAATCGGTTTTTCCATTTAGGCGTGAAGACGTAACAAACAAACACTCTCTTTCGCTTTTATAATATTACTAGCTTTTGCACGCGGCTTCTCTCGCGTTAAATTCGGGGTAAGACAGTTACCCTAGCGCCTTATTGATTTGTAATAGCAACGCTAAGTTTTCCCTTTTCTTCCCTCTTTCTCCCTCAGGTCCCACTATTTTTGAAAAAAAATAGCCTATGTCCGTCTCCTGGTTCCCAACTATCTCTGTACCAAAATTCATCAAAATCGGTTTAGCCATTAAAGCGTGAAGAGGTAACAAACAAACAAACTCACTTTCGCTTTTATAATATTAGTAAGGAATAATAAGGATACTTTCTTACCATATTCTTTGTGAAGTAGCCCTTCCTAGCAGTCTAATCCAAACAGTACAACAGGAGTAGGACAGAAGAAAATAGTAAAAAAAAAACGTGGTGCACCAGCCAAAAGTGATGCTCAGCGAGCTGAAATCTTTCGCAAAGTAAAAACAACCTTTCCATGTAATAATTAATGTTTAATATGAATTTTCAAGTATCTCATCAACTTAACCTTGTAGTGAATTTTAATTAAAACAGATCATATTAAGCTGCAACTTTATTGAACAGCAGTTTATTTTGTGAACATAATCATATTTTGATCGCCTTTGTATTGAAAAACGGGTTTTAACTTTTTATAAATAATTCGTTTAAAACTTTATATAAACTAGATTTGATTAAAAAATTAGTACATTAATTGTTTGAATGAAATCCAAACTTCAATTCAAGGCATACGATCTGCCGAGGTTGCGAGTTGTTCGAAAGAAATACCGCGATCCCGGAACGCAAAGGGCAAAAGAAGGAACATGGATGGATTGATGGAGTCAATACAAGTCTGACAAAATAGTCAGTCTCCTTTCCGCTCCAGTCAAAACGGGAAGAGTGATGATTTGCCATCCGTAAACGCATCACAAATGGCAGATGATATGAACAAAAATATCTATTTCAACCACTTGCACCTATTTAAATGATGCAAATGTTAGAACTGTTCAGGTAATTACATACTGGTTTATCATAATGTCAGTTACATCGACACGAAATAATACAGTGTCATCATTTGCCCTGTTTCCAAATCAAAATCGATTCAGAGTTGGCGGAGTAATAGGAGAACAAACATAAAAAACTTCACTTCCGGAAGTCGGCGACTTATATATCAAACAAATTTTATCGAATGTTCATTTTCCATTGTTACTAAAAGATTAACAGACCATTCATATACTATAAATAATACGGTGGAACATATAATCTCCTATTGATGACTTCATGAAGTGTCTTTTTTCATCTTTACGCACTCAGAGCTCGCCCTCTTCTCCTCCCTTGCACCACACTTCACCTTGAGTCATTATAACAGCGCAGAATCGGCACATTAAACTTGAAGCTGCTGTAAATTCTCGCTGATTGTTTCTTATATTTTTTCTGTCGGCCATTTTAGGAATATGTGACGTCGTAACGGGCTGTGAGAATTTGTTGTGCAATAACCGTTTTGGGAGGTACTTGTTTAAGTGTTAAAATGAACTTGCTGTTAGTTATCAAGGGACGAATTTTTAATATTGGAGTTTCAAAATTAATAGTCAATTATTAATGCGAATGTTTATGAGGACGGATGTATGGATGTTTGTTACTCTTTCACGTCAAAACTGCTGAACGGATTGTGATTAAATTTGGCACAGAGGTAGATTATAGTTTGGAATAACATATAGGATACTTTTTATTTATAGCTTTTTAATAATAAAGTAGCATTGCTTAAAAATTCGCTTTTTTAAGCTTGCAGTTAAGAGGTCCCTATACAACTCGACATAACTAAGCCTTTTTTTAAAAGGTGTAAATGGGTCTTTAACTCTTACCTAAGACAAAAAAGCACGGTAGTGACAACCCCAATTCTGCGCAGTCGGGTAAGAAAACCTTTTCTCAACCGCAATTGCAACCTTTTATGGTGTACTATTGACCCCATTCTAGAAAATAATGGAATTTTCTGCGGCAAATTATTGTTTTTATGCGCCATTACAGTAATCGTGAATGCGTGCGACGAACATTCTGATTTATAATAGCTGTTCAAGCAATCTCTGGCGAAAATTATGTTTTTTTTTTATTTCTGGCGTTAGGATTTAGGTACCGGTTAATTGTGTGTGAATGTTTTATGTTTTTTTTAAACATAACTAATGCATTTACTTTTATAGTTGCTTAATAACTTAAACCTTATTTCATGTGCTGACCCAGATAATTTGTGATGGCACAGAGGTTTAGCACCTCACCTCTTATGCATGAGTTTGTGGGTTCTGTTCCGGGCAAGTACAATATGACTTTTGTACTTTCTAAAATGTATCTTAGACATCACAAACAGGGCACGTAATAATAGTGGCGGGAAATCCCCTCTTTGAGGAGTGTTTGCAGAGGGTCCTCACCTACCACCTGAAGCAGATCCTCACCGGACACGGATGTTTTTGGAGGTTCCAGCACATAATCGGGGGAGAAATGGCCCCGTAGATGCGGGCCTGTGGACGGTGAGCAATGGATAGCTCACCATCCACACACGACCACGTCCAGTGACGACAGGCCGTGTCGACGGTGCTCCACTAGGATTTCTCCTGTATCGTCGGTGCGTTTACAAAAATTTAAACTGACATACACAAACAGGCAAACCCGAAACAACTATCTGCAGGTCATAAAAATATTTGTTCTGTGCGGGAATCGATCCCGCGACACGCAGCGTAGCAGTCAATCGCTGAACCACTGCGCCTACCGTGCCGTCGAGTCATTTGTTGATTTCCCAACCGAAAAAAGTTATAGTATAGTTTTGCACCCAGAAGAAATTCCCAGTGTGGGGCAAAGTTCTAAATAAAAAAAAAACACTAAACCCGCTGTGGGTGGAGTGAAAGGGAGTGTCAAACTTGTACTGACTAAAATTCATGTTCTTTTTTTTGCCTTTTATGTTATGGAGCCGCGGTAGCTCTCTCGAACTAAACCGCAGGGCCTGAAAGGCTTCAAAGAGTAGTCAGCAAATCTGAGGAAACCCGAACGCACCGTCGACAATGCCTGTCGTCACTAGAAGAACGGACGGTGAGCTACCTATTGCTCACCACTCAAAAGCTCGCGTCTGCGATGGCCGGCAGTCTGCCGGAGCACTTCCTGCGGCTGTCGGGACGTGTTGAGGTTCTCTCCTGGAACGTCCTGGTCGCTCTTTTGCTAGCATAACTACTTCGCGAAGGAGGTGATTGCTTCCCTTTCGCTTCGGACCATGAATTGAACAAAGGCCGGACGGGAAAGGTCGCCGCCGCTGATCGTCGTTACGAGGCCACAGCGATGCTCTACCTAAGCAGGGCTGACCGCCACAGTGTGCTCCCTGGTTCTCCGGGCGAACCCCACAATGGGATCGTGTATAAGGGCCATTCTTTTCTATTTAATTATGCGTTAAAAACGTTGCCCCACACTAGGAACTGTACTGCTTGCAACTTGCACTTCTCCAGTATCGTGGGTGTGTTTACAAACATTTATACTCACATACACAAACAGCCAGACTAGAAACAACTACCTGTGGTCTTTGGCACTGCTAAGCAATATAAATAAACTTGTGACAAGTTTTTCTTAAGTCAGGAACAACACAGCCACCAAACTTGGACTACCATCGCTTAAATAACTAAGTTGTAAATAGACGTCCAGTACCAAGTCAGCAACACCTGCAAACCAATTAATACCCCCAACTCATTAAGCAAAAAGATCTATAAAAAAGAAAGAAAAACTAATAAAACTTCCCGGAAAGTTCAACCGTCCGAGCGAGGCGAAAAGTTAATTAAATGGAGCATCGTGTGTTTGACTTTAGAATTAGGACGAAATAAAGACGATGAAATGATTTGAGGATTTTATTAAAATCTTTTTTTAAACACGCTTTTATTAGCTTCTTCCGTAACTAAATATGTTAAAAATCTTAAATGTTATATTTAGCTCACTTTCCGGTTTTCGATTACTTTTTCATGACAATGTATGTGATGTAATTTTAAATCCAATATGGCGGATTCCCACAGATGATAGATAAGTGATGTATAAGCATATGATATGGATATCAAATTAAAACGTTTGCTGATAAAAAAAACAGTGTGTTCTTTAGTTTTCACAATCTTAGATCTTATTTGAACTCACTTGGTGCCTAAATTACTTACGTTACGGTACGTTGCGCGTTACTCTTTCCACACAGTGTTGGTTGCAAGATTTTATCAGTAAGGTTAGTGTATTTTCTTTTATGACGTCACCTGGCGATTCCACTGAAGCCTGCCTTGTAAATAATCCTACTACACTTGCTAAATTATGCAAAAAAGTATCGAATGTACTGATGAATGTATTGATGGCGGCTGATTGAGCATTTACTAATGCGTGCTTAACCGATTCTGATTGGTCTATTAGTTTCGCTAGTAATCGCATTACTTCCTCTTCCCCGCCACCCCGTCTTCCAGCCCCCCTTTTCTCTATTATTCCTTTGAACAGCTGTAGGATAATATGGAGGCTCCCCACTCTCTCTTCCACGCGGTGCTGTCTTTCGCCAGTCTTCTTGGTAAGAGACATGCTTGAACCGCTGTCAGCTCGTTACTCAGTTGTTCTTTTAACCTGTTCACACACATAGCACAGCCCAGCCTAGTACTGCATATTCATAACGAATTTTGTGTGGTCAGACGTGTTTCTAAATATTTGTGAGGAAATTCGCCCGTAGCTGTTACGTGAAGCCATACCGAAAAATATGCATTTTTTACTGGAACCGGAGTCCGGTGCGCTGTATTCTTTACGGCCTAGCTTGAAAACATTTTATCATTCATCTTTCCACTTTTTATTTTAACTTTGTTTGATTTAGATAGTTTTAATGATTGTTTAGATGTGTATATTTTGTAGGAGTGTCAGTATTATTGTTTTGTTCGATGGTTTGAATGTATTTATTCATTTATTTATGCACACACAAAATACATGACATGACATTATATTAAGACAGAAGAGCACAAAGGTACAGCTTATTTCATAAGAAATTTCTTCCAGCAGACCTGCGAGAGGAAATTTGGATAAGATATGTAGACACAGTGTGTGGAAAAGATAAAACAGAGAATTTTAAATTATCAACCATATAATAAACTTACGTACAAATAACACACATATAAAAATAAATACTGAGATAGTAAATATATACCTAAAATATATATTATAGTGTGGATACTTTTTTTGTCTATATTTAATGTACATTATGGTATGTATTGATAGGTATTATGCCAGTTAGATACTTATGGTGTTAAATTTTATGTCATGGAAAATTGTTTGAAATGTGCATTCTATAATTATGTCGGAATGTGTCCTGCACAAAAACGATTTTGTAAGATCCTTTTGTACCACATTTTATGCAGATACTTACTTACGTACTCGCTTTTACGCCGTTGTTTTAAGGATGGTATTCCAACATCATAAAGGTCACATGATCATGGAACTCGTACCGCGTTTTGATAAACCTATCACTGCGCTAAACGCTAACTGCGCAGAAACGGTTTCGCCTGAGACAAACTTACCGAAGAAAATTTTGAGTCTGCAGCCAGCAGCGTACTTCATATCCAGTCTATAAACTTTCTCGTTTATCATATAACATAACCAGACGTAACTTGGCCAAAAATTTTCGTCATCCTATTAGACACACACACATTCAAAACAAATGAGTTTATATTAAGTTAGAATATGTTTCTTGCAATTTTTTTTGGAACGAAGTTCCTTATCTTGTGAAGAGAGAAAATAAAGATTTATTATTATTATTTCCTTTATTTACTTCTCATCTTAAAATTAAATTTTTAAATATTTCTTAGAAAATAAATTTAACAAAAACATTTAAAAATATAAAAATAGGTTTCCGCCAGTAACGGGAGCAGGGTCCAAGCTACCGGTAGTTAGGGCTCCAGAGACAGGAACCTCCTCACAATGCGGGCCGTATCGAGGAGTACTGCCTTCTGAATCAGGCCCTTGAACCACCTAAGGAGAGCTTCTAATAATATTAATAATATAATTATAATAATAATATTATTATTATTATCGCGCGTTGCGAAAGGGGGCTAGACGGAAATAATTAAGACCAAAAGTTGTAACGACACTTTTTGCTATAATTGTAAGCCGTGTGGCGTGCGCGTGTTTCTCTCTTTGTCTCTCTCTCTCATAGAACGCAAGCCAGTTATTTTCGTTTCGTCTTTCTATTTCGCATTGGTCAGTGTGGTGTCGCGACGATTATTTTTGCTGAGTGTATACAGGTTTTTTGTACATAATAAATAATAACTTCGTTCCATCCCTTGACACCTACCAAGTTTTTTTTTTTTTTTTTTTGTCTTTCAAAGAACGTTAATATGTCAAGACATAATTAACTTTTTTGCTAACGTTCTACATTCGAATGTCACAATACGAATGTATATGATATGACTTGCTACTCCAAATTCAATATTGACATTGGCAGAATAGTCGACATCGGCTCTAATTGCCATTAAATAAAAATAGAATAGAATGTTTATGTAATGGCAATGCTGTCAGCCTTCTGAGCACTTTTCCTACTGACAGCGATGTAAATGATTTGACGCCCTATAATTATTTTCCCTTTTCGAGACTTGTACCTACATATTATGTTAGTTAGTTGGTTACTCTAAATAATTATAGATTGTATTTTTCTTTAACAATGTAATAACTTAAAATGTATACTTTTTCAAATACCTCAATTTAGTTTACATGAAATAAAATACGCATACGTACTCGTAGATACAATGATGTTGTCACAATACAACCATTTTTACGATGACTATCAGCAGAGTCCGCTAAAATAAAAGTAAAACATTTTTAGTTTGCCAATTCTGATTTATGGCGAGGGACTTTTTATTTACAAGCTTTTCCATGGAATTAAAATGTTTTATTTAAAATCGTATTCCCGTTACATCGTGTATCATGTTTGTGTTTTTTGTTATCTGACTCCTAAAAAGTTGGTTTTGTTGGTTCTGGCATCTTTTTTTCAACATTTTTTTTTGCGAAAAACAAAAACAGATTAACAAAACCAAAATGAACTTTTCTTTCGGAGGTCGGTGGTAAAAAAATCTATTAAACAGTCAAAGTCAATGGTTATCGAAAATTAAGTTTTTGTAAAAAAGGTTTTTATTCTATACATAACATAAGTATCTACATACTATGTTATAGTATACTATACTATATATATATATACCTATATATATATATATACCTATATATATATATATATATCTACATACTATGTATGTATGTATATTTTGATTGATTGATTGTACTGATGTAGTTACTTTGATAGCCATCGGTTTGTTTAAGTTAAGTTCCTATATTGTTGAAAAGATTCACAATCACAAATCCATTAAGACACCAAACAACTTAACAGACTACAGAAAAAAATAAAACACGTTCTGATTTTAAAATAGACTTTCATTCGTTCAATCGAGTATCAACATATTTAAAACATCATCTCAACAAACACCTTTTCAAAAATAGAACACGAATAAAAAATTGTCATAAAAATAAAATGGCCTCCGGCGGGCAGGTGCCTCAATATGCGCAAACAACATCGTCCGCCAATACGATATGAAAAATGCTATCGTATTATAGATTTTAAGTGCTCTTTGTCATGTATACGATTTATGTATTCCTGAACGTTACAGATACAATGAAATATTGTTGCTATAAATAATTCTGTGAGTAATCGGTCGTGGAAGCGTGATGGTTTGTAATGTATGGGACATTAGGTTTGCGTTTGTGAATGGTTTATCTGCGTTCATGTACTTATGACGTTGTAAATAATGGTATGATTTTGATTTTGTGCTGTATTTTTGCTAGATACTTGAGGAGGTCGTGGCTAAATATTAGTAGCCCTTTGGATTGATCATTAGGTTAATTCGCGTATGCCTAGGTTGTTCTGTGGATGGGTGTGGACCCGTAACATATCAGGTTTCCTCCTTGCTTCGTAAAATTTGTAGTCTTTGTCAGGCGTGCCAAGTAGTCAGTATTCCGAAAGTCTGACAACCAGTATTACCAAGGGGTATCGTATTTCCCAGTACTAACTGGGATGTGGATTTCAAATAGGCAATTGCTCCATGTCAAATAATGTATTCAGCTGCATCCGGTTAGACTGAAAGCCGACTCCAATAAAATTGAGAAATTTATAGGCAGATGATGACTTGGGAATTTCAAGCCAAAGCATGTATTTCAATGAGACCGTCCCAGGCACTTTTGGAAATCACAATCAAAACGAAAAACCTAAAGTCGAGTGGTAATCTAGCCTTTCTTAATTAAAATATGTACCTTGGATATTGCTGTATAAAATCTGGTTCATCAAACCTACCAGACACTTGTGTTGCTGGGGAGTTTGTTCTGCCAATTCTTCTTCCCAGCTAAAACACAAGGAAGTGGCGAAGGCTGGCGTTTTGGAGGACAGTCTTGTGTAATGATTTTCAAAAAGTGCTCATCATCAGCCTAGTTTGATTAAATGACTTTTGATCATCCAGACCCAGAACAACTATCTGTAGGCCATACAAATATTTGTTCGGCAATCGATTGCTCAGTCACTGCGCCAACCGTGTCGTCGTCGTCGTATTGTAGCACGAACATGGCTTTCACAAGGAGATTTCACATTAATCTATTCTGGGCGGCTTGCAAGTCATTTGACCGTATTCGGTATCGGATTTAAGGCCGCAACACACGATGGATCTTCGTACTAACAGATCTCGACAGTGCAGTAGCTTTGACGGGCCTGTTGGTCTAGTGGTTAGTGGCCCTGACTGCTGAGCCGGAGGTCGTGGGTTCGATTCCCACCTAGGACAAACTTTGTGTGATGAGCATGATTGTTTGTTCTGTGTCTGGGTGTGATTTATCTATAATATGTATGTATTTATAAATTATATAAGTATGTATATCAGTTGTCTGGTTACCATAACACAAGCTCTGCTTAGCTTGGGATCAGATAGCCGTGTGTGAGTTGACCCAAGATATTTATTATTTATTTTATTATTATTATTTAAGGCCGCAACACACGATGAATCCTCGTACTAACAGATCTCGACAGTGCAGTAGAATATTTATGACTGACCTAATGTCTAGCCACTTACGTCGGTGATTAGGTGTAAAGGTGATGTGATCATGAAACAGCTAGATTTCAATAACAGACTATCGGCAGTGGAACGAGTATTTTATATGTAGCGCTGCCTATCTGACCACTGTGTGATAGAAACCCTTGGCAAGACCTTGGCCACTGACTACCGGTAACGTCTGTACAAATTTTGTAAAAAACATTCTAGTCTTTTATTTGTTTATTGTAAATGTGAGGACAATGTGGATCATTACTGTTATTTACTTTGTTTATTTTTGACGATTGTCTGGCAGTTTGAGTACTATAAGCGACCTACACAAATGTTCTTTTTTTGGTATTGTTCGTCGTGTCGTTGAGCTCCTTGGGTTATGAGTCGAGCTACACGATAACTGACAAATGCTTGCACTGACTGGACAAGTCAACTCACAACTACTAGGTAACTCGACACTTATCTGCATAGACATCATGTCAGTTGACCACGATTTTTGTCTAGACCTTAAAATAGACTATGACCTCTGAGTTTGTTTCGGCTGTTTCTCTCAGAGTAGTCGGGTACGAAACACCAGCCTCATCTATTATAAAAAAATACCTGTAAAAGTGTTTGTGAAACCTACTTGCAAAATAAACATCATTTAGGTAACGACTGACAAAGGTCAACAAATGACAGCAGGGATGACTTAAGGTGCTTTCCCAGGTATGGAAGCTACTCGCTAAGTAAGTCGGTAGAAAGCGCGGCTTAGCCACAAGAACATCGTTTTTTTTGTGATTTTGAACGGATGGAATGTAGGGACACGATAGGGATATAGGTAGGAATGGAGTTTGTAAATAAAACGTTTATTTTTGTACAAAATATATTTTTATTTTTTAACATTACCCATCCGGTATATGCTAACAAAATCTAAATTACCTGTCAAAATAAAGCTTTTCAAATTAGCTTTTGCAAAACAATTTTTACGTTCTAATTTTCATTATTATACTTAAAATAAGGGAAACAGTACGATCGATATCCATTAAATCACTGCAATTTAGACAAGGAGACAGGGTTACACAACCCAATATGACTACAGATTACGAAGATTTCGGTTCAATGTGAGATATATAGGTACAAAAGACTACCGCCCATTGCTTCACCCTATTTATAAGTTCTATACTGTTATTTGTATGGTGTACCTATATAATAAAGAATATTCCGTATATCTATCTACTATAGTTATAATTCTTGGAGATTTGACAGCTCTAAGGGACCACAAACATGAGAATATGGTTTCAAATCGATACCTCAACGCGTTCTTGAGATAAAGGATCTTGACAGACAGACACACAACAAAATCATCCAATAGGGGTTCCGTTTTTTCCTTTTTGGTACGGAACTCCAAAAATACATGTAAATAGTGTGTAATCTTTTAACTAGTGTTTTACGTAATCACAATTAAACCAGTCTAGATTCCCAATACAAAATAATCAACGCTAACAAGTTCTTATGGATACCGCTCATACCGAAATTCAAAGGTATACTCGATTCAAATATTAAATTTTTATCCAAAGCAGATATAATAAAGGCAGTGAAAACAATCTAAGAGCTAACAGTGCAAAGTATATAATGTTATTCACAAAGAATTCAATCATTAGATTCGCTCTACCATTGACAATGACATTAGAGTAGTTTTGTCTCGCTTACTCATTTTAAAAATCGTATGTATTCCTTCATGCAAAATTTGCGAGCTCACTTTTCTGTGTTAATTCTTTTTCGCACTTCCAAAGTAGTAGTAAAAGCAAATCTATCGATTCAAATCTTTAAATAAATGATACAAGTTAATAAATGATTGCAAACGCAGAACTAATTATAGCTAACAGCAGTGCGTACTGTTTATGTTAAATTATAGACAGATATCATTGATTTTTGGTGACACTTTAGACTAAGACGGGAGATAGAAAAAAAAAGACAAAGTACCAAGTGATGGAATGACTGTCGGGCGGACGGTGAGCAATGGGTAGCTCATCGTCCGTCCGTCTATTGACGAGGGGCCTGCCAGGGCCTCCGATGCCGGGGTTGCGGGTTGTTCGAAAGAGATACCGAGGCCCCGGAACGCAAAGGGCAATAGAAGGAACACGGGTGGGTTTTAATCAGTAAAAGTCTGACACTCCCCCCGGCTCCGCCTAGAGCTGGGAAAGTTGTTTGATGATTTCCCACCCCAAAAAAAATGGAATGACTGTATCCGATGAAAAATTGTGAAATATTGGTATTTTTTCTATAAATAACAATAGTTTACACTAGGAGAGTGTAAAACGACACGCTAAAGAAAGATAACATAGACTATGAATTGTGTTTTTCAACTACTCTTGTCACAAAGCTAACAAAAACGATTCCAGTTAAATGTGTTTAGTAGAATAATATCGATATTATAGTTCAATTGAAAACAATATTTGCTCAAGAAACATTCAATAAAGAGGTATAATATCAAAATAAAGTTATTGAAGTAGAAATAAAGACTGGGACACATAAATAATCAAATAACAAACTACAAAGAAAACAATAATAACAGTTTCGATATTTCTAAAAAGAGGCGGTCATCCATTTCAATAAAACCATTTTTAGGCACTTTTGAATAATCAAAGCGAAAAAGTGTAGTCTTAGGTGAAGGTCTCTTTCAGTATTGACTTTTAATTAGTAGCAACACAGATAAGAAATCAACAATATCTGCCGTAGCTTAAGTCTAGTAACGATCTTAATGCCTAGTCAAATATATTTACAGTACAACGAGTAAATTATACGATGCTCGCAGTCAGTCAAATCGCTTTGAAACCAGCACGTGCTTAAAAAAAAGCCAAGTTCGTATAGCGCATTATAATTTGATTGAGCATTTTTAAATGTTTTGATATGGGAACTGGTTAGAAAGTAGAAAATTTGGAAATATATTTGAGAGAGATTTAAGAAAAATGCTTCGTTTTCGTGAACTTGGCGATCTTTTTACAAGCACATAATGATAGAAGTCAACTTGATGCTTAAAATAATGAGTTCAAAAACCATAAAATTGAACCCATTCCTTTAATTTCTTTCCAGGAATGTTAATACTTATGCCATGTTATAAAAACATTACGACTAGTACTACCTAAATTGATAATGACTTAACTGTTTGGCTACTATCACCTTGCCCTAACCTATGATCGTTCGTTTGAAGCATCAATTAATGTTAGGTTTAATTTAGGTTTAAGGGTATATACAGTAATTACAAAACAACGTCGTCAACTTGAGCGCCTGGAATCTTACCCTCCTAAAATTAAACACGGTAAATATCGGGCGTGTCTTCAATAAAGTACATTCAAAATTGGCGTACTTAAGTAGAGAAAAATATAATGACAGCTCCAAGCAGTTGTAGAGAAATTTTCGGCAACATTATGGTCGTTGTTAACAAATTAGACTGATCCACCACGATCGTTAATTTTCTACATTACCAAAATTTCCCTTGAACACGCAACGACAACTGCTCGCAATTGTCTTTATACAGAGATATTTATAGAAAAATTCTTAGTGAAAAATGACAGGATTGTGAATTCTCAGGTATTATGATATTCACTATTTTCCGGATAACAATAACAAGTAAAGAACTTGGTTCTCAGTAATCAACAAAGGAGGGCTCCGGCGCTCAGTATAGCGTCTGTCAATGGAGGCTCCAGTCCATGGGCAGGTCCCTGGACGTGGAGCGCGACTGCAGCGACGGCGGTGCGTGCGGCGCACCGCGGGCCGCGTGTCAGTAGTCCAGCGACTCCTCGTCCGGCGAGCGCTTGCGGCAGCACAGGCGCCACGCAGCTCCCAGCGCACACACACCGATAGCGATCGCTAACCCAGCACCTAAAGCCGGTGCCGTCCACTCACCACCCCCAACACTCCTTGCTCTTGCACAGAGCTCAGGCGCTTCATCGTGCATCTGTCCCAATGGAAGTCCACCTAACAAATCCAAATAACCTAAACGACGCAGGCTGTCCTCTGAATACGCTTCTCTAGCTCTCTTTTCATCAGCTGTCCAGAATTTTCGATCACCCGAAGTCACATTTGGACAGTTAACTACGCCGTTGCAGATCAATCTGGCTGGAATGCATAAAGCTTCACCTGGGCAAATGAAATCGCAGCCGTGACCTGAATCAGAAGATTTTGTTTCACCGTCAATCAACCGTGAAGTCATCAGAGTCCCATCAGAATTCTTGGGAAGATGGTACAGGCCAGTCCAGGCGATTTTGAAAGCAGCTCTAGCTGGTGATGCACTACCGATGAAGACTATACGAATGGACCTCGTCTTTTCTTTTTCAATCACTAAGGGGTCATCTAATGATTCAAATCCAAGTTCGCCTGCTGACAAAATTGGCAATTTCTCAGTTTCTGTAACATTGTCTCCACATACAGATAAATAGGGATCTAACCTTCCAGGCAGGTAAATCTGAATGTTACCATCTTCACAATGGCGAGAAGCGAACTTGATACTTTCGAAATGCAACCAGATATCTCTCTTTTCTTCGATCTCAAGATCCCAAATGCACTGTATCCTTTTTGGTGGTTCCATGTAGCCTAGAGCTTCTAGATGAGGGTAGACTATTTCGCCATCTGATGCAGCTGCCAAAACGGCTGGACCACATAGAGGTCCATGGACAAACTCGTACCGTGCTTCGAAGAGTGGTGATGGGTTTTTGAAATATGATGCTGCAGCGTGAGCATTGTCTACAATCAGCTGGAGGTTTAAACTTTCTCCTGAAGATACTACTCTGTATGGTCTTGCTCTTGACACTGCGTTAGCATGTTTGGCGCAAAGACAGGAGCCAAGGGACCGCTGGACAGCGAGGTGGAGTGGGAGAGGGGTGGTACTGACTCCTGGCGCTGTTATGTTGGGTGACTTCCCAGCTGGATAGGGTTCCCAGATGATCAACTTATCTGCACGGTCTTCGTAGCAGTTTTGGCAGGTTACTGTAGTGTAAGGGTGTTCCTGTAAAAGAAAAGAAGTTAGAATGTTTGACATTAAATTAGCTTGTTCATTGGGACAAATATATTCTATAAGTTATTGCCACAAAGACAAGAGCTTTTACGTACTTTATAACGAGTTTAAGAGTTTATTGTATTTGAACAGTAACAGTTGTATTTCAACAGGCGCTGTTACAAAAAAGAGTGAAACCTTTTTTTAAACAAACCTAGAGGTTTTTATTAAAATAATTGTCTTTTCTATGCTGACAATAATATACGTATAAAGCTTCTTACTTGTTATAAATAGATTATAACAAGTAAGAAGATGATTTCACTAAGAAGGTGGTGGAATTTGTATCATAAAAGGTCTTAAATGGAAATAGAATAGCGTGGGCGCAATACAGCTTTGTTTTCAACGAGTTTTTACAACCCAACTTCTAATATCCGGAGCAAATATACCTGCTTAAAGACAAATTGCTGATTTTATTTATACCTTGTCAACTTTACATTTTTTATATTTAAAGACAAAGTTTCTTTCAAATTGATTTAAAGAAAATATTTGACTACAACAAATGTAAACGGAAAACTAATTAGAATTTGTTCTAAGTAAACGTATTTTGAGATTAAAATTAATTAAAATAGAAGTTAGAAGAAACTGAGATAACATTTTGTGGAACTTGCTCAGTTGTTTAGAACTTAACGTAATTGATTGTCACATTTGTAGCATAGTATAAAGAGGGGAAGTACGATAACTTCATACAAACGCGTAGCGCGCGGCTTGTATGTGTGCGCCGTAGTATCTATGCGTCGCCGCACGCACACTAAACAAAATCTCGGCTCCTTTCGCGCTGCGCCAGTCGGGGCTAACACTGCACGAGGTTCGCGCGTCACGGCTTTTCGGCACCGCTAAACGAATAAAAAATGTCTGATAACCGCGGGAGAAAGTATTGCTGTGTGTTTGGGTGTCTTAATAATTCATCAATTCCAGAATTGTCTCAGTTCAAATTACCTATTGAACAGGAAAGGTAAGCTACTCACTTATTCTAGCATAATTCAATTTTTTACTTCATAATGAGATACCTACCTACTGACTTCTTTTTGTTGTATTAGCATATTAGTTTTCTATCACACAGAGGAAGTAGAATAGAATAGAATAGAATATACTTTATCTACGAAACAAAACTGTTTTACAAAAAGATGTTAAATCTATGGTTACAATGGCGGTCTTATCGCTAAGAAGTACCGCGAGTTATCGCGAAGTAGGTAGGTAGGTAGGTCTACTTTCCCACTAGAATGTTTGTACTTTTGATCTGTCAACTGATTTACCGCTATTGCTTTGTTTACGTTTAGTTGTGCCGATTTCTCAGTATTGTAGGTATATTAACTAAGTACCTAAGTTATGAAATCGTAATTAAAAATAAGTTATTGACTAATTTTAAATTATTTAAATACATATAAAGCAAAGTTCGAATCATAACAACAGATTTGATTATAGTCTAAGAGACAGGCAGAGAGTAGACAGACAGTTTTGAATGTTGTTTTACGGTGTTTTTTGTTTAATTATAATATTTTAGTCACTTTAAAATAAAAGTAAAAAATACAACTTCTCGACCCTTGCCAATTTATAGGTACTGAATTAAAATTTAGCTAAAAGTGACAACCCTATGACAGTAGGCAATTATATCGCGAATTGGGCCGGAGATAGCCTACTTCCCCTCTATTTACTTTGTTTGTAGTAAAGTTCGTTTAGCTACGAATTCAATTTTCAAATTAAAGCAAGCTTCTGTAAATATTTGAAAAGCTTACGCAGTTTAACTATTATCATAGTAATTGTATTTTACCACCTACGTATACAGATTCTGAGCAGATACAATGTGTCTGGCTGTTTGTGAATGTAAGTTTAAATGTTTGTAAAGGCACCCAAGATACAGGTTTTTTTTGTGTACTCAACGTATTAAAAAAAACATTATCTGACAAAAAAAAATTGTGGGACACCGATTCTATAAGTATAATACTAAAGAGTGTAGGTAGTGTGTAAATAATTACACAAAAAATGGTTACATTTTTTTTGTGAAGTCCCTGACTCCTGTGCTAGGTGAAAGACCTGTGTTACAGGAGCCAGTGCCCTCTCCCAAAGGAGATTGTACAGTGTTATGTGCAACAAGATTAACAAATCAATAATTTGTAACTATTGAATAAAAGAATACAGAAAGGAAGATAAATTAAAGACGGTTAATATTAGCCTGTATTTAATTTGATTGTAAAACTAGACCAATATTTATGTAGGGGCTTTTGTTTTTACATATTTAATACCTAATCATGTAAGCCCCATAATGTGTGTGTTCATTATTAATCTTCGTTAAACAAATTTTACGCATTAAAACTTAAAAACAAAGCGAAAACCATAACTTTGCATAATTTAACATCTTCCCTACATCACGAGAACAGTTTTTGATGAAAAACGAAAAAGCTTATCAATTATTCAACGTTTTTCACGTTGGTTTCGAGTATAGACCGGCTTTATTTATTTTGGGAGTTTTCTGGTCCGTGGTTTGTGCCCATGTCAGTTTATATAGAGTTTTGATTTCACCCAAAAATGTTTTTACCAATATTCCCAACAAACCTTCTGTTTGGGTTTCGTTTTGTTGAAAACTGTAATATGTTCAATTGAAATTGTACTGTTTTTTGAGATCGACAAGGAATTTTCAGAGACTTTTTCCAATGCCTTTAAGAGCCATTTTAAAGAACAACGGACAATATTTTTCGTCAATCAATATTTATTTTTGGATTACCGCTGCATGTCTGTTCTAGATTCTAATAAACAAGATATGGCAAAAGAAGAAGGAGAATATTGAGATGATGTAGGAACGAAGACAATATACTGCGCTAACAACGTCAAATAACTAGAATAAAGTTACCAAAGAAAACCATACTTACTTTGAAGTTAACACTCAAAATTGTCAAAATAACTCTGGCGTAGATCCTCTTGTCAGTCACAAATCTATACAGACAGTGCACATCTTCTCCTGGAGACGCCTGCTTATATACCAGGGTATTCAGGGGAGATCGGAGTCTTCCAGCTCTCTGCTTCCAGGAAGCGATAATCTCGTCACAGGCTGATCCTGGGACAGGTTCTCCGAAACGAGTGTTGTTGAAGAAGTCGTAGTGAGCCCAGTAGTATAGAGATGAGCTGGAAAGAAGGTGTGGGTTAGATTTATGGCATTTCAATGCAAAAATGACTCAGGCTGTTCTTGCCAGTTAATACTAGAAAATCCAAAGAGAGGTAAATTCGCGTTAGTAGGAATTTTGCTCAGTTTTCCTACGACAAAACGTAGTAATTGTGAGAACAAAAACTACCATTAGTTTAAATTTAAAGTTGACCTGTGTAATAGAACAGGTAGAAAAATGGTAACTTTTTGTTTCGACTATTTTATTTTGTAACATCTAATATTGTAGGACTACTGAGAAAAATAGCTTTATGAGACCCACGGGTCTAACAAAGCTATTTTTTTAAAAAAAAACCCTACCAGAGCCACCGCCTGCTAGGGTTGCGGGTTGTTCGAAAGAGATACCGCGGCCTCGAAACTTAAAGGGAAAAAGGAGGAACATGTGTGGGTTTTAGTCAGTAAAAGGCTGAGACTCCCCCCCGCTCCACCCAGAGCGGGGGAGAAGTTATTTGACGATTTCCCATCATGATCATTCGTAAAAAAAAGCCCCGTGACTTTCGACAAGGTCGTTGCTTTGTACCAAGGCAGTCTTTAATTTGTTTGTTCAATATATGGGAAAATAATTTGTTAGTTTCCTTCCCAATTATACTAGCGCCTACGCTACGCCCTGACTTCCACAAAACCACTAATGATATGCAAAGAGTATTTACTCCAGTTGTACCAATGTTTGTTCATTTGTTTTCCAATTTCCTTTTCAGATTTAAGTGATGATGTTGTACAGTAAAAATTGTAGGTAAACAAATAAGCGACTGGCGTTTGTGCGATTCTCCTTGTTCATTACAACCAACCTCATTAGGACTGCTTAATGTGCTTTAAGCTATAAAAATTCCGCGAAATTTAGTTGGAGCGAGTCATAAATTAATTTTTATGTTGTTTTCTGTTCCCAGTGCTGTTGTGGTTTTTAATGTTTGAATAACACCTTACTACTTGCATAAATAAACCTTTATTTTAAAACAAAATTTGGTTTAACATGAAACCTTAAAATTTAAAAATGTATAAGACTGGTCCATAGATAAATAGGAAATTACTAAACAGTTGCATAACAAAAAAAATAGTTTTTTAGTTGAGTTCTTAGCTACCTGGAACTTACAATCTATGTAAAAAACAAGATGGCGGATTGGCGGTGTTAAAACCAATATCTTCGCACAGTGAATTGGGACCATATCTTTTTTTTGGTAATGTTCGTCGTGTCGTTGAGCTAATTGGGTTATGAGTCGAGCTACACGATAACTGACAAATGCTTGCACTGACTGGACAGATCCACTCAGTCTGTGTGGTGCTTTCTTAAAAGGACCATTTCAGACACTAATTTATTTATTTATGCACACACAAAATACATGACAGGACAAAACATTAAGACAGAAGAGCACAAAGGTACAGCTTATTTCATTAGAAATTTCTTCCAGCAGACCTGCGAGAGGAAAGTTGGATAAGATATGTAGACACAGTGTGTGGAAAAGATAAAACAGAGAATTTTATATTATCAATCATATAATAAACTTACGTACAAATAATACACATATAAAAATAAATACTAAGATAGTAAATATATACCTAAAATATATAACTATGCAGAATATTACAGTATAGAGGACAGGTAATGCTCTTTGACTTGCTTTTTAAAAATAAATATAGTTATAGCTAATCTACGTAGTTCTCCTATAAGTTGGCTATGATTATTTGTCTGGACCTTCTCCTCAGAGTAGTCGGAACGAAACAACGGTCTCATCTAGTTTAAAAAAAAGACGTATAAAAGAGTTTGTAAAAACCTGCTTGCAAAAAAACATCATCTATCATTATCATTTATCACTTTACTATTTTGAATCAAACTCGATGTCCACTCACCCACTATAACTGCCAGTCTTGCTTTCAAACCGGACGAACATAGCGTTGCCAGTAGATACGAAGTCATGTTTCTCCATAGGTCTGCTGAAAGTGTCGCAGAAGGTCTTGATGATGCGAGCGTCGTCTGGTCTTGGAGCGTCGTATAACGTGAGGGATTCCCCGCAGTCCCCAGTCCAAGGTTGTATTGGAGACTCTATGCGGTTGATTCGAAAACTGTTGAGAAAAAAAATTGTTGTTGGTAATAATGAAAAGATTTCTGCCATTATGAAACTTTATTTGTTAGTACCACGCAATCCTTACTAATTTTATAAAAGCGAAAGTGAGTTTGTTTGTTTGTTACGTCTTCATGCCTAAATCGCCAAACCGATTTTGATGAATTTTGGTACAGAGATAGTTGGGACCCTGGAGACGGACAGGCTAAAAAAGTGAGAAAAGAGGGAGAAAAAGGGAAGAAAAGGGCAAAAAAAGGTTTTTTTTCGCGGGTCCAAGTTAGCGTTAGCCCAAAGTAACTATGCCACGCGAACGAAGTCGCGGTGGCGGAAGCTAGTATAATTATAAAGGACATGGCTAAATGACTGCCCCCAGCATGTATAGAAATCTTACATTAACTCGTAATATTTAAAAAATCATTCATGAATTATCTAGTGTTTAATAATTTCCTAGAACTTTCGTGAATGTTAAACATAAAAAAAGTATTTTATTTGCTTTTTTGATTTACATGACAAGGTCAAGCGGAAATAACACTAACTGCAAGCTAGGGAGGGGTCTTATCGCTTTTGCAGAATGTCAAATGAAACTGCAGGTACTTAAATCGATTTTTGATAACAGGTTTTTCTGAAACTAAGGGGTTCAATTCGGTGTCCTGTATAGTTGCTTGTTATTATGTTTTCACAGGGTTTTAAAGTGACAATCTACTTTACTCAATTCCACTTTATTCTAATAAAAATAACTGAAAGCTTCGGACTGTGCTCTTAATCTTACTACCTATTTTGTGTCGAAAAATATAAACTGATTAGTGGTCGATAAAAACTAATTCTATTTTTTTCTTTCAACCTATTCGATTATTTTATTGATTCTGTTACACTTGAAGTTCAACCCTTCTTTAGGAAAAAACAAACGTCAGATCCACAGAGTACTATAATAGGAAGTCAGATCAGATCTATGCTAGTGTATTATCTATGGTCTGATGGATGTCATACATACAACAACAGACAACAGACCAGACGCCGTTTCATATTTAGATAATATTCTTGTAAAAATCACAGAATGAGGAATAAATAAATAAATCATATTTTGTTGTTTTATTTCAATAACTTTTATGTCCTTGGTTACTCAGTGCCTTTTTTTTTTTTTTTTTTTTTTCGGGTGGGAAATCTTCCTATGACTTCCCCCGCTCTGGGTGGAGCGGGGGGGCATGTCAGACTTGTACTGACTAAAACCCACCCATGTTCCTTCTATTGCCCTTTACGTTCCGGGGCCGCGGTATCTCTTTCGAACAACCCGCAACCCCGGCAGGCGGAGGCTCTGGTAAGCCCCTCTGCTTTGCTGACTCTCTTTGAGGCGCGCGTGAAACACGAACGCGCCGTCGACACGGCCTGTCGTCAATCGACGGACGGACGGTGAGCTACCCATTGCTCACCGTCCACAGGCCCGCATCTACGGTGGCCGGAAGTCGTCTCGCGGCGCCCGGCGCCCTGGGCGTCTCCCGCGGCGGCTGGGTTGGGCAGATGTTCTTACTCAGTGCCTTAACTAGATAACGTAGTTTAGGCAGGATTTATCAATCACCACATACCTACCTACTAAACTAAGTCCCCCTGGCGCATTTATCTGTCTGCCTACGGATGTAGGTATCAACAAACAGATTTTGATGCGGTTGTCACTAGTAGGTAGACTGGTTCTTCCGGAAGGTTTAGGCATACATTCGTGTAGGATAATGAGTTGAAGTAAAGACAGTTTTCACAGTTAATATATAAATAAGTGGTTGAAATGATGAACCTATGTGAAAATAGGGATTAATATTAACAGACATCCAAACAATTATAGATTTTTGTATTTGAGATACCTAGATATACATTTCCGCTAGGTAAGATACATTATTATGTATCCACGCGGGCGCGAGTGATTTTTGCGTGAATTGTAGAAAGCTCGTAATTACCTCTTTGTAGATACTACGGTACTCACGTACCCGGTACAACCGTGTGAAATCGGGATGTGTCGCTCGCTAGTCAAAAATATCGTAAAACATTGCAGAAATATTCAAACGCCTAGGTCAAAGTTCATTGCAATATGTCATTTGTTTGCAGTTTTTTATACCTATTGACGTAGGAGTTACACGATTTTATTTTCAGGATTGTAAAGATATGAAAAGTTCTTGAAACTTTATTCACATGAAATACTAATATTCAGCTATTCAGAATTACATATTACAAAGTTCCATGTTTATACATTGCTGGGGCAGTCGTCCATACTTCCATTTAGCCATCTCCTTTGTTTATTTCTTCTCTATAAATAAATAAAATCAGTACTTAAGATGTAACATAGATACAGGAATAATGTATTTTATTTTTGGGAGACTGGTGCCTAATAGTTTAGGAACCTGTCTCCCACAAATCTAAAATACAGGCCTTGGCTTAGTAGCAAAGGCCTGTATTTTAGGTCACAAGGACCCCACTAAAATATTTGTTAGGAAAAGATAACAAAAATGGTGACTAAAATAACGTAATGAGATATACAAATCTTGGACTTTTCGAGAGATTTTTCTTCATGCTTGCCCTCGTAAGGACCCAATATAGAAAGAAGTTGGGCAACAGCTAAGCATTACCATACAGCGTGAAAATGCTGTCAGTCTCTTATGCACATTACCTGTTGAGTTTGTTTGTGAGCGTTTATTTTAATGTTTATTAAATATTACATATATTAAATATTACATATATTAAATATTACATATACTATTAAGTTAATAATATTTGTATAAAATTGTGGTCACGTTCTCAAAAACGACCCTAACTATTTCCATGAAAGGTCTCATATCCAGGAAAAATATTTTTGTCTATTTTAACCCGAACAGAGCCCAATCGCCCAGGTACTATAGCAATTGTAATTTAAAGTTTTTTTTTTTTATTGAGGTAAAAAAAACAGTGAAAAAAGGAATTAAAGCCTGATTATTATTAAGAAAAAATGCCCTATCAAGACATTGTGTAATTTTAAAGTCGTGATATAAATAGAAAAACTTAAAAACTTACCTCGGAAAATATAACCTAACAACTTGCCCCGGGAAGCCTTGCATCAGATACGTGCAAGAAGTGTGAGGAGGGTACCAATGTGCTACTGAGAGGAAGATGCCTTCTGTGTCTCCCGATTTCTTGAGGGTCTCAGCAGTGAGTAGCCAGTCGCAGGTGCCGACCTTCGACCCTGGAGCTTCCACGTGGCCAGGCCAGTTTCCCACGTTGAAATGGAAGCCGGTGTTTAGAAGTGGGCCTGAAGGAGAAAATGTGTCTTGAGTGACATGGATTTGAATATTTTAAATGAGTACTCGTTCAGCTAGATAGACAGTCACTCCTTGTAAAATACTGGACGGAAAAGCCAAAGACAAGATGTGTTTTGTCAGATTTTATACAGAACTGACCTAAGATATCCGTTGGTTATTGTCAGTACATTAGTTGTGACTTTTCCATCATTGTTGTAATAAACAAAACAATTAATAACCGAAGCCACGTCGTTGCTATTGTTAACATTTTGTTAAGACTTCAAATAAATAACAATTATTATGAAAGATGAATAAGACAGATACATAGAATATTCTTTATTATGTACGCCATACAAATTACAAGAATAACAGTGGACAACTTATAAATAGAGTGACACAATGGACGGTCTTATCGCTAAAAGCGATCTTAACCTCTAGAGCCCCAGCGGCACAAAAACGTGCCAGTAAACAAGTATTACTGTTGAGCCCCGCTAGCACATACTTGTGCCATCAAACCCCGACCGATTTAAAACTGTATTTGTAGTAAAAGATAAGTCTTAAAATCAGATTACGCTTACGAGAAGAGCCCGCCCGGCGGTGCTTGACGGATAGTTGACGTAAATAATGGCGGTCCTTGAGAGGTTAAGTTCTTACAGTGGAAGATCTTGAAATGCACTAGTGAAATTCGCTAATAAGCATGACAAATAAAATAAAAACGCCTATTTTTACCTGCAGGGGAACTGACAAACTCCACGAACAAGTCCTGGGAAGTACCGATGATGGAGTAGGGAAACTTTCCCATGCCGCAAAACGTTCCGATGACCGATGCAGACTCGTCCTTCCCGTCGTAGATCCTTATGTAGTCGTAAGGACAGTTTTCTGACCCTGAGTGGAGAGAAAAAATACATCACAATTTGTTCTTCATCAAGTCATGTCAGTCATCTGCTACCCTACCATGACGTCTTAAAGCAGAACTTATTCCACTGAGGGAAAGAGACAGAGCTATACAGGGTGTCTAGCACCATCTCTTTCCCTCAGTGGATGTATGGTCATGGTAGGCCTACTGTTAATAAAAATAATTGAAAGAAAAAGTATCTATTTGACTCGCACTGGACAAAACAGTATAACAAAAAATAAAAAAAATAAAAAAAAACAAAATGACACATACTATACATGAAATAAATTAGCCCTGTACGAGGCCAAAAAGGTCTAGGTAGTCTAAGGACCTATGTTTGATGCTGTGACAATAAAAAAATGCAGTACCATTGATGATCAGTGTCTATGGCCAATCAACGATTATGTACCAGTTGACTTGACTTGTTTTTTTTATGGACACATCGCTGTCAACTGGAAAAGTTCCTAGAAGTCTGGCAGCATTGCTAAGTTGAATGGCAAAATTCATTTCGAATTGAGTTGCTTTAAAATTACATCAAGTGGCGCCATATCGCCATAAAACTTACAGTAGCTTCAAAAAAAATAAAAACACAAACTTCTCCTCCAAGCTGTATCGTTTTAAATTCAGATCACCCATCAAAACATGCTAAACCAATTCAGATTCAACCATCTGCTCAATACTCGCAAACGATACACACATTTCATATTCATATAAACTGAGATGAAACAAGCCACAGACTACTGCTTGGCTCACAGAGCAAGGACGACTCGATGGACGCAGATCGACGCAACATAGACAGCACTTTCAATAATAAATATTTAAGTAGTAGTAAAAAATAACAATCTTCAGTAAGGGTATAGATTTTTTTATGCTGGTAACCCTATTTCTCAGTCAATGTCAATTTGATTGTCATAAATGATTGTTGTTATAATTTGAATTTGTATTGTTTTGTGCCAGAACTTTGTGTGTATGCAAAGAGGTTTTATACATCAACCTAAGACAAATCTCACTCTAACGACGAACAGCAGTCTTTCTAATAATCTTTCTGATATATAAATTTATCGTGTCACAATGTTCGCTCTCATACTTTTCCAAAAGAGATCGACCGATTCTTATGATTTTTTTTATGTTTGGGAAACTTACACCTATTATTATTGACTAGTTACAGTTTTATGTGGCAGAAGGCCTATTACAAATTTCTACTTATAGTAAAAAAATAGCGATAGTTTAGACAATAGTAGGCTGACAGTTGCACTTATATAACATACAATACTTTACTTCTTCTACTCATGATACTCATACTACTCATGTGTAATAATAATATCTAATATCATCCAATCTAAAAACATATGCCACATTTCAGATCAAGGTATTGGCACACCACTGCCAAACCATATTATAGGCGTGACATTATGTAGTAGCCAAGTCTCTCAAGGCTGGTATAAAAACTGTCACCACGTTAGGCACCAACTGCTCCAAAAAGACAGATTGCCGAATCTACGCTGCGTCATTCTGTACTCTATAGTAAGACTACTACACAATTTACACCACGCCAGCATTTCTAAAACTTGGGTGAAGTCGAGCGGTCTAAGAATTTAATATCGAGTTAGTTGCAGGCCGGCTTGATTTAATAGCGGTTATTGGATACCCGTTATTTATAGACTTCATAAGTTAGTAAGAACACCTTGCTGTGTTTAGTCGAAAGGGGAGAAATGGGGGTTGTAATCTTGGGAAAACTTTATGAAGAGCTTAGCTAACTGTTGATAATTTTAGATTTTCAACCTGCGTAAACAAAAAAAGCAGAGGGTTCTCAATTCGATCGTGTATTTTTTTATTAGCATAGCTTTCACTGGGACGTCCAAATTGATTGTTTTTTTTTACATTGGTAACTTCCACAATTTCGATAAGAATAAACTAGAACTAGAATATGTATTCTCTGGAACCGTTTGCGTTATCAAGAACCGACACTTAGACGAAACAGTAGGGATAGCCGATAGGCCCGTTCGTGTTCCACGCATGCCTCAAAGATATGTCAGCAAAGCAGAGGGGTTTATGTTCCGGGGACGCGGTATCTCTTTCGAACAACCCGAAACCCCGACAGATTTATTTATTTATTGGTTTACCTACAATTGTTACACTGATAATTAAAAACAATACAGTCACAAAGAATTCGACTAAGTGTACAATATGATGCGGCAAACACAGATAGCAAAAATAAAACTGGGTAAAGACAAGAAAAGGTACAGAAATAACATTTAACAATATATATATTTTACAATGTTTACGACCGTGTGCTTAACATGGTGAGATAATATATCTAAACAATATTTAGGTGGACTTGGTTCTTGAATTGCCCGAGTGAAGTGCAACAAATATCGAACTGGTCGTCATGATTGTTAAGAAGTCGGCAAAGTCTTGGAATAGGAGAATTAGAACCTGAAACAGTCTTACGGAATGGTGGTCGCAGTAGTTTAATAGGGTTACGTGGATATTTATGGGGTAGATTAAAATCTAATTTTCTTAATAATTGGGGACAGTCAATTTTACTATGAAGGATTTTGAATAGGAAAGTTAAGTCATTAATATCGCGCCGCTTTTCGAGTGAAATCATACCGAATTTGTTAAGGCGTTTTACATAGCTCGGAACTTTTTTGACAAATTTCTCAGAGTAGGCTAGATGGTTCAAAAATCTCTTCTGGTTGCGTTCTAGTCTAAGAGTATGTGTTGCATAATGGGGACGCCAGACAACCACGCAGTATTCCAGTATGGTACGGACTAAGCAATTGAAAAGATAAATTTTAGTTTTAGGCTTGCGAAAGCATTTTGCGTTCCGTATGACAAACCCAAGTGACCTTGAGGCTTTCTTAATGATGTGGTCCATGTGGGGAATAAATGTTAACTTACGGTCAAAAAGGACCCCCAAGTCTCTGATTACATCCACTTTACATAAGCCCGTGCCATCTATGCTATAATTGAATTCTACGACATGTAACTTTCGAGTAAATGTAATCTGAGAACATTTTTTTATGTTTAGTTGCATTTTATTAGCCCTGCACCATTCCGAAAGTCTATTCACGTCTTGCTGAAGCAACTCTGAGTCTGCTTTAGTATTTATCACACGGATAATTTTTTAATCATCTGAATATAAAAATGGCGTTGAGTTGATGAGACAATGTGGAAGATCATTTACAAATATAATAAATACGACAGGACCCAAGTGGGAACCCTGCGGCACTCCGGAAGTAATTTTCCAAGTTATGGATTTATATCCATTGGCTACCACATAGAAAGATCTGCCCGTTAAGTAAGAGCGGAACCATTTAAGAAGAGAACCAGCAAAACCGTACGCAGCAAGCTTTTGAATGATTAAATCGTGGGAAACCTTGTCAAAAGCCTTGCTAAAATCAGTGTATATAGCGTCGACCTGCTGGTTGGAGTCTAGTGAAGCTGTGATATTTTCAACAAAAGTAACTAAGTTACTACAGGTGGATCTTGCAGTGGTAAAGCCATGCTGATGGACAGAAATATATTTTTTTAAATACTGTTGTATTTTTGGGCAAACTATCGCTTCAAGAACCTTAGCCAGAGTTGGGAGAATGGAAATGGGTCGATAGTTGCTAACCAAATTTACAGAGTCACTTTTGTGAATCGGAACTACTTTGGCTAATTTCCAATGTTTAGGGAAAATACCGACACTGAGCGATTTATTAAAAACTATGTATAGGGGGGCTGCCAGTTGGTCAGCGCACATTACAATAAAGCTAGGGGGAATTCGATCGCTGCCAGAACCTTTAGATACATCTAATTTTTTAAGTTGTGCAACTATTTCGTCCTTAGAAATTTGAATAGGTAGGACCAAAAGAACTTAGGATTAGTGGTTATTTTATTTTCTATGTAACTCAAGTACAAATTGTAGCATTTCCTTGCTATTTTATCACAGTTTTTGCTGCACCAACGAAGGGATATTTTATCCATGGGATTTTTATACGTATTATATCTCCGCCTGAGGTTGTTCTTTTCACGCAATAATCTCTCTAATTTTTTTGTATACCATGGTGGTCGCGAATTATTTTTGACAATGGTCGATGGGACGAACTGCTCTATAATTTGGTTAGTTACTGCATAAAAGCGATCCAACATTATATTCGGGTCCTCGGTGTCTTCAAATAATTTATTCCAATCAGTCTGTTGTAATTCGGATTCAATAGCTGTATAATTCGCCTTTTTAAAATTTAATCTATAAGTTTGTTCCGGTTTCAAATTTTTATTGACCTTAAAATCGACGGATATTTCAAGAGGGGGGTGATATCGGTCTATTTTTGTCAGACTATTTGAAGCTTCAGCTACTTTACATTGTGGGAGATCTACAAGAACCAAATCCAGAATTTTACCTTTTACATTACAGACACTGTTATATTGAGTGAGGTTATTTATGTGTATAAAATCTAGGAATACCTCGACCAATCCTAAATTTGTACGTGAGAAAGTGGGGCAAGTGTAAGTATCATCGCTTGAATTACTATTCAATGTATTCCAATCTATATTACTCAAGTTAAAATCACCTATAAGAATTGTACAACAGTCGTTTTTTTCAACTATAGCATTATAGTTCCCTACAAAATTCACTAACACAGGAGTTTGTACTGGTGGGGGTAAGTATACGGCACAGATAACTATTTTCAAACCTGGTGCAATATTCACTTTTACCCACAGGTCTTCGCCCTCACTTTCCCAAGAACATTGTCTGTTAGCAGCGAACCTCCTCGATACAGCGATTAGGACTCCTCCACCATCTTTTTTGGCATTGAAACCAGAAGTTTCTCTATCACGTCTGAAAACAATGTACCTCTCATCAAAAAGTTCGCTACTAACAATACAGCTGTTAAGCCAGGTTTCTGTTAACACTATTGCGTCGTAATTTGAGCACACTAAATTACAATAAAATTCATGAGTTTTAGAACGTAATTCACGGGTGTTCTGGTAGTATATGTTAAAGGTGGCGAATCGAAATTGTTTAAAACTTTTTGAAAGCCTATTGAAAGACTCATACTATTAAATTTAATGAGTCCGTATCCCTAATTATCTTGGAGTCCGAGTCATCTGTTTTTTTGATATAAATACGCCCCCCCCTGACCCAAACGTAACGATATCCATTTTCTTTTGCTTTAAGACGCGTAGCCGCATGCAAAGCTTTGTTAGACGGGCTCAGGTGTTCAGTCACGAAAACTGGAGTTTTCCCGCCATCAAGCCCGAGATGAGAGGTATTTAACTTTTCAATGTAAGGCTTTGATTTGTTGAAGGTGATACAAGCAGCCAAAAATGTGTCGCGTAATCTGGGTGAGTTGAATTGTACCACGATTGATTTTGGACGATCATTGCTGTTGTTGAGCTTCATTACGCGAGTACAGTTACTGACACTTTCTTCCTTGACATCGCAACCAATGGTTTTTCCTAGATGCGTTACAATATCGATTAGGTTCTCAGTTTTTTTCTGAGGGACACATTGAATTTCAATGTTATTGGCTCGAGCCTGCTGTTCCAGTGTATTTATGCGACTAGACATTTCCTTAATTGTGGATGATAATATGTTATTTTTTTCCTGTAGCTCCCTTACATTTTTATCACTCTGCTTTTTTTCCTTCAAAAATTCGTCGTATTGATTGCTCATAAATTGTACCGAACTCTTGAGACCAGTGATTACATCACGCATTGTGCTTAATTCTTTGTTCAACAAATCGGTCATGTTTGACGTTATATTTTCCAATAAAGCTTTCATCTGGGATTGCATCACATTTTCAATTATAGTGCGAACACCATCCTCAGTTACCGGGTTAGTCTCTGTGTTTGGTGGGGATTGTAAAGCTGGCCTTTTGTTAGACCGTGCAGTTACGTTGGTATTAAAACGAACAGGCGTTATATTATCGGCATCTTTGGCTACAGGTGTTTTTGAAATGCATAGAGAGCATATCCACGATGTGAGGTCGCTGGTTGTATCTAAGGCCTGGCAGTCTTGGTGAAACGCCTTTTTACAAACCGAACATTGTACAGAGCCAATCTTGCTCATCTTAAGGCCGCAGCAGCCCCATGAAGGTGGCGACCTTTCCATGATTTGATTAATATGATCAATGCAGATAAAATAAAATTGTACAAGAAAATTAAATGTCTACGCACAAAAACAATAACAGGAACACATTAAAAAATGCCCTCGCACCGAAACTATATCAGTAGCACAATAATCAATGCCCACAGCAAGTGAACCGTGCCGTGCGTGAGTGTGCGACCAAAAGGTCTTAAGTCCGCGGCATACAGCGTCGCTTACGCGTTTACTTCGGCAGCTCCGTATTTTGTATGTGGTTGGGTATTTAGAAAAAATCTCACTGCTAATTTAGTTAATTATGGTCCTATTTTTAAAGTTTCGATAAAGTTTTTGCTACTCACAAATATCACTTATGTCCAGTAATAATTGTAGCACTAGCACTGCACCGTAACTTCATTTAAACCGAACAAAACATTTTTTATTGTGGAGCGATTCAACTGTATGTTACTCATTAACCACTCTAAATAGTTATAGGTAACTAAACCACTTTAAGTACTTTTATTACCATTTTTAATGTTAAGTAGACATAAAATTAAATTATAGAAGATTTTTATACAAAGAAAAAAAAAGAGAAGAAGAGAAAAAATAATGCATAAATTCAGTACACCGCCCACCGTACCAAACAAGAATAAAAAAAAAGCCGTTTCATTAAAATATTTAATACTAGCTTTTGCCCGCGGCTTCGCTCGCGTTAAATTCGGGGTAACACAGTTCCCCTTTCCTGACTTGCAGGTACCTGCTATTTGTAGTTTTTACCCGACTGCGCACCGCAAAGGAGGGTTATGTGTTCATCAGTCTATGTATGTATGTATGTATGTATGTATGTATGTTTGTTCCTTTGAAGCACTATACAGACTAAACGCTTGGGCCGATTTTTATGATTCACACGTCAATCGATTCCTCTTAGTCCTGCGAGTGTCACTAAAGATACGAAATTAATAAAAAAACAAAATGGCGACCATGAGACACCATATTGTGAAAAAGAAAAAAAATAAAACCAACAAAATATGTCAAGTGGGGTATCGTCGAATAGGTATTTAAAAATCATTAATAGTTTTCTTACATCACTTTTCGATTCAAGTGACTATTTATTTATAAATAATTCAAATGTAGGCCGTCATGTATTTACATATGTATTTAAACGATACAGCATTAATTTTTATCCAATTAAGTACCTTAAATACATTGTCTATTTAATATAGATCAATATGGCCCTTTACAGCATATAATTTAAATGAATATTTCCGAAGATATTACAGTTTAAAAATGCAGGGACATATCGATGCGGCCGGCCGCAGCGGTGTCCGGGCGGCGCATGACCAAAACAGACTTAAAAAAACCTACGGTATTTTTGGTCATGGTAATGACCAAATTCCGCAAGCATCACCCAAGATCGTGTGTGCAAAGGTTAACATTACCAAGGAAAGAAGAAGGCAGAGGGTTCATCGACATTTTAAACTTACACAACAAGCAAATCGCATCACTAAGACAATATTTCGTTTCTACAGCTGGAACTTCTGCACTTTACAAAATTATTACAAACAGCGACCAACAATCTACACCTCTAAATTTAAAAGATAAATCCGAACAGAAAAACAAACAAGTAAGCGATAACAAAACCAAACTACTAGAATGGAGCCAGAAATCTTTGCACGGAAGGCATTACCAAGATTTAAGTCAAAATTATGTGGACAAGGAAGCGTCGAACGCATGGCTTAAACGACGCGAGCTCTTCCCGGAGACTGAAAGCTTCATGCTTTTAATTCAGGACCAAGTCATTGAGACTAAAAATTATAGGAAGTACATTATAAAAAACCTAAGCACTGATATTGCCTAAAATTCAATAGTTCACCAGAAACCATCCAGCACATTACAGGCGCGTGTAAATCAATAGCCCAGGCAGACTATAAACATAGACACGACCAAGTCGCTAACATCATACATCAGAAACTAGCACACCAAATAGTTCCCTACTACAAATACATCCCCGAAACTGTGCTGGAAAACGCTTCAACAAAATTATATATCGACCGAGGGATATTTACTGACCGAACCATCCACTTCAATAGACCAGACATCACATTAATAAATAAAACAAACAAAACTGGATACCTCATAGACATAGCTGTACCAAATACACACAACTTACCAACTACTATTGCAGAAAAATTATCTAAGTATACCGAATTAAAGAAGAAATTACCCGCCTCTGGCATCTTCAAAAAGTTACAATAGTCCCTATAGTGTTGTCCACTACAGGAGTAATACCAAAACAACTTCACCAGTCCTTAACTTCCCTGAACCTGCCCTCACCAACACCTACCATCTGCTTCAGAAGGCAGTGATACTAAACACGTGTAGACTGGTGAGGAAATTCCTACAATGTGAATCAGATAACCCGAACCAACATATCCACTTAAACAGACCCTCATCTCTCTTTCAAGCTACAGTACAAAACAGTATTGTACCTATTACTACCTCTTTAACTCTAAACCCAACTGATAATCACTTGGCTTAGGCCCGTGCTATCAGTACTTTCCGGCTACCCAGGTAGCCGAACAAAATAAATGTAAAGATAAAAATAATGGGTCTCTATCTAGTGAAAAAATCTAAAACTAATGGGCCCTCTATCTGGCAGAATCTTGATGCTCCGAAATTTATTTGGCATAATACACTTAGCATAATTTTCACTAAACGAACATTTTAAAGGCATAAAAATATTTGATATAATTATCGATTGGCATAATGTTTAAAACTTCGAATTTACAATGGGATACTTTTAAGATGGCAAAATTACATTTGGTATAATTACGATTGGCAGAGTTCAAATTTCGCATAATATCGTATAGCATAATGTTCATTTAGAGCGATGTTTATGGTATAATTTCACTTGGCATACTATGTATATGGTTGAAATGGCTAGGTTAGGTTAGGTTAAAACTGTGACCATCTACGGAAACGACTTGCATTAATAGAGAAAAGAGATTGTTTTTAGTAGGTTACCCGGAACTGAACTATTTAGATTAGGATAATTACTTATTAAATAAAATGATGAAATTTATGTCTAGAGATGATTCTAACTTACAAAATTATGAGTTTTGAATGTATGATAAATGAGTGTCTGCCAAACAATTTTCTGCGAAGTGAAGTTTATGCTATACGTTGTTATGCAAAATAAAATTATGACATAAAAAGTTCTGCTATAAAGGGGGGATCCAAAAATAATAATCTCATAAATAATGAATACCTAATAGATACTCATAACTAAAAAGTCAAAAATAAAAAAAATATTTAAAAAAATAAAAAACCCGACTGCGTAAAAAGTGAAACAAACTACACACCTAATAAAAATAAAACTGAAAAGAGAAAAACAAGTACTGTAATCTGGAACTATGAAGAACAGTCGGGACCCATTAAAATCTGGAACGGCTCACACTCCAATAATGGGTCCCGACTGTTCTTCATAGTTCCAGATTACAGTACTTGTTTTTCTCTTTTCAGTTTTATTTTTATTAGGTGTGTAGTTTGTTTCACTTTTTACGCAGTCGGGTTTTTTATTTTTTTAAATATTTTTTTTTGACCTAGCGCCTTATTTATTGTAATAGCAATGCTAAGTTTTCCCTTTTCTTCCCTCTTTCTCCCTCATATCTCAATCTTTTTTAAAAATTGCCTATGTCCGTCTCCAGGGTCCCAACTATCTTTGTACCAAAATTCATCAAAATCGGTTTGGCCATTTAGGCGTGAAGACGTTACAAAAAAACTCACTTTCGCTTTTATAATATTAGTAAGGATTATATTTCACAAATTACCAATGAGAAAATCCAATGTGGGGAAAACACGGGATAATCGTGTCTGCTTCGATGCCTCTTCCACCCAATATATCAAAGTCATGCCACACTGTTATTTTTAAACCAGACTTATCGACCAACCGACACTATACCGGAAAAAGTAAACTTAAACCTCGGACATACGCTTTCTATTTACACGGCCAAAGTGCAATCTCATTTTATCAAGACCGACGCCACCGCCGCCCTATTTGCTGATGCAGGCCTATTCCGATAGACACATTCAACCGGACTCGATTGCCTTTTTACTCGAATCGAACGTTCGAATTGGTGATTCGCTTCGAACGATTGTAGTTTCGGCAAAGTGGTCTATTCAAGTCAGCTGTAAATGTAGTTAGAGTTTTCAAGGAGCCGTATTTAGAAAACTAATTTTCTTGAGGCGGTTAGTTTATTTATAGAATAGGTAACATCGATGTTGGGGAAGTGCTCTTTAAGTTGGTAGCTAGGGAATAACACGTTCAAATTGGGATTATTTTTAGATTAAGAGTGCTATATAACTGTTGGGATCAGCACATTCAAATTCGCAATATTTTGTTGGACTAGAAATATGATACAAAATAATAAATATACAAATATTATAGTTAAAAACAAACTAAGAAACACACTTTTTGTACTTTTCGCAGCAAGCTTCATTTGCTACCCATATCATATAGGTATTTAAAAAATAATTTGTCTCTTATTTTTGAGAGTACGCCATATTGGATTTAGAATGTCGTCACTTACGTGACATGTATTGTCATTCAAACTAAACATGTACCTATAGAAAATTCAGCTTAATCTAAAATCAGATAAACTGTCAAATTAAACTTGAAGATTTTTTACTGGGTAAGTTAGTAATAGGTGAAACTAATAAAAGTGTGTACTGTGTGCGGTATTGTTTCGGCTCGTGTCGATCGGCACACTCCGTTCGGCATCGACTATCACCACTCAAAATCCACTCGGCATAACTCAAAATTACCAGAAGTGTCTTCCCAGCTGTGCCAGATCATAGTATTTGTTGAATCAATGCAATAATTCCACAACTTTCATTTGATTTATGCTCATGATCGGTAAAGTTTGTTCGGCATCATATAACCGAAATACGTTCTCATCTACTTGCCACAATCCGAGTCAAACCGAATAGCTTTTGCCAACCAAATAATTACCTGCCGGTGTTGCGGGTTGTTCGAAAGAGATACCGCGGCCCCGGAACATAAAGGGCAATAGAAAGAACATGAGTGGGTTTTAGTTAGTACAAGTCTGACAACTCCCCCCGATAGTTATTTTATGATCCGCAAAAAAAAACAAATAATTAATAAAAAAAACGATTTTGCAGCTGCCTGATTTATGCAAAAAAAAAACAGAGGCCCTTACAGGTGCACTCGGTGTAAACATGAAGTAAATAATTCGATTTTCGAATCGAAAATACAATTAACCTGAAGTAATTAGTTAAAAATATTTGCTTCAAGCACGATCAGTATCCTTCATTATGAAAAAGTTCTTGAAATTCAGAAAATATTTTAAGTTAGGCGGGTATTTTTTTATTTTAATATAGGCTTATTCACGATATGATATACTTGGGCCCTTTTAAAATTTCAGCGCTGTGGTGTGGTTGTCAAGTTCATCATCATGCTGAGATAGAGGCCTTTTGGCCTAAAACATGACCAATTTATTTGATTAACCTAATTTTGTGTTTTTTTTTTATAATATTTTTAGTTTATGTTGTTTAGGGTTCTCAAAGAAAAAAAAACGCAACCCTAATTGGATTTCTTTCTTGTCCATCTGTCTGTTAAAAAATCAACCCTCTAAGGCAATACAAAATTTGTCGAGAGTTTGTCGAAAGCGTCGGGAGTCTGAATCGCTCTTGATCGGTTTTTTTTATAAATATTTTGTTTTATTGTTTCGTCCTGTGCGAGTGTAATAAACAGTTTTTCTTTTATAGGTTAATACCGCGCAATTTTTGCTAGAACATCTGAGGCCTTACCACGCGCCTGCCTGGGTTGGTCTGTGGATGGGTGACCACCCGTTACATACCAAGTTTCCTCCCTGCCTCGGAAAGCACGTTAAGCTGTTGGTTTCGGCTGTCATTTGTAGATCTTTGTCAGTGGTAACAGGTAGTCAGTGTTCCAGAAGTCTGACAACCAGTCTTACCAAGGGGTATCATATTACCCAGTATTAACTGGTTGTGGAGGTCAGATAGGCAGTCGCTCCATGTAAAATACTGATATTCAGCTGCATCCGGTTAGACTGGAAGCCGACCCCAACATAGTTGGGAAAAGGCTAGGCAGATGATGATGGTAATAACTGAGGAGCTCATGGCTAAATAGTCACTAAGATCGATTTAAGCTGTTGGTTTCGGCTGTCATTTGTAGATCTTTGTCAGTCGTTATAGGTAGTCAGTGTCCCGAAAGTCTGACAACAAGTCTTACCTTATTACCCAGTTCTAACTGGGCTGTGAAGGTCAGATAGGCAGTCGTTCCATGTAAAATACTGGTATTTAGCTGCATCAGACCATAACAAAGTTAGGAAAAGGCTAGGCAGAGGATGGTATAGGTATTTTTGATTAAAAAGCGGATGCATTCACGTAAGGTTTACATCCTCGCTTGTGCTGTTCCTAAAACATAATGTGAAACACTCCTTATCCCCTAGTCAGCCAATAATTCCTTCTAACCTTATCAAACAACATTTATTTGACACTAAAAGCCTTCTTAACTCAGACTTATCGACTTACGATAACTCCCCGTATTGGAGACTTAGGGGCGAATGAAAATATAAAAGCAATTCCTAAGAATCTAAATGAGAATCCCGAATGTATTAGCTACGTTGCAGGATAATTGGGAAAAACGTTTTATTGAGAAGGAACTAGATTTTTTGCAAAAGACCGGATTATTATAAACTAACTGTTACCCGACTTCGTAGGAGTCGAAGTTCGCGATTTGCCTTGCCTTATATACTATAGGCACTTTATTTTTAATTATGCCATTACAGTTATCACTTTTCAACAGTTGAGAAATGTGGAAAAAGTTATTATCGTAATAATAGCCTAAACCTATCCTTCTCCAGGTTGAAATTTACCTCCGTGCCAAATTTCATTACTCGCCACATTTTTATTTACTGGTGAAAATGTACATTCAAACAAATAGAGTTACTTTCACATTTATAATATAAGTATGGACTAAGAAGGATTTCCGAATTCATTTATCATCTTTTTTACAAAAAACCTTTAGTCCGTTAAATTTTAATAATATGGAAACTCGACTGCTGTCTGGCTAATCAAAATAAATATATAATAAGACGACCTTTAAACCTATCTATCACAAAGTAAACTTTTATAAAAATAAATAATAAATAAATAAATAAAATAAATAAATATCTTGGGACAACTCACACACGGCTATCTGATCCCAAGCTAAGCAGAGCTTGTGTTATGGTAACCAGACAACTGATATACCTACATACTTATATAATTTATAAATACATACATGTTATAGATAAATCACACCCAGACACAGAACAAACCATCATGCTCATCACACAAAGTTTGTCCTGGGTGGGAATCGAACCCACGACCTCCGGCTTAGCAGTCAGGGCCACTAACCACTAGACCAACAGGCCCGTAAATAAAATACATTAGTTTTTTATTTTTCAGAACAAGGCTCGATTGAAATTGGAGTCCAATCAGCGCATCCTTCAGCCAATCAGCGTACTCACCGTCGCTGTTCACAACGCAAAAGTCCTAGCCTTTATACAAAGAAGCAATTTTCACAGTTATCCTGCGACATAAATAAACAACATTGAAGGCAAGCTTTTTATCTTGTGTATTTTTAATCAAATTCTCCAAATATTTGGGCTACTTACCAGAGGTTATGGGTCTCATGGGACAAGTCATGATGTTTTCGCATCGTTGTCCGTCTATATTGAATTCTTCGTTTTCTATATACAGCTTTATGTACGGAAGTCTTGTGTTGAGATGGTATCTAGAAGAGAAGGATATACAATAAGAATCCAGAAAAATTTAAGGTTTAAAATTCTCTATTCCTTAAGATTACAAATCACTTACGAGGAGGAATGAGATAAAAACAAATACTTTTATATAAATATATCAAAAAATATCTTTATATAATATTGTACCCTATCACATTGTTGTCGTATTTTACCCAAAGGTTGGCTGGTAGAGAATACCTTATGGCATTAAGTCCGCCTATGTACCTCTATTGTACATGAAGTTTAAATAAATAAAACTTATGTAATCAGATGTACTTCTAATTACTTAAGTTTCTTTTATAGGTTATTACGACACCTTTCCATTCATTAACATCAGCAATCCACATTTTATTTGGCTTTTAAACATTATAGCAGTACGTTATTTCAGTTTTGCCCCATTATGTTGAGTGACTTCTATGTATTTATTGTTTATTCCTCTATTGTATACACTGACATTTAATGATTTGACATTGATATTTACTTTGTTTTATATTTTATTATTTTTTTTATTTAATTTTAAATTTTTTTTTATTATGACATTTTATGAGATCATTATGATCTCATTAATTTATTTTGTAAATATTTTCTAGTTTGTAGTTGTTTATTGTGAATGTGAGGACCATGTGGATCATAACTTTTATTTACTTTGTTTTTGACGATTGTCTGGCAGTTGAGTACTATTAGGGACCTTCACCAATGACCTTTTTATGGTATTGTTCGTCGTTTCGTTGAGCTCATTGGGTTATGAGTCGAGCTACACGATAACTGTCAAATGCTTTCACTGACTGAACAGGTCTACTCAATCTGTGTGGTGCTTTCTTAAAAAGACCACTTCAGACACTAATCTGCATAGTCCTCATGTAAGTTGACCAAGATTTTTTGTCTGGACTTTAAAAGAGACTATGACCTCTGAGTTTGTCTGGGTACGAAACACCGGCCTCATCTAGTTTTTTAAAAAAAGACGTGTAAAAGTGTTTGTGAAAACCTACTTGCAAAATAAACATCATTTATCATTCTAATCTAACCGTATGCCGTACGAACTGCCTACATGAAGCGACCGCTTAGCTGACTTACACAACCTAGTAACAGTATACTTAAGACTGGTTACATCTTGACATCAGCAGGCCTACCATGACGTCTTAAAGCAGAACTTATTCCACTGAGGAAAAGAGATGGTGCTAGACACACTGTATAGCTCTGTCTCTTTCCCTCTGTGGAATAAGTTCTGCTTTAAGACGTCATGGTAGGGTAGCTGTGCTAGTTGTCATCTTGATTGCTAACAACACACTTAAGTCATCAACATGCTCTCGGAACCAAACCGACCAATCAAAGCATGAGCGCTCAAACATTAACTTGGCAATGTGTTAATGGACGCTGAGTGGTCAGTGAGTGGAGCTTCAAAGTACGAGTAGGCAGCCTACAGCACTCTGTGATGCACTTTTGACGTATTTGAGACTAGCTCATGCCAGAGGCGTTGCCCGCGTGAGGTTGTCTGTCTGACTGTCCCACGGAGTCATTATATATATTACTAGCTGGCGCCCGTGGCTTCACCCGCGTGATATCGAAAAAAAAAGTATCCTATGTGTTATTCCAGACTATAATCTACCTCTGTGACAAATTAAATTAAGAAACGTTCAGCCGTTTTAACGTGAAAGAGTAACAATCATCCATATATCCATCCTCACAAACATTCGCATTTTTATAATATTAGAAGGATTAAAAAAAAAAAAAACGTTGCCGCACACTAGTAATTTCTCCTGTATCGTGGGTGCATTTACAAACATTCAAACTCACACACACAAACAGCCAAAACTGGAACAACTATCTGTAGGCCATATAAATATCTGTTCCATGCGGGAATCGAACCCGCGACGCGGACCGCATGTACGAGTATTTAAAATATGAAACGTTTTAATTCATCCAAATCCAATAAGTAGCTTTTATGTGAAAGAGTAACAAATATCCATACATCCATAAATCCTCACAAACTTTCACATTTAATATGTTATAATAGGATACAGAGAACAATTAAATTAGTAGGATACAGGGGTACAATTAATTAGTTGAAGAAACTTCACAGACGTGGTCGATATCAATAATGACAATGCATTGGTATGATCTGATCCTTGCGATACCGGGGTTGTTTGCTTATATTATTACTAGCTTTTGTCCGCGACTACGTTCACGTGGCATAGTTACTTTGGGCTAACGCTAACTTTAACCCGCGTGATGATTGAGAAAAAAATATCTTTATAAAGCATTTGTTTCGGATAAGAATCTTTAAATTGTTAGTAATAAAAACTATGTTTGTGAAAATTTTCTAACATTAAAGATTATTGTCCTGGAACCCGTGTGCACACTGTTCCAGTACCGCACCAGAGGGCAATCAAGCCTATCTATAATATATATCCTTACTAATATTAAAAAAGCGAAAGTGAGTTTGTTTGTTTGTTTGTTACCTCTTCACGCTTTAATGGCTAAACCGATTTTGATGAATTTTGGTACAGAGATAGTTGGGAACCAGGAGACGGACATAGGCTAATTTTTTTATGTGAGATGTGAGGGAGAAAGCGGGAAGGAAAGGGAAAACTTAGCGTTGCTATTACAAATCAATAAGGCGCAAGGGGAACTGTGTTACCCCGAATTTAACGCGAGCGAAGCCGCGGGCAAAAGCTAGTTTATATATAAAACAGCTGGCACGTTTCTTTACGGATAAGAATTCATGAAATCATCTTTTACTGACTAAAACCCATCCATGTGCCTTCTTTCACCCTTTGTGTTCCGGGGCCGCGTTATCTCTTTCGAACAACCCGCAACCCCGATAGGCAGTAGCCTTGGCCGGCCCCTCTGCTTTGCTGACATCTCTGAGGAGCGCGTGGAACACGACCGCACCGTCGACATGGACTGTCGTCACTAGACGGATGGACTGTGAGCTACCCATAGTTCACCGTCCACAGAATCGTGTCTACGGTGGCTGGGAGTTGTCTTACTGCATGCCCGGAACGTCTCCCGCGGCTGGGTCGGTGTGAGGTTCTCTTCCTCAAACGTCCGAACTGCCGGTACTGTCGCGCACTCGACACATCAGGAAAGCAATACGCACAATAGTTTTAAAATCTCGGCAAATATTCTTCCATCCATTCCATTTAAATCACGTAACGATTTTCTTTGTCAAAATTCCAAAGCATTGTGTTATCTTTTATAATAAAACTGCCCTACAGTTTCGTTGACGCAGACTACAAAGTGATGTCGTGTCAGAACAAGGAACAGCGTTGACAAACAATACTTAACGCTCGGCCCTACGCAAACACATTTGTCCAAACCAGGTTCCAACCCTTGTCAAAATTGCTGCTTTCCTCTATGACTTTGAGGAGATACTTCACTGCTGTGTAATTTATTGGGTTCAAAGAACGAATTTCAGGAATGCTAATATTTTTCAAGTAAACAGAAGGTCAAGTTTAAGTAGTTAGCTGGGCTTTTTACTTACCTAATTAAGACTAACTTAAATTAAACGGAGTAACCTGTTCCTCTATTAAATACTGTGAGCACATCGTCGCATGGGCATTTCTGGTGATCCCCACCTTACCGTATCGATATCACTCTAAATAGTGTCGGCCCAGATCGAAACTACGAGTTTGGCGCTTTCACTAGCGTACATCAGTTCTTGCACTGAACAAACAACAGGACACGCAGGTTAGATATTAAATGCCCCATCGTTTGTGGAACAACTCCAAATTTACAGTCCAGGACAGTCATTAATGAATCTCCACTGGAATAGGTTTTAACCCAACCTAGGTCCGGAGTCTTTTTCTAGCAATGTGATCTTACAAGTGGATTAATAACGCTTGTCTTAGGGGCTGTTTTCACTTAAGCTTGACAGTAAGTTGTATTATTGGAACGATGTTTTGGAATGAAGTTCCTTATCGCGCGTTGCGAAAGGGGGCTAGACAGAAAAAATTAAGACCAAAAATTTAATTGTGAAGTTCTTATTTACAAAAATAAGAACTTCACAATTCAAATACAATACAAATTGTATTTACTTGGTCAGTAAATGTTCATTGATGAATACTAATTTTTAGGAAACTCTATGATTATAAAAGTTTTAACTTTGTTTTTTTTTTGGAACGAAGTTCATTATCACGAGTTGCGAAAGGGGGCTAGACAGAAAAAATTAAGACCAAAAGTTGTAACGACACTTTTTGCTATAACTGTAAGCCGTGCAGCGTGCGCGTGTTTCTCTTTCTGTCTCTCATAGAAAGAAAGCCAGTTATTTTCGTTTCGTCTTTCTATTTTGCATTGAACAGTGTGGTGTCGCGACGATTATTTTTGTTTAGTGTATACAGGTTTTTTGTACATAATTAATAATAACTTCGGTCCATCCGGTTGTCCCTTGACGTGTCATACCAGGGTACGCGGATGGCCACTACTCCACACAATTTTTATTAAATGTTGATGATAGTGACAAGTTAGGTAGATCAGGAGTCACGTCTCCTCAGTGGTAGAAGTGTGTTACGCAGAGGACTTCAGGCAATGCGACGGGATTTGCATCAAACTAAAGGCATCAGTCGCTTGTTTACTTTGAGTGAGCGCATGACGCGTCGCAAGTCGTGTCGTATCTAAACTTTTTATACGCTTTACAACTTTGTCGTAAATAGCGGTAGTCGCCATAAAGCTCATGGTCAAGCAAGGTCATGTGGATGTTTATATTTTCGAGCATTATGGCACTTGGGCTGCAGCTGAATATCAGCGTCAGATGGCCGCTGAGGACTTTTTGGCATTAATTATTTTATCCAGTTTAATGTTAAGGTGTTCCCGTTTTTTTTTTGTTTTTAATAATGCTGAATAAACGCAATTTTCTTTCTTTCTTTCTTTCAAGCGGTTAACGTAGAATGTTGAAAACAATCAGAAAAGTCGCGACAAAAAACGCCCGTGCGAATGTTGGCTCATCCAGTTTTATTGTTGAACAGCTATGAAGTGTTAATAGACTTACCTGCAATGAAGATTTCTTGGATACACTCCAGGATAGGCAGCCGACTGTACATAACACGTTTGTAGGCGACAGTCCCGGAACACTCTCTCGCAGTACGACCTGAGAAAAATGGCACATCGTTCATTAAGTTAATTCTGCTAACAAAGCTAAATGAAATCATTATCTCTGACACTTTTAGTTGGAGAAATTTTTGCTGTAAATTTTTTCGTAGTCGTCATATTTTTACACGAGTTTTTAATTGCTGACATTTTAAATTGGTCGATTTTTATTATTTGGCAGATTTCGGCACGTCAAATGTTACCAAAGTTTGTTTCTACTTAGTTACAATTACTTTCCAGAACATTTATTTTAGGTGGTCTAGTTTTAAATTTGATATAGTACTTCTTTGTCTGTATCGTTTTTAAAGTTATCCTTAAGCCCAATGTCGCGTAAAACATCCATTATGCGATCCCAATATGTAAGCATTTCTAAACCTCTTTCCGCTCCAGAATGAGTTGCAGCTTTACCCATATTGACATCATCCTACACAGCCAAAGTGGTTATAAAAAATGCGTCAGCAAAACAAAATACGCTGCAAAAATTCTGCACACTCACGTATATAAATAACATTCCCTGAAGCACCCTTTTGAGCCCTCAAAAAGGGCGCCGAATTAAAAAAAAGAAAATCCCAAAATCAGCAACTACGGTACCTCACTCACTTTAATTCGAGAAGTTGATTACAACGCATAAATCAATGTGGCTGCAATAATAGGTGGGCAGTGAGCCCGCACCGACAATTCAACACGATTTATAAGCCATTTTGGTCACGTTCCCACCAAAGTGGAGCCATTTGGAGCCAGTCAGAATGCTTCTAGAACGTTCGCGACATTCGGGATAAGCCTCTTAAGTAATTGGCAACTCGAACATGATTTATGCAGTGACCGTCGAGTGATGATTTGAAGTATTGAGTTAGCGATTTATAGGCATGGAAATTGGGTGTCACGTCTTTGGACAAAGCTTGGTTATGGCAAGGGCAGGGTTGAAAAGTTTCAGGTCACGTTTTGTAGTACTTATCGGTTTTAAGGTTGTTGGAGTCATTAGCAATATTTACTTGTAAAGGACGATTGTTTCAAAAAGAAGAAATTTATTCAATCTGTTTAGTTTTTTTTTGTATATATAGAATGTTTGTGTGATGGTTAAAAACTAAATAATATTTGATTAGTACCTAAACTTAATATTTAAGATCTTATCTACCTAATTAATTATGTACACAAGTAATCTGTGGAAACGTTGTGGATTGTACCTATATTTACCCATATATCCAACCATAAACACACATTGCACGATTGTTTGTCTTTTTCCATAGTAAACAAAAAGATATGCAAAATTGAAAAGCTTAGGACGATTCCACACAAACTTACATAAACGTCCATATCTTAACGACGCGACGGGCCTGTTGGTCTAGTGGTTAGTGGCCCTGACTGCTGAGCCGGAGGTCGTGGGTTCGATTCCCACCCAGGACAAACTTTGTGTGATGAGCATGATTGTTTGTTCTGTGTCTGGGTGTGATTTATCTATAATATATATGTATTTATAAATTATATAAGTATGTAGTATATCAGTTGTCTGGTTACCATAACACAAGCTCTGCTTAGCTTGGGATCAGATAGCCGTGTGTGAGTTGTCCCAAGATATTATTAAAAAAGGTTATTTTTTTTTACATTTCGAAGGGACCTTAGATTTCAATCTCATCGTGTCAAGTCTTTTATTTAATTCAACTCGACACCTCCATATGATATGCACACAAAAATTCATACAAATCAGTCCAGCCGTTTCGGAAGAGTTTGGTAACAAACACCACGACACGAGAATTTTATATATTAGATGTTCTAGAATGATATTATCCCTTTTACTGTTTGATGGTTTTCATTATATTAACAGTTGTACAAAAATATATCGTTGCGTCAGGTAATTCCTAAAGTACTTTTTAACAGCAAATATGGAAAAAAACAAGCTTTCAGACTCGATAGCAGAGTTAGTTTAATATAAATCGTGAACTTTTCCATTTCCAATGTATTTGTTTGTTATAAACGAGAATATAAATTGTTCGGAATGTGATACTAAATTATTGAAAACTTTCGCCACCAAAATTCAGCGGCAACAAATAACAATTTATCATTCTCGGAATTAACTGTTACAGAACTTATTTACGGTTTTTATTACTCGAATTTTAATGAATTTACCGTTTTTGTTAAAGGGTAATTTATTTTTTATACTTTTTTATGGGCTTTTGTAATTTTCGTTAATTACCTAACTGCTGACCTTTAATAATTAAAAGTCATTAAAATTCATTTTTTAAGCTGGCAACTGGTCAAGGCCAAATCCATGACCCCGCTTGTTTCATTTATGTCTCTTGCTGATACAGAGGGAAGTAGAAATTAGGTATTTAGTGTTCGTCCGGTATTTTTTTCTTATTCTTTTCGTTGTGGTGTGGATCCAAGACAGTTTTAATTGTTTCTCTAGGACTTCAAGCTTTATTTCCTCGGCGTTTTTTCTGGTGTTCGCCACTGCTGATTCTGGCTTTTAGAAGTTTTCAGTGGTTCGGGGAGTATGTTGGGCTAGTTAACGCTAAAGTCTCATAAATTCATAGCATAATTTACAGGTCACAGTACTTGTTGAACTCTTCACAGTATCATTTGCCTTTCACTTTTCTAAAACAATCTAGTTTCTAGTTCAACACTACAATAAACAAAAACGTGATCTTTCTATTTCAAAACACCCTTTGTGATCTCAACACATAGAACCGATCACAGTCGAGAGCAAGCGCAGACAATACCGAATAACTTTTCCAAACGATTTGCTTTAAAATGTTGATCACGTACGTTTGAATTCCCTTTGAAGTCGGCATCGCAATTTGGCAAATAATTTAAATAAAGTCAGGCCGACAACCGTTCCTTGTGGAACCCCTGAATATGTTTTGTTTCATGTTTTATCTGATTTCGATAAAATAATCTTTTTGAAGCAATTTGTATTGCCTGAGGTAATGTTTGTTAGGGGTGACTTTACCCTCCGGTAGGCCTACAATGAACGCGAGAAGTAAACGCAAATTAAAGTTTTTATTTTGAAAATACTCCCGTCATAGGTATATGATATTTATTCATATTTATGGACGAAAGCGTCGGTATTTTTTTTTAATTAGTGCTGATTTTAGCATGATATGACTACATCTTTTGATTCTACACCAATTTTAAAAATGGAGGTTCATAATTCGACTGTTTTTTTGTTTGTCACGTGATCTCTCCGTCAATTGTGTGTTTTCGGAAGGTATTGTTGTAATTGTTTCAGTAGTTTATGAGTTCTCTTCTATAATACTTTTTTTTCTAATTTATATGGATTCTTATTCTTTTAGTAGGAATTTAAAATGAATATTCCGTAAGAATTTCTGTGACATAATCATCATATTGCAACGAAAAAAGCTGAAATAACAAAAAATGCAAAAAAAACCGTTTTTAAAAAAAAAACGATGGATTAAACAAAAATGTCACTGACTTCTGGAAATAAACTAATTTTCTTCTTTTCAGTGTATTTTTAGAAGTAAAAGAACAAAATATCGTATTTTCAATTTCAGAATTCACGTTCATTTGCGACAGGTTTTTTTCTGCTCGGTAGGTGTATGCTAAAATGAATCTATTATTAGACCTCGTTAAGAATGTATGTAAAAAGGGTCGTCGCAATTTGGTTTAGCAAATTCTTTGTTCTGTATTTATTTATCATCATTAATCTTTCCTTTCTTCATGGTTTGTATTTTGTGTATAGCCATGCTTCTTTTGAACATAGACGTGGAAAAATTGCAAGGAAAATAGGATTGTACGTTTAAGGTATGACAAGCTGTTCGATTAAAAATTGCTTTTGATGTACGAAATTAGTATTCATACCACCCTAAAAAGCCATCCAAAATAAACAAGCAAGACTGCAGGCCCGGGGTTGAAATATCGCAGTCCCAGAAAACACAAGACAAAAGACATGAATGGATTTTAGTCAGTAAAAGTCTTACACTCTCCCCGGCTCCGCCCAAAGTGGGAGAAGTTATTTGAAGATTTTCTATCAAAAGACTGCAGCCGTGTTAGGTTTTATCACTTTCGCTGCTCAGAACTCAGCGTACGCTGAGTTCTGGGCCGCGAGAGTGTGAACATTATTTTTATTACTACTCATCAAGTCTACAAACCTTTTTTTAAAAATTTACTTTGCATGCAACACTGATCCTTCTAATATCTGAAGAGAATATCAGTCTTTCACTAATATTGATTCATGATCAAAAGCATGGCGTATTTTTTTTATACAGTCAGCTACAAATATTCGCAACTAGACATTTCTAAATAGTACCTACAAGTACTATAGATTTTTGGGAGTGAAACAGCAGTTTGAACTTAACGTAACGTAATTTTTTTATTAACTACTTTAAAATTGGAAACACTAGTTTAGTAGAATTATAGTTTTTTTTTTTTTAATCTTTATTTATTTACAGAGAATTATAGTTATAAACACTATTTACATCAATGAGTGGGTGATCGATCGTCAATTGTTAAACTAAATACAGGAAAGCCAATATTTCTTTTTTGTTTAAGTTACTTTACTTTCACGTTTCACATGCGCTCCATGGACTCTGAAGACATACTTGAATTGTAAAAAAAACGCACTAGTTTGGAATGAACAAATTTGTCGTCGATGAAACCTTTAAAAAGTATGTATCTATATAGATGAAGTATACATACCCGGCTACAACTTCCCCTCTTCTGTTTGGATACAGCTCCGGATGCTGTCCGTAGCGAAGATACACTTCAAATTGTTGCTCAGCTCTGCAGAGGAAATTAAATGTTTAAACTTACTGTATAGTATAGCTTGGTTTTGAAGAAAATGTTCGCGTTGACTTCATTAGACTTATTTACTTTAAGATGGATGAACAATACCTTTTTGTTTTTTTTTTAGATATCACGTATCTTTTTTGTGTGATGACTATCAGAAGCATATTTACCAAAAGTTAATATGTATTTGACTAACAAAGTATGGACGAGGCTCATAAGGAATTTAAAATACAATCCCGAGATTTCGGGATTGCATAACCAATCGGGGATGTATTTATATTAACTTATATTCCCTGAAGTTTCATAGGCCCGATTTGATTGTTACAAATCGCATCAGAAATCAACAACAACAAGAGTTGAATAAACCAACCATATAACATTGCAACAGGGTAACCAACAGTCATTTGTACCAAATTAGGTTTACTACATCACGGATTAGACACCTAAATTGAATTTCACGGGATCCCGAGTTGTTTTTGATGAAAAAGTGCTTTCCATAATATCCAACTTCTCAACTTTAGGTAAAAATGCATCCGAATATCTCTAGTGATGACTGGGGTCGAGATCTATAAACTGTACAAATCTCTTGGCTTTAATAACTGTCCCTCTTCCTGGCACTTTTAGTGAACGTCATATGTAATGAAATACCACCTGAAAACTGGCCAAGAGTAAGTCAGTTTCGCGCACCAAGGTTTCAGTACAAACTTGCGATATAAACAGCCATATGTTTTGACTGCGTAGAGGGTACTTGGAGGGTTGGTTTCTTCACAGCACAATAGGAACACAGAGTTAAGTATTGTTGTTCCCGAGATAAAGGGTCTTGACAGACAGACAGACAACAAATTAATTTAAAAGATTAATTTATTTGCAAAATGGGTTCCTTTTTTTCTTTTGAAGTACGGTATTCTAAAAACATAATTAAATTGAACCCAAAACTTATAACACAAAATACCTTGTCAACTAACTCCAACAATTCCCCAACGAACTTAAAATCTAGTTTTACCCCTTAGTTCTATATTAAATTAACCCGTTGAATGCTCACTGACCTGGAATCGAAGCTGAAGTAAGTTTGATCAGTGAAGTTGTCGGCATGGAATACAATCTTCACGAAGTTGGTCTCCGATATGAACGTCTGGGGCTGTTCGATCTCGCCGCAGAAGAGTCCTGGCTCTTTCCTGTTTGAGACGTCCGTCTTGGCGTTGCCGTCAACAATCTGTTGATAATTGACCATTTGTAGTAGAATATTTGGGTAATTATTTTATTTTTTAAAAAAAACGTCGCCCCACACTAGGAATTTCTCCTGTATCGTGGGTGCGTTTTACAAACATCTAAACTCACATACACAAACAGCCAGACCCGAAACAACTATCTGCAGGTCATACAAATATTTGTTCCGTGCGGGAATCGAACCCGCGACACGCAGCGCAGCAGTCGATAGCTCAGCCACTGCGCCAACCGTGCCGTCGTATTATTAAAACTTGTAACGGGATTTTTACGATGTTTGTTATTTGTTTCGAGTTTCTGATATTTTGGCGATATTGCAAACGCATTGGTCGCTGGTAAATAGCCCTTTTCAAGTTTTTTTTTAATAATGTTTGTGACCATGTCAGTTTAAAGACTAATATTTGGGTTGTTTACTATAGATTTTTAAGTTAGAAACACCACAACCCTTGAATAGTCTGATCGTGTTTGCGATAGTTTTAAACAAATGGCCGCTGTAGCAGAATCGTAATAGGAAAATAATTTGAAATACGTTTCAATTCGTATTAAGGTCACAAAGTAACAATTCATAATAACTGCATTATTTAACCATTAAATAATTTTAACGTGATCGATATTATTATCCTATAGAGGCTTTTAAATTACCCGTTTAGCAGAATTATGATTATTTATTTATTTATTAAACTTTATGCACATGTATAAAAAAACTGTACCAAGGCGGACTGTACCAAGGCGGACAAGATATTAATCTTGATTATGATTGTGAATGAATTATAATTATGACTAGCTTTCGCCCGCGGCTTCGCTCGCGTTAAATTCGGTATAACACACCAAGCAGACCTGCAGTTTTTGCTCTTGCGCCTAATTGATTTGTAATAGCAACGCTAAGTTTTCCCTTTTCTTCCCTCGTTCTCCCTCATATCCCACTTTTTTTTAATAAAAATGCCTAAGCTAGCCTATGTCCGTCTTCTGGTTCCTAACTATCTCTGTACCAATTCATCAAAATCAGTGTAGCCATTAAAGTGTGAATAGGTAACAAACAAACTCACTTTCGCTTTTAAAATATTAGTAAGGATTATCTGGTTCATAACTGCTTGCGGTAGCTTTTGTCATAAAATTGTCTACATGGAAACCAGTTGTGCCATTGCAAATTATCTTGAGTAACGGTAATGTTGTAGTCTTTAGTTGTTACTGCTATCGGAATTGAACCAACCTGCTCAAATGTTAGTATATTATTTACTTCTTCTTTCGTCCTAAATAAAACAGTTTTGTACCTATGTATTATACATACGGTAACATATACGGCTGCGACATGTTAGAGGTATGAAATAATTTTGTTTAATATCTCTTGTGTATTTTATAGAGTCTTTGAAGAAATGTTAATTTAAAATAATTGCTTCTCAGAACTGAATGAAGGAGGCGGAAATTTGAATTAAAAATTTACGTATAATTTGAGGAAAAAGGGGTCTACCAATTGATATGGTCCTTGACTATGTTCTTGTTTCTCTGAAGTTTCATTATCGAATAAATAATTATTTCTGTTCAATATTCAACTGTTCCATGCGCTTCCAGTGATTTTAGATTGATATTGTGCTCAAATTGTTACGAAATTCCTTGTTAAGAAAATTACTGTCGTTTTCAAACGAAAATTCCAAACATTTAAATATCTTGTCAATTAATAATTCTAATGACGATTCTAGCTAATAGCTGTTTCATCCCAAATATGCAAACATTTCAAATCCCAATCACCCTGGATTCCCGAAGTTTCTCAGTTTGTAAACTCACAAATCTACAAACGGAGAATGATTCAATAATTACGCTCAAATTGGTTCGCTCCGAGTTTCCCAGTTCGCAGTTCCCGAGTTCTTTCACCCGTCAGCGGAGTTCAAAAATTAATTAGTAGAATTTCGAAGCGTACGCAGACTCAATTAGTAGTACTCGCGATGGTGGCTGATTTCCACGACTTTATGACTAAGAACTTTTTGTTTTAGTGATCGCCATTTTCCCTCTTTCATCGTTTCCGTTAAGGAGGGTTATAAAGAGAAAAAAATAAAATAAGAATCCATTCTTTCATCATAAGATGTCTGATTTTGACAGGCTTGATAAAATTTCTCGTTCTTTTTTTGTTTTCAAATTAAGAATGAAGGTCGAATCGTGTTTTCAATTTTCGTTAAAATGATTTTCGGGGTGGACTTGAGTTTGGTCGTACTTGACTTTTTACCCGACTTCAAAAAAAGGGGGTTATCAATTTTTCATATATTTTTTACACGTAGGTAAAAATAAACCGGTCAAGTGCGAGTCCGACTTGCGTACCGAGGGCTCCGTACAAACTTGCGACATAAACGGCCAAATCTTTTGACTACGTAGACTTGAAGGTTGATTTTTAACAGCTTCAAGAGACCACAGACTTGAATTTTAATTTCAAAGAGATACTACCACACGTTCCCAAGATCTATAATTTCCAAGGTCTTGACAGACAGGCACACCAACGCAAGGACAACTACATGATTCTACTAAGGTTGCTAAACCTTAAAAAGAAGAATATAAACAAAACAAAAACGTAAATTTAGAGCTTTGTTCTTTTTTTCACATGACTTGATGGTATTCATAGTTTGTATGCGGTCTTCTATATTTATTTGGTCTACTTTGAAACTATCACTACCCAAAAAAACTTAGGACTTACCTGCATATATCCCTTGTGGCATGTTGTACCGTTGATCAAGGTACCAACTTTGAACTTTTTGAACCTAATCCTTAATATCCAATCTTTTGGCGACCCTCGGAAAGCTCTAAACCTGCGAACAAAAAGGTTTATAAGAAAACTAGTTGGCACCCGCGGCTTCGCCTGCGTGATATCGAAAAAAAATATCCTATGTGTTATTCTAGACTATAATCTACCTCTGTGCCAAATTTCATCAAAATCCGTTCAGCCGTTTTGACGTGAAAGGTTAACAAACATCCATACATGGATATATGGATGTTTGTTACTCTTTCCATCTATCCATCCTCACAAATATTCGCATTTATAATATTAATAGGATATGTCCCTCGTCCTCAATCTCCTGCCCTTATCCAAATTTATTTGTAGTTGAGGTAGCATGTTTTTTCTTTTATATCTCTGTATTAAGATTCGGACGAATCGTTCCGGACGTTGACAGATAGGTACGTATACACTGTTATACAGGTTCATCCTAGAACATAAATTACCATTAAGATATAAGAGCCATACACATTCAAACTCAAAACTCTTTTCTTCACAAAAAAAACACACACCACGTAAGTAACATTTATTGTTATCTAACGCAAAGAAAAGAAGAAACCATTACTTTCTTACAATATTGGCCCAAATAAATTACGACAATTTATCATTGATATTATAGCCGACGAAAATGCTCAAGACTTCCTTATCGTCTTGTTCCTGTGTGCAAAATGTATTAATCCTGGCATTTTTTATGTGATTCTGTGTGCTATATTAACAAAGACAGATGAGTAAGATTTAGGTCAGGTATAGATTAGTAAGATTTATATACCGTAACATAACAACACGACGACACGGTTGGCGCAGTGGCTGTGCGATCGACTGCTACGCTGCGTGTCGCGGGTTCGATTCCCGCACGGAACAAATATTTGTACGGCCTACAGATAGTTGTTTCGGGTCTGGCTGTTTGTGTATGTGAGTTTATATGTTTGTAAACGCACCCACGATACAGGAGAAATTCCTAGTGTGGGGCAACGTTTTTAAAAGAAAAAAAAAACACTGTTTGCTATACCGAAGGGTTAGGGCGAGAAAAGCAGCGGGGCCTGCCAGGGCCACCGCCTGCCGGGGTCGAAAGAGATACCGTGGACCCGGAACATAAAGGGCAAAAGAAGGAACAAGAGTGGGTTATAGTCAGTAAGAGTCTGATACTCCCCCCGCTCCGACCAGACCGCGTAAGTAGTTTGTTGATTTACCATCCGTAGAAAGAGGTGTAAATTTTATTTTTGAATGGGAATTTGAGGTGTACCCAACAAGTACCACCTTTCGCCCGTTGTGTATAAGTCCCAAGTCATCATCATTTGCCTAGTCTTTTCCCAACTATGTTGGGGTCGGCTTCCAGTCTAACTGGATGCAGCTGAATATCAGTATTTTTAATGGAGCGACTGCCTATCTGACCTACACAACCCAGTTAGTACTGGGTAATGCGATACCCCTTGGTAAGACTGGTGGTTAGACTTTCGGAACACTGACTACCTGTAACGACTGTCAAAGATCTACAAATGACAGCCGGGACCAACGGCTTAACGTGCTTTCCGAGGCACGGAGGAAACTCGGTATGTAACGGGTGGTCACCCATCCACAGACCAACCTAGGCAAGCGCGGCTTAACCTAAAGATCGACCCGAGCGGCTGCTATTATTTAGCCACAAGCTCCTCTATAAGTCCCAAGTATTAACACATAGACATTTAGGATACATGTCATACATTTATAACGGTCACCCTCTACTGGGCGGTGTGTGTCTTAAGATTTCAGCAAATAAGAGTCCAGCTCAGCATAATACCAGGTAGACTACCTGACGCTGGTATTCTGCTGAATCCTGCTAGTGACACACGGATGTCGAGAAAACGCAATGATCTAAAAAGAACAATCATATCATGACAGACGAATAAGTAACCGCAGTTTTATAAAAACTAGTAGACACAGAGAAAACTGATCTCTCCATACAACTATTGCTCAGTTTTTTGGCTGTCCTATTAAGTGTCCGTCCAAACGTCTCTATCTTGTGCGATGATCTCAGGCCATGTTCGCTCCGCAAACATCCGTGAAATTAGTGTACGACCTCTCGATATACCTCTTTTTAAACACATTTGTGATATAAAGTCAATCCCACAAACATTAAAAAGATAATCCAAATTGTAACAAAAAAAACGCGTACTTAACACTATCATCAAATTCGACAAAACTTTTCTCGAATGATAATATTCTTTTCATGTTCTTATACTTTGTAGTTTCCCTTTGATCCCCAGTTCACTAAGGAAGTAAAACTCCCTACAAATAACATCAATCATCACGCCTTTGTACAACGAAAATGGTCGGAGTACGTGCGAACTTCGCGAAAGTTCGTAAGCTACTGACCTAAATGTAGGGATGCGAGAAAAGTATCGATGCTTAAGGCGAATTTCATCAACACAACTGAACGACTCAAGCGAACTGCGTTTAAAGTTGGCATTGTTATTTCAAATAAATAAAATACAAACTTTTTATTTCAGACTCCACAGAATCTATAGAATGTTAGTAGTTACAGTAAATAAAATAAAACTTACTAAACTAGTGTTAGTAGCAAAACATAAAAATAATTTAATTTCTAATGTGGGTGTTAGCCCAATGCTGGACGTAGCGCGTGTCCGGCCTATCTGCCATAACGGCCAGGATGCTATTGGTGCTGGCGCGCAATGCCGAGCGCCGCTGCGCATCGCTTGCGGAGCACGGCGTGGAAGCCGTCTGCATGTGCGTCCACAAATATGCCCGAAACACTGCACCAGCGCGGCAACCGCAACAGTACCCTGAACGCTTTGTTATATTGGACCCGCAGGCACCTTAATGATCTTCACTCAGATCCAGCCTGTCCCTTTGCTGTCCTCCCTGAGCGACGCCCTAAGCCGAGGCTGTACGAGGGGTACGAGCCTCGGCTTAGGGCAGGGGGTGCCCTTAGCGTGTAGTCGCTTGGTTTGTAAGTTTTTTGCCCTGGCTGGAGGTCTTAATTTTAAAGGCATCCACAGGAATGGCCCGGTTAAGCAGACGACAACCTCCTAGATTTAACTGCGAGATGCTATACGGAAAAAAAAAGCTCAATGATCTTAACGTATGATAAGCCCACAGGCAACACGTGTATAGTGATGTGCAATACGCTCTGAAAATATAGCTATGTTTACTATATGGTATCGATACACTACACTAGAACTCAATTTAGGCCAAATATTTTTCAATACTTTTCAAGCGATTATACGCACTATCAAATATTTAAATCCTCAATTCCCTAGGAATTTTGGCAAGACCAAAATACGTTTTTGATTTATAGTGAAAGCTTTTCTGATTTAAATAGACAGCTATAAATAGACTAGAGATGAAATTTAAAGGTCGTTTTGAACCGTGTCACATTTTAGCATAAAATAATACAAAACCTGAGTGTTGTGTAAGTGTAAGGGTAAGGGTTTATTCGTTCAATTAACTAAACAAATTAATCATTAGATTTATCTATTAAGTTAATTTGTAAAGAATGACGGCTAATTCATACATTTTTAAAGGATAATAATAAATAAACTGACTAGCTTTTGCCCACGGCTTCGTTAGTTTTAAAGTCGTGGTAACACAGTTCCCCTTTCTGATTTCCAGGTACCTGCTACCTGTAGTTTTTGCCCTTGCGCCTTATTTATTGTAATAGCAATGCTAAGTTTTCCCTATTCTTCCCTCTTTCTCACTTTAAAAAAATAGCCTATGTCCGTCTCCAGGGTCTCAACTATTTCTGTACCAAAATTCATCAAAATTGGTTTAGCCATTTAGGCGTGAAGACGTAACAAACAAACAAATAGCTCAATAATATATTTAATAAAAAAAGTATAGTAATTAATAAACACTCTATAGTGATGCCAGGCGAGAAACATTATATTGTTTTAAAGGGTAAACAGAATTTGCCCTTGACTATAAAATATCGATACTTTTATTACAACTAAAGTAACATCCTTACCTATATGTGCAAGTGAGGGGCCTCCCAAAGTTCTCGGAGGTCACCGGAGGGGAGGACACGTCCTCATATATCTCCACCGTCTTGTTGCAATGGTCCCGTTTGGAATCTGTAACAAGAAATGGCTCATTAATTTTGGTAAACTATAAGGACGTTTAGCAGATCAACAGCTGATATTAGGCGTTACGATACATTCCTAAAAACGGTCGATATTAGGTGAAATGTTAAGTTTTGTGACAAAGCATTTTGAACCATATTTGTAAATAGAAACAAATCTCAATCGTGGTCTTGAGAAAAACTCGGTCTCAACGTTACACCATTATCTTAAGATGTTTCTTAATTAATAAATACAGTATCAAGATCATCTCAGCTCTGTACCGAGTTGCACCACATTTGATATGAATTAATAAACAGTTTAATATGTGGTCTCTATTTTAGCACAGGTAACATAGAATCTGTCATATTAATGCTCAAAAGGCCGTAGTTGCCAGAACCTAGAACGTAATAAAAAGTTTGATCTGTCTAAAAACTATTCCGAAGAAAGTTTCTGTTAATAAATTCTTCTATTTTACTTTAATAGTTTGTTAATTACTGGGGTTCACTCGCGTAGCGTCACAAATAACAAGTTGTTTTTTCACATACCGTACACAAACCAACACAAGTCACCAAACTGTCAAACGTGATTTTAACAAGCAGATGATCTTAAGATAAGGTCTACCATGTCTTGAGACCATTTTAGCGATAGAACCGATATATTAATTGGTAGTGATCTCACTTGAAAGTCGAGTCGCAAACCAGGTTTTAATATTTGTCTATTAATTATATCGATTTCTCAAATGCGGTCTTACGATCGGGTTTCAGAAGTAAGATTTGTTTCTAAATACTGCCCTAAGAAATGACAGGCCATTTCAGTTTTTTTGTTCAAGCACTCAAACTCAACTCAAACTCAAAGCATTTATTTCAATTAGACCATTACAGGCACTTTTGAATGTCATAAAAACAAGAACAAAAAAATGATGCTGCTACAATCCCGGTCACAAGGCATAATAACTTGTGAAAGTACTGTAGTTGCCCATTCCAAAGCGTTGATCTCTATGGAGAAGAATGGGCAAGAAACTCCATGGACACTCTTTTAAATTATAATATTTTTACAAAATCGTATTTACATCATTCGTGTTGAGATTATACAAATATGTGAGAACGATGTAGAAAGACGTGCACAGTAAGAGCGTCCAGAGTAAATAAAAAGCAAAATTCAATTTAAAATCTAAATAAGTTAAAAAAATGACCGTGGTAGTTAAAAAATCACCAGTCCCAACTGACAGCGCCCGTTCACGAACATGACGTATGGATCAGCCCCATTCAGCTCGACCATTTTGAAGGGAGCTAAATGACCCGACACACCCGCCACTATCAGCGAGACATTTAAGTGAGCATGACACTATTAACCACCAGGGCTTCGTCAAGTCAATGATAATACATAGCACTCACATATGGGCTTAATAATTATACAATACTAGAGAATTGATTCTATACATTGCAAAGATAGTCTTACAATCTTCTGCAGCTTCCACTATAGCTTCGGATACTTATCAATGAGTTTACCCCTAAGCTTGAGGAGCAGGACCAGCATTGAGCCAAGCATTTTTATCATCAATATAATCCCCCAACTTATAATATGCTTGCCTACATAGTGTGCGTTTAATACAAGATTTAAATTTCGTTTCATTCAGTTGAAGAATGTGGGGAGGTATTTTATTGTAGCATTTCAAACAGTACCCCATGAAAGATGAGTCTACTTTAGCTAACCTGAAACCCGGCTGAACCAATTGGTCCCTGTTTCTAGTATTATACTTGTGTCTATTGTGTCACTGTTTAAAAACAAAGATGACATTACGCCTGTAAACCTCAAAGAGTAAGGCAGAGGTATAGTACACCATTATATTTGATTTAATTCGTTTGCAAATTCATTCAACCACTTTAAACATACATAGTATTCGTGAGATTCCACATTTAAATAATTAAAAACATTTGACCTAAAGACTTCGAACAATACGCGGAAAATCTATTAACAACTCCTAAACACATATCCACCACAAAGCTTAGTGTTCATTAAAACCTTACATTACAGCTCAAATGAGAATAAAGTCATTAACGCTTGCGTTCCTAGTAAAAGCTATTAAAATACACTATTAAAGGAATATATTCTATAGAAATACGACCACATAACGTCTGGAATTCTCGTAAAAAGAATAAAAGCCAACCGTTTTCGTAATTACGTGGCTGACGTGGTAATGAATCTGGAATATGCTTTCACGTTGACGTGAACGTCAAAGGTTGGTTTTCATACTAAAAGCTAAGCTCACAGGTTAAGCTGTGTGTCATAAGAGTTCTATTTTTGAATTTATTCTTCTGAGTAGTTGAGAAATCTGGCTGGTATGAACGTTTAAAAAAAGAATGCTGCCATGAATTTGAAAATGGAAAATGAGGCGTGCTCGCAACGATGCTTTTGGCGCGTGAATCACATTGTTGGTAACCATTTTAACAAAACAAGATGGTGGGTTTTTTTTTGTTGAAGTCACGTGTAGTTTTAGATATTGGGAAACATGGTTTTGATTAAGTCATTATTTTGAGGCGGAGCATAGCATGTGTGGCGTTGAATGAAAGAGGCCTTCACCCAAGACAATGATAGGTTCAGTTGATTATAACAAACAAGCGGACTAAAATAAAATTAATGAATTTTGTGTTAAGTACATTAAAATTTGTGATGGAGGTATGGATTTCTGATGGTATTAACATTTGCTACTCTTTCTTTCAAAAACTGCTTGACGGATTTATATGAAAATGGCACACAGACAGTTTATAATATGGATTAATACGTAAGACACTTTTTATCCCTGTAGTATGACAAAAATCTATGCGGGTGAAGCACCAGGAAAAAGTTGGAAAAAAAATGTGAAACAACATGAAATAAAATAGTGCAAAAAATTTACATTAAACAAGAATCTCTTTTATACCCTACTTTGAAAACTAAGGAAACGCAAAAAAGATTTAATTTCAAAGTTGCAGAAAACCTGGACGTTTTTCAAGTGGACGGGGGTAGTAGCTCATTGCACTCGAGGCTATAAGTAACTCCAGTGCTCCCCAGTTCATAGATATTTGTCACGGGAGCGCGGGTGGCAAAGGCAATACATTCAGACTGCCGCGTTTAGTAAAAAGTATTTAGTGATAGGTAATATGATGCGCTGAAATTTGTAGTTAGTGGAATATTTGATGCTTTTAGAAGGATTGTTCGAATGAAAATTAATGGAAATAATTTGTTTACTTACTAGAGAATAAAGGAAGAAAATACATTTATTAGTCGCAAAGTATGACGAATCCACAAAAAAATAAACATTTATACACATTATTATACATTAAACATGCAAAGCATTAAAACATGTACAAACACATATGGGACAAAATAAAAATAGCATAGACACCACTCAGCATGATGCTGTGCTATGGGAGCCCACAACACAGCGCTGGTTTTCAGTGGTCAACCCGTGAGTAAAACAAATAAACAAAGCACATAAGTAAGATGCAGTTATCATTTTCTCAAATCCGTACATCTCATAGTAAATAATTCACTTTAAGCGCTAACCACACGATAAATAAAAATAAATTCACTTTGAAATGTATTTCACATTGTTATTTTTAGGGTACTGTACCTCAAAAGAAAACACATGGAAGCCTTATAGGATCACTGTTATCCGTCTGTGTCGAGCAGCGGATGAAACCGCTAGGCGCAGTTAGTTTATACATAAATTGATGATATAATACGACGCTAAGTATCAGAAGAAGTTATTTAGTTTTAGTTATTTAAGGAGTAACTTTTTTTTTTAATACGACAATATAGACAATATCCATAAAATACATAGACAATAGTCAAGAATATTGTTTTTTTATACTTAATAATTTTAACAGTATTTACACAAATCCTGTCTTTCAGTTATATACTGAGAAAAATCTCTCTGTGCATTGCAATAGACAAGAAAAAAAGTTCCGTTACAAATACTTTGCGAATTACACAAACAAAAAATATGAGAAGTGAGCGAGTTCGACTCCCGCTTATGGCACGGTGTGGTAAGCCCTGCAGTACTTAAACTTTCCCATTGGTTGGTTGCACACAGCCGGGTAGTTCGGCCAACTTGTTGGTGTTAGTTTTCGCCAAAATGCCAATTTTGCCAACGTGTGTTTTGATATTTGCATATTGGTCGAAGTTTGATCAACTAGTTTGTATGTTTACTTAATTCGCTCAATCTATTGGCTGCATGGTTAGGAGAGATATTTGAGTAGGTATTAATTTAATTTCGATTTTGTTTATTTTCGTTTCGTTTGATTACTTTGTATTTGAACACACATTCGCATTATTTTATCTGACTGAAAATATTTTTGGGATTAATCAAATATTTGTTTTTCCTAATGGGAGTTCAGTGAAATTAATTAAAAAGCCTATTAATTTATCAAAGCAAATATTGTTATTACCTGTTGTTAATGGTTCGTTTCGAATATGGGGGAAAGTTTTAACCCTTTTTTGGCACCGTATGTTCTGTCATACAAGCGCTTAAAAAAAAGGTTTTGTTAAAAAAATAACAACTTACTTGCGATTTTTTTGACGTGATAACGTCTTTAAAATCGTTTTAGTCGGGTGACATGTTCAGAAACTTGTATCACACCAAAACCTCACGAGCGACATTTCATAAAGATGGTAGCGCCATCTGTTACTTGGCTCGAAAAAAAAACTTTAAATTAGTACTTAATTTCATTTTAGATGTCACTACTGGTGATAACTTATATCACCAATATGACGTTATCACGTAAACATCTCGATCGTAAACCTACTTTACAAACAACCAATTTTTTTATATTGCAATATTAATATGCTTGGTAGAAAAAATAAAACCCACATCTAGGAACATCCATTTTGATATTACTTTTGAAAAAATGCCTACCCGGCTATCGTCAACTGTGTTGTCCAAAGTATTTATACTATTATTTTGAATACTACATAGTTCAATAAAGGTGTGATAACTAAAATGTATTCTTTATTATGTAACTAGCTTTTGCCCGCGGCTTCGCTCGCGTTAAATTCGGGGTAACACAGTTCTCCTTTCCTGATTTACAGGTACTTGCTACCTGTAGTTTTTGCCCTAGCACCTTATTTATTGTAATAGCAAAGGTAAGTTTTTCCTTTATTTCCCTCTTTCTCCCTCAATTCCCACTTAAATAAAATAACCTGTGCCTGTCTCCAGGGTCCCAACTATCTCTGTACCAAAATTCATCAAAATCGGTTTAGCCCTTTAGGCGCGAACACGTAACAAACAAACTCACTTTCGCTTTTATAATATTGAATGCGTGGTATACTATATTATTGTGACGATATTTTTCTAAAAATGGTTTTAATTTTATGTATAACGTGATGTAGGCTGTGGCGCTGCCAAGTTTGTAACAAATTACCATCCGGTTTGTTTGTATGTCACGGCATACATTGGCAATTTGAGGTAGGTTTTGGGATTATTCGGTTTTATAGCTTATCTTTTTGTCGGCAGCAAAATTTTGAAATTCGTGATGGTAGAATTTTAGCGCTTGTGCCTGCTGGAAATGCACCCTATGACGGTAGTAAACATTCTAAGCACGATGATGAATTATGTGTGCACATAAGTCAAACTTTTACTGACTAAAACCCACACATGTTTCTTCTTTTGCCCTTTATGTTCTGGGGCCGCGGTATCTCTTTCGAACAACCCTCAACACTGGCAGGATACAATTGTATAACTGTGTATTTAATAATGTATCTGTGACGGATCCAAATTATAATTGGATAGCCAAACTTAACACTGTTATGTCCGTCTCATCAATTAACATCCGTATTATCTGATTGTAGTTCTCCCGGTGCCAAATAATTCCATTAGTTAAGGTAATGTAAGGTATTGACGAGATTCCGGGAACTGATCGGACTTTATAAGGTCGGGGACACAGATGTCTTAGGAAATTATTTCATCATGCTCCTGCCCATATTTTTTATCCAAACTTGCTTACTGCGATGCTGTCGTGGGTCGGGTTACCTCCTTCCCTCATATGGCGAGGGAGTTAATGGCTGATCTTCGCGTTATGCTCGTGAACGGGTGCTGCTTGTGGTGACTGGTCGTCTTGTTGACCAAGTTTTTTTTTTGTTACTGTTATTGGTAAATCTTTTTTATGCTTAGCTTATTTCTTTTGCAGTATGGTCCTAGTTTATCACCTGATACTTCTTCACTGCACATGTAAGCTGGCACACCCGTTAGACTGGTGAATTTATTATTATTAGACTTGGGTATTTTTTTTTATTTTTATATATAATTGGTGTTTGCTAGCTGACAAGTGACAATGAATGAATAATTTCTTAATTTTTTTTTATAATTTCTTGTGATAAACGGAATTGTATAAAATCTGGTTCTTCTAACCTGACAGACAGATGTGTTGCTGGGGAGTTTGTTCCGCCACTTCTTCTTCCCAGCTAAAACACTAGGAAGTGGCGAAGGGCAGGGCGTTCTTGTGGGACTGTCTCTTGTAATCTGACGTTCAAAAAGTGCTGATTATCAGCCTAATTTGAATAAATGACTTTTGATTTTGCTTGTTAACCTTGGTTAACTATTTATCTTTTTCAACGATTTTTAGGGTTGCGTACCTTAAAAGGAAACATACGGAACTCTTATTGGATCACTTTGTTGTCCATCTATCTGTCAAGACCCTTTAGCTAGGGAATGCGTGGAGGTCTCGAGTCAAAATTATAATACTTAACTTTGTGGTCCCTTTGCGCTGTGAAAAATCTTTCAACTTCTTCGCAGTCAGTAGATATGGCCGTTTACGCAGTAAGTTAACCCTCGGTAAGGTAACCCTCGGTAAGGTAACCCTCGGTAAGGCAACCCTCGGTAAGTTAACCCTCGGTAAGGTAACCCTCGGTAAGGCAACCCTCGGTAAGGTAACCCTCGGTAAGGCAACCCTCGGTAAGTTAACCCTCGGTAAGGTAACCCTCGGTAAGGCAACCCTCGGTAAGGTAACCCTCGGTAAGGTAACCCTCGGTAAGGCAACCCTCGGTAAGGTAACCCTCGGTAAGGCAACCCTCGGTAAGTTAACCCTCGGTAAGGTAACCCTCGGTAAGGCAACCCTCGGTAAGGTAACCCTCGGTAAGGCAACCCTCGGTAAGTTAACCCTCGGTAAGGTAACCCTCGGTAAGGCAACCCTCGGTAAGGTAACCCTCGGTAAGGCAACCCTCGGTAAGTTAACCCTCGGTAAGGTAACCCTCGGTAAGGCAACCCTCGGTAAGGTAACCCTCGGTAAGGTAACCCTCGGTGCTCGAGTCTGACTCGCTCTTATCCGGGTTTTTAAAGCAACGGCTTATTGCCGGAGCACGTTATCCACTAATGTCTACTTTATTTATTTTCTTCGGGTGAGAAATCATCAGATAACTGCTCCCACTCTGGGTAGAGCGAAAGGGAGTGCCAGACTTTTAATAACTGAAACCTATCCATATTCTATTGCCCTTTGTGTTCCGGAGCTGCGGTATCTATCGAACAACCCAGAACCCCACCAGGAGCCGCTATCATCATCTGCCTAGCCTTTTCCCAACTATGTTGGGGTCGGCTTCCAGTCTAACCGGATGCAGCTGAATATCAGTATTTTTACATGGAGCGACTGCCTATCTGACCTCCACAACCAGTTAATACTGGGTAATACGATACCCCTTGGTAAGACTGGTTGTCAGACTTTTGGAACACTGACTACCTGTAACGACTGTCAAAGATCTACAAATGACAGCCGGGACCAACGGCTTAACGTGCTTTCCGACGCACGGAGGAAACTCGGTATGTAACGGGTGGTCACCCATCCACAGACCAACCTAGGCAAGCGCGGCTTAACCTAAAGATCGACCCGAGCGGCTGCTGTTATTTAGCCACGAGCTCCTCAGGACCACCAGGAGCCGCTCCTCCGACAAGAAATAAACTGATACCGCCATACTTCACTGTCTTTCAGAGTCCAGTGTCACCAATAATCCGTACCAATTTGAACCCTATTGGCAAAGACAGACATTCTAAAACAAGGCAATAAATAAACGTCAATAGTTTTCGCTGGCCATACAACCAAACTCTCCTACCCTCATCAATAATGTACGTGCTCTAAAGTACAATAGCACTTAAATACAATGATTCATAAGGTATGGGTACAAGGGCAACTTTAATTGAGCAATTCTGGGACAATATTGGTGAATGTTATACGTCGATACGACAACATCCAGCAACTATTTATTGCAATCACTTCTTGTAGCTTTAGTTTTTAGTTCAACCATCCCATATACTAGGGTTTCGGGTTTTTCGAAAGAGATATCGCGGCTCCGGAACATAAAGGGCAAAAGGAGAAAAATGGGTAGGTTTTAGTCAGTACAAGTTTGACACTCGCACCCGCTCCGGCCAGAGCGGTTGAAGTTATTAGATGACTTTCCATACGCAAAAAAAGCCATCCCAAAGAGCAGTTTCCATGTACATAAAAATAGGCTAGTAGTAACTTTTCAAGAAAATCTCTTTTAAATTTCGGTAAGTACATTTTTGGGGTCAAAATTTTTGATCCATTACCAAAATCAAAACTAAAATGAAGTTCTCTTCTTTTCTTTCTGACTTCATTTTTAATAACAAGTTCAAATGTCCCCTAACAGATGTCACAGTCAATCGAGCACTATAGATACCATTCTTACTAATAAAATAATAAAACTTTAGGCCAATCAAAAGTAGTATTGCAAAATAAAAGTTGTTTTCAATTTTAGCCGAGACACAATAATTGTACAAAAAATCTCTAGTGTAACCGCTCCCTTACCTATGTTCATTCCTGTATTAATTTTTAAACACTTTCAACTTGGCACTTAGTAAAGTTCCAACCCATCTGTCACTAACGGGGCTGGTATCAGGTGGGTTCGGCGAAGCCCGAAGTGCTCCAACTTAGAAAGGGCTAGACTTAAAACTTAGTACGTTGAATTATGTAAGTTTAAAGTGTTAATAAATTAAATTGGCGCGGGTTGACTAAGTGTTGAACTTAGTAAGTACTTGTAAAATTGCGGGCTATGAAGGCAATGTATTCACGTCGTTCGAAAGATGATAGTTCGAAGTTATTTTGGAAACGTTTAAGTAATTTTATTGGAGCTTATTATTAATTGAGAGTTGTTGAAAGTTTTTGGCGTGAATTATTTTCGTTTAAGCCTTGTCTATGTTTTAGTTACATCTGTCTGTACCGAAAGTTTAAAAAGGATAACTTTGCTGAGAGTAAATGTTTGTTCTGAAGATACTTAAATTAGTAGTTACTATTTTATTTTATACTTGCAGACGTATAACTTAGTCACTTACTGGATCAAATAGAATTTATAAGACGTATCATTGATATGCAAGAAGCAAAAGTTTTCATGCTACTTAAGGCTCTGATGACTCTTACATTATATTTATTTATTTAAGGTAAAGACCACCCATGAGAAATTGTTTGAAGTATTTAAAAGTCGTGACTCTGGTAACAAAACCAATATAAGCTGACCAGTCATTTAATGAAAACTCCGTACTACTCTAGACATAGACAAACTGTAGCCACCGAGACGCAACGTGTGGTTAACTTCACATGTTTGCTGGTGTAAATTGGATCATTTTAATCATCATAGATCAGTTGTCGATCAATTTATACCTTACTAGCTTTTGCCCGCGGCTTCGCTCGTGTTAAATTCGGGGAACTCCCCTAGTAGTCCATTGAAAAGTTACATTTGGGGTTGCGTTTTTTAGAGGACGCAATTTTATTTTTTTGATGTGTAGGGGGGATCAGTGTAAAGCTAAAACCAAGTTTGTGGGGTCGCCACCCTTGTCCCACGGCCGCCATCTTGAAAATAAGGGTTGAAGTGGTTTTACGATATATCTCTTAAACTATTTATTTGATAAAAAAAATTTGTTAACATTTTTTGTTGCAAATTAAATTCTCTACAACTTTGGTCCAGTAACTTTTTGTCGTAAAACAATAAATAAAGAAGTTATAAGCGAAAATCTTCAGAAATTCGAGAAAAAAAATTATATTTTTGATGTAACTTTTTTTTATCATTTTACGAAAAAATGATATCTGACCATTTTTGTAGATCGTTTTTTTTATGAAACAACTTTCATTCGCTTAATTTTTTCATTAAGTCAATAGCTAAGGTTTTACAGCGCTCCGAAGTCAGTACTATTTTTCAGTACTCTTAACTATACCTATATTATACGTGTGTGCTAATAATAATATTATTAAAAAATATTATTATTAAATAAAAAAAAACAATAACTGATGACATATTATTTTTTATCATCAGTTATTGTTTTTTTTTTATTTATTTACTTTGTTATTACCTTTAATTTTTTTAATTATAATTTTTGCAATATTATTAAAAAATAATTATATTCTCTTTTTCACTCTTTAACAGGACTTAACAATTATTGATTTTTAAAATAATTTTAAATGTCATGGCTGTTACTGAGAATACTGTTCAGGTAGAAAATACCCAAGTGACCATGAGGGAACAAAAGAACAGCTGCCTGCTATTGTTATTATTATTCCTAACCTTTGTTATTGTAAGAATAGCTAATAATTTTTTTCTCGAATTTCTGAAGATTTTCGCTTATAACTTTTTTATTTATAGTTCTACGACAAAAAGTTACTGGACCAAAGTTGTAGAGAATTTAATTTGCAACAAAAAATGTTAACAATTTTTTTTTATCAAATAAATAGTTTAAGAGATATATCGTAAAAACCATTTCAACCCCTATTTTCAAGATGGCGGCCGTGGGACAAGAGTGGCGACCCCACAAACTTGGTTTTAGCTTTACACTGACCCCCTTTACACATCAAAAAAATAAAATTGCGTCCTCTAAAAAACGCAAGGTTAGGCCTAAAAAATGTAACATTTCAATGGACTATAGCGCCTTATTGATTTGTAATAGCAACGCTAAGTTTTTCCTTTTCTTCCCTCTTTCTATCACATCTCACATTTAAAAATTAGCTTATGTCCGTCTCCTGGTTCCCAACTACCTCTGTACCAAAATTCATCAAAATCGGTGTAGCCATTAAAGCGTGAAGAGGTAACAAACAAACAAACTCACTTTCGCTTTTATAATATTAGTAAGGATTCAACTCGATACCTCTTCGCGTTTTCGAGTTAAAGGATCTTGATAGATAGATAGACATACGGACAATGAAATGATCCTATAAGGGTTGCGTTTTTTCCTTTTAAGGTTCGGAAGTCTAAAAAGTGGAAGTTTCAAATACGAATCTAGGCGTTCGAGTTTAGGTGAAAATGGAAAAACATTTTTTTACAGAAATGAAACGGAGCTAGATCAAATATTTGCCCCGTAAATTGCAAAAATGCATCTATCATCGACATTGTTACAGCCGTTTTCAAGAACGTGATCACAAATATACAAACACTAACAAATTAATAGTACTGGATGAACACAAACTTTTTCCCCACTAAATGCGTGCCAACCGCCCCAACCGTGTGTCCCAAATAAAAGACTAACAAAAACCCTCACAGTTTTTTGTTTACCGACGACTAGTTTCAACCCCCCGGGATTTTTGCCGGCTCAAAGTTTCATCCCCGGGGCTGGGGCTATACATCACGGGAACGTCTCCCGGTATTATGTTCCCGTTACATACCTTGAGTGTCGACTTGCCTGTGTTGATTTTATATGGAAGTGATAGATGGAAACTTTGTTTATGGGGGTTGTTGGGGGATTGAGTTTGAAGGTAATCAGTTTTTTTGACGGGGTGTTATTGTGATAGCGATCTGTTCTTGAGGGTTGAGTAAGAAGTAGAGCGCTTAGTTACTCTACTAATTTTCTTTTCAAGTTTAAAATGCTTAAACATTTTAAGAATTTAGTCATATGTATGGTTGATACTAAGTAATGATGATCATTCTCTCTAAGTCTACACAGTCAAAATATATAGTCGTGTATGTCGTAAGTTTGACGACACGGTTGGCGCAGTGGCTGAGCGATCGACTGCTGCGCTGCGTGTCGCGGGTTCGATCCCTGAACGGAACAAATTTTTGTATGACCTACAGGTAGTTGTTTCGCATCTGGCTGTTTGTGTATGTGAGTTTAAATGTTAGTAAACGCACCCACGATACAAGAGAAATTCCAAGTGTGGGGCAACGTTTTTTAAAAAAGAAAGAAAACGAAAATGTGCTGCATTCGTTTCATATACAAGTACTACTACTGATGACCTAATCAATTGGGTCCGTTAACAGAAAAAGAGCTCTGACACAGATAATTTAAGTTCAATATCATAAAATGTCCCAAATAAGGGTACTATTTTAAATGATGCGGTTAAAATTGCGGTCATCACTTCGTGCCAAGTGCAACTGATAACAAATAGCGAGCGGTCGTACGACCACATTGTTGCGGTGGCTATCGTTTAGTGCAGTGACCTCTGATGCGAGGTTTTCTGTTTGTCGTTGATTGTGGTTTGTTATAAGAAAACCAGCTAAGTGCGAGTCGGATTCGAGCAAGAAGGATTACGTACTATCCTTACTAATATTATAAAAGCGAAAGTGGGTTTGTTTGTTTGTGATGTCTTAACGCCTACATGGCTTAACCGATTTTGATGAATTTTGGTACAAAGATGGTTGGGACCGTGGAGACGGACAGTGGCTAACTTTTGTTCAAAAACAGTGAGAAATGAGGGAAAAAGATGGAAGAAAAGGGAAAACTTAGCATTGCTATTATAATAAATAATTTAAGGCGCTAGGGCAAAAACTACAGGTAGCAGGTACCTGCAAATCAGGAAATGGGAACTTCGTTACCCCGAATTAAACGCGAGCGAAGCTAAAGGCAAAAGCTAGTAATATTATAAAAGCGAAAGTGAGTTTGTTTGTTACGTTTTCACGCCTAATTTTGATGAATTTTGGTACAAAGTTAGTTGGGACCCTAGAGACGGACATAGGCTAAAAAAAAGTAAGAACAGGGGGAGAAAGAGGGAAGAAAAGGGGACAGAAAGATATTTTTTTTTCGATCATCACGCGGGTTAAAGTTAGCGTTAGCCCAAAGTAACTATGCCACGCGGACGAAGTCGCGGGCGGTAGCTAGTTATCTATAAAAACGGCAAAAACATCATGTTTGTTGTATGGTAGCCCCATTAAAATTTGGATGTTATAGCGGAACAGATATACATCATCTGTGAAAATTTCGTACTATCATGGTTCATGAGATAAGGCCTGGTGACTGACGGACAAACAAACCGACGGATAGACGAACGTACAGCGGAGTCTCAGTATTAGGGTCCCGCTTTACCGTGATGCCAATGACGTAAATCACGCACTTACTTGTCACATTATGTTTTTTTTTTGCAGTTCTCAATTTTTATTGTTTTTCAATTTAATTTTTATTTTCATGTAATTTTTTTGGGGTGGGAAATCATCAAATAACTTCCCCCACTCTGGGCGGAGCGGGGGGGAGTGTCAGACTTTTACTGACTAAAACCCACCCATGTTCCTTCTATTGCCCTTTACGTTCCGGGGCCGCGGTATCTCTTTCGAACAACCCGCAACCCCGGCAGGCGGAGGCCCTGGCAAGCCCCTCTGCTTTGCTGACATCTTATTGAGGCACGCGTGAAACACTAACGCGCCGTCGACACGGCCTGTCGTCAATAGACGGACGGACGGTGAGCTACCCATTGCTCACCGTCCACAGGCCCGCATCTACGGTGGCTGGGAGTCGTCTCGCGGCGCATGTATTTTTGTTTAACCTAAACACTTGAAATATGTTAGTGCTGTGTGCACCTGTAAGTGACAAATTCACTCTATATTCTAAGAATGATTGTTACTTCTTAAAATGTATAAGTGGTTGGAGTGCCATAATTAAATAAATATAAATGTAACAATGGCCTGCAAAAAGTTAATGGTGTGTGCACTTTTCCAAATAAACTAATTGTCTTTCTTTCTCTTTTTAAACACAATATACGGTTTCACGGCACAACGGTTTCATTAACAAGGGTAGCTGCTGAAAATGGCCGCCAAGGTTTAAGACTTTACACTGTCAAAGAACACTCTCCATTAAAAGAACGCCCATCATTACAGCCATTACATGACCGTACTAACTTCTCAGGAAACTCAAGTTTAACGAAAGAAAATCCACTTCTGTAAAGTAAAACTCGGTATGAGACATTCTAAGCACATGTACATAGTACGTGGTTACTAAACTTAGACGACAGACTTTCTTTTATCCGAAACTTAGGTCTCCGGGCGACAATAAAACTATAAGTATGTAGTGAATATGCAGTCTACATGAAGTAAGAAAGTTTTAAGATGCATTTTGTTATAAGAATTTTGTAACATTTTTCGGATATCTGTCGTGTGTGGCGAATATTTGCTCGGAATGCGATAGGTAAATAGATCTTTTACTGTACTCGCCACTTGATGATGGTTTTAAACATCACTGTTTTTCCATAACAGTAAGATGTGAAGAAGTCTGCCCACATTACGCCGATTATGACAAATATATGGTAAAATTATCATAATGGCAATAGGCTCACGCCCCGTGTAAGCTTATCGCCATGTTGATAACTTAAATGATACTTTAAAAAAATGTGTATCGGAGAATAATGTTTGAAATTCAAAAGTCTAAGGACCCAAATAGGAACAGTATTTCTTAACTCAGCCTTTGTAACCTCATTTACTTACAAATGCTCTAAAAGTCTGTTTATAAGCCAAACTTGATTTTGCTTTCGTTTATGAAATATAAACATTTTAGCCACGTTTACGATTTAAAAAAATGGGTGAATTGGTTTTGTAACATTCAAACTCCCCATCAACCTTCTACAGAGAACGTCAAATACTTAATAACAAAATTTAGTTCAAAAAGATCCGAGTGTAAGATAAAACGGGGTTCCGTTGAAAACTTCATAAAAACCAACTAAAAGTCCCCCGCCCAGTAGAGTGTCGTGGAAACTTCGGGTTACTTCGCAACTTGCTCGTTTCATGGCATAGCTCAGTACTTTTTTCCGATTATAACTTGGGTCCCAGATGCTCAGTGGAGATGGATGGAGTACCGTGTAGTGTTTAGTATGAAAATGTATTTCGATGTTGTAATGTTAGTTGAATTGGCCTTTTTTATTATGTTACGGTTATTTGTGAACTCTTAAATGTTGAAATATTATTAAGCTACTGATTTTAAATATGCTGATCATATGAAAAATCAGTAGATTATATAGCTATATCGGTAGAGTAGTAGAGAGCCCTAATCTAAACTAATCTTATAAAGAGAAAAGATTAGATTTTTTGTTGTTACGATTGATTCAAAAACTGCTTCACCGATTTTGGAAGTTCTTTCACCACTATGACTGGGTTGACAACTAACACAATTGGTAACAAACTTGGAAGAAGTAGTAACGCATATAGTTATTTTGATCATGGTTTAATTATGACTCCAATGTTTAGCGTTTGGAGTATTTTCCAGATCTTCAAAACCTAGTTATAAGTTAACTTACTTGAACTATTAAAAAAAGTGCAAGAGTTTAATTTTTTTTAAGTTTTAAAGACGTGTTACGTTTATTTCAAGTCTATAGTGTAAACAATTGTTAGTAGACCAAATAAATAAATTAAAAAGAACTCTACGGTTAACGTAACGTAACGTTAAATACACAAATCAATTTTATTGTGTTTCAAAAAATTAAACTGTATTTAAATAAAAATACTGAGAGTATTTATATTTAAAGAGAAGAGAAAGAGAAGTTAAATTTAAATAATTTGGCAAAAGAAGTAATTATAAATAAAAAAATCATTTTATTTAGTGAGAAAGCAGTAGTACTTCTGTCAATATAAGACCTACGCATGCTCCTTAGAATAAATAATAGAATAGATTATTTTTCCTACCCAAATATCGACCAATAGAATTGCACCATTCGACGTCACGTGGTATAACCTACATGGTATTATACTGATTATTTTTCCGACCCAAATATCGACCAATAGAATTGCACCATTCGACGTCACGTGGTACAACCTACATGGTATTATACTGAATTTTTTTTGAAAATTTTCTCTGGTCGTTGTTATGCATAAAAAACAAAACATCCAGTCAAATTAACCACACGTCAAACTGACAGGTTGAATTCAATTGTGAAAATTGGAGATTTTGCATGAAAATGAGTCGATTTGGAGTTTGTGCAATTCTATTGGCCGACATTTGGGACGGAAAAATAATCCCCCGAATACCACACGAGCTTCAAAATTATCGGGCATTTCCCGATAGGTTCCCTGCAAACAAATAAAGTCGTCAAGTTTTTCAGGAAAAATCACTCGCGCTTCGCGCTCGTGATTTTGTAACCTGAAAAGAAAAACTTGACTCCTTCATTTGTTTGCAACGAACCTATCGGAAAATACCCGATAATTTTGAAGCTCTTGTGGTATTATATGTGATTATTTTTCCGACCCAAATATCGACCAATAGAATTGCACCATTCGACGTCACGTGGTACAACCTACATGGTATTATACTGAAAATTTTTTGAAAATTTCCCTGGTCGTTGTTATGCATAAAAAACAAAACATCCAGTCAAATTAACCACACGTCAAACTGACAGGTTGAATTCAATTGTGAAAATTGGAGATTTTGCATGAAAATGAGTCGATTTGGAGTTTGTGCAATTCTATTGGCCGACATTTGGGACGGAAAAATAATCCCCCGAATACCACACGAGCTTCAAAATTATCTGGCATTTCCCGATAGGTTCCCTGCAAACAAATAAAATCGTCAAGTTTTTCAGGAAAAATCACGAGCGCGAAGCGCGAGTGATTTTTTAACCTGAAAAGAAAAACTTGACTCCTTCATTTGTTTGCAACGAACCTATCGGAAAATACCCGATAATTTTGAAGCTCTTGTGGTATTATATGTGAAAATTTTTTGAAAATTTTCTCTGGTCGTTGTTATGCATAAAAAACAAAACATGGTGCAATTCTATTGGCCGACATTTGGGACGGAAAAATAATCCCCCCAAATACCACACGAGCTTCAAAATTATCTGACATTTCCCGATAGGTTTCCTGCAAACAAATAAAATCGTCAAGTTTTTCAGGAAAAATCACTCGCGCTTCGCGCTCGTGATTTTTTAACCTGAAAAGAAAAACTTGACTCCTTCATTTGTTTGCAACGAACCTATCGGAAAATACCCGATAATTTTGAAGCTCTTGTGGTATTATATGTGAAAAATATTAATTTGCCCAAAAACACGTAATCAACTATTTAAGGAGTTGTATTGTATTTATTATGAACTTATTCTATTTTCAATCTGCTCATTCTTCCCACGATAAAATAAACCAGTCCAGTTCAGAGTAAAACTATACTATGAATACCACTAAAGAAAATCTCGAACTGCAAACGTTTCACGGGTTAACTCGACCCGCTATTATGTCTAGTCAATACAAATTGCAGCACTGATGCCTTTATCAAGCGGGTCCATTGATAATAAACCTAGCGAGCTAGCTAACGAATACTCCAGGAATTGAATTTGTTAAGAGAATGCCTTGGTTGGGTCCCAGTGTGTGGTATGAAAGGAAGCGATACTGAAAAAATAAAAATAATATTTTACCCAAATTGTGCTACTCCATATGAATTCTGATATTGCCCACGGCTTTGCTAGTGTTTATTTTGAATGTGATAAACTTAATAACTTATCTATCTTCTATCTTCTATATCTATCTATACTTATAATAAATCTGTAGAGAGGTCAATTCTGTACATGAAATATATTTTCAAAATAACTATCAGGGGGTGATTAGTGATCGATACTGATGCCAAAAATGCAATCAGTAAAATTTTTGTCTGTCTGTCCGTCTGTCTGTCTGTCTGTCTGTCTGGATGTCTGTATGTTCGTTATAGAAACAAAAACTACTCGACGGATTTTAACGAAACTTGGTACAATTATTCTTCATACTCCTGGGCAGGTTATAGTATACTTTTCATCACGCTACGATCAATAGGAGCAGAGCAGTGAAGGAAAATGTTGGGTAATCGGGAGAAGTTGGTTAAAGCTACACAGAAATCATGTATGACGGAAATGTCCTCCTTAAAATTATATAAAAAATATCCTACGACAGCATAGGTCTATCTTATATGGTTGACTCACAATAACACGTGTAACTCCCGATAACTTAACAGTTCGGAGTTTCTGATTATATTTGTCTACTCTTACGTTTATAACACTCCCACTCATCTCTAATTAAAAACAGTTAACATTATTACGTATTCAATAAAAAAAGAATCATATAAATCGGTATACAAACACCAAAGTTATGCATGAAATACGCTAATAAGCCATCGCGCGTGAATACTGAATCATGCTATAAGGATTATTTTTGTGTAATATTTGGCTGTTGATGCGAATAGAGGTTCTGAGTGTTCGACCTTATTGACAGACAATGCTTTCAGACCGACTTTTAGTCTTTAAATAATTTCTTTTTAGATTTCTTTTGTTGTTATTTTATAAAATAGGTATTAGTTATTTTGGTAGTGTTTAAATATTCGTTCAAATTACAAATTATTCATAGTTTACATTTTATTTCTTTTTTGGTGAAGTAGTAGTAGGTACGCACAGATTTTTAGATACCGAGTTTCGGCTAATTTATGTTCAGTTTTTTTTTTAAATTATGTTGGTAAAAGCGTAGTTAATTATACTAATTATAGTTATAGGTTTTTATTTTTATGTAAAGTAGGTATAAAAGTAAGTATTGGACAGGCGTTTTAGCTTTATTTTCATTTCATTTTTTGTTCCAAGTTGTAGTTACCTATTATTTCTGGGTATAATTCTATTAGGATTATTTAGTTTTAGTACCTATTTTATTTGGTAATTAATAGGTTCTTATAGATAATAGGCATAATTAGATATATTAAAAAAAAAACAAAAAATATAATTTAGTACGTAAGTACTTAAATTATTTTCAGGTTAATTATAATTATTATTTTTTAATTCATTTAGCTAAAGTTTTATTTAGTTGTTGCTGTAGTGTATTTAGGATCAGTTTTATTGTTTAAGTAGGCACTTGGTTTTTTGTAGCATATTTCGTTAGGTAACTGAATAGGCATTCAGTTACCTAACGAAATAAGCTACGTTAGAGGTCCTAACTGTAGCTACCTTACACTTAAAAAATCCAAGTGCCTTCAGTTATATTCATAAATGCTTACTAATATTATAAAAAGCCACAGTGAGTTTGTTTGTTTGTTACGGCTTCACGCCTAAATGACCGAACCGATTTTGATGCATTTTGGTACAGAGATAGTTGGGACCCTGGAGACGGAAATAGGCATTTTTTTAAAGTGAGGAAAGGGAGAGAATGAGGGAAAAAAGGGGAGAGAAAGATACATCTTTTTCGGGTCATAACGCGGGTTAAAGTTAGCGTTAGCCCAAAGTAACTATACCACGCGGACGAAGTCGCGGGCGGAAGCTAGTATATCATAAGAACGTTGTTGTTGTTTCACTGAGGAACAGTATTTTTAGTGATATGAAAAGTGTTTTTTTTCTATACACCAGAAAACGTATGTAAGTAAGTATTCATTTAAGGTAAGACGTGGTGAGGCTGGTTGTCTACTACCTGTAACGACTGTCAAAGATCTACAAATGACAGCCAACGAAAAAGACCAACAGCTTAACGTGCTTTCCGAGGCTGGAGGAAACTCAGTATGTAACGGGTGGTCACCCATCCAAAGACAAACCTAGGTAAGTGCGGCTTTACCTAAAGATTGACCCGAGTGGCTGCTATTATTTAGCCACGAGCTCCTCGTGAACTTATTTAATCTAAGTACTCCAAAATTATTACCAGCTAAATAATCAAACGATAAAACCTGTTCCACCGCTTCTTCTCACAACTTGGACCACCTAAAACAGTAGATTCATCTAATTATATGGGACCCGGTAATATGAAAAGAGACTGCAGTACTCTGCGGTCTGCGGATATTTAAATCTGATAAGCGCAGCTTTCCAACAATTTATCGCCGGCGCGGTTATTACATAGAGATTTGTTTCAAGTGATTTTCGGATATTCGGATATCAGAATTTTAGATATCTCCATATTTTGAATGGGGTTTTCTGAATAGATGTCTTTATTCTATATGGACGTGGAGGAAATTTGAAATGAGATTGTAGGAATATAGGATATTGAACGTGATTGAAAATGTTGAGTTAAAAATGTCACATACATGGTTCTGAATGGCACGTGACTTTCCTTCATTGTGGTAACTTTTCTTTAGGTTATTTCTGGCGATCGTCAGGTTGTTTAGGCAAACACGGCTTACCCATTATGTAACGAGGTTCCTCCGTGGCTTGGAAAGGACTCTTGGATTCAACTGCCGTTTGTTCTGTCTTAGAGGTCTGGTCCAAAAGTCTGAAAACCAGTCTTACCAAGGGGTACTAACTGGAATGCGGAGGTCTGATAGGCAGGTAAAATACTTGTATTCAGCTGCATCCGGTAAGATTGGAAGCCAACATAGTTGAAAAATGGATGTGCAGATGATAATGATCTGGTGAATCATGTTGATCACAAACTTAATAATCCTGAGTGTTCTTTTTTAGTAATAGAAAATTTATTTTGATTTAATACTAGCTGGCACCCGCGGTTTCGCCAGGGTAATATTGAAAAAAAATCCTACATGTTATTCCAGACTATAATACCTCTGTGCCAAATTTCAAGATCCGTTCAGCCGTTTTGATCCATTCTCACAAACATTCGCATTTATAATATTAGTAGGATCACAGTTATACTTTTAAATAAAGACTTTTTTTTGAAAATCATCAATGGTTATCAGTGTTGGTATTTAAAAAAATATTTACAAGAAAAATAAGTATAAGAAAAAGACTCGCAACTATTTTCACCGAGAAGACGTCAAAGTACAAATTGTGAAGTATCTTAAAGACACTCGGTTAGTGTACTTAGTTCAACATTTAAGTATTCTCGTGCAGAACTCATAAGTTAAACAGGTGGTGAGAAGAACTTCACACTAGTGTCTGCGTTCGTGGTGTCACTTTACACGTTCGTGTTCGTTGGCACAGCTGACGGGTATACGGCACAGTTTTGTAGACATTTGAGTGCGTTTTATTATGTGACTAGGGCTTTGCTCCAAATGTTACTGATTTTTGGTGGAACGTATCATATACTTATTATTTTCTATATCTATATCTAATATATAAAATTCTCGTGTCAGTGTTAGTTACCATACTCCTCCGAAACGGCTGGACCGATTTTGACAAAATTTTATGTGCATATCGGTCGTCTTAGAATCGGCTAACATCTATTATTCATTTAATTAACTGGGTTGTGAAGGTCAGATAGACAGTCTCTTCGTGTAAAATACTGGTTTTTAGCTGCACCCGGTTAGACTGGAAGCCGACCGTTTATTTTCAAAGAAAACTAGACATACGTATTTCTAGTTTGGCCGGTAGCATTTACCTACTTTAAAAGCTGCAAGCCGATTGCGCGCCTGCGCCTATACTATTTACCTGTATATTTTCATATAGCTACACTCTAAGAGAAAAGTTCTTTCGGCTTTAAAACTTTGTCAAAAGAATATTTAATGTGGTAGTTTCATGTACAAGGAAAACGGAGTTACCTGACATTTAAATGGAATTTATTAATAACATTCTAAAAATAAATCCTTTTCACAAAAAAAAATAAACTTAAATATTTTAAAAATGGAATCGAGAATACAACTTCAACCTACATCAATAATTCTTGCATATTCGTTAGTCGTATTTTCATTGGACCTCATGAAAATTAAAGTTTTTTTTAATTAATTATCTTTAAGTTTTTATTTTTACACTTATTTAGATTACTAATAAAAACAACTTTCTATGTCTTTATTGTAGTCATAAATGAGATAATTACAAAAAAACTCTATGTAAAAATATTTCAACCCAGTGGGTGCATCGACAAGAAAATCATTCCCATGGAGGAGTCCACGAGTCTATGGATGTTTTGTCTATGGATGTTTTGTAATCAAAGAATAAACTTGCAAAAGGTTATCAATAAAAGGCCTAGTCCCCAAAGTTAGGAAAATAAGGTATATTATAAGCCCAACCTAAGTACATTAACTGAGTTCGAGCTAATCACCTAAGCTCCTGTGACACTCAACTTACTTCCAATTCTCTAACCAAGTTACAAATAAGTAAGCAAGTACGAACAAACCTCTCCAAGCGTCGATCTATTTAGAAATATTACTGTACTCTAACTTCAATTCTCCTAACTACATTAAGACTAACGAAATAGCCAGTTTATCTAATTTCCTTTACTACTAAATTCATGGTAGACACTAAAGCCGTCTTCACATATGTGGATCCCAACCCTCCAATCGAATCTAGACTTTGTCCTTGTGCGATAGAGGGTATTTTCAGTTGGTTGCTCCAGTTTAATCAGCTGATTGCTCAGAACAACTTTTATACGTTGTAAGAACGCAATTTGTGCAGTTCGAAGATACATGGATGTCATAAAGTTGATTACCCTTATTTTGTCTGGATGTGGCATTTGGAGCTTGGAAAAGGATTACACGTTCACTTGGAGAAGTACCTTCGTTATATAATTTGTGTAGTTGAAAAATAAATGGCAATACACACGTTGCATTTATTTGAAAATAAATTGGATTAAGAAAATTGCGACGGTGTTCAATCTTCAGTAAATGCTTTTGGGACTTCGTAATTCAATTTGGAGTTGTTGGCATTTAAATTTGGAACGCTGCAAGGTATTGTTGATATTTACTTCTTTTATGTATGAAAACAGTTAAGTCTATTGAAAATAAGTTACAAAGCTGTTGTTAGCTAATTGCAATTAGAGGGGCATGCCATAGAAACATGGGTGGGTTTTAGTCTGACACTCCTCCTCGCTCGCCCAGCGTGGGTTAAGTAATTTGATGATTTCCTATCCTCAAAAAAAAAGAGCCTACCAGGGCCACTGCCTGCAGAGGTTGCTACTCATTCGAAAGAGATACCACAGCCCTGGAACATCAAGAGCAAAAGAAGGAACATGGGTGGGTTTTAGTCAGTAAAAGTCTGACACTCCCTCCCACTCCACCCAGAGCATAGGAAGTTATTTGATGATTTACCACCCTTAGAAAGGTAATAAAGATACGTTACTTTTGCATCGTATTTTAGTCTAGTGGTTATGGCCTCAATCAACAAATGGTAAGTGAGGAATTAAACCTAGACAGGTACTTAGTGCAATTTATTTCATCACCACTGAATCAGACATAAAAAAACATGGGGAACCTGTAACATGACCTTGCTTCATCCTCTATTATGCACACAGTCAAGGAATGGAATTCTCTGACTGTGTCGTTGCCCTCGGTTTCGGAACTATTCAAGTAGTGAGTTAATGGGCTTATTTTGGATAAGCTTGTCCCATCGCCAAACTCATCTTTGTTCTCAGAACTATATTTAAGGCCAAGACTACTCTTCGCTTGGCCTATTTTATCCCACTGCTGGGCAAATACCTCCCCGTTCTATTATTATTCATTCAATATTTAAAATTATAAAAAAATTAAAGACATTTGAGATTCACCATTTTATACTTTTGACTTTCCTTTGGCCCTCGCTCCTGGAAAAGAGTCCAGCAGTAGGAGCATTAAAGGTCTGCCATACAACGTCATGCTCACTTACAGTGTAGGTATATATAAGTATATACGTTTTGTCCAACAAAATCAGGGTGATCATTCTGGTCCATTTCTGTTCAAACTTTGGCTGGGAACATTTTACGGAAATCTTTCCAGGATACAATTTTGGGGCACAGAAGGCGCATTGTATGGACTGTATTAGACTGTCACTCGCCACTAGTGGCTTGCCCTGCACGGATTTGCGACAGTCCTAGTCGCTCTGTCTATGCCACCATGAGATCGCATCGGAGGTCTGTGTGTGCTGAGCAGCGGACTTTTATCTCGGTGTAGTACCTCCGTGCGCCACTCGTACAGGCGCACGAGGACCATTGCCTCAAACTCCCACGGTGGCAATCAATGAAATCAGCCTAAAGCCCTAATTTTCGAGCCATCGAGTGCACGTTGCGGGTTGTTCGAAAGGGATACCGCGGCCCCGGAACGTAAAGGGCAATAGAAGGAACGTGGGTGGGTTTTGGTCAGTAAAAGTCTGACACTACCCCCCGCTCCGTCCAGAGCGGGGGAAGTTATTTGATGATTTCCCACCCCAAAAAAAAAACCATCTAGTGCAGAATACATAGAGTTCGCACACAGCTAGATAAAATATCCATCACACATATATAATCATCGCTCACATCTTAAAACCATAAAAGCAAGCCAGTGTAAAACCTTGTTAACATTTTCGCGGTTCCCCGACAAGATTGAACGTCCTGTGGCGTGTCGTGGACTCGCTGAGTTTCTACGCTAACAACTTATTCTGACTGGGAAGTTAACTCGGACTGTATGCTTTTTATTTTTATTTCATCCTCTAGTTTTTATTTTTACTTGTATAGAAAAAAAAAGAACGCGTGTAGGTATTATGTTGAAATTACACCATACTAGCTGTGCCCAGCGGTTTCACCCGTTGCTCAGCTCCTTTTCTGGAGAGGTTTGAAAAATAGATAGTAGCCGATTCTCAGACTTACTGAAAATGCATAAAAAAATTATAAGAATCGGTCGAGCCGTTTCAGAGGAGTATGGGAACGAACATTGTGACACGAGAATTTTGATAAACCATATACTCAAATCTGTGGTCCCTTTGTGCTGTGAAAAAAACCTTCTAAGTCTACGCAGTTAAAAAATATAGCTGTTTATGTCGCAAGTCTGTACGGAACCCTCTGTGCACGAGTCTGACTCGCTCTTGGCCGGTTTTTTCGAGTAGTTCTATTTTTGAATTTTGTACGATGAGGTTGTTTGTTTTTTATCTCTGCCTAACCCTTTGAGAATTGAAGGCGTTATGTTATATTACGTTATAAGATTATCTGCTCTTACGAACTCATAAACTCAATTTCAAAGCCATTACATTACTGATAACTAAAAAAGAAATCCATTTTAGTACCAAACCTTAATCTATCTAAAACGTACTTAAATATATTTCTCACATTATCTTTCCCAGTCCATCATAAAGCTAGATAATATTTGAAAAGATTTTCACTCAGAAAACGTAACTTGAAAATCTCCGAATTAATTTTGGAATGAATGTTCTACTTATTACTTACGAATTAAAATGACTAAGTTTTTGAAGCTGCTTTGAGACAACTTTATATCAGATTGATTGGAATTAAGAACAGCATGACTTATTATCACGCCTGAAAACCGCAGAGGGCTTGGCAGAGGTGTGCCTCATAGTACAAACACATTTTACCTAAGTCCCCGAGCCTATGGCCATCAACGGTACTACATACTGGGTACAGACGCCAGCAGGTCAAGCTACCCGAAACTGTCAATTTTTCCCAATGAACCTTGAACCTTATACTTTAGATATAAAGTCGAAAATCTATCAAAGAAATCTGACAGATTGTAGTAGCTTGATGTGCAGGCGTTTGTACATCTAAACTCCATGGCAGCTACTAAGAAATCCTTGATGGAAAAACCGAAAAAACACTTTGCCTAGGAATCGAACGCAAGCCTTGCCAGCAGTTGCACTTGACTACTGGACGGACGAGGCAGTTGTTTAAGGTTGCGATTGAAAAGGATAGCACATGGGTGTCGTTTTTTTATTTTTTTATTTAACATCAAAGAGTTCCAGTGTGTTGTGTTATACTGTTTTTTTTAATGGCATCTCGTAGTTCAACCTAGTTCAGCCGAGGTTGTCGTCTGCTTGACCAGACAATTCCTGTGGATGCCTTAAATTTAAGGCTTCCAGCCAATTTTTACTTTGTTTTTTTTTCTCACATTTTTGATTATATCCCTTTTTTATCCTAATAACTACTAAAATGACATGTCTTTCAATAGCTATAAGAGTAGCTTGTGGAAGAGCGGAACTTCCTCACACAAGTATATTTTTTATTTAAATGGAAATCCCTAAATCATGTAGAAGTATTTTAAGTTACTGAAATAAACACTTTTTTTTAAATTATTTTTTTTATACAATAGATTCGTTTAATGAAATTAAACTAATGATATGCTTTCTTCATTATTTTTCCTCTATAAATTTTCAAGATAAAAATATTTTAATCAAACAGAATATTTCACAAACTCAAACGGACCAAAAACAGCTCCTTGGGGAACAACCACGGAGTTATTTAAAATAGAGATACACAATTCAAAAAGGGAACTCGCCCCGTTGTACAAAACTGGTGGAGACAAAGCGGAAGCTCTGTATTCAACTCGACACAAAGCCTTAGTTACGAAAGAAACCTCTCTCGAGACACAGATGTTAATTGGAAATAGCGAGGAATTGAATTCGGTTGAAAATTCTTCCTTTTTTTGTCGCCAACTGCAGTAACGTAGAGTTACTGTGTTATACAACATTATTTTTAGTATATGCTAAACCTGAATATAGTTTTTACACCATGTTATATTTTGTCCCAAAAATATTAATAATAGGTTACGAGTTGGACACTTAGTAGGTATACGAAATCATACAGCACGCAACAAGGTCACGGCAGGTCAAAGCGACAGTACACACGTGCGGTGCCGTTTGTGCCGCGTGGTGACCGTGGTTATGTACGGACAACCAGGTAAAATAACAAGCTTATAACTTTCTGATTTTTCATGATAAAGTTCTGAAATTTTTCAGATAAAAATACTAGACACGTGTTTCGGGTTTCGCATAAAGTAAAACTAATGTTGTATAGTTGATAACAAATTGAGAAGAGCTTCAGTGAAACACACAATATGACAATGCATTTACATATGTGGTATTAGAGATTTCAGTTTTTATGGCTTGTATTTAAAATCATAACCTATGGTAGAACAAAACAATTACGAAGAAGTTATGGATTACAGGATAAGGACAGTTGTTAGTAGCTTTCAGAGAGGATAATCAAAACGAACAGACAAAATGCTAAATGGCAAACAATATAACAGCAAGAAAAAATGAAAAGTTTGAATAGAAATACGGAAAAAAATTAAGACAAAAAATTCGTCAAGTCTCAAAAATATTTAAAAATATATACGGAACGGAACAAATAAATAAATGGCATGCACGCCGTGACTGCGATAAATAGGTCACCACTCAGCATGATGCTGTGCTATGGGAGCCAACTGCACAGCGCTTTTTTTCTTTTTCAGAGGCCAACTCTTAAAAACACACGGAAGTCTTGACAGCAAAATATAAAAAAAAAAAATACCCAAACAGTGTTTAATTAACAAAATAAAATTAAAATAAAAACTTAAGAGGTGTCAAGGGATACCCGGATGGAACGAAGTTATTATTTATTATGTACAAAAAAACCTGTATACACTCAACAAAAACAATCGTCGCGACACCACACTTTTCAATCCGAAATAGAAAGACAAAACGAAAATAACTGGCTTGCTTTCTATGAGAGAGAGAAAGAGAAAGAGCGAGAGGGACAGACAGACAAACACGCGCACGCCGTACCGCTTACAACTATAGCATAAAGTGTCGTTACAACTTTCGGTCTTAATTTTTTCCGTCTAGCCCCCTTTCGCAACGCGCGATAAGGAACTTCGTTGAAACAACACTATGAACTGCAGGAATATTGAAACAGATATAATAAACAGGCTATGCTATAAGAGTTTCATTGCTAATTAATGCACTGCAATTTTCCCCTTCTAAATATTTATGCACGGTAAAGAAATTCATCTGCATTTTTTCCTTAGCTTACAAACCAACCAACTGACTTAACTTACGGAATTAATAAAAGTTGATCAGCAGTTCTACATATCTGCAATATACAGTTATATCAATTGAACAAGCTTTTAGATATATACCTAACGATTATTTGGGAACAAAAATCAAATGGACGCTAATTTTTGTGCTTATTTACGTTTTTTTTAAGTGTCTCAGTATTTTATACCAAATATATTATATACTACTCATATGTACAATTTAAAAAAAACTGAATGAATGTTAGTTGTTATATTTTTTAACCCCCGTTTATATAATAATTGTGCCCTGTACCTACCTATATCGTTTTAATGATTGAAAAAAAACTTCCTTGGCGTATGTCGAACAATTGCACAATATAATCAAAATCGGTTGAGTAGTTTAGGACACGGAGCACGAACGAACAGAACAAATGTCTGTTTTGACATTGTATACCTACACGCAAACATTTTATTTTTCATATTTTGCGAAAGTGTTGTGTAGTAGTGTGTTACGAAAGTGATATGTATAGAAAACTATTTACTCAGAGCACACAGAACATTGTAAAAACCGTCTATGCAGTAAGTTAGACGCGTATACCAAATAGATCGTCCGACTGTACTATCCAGCAGACTGTACCGGCAAAACGATATATTACGTTACTCAGCAAACAGAAAAAGCAAATGGCGCTCCGTTTGTAGCGAACGTTCGCAAAAACTCAACTATACTCAACTTATAGAAGTATCTGACGGTAATATCGTCCGCCTTGAAAAAGGAAATATATTTTCGTGTTTTATTAAAGCAATTTTGGTCGTTCGTTGGTTAGGGTCGTCGCTTTGTTTGTTATTGTTTCAGTTTTTGAAGAGTCTATTGTTTTAATTGTTTTTATGTCTGAATCTAGAGCTGGTTAGGAATTAAGGTTATGTTGCTATTTTAACGGTGTGCTTTTTGTGATTATGAATTTTGAGTTCTTGGGTTCTGTAGCTCAAAAGGACAAAATGGAAACCTCATTGGATCACTTTGTTGTTTTCTGTCTAGACTGTTTATCTCGGGAACGCGTAAAGATATCGAGAGTCAAGTCTAGCACAGATTTGAGCATAATTATGGTCCTTTGTGCTATGAAAAATCAACCCTCTAAGTCTACCCAGTCAAAAGATATGGCCGTTTACGTCGCAAGCTTGTAGGGAACCCTCGGTGTGCGAGTCTGACACGCACTTACCCGGTTTTTTTAACACACTTTTATTTAGCTTATCCTGTCCATGTTTAGTTAAAATTGGCCGACTTTACGGATTCCGATTGAACTGAAATTTTGCATACATGTTTAGTTTGTTTGACAATGCATTTACAGCTAAGAGACGTTTTTCTAAATCCAATATGGTGGACTCCCTTTTTATGGATGCATATTCAGCTGCAGCCGGTTAGACTAAAAGCCGACCTCAACGTGACTGAGAAAAGACGATAATGTTTTTCTTCACTTTTTGACATTTTGATTCCAGAAACTATAAATTCTTAGATTCAATTTGATAGTAACTAAGGTCGCATTTTGTATGTATACACCAAAACTTTTGACGCATATTACCGATAAATAATCATGAATATCCGTTCCGAAGTTATTGCAAAAGTTTACGAGAAACGCAAGATTTCCCTTTTAAGAAGCAACCCTTATATAACAGGGGTTAATGGAGCTACCCGGAGTATGAATATTATGGCAACTAAATCTTTTATATTACTGCCGAGGCACCATCTTTAATGTAACGCAACATCAAGCCATGAATTAATTTGATATGCAAATTCGTCTTAATGGTACCGACGTATATGGTTGATTGTACAGTGGGAATTTAATAGGTTTTGATTGTTGATGGGGTAGTGCATACGACCACAACATCTGATTGCCTAGACGAGAAAGTGGATGTTGCTTTCAAATGGTTATTATGACTGCACGTGTAAGCGGGGACACCCGTTAGACTGGAGGATTTATTTATGCTTGGGTATTAATTGATTTTATATAATTCGTATTTGCTAGCTGACATGTGACACTAAATTAATTATTTCTTAAATTAACCCTGTAATATAGAAATTTGCGATAATTTCAGTATTGGAGCCTAATAAAACATTAATCAAACATTTTGATATCAGCATATACATAATTTGTGTGCGCTAGCTATCATGTGACAATAAATTAATTATTTCTTAAATTTACCTTGTGATAAAATAAATTGTATAAAATCTGGTTCTTCTAACCTGACAGACAGATGTGTTGCTGGGAAGTTTGTTCCGCTAGTTCTTCTTCCCAGCTAAAACACTACGAAATAGCGAGTGTCTCTTGTAATTTGACATTCAATAAATGCTGATCATCAGCCTAATTTGAAAAAATGACTTTTGAATTTGCATCGATTTTTAACGGGATGGTCTCAAGTACAGTTGAAAACAAGCGTCAGATACTACTTGAAGGGTTACCATGACATCTTATAGCAGTTCTTATTCCTTTGTGAGAAAGAGATAGTGTTATACACCCTGTATAGCTCTGTCTCTTTCCCTCAGTGGAATAAGTTCTCCTTTAAGACGTCGTGGTAGGGTAGCTGTTCGGTAAATTGAAGCAGTCGTGAGACACATAGTTTTGTTTTTCAGTTTCGACTTTTTTATTTAAAACTAGCTTTCGCCCGCGGCTTCGCTCGCGTTAAATTCGGTATAACACACCAAACAGACCTGCAGTTTTTGCTCTTGCGCCTGATGGATTTGTAATAGCAACGCTAAGTTTTCTCTTTTCTTCCCTCGTTCTCCCTCATATCCCACTTTTTTTAATAAAAGTTAGCCTATGTCCGTCTCCTGGTTCCCAACTATCTCTGTACCAAAATTCATCGAAATCAGTTTAGCCATTAAAGCGTGAAGAGGTAAGAAACAAACAAACTCACTTTCTCTTTTATAATATTAGTAAGGATTATGTTCTTGGGAGTCTTTTTGGCATGTGCCTATTAGGGTTTCGTACCTCAAAAGGAAAAAATAACGGAACCTTTATTGAATTAATTTTTAAGCTATTGCATAGCTTCTATCGCGGGCCTTGAGCGCGGGGACCGAATCCAGAAATTCCGTAACGAAAAAAAACCTGACGCTCCCCACTCCGACGGGCACGGAGGTGTGGCTTGAAGGCCGTGCATTGTCTAACGTCGTTTACACAATACGGTCAGTTATTTCAATCCCGATTCTAATTTTCTAATAGCGTGTTTGTTAGAGAATCGGATAGTCAATCGACATTACTAGTCTAGTCAACAAGTGCTTTTTAGTCAAAACTTTTTAAAAGGCTCGGAAAAATATGGTTGAAGGCTCATTCGATTCGGGATCGAATCTAGAAAGTTTTTGAAAAAATTCAAGACCCGCTCGAAAAAATTGCAAAAGTTATTAACAAATTAGTAAACAAAAAAAAAGGGGTTTTGTTTTTTTAGTATATCTCGAAAACTATTTGATATATTTTGATTTTGAAAAAACATTCAAAAAGAGGAGGAAATTTCCTAAAAGAAACTCCCAACTCGCGAAATTGTAGGACCAATATTAAAAATTTTACTGGGAGCTGAAAATACGCCTGAAAACGGGTACTCAGGTTTCCGCAAGCCACGCCCCCTTCGAGCGCTTTAATGAAAAATATTATTTAAACATATTAAATGTTGATATTAAAATTTGAAAAAATTCAGACATGTACAAGACAAATTAAGGAATGAAATGCCGTAGAAAAAATATTTTTATCGCGATTTTATAAAATGTTATCCATAAATTAATTAACAATTTCTTCCGACTGGGCTATAAACATTGCAAGTTGCATAATTGTTAAACCAGAAATCTCAATTTTTTTTCCTCTCGTGGAGCTATTCTTCAAATATTAAAGAAAGGATTTCCGTTGAGTAAATTAAAAAATTGTTAATTTTCGATTTGTTATTAACCCGTGAGAAGGCGCGCCTCTATTTGTTACATGGATAGGCGCGCGTGAGCAAATTGCTCACACTACTTTAAATGCTCATATTTCTACTTTTATGGTAGTTATTGACTTGTAATGGATTTATGTGAATAAAACAAGGTTTAATAAGTAAGAAAACAAGTATAAAATTAAAAATGTGTAACATAAATGCAACTTCTGAAACAAATAACGAATCAACCAATTTTTATTTTCTTATTTTGTCAGTCTTCATTCAAATCACTATAAAAAATCTTACATAACAAAAACTTGAAAAAAATACTTTTCTATGTAATCTGGACAAGTGTATCTCTCAAAACAAATCGAACACATATATGTAGCATGTTCGATGCAGAGTAATTGCTTGCACATAGTGCAAGCTTTTTTTGTCCGTCTATTCTTACGTCTAGGGCATATAGAACAGAATCCGCTTGGCCTAGGCTCTGAAATAGGACTAGGAGCTGGCACAAATCGCTTCATTAGAAACTTAAGATCTGACGATGTGTTCTCCATGGAAATTCGGCGTGAAATATGTGGTTTTACCAGCTCAAGCGCCACTTCTTTTAAGAATGTACGTCTTTCAATCAAAGTTTTGGTGTTAGCTTTGTATATTATTTGGGCATTGATTCCAGTTATGTTCAAAATGGAAAAAAATAAGCGCATTGGCCACCGTGAAGTGATTCTGGCAACGGAATAATCCTCTTTCTTTTGGTCTACTACATCCACTCCACCTTTTGTGGAATTGTAAAATATTACAATCTCTGGTTTAGCTTCATTTTGCTCTGTATCTGTTGCATGAGGGCTGCAAATGTTAGAAGCGTCGCTTTCTATGATGTCAACACGATGTTGTTCTCCATCAAGGTCCGCATCCAATGCTTCATCACCGGAATCCTCTTCCAGCCACGAACAAATTTGTTCTTGACGTCGGTCGCCCATTTTACACGTGTGTTGGTAGCTAAAAACAAAAAAGATTATTATTAAAATATTACTATAGAGTATTTACGTAATAATTAACCAGTTTAATATAAATAAATAAAATAATATAGTCTAGAAAATACAATTATACTTTTTAATTGGAAAAATAAATACTTACACGGATGGGCGCGTGATGAGCAAATTGCCGCACGATGGTACACGGCCTCCACAAACAATTAGCTGCGCAGTCGCAACAGGACTGACCGGCACGCGAGTTGCGTCACGGGGGAGGGGGTGAACAGTTGGGAAGGTACCTAGGCGCGTGAGACGTTAGGGCGTCGGTATCACCAAAAAATTAGCTTTGAATTTTTGTGTGAGCAAATTGCTCATAGCGCGCCTTCTCACGGGTTAACAAATTACCTAGGCGGCAAATTAAATATTTAAATAAATGTTACAAGAATTATTTTTTTTCCAATGTCGATGATCATTCGTTTTTCTATCAATAAAAGCTACCTAAAAATATTTTTTTATAAATTTTAATTCTTTTTGTTTATAAAATTGTTATAAACAAATAGATTATTTATAAGATAATTGAATTTTTTTTTTTGAAAATAGATTCCTCGTAAAAAATTATGAATTTTAAGATAAAAAATGATGCTTAAAAAAATTTTTTATTGCTAAAAAACCGTTTTGTTAATTAACAATTTTTTTTTACCACTTGTTAATAATATTAAGGTACGCTTTTTTTTAAAATATCATTATTTATTATCCTCCTTAATAATCAAAAAAAAAATTCGTTTTTTTATAAATTTTCATTGTTTATTAAATAAACAATTTGTTATAAACAATTTGTTATAAACAATTAATTTTTCTTTGTATAATTGTTTTAGAACTCTTTACACTAAAATAAAACCGACCAATTACCTTTTTGCGGAAAAAAAAATTAATTCGAAAATAAATATAAATATTTTTTTTTTTTGCAAAAAGGTAATTAGTCGGTTTTATTTTAGTGTAAAGAGTTCTAAAAAAATTATACAAAGAAAAATTAATTGTTTATAACAAATTGTTTATTACGTATTACGTAGGAGGTCACAGTTTTAACCTAACCTAACCTAGCCATTACTGCCGTCTGCATAGTATGCCAAGTGAAATTATACCAAATAATATATTATGCGAAATTTTAACTCTGCCAATCGTAATTATACTAAATGTAATTCTGCCATCTTAAAAGTATGCCATTGTTAATTCGAAGTTTTAAACATTATGCCAAACGATAATTATACCAAATAATTTTTATGCCTTTAAAATGTTCGTTTAAAGAAAATTATGCTAAGTGTGTTATGCCAAAAAAAATTCGGAGCATCAAGATTCTGCCAGATAGAGGGAACCCTAAAAAAGCACTTGTTGACTAGACTATACGCTGGATCAAACCCAAGGTCTTATTTTTCTTTTTGCGACTTCTTTTCATTGGAAGTACTTTTTAAATATTATATTTAGTTTTTTATTTTTTTATTTATTGTCTAAGTTGATTAAAAATGTTTCTTTTTGCGACTTCTTTTCATTCGAAGTACTTTTTAAATATTTTATTTAGATTGTTTTTATTTATAAGCATAAGTTGATAAAAAATGCTATGCAATAGCTTTACCGCGGCAGTCCCCGAGTGCCACACGTATTTTTTTTTCTTCTGTCTGTTTGTCTGTATGTCTGTCAAGACCCTTTATTTCGGGAGGTATCGAGTGGAAATTAAAACTGTAAGTATACTTATATCTGTGGTCCCTTGCAGCTGTGAATAAAATAACTTTCTTAATCAAAAGATATAGCTGTTTATGTTGCAAGTTGGTACGGTACACTCGGTGCGCAAGTCGGACTCGCTCTTGCCTGGTTTTTATATACTTTATTTTTCAGCTCATTGCAAATCTCATTTTTTACTTTCTAAGCAAATTTTTTGCTAATATAATGACGCTTGTCTTTGTCCAGGTGCTCAGGACATCGATGCTTTATGAATTTGGGAATTTTCCTATGCGTTGAGAACCTGCCTTAACACTTACTTGCCTGGGGTCTACCTCGTTGTTCTAGTGGTTCCTGTGTACGAATCCCAGGCAGTGTCATTAGGTTTTTTCATCAGGAATTTCTCAGTAGCAGCTACAGAATCTGGATTTGTGCCCGGTTGACGGAAATAGGATTGCCCCTGTAACTTGGCGCAGTGGCTGAGCGATTGAATGCTGCGTTGCGTGTCGCGGGTTCAATCCGCGCACGGAACAAATATTTATATGCCCTACAGATAGATAGTATAATATTAATACAAGTAGTATTGTAGGATATAGTTGAAAAAAGTCAGTTATATACACCCATCAAAAAAGTCTAAGCAACACATAATATTTCAAATTATTATTCAATTATTATAATAATCATTTCTTACCAAGTAGGTTATACCTATGTAAACTTTTTTGATCTAGAGATCTAAAAAAAATCGAGTATCATTTGTTTTTTTTTTTTACAGATTCAAATGCATTTGTTCGAATTTTACAGCGTTTTCATTGCTTATTAAAATTTATTATTCTGTATCAATTTTATAAATTAAACAATAATTAAAAAAAAAAGAATTTGATTTAAGACATTTTTACGTCATGGAGCGACGCCATTTGAATGCAGATGAAATGCAAAGAACTGTAGGGATGTTGCCAGCGGGAAGAAGTCAATCTCAGGTATCTCGGTATTTTGGTGTCAACAGAAGCGTTATATTAAAAAATCGCTAAGTTGCAACTTTTCCTAATTTTTGAATTTCCTAGAAATTCGTATACATCAATAACATTTACTGACTAAGTAAATACAATACAATAAACAAGATCTACACAATTAAATTTTAAGGGCGTTAAAATACCTATTATGGTAATGCTCACAACGGACGGGATCTCAAAATTGTTAATGATTGAATTAAGTGCTTAACATTGAATGTGAAATATTTCCCGAGGCAAGTATCAGCATGAATACCGTTCGTCGATATTGCCTTTAATTTTATCTATAATTTTGGTAATTACTGCGATCTGAATAAACCAAGCGTTATTTCAATGTGTATTCAAAGCTTACTTTAACGATGAGCTGTTCGAAAAGGCTCAATAAATTCACAGTAAATAAGCTGATTTTATATCGCGAATTGCTAACAAAAATATTTTGCCGTCAATGATTTCTAGGGTCCTTATTATTGACAAACTAACGAACTTCAACACACATAACATCTCGCGTTGTATACACCGAAGGGTCAAGCAGCGGTGGACCTACACCCAGGAATAGTTTTGTTTTTTAATAACTTTGCCCACAGGAGTTTCTCCTGTATTGTGGGAGCGTTAACAAACATTTAAACTTACATGTTTGAAAACTAAGTTACTATAGAAATGAGAATGTAGCTTTTCATGATGTTAGCCTAACTGAGCGACTCCTACGAAAATCTTGAGTACCAGAAAAAAGTTCAGTTCAAATTAACGCTTTGTGTTTTTTTTTTCTAGGATTTTTTTCTGTATCGTGAGTGGAGTTTAATATATTTAAACCCACATACACAAACAGCCACACTCGCAACAACTAACTATAGGTCATACAAATATTTGTTCCGTGCGGGGATCGAACCCGCGACACGCAGCGTAGCAGTAGATCGGTCAGCCACTGCGCCAAAATTTTGAGTTTGATTGATCAAAAAAATTACGAAGTTGGCAGTGTATGTATATATATATGTACGAGTATAAAAGATCATATAGCGCATAAAAACAGTTGATACAATTATTACATCACAAAACGATCTCATAAAAGTAAACAACGAAGAAAATAACAGCGGCACTAGAAGATGTTCCCACATTATTACTGGAATGAATACAGTTGACATTGTATGAAACAATTACAGAGTAGTTTGTGGACAATTGTACCAGCGGCGAGGTCGGGCAAACGATTTACAAGAGCCGTTCGAGGTTGGCAAAGGTTGGGTGTAGAAAAAGGTATTCGCATTTAGATACTTTGTAAACCGAAGTGTATCGTGTGTTTAGAAGTTAGTGTTAGTAGTTAGTATGTGTGAGCAAATATACTTCAATGAAAGCGCATGAAATATTTTCAAGATTATATATTACTAGCTTCCGCCCGCGACTTCGTCCGCGTGGCATAGTTACTTTGGGCTAACGCTGCATTTAACCAGCGTGATGATCGAAAAAAAGTTATCTTTCTCTCCCCTTTTTCTCCCCTTTTTCTGACTTTTTTTAACCTTTGTCCGTCTCCAGGGTCCGAACTATCTCTGTGCCAAAATCAATCAAAATCGGTTTAGCCATGTAGGCGTGAAGACGTAACAAACAACACACACTTTCGCTTTTATAATATTTAGCAAGGATTTCACCGATACATCTCACACAAGAATGAAAACAAGGCTAAGCTTTCTTTTCTTTTTAAATCTTTATTTAAAACTTTAAGTATTCGAATGTCTTTGCAAACCAGCCTGTACTGTAATAGGTTTTAATAATGTTATCATAGTACATTACGATATTAGTGCGTTAAGATGGTTATAACATGCGAGTCGGAATTTCAGTAATTAAGCCGACCATGTTATAACCAATACGCACGTATATCGTACGACGTTTTTTAACACAATTGCGAGGAAACAGAAAAAAAAATTAAATAAACTCAATCTGTGAATGCACACTGTTGCTTTCCCGCCATTTTAACAGCGCGCTAGCGCTGCCTACTGACTGGCGCCGCGCGCTGCTCACTAGCTGGAGTCGTGCGGCGGCGATCAGTTCCATATTTGAAATGGCAAATAATACTGTTATGGAATTTGTATGGACTATAACTTAACTATTTGTTTTGGTAACACACGCGTTTTTTATGACCCTCTTTACATATTTAAAACCGGTGGAATTAAATCAGCTTTACGAGCAAGGGTGTTAAAAAACCTTTTACAGTACCGTATCTCAAAAGAAAACTACGGAACCCCTTTTTTGCGGATGGGAAATCATAAAATAACTTTTATGAAGGGGAATCAACAAATCATCATCTGTCTAGCGTTTTCCCAACTATGTTGGGGTCGGCTTCCAGCCTAACCGGATGCAGCTGAATATCAGTATTTTACATGGAGCGACTGCCTATCTAACCTCCACAATCCAGTTAGTACTGGGTAATGCGATACCCCTTGGTAAGACTGGTTGTCAGACTTTCGGAACACTAAATAACGACTGTCAAAGATCTACAAATGACACCCGGGACCAGCGGCTTAACGGCGGAAGGGGAATCAAAAAATTAGTTCTGAAATTGCCATGTTACTAGGCTTATAAATATTTATTTTATGAAGTCACCTGGTCGTGACTGTGGGGGTACAGCCTTCGATTATCAAATCTAACAAACTGAACATTGCTTGTGAAAAAAGATTTGACCTACATTCATCAGAGCCGTGATATTTCGGAGAATTTCTACAATAACATCTACTTCTCTTGGGCCTTTTTTCATCATCATCTGCCTAGCCTTTTCCCAACTATGTTGGGGTCGGCTTCCAGTCTAACCGGATGCAGCTGAGTATCAGTATTTTACATGGAGCGACTGCCTATCTAACCTCCACAACCCAGTTAGTACTGGGTAATGCGATACCCCTTGGTAAGACTGGTTGTCAGACTTTCGGAACACTAAATAACGACTGTCAAAGATCTACAAATGACAGCCGGGACCAACGACTTAACGGCGGAAGGGGAATCAGCAAATTAGTTCTGAAATTGCCATGTTACTAGGCTTATAAATATTTATTTTATGAAGTCACCTGGTCGTGACTGTGGGGGTACATTCTTCGATTATCAAATCTAACAAACATTGCTTGTGAAAAAAGATTTGACCTACATTCATCTGAGCCGCGATATTTCGGAGAATTTCAACAAAAACATCTTTTTTCTTTTTTTTTTAAAAAAACGTTGTCTCACACTAGGAATTTCTCCTGTATCGTGGGTGCATTTACAAACATTTAAATTCACATACACAAACAGCCAGACCCGGACAACTATCTGTAGGCCATACAAATATTTGTTCCGTGCGGGAATCGAACCCGCGACACGCAGCGCAGCAGTTGATCGCTCAGCCACTGCGCCAACCGTGCCGGTATCTACTTCTCTTGGGCCTTTTTTGCGGATGGGATATTATCAAATAATTTCCCCCGCTCTGGAAAAAGCGTAGAGGATGGGGGAGTGTTCCTTTTTTGCCGTTTTTGTTCCGGGGTCGCGGTATCTCTTTAGAACAACCCGCAAAATACGGAACTCTTAGGATCACTTTATTTTCCGTCTCTGTGTCTGTCTGTCTATCAAGACCTTTTTTATCTTAGAAAGTGTGAAGGTCTCGAGTTAAAATTGAAAAAAAATGTGCATAAACAATTCGAAACTAAATCGTCATCTTAATTCTTCACCCATTACCAACACACAATATAAAAATCCTAATTCAATCTCGTCCTCTAAATCTAACATCCACATCAAACGCACGGATGGATGTATCCCCCCGGGACATAAAACCGTTTAGTGGTTAATGAACTGACATTAACGATGTAGGGGAGTGGGGCCGAATGGGATAGTCAATTGTTTTGTGACTGCTGTTTTTGAATATTGCATTCTAAATTGGCGACTTTTGATTGGAGCGTTGAATGTCAATGAAAACGGATATTTTTTGAAAATAGAAATGAAAGAAATACGCGTATTTATGGCAGTATATTATTTCACCGTGGACATGGAATGCGACTAGTGCGGACTCTAGCCCGAAAATAATATAAAGGTTCAGTGAAACTAGTACTAGGCCAAATTCTGATAAAGAAATCTGTGAATGGCCTGTCCTGGGTGGTGTCCGAAGTCACGTCTCAATCTTGTTCATGCTGGTATGACCGCACCTTTAGAGCTTTTGAAAATAGAAGAATGGAAACGCAATCTGTAAAAATACTGGCCGCTCATAATAAAATGAGAGAATAATAGAGTATTTTGAAAATTGTTTTCTTTCATAAATTGCAGCATAGCATACAATTTCCAGAATGAGAAGATATTGGGTTGGAAAACAAACAAACAATTTTATAGCTCGAGCAACAGTTTCGTATGACCAGTAAAATAATTCTTCCCAAACACTGAATTTACTTAAGAATTTGGTCACGAGTATAAAATCGATGAAGTAGCCAGTGGACTTAACCCACGTCTAAAGTAAATAACACGAAGGCAAGGTAAGTAAGACTCTTCTTAAATAAAGAAGTCACTTCGCACAAATGAAAATTCAGGGTTAATATCACAAATTCAGGGTAATATCACAACAGCGACCGTAGCACCTCCAGAGAATTTTTTTCACAAATAAATAAAACGCTGATTCAGGCATACTGTATTTCATACGGACTACGGACTCAATTTTCTTGAGTGCATTACAGTTACCAAATAAAATATTATTCGTTTTACCCGGGTGGTCGTTACTTAGCAACCAGCACGGTCATAACTCGGCAACCGGCCGGTATAAACAACCGGCAACCCGATATTTTATTGGCGGATTTATGCGGATATCCGGATATCCGCAGGGACATGGTTTTTGTTAGGGTTATTTTATGGAATTTGCATATGGGTAGTAATGTATCGTTTTCGGATCGGTTGGGCCTTTGGACCGGGTACGGAGGGGGAGTTCAAATTGTGTATAACCACTCGCCCTTGGGTTCATAGAGAGCTATTCAAAGATAACTAAAAACGGTATCTCTATTAGTATTTTTTATTGTAAATTTTTGAAATCATATCAAACCACATGTTATTTGGAAACTAGCTTTTGCCCGCGGCTTCGCTCGCGTTAAATTCGGTATAACACAGTACCTGCTACCTGCAGTTTTTGCCCATGCTCCTTATTGATTTGTAATAGCAACGCTGAGTTTTCCCTTTTCTTCCCTCGTTCTCCCTCATATCCCACTTTTTTTTAAAATTAGCCATCCATCAAAAATGTCCATCAACTATCTTTGTACCAAAATTCATCAAAATCGGTTGAGCCATTAAAGCGTGAAGAGGTAACAAACAAACAAACAAACTCACTTTCGCTTTTATAATAATAGTAAGGCTAGTGAGTTGTTGTGAAACTGGTTCTTATTCACAATTTGTGTAATTACATACAAAGTATTTACTTCGTCACTTAAAGACGAATTGGGGGTATAAAATGGCCGCCTAAGCAGAATAATAAAATTCTTAAAAATGGTCAAAGACACTGAGCGATTGTACTACTCTTCGTGTCGCGGGTTCGATCCCCGCACGGAACAAATATTTGTATGGACTACAGAAAGTTGTTTTGGGTCTTGCTGTTTGTGTATGTGAGTTTAAATGTTTGTAAATGCACCCACGGTAAACCCCAGGAGAAATTCCTGGTGAGGGGCAACGTTTAAAAAAAAAGTGTTTTGGAACTTGCACTTGTGACCATTTCGCAAATGGTAACGTAATTCATATTATAAACCTACTAGCTTTTGCCCGCGGCTTCGCTCGCGTTAAATTCGGTAGCGCCTTATTGATTTGTAATAGCAACGTAACCTTTTCTTCCCTCTTTCTCCCTCACATCCCACTTTTTTATAAAAAAAATATTAGCCTATGTCCGTCTCCTGGTTGCCAACTATATCTGTACCAAAATTCATCAAACTCGGTTTAGCCATTAAAGCGTGAAGAGGTAACAAACAAACAAACAAACTCACTTTCGCTTTTATAATATTAAGTAAGGAAGTAAGGATAAGGATAAGGATTTAAACTCGATATCTCCACGCGTTTTTTATAATATTAGTAAGGATTATGATATGAAGCAGAAGCTTACGCGGCTATTTTAAAAACTCAGATAAACAGATTTCGTAGAAAAATAATACTTTTATGTACTTTTATATCCAGCTGTGTAAATAAAACCTACCTTTAAATGATTATTAATCAACACGGCTACTTTACAGCAAATCAAGAACCCATCATACAAAGTAAACACGATACCAAGTTTCGAACTTATTTGTAAAGCTATTTATATTGCAAGCGTATTTGCATTTTCATCTTTTTCAATCAATCCCTTCATGTCCCGAAACCCGGGAACCAGACCCGAAACCACCCCGGGACCAGCCCGTTGTCATGGCAACCAGTCAACAGCCCGAATAATTCCGATGCCAAGATTAATCGATCGACATCTGCGAAAGGCGGACAGAGTGTTTCCAGATTAGTCAATTGGGATTACTCTGTACCCTTTTCATCGGATTTTGACCCGTATTTTGTTTTGTTAGCGGTGATTTTCGTCTGTGTTCTGACGACTAGGGTAATAAGTCGCGGGAGGCTCGTTCCGAATAAGTGTACTGTTTATTCGGGGCTAATTTATGTGGTTCTCGTATTGTGAAGAATAGCCACGTCATAAACAGAGGCCTATATTTTGCTGCCAGTATTTTCGTGTCGAACAAATGAGAATAATGGACATGTAGTTGTAAATTGATTCTGTGATATGATATTATTGAGATATTATGTTTTATTCGTCTAGGTTTTATTACACACATCATAAACTTATAGATTCCTCATACCCTATAAAAATGCGTTAAATTCGTTTGTAAATAAAGTTTTTTTTTATGTGTTTCCCATATAAGGGTTTGTGCACACGACGTGTTATAAACGCGCCTCCGTCGCGTCGTCCGTATGTAGCTAAAGACGCGATACGCACATGAGACGCCTGTGTGTAGCGATACAGAAGAACTGGTATCACTATACCAGCTACTGGTGACGAGGTTCTGCTTAAAACGCACTCGTTTTAAGCAGAACCTCGTCACCAGTAGCAAGATGAGGTCGGTCGAGACAGCAATAATTGCATGCGCTTTGTTATTTATTTTTTTGGTCTAGTGGTTAGTGGTCCTGACTGCTGAGCCGGAGGTCGTGTGGTTGTCCTGGGTGGGAATCGATTCCCACCCAGGACAAACTTTGTGTGATGAGCATGATTGTTTGTTCTAATATTGATATAATATTGAGCCTTGAAGTCTTGTTTTGGGTTCCGAGAAAATACCAATGTGACTTTTCAAATAATTTCCACAATTATCCTCGACATCAGATTTCTTAAACCTAAATAAATGTAGGGCTTTAATCGTTAGCCGCTTCATTTATTTATTTAACATTTCAAGCACAAAGTACAGAGGCGGACTTAATGTCATAGGCATTTTCTACCAACTACCCAAAGGTTGTAGATGTGGATACAGTGACTGTGGTAGGTGTCGAAGAGAAAAAAAAAACTACGTGTGGCACTCGGGGACTGCCGCGGTAAAGCTATTGCATAGCATTTTTTATCAACTTATGCAATAAATAAAAACAATTTAAATAAAATATTTAAAAAGTACTTCCAATGAAAAGAAGTCGCAAAAAGAAACATTTTTTATCAACTTAGACAATAAATAAAAAACTAAATATAATATTTAAAAAGTACTTCCCAGGGGGGGGCACAGTTAGAACAAGTATAACCTTAGTATAGAAAGAGTCGCCATCTACTTTTCTTATCAGAGAAACTATTAGTATCATCAACATCAATAGATGTCTCCGTGATCTGCTTTAAAACAAATAACAAAATCAAATAATTGAGTTCTCTAATTTAATTCAAAATATTTTTCTAGAGAACAATTATTGTAACATTTTAGAACCTTACTATCATATTATTAATTTCTATCTAGTCTTATCAATAATTATGGCAACCTAATCACGGAAATTGTTATTGTGCGATATAATCTGGCAACATCACAAAACATGGTCGCCGCAACTTGCGTCTACGCTTTTTTGTTTCGTGTGTCCATTTTTTGATCAGACATCGAGTTGAGCTTCTCCTCCGTCCCGTTGTTGGACTACTACCCGGAAACTAATGTTTTACAGCCGCTACGTCGCTGAGGCTAGCAATTTCTATATTGGTATTTTTGCTAAATACGGTTTTTTGTGCTGTGTTACGCTTTTGGATGTAAAGATACTGGTAAAGATATTGCAAATCGCATCCACCAACAAAAACTACTTACTATTGCAAAATAAAACAAAACTACGGACCTATACGTAGGTACATACGTCATACACTCATAACTATATAGCTACCTATAGAGCCTTAGTTCCCGTTAAGAAATGTAGATGGCGTTTCAAAACTGTATGTTTCGAAATGGCACAAGAGGGCACTCTTCTACCATATTATTATTATACTCTTTGGTACTTCCAATGAAAAGAAGTCGCAAAAAGAAAAACAAGACCTTGGGTTGATCCAGCGTAATGTCGATTGACTATCCGATTCTCTACCAAACACGCTATTAGAACATTAGAATCGGGATTGAAATAACTGACCGTTTTGTGTAAACGACGTTAGACAAGCCACACCTCCGTGCCCGTCGGAGTGGGGAGCGTCATGTTTTTCTTCGTTACGGAATTTCTGGATTCGGTCCCCGCGCTCAAGGCCCGCGATAGAAGCTATGCAATAGCTTAAAATAAAACATTTAAATCTAATATATGGACATATCAAATACTATGAATATAAAGCAAAGTACTATTAATATAGATACACTAAACAAAAAGACTAATAATGGGGAAAACATTAACGATGTAACGATACTGCCGACTTTTTACGAAGAAACTCCCAAAACATTAAGTTTAAATATTCTACTTTAAGTTTAAGTTTTCATTCTTTGATCTTTGTTCTGTAGTGGAACAGTCCTAGGTTAAGTAGTGGCAATTTTCATCAACGACTGGAGTGTTACATTTATCGAGTGTTTGCAAGCACAACTACTGAGCAAGACGCCTGGGTATCGATTCCCAGTCGGTCAAAGTGATATTTAGTTTCCCATCAGAAATTTCTTAAAAGCAGCCGGAGTATGGATTCGAGCCCGGTTTATTTATTGGGCTCACTATTCGGTACAGCATATATTCACAGAAATAACTTCCTGAATGGAAATAACTTGGAATCCCATTTTGAATATCTTGGTGCACCTATACATTTCTGGGATATGGAAATTCAGTCAGATGGAACTTCTAGTAACAATGATTGATCTAAAAACTAGCTCGAGGAAGCGTAGTTCAATATGAAATGTTTGCGGAGCTCTCTCGAGTTAAATTTACTTTTGCAAAGTTCAAAAGCGGGAAACATACTAGTAACTGTAAGTTTCTGAAGAATCGCTTACTGTATTGCTTATTCTGGTTGGAATATTGTTGAAAGGATTGTTGAATGTGTAGTAGGAGGTGATGGACAGGGAAAGAAAGAAAGTGAGAAGGTAAACATCTTAATTTTGGCACTTGCCACTCGCTGTGGCGTGCGGCAGTGCCAAATGAGTAGTATATGAGTAGTAGTAGCATAGTGCCATATGAGACGAGCTACACGATAACTGACAAATGCTTGCACTGACTGAACAGGTCCACTCAAATCTGTGTGGTTTTTCTTTAAAAGATCATTTTAGACACTAATCGGATGATTTTTGTCTGGACCTTAAAAGAGACTATGACTTCTGAGTTTGTTTTAGCTGTTTCTCCTCAGAGTAGTCCTCGGATACGAAACATCAGACTGCTCTAGTTTTTTTTTTTTTAAATAGATGTCTTAAAGTGTGTGTAAAAACCTACTTCCAAAATAAACATCATATCGTAAAAAAAAACGTATGTCGTATACGACGTAAACGTCGTCTGTACATTCTTTTTACAGTGCCTACTAAAAAAACGACTCGCAGCAATAACTATCTGCGACTTTCATACTGTTCGAACCGATTTGCAAACTCTGTTCGGTATCTACCATTACTGAATCATGTTTGGATTAATTTGGCTCAATTCAAGCAAAACTGAGCGGTTTTTTAAATACAAATCTTCTGTATATATACGAGTTTGCTTTGTGGCAAATTATACCGAGCCGATGTGCATGAAAACACATTATCACTCTAATATTATGGAGGTGAAACATTGTATAAACTTTGTCGTTCACACTAAAAGGGACATATTTACTATTTGTTTTTAGTTCCCTATATTTCTGCACTGTTGCAAGCACCATGATCACGGTAAAATGTCGTTTTTAAAAACTTCTAAAATGGCGCATTCACATCATAACCAAAATTACATCAAATTCATTCACACAAAACAATCACAAACTTCGTTGTCAAAATAATCAAGCCATTTGAATTCAGAATCAAAAGCCATCCTGAATTATAACAAAGTCATAATAGTGCCTACAGCCACACAATATATGGGGCAATCACGGAATATATTCATAGTAAATCTATATTAGAGTGTTTCACACATGACGGCACGGCAATCGGCGATGAGGACGGCATGGTTGATTTGACGTTTTGCGAATGATTTTATATCATGCGATCTAATGTCAACGGTATTGGAGCAAATCAAATGGCACAATATGAACGTCAGTGGTATATTTCCAGTATTGGAATTTGTTGCAGTATGGAAAGATTAATGATAGAGATGTATTTTTTGAGGTCTTGCAAAGCTAAGATGTGATTATAGTAATGTGGAGGCTTTTTATGCGGATACCAACTATACGGTTTAAGAAGAATATTACGATTTTGCACAACGTCCTTTTTTATAGATCGCGAACCGCATTTACACCCGAAAGTCAGTGACAAAAAAATCTATGAATCAAACAAAAGTCGCCGACTTCCAAAAGTAAATTTATTGTTTTTTGAAAGTCGGTTTTTTTCGTGGTTACCTTATTCTGTGGTTACCCGTGAAGCTAATAGAAAACCTGACAAGTGCGAGTCGGACTCGAGCACCGAGGATTCCGTACGAACATGTGCATTTCTTTTGACTGCCTAGACTTAGAGGGTTGATTTTTTCACAGCTCCGAGTGACTACAGATTTTAAAATATGGTTTTAACTAGCTTTTGCCCGCGGCTTCGCTCGCGTTAAATTCGGGTAACACAGTTCCCCTTGCGCCTTATTGATTTGTAATAGCAACGCTAAGTTTTCCCTTTTCTTCCCTCTTTCTCCCTCACATCCCACTTTAAAAAAAAATTGCCTATGTCCGTCTCCTGGTTCCAAACTATCTCTGTACCAAAATTCATTAAATTCGGTTTAGCCATTAAAGCGTGAAGAGGTAACAAACAAACAAACAAACTCACTTTCGTTTTTATAATATTAAGTAAGGATAAGGATTTAAACTCGATATCTCCACGCGTGTTAAACAGTCTTGACAGACAGACAGAGAGAAGGACAACATAGCAGTAGGCCTACTATGACGTCTTAAAGCAGAACTTATTCCACTGAGGGAAAGAGATGTTGCTAGACACCCTGTATAGCTCTGTCTCTTTCCCTCAGTGGAATAAGTTCTGCTTTAAGATGTCATGGTAGGGTAGCAGTTCAAAGTTTCCGTCGCGTAATTTCAGCTGTGTCGGTACACTTAGCCAATTCGAACGCAGTCCGTGTTAGTGCCCGTTCACACGAAACGGGACAGCAATGAGTGATATCCGACGGCGCGCTGTCGTTTGGGATCATCTCATTTCCGTGATCGACAATTGGGCGCTTGTTCTCGCAGGCGCCTTTTCTGTATTATCTTTAAGCATTTTTTCTTTACGAGAAAAGTTATGAAGAAAAAAACAGGGTTAGGTTTGAGTCATGATGAGAGTGCCGTCTCTCAGATATTTTATTGTACGTATTTTATTGACGGCATGGTCGGCGCCGTGGCTGAGAAATTTACTGTTTCGCTGCGTGTCGCGGGTTCGATCCTTACACGGAACAAATATTTGTATGACTTACAGGTATTTGTTCCGGGTCTGCCCTTGTAATATTATTTGCAACAAACGAAATTAGTATCATTGATAGATATGAATAAATTCTTAAAATATTAAATGAGGAACGAGTGATAGGAAATGAGGAAGTTCAATCGTATTTCACATCACAGAATCTTGTTAGGGCTTTAGGTTATACGAAAACCAATTCATTACAAACTAAATTACTCTATTCCGCTGTCAGAACACAGACGAACCAAAGCAGGCCTCAGCGTTTTCTAAAACACGAGAGAAATTCATAGTGGGGCTACATAATTTTGAAAAAATAATAATAAAATCATAGTAGATCGTAGTAGTAGATCTTAATAGACACTGATAAACTATTAGAAAAAACTGATGATTACAGAAATAAGGCTTTAGCCAAATGCTGTGTGGAGTTGACTACTCAGATCCAAAAAAATGTACAAGAGTTTTAAAATATTGCAGAGTTGTACGATTATAGCACATATAATCGTGCAACGATTTATTATTGTCCAAAAAACCACAAAATGTTAAATAGTATTTTTTAAAAGCGCTTAAAGCTGCTTTAAATACAAATAAAAATACTACCGTAACATGAGAAACTGTTATAAAGTGGGCATCGCTATAAAGCGGTGTAGCGGTAATAAGTAATATCCATCAGGATAGAAAGCGTTATTTTGATTATTTAATTTCCTCTATTGGCCCCTAAAATTGTAATAACCCAATTTGAACAAGCAAGATGTTTTCGAGCTCGTCTTTTAACTTCTCTATTAATAATTCCAATGCTTCTTCTTCTTCTTTTTATTAGTAGCTAAAATAGGGAAAAAATACATTTTTCGTGAAATGATGAGCGAAAGATCATGCATGATATGTTGGACAGGTTGTCTTTAAAATCCACAGATATATATACATCTACCCATTAAAATGTGTGAAACATGCGACGTCTTCAAGAACTAAAGTCCACACATGCAAAGTTGTATGGTCTTTATTTCTATGTCAAATTTATGTCACCATATCGTTGATGCATGTCTGCTTACTCCTTACTGCTCATACTAATCATAATCATTTATGATTAGTATGAGTAGTAAGTTAGACATAGGTAGTTACATTAAGGATGTTATAAGTAGAGTTCGTTCTTGCTATATCTTGTCATAAATAAAATAATAATTTAATAAACCAAATAATTATACCAAAATTAAAAAAAAACACGTACACACGTGTTTTTTTTTTAATTTTGGTATACACACAACTCAATTAGATGTCAAATCAGTAGTTCACCCCACCTCATCCCTATTAAAAAAAAAATAAAATCCGTGTCATTTTTCACACAGTCTATCCAGCGTGACTTGACAAAAAGAACAATTATTATGTTTTTTTTTTAATATATATTTTTTAATTTGAATAATTAATTTCACAGGAGAAGGTACATTCCGGGAATATCTGAAGTCTTTGTTCGAATAGAATTTCGTTTTAATCAAATTCACATAAACCAACATTGAAGCAGTCCAATGATAACAAACAGCCCTTAACTGACCATTCACGTACAAATACATGCATGTAATGTACGTGGAAATTGGTCATCTGGCAGTGTTAGATTCCCTGTTACGAATTGATTGGATTTGACGTAACAGTTTCATGGAATGAATCTGTTTAAACTACATACTTAATTTTACTGAAAATGTTGTATGTTCTCACACGGGTTTTCAAAAACTTCCATGATTTCACAACAAAATATACTTTCTAAATTGTTTTTACCATCTTAATGAATAATTGAACCCACGACAGGCAGCACATCAATCAATCGCTCAATCACTGCGCCAATTAAATGCCGTCAAAAAATATGGAAATAGCACAACGTTCCTATTGAGTTCAACCATTTTTATGTACTCTTACCGCACTACAATAAACATTTCCAACGTTATAAATAAAACTTTAGCAAGCATTATGAAAAATTCAAAGCTTCGTTATTGTTTTCTTAAGAAAAATATAGCAATTTCTCAAGCGTGCATTAAATGATTATGGCATTGGGCGTAGAGTTCATATTAAAGGAGAGAGAAAAATAAACAGTTAAAACAGTAGAAACTTAATCCTACCTTATCCGAGGGAGGTAGGTAGTTACATAATTTTATGTACATTCCATCGAACAATCTAGTAATCTTACCAAGAGGGTGCAGCGTTAGAGGAGAAAGCGATTTTGAGTATGATATGGATGGTTATAAGAAAGGAATAAGACCAGAAGATGATTAGATTTTGTAAAAAATGATGTGGTTAGAAAGGAGGTGATAGTTATTATATATGTTCCACAGATATGGAAGAAAAAGACATGCAGCAAATGCGAAAGGAAAATGTATGTGAATGGATATATCTCGTGAAGTTTCTACGGTGGAACTTAAGGTATATAGGTATACAAAGAAAAAAAAAGAAAACAATTAATGACTTAAGTAGATTTAGGCTGTATTTGTATACTGTTTTGAGGATATGAAGAAGGAAGTTTAAAGCTTTTTTTTTTCATAGAATAGGGAGGATCTGCCGCCCTGCTCGATAGTTGCTGTCAGTTTTTCTATATAGGCTTAAGGCGTATCTTAAGTCCCTTTTGGAATTCTTGATTTTAGTTTTTCACTAGCTTTCGACGGCGGCTTGGCTCGCGTTTACTCGGGGTATCACAGTTCCCCTTTCCTGATTTATAGGTACCTGCTACCTGTAGTTTTTGCCCTTGCGCCTTATTTATTGTAATAGCAATTCTAAGTTTTCCCTTTTCTTCCCTCTTTCTCCCTCATATCATATCTTAATCTTTAAAAAAACAAAAAAATAGCCCAATAGTCTTCAAGGTCCCAACTATCTCTGTACTAAAATTCATCAAAATCGGTTTAGTCATTAAGCCGTAACAAACAAACAAAAAAACTCACTTTCACTTTTATAATATTAGTAAGTAAGTTCTTCATTTGTGTCATACATTTTATTTTCTTTTATTAAAAGACTGCTCCACACTAAGAATTTCACCTGTATCGTGGGTGCGTTTACAAATATTTAAACTCACACACAAACAGCCAGACCCGGAACAACTATATGTAGGTCATACAATTTTTTTTCCATGCAGGGATCGAACCCGAAACACGTAGCATAGCAGTCAAAAGCTTGGCCAGTGCGCTAAACGTGTCGATATGTCGTCAGATGGCGCTGTAGTACTTTTTGTAATTCCACTACACTATAAATAATTCGTAATAGTGATTATAATTGATTATGTCGTCGTAAAACTTGTTCTAACTTTTATAATAACTTCATAAATAAGTCCAAAGTAATTATAAGAAACTTCGTTCATTTGGTTAGGTTATTTTCATAATTTATGATCTTTCCTAACAAATGTGATGAGGTTCATGTGGCTATATTTACTTAATTAATAATTACTCATTATCGAACATTTACCTCTTATTAATTTTGGTGGATTGTTTACGCTAATATTACGTGATTACTAATTAACCTAGCCTCATTAAATCTAGATAAGTTGACATTGGTTGGCAGTATGTTTCTATCAACAAATTAATATTTAAATGAGAATACATGTTAGACTGTTGTGTAATATTCACATAAAGTTTATTTTTGAAAATACTCACATTTATTTTAACCGTCAATTATTCCTTAGCCATAAGATCTGTGGGGATTTATAAGGAATAAAAAGATCTATTAAAGATCTTAAATTCCTTAATTATATAACAATAGTAAATTTTGATTTAAGTGAGGAAACTTTGCCATTGCACTCAAGGCGGAATTAACACACTAACCGTCAGGCGAGGGTGTTATAGAGACGAGAACTGCAGTACATTGTGATGAAAATAAACCTGTATAAGAATGTAATAATACAAAAAGGCACACTCTTCTCACTTAGACCGACGCTCTTGGCTGCAATTTCGCGCTCGCAGTGTGTAGACGGTATTGTTTGCTAGAGGACCGCCTCGGGAGAGTCGAGTGCCACACCGGCACACCTACCTGATCGCTGTAGCTGTAACGTAACTCCTTATTTTGTTCCTACATTTATATTACTAGCACAACCTCCACTGCAATGCAGAAATTAAATCGTAAAATATAGTAATGGTTGAAAAAAGAAATGTTTCATACAGTTATGCTGTCGTTACTTGGCTTATGAAGTCTAATAATATGCAATTTAGTTAATCAATGGAAAAAAAATCAGGAAAGACAAACACTCATCATTCATCATTTTCCAGCCCTTGTGCCATTCTATTTGGGGTTGGCGCGGCGCAACACGTTTTCTTCTTCCATTCTCCCTTGTCAGACGTCACGGAATCATTTACTCCTTTCTCTTTCATATCATTTCTTACATAATCCATCCATCTTTACTTTGGCCTTCCTCTCCCTCTACATCCATCACTCTTTTAGTCACATGTGCTTACTAAGACAAACGACTTCTTTTCAATTTGTCTATAACAGGCGCAACTTTCAAACTTCTTCTAATGTACTCATTCCTTTTTTGTCCATTCTTGTCACACATCCATCTCAACATTCTCATCTCCGCTACATGAAATCGTTTTTCTTCCACCTTTTTAACAGCCCAGCATTCTGACCCATACAGTTACAGTACGACAGGGTATCGTAATACCCTGTACAGTACGACAGGGTATCGTGATACCCTGTCGTACTGATGTACTGTGTGTGTGTGTGTGTGTGTGTGGACTTGTATCAGTATGCATTAATTTTAACTAATAACTATAATAAATAACCAGGTTATATCATTTTCAGTAGCAAACTCATTACAGTAGCAAGTAATCCTGTAAAGCCCCTGCAAAACTATTTTCATAAACTAGGCCTATATCCGTAAAGCTTGCGTGGATAATATAATACGTTATTAATATTTTAATTTGGTAAAAGCCCAAGGCTATATCCAGCGAACATTTGGTGTTCGTTAAAGTAATATATTGTACCATATTTACTATTAAATATGTATTAAGCTTCAATGGTTAGGCAAAGTTTACTTTTATGACATGTTTACATTTATATTAATAGCACAAATGCACATATTAAATGTGTATTAAGGTGAAAGCTCCAACCTACCCGCGAAATTCAAATTTTCTTACGTTTTTTGCAATTTTCAGGCCAGTGCTAGGTTGTATGTTGATTAAAATATTATTCGCGGCTGTAAGACGTATGTAATTATAGAATTATAATCATCAAAATCACCAATACAACCCTCCAAGTTCATAAAGCTGTAGGAAAGACTTTTTCTGTTTTTTTTTTTGTTCCTACGCCTTTATGAACTTGGAGGGTTGTATTGGTGATTTTGATGATTATAATTCTATAATTACATACGTCTTACAGCCGCGAATAATATTTTAATCAACATACAACCTAGCACTGGCCTGAAAATTGCAAAAAACGTAAGAAAATTTGAATTTCGCGGGTAGGTTGGAGCTTTCACCTTAAGCTTCAATGGTTAGGCAAAGATTACTTTTATGACAGCGTTTACATTTATATTAATAGCACAAATGCACATTGCACAGTTATTAAAATAGAAATTGCTTTGGTAAAAATTTCAAACGAAATTACTAAAACTAATTTGATAAAACTATTAAACAATTTTTAAACTCATAATGAAAAGAACAAGGAAATTTGTTAAGTTTTATAAATGAAGTCATCATTAAATACGAGATAATCCTTGGATAACCTCAAAATCTCCATTTACTTAATAATGTATAAAACAAGAAAGCGTTAAAATTTCCTACTTTGAGGAGCTTAAAACTAAAAATTGCATAATTAAAAACTAGTTAAATTAACTTCGTAGCGTCTTAACAAAGTTGAAATTATGAAGTTGGTAGCTCTGTTTTGCTCTACCACGAGTTTTCACCTCGATTCTGCTGAAATTATGCTTCCAAAAATGCTTTTGTGAAATAACACAACATTGGTTTCATTTTAAAATTGCTCACAACTTTCATAAGAGCTAACTATTTTTAAACCAGTTAATGCATTATACATATATTGCAGTAATAAACCTGCGTAAATATTACTGGTTTTGTTTTTCAAGGGTATATTTTCCGGGGTTTCGGGCTGTTCGAAAGAGATATTGAGGCCCCGGAACATAAAGGTCAAAAGAAGGTACAGGCAACAGGCACGGTTTTAGTCAGTAAAAGTCTGTCGCCCTCCGCTCTGCCTAGAGCGGAGGAAGTTGTTCGATAACTTTTCATCCGCAAAAATAGCTTATCTTTTAACCTTCGGTATGCCTGGTGGCGAGAAGTGACGCGGTATGCCTGGTGGGTCTGTCAGACCCAGTTTTGGATCACTATTTCATATACATATTGCAGTAAATAAATAAAAATATTTGTTTTATTATGAAATTACATACTAATATTAGGATTAGACATAAAAATCGTTTTACAAATCAACGATCTTTATTTTTTAAATTTTAAATGAAAATTTGTTCGCTATAAACATAAAATTAAGCTTTGAGCTTTTTGTTAACAATTATTATGAATTAAAGGTAGAGAGAGCACTTTAAACAAGTTTTTTCGTTGTGGGAACGCGTCCCGGACTGAGGTAGCGGGCGGAAAGCATTGAGTAGTTCGTAACGGCCAGCTACAGCTTGCGGGTGCGCTCAGAATTCAAATTTGAATAAAATACAACGGTTTTTCTGCCGTACTGGGTCTGACAGACCCGACCAGGCATGCCGAGGGTTAAAATAGCAACTCTGAACATAACACGTTAACGATCAGCTCAAGATCCAGATTCTAAAATAGTTGTGCACAAGAGCGCACAAGAGCTTAAGAAGTTACTCCCACAATTTGTTCTTCCCAACATTCCTGAAGTTTCGAGTTCACGAAGTAAGATCTTCAACATCGATGGACTTGGATTCTGAGTTCACAGCGATACCGCCGCTGAAGAGCGGTATAACTTGTAGGGAATAATTTGAAATTTGCCCGAGGCCAATTTTATAATAGACGTTAAATGGGTATTACCAGTTTGGAATCCTTAAACACTCATTTTAAATGTGAATTAAGGAAATTCGTTGAGATGTTTATGAACAAACTAAATATTTGAAGAAGTTTTCATTTTATGTTTGGGAGATGTACAAGTAAATGGACGATCAAAATATTAATTTGTAAAGCAAAGCTTTTTCAACTTTATGTATTCGACGGCACAGTTGGCGCAGTGGCTGAGCGATCGACTGCTACGCTGGGTGTTGCGGGTTCGATCCCCGCACGGAACAAATATTTGTATGACCTACAAGTTCTGGGTCTAGATGTTTGTGTTTGTGACTTACGTTGACTAAATGTTTGGAAACGCACCCACGATACAGGAGAAAAAAATACATGTAGGTATGTATTATTTAACAACTTAACAAGTCTCAGTAGTTTCTTCACCCCCAAGATTCTTTCCAAAGCTGACACAGTGAATATTTTCTTCGTGTGTTTTACTAAATCAGGTAGGCCAGGTATTTCGTTACGAGTACCCTAATAAATCCTTACTTTAGTCAAGCCTTGCAACATATGCGGGGCGATAAGAAACAGGCTTAGTTTACGTTTTTCTTTCTGCCTTAGGTCAGCATAGAAATGTGTGTTTTAAGCTTGTTATTGCGTTTTCTACAGTAGTAAATGTCGGTTATTAATTGTTTAAAGGAACACAATTCACATGTTACACAAGCTGTTTCCATAGGGTTTTTTATGTGGATAGGGAATTATCAAATAATTTTCCCCGCTTCAGGTAGAGCGGGGGAGAGTGTCAGACTTTTACTGATTGAAACCTACCCATGTTCTTACTTTTGCCCTTTATGTTCCGGGGTCGCGGCATCTCTTTCGAAAAACCCTCAATCCCGGCAAGTTAGACATACAGTTGGTTGGAGTGTCAGACTTGTACTGACTTAACTCTATTCTTTTGTTCTTTATGGACTGGGGGTGGCCCCAGCACATAAAGGACTGTCTCCTTCGAACAACTGGCAGGCGTTGGCCCTGGCAGGCCCCTCTGCTTTGCTGACATCTATTTGAGGCGCGCGTGGAACACAAAGGCACCGTCAAAATAGGTCTTAAGATTAAAATGTGAGTGTATGTTGCAGAATTATACCACTCAACATAATAAAGACTTCCGTCATAAACTGTGAATATAATAATAATTTCTTAACCGTATAAATAATACATATGAAAAGATTCCTAACCTACCACATGGGAATATACTAGTGTAGAAAAATAAGCAGTAAATATTATTTTCTTTTATATTGTCCCAGTTTATTCAAAGGGTCTGGTGAAAACATAACTCTGAAAGGTTTCAATTTCGTTAGCGTCAACGCTTTGTTCAGACGTATTCGGTAAATAAACTTTGAGGACACGATAGCTAGCGAAATAATACGGTACTTTCCTTTTTTTTGGTTATTGAAAATAGTATGCGGGATAGTGAAGTTGTGAAATGAAGATAGAAACTTTTTTCTCCCTTTAAGGGTTAAGTTCATTGACGGTCAAAAAGGTATAGTACCTCTTTTAATTTTATATTTAACTTCAGACCCTTTTTCTTGCGGATGGAATCATCAAACAACTTCCCCCGCTCTGCGCGGAGCGGAGGGGAGTGTCAGACTTTTATTGACTAAAACCCACCCATGTTCAATCTATTGCCCTTTATGTTCCGGGGCCGCGGTATCTCTTTCAAACAACCCGCAACCCCGGCAGGCGGTGGCCCTGGCAGGCCCATCTGCTTTGCTGAAATCTCTTTGAGGCGCGCGTGGAACACTAACGCGCCATCGACACGGCTTGTCGTCAATAGACAGACGGGCGGTGAGCTACCCATTGCTCACCATCCACAGGCCCGCAGCCACAACTACTCGTACCACTACAGCTCACTACCTTTACATTCACAGCTCTTTGCTATCCCCTAACTTATTTACCTCTCAATATAACCTACTAAAGTGAGAATTTTACGAGTTCCAACAGTGCGGGGACTATTGAATTATTTATAATAACGAACGTCAGCTGGTAATACGACAAGTCACTTGCTTTTAAGTTGACAACAGTGTTCGTGTCACACGCTATAAAGATTGTACATTGCGCGCGTTGGCCCGTAATTTTACATGTATTTTACAAGTAATATTCGCACGTTAAATTAGATTATTTTTTTTAAAGTTTAAAGGTGCTTTAAGTGGGTGTTATTTTTGCTTTTGATGGACTACTGTGATAATACTCCTCCTGGCCGTTTTCGGCTAGGGTTGCCAAACTCAGCGAAAATTTGCTATAAGTGCGGGTGATATTATCGTGTACAAGTGTGTGTGCAGACACAGGTGCAGTCTCTATTCCCTCACTCTCATAGACCGATGGAGCGGCAATCCGACTGGACTAAGACTGAGAGAGATCAGGCGCAGGACCAATGGCTTAGCATGTTTTCCGAGGCACGGGGGGTATCTTACCGCCATCTTTCAAACTCCGGGTTATTACTGTGAATTTCTTTTCTCAATTTTAATTTTCGAGCCGGGAACCGGATTCGCGACATATGAGTGAACCCACGCACATGTGCAATGTTGGAATACAAACATATATAACCCTAGATAAAAAATATAGTTTTACTTGAAACACTTTCACGACTCCCCGACTAATCAATGTATCCATCAACACAATGAGTCCTATTGTATGAAATGCTGCGTGCAATTATGTTAAAAGCTCTTCTATCATTTATATTTGTAGAAGTATGTCAGAACCTACTAGAATAAAATAGATGAGATTGAAATGAAAACAGTCATCAAAATTGTACTTATAGAGAAAACTAGCTTTTGAACACGGCTTCGCTCGCGTTAAATTCGGGGTAAAACAGTTCCCTTTTCCGGATTTACGGGTACCTGCTACCTGTAGTGTTTGCCCTAGCGCCTTATTTATTGTAATAGCAATGCTAAGTTTTCCCTTTTCTTCCCTTTTTCTCCAACACAGCTCAATCTTTTTTTTTTTAAAATAGCGTATGTCCGTCTCCAGAGTCCCAACTATCTCTGTACCAAAATTCATCAAAATCGGTTTAGCCATTTAGGCGTGAAGACGTAACAAACAAACAAACAAACTCACTTTCGCTTTTACAATATTAGTAGAGAAAATAATAAGTATCAGTTAAAAAACGGCCAAGTGCGAATCGGACTTAAGATTTCGTACGTCAATATCTTTCGACTGCGTAGACTAGAAGCATTGATTTCTTCACAGCTCCAAACGATCACAGATGTGAGTATAATTATGATTTTGTATTCAACTCGATAACTCCACGCGTTCCCGAGATAACGGGGCTTTTTTTTTCGGGTGGGATATTATCCAATGACTTCCCCCGCTCTGGGCGGAGCGGGGGGGGGGCATGTCAGACTTGTACTGACTAAAACCCACCAATGTTCCTTCTATTGCCCTTTACGTTCCGAGGCCGCGGTATCTCTTTCGAACAATCCGCAACCCCGGCAGGTGGAGGCCCTGGCAAGCCCCTCTGCTTTGCTGACTCTCTTTGAGGCGCACGTGAAACACGAACGCACCGTCGACACGGCCTGTCGTCAATAGACGGACAGACGGTGAGCTACCCATTGTTCACTGTCCACAGGCCCGCATCTACGGTGGCCGGGAGTCGTCTCGCGGCGCCCGGCGCCCTGGGCGTCTCCCGCGGCGGCTGGGTTGGCCTGATGTTCTCTCCCTCAAACGCCCGGCCTCCTCCTTTGCTAGCATTACTGCTTCGCAGAAGGAGATGACCGCTTCCCATTCCCTCTCGCTCCGGGCCATGGACTGAACCAGGGCCGGACGCGAGAGATCGCCGCCGCCAATCGCTTCCACGAGGGCACGGCGGTGCTCCGCCCAAGCTAGATATAGGGGCTTGACAACAATCCTAAAAAAGAAAATATAGAAAAAAAGTGCAAAACTTCTACAGCTTAAAAAGCCAACAACAGCAAGGACTGCTTGTAAACCTGAAACTTACAACCCGTCGACGATGCTTTTATCCGAATCCGCATAAACAGGCAGTTTGAATATAACCATTCCAATATTCACAAACAGATAAAATTCTACAATTTCATATCGCAAACAAAGTTTTTGAGGAAATATTTTCAATTCTCTCCGTATAATTTTAAAGTTTAGCTCTCCGAGTCTTGCAGTAAAAAATAAGTACTACAGTTTTCGTGGGTAGTATTCTAATAATACTAGACTTGGCTGCGCGATCCGGGCAAACTTTACCTTCCTGAATTTGAATTTGGAAAATGTCTGTTTGTTTTTTTTTTCTTTCGTTTGTTTTTAATTCTGTGTGTTAGTTTTTTTTTTAGGTTTTATTTAGTATTAATTAGTGAAGTTTGTGATGAAATAACTTGGTATTCAAGTAATGCAGAATTGAAATCTGAATGTTGGCAATTTCTTTAATCGATTCGTGTCATTTTTAACTGACTTAAAAAAGCAATTGAATTGAGAACATCGTGTTCTCAATTCCATTGTTTTTTTTCTTATTTTATACATTTGTAACGCGATTTCTCCTTCGACTGTGGACCGATTTTTAAAATGAGTATTTTAGTGTTTTTTGAAAGTCAATCCAGGATATTACGTTTATCACGACCATACGTGGTTAATTTCTTATGATACTTACAATAATAATTAATCAATATACTACAACAAAAACATACGAGAAGCAGCTTTTGTTTAATATTATAATCGCAGTTTTAGATATATAAAAAAAAAAAACGATGACCCACACTAGGAATTTCTCCTGTATCGTGGGTGCGTTTACAAACATTTAAACACACAAACATCCATACATCCATCTATCTATCCTCACAAACAATTGCATTTATAATATGATGAAGTAGGAAGTAAGATTATGATAAGAGCAATAAGCAGAATAAGTCATTCGACAAGAATAAAAACAAACCATTCAATTTTTTTTTTTTTTTGCATCACCATGCCATTATCAATCATTTGAAAATCGAAACACCAACCGGTCATCCGGTCAATTCCTTCTAAACCTCTGGCAACGAAGCAAATCATTCACTGTCAACAAACATTAGCCGTTCATTTGCGGCCTATTTGTTCATTCGTTCGTTCATTCAGTAACATCGTTAGTGTACCTTAGAACATTTTTTCCCGAAGAAAAACCTTTTTTCGTTTCCCGAGTTAATTTGTTTAAGAGAATGAATGTGTTTAGACAAATGTTGAACATTTTTTGCGCTTTGTTTTGCGCGCAAATGCGTTATTATACAGTGTTTCTTTCTAAGGGAATGAGTTGGTAATCTTCTTTTTTACAAATGAGCGTGGATGTTTGAAATTAAGTTCAATGTTTGGAGGGTTAATTTTGGGAAACAAAATGGCGTTTCCTGTTCAACAAGATTATTGTTGAGGCTTTAAAATTGCGTTGGTGCATTACTTTCTATTTGATTAGATTGCCAACATCCCTCGGGTTTGCGGAAGAAATTGTAGGAATATTTGTTTAGAAAATTATTTTTCCTCAATCCTTATCATTACGAGAATTTTGCTGTTTATTTTCAGGCATTTTGACGCCTTTGTATTTTCCTTTGTAATATCTTATGATTTAAGTTAAGAGGCTTATTCGTAACCGCTGCTTATTCACACAAAAATTTGATCCTAAATATTCATTTGAAAATTTCCAACTGGGTTATCCCAAATACGTATATCATTAACAAAACACACAATCCCAAACTATACGGACCAAAATCCAAATTATCATACGTAATTCAAACTACAGGGCTTATCACAATAACATACAATCACGAACAAACATCAAGTTACGGAACAATACCGGTTGGAACCGGTTTCGACCGGAGCTATCTAGACTACACCGGTATGAGATAACAAGGGGTGTTTAACTAACATTGAGCTTGCAGGACTAAAACAAACAGTAGACGATGTAATTATAACTTCTGAATTTGAGGACGATGACGTCATTGGATGTAGCTATGAGGAAGTTGCGGAGTAATCGGAGCGAGATTACTTCGGAAGAATTACTCGTGTCGGATATGTAAACAACATCGAAAAACCAAACAACTTTGTTTATACGTGGAAGTTGGGATAAAACCGAAATATTAATTTCATTGAAATTCAACAACATTTTTCAAGGGTCTTGTCGTCAGCATAGGATTCATGTTGTCTATATACCCATTTAGGCATGCAAAGTAAAACATAATCAACATTTAGAGTTTCTATTGCTGCAATTGCATGATTAAGCTTCATCCTCTATATAAGGGAGAGGGGGTTAGGTAGGTAGTTCACTAATTAGGCAGTGCTATAATTTTAATTAAAGTTGTATAAAACATAAATACAGCAAAAAAATGTTTTTTTGTAACACCTGTGTTGAGCGATCGACTGCTGCGCTGCGTGTCGTGGGTTCGATTCCCGCACGGAACAAATATTTGTATGACCTACAGATAGTTGTTTCGGGTCTGGCTATTTGTGTATGTGAGTTTAAATGTTTGTAAACGCACCCACGATACAGGAGAAATTCCTGAAGTGAGGCAACGTTTTTAAAAAAAAAAATGTAGTAGAAGTTGCTACTCCTGTTACAATCTCCTTGGCAGGCTCTAAAATTCTCCTCTAACACGATTATGAGATCTCATCTGCACAAATAACTTTCAATTCAATGCTTTCACAATTAATAATTAATTGAAATACCTACCACATGTGAGTTCATCCCCTCACCCTATTTGATTCACCGCCTTTCTTTCACCCCTCGCTTAATCTATTTATATCATCGACATTGATGAATATCGGCAGACTCAACCCCTGTTATTACGTGAAAGTAATTATGATTATTTGCAGACAGTATTTGAAGTAAAGTTTACTTTCGGATCAATAGTTTTAGGCAGATGTTGAAAGGATCATAATATCAATATTATACTAATATAGCTACAAAATAGAAAGATTTGTTAGTTTATAGGCTATGAAACGACTGAGTACTACAATAACATTTTGAGTTGAAACTCTTTTATTTTCAAATAGCTTATACCCGCAGCTTTGCCCGCATTGAGTTTGGTAATTGTCCTACAGGATCATAAAATCAAAATAAAAGTGTGTTATAAATGCATCTATCGCCGGGGTCCGGGTTCTTCGGAAAGAGATACCGCAGCCCACGAACATTAAGGGTGGGTTTTAGTCAGTACAAGTCTGACATCCACCCCCCCCCCCCCCCCCCCGCCCCCGATCAGCCCAGAGCGGGAGAAGGTATTTGATGATTTCCCAAACGCAAAAAAAAACACTTTAATCTATCTGTGTGCTAAATCATATCCAAATTCGTTGAGTAGTTTTTGCATAAAAGAGTAACAAACATCCAGATATTCATGCATAGATCTTCACAAACATTTATAGTAGTAGGATGTATTTCGTCTAGCAAGTCCTACTGTTGAGAGGTTAAGATTATCAACTTGTCTTCTAAGGAGAAGCTGTACCAGTGTTTTACTCCTTAATGAAGGATTTGTATGGCTTTGGGTTAAGATTACTCGCTTAACCTAAGATGGTTTAAGTAGATCAGGTTTTGATGATAAATAGTTTTAACCCGCAGCTTCGCTCGCTTGGAGCTGGAAAATTATTGCTTATGAAAATACTATCATTATCATTCTACTAAGCGTTTTCCCATCTATGTTAAGATTTGGTTTGTTTTGTTTTTTTAAAGGATTGCTTATGAATATACTATCATTATAATTCTACTAAGCGTTTTCCCATCTATGTTAAGATTTGGTTTGTTTTGTTTTTTTAAAGGATTGCTTATGAATATACTATCATTATAATTCTACTAAGCGTTTTCCCATCTATGTTAAGATTTGGTTTGTTTTTTTAAAGGATGCCCCACACTAGGAAATTCTCCTGTATCGTAGGCGCGTTTACAAACATTTAAACTCACATACACAAATAGCCAGACCCGGAACAACTATCTGTAAACCATACAAATATTTATTCCGTGCGGGGATCGAACCCGCGACACGCAGCGCAGCAGTCGATCGCTCAGCCACTGCCCCAACCGACACGGTTGGGGCAGTGGCTGAGCGATCGTCTTTAATATATAAATGATAGACATTGACTACCTGTAAAGTTTGTATAACCTACAGATAGTTTGTTCCGGGTCTGTCTGTTTGTGTAAGTGAGTTTAAATTTTTGTAAGCACTTCCACGATACAGGAGAAAATCCTAATGTGGGGTTACGTTACAAAAAAAAAAAGATACCCGGGACCAACAGCTTAACGTGTTTTCCGAAACACGGAAATAACTCGATATCCAATGATTGGTCATCCATCCACATTTCAACTCGATATCATCACGCGTTTCCAAGATAAAGGGTATTATCGGATCGGATCGGTCAGAACGGACAACAAAGTGATCACATAAGTTTTTTTTTGAGATACTGAACCCTAAAAAGAAACAAATGACTTTCCACACACAATATTCAAATACCTATATTGGTTTAGATGTCAGGATGATGCGTTTCAGATTTAAAAGGATTGCCATTTTTCTATACGAGTATAAATAAACAGTCAGTTTTAAGCAGTCATTGAGAATCCATCCAATAAAGCTGACTCAATGACAAAAAAGACCAACTCAATCCCTTCTCAAACAAAAGTTCACTCCTAACAAATAGATTGTGAGCTCAGCACATAAATTAAGATTCCCTTGAAAGTATTAGATGTCTTTATGAAAAGCCACCCTTTTTTTCTGAATGGCATCTCGCAGTTCAACCTAGGAAGTTATCGTCTGCTTAACCGGGCGATTCCTGAGGATGCTTTAAAATTAAGACCACCAGCCGGGGCAAAAAACTTACAAACTAAGCGACTACACACTAAGGGCAGGCCCGTGGGGAACGAGCCTCGGCTTAGGGCGTCGCTGGGGGAGGGCAGCAAAGGGACAGGCTGGATCTGAGTGATATTATTTGGGGACTGATGTGCACTTACTGTGTCAGCAGCGCGGGCTGGCTCTAGCAAGGGACGGGAACGAAAAGCCACCCCTTGGCCCCGTCCCATTTGTCTACTCATCTCTCCGCTCGCCACTCACGTGTGTCGTGATATATTTAGAAGCGGCAAGCATCGGCGGTCGTCGGCTAAGTTCGGTGAGATTCGATCATGTGTTAACAATTGATAAAGTTGATTATGTTTCGTGGAGAATGCACAGTTCGGAATGATGAAAACGATATTTATTTTTTGTAAGTAGTTTGTATTAGTACGGCATAAAAGACTAGGTGTTTAAAACATATTTGAAGATATAAGGTAGGTGAACTTGGCAATACTGACTGGTTTACTTACTAAAAAGGTTGTAGGTCTGAAGTAGACCAGACACACATTCAGGACTCGTTATAAGCTGAAACGGGGAAGGAGATTATGCTGGCAGGGTTCAACGCCTGTTTGAGTGGCGCGCGGAGGCACTACACCGGGAGGAAAACCCGCTGCCACGGCAAGTTGCCGCTCGGCGGGCAGACCTCCGGTGCGATCTCATGGTGGCATGGAGAGAGCGACTGTCGCAACCCCGTGCAGGGCACGCCACGATAGCGGCGGTAAGTCCCCTCTTTGAGGAGTGGCTGGAGAGGCGTCATGGCGTCCTCACCTACCGCCTGACGCAGGTCCTCACCGGACACGGAAGTTTCGGGAGGTTCCTGCACATCATCAGGCGGGAGGAAACGCCCGGGTGTCACCATTGTGACGATTGCCCGGAGGACACGGTGGAGCACACAGTGGCGATCTGCCCAGCTTGGGCGGAGCACCGCCGTGCCCTCGTGGAGGCGATCGGCGGCGGCGATCTCTCGCGTCCGGCCCTGGTTCAGGCCATGGTCCGGAGCGAGAGGGAATGGGAAGCGGTCACCACCTTCTGCGAAGCAGTAATGCTAGCAAAGGAGGTGGCCGGGCGTTTGAGGGAGAGAACATCTGCCCAACCCAGCCGCCGCGGGAGACGCCCAGGGCGCCGGGCGCCGCGAGACGACTTCCGGCCACCGTAGATGCGGGCCTGTGGACGGTGAGCAATGGGTAGCTCACCGTCCGTCCGTCTATTGACGACAGGCCGTGTCGACGGCGCGTTCGTGTTTCACGCGCGCCTCAAAGAGAGTCAGCAAAGCAGAGGGGCTTGCCAGAGCCTCCGCCTGCCGGGGTTGCGGGTTGTTCGAAAGAGATGACCGCGGCCCCGGAACGTAAAGGGCAATAGAAGGAACATGGGTGGGTTTTAGTCAGTACAAGTCTGACATGCCCCCCCGCTCCACCCAGAGCGGGGGAAGTCATTGGATGATTTCCCAACCGAAAAAAAAAAAAAAAAAAAAAAGGGTTCAACGTTAAAAGCATGCTGCCTTTTTGCTGTCTGTATAATTTTTTTTAAGCACAATTTTATTCTTTACCGATCCAATTTAATCGGTCGTATAAAAAGTTAAAGTTCACCCCTCGGCCATTTGAACTATCAAATTAATTCACCACGTACCACTTAAATGGAAAACTGTCCGGCAATTTAATTTCAATAACGACAAACGAACGAATTTTCTTGATCGCCAGTTACATGATAAGACCATCTTAAGTCCCAGCTACCGATATAGGGCGAAAAACTATGTAATTTGATTTTGTAATATCGCTTAACGATACACCCTTTCAAGTGGGGTGTATAATAAACTCCCATGGGAGGACCTTTTGGGACCTCTTACCCTGTAGTTGGGCGCAGTAGCCGACGTTTGGCCGAGTCACCGTAATATGTCATTTATTTTTAGTTGAATGGCTTTTATCGGCAGTCTTATGCTGTCATCATCAGAAATTATGTTAGCGTAAGATTGTCGTAGAAGTTGAAGTAGATGGTTGGTGATGTCGATAATGTGTTTTGGTTATGTTGTTTGTGGTCAGTGTGAACGTTATTATGTTGGTCCTATCTGTCATTTGAACAGTCGTTCCAGGTAGTAGTAGACAGTATGACAACCAGTCTAACCAAGACGTATCGTATTAGATAGGCAGTCGGTATAATACTGGTATTCAGTTGCATTCGGTTAGACTGGCAGCTGACTCCAACATTGTTTGATACAAGGCTAGGTATAAGATGGTAATAGGTAGTGTCCTCTAAGTAGGGCTCATGTTTCTGAAATGTGTTTCATGTGACCATCTCTCGAAGCTCTCCTTAGGCGGTTGGATTAAGGGCCTGATTCAGAAAGCAGTACTCCTCAATACGGCCCTCATTGTGAGGAGGATCCTGTCTCTGGAGCCCTAACCACCGGTAGCTTGGACCCTGTTCCTGATACCGGCGGAGACTTTTTCAAATGTTTTTCAATTTTTTTTTTAAGTATTAAAAATAAATGAAGAGCAAACAATAGTAATAAGTTTTTTCATCAAAAGAACCAAATATAATCAACATTGTTGGTGAGCTACTAACTAAGCAGCGCTTGTTACTTGTGGTTAGAGAGTGCAAATATTACAAAATTAAAAAGTTAAACTAACAAGTGAAGATATACAAATAAAACAATAACAATGAATTGGATTTGAAGAATGACAAAGTTTTTGGATGCTAAGTTAAAGAAAAAAATAAAAAAGGTTTGTTCTTGAATTTTCCTGTTTTGTCTTTCCTACGTACTGTGTCCAAGTACATGATCTAATTCAATTGTTCTCTGGCAAGTTAGCTGAAAAAGCGAGAAGCGTGAGAAGCGTGTTTGTGTTGAGTGCCATAGAGAATGTCAGCAAATCGGAATTGCTCATCCAGATGGGCAACTCCGATTATATTATTAGGCATTTGCCAACCGGGGCTGCAGGTTACTTGGAAAGAGACACCGCAGTCCTGGAACGCTATGGGCAAAAGAAGGAACATGGATGGGTTTGAATCACTACAAGTCTGACACTTCTTTCTGCTCCACATAAACTGGAAGAATTCATTTAATGATTTTCCATAATCCAGAAAATATGATAAAAAAACTGCTGGATGTTTCATTTAATGAAATCAGCAGTACTTTTTTGCTCTTCTAAAGTGTCCTGAATCAAGATTTTCAGAATATATTATGTAAGAATCAAACAATGGTCGTAGAATTCGAAGCGGGTACCTTAGTACTCAAAATACAGGCCATGCATAAAATGTGTTTGATCTGTCAACACTGAGTCTCTGGGTAAAAGAATATGAAAATCATTGAATTTCTAGAGCGTAGAGTACGTCTGTACCCGCTTTCGTTTTGATCTCGAATATTCTTCGCGGATTTGAGTTTAGAAGGAGACATCCAATATTCCAAGGTAAGTGTGTCATACTTATATTATGGCTCAAGATTTTCAAATACTTTTATTTTGGAGTTCCGTACATTAAAAGGAAGAACGGAAACCCTTATAGGATCACTTTGTTGTCCGCCTGTCTGTCAAGACTCTTTATCTCGGGAACGTGTAGAGGTATCAAGTTGAAATTAAAATCATATGCTCACCAAGTCTGTGATCCCTTTATGCTGTAAAAAAATAACCCATAAAATCTACGCAGTCAAAAGCTAAGACCGTTTGTGTAGCAACGTTTGTACGGAACCCTCGATGCGCGAGCCTGACTCGCTCTTGCCGGATTTTAACGTTTAAAACATATTTTTGGGTACTTTTTGCCCTTAGGTTTACCCGCGTGGAGGTAGGTAATTATCCTATTGGAACGAAAACTGATTTATTATTTACTAGCTCTCTGGCAGTTACTTTGAGCTAACACTAACTTTGACCCGCGTGATGATCGAAAAAAAAAAATCTTTCTCTCCCCTTTTCTCACTTTTTTTTGCCAGGCTATGTCTGTCTCCAGGGTCCCAACTATCTCTGTACCAAAATTCATCAAAATCGGTTTACCCATCTAGGCGTGAAGACGTAACAAACAAACTCACTTTCGCTTTTATAATATTAGTAAGGATTAGAACTTAATGTATTATATTGGTCAAAAGACAGACTAATTGCCATAAGGCATCTATCCACAATACAACCTTATAACTGAAGTTCTATATAGGTTTAGTTATGATCTAACTTATGTACGGTTATCGTGTATCGGTGCACCCTAATTCACGCAAATCCATTCGTTTTTGAGCAGTCTACAAATAGTTGAAAACTGACAGAAATAATTACTTAAAAACTTATAACATCCTTACTAATATTATAAAAGCGAAAGTGAGTTTATTTGTTACTTAATGTTGTTGTTGCTAAATGGCAAAACTGATTTTGTTGAATTTTGGTACAAAGATAGTTGGGATCCTGGAGACGGACACAGTTTTTTTTTTAAGTTTGAAATGAGGGAGAAAGAGGGAAGAAAAGGGAAAACTTAGCTTTGCTATTACAATAAATAAGGCGCTAGGGCAAAAACTACAGGTAGCAGGTACTTGCAAATCAGGAAAGGGAAACTGTGTTACCCTGAATTTCACGCGAGCGAAACCGTGGGCAAAAGCTAGTTAAGTATAAATACGTCACTTCTTTTGTTGTTAATCATTTCCCGTGTGTAAAAAAAAAACAATTCCAAACGTCACAAATTTCAAACAAAAACCGTACACAGCCAGGTCAATTAAACACAAACATCATCGCATATATCAAGCGTTTACGGCTTATTTTTCACTTCTGTCCCTCTCACACCTACTCCATTAGAGGGGGACGAATCTACATGCGTTATATCACCCCGCTGAAAATCGTGGCCGGGTACTGTCGTTACATATTCATGAGACGAAGGCACGGCGGTCCTAGTAAATGCGTTTAAGTTATAAGCGCTGGGCGAACAAGAGTTGGGACAAACAATTGTGTTAGATTATTGTTTCCACAGAAAATGAAATTGTTTAAATTTTAGAAGATAAGCATATCATTTATTTATTCGTGTACATATATTTTATATTTTTATATATTTCTTAGAAAAATTATTATTTCGTTTATTCATTTCTAAACATACTTTTTATATTTTTACATATTCTTATAAAAAAAACAACATAAAAACATTTAAAAATATAAAAAAAAAAAAAAAAATTATTATTATTTTATGAGATGGTGAATGTTTTTTATGCTGCTTATAGGGTTAACCCTTATTGGATCACTTTGTTTTACGTCTGTCTTTCGGGGTTGTGTCTGTTTGATGGGCCTGTTGGTCTAGTGGTTAGTGGCCCTGACTGCTGAGCCGGAGGTCGTGGGTTCGATTCCCACCCAGGACAAACTTTGTGTGATGAGCATGACTGTTTGTTCTGTGTCTGGGTGTGATTTATCTATAATATGTATGTATTTATAAATTATATAAGTATGTATATCAGTTGTCTGGTTACCATAACACAAGCTCTGCTTAGCTTGGGATCAGATAGCCGTGTGTGAGTTATTTATTTATTTATTCGTGTAGGTACATATTTTTTATATTTTTACATATTTCTTAGAAAAATTATTATTATTATTATTATTTTATGGGATGGTGAATGTGTTTTATGCTGCTTTTAGGGTTAACCCTTATTGGATCACTTTGTTTTCCGTCTGTCTGTCTGTCAATATCCTTTATCTCGGAAACGCGTAAAGATATCGAGATTAAACTTTATACTCAAGCCTGTAGTCTCTTTGAGTTGTGGAAAACCAACCCTCTAAGTCTTCGCAATCAAAAGATATGGTCATTTATGTCACACGTATGTACGGAACCCTTGGTGTGTGAGTCCGACTCGCACTTGCCCGATATTTGTTTATCTTGAAGTAATTTTTTGATTGAACAGATTCAAAGTAAGTTAAAATGTAACTGCAAATAGACTGAAGATTTAATAAAACTCTAGTTTACGTAAACATGAACGATTATTGTGACTGCGACAGAAGACGAATGAAATAATCGTTTAGAACATGACTTAATGTGGCTTGGGATGTGAAATAAACAAATCACGTCGTCAATCGCAATGCAACCAACGTGGTTAACGAAACGTCATTATCATGATCATTGTCCCATTCTATTTGGGGTCGGCGCAACACGTTTTCTTCTTCCATTCTCCCCTGTCAGACGTCACGGCATCATTTACTCCTTTCTTTTTCATATCATTCCTTACACAATCCATTCATCTTTTCTTTGGCCTTCCTCTCTCGCTCTATCCACCAACATTCAGATCCAGCACTCTTTTATTCAAATGTGCTTCTTCTCTCCTCATTACATGTCCATACCAAGACAAACGACTCCCTTTCATTTTTTCTGTAACAGGCGCAACTTTCGAATTCATAAACGTGGTTAATGAAGCGTAAAGTACAAACAAAAGAAAGAAAATAATCTCTCAAAACTTGCGCCCTTAGCAAAAAGGTAGAGGAATGACCTTGACCCCATCCCCAGGTGTTTACCTGCCCGCGTGGCATGCCAATGTGGGGTCTTACGGTGTCCCCGATATCTTGTACACTCTGCCGATAGCAGATTGAAAGAACAGGGTATCTTGTTGGCGATCAATTTTAGATTACGTAGATGGAAGGTGGAAGCCAACAATAGCAAGAAGATAAAAATATAAGGATGTAGTATTTTATGTTGTGTAGTAGGTTGCCCTTTATTGTATTCAAGATTTAGACGTTAAGATACCTAACCTTTTAGCTGAAATGAGGTTAATATTTAGTATAATTATTTTAAATTCGGAAGTATGAATGGATAGGTAAATGTTTTTAATTTCCCACACTAGAAAGGCTGTACAAATTATTGTCTGGATCGAACAAAAAGAATTGGTATTTTTTTAAATAATAAAAAACGCGCACAGAAAAAATTATATTTAAGACGTTTATAGAGAGATACACCTAACTATAGATTGTATGGTTGGAGAAAGATCTATTTAAAGGAACATGAGATTCGAGATTTAAAGACAATTTAATTTTTTAAACCAGAGTGAAACAGCAATACTTGTCCTGTCTATGGTATATATGTATATATATGCATATAAATTCAACCTTTATGTATTTATACCAGTATTTTTTAATATTTACTTATATGTGAAGGTTTATAAAAGGTTAAAGCACACATTTATTTCTCTCTTACACACTATCGTCTAAATTTCGTTCTCATAACTCCTTTCACAGGTCTGCTGGCAGAAATTTCTTAAGAAATAAGCAGTACCTTTGTACTCAAATTGTATACGTTATTTCCCTGTCTTGTCTTCTGTGTGTACATAAATTGTAAAATAATATATGTTTAATAAAATATGTTATCCCAAACTTTTTAATTTATTTAATGGATTTGAAGTCAAAAAGGGATCCAATAGAATGTTTCCGGCCTCAAGAGTTACTGAGCCCAGTCACGAAGATGTAAATTATTGTAGATTAACATATATTTCATTAATATCGAGGTATTAATAATGGTGATGTCTTCGGTTAGTTTGCCCAACCCCATGGATTTTAGTATTGATTTTAATTGGTCTTGTGGATATCAGTTCAAATACTAAGCAATAAAATGGATAATATTTTGTGTCTTTATATTGTAAAATACCAACACGAAACCAGATCATTGAACAAAATAAACAGGAGCAGTAGTTTTGCGGGTTTCTAAGACCCCGCTGTACGTCCGTCTGTCCATCTGTTTTCATACAATTTTTCACAGATGATGTATTTCTATTGCCACTATAACAAAAAACCATAAAAATAAAACGAATATTTAAGGGGCTCCCATTCAATAAACATTATGTTTTTGCTGTTTTTATAGATATCTAGCTTCCGCCCGCGATTACGTCCATGTGGCATAGTTACTTTGGGCTAACCCTAACTTTAACCCGCGTGATTATTGAAAAAAATGTCTTCATCTCCCCTTTTCTTATCTGTTTCAGCCCCTTTTCTCACTTTAAAAAAAAATGCCTATGTCCGTTTCCAAGTCAATTATCTCTGTACTAAAATTCATCAAAATCAGTTTATCCATTTAGGCGTGAACAAACAAACTTACTTACGCTTTTATAATATTAGTAAGGATGGTGCTCGAGTGCGACTCGAACTTGGCCAGTTTTGTATTTCATTTCAATTTTCTTCTTTTAAAACTCTTTAGGGGGTGGAACGCAGCGATATTTACTAAAAGTACCCCAAGGAGATACTTATCTTTACAAAAAGCGTAAAATACGCGTTGTTATCGCAATTATCATTAAGGGAGTCTACCATTAAATCTGATGGAGGCCCCCTCATAACTGCCCTATTTTAGTAACAAATCGTTTCACCCCCCTTATAAAGGCACGTACAGACTAGGAAATAGCAGATGTTGATAAAAAGCCAGTATAATCAAGCCGACGACACGGTTGGCGCAGTGACTGAGCGATCGACTGCTGCGCTGCGTATCGCGGGGGTTGATTGCCGCACGGAACAAATATTTGTATGACCTGCAGACAGTTTTTTCGGGTCTGGCTGTCTGTGTATGTGAGTTTAAATGTTTGTAAACGCACCCACATACATGAGAAATCCTTATGCGAAGAAACGTTTTTTTTTAAGTGGTATCGTATTACCCAGTACTAACTGGGTTGTGGAGGTAAAATGTCAAATACTGGTGTTCAGCTTAATCAGGGTAGACTAGAACAGACCGACCCCAACATAGTTGAGAAAAGGCTTTTGTTGAGTTCTGGGGCCGCAGTATCTCTTACGAACAAACAAACCCTCAGCCCCGACAGGCAGTGACCCTGTCGGGCCCGGCTTGCCGGGGTTATCACCAACCGGACGGACGGTGAGCTGCCCGACGCCCGGAGCGTTTATCGTGGCGGCTGGGACGATTTGAGATACTTCTCCTTAGATTTGCTGCCATGGGAAAAAGCTAGGCAGATGATGAAGCACAGGTAAAGGTTACGGATGAGAACGATGTTACGAAATACTGACATCATCTACCTACATTGAAGTCAGCCTAGAAGTCAGTCAGTCAGTCTTATTTTTGTTTTCTTTCCTTCTTTAATGTTTTGTGCACTTGTGGCATGTGGCAAAACGTGTTTAAAACGTACCTCACACTAGGAATTTCTCCTGTATCGTGGGTGTGTTTACAAACATTTAAACTCACATACACAAACAGCCAGACCTATAATACCTGTAGATCATACAAATATTTGTTCCGTGCGGGGATCGGACCCGCCACACGCAGCGCTGCAGTCAATCACTTTGCCACTGCGTCAACCGTGCCGTCTTAATTCCTTTATTAAATTAAATTATTTTCTTACTTTCTTCTTCTGTAGCTACCTGTCATACTAGATGCAGTTGAATACCAGTATTTTGCAAGAAGTGACTGCTAATTTGACGTCACAACCCAGTTAGTGCTGAAATTCTGGTATAACATTCAAATTCAATAAATACTTTTACTATGTGTTAATTGTTCTTTATTTTCTTTTAAATACAGACTGTAATTAAAGATGTATTCTTCGTACACGACAATTTTCCCTTCTTTATTAAATTCCGTATTTTTAATACGTAAGCGTTTTAAGCTTGACTCATTTCGTTATAAGCGACAATAATCCTCATTATATAAAATTGCTTTGGAATAAGTAATTTAAATAAAAAATGGTTTCTCTAATTCATGCCAAAGTAATTTGGTATTTACGAAGTAAGTAATAAGGTTCTCCAATTTGTCCGTAATTATATAGATATTGTTTTAGAAAACTCCGAACACCGCTTTAGGTCGTCTGTGTTCTGACAGCGGAATTAAGTAGTTTAGTTTGTAATGAATTGGTTTTCGTATTACCCGAGGCCCTAACAAGAGTATGAGGTGTAAATTACGATAAACAAAAAGTATATATACTCGTTCCTCATTTAGTATTTTAAGAATTTATTCATCGATGATACTGATTTCGCTTGTTGCAAAATATAGATACATATACACATTTTCTTTTAGAAAAATAAAACTAAGAATTTCTCGTGTATCGTGGGTGCGTCCAAAAATATTGAAACGTATAAACGCAAACATCTACCCGGGAGCAACTATCTGCAGGTTATACAAAATATTTGTTCCATACGTGGATTGAACCTGCGACACGTAGCGCAGCAGTCAAACGCGTAGCCACGGAGTCTGTGTCAGACTTTTACTGACTAAAATCCACCCACGTTCCTTCTTTTGCCCTTTATGTTCCAGGCTGCGGTATCTCTTTTGAACAACCCGCAACCCAGGAAGGCGGTGGCCCTGGCAGGCCCCTCTGAGTTATAAAACCCTAAAATACAATTTTAGTGTGACCATTTAATTTTCTTCTAAGTTTATTATCATACTCATCATCTGCCTAGCCTTTTCCCAACTATGTTGGGGTCGGCTTCCAGTCTAACCGGATGCAGCTGAATATCAGTATTTTACATGGAGCGACTGCCTATCTGACCTCCACAACCCAGTTAGTACTGGGTAATACGATACCCCTTGGTAAGACTGGTTGTCAGACTTTCAGAACACTGACTACCTGTTTCGACTGTCAAAGATCTACAAACGACAGCCGGGACCAACGGCTTAACGTGCTTTCCGAGGCACGGAGGAAACTCGGTATATAACGGGTGGTCACCCATCCACAGACCAACCTAGGCAAGCGCGGCTTAACCTATAGATCGACCCGAGCGGCTGCTATTATTTAGCCACGAGCTCCTCATAAGTTTATTATCATATTAAGACTACAAAATACACATGACCAAACATGAAAGAAGAACTCACTAGCAACACACAAAAGCTATTATCGAAGTCACGATACCAATAAGGAAAATGAAGTAAAAAAAGGTTTAGCAGCCCCGAAAAAGAATATAGCAAATGAAATACGAATAAAAATTCAAAGTAAGTACTTTATATCCAACATATTGTGTATTGTGTCCAAAGTCTTAGCCGCTCCATTTCCCTCTCAAAATCTTTTCGTCCCTTTTATCTTTTTATTGTAGAAAAGAGAAAAGATATCTCAGCTTTTATGTTTTGCGTTTTTCGAGTGTTCATTAAAAAGAGGCTCTTTGGGAGGGAGTTTCCTGGCCATGACCTCTTAACTTTGCGGTACCTAAAGTAATGATGTGTTGTGGCTCTGTGGGTTTCAATGTCGGTGCTTTTGTATTGTTCCAGTGAAATATATTTATACTAGCTTTTGCTCGCGGCTTCGCTCGCGTTTAATTCGGGGTAACACAGTTCCCCTTTCCTGATTTGCAGGTACCTGCTACTTGTAGTTTTTGCCCTAGAGCCTTATTTATTGTAATATCAGAGCTAAGTTTTCCCTCTTTCTCCCTCATTTCTCACTTTAAAAAAAAATTAGTTAGCCTATGTCCGTCTCCAGGGCCCCAACTATCTCTGTAACAAAATTCATCAAAATCGGTTTAGCCATGTAGGCGTGAAGACGTAACAAACAAACAAACAGACTCACTTTCGCTTTTATAATATTTTATTAGTAAAGATACAAGAGTGTAAATATTCTTTTCAAAGAGAAGAGGTCCGGATTTAAAATGATGTTGGTTGAAATCTATTAGAATACTTTTCATGTTTGTGGTTAAGGAAAAAGTACCAAAAGACGATGGTGACTGCTGTTGGTTTCGTTGACTTTTTTGCCACCGACTTCCAAAAGTAAAGTTATTTTCAACTTTTTAGTTTTGTTTTTTTTTTGAAAGTCGGCTTTATTTAAAATAAAAAAACAAAATCAGCATTTTTGTTTATGGTTTAATGATATATCACATAATTTTTATCGAGTATTCATTTTTATCCATTGTTACTAAAAGATTAGCAGATCATCCATATAGGCATAGAGAAAAAAAATTGTATTATAGACGATAACTCATAAACTACCAAAGCCATATAAATAAAATCGAAATGGGACCTGGGAAGTATCCTTACTAATATTATAAAAGCGAAAGTGAGTTTGTTTGTTTGTTTGTTACCTCTTCACGCTTTAATGGCCACACCGATTTTGATGAATTTTGGTACAGAGATAGTTGGGAACCAGGAGACGGACATAAATAATTTTTATTTGAAAAAAGTGGGATGTGAGGGAGAAAGAGGGAAGAAAAGGGAAAACTTAGCGTTGCTATTACAAATCAATAAGGCGCAAGGGGAACTGTGTTACCCCGAATGTAACGCGAGCGAAGCCGCGGGCAAAAGCTAGTACCCTATTACACAAAAACAATTTTGCAAATCAGTCCAGCACGATATTTGTTTCAAGGAGTAAAAACAAGACAAAAATCGTCTAGAAATCTCAAAGGAAGTAAAATACACTCGAATTGATCACTTCCTCACGAAAGTCGGTAAGTAATGGACTACGATACTTGACCGTGGAACCGAACCTAGAGCTATCTAAAAAGGCATTAAAAGAGTTATAGTAACAGATTTATCAATTTTACAACCAATTGACGTTCCCAATTTGGCATACACTACGAAATTCAGGAAATTCATTCCACGCGAGTTTGAATCCGATTGGATTTCCTAATTGTTCTGAAATTGCCTTGTTACTAGGCTTAAAAGTGTTTACTTTATGAGGTCACCTGATCGTGACTGTGGAGGTACAGACTTCGATTATTAAATCTAACAAACATTGCATGTCAAAAAAGATTTGACCTACATTCATCAGAACCGCGATATTTCGGAGATTTTCAACAATATTATCTACTTTTCTGGGCCATTTTTTGGGGATAGGAAATTATCAAATAACTTCCCCTGTTCTGGGCAGAGCGTGGGGTAGTGTCTCACTTGTACACACGGCTACACATCAAGTTAGACACCCTATATAACTATAACTACACTACTAACAATACAGAAAATTGAAGGAAAGGGACTGGGTATCGTGGCATCGGCCAATCACAGCATTTGTTGCGCTGTGCCTACGCAGCGACACACACACACGCTCATATTTTGCCAAAAATGTTCGCTACAAATAAATTATTCTATTCTGCATTTCTCCAGTCAGTTCCCAAGTATCGTTCGGGATTTACGTGTAATAAAGTTTTTAAATTTTCCGTGGTTAATAACGGTGAATGTTGGTGTTTTCTGTGTTGTGTATCTTAATAATGGCGCCACAATTAACTGCACAACAGCGGCAGCTGATAGTAGTGTTGCGAGAGGGTGGTTATACCATCAAAGAAATTGAAAGGAGGACGGGGATAACGGTGAGTAAATATTATTATTATGTTTTTGCGGCAACGCGATCGGCGATAGATAATAATTACCTATTGATTCATACATTACATTACCCAAGATACTGATTGCATGCACGACAAAAGCTATATTACCTATATATACCCATAACTTACCTGATGGTAAGTGGCTATGGGGTTGAGGATGTAGTTCACTGGTTCAGCAATAGACTTACCTACTTGTGCGTTAAAAAAAGAGACGCAAATTATAATATTGAGTTATATAAATATTATATTAGATAAGTGTGTTATTATTGAGAGAAAAACATATTTCATAGGTATTAAAAATGTTTTCGTGGAACCATATTTAGGTATCTAAGGTATTAGTAAAAAAATTAAGTAAAGTATCATTGTTTTAGAGGACAACAATCAACTTTTGGTTGCGTCGTAATGAGGAGACCGGGGGTGACCTATCGTCACATCATCGGCAGCTCTACCAGCGCGCTACCACCGCCGAGCAAGATGCTGCCATTGTTGCCGGGCATACCAACCAGCCGTTTTTAAACACGCAGGTTACTGCCACACAATATAGCGTAAGTTGAATACTTTTTTATAATTCCTATACTCTATTTGGTTAGGTATTTAACTAAAGGTAAACGATCTTGATGTCTTTTATACGAAACAGGTTTAAAAAAATGTGAAATACTTTCTAGAACATATAGGTAATACGTTCCGATTATCTAAAATTACTTATAAATAATTGATAGTTAAGTAATTGATAGTTAAATACCTATATAGATATATGCCGAGTATGACTTTAGCCAAATACCTAGCCGTTTACTCGAATGTAAATAGGCCGACTAATCGGCCGACTAGTTGTCCAAGCCGATAACGATTTTGACGGAGTATTCGGTAATATCCGTGACGCTTCGTTTACACTTACAGCTGATCCGCGTGCTAGTCACCGCCGCCGCCGCCGCAGCGTGTCGGAACATGCTTTGTTTACTTCTCAATGATTCTTGATTTTTATTTTTGAACTAGACTGGTGTGTTTGTGTAAAAAAAAACATGCAAATTATTTAAATTTATTTGGAGACTATTTGTAACATTTTTACAGTTTCTTCCCCCACCATTTTAATTTCAATATCTGATAATACGCGGTATTTTTAAGAGCTAAAGTTTTATTATTATTAGAAGAAAAATGTTTCGTAATTCAATTTGATTAAGTTTCATTTTGTAACAAAATATACGGAAAAAACCGCTTCGTGCTTTGGTCAGATTTGCAACCGCAGCCTATAAATTCTCTATTTACATGTCTAAGAAATTATTTCAAGCGACTTTTAACGTGTATGATTACTCCCAAAACAAAAAGAAAACTTAGATAAAAGAAACGTCGCGCAGAAATATTAATCTATATTTTTAATTATACCTATGCTATTTTAACGTTATCAGTAGCCCCTATATCTATAATGCGATGCAAATAAGAATATGATCGTCAATGAACATTAATTTGCTTATGTATCAATACTGTTTTCTTTTTAGGGTTCCGTATCCAAAGGGTAAAAACAGGACCCTATTACTAAGACTCTACTGTCCGTCTGTCTGTCTGTTTGTCTGTCTGTCTGCTTGTCTGTCTGTCTCTTTGTCTGCAAGCTGTATCTCATGAACCGTGATAGCTAAATAGTTGAAATTTTCACAGATGATGTATTTCTGTTGCCGCTCTTTAACAACAAATACTAAAAACAGAAAAAAATAAATGTTTAAGTAGGGCTCCCATACAGCAAACGTGTTGCCGTTATTGCTCGATATGTTGAACGGAACCCTTCGCACGCGAGTCCGACTCGCACTTGGCCGGTTTTTTTCACTTAATTTCAACTAAGTCTTTATTAAATCAAATATATCGTTTGCAAAATCTAAAATTATAGGACAGTGATTTAGTTTGTAAATTTTGTAAATAATCATTATGGAATGTAAATACATTTTTGAAGTTAAAATTAATATTATAAATAGATCTTAATTTATATTGTTTTTAAGTTTTTTTACTATTGTTTCAGGTATCAACACAAACAATACGACGCAGATTGACGGCCGCTGGTTTAAATACAAGGATCCCGGCAAAAAAAATTGTATTTTCTCCGGCTCATGCAGAGGCTAGAATTAGTTTTTGCTTAGAATATTATAACTTTGACTGGGAGAATAATGTTGTCATTTTCGTAGACGAAAAGACGTTTAAATCCGACAAAGACGGTAGAAAAATATTAAAGCGGCAAGACAACACACGATACCACGTTAGTAATGTTATTCCCAACAGGTCTAGTGGTCGCCTGAGCTTGGGATTCTGGGGATGGATGAGTTCTGTTGGTCCTGGCGAACTTGTCGAGATATCGGGCCGCATGACTTCAGAACAGTATGTGGATATTCTGAGGGATATCATGGTGCCGACTGTGCGATTGCACCATCCGTCAGGAACTATTTATCTTTGCCAGGACAATAGTTCGATCCATAGTGCTAGAGTAGTTCAGGCGTGGATCCAAGCTCAGCCAGATATTCAGCTTATGCCATGGCCTGCGAAGAGCCCCGACCTCAACCCAATTGAGAACCTGTGGGGTCAGATGGTTCTCAATTAGGATGTATCAGAAGTGCGCAACATAGAAAACTTGCGGCAAGCGGCAATCCAAACGTGGGAAATGCTGAGGGGGGATCCTCGTGACATGTGTTGGAACATGGTTACTGGAATGAAAGCCAGGTTGGATGCAGTGCTAGACGCTAATGGTGGACCAACCAGATATTAGCAGTCTAGCTTTGTAATACGCTAAGCTTTCATTCTTTTAACCAATTTCCACCTACGCGTATGATTTTGCTCGAGAACACCAATGCCATTTACCATCTTGCACACTTCTGATATTGGGTAAGGTTCCTTCGTAGGCACATAATTAGGCTGATTTTTATTTTACTTATTTAGGAGTTATTCTTTTATTGTTGTTTACTATTATTAAACTTTTATATTTTTTACTACGTTGGCTATTTTTACTAGTTTATTATGTCTATATTTTATAACAATATTCGAATGTTAAATGTATACTTATACTCTATATTTTTTTAAGTTGGTTCAGCTTAATGACTGTTCTTTTTTTATTTCTATTGAAAGTCATAAATATAATTTATCATTTAAAAGTTCCTCTAGCGCGAGGATAATTCTCATGTTTACCTTTTAGTAGGACAGACTAATAAACCAGGTCAATTTTTATTTGTCAATAGTTGATTGGAGAGGGTTGTCACTGGATGATATCTCTTTTATACCTATGTTGATTACAATGATCTGTGTTGATTAAAATGCTCACATAAATTTCAAATCTGATGTTGGTATTTTTAATAACTGTTGGCTCCTAGAAGGATGTTTGTAGAATTTAGTATAGTCAATGATATTCTAATATCATTGAGTATAGTATTTTCAGATTATGATAGTGATTTAATATTCACCTCCCAAGCATTATTGGACAACATAATTAAACATTATTTATTGTTATTCGGCCGTCGACACGGACTACAAACTATACATATAAATTTAAATTGTTAATTATTTATAAGCTTTCCTCGACTGATTTCCGTCCCTGTCGGGTAATTTCGGAGACACATTGATGATCCATGCAATGAGTGACTAAGGCCCTATTCAGATAAAATCGGTATTTGTATGAACACCCGAGGCTAGCACGAAACCAGAATACGAATACACATCCGGCGGAATACCACTCGTATTTCGTTACCTAACAAAGGTATCTATCGAATATCGCTTTAAGGTGAAAGCTCCAACCTACCCGCGAAATTCAAATTTTCTTACGTTTTTTGCAATTTTCAGGCCAGTGCTAGGTTGTATGTTCATTAAAATATTATTCGCGGCTGTAAGACGTATGTAGTTATAGAATTATAATCATCAAAATCATCAATACAACGCTCTAAGTTCATAAAGCTGTAGGAAAGACTTTTTCTGTTTTTTTTTTGTTCCTACGCCTTTTTGAACTTGGAGGGTTGTATTGGTGATTTTGATGATTATAATTCTATAACTACATACGTCTTACAGCCGCGAATAATATTTTAATGAACATACAACCTAGCACTGGCCTGAAAATTGCAAAAAACGTAAGAAAATTTGAATTTCGTGGGTAGGTTGGAGCTTTCACCTTAAGGTATCTGAATAGAATAGGGCTAATGTTATATGTTGTAGTTATTAACATATTGTATTTAATGTGCCTGCAATGTGATATTATTGAAATAAAAAAAAGTTGATTTTTAAACCGTTGTTTTAATATTTAACCTAACTATGAAAAATAAAGCAAGAAGGTAATCCGTTTTGCCTAATTTGAAAATGACCCTAGGTTTCTCCAGTCCTAGCTACCCCAAATTGATTCAATCGTTTTACCCTAACCATACCTACGCTGTCACAGGGCGGCGCGGGCGCTGCGATAAAACGCACCCCTCCCGCCTCGTCTCGCAGGTGAGGCGAGCGGCGGCGGCGGCGCCGTACCGCGCCGCGCCGCGCCTCCTAGAGTGCGTAATACAGATATACCTACTTACAGGCCAACAAACATACATTTTAATATCAGTATGAATTTTCTCTATAAGATATCTTCCAGGCTTCCAACATCGTCTGTGCAAAATTACGTCGGTGTATTGATAGCTTGGTTGAGTCATAAAGAGAAAACCAGTTTAAAATGTTTGTCAATTATTTTGATTACAAATTAAGAAATACGAGTTTCACTAATTTTATAAAATCAATGGTGGTAAAAAAAAGGATTCAGAGTTAGTATGAAAATCCGACATGAAGTAAATTGCCGAATTATAATAATCGTTAATAAATAGGTAGGTAGGTATCTAATGGATGTATTGGTGCACACTCACAGTCGCAGCTCTTATTGAAAAATTAACAACCATATAGGTTGTTAACCGACGGTTGAAAGGCTATTTGATCTAAGCGACATTTGCTGCAATAGGTATTTAATAGTGTAATTTATAGTTATAGACAATGAGGTTTATATTTCAGTATCGTGAAATATATCGCTTAGCCAATAGCCCTGGAACCGTCGATATTATTACGCAAACGCGTAACGAGCCCAGCTTGTTTACAAAAAAATGCTCATGTTAGATAGATCTATAGTAATATAATATTATAGAAGAATAGACAGTTTGGTGGTGGCAGCGGCGCCGGCGCGCGCCGCGCTTCCGCAGGCGATATGAGGAAGTGAGACGAAGTAACAAAAACATATCGTACCCTCTCGCACTATTCGCAGCGTTCAACTTCTAATAGTTCAAAGTCCAAACAGTCTAGGTTGATGTGTAGCCGTGTGTACTGACTAAAACACACCACGTTTCTTCTATTGCCATTTATGTTCCGGGACATAAAGGGCAACGCAACGACAGGACTTTTGAGATACCGTGGTATCTCAAAAGTCCTGTCGTTGTGTTCTATCAACCCAAACTTATTGAGCTAAGCTTAAAGAAAATTTGTTTTTATTGCTATGTCAGAAATTTGTAATTTTACAGGTCCATTTTACACAGTGTCCAAGCTACTGGCAGTCAGGGCTCCAGAGAGAGGAGCGTAATAACGATACGAACCGTGTACCGCTTTCTGTATCAAACCCTTGATCCAGCCTTCTAACGAGAGCCTTCTCAGGTGTTGGTCGAGGCTGTCGGCAATTAAGCCATTGGCTGTAATGAGTATCGGCACAATGATCGCTAAGTCTACCTCTTACATGTCGATAACCCCGTGAGCCAAGTCAATATACTTAATTTTTTTATCTTTCTCGGCAAAAAGAACATTATTAGTGCAACAAAAAGAATAATATTATTTTCCAAAACAATTACAAAAATAAACGTCCATCAAAAAGCAGTAGAACATGAACTAACCAGACAAAAACCGACTCTAGAATAATATTATCATTTGTTCATAACTGCAACAACTCGGACGCTCATAGGTCTCATGCATAATTCCACAGGTCGAGATCAACCTGGCAAGCAGCCAGGCGGACTGGCCTAATTCCAGCCTGGACGTATTCTATCAGATATCTAATGTGGGACTCGTGTTTGGCCTTTTTGGGGCGGTTTTAAGAGTTGAGATTAGCTAATGGGGTTGGGAAAATTGAATGGAGTTTTTAATGCTATCTATGTGATTAATAGTTTTTTGAGAAGGACATAGTATCCGCTAGTATGCTGGTGTGTTGTATTATGTTAAAAGCTTATCTTTAAGCCGCGGGAAACGCTCTTGGCGTCTAGCGTCACCGTAGGTGCGGATCTGTGGACGATGAGCAATGGGTAGCTCACGGTCCATCCGTCCAGTGATGATAAGCCATGTCCAGGGCACGTCATTGTTTCAAGCGCGCTTTAAAGAGATGTCAGCAAAGCAGTAGAGCCTGGCAGGGCCATCGCCTGCAAGGATTGCGGGTTGTTCGAAAGAGCTACCGCAGCCCCGGAACATAGAGGGCAATAGAAGGGACATGGGTGGGTTTTAGTCGGTACAAGTCTCAATCTCTCCCCTAAATAAGATAGTTTCCCATTTGCAAAAAAAGGCTTAACTTGAAACATTTCGACCAATATTAGTCGTCAAAACCGTTTGTTTTTTTATCCTAAACGCAATATTAAATATCACTAACTGCATGGAACAAAGTAAATAAGAAAAATAGTTAAACAAAACACAGCTTTTAAATAAATAAGAATCAATTTCAACTTTAAAAAACCAAAATAAAAGAAAAAAAGTGATAAAAACACTCCAAGTTTAAAACGTTTCAACCAAAAAGTAATCCTTTCAGACATTAATTTTTCACGAAGAAAAAAAACGAAAAAAAGGGCTATTTCCCGCGATTTCAATACCTGTTTTGGCTTTTAAACATCTATTTTCGTCGACAAATGGCCGGCCCTTTTAATACTTTTCTGTTTATTAAAATATACCCAGAAATCAGAATATGATCCGCCCCTTACAACACAATGGATCTTACGATTCAATAAGGGTGAAAGAATCTGATTGGACGGTTTGGGTGCCCCACGGATAATAGACTCGGTATAAGAACTGGATTATTGTAAATGATGCTTTGTTGTATGTTAACAATATTTCTATTGGGGAAAACGACGGTCTTTTGAACGATATATTTTTGAATGGAGGTTATTTTTGGAAGAGTATTGATAGAGTCGTCAACAGTATAACTTGTTATGTACGCTCAAAAGCCTGATAACCAAGGTTGCTAAATATTTAGTAACTGTTAAATAGGTTAGAGGTATTCTTTATTGTTACCACTTAAAGTAGTCAACACTCTGAAGCGGTTGCTGGTTGTTCGAAAGAGATACCGCGGTTCCCGAACATAAAGGGCAGAAGAAACATGGGTGGGTTTTAGTAAGTAAAAGTCTGACACTCTGTCTCGCTCCACCCAGAGCGGGGGAAGTTACCTATTGGATGATTTCCCATCCGTAAAAAGACCTTGGCTAGATCCTAGACAGAAATCTAAAACAAAATTCTTTCTTTATAGGAGACTAGCTTTTGCCCGCGACTTCGCTCGCGTTAAGTTCGGGGTAACACAGTTCTCCTTGCGCCTTATTGATTTGTAATAGCAACGCTAAGTTTTCCCTTTTCTTCCTTCTTTCTCCCTCACATCCCACTTTATTAAAAAAGAAATTTTAGCCTTTAAAGCGTGAAGAGGTAACAAACAAACAAACAAACTCACTTTCGCTTTTATAATATTAGTAAGGACTAGCTTCCACCTGCGACTTTGTCCGCGTGGCATAGTTACTTTAGGCTAACGCTAACTTTAACCCACGTGATGATTGAAAAAAAGTTATTTTTCTCTCCCCGTTTCTTCCCCCTTTCTCACCCTTTCCTCACTTTAAAAAAAAATTCCTTGTCCAGGGTCCCAACTATCTCTGTACCAAAATTCATCAAAATCCATGAAAATTCTAAGCCCGTATCAAAACCCATGTCCTACATTTGTAACAAGGATCGTGATACATCGCCTCACACACAGTCTGCGTTACGAAAGACCCGGGTTCTGTGTGACGGGAACAAACAAAGAAAGGACCCACTAATTGCGTACTATTGTTGCTTGAGCCTCTCTTGTACAGTCAAGGGCGAAATGATGTACATTTTAGTGTGAATGTAATGGTGATTATCTGATAAACTATTCATTATGGTTATAAAATGTTGCTTATATTAGTTGCTTCTTTACATAAGCTTTTTGATATTCACTGTTGTGTCCCAGCAGAGAATATTTAAAAGATCCCTTAAGTCTAAGGTTAAGGTGTTCTTTCTAAAAAAAGGCATAAGGGGAAAGGGGTTCAACCCCACTCACCTTTTACCCGTCTTAAACAAGTATTGCTTAACCCCACCCATCCTTTGCCCAACCTCAACAACTATAGCTTAACCCCACCCATCCTTTGCCCAACCTCAACAAGTGTTGCTTCCCCCACCCATCCTTTGCCTGACCTCCACTTCCACCGCCTGCCGGGGTTGCGGGTTGTTCGAAAGAGATACCTCGGCCCCGGAACATAAAGGGCAGTAGAAGGAACATGGGTGGGTTTAACACCCCAAAAAAAGCCACAGATTTTTTTAAGGCCACGGTAACCATTCTCTAAAGTCTAAACTTATAACTAAGCCACAGGAAAATGATAAGACTTCTAGTAAACCAATTAACATTTTTCAATCGGGCAAAACTATTTTTGACAAATAATAACTATTTTAAAAACATGTACATTTATTTGCTTGAAAAACTTAAAACGTTTGTTACTTTTTGTTGTTGTTTTTTTAACCATTTGATTAATCCTTACTAATATTATAAAAGCGAAAGTGAGTTTGTTTGTTACGTTTTCACGCCTACATGGCTAAACCGATTTTAATAAATTTTGGTACAGAGATAGTTGGGTCCTAGAGTCGGATATAGGCTAATAAAAGTGACAAATGAGGGAGAAAGAGAAAGAGGTATGAAAAGGGAAAACTTAGCTTTGCTATTACAATAAATAAGGCGCTAGGGCAAAAACTACAAGTAGCAGGTACCTGCAAATCAGGAAAGGGGAACTGTGTTACCCCGAATTAAACGCGAGCGAAGCCGCGGGCAAAAGCTAGTAAAAAATAACTACAAAGTTAAGTTGTATTTACATTGACGATATACAGTGGCCAAATAGTATATTTTAGACGCACATTGATTGATTGATTGTGGCTGTCTTACTAATTCAAAATATATCGTAGACTAGCTTTTGCCCGCGGCTTCGCTCGCGTTAAATTCGGTAGCGCCTTATTGATTTGTAAGCAACGCTAAGTTTTCCCTTTTCTTCCCTCTTTCTTCCTCACATCCCACTTTTTTAAAATAAAAGTTAGCCTATGTCCGTCTCCTGGTTCCCAACTATCTCTGTACCAAAATTCATCAAAATCGGTGTAGCCATTAAAGCGTGAAGAGGTAACAAACAAACAAACAAACTCACTTTCGCTTTTATAATATTAGTAAGGATTTTTAGAGGGATTAAAGCTACTAAATAGAAGACAGTTTAATTAGCACCCTTATTAAACCTCCGTTTGAACGCTTATTTTCGTTGGATCCCAGTTTTTGATCCCACTTTAATATTTTTGGCGTTGGATCCCACAAAACATTATTATATATTTCCGTTGAATCCCAAATTTGAAAAATACTAACAAAATACGTTTTATTGCCACTGAATCCCAAAAACTATTTCCGTTGGATCCCAGATGTTTAAAAACATCTGAATGCGGGTACATCCAACAACAAAATCACAATAATATTTTAAGGCGAAATTTTGTATGTATGTTTGTTATTCCAACACGCTCAAACTTCTAGACTGATTTGGATGAAATTTGGGTACGTGGATAGGTTATGTTAGAATAACGGGTGCCTGCCGTTTTTCCGAAAAGATTTGGACAAAATTTCATTACCCAAACAAATTATAGGAACCGGGAACTAGGTTTGGTTAGGTTAAAACTGTGACCTCCTACGACTTGCATTTATAGAAAAAAGAGATTGTTTTTAGTTGTTTACACGGAACTGAACTATTTAGATTAGGATAATTACTTATTTACAAAAAAAAAAGGTTAGGTTAAAACTGTGACCTGTGTGCCAGAAACGGCCACATTATATAAAAAAAATATGGAAAAATTATGACGGCAGTATTTTTTTTGAGCTAAGAGGCGCTTGTTTTGAAGGCGTTCATATTTATTTATTTATAAACATCACAAATAAACCTGATCATTTTTAAATCATGCCAGTCTAGTACTATTTGGAGTACATCATTTGTCTCATTTATTCCCCAGTGGCAACAATCCTAAAAAATTCAAAATACACACACGGTGTTTTTGAAAAATTTAATAAAAGTAAATCACTTTTCTTCTGGAATGTACACATGTTGTCATAACATGGGATTCAATGGTAATATCAAATGGGACCCATCGTTAATACCTAAAAATGGGATCAAAAACTGGGATCCAACGAAAATAAATCCGTTTGAATACAAGCATGTCTCATTATATCCTTCGTACCCACACACATACATAGGTAAGAAACCACAAAAGAACTCAAACGGGTCAAGTAGAGCACTTGACCCGGGTTTTTGGGGGCGCAACCCCTAAGTATATCGTCGAGGGTATTAGGTACAATAACAGTAGAAGTAACTTAGTGTTTATGGCTAGTAAAGTACCTAGTACGTTGTATATTTAGCAGTAGATATCGTGGATTATTATTATTAGAGGAGCTCGTGGCTAAATAATAGCAGCCGCTCAGATCGATCTTTAGGTTAAGCCGCGCTTGCCTAGGTTGGTCTGTGAAGCGGTGACCACCCGTTACATACAAAAAAAAAAACATGTTTCATCCAAGTTTCCTCCGTGCCTCGGAAAGCTCGTTAAGCTGTTTGGTCCCGGCTGTTAATTGTAGATCTTTGATAGTCGTTACAGATGGTCAGTAGCTCAAATGTCTGACAATAAGTCTTACCAAGGGGTATCGTATTACCCAGTACTAACTGGGTTATGGAGGTCATATAGGGAGTCGCTGCATGTAAAATACTGGTATTCAGCTGCAGCCGGTAAGACTGGAAGCCGACCCCAATATAGTTGGGAAAAGGCTAGGCAGATGATGAGTAGATATCGTAGATTATAGTGAAAACTTTTTGGTGAACTTGGCACATAATAATTATTAAAAGGAGATAAACATCATTTCAAAATAAGAAGACGCGAAGAAAAGAATAAATAGAATAATTTATTTCAATCAGCGTGGGCACTCCGTTTAGGTCCGCCTAAAGCGGGATAAGTCATTTAAACATTTTCCATTCTAAAAAAAGCGTACCAAGGGTTCCGTTCAAACTTACGATTTATACGGCTATATCATTGACTGCGTAGACTTAGAGGATTGATTTTTCACAACACAAAGGGATTACAGAGGTAAGTATATAGTTTTTTAATTGATATCTTCACGGGTTCCCGAGATAAAGGGTCTTGACCGACTGATAACCACTTTTTTTTATGGAATAAGGGACCCGTTGTTAGATGTTAGTGGCAACGCATTGATGAGGTTCTTTAGAAAGGTCAGCTGCGTAGTATGTGCAAGCGGCGTGCGTGTAAGACTAGAGTATAAACATAAACGAGACAAAACGAGTATGGAAGAATCGTAGCAGGTGGATCTTTGGTTTCTGCTTACCCCCTTATTAAAAAAGGCTTGAGTTTATAATTGTTTGTATGTATTTTGTTGGTTGTATGTATTTCCAACTAGTGTGAGTGAAAAAACCAGGCAAGTGCGAGTCGAACTCAAGCACCGAGGATTCTGACAAACTTGCAACATAAACGACCATAATATCTTTGACTGTATAGACTTAAAGGCCTGATTTTTTTCTAAACTCCAAAGGGCCACAGACAGTATATGGTTTTAATTTCAACTCGATACCTCCATTCCCAAGATATAGGGTCTTGACAGACAGACAGACATACAACAAAGTCATCTTATAAGGGTTCCTTTTTTTTCTTTTGAGGTATGGACCCTAAAAAGCACTAGGTACAGGCCGTGGCCTTAGTGTTTCACGCGCGCCTCAAAGAGATGTCAGCAAAGCAGAGGGGCCTGCCAGAGCCTCCGCCTGCCGGGGTTGCGGGTTGTTCGAAAGAGATACCGCGGCCCCAGAACGTAAGGGGCAATAGAAGGAACATGGGTGGGTTTTAGTCAGTACAAGTCTGACACTCCCCCCCGCTCCGCCCAGAGCGGAGGAAGTTATTTGAAGATAAAATAAAATAAGGCCGTGAAGTTTAACCTACTTTGTATTCGTATGAATACTATGTAGTGTGAACCACTGAAGACTAAAGATATTATTCAGAATACATATTACATAAGGTTTGTGACCTAGTTACAACAATCCCTTGAGAAAATCTAGACGAAAATGTAAGCCGTCACTCAAAACAACGGAGGAAAACTGTCGAGGGGAGATTGGCACGTTCTAAATTCAAAACTTGTGACTTCCATCACGATGGTAAATGTCACACACGGAGTCCGCGTGGTGGATTACGGCCCATTGTTTTTCACAGAGAAGGGGACAGTATTCTGTTGGTGGGTACATTCATCATCATCTGCCTAGACTGGATGCAGCTGAATATCAGTATTTTACATGGAGCGACTGCCTATCTGACCTCCACAACCCAGTTAGTACTTGGTAATGCGATATCCCTTGGTAAGACTGGTTGTCAGACTTTCGGAACACTGATTACCTGTAACGACTGTCAAAGATCTACAAATGACAGCCGGGACCAACGGCTTAACGTGGTGGTGGGTAAACTCGGTATGTAACGGGTGGTCACCCATCCACAGACCAACAGGCAAGCGCGGCTTAACCTAAAGATCGACCCGAGCGGCTGTTATTATTTAGCCACGAGATGGTGGGTACATTATAACCTGATTATGAAATGCCGAATCAAACGTACATACAAAGAATTCAACAATATATGAAATTCACAGCTCTAAGGGACCACATAATTGACTTAATGATATGAATATCAACTCAATACCTACACGCGTTCTATCTTTAACGTTGACAAGGATCAATAGCCTTTTTTTTGCGTGGGATATCCTCAAATAACTTCCCCCGCTCTGGGCGGAGCGGGGGGGAGTGTCAGACTTTTACTGACTAAAACCCACCCATGTTCCTTCAATTGCCCTTTACGTTCCGGGGCCCCGCAACCCCGGAGGATCAACAGGCTTAATTAAAAAAAAAAAAAACGGAAACTTTTTGGAAGTTGGTATTTTTTTTAATTTGTCCTATTGAATGTTGTCCACTTGAAAATAAATTAAACACATTTGACATCGTCAGCGACGTTTGTTGATCAACTAGTTTACATTTTCACCAAATTCTTTTGGAAAAGACACATAAACAGCATACCCGGTAGTGCAGCATTTAGTAGCATTAGCTAACCACTGCAGTTGCTTAAATAGTCATTCCTTTGTGATCAGACACAGCTTTAGAATTAGGCCGATCTACTTTCAGGCATTGGATCGGCATTTGGAATCTAAACTCCTTCCTATTTTGAAGCTTTGTGTAGGCTTTTGTGACGTGTTCGTCAAATGGACGTGAATAGACAGAGCAGCATCGACAGTAAACTAAAGGACTATTATAATAGGAGTTGCTGCAATCCCTACGAATATAATAGAAGCTAAAGTGAATTTGTTTGTTTGTTACGTCTTCACGCCTAAATGGCTAAACCAATTTTGATGAATTTTGGTACAGAGATAGTTGGGACCCTGGAGACGGAAATAGGCATTTTTTTTAAAGTCATACAAGTGGGAGAAAGAGGGAAGAAAAGGGAATACTTAGCTTTGCTATTACAATAAATAAGGTGCAAGGGCAAAAACAACAGGTAGCAGGTACCTGCAAATCAGGAAAGGGGAACTGTGCTACCCCGAATTAATACACACAATATTAGTAAGGATTCAACTCGATACCTCTTCGCGTTTTCGAGATAAAGGATCTTGATAGATAGATAGATAGACATACGGACAATGAAATGATCCTATAAGGGAACAGGTTGCGTTTTTTCCTTTTAAGGTTCGAAAGTCTAAAAAGTGGAAGTTTCAAATACGAATCTAGGCGTTCGAGTTCCTGAACTGTGCTACCCCAAATTTAACGCGAGCGCAGTCACAGGCAAAAGCTAGTATATAATATTTAAAAAAAAAAACGCTACTTCACACTTGAAATTCCTCTTGATATGGATAACAGCACAAACATTTAAACATACACACACACAGCCGGACTCAAACAAAACTGTGCGCCATACAAATGTTTGTACCATGCGGGATTAGAAACCACGACACGCAGCCCAGCAGCCAATCGTTCAGCTACTGCACCACCCGCTTGCTGTCAATTTTGTTATTCCTCAAACCTTCTTAACTACTTGAAAGGATCATATTGTATTTCTAATACTGAGTTTAAAACTTACCAGTAACCTCTTGTTGACCATAGCTCCACTAATCATAACTGGCACTTACCTGTAAAAAATCAAAATAATATTAAATTAATCGTTCCTTGTTAAATGAACGGCTAAATAGTAGCAGTCGCTCGCGACGATCTTAACGTTAAGCCGCGCTTTCTTAGGTTGCCCTGTGGATGGGTGACCAGCCGTAACATATCGAGTTTCCTCCGCAAAAATACGTTAAGCAGTCCCCATCGATTGAGTTTTATCATTATAACTTTCTAATTAGCGGCTATGCAGTCTAGATTTGTGCACAGTTGTTATTAAACATGACTGTCGCAATATTTGTGTACTATAATTTAGGTGCATCTTTTTTTTCGGATGGGAAATCACCAAATAACTTTCCCTGGTCGGGACGGAGCGGGGGGAGTGTCAGAATTGTACTGGCTAAAACCCACCCAAGTTCCTTTTACTGCCCTTTATGTTCCGGGGCCGCGGTATCTCGTTCGAACAACCCGCAACCCCGGACGTCTTAGACCAACAGTGACACAACAAAATTATTAGTCTATCACCACTAAAAGTCTACCAAAGTCCCATCAATCACTCACTACTAAACAAACAGAAAAAAAAGTTCCAAATACGTATCAAACCTATTTTCCGTACATACGATTCCACATTTTCATTCCGGAGTCCGTAATACTGGCCAGTATTGACCATCGCAATATCTCACAGACTTTTTATTGGAACCGGCCTTTTTGCTAGAATTTGTGGACACATTGGCAACACACGACCGAACTTCGGCCTCTTTCTGCGAACTTTTCTTTTTTAAAGAGGTACTGGTGAGGTTTTTGCTGTTCTTTTGTCAACAGTTGTGTGCGTGGCTTTTTATGGTTTTAGGTTTATTTTTAAGTTTTTCACTGAAAACCTACTTTTCCTGGTAATTAATCAGAAAATTTGTGTAATGACCAGGGTTCCAAACGAACTGATAATGAAAGACAAATATAGGTGTATTACAAGATTTAATAATTTTTTATAGTTGCCAGTCCAGTTTATGTGACTTAATATTCACCCATTAGGGTATAATGGCTATTAAGCCATAAATGAATTAGACCTTATAAATTGGCGAAACAAAAGGAAAGTAGGCAATTTGTTCTAACTATGTGCAAAAAGGTCTTTAAAAAACAAAAAAAAAGATTTTTGAAAGCAGGAATCGAACACAGGGACAAAAAACGCCTAGTCGAGCGTTATGCTCCGAGACCAGTCGAATTCTTAATAAGCGCGACGAATATGTCGCTTTTATCTCAAAATGAGTCAATATTACGCCTTTTGTATCGTATCCAAATATTAACCCACGTTACTAAGACATGAGGATGGACGATATGGGCGGTTCTGCAAGCTGAGGATTTTTATATATATTTTTAAATGTTTTTTTTATTTTCTAAGAAATATTTAAAAATATAAGTATAAGATGAAAAGTAAATAAAGGAGATAATAATAAATAAATAAAATAAAATGAATTTATATAATAAATAAATAGACAGCCTACACTTCGTTAAAAGGACACAAGCACTCACCCCGTTACTTCCGCACACAAACTCACAATAAATATTGCACCAACGACCATTATGATGGTGTTTTAAAATTCTGTAGTAATTGCAAGCAAGGGGGGTTATTTTTTGTGGGAAATCATCAAATAACTTCCCCTGGTCTAGGCGGAGCGGGGGGAGTGTCAGACTTGTACTGACTAAAGCTCATCCATGTTCCTTCTTTTGCCCTTTATGTTCTGGGGCCGCGGTATCTCTTTCGAACAACCCGCAACCACGACAGGTGGTAGCCCTAGTAGGTTGAAAACAGCCTTAAGTATAACACTTTGAATTAATAAATTATATTGAAGTATCCTGTCCATTTTAAATAATGCCATAAAAAGAAGAATTATGCGGATGCACACGGTGCCAAAAATTATATCTACACAATGACCTGCTAAAACCTTTCGACATTATTTTTAATTCGATATTGACTGCATCCACTCAATTTATTAAAACGTTTAATTTATTTATTTTAAATACTAGCATTTGCCCGCGGCTTCGCTCGCGTTATATTCGGGGTAACACAGTTCCCCTTGCCCCTTATTGATTTGTAATAGCAACGCTAAGTTTTTCCTTTTCTTCCCTCTTTCTGCCTCACATCCCACTTTTTTAACCTATGTCCGTCTCCTGGTTCCCAACTATCTCTGTACCAAAATTCATCAAAATCGGTGTAGCCATTACAGCGTGAAGAGGTAACAAACAAACAAACTCACTTTCGCTTTTATAATATTAGTAAGGATAAGGAAGCGAAAGTGAGTTTGTTTGTTTGTTACGTTTTCACGCCTAAATGGCCAAACCGATTTTGATGAATTTTGGTACAAAGATAGTTGGGACCCTGGAGACGGACATAGGCAATTTTTTAAAAAAGATTGAGATATGAGGGAGAAAGAGGGAAGAAAAGGGAAAACTTAGCATTGCTATTACAATAAATAAGGCGCTAGGGCAAAAACTACAAGTAGCAGGTACCTGCAAATCAGGAAAAGGGGAATTGTGTTAACCCGAATTAAACGCGAGCAAAGCCGCGGGCAAAAGCTAGTAAACAAATATCAGGATATCAGTAAAACCATACCCAGAGCACTCATCACAATAAAGATATTAATTAATTATCTAAATTCACAATAAGTACATTGTTTTCTTATCATAAAAGCCCCGTGTCCTTTGTCTTTCGGCTCCGTATCGTCGAGAGGAACAAAAGTAGTCATTTATCAAATAATAACAATATGCAATTTTTCTCTCATTGTCACTGAGGAATGAATAATGGAGATGGTATAATGATGGTTCATTTTACCAAGCCGTATTGTTTTTATTCAATGTCCATTGAAAAGAAGAAGGACACTTTTCAGACCTTTTACTCAGGTGTTTTTTGTTTATTAACAATTTATCACAGTATGGCGGAACTTTTAGGTGAAATCCTGCAAATTATTCAGTGGAAATAGAAGAAAATCTCACTGTTTTGGTAATTCGGTCAAGGTTTTCTAGTTTCTGATTTTTTTCTGACCATAACTCGAAGTATATGTTGAACTAAGGTGTCGTCCTAAAATAGGCCTTAACCAGCTAATTGTAGTTACAAATAATCATCTACTTAGACTTTTCCCACTATCCCGAGCCTGCACGAAAGTAGACGAGATAGCAGCCCACGTGTTTCTGCACTGCCCAGAGGTTGCCCCATACAGGGCAAAGTACTTCGGTAACCCAGGTACTCTTCGCGAGATCGTCAGCAACACCAAGGCGCTGCTGGTGTTTCTCGTGAAGCTGGGGTGGATCGAATAATATTTCCAGTCGTACGCAAAATACGCGCCTCAGACGTGGAGTTGCGGACATCTCGTTATAGAATACAATAGCCTGTTTCCACCCGTACGTACGGCGTAAGATCGACACCAGCAGCTATTGTTATTTAGCTACGATCTCCTATTTTCTTATTATACAGAAGCTATCATATATTTATTTTATTTTTAATGTAATTACTAACAATTTATGGATTTTCTTATCTGAAATAAATGCTTAATAATAATATAGGTCAACGGCTTCGTTAACCTATTAGGTTTATTTTTGGATGGGAAATAATCAAATAACTTTTCCCGCTCTAGGTGGAGTAGAGTGTCAGTCTTTTACTGACTAATATCTATCCCCGTTCCTTCTTTTGCTCTGTGTGGTCCGGTTCAACAGTATTTTTTTTTTCGAACAACCGGCAACCCTGGCAGGTGATCTATTAGTTAAAAGTAAAACTGTTGAGTATTAACATCTGGGTTTGATTCTTAGTGTTAACAAAGGGTTTGATAACGATGTTTTCTAATTAGCTTCTCGGAATATTTGTGTAAGAACACAGGCATGTTACCACGGAAATCAAGGTGACTTCTACGTGGTATATTTTTTTAATTTGAATCTTATAGCAGGTGACACAAATCGCCATCCATGCGTCTCATAATGGTGGTGTAACGATGGCTCATTTATGTCCCACACGTGCGTCAAAAAGATGTCCATAATCAGAGGCGCCCGTTAGAGCCAATGCTTGCCGGGGCTTTGGGTTGTTCGAAAGAGATACCGCGGCCCCGGAATATAAAGGGCGGTAAAAGGAACATTGGTGGGTTTTAGTCAGTACAAGTCTGACACTCCGCCCCGCTCCGCCTACAGAGGGATTTGATGATTTCGGATTCGTGAAGAAAAAGAAGATCGGCGAAGACACCGCCAGTTTCACCACTTAATTAAATTCAACCCTAAACGAACTGAGTAGCAGTACCTACCTCTTTTCAATTTACTTAATAAAGTGCATGCCCTAATTCAGGGTTGGCATTCTTCCAAACAAGCCTAACTTCACGGCGTAGCGACCCAGTAAATGTACGGCATTTGTTATGTTTGTTACAAACGAAGTGTTACTTGTACATTGCTTGTTTTAGAACGAAACTTCTAACAAAGGGTGTTAAGGAAACAAGTAATGGATGTGTGTGGGTGCTGTTTTAGTTTTTGGTGGAGAGGTGGGTTATTGATTTAGTAAACAATGCAGCAATTGCTTATCTTTAAGTTGAAGGTGTACTGTGTACTGCGATGTTGGTTAGTTATTTTGTAATTATAGTGTTCGACTGTTGAAGTTAGGAGGTTAACGGTGTCATTTCAACTTTACTACAAAATAAAAATGGCTGCCAAGTTGTTAAGACTAAGAATGAATTATTTGCCAGAATGTAGGTGTGTGTGTGGTTTGTTAATATTTAATTTTACAATAGGTTAAATTATTAAAAGTGTCACAATATTATACATACAGCTGTTATCAATACAATTGTTTTAAATGTTGTAATTTTATAAAACTGCAGAGATTTGATTTCATATAACATAATAATTATTTTAAGACTTTTACTTAAATATTATAAGTATTTGAATCGACGACGCATGGCCCTAACCATCATTAATATTATCATCATTCTTCTACCTTTATTAAAGTTTATTTGGGGTCGGTGCAGCACGTTTTCATGGCATAGCATTGTGTTAATCGTTGGGTCTTAAATCAAGGAGTTTTACACATATAGTTCCGTGTGTATATATCGAAGGTGATCAAGGAATATTTTTGGTTAATTTCCCACTAATCTTGCTAATATTATAAATGCGAATATTTGTGAGGATGAATGGATGGATGGATGTATATTTTATGGATGTCTGTTACTCTTTCTCGTCAAAACGGCTAAACGGATCTTGATGAATTTTGGCACAGATTGTAGATTATATTCTGGAATAACACATAGGATACTTTTTCCAATAGCACGCGGGCGAAGCCACGGGTGCCAGCCATAAGAATACAAGGGTTTAATAGGGGATGAGTTGTATGTATGAATGTTAAATTCCATTGGGGCTGTTTTTGTATAATTTAACACTATTCTCCTCAGTTAGCCAATTTATTACCCGACTGCTGCCAGGAGAGTTATGTTTTTAGCACTTATCATGTATGTATGTAATATTCTTTATTACCTTGTATCTCCAAAACCGCTAAACGGATTTTCACATTTGAGGTCTCGCCCAAGTGTTCTTAAATAAGTGACTTTAAAAAAAACAAAATGGCGGATGTTTGACGCCATATTGTGAAAATGAAAAAAATTAAAACCAAAAATTATGTCAAGTGGGGTATCGTCGAATAGGTATTTATTTTTAGTAATTTATTCAGTCCTGTGTTTGCCTCGCTAATCTTGTGGTTGCAATGACGACTGACCATGAGGTCCTCCGTACGTTACTCGTGTCGGGCAAATTGTTACCGCAGCGACCACGAAGTCTGGATTTGTGCCCAGTCGATGGCCATAGACTCGACGTCTATTTAGGGCATGCAATACCGGTTTCCCGGTTTTCATTTTTACCGGTAAACCGCCCATTTTCGCGATTATTAAATTACCGGTAAAAAATATATGTAACCGGTAATTTACCGGTTTTTAATAAATTGAATTTTAAGTTCATTTTGATTTTATACGATTTGTTTAAAATATTATCGAGAATGTACGTTGAAAGTTAACTTGAGTTTATGTGATCAATGACATTGTGATTGTTGTTTATATTATAAAGGAAACGTTGTAGCTGATTGAAAGTTAATTTGAGTTTATCTACTAAATTGTTTAGTACAAATACTGCGGAAAATATTAAGTTGAAAATTAAGACTACTAAAATTGGCAGCTTACATACTGATTGTTTTTTATTTGAAAAACCTTTAAAATTTGATTGTTTGTTAACATGTGATAATGAAAATTGATTAAATTATAAATGTGCTACATTTACCCTTGACTGCGCCAAAAGACATGTCACGTTTTTAGAATTTGTGTTCCTATGCTCATTTTAAGCAATAATATAAACATGTTTACCACCGTATACCTTATATACTACTCTGTCAAGAAAGTACCGGGAAAAGATCAATAATACACAAAATGTCTGTTATTCATCCAAATTTATTTTATCACCTTCAAAGTATGCTCCTTTAGAAACGATACACTTGCGCCAACGAATAATCCATTCATCAAAACATTTTTTAAACGCTGCTTCCGGAATTGAGTTCAGTTCTCGCCGCGAATTCTCCTTTATGTCTTCTATCGATTGAAAACGGGTGCCACGAAGTGGTAATTTGAGTTTAGGAAAAAGAAAAAAGTCAGCAGGAGCCATATCTGGTGAATATGGTGGTTGCTGGATGGTATTTGTTGAGTGTTTGGTCAAAAATTCGTTCACAATGATAGCCTTGTGCGAAGGCGCATTGTCGTGGTGCAAAATCCAAGAATTTTCTTTCCACAAATCTGGCCTTTTTCGTCGAATTTGCTCTCTTAAACGCCGCATAACGCTCAAATAATATTCTTTATTTACCGTTAGACCTTCCGGTAAGAATTCAGAGTGCACAACACCGCGATAGTCAAAGAAAACAGTCAACATGACTTTGACTTTTGATCGACTTTGGCGTGGTTTTTTCGGTTTCGGTTCAGTTGGAAGGCGCCACTCCGAAGCTTGTTGACTAGTTTGTATGTCAAACTCGTAAACCCACGTCTCGTCACCAGTAACAATGCGTTTCATGAATGTTGGGTCCGAACTGACTCGTTCTAGCATGTCCTCAGCGACTTTCATGCGATTGAGTTTTTGGAGAAAATTCAGATCTTTTGGGACTAGCCGAGCAGCAACATGTTTCATACCCAAATGATTAGTTACAATGGTACGGATCGACTCGTGAGATACAGAAAGTTCGGCGGCTATCTCTCTCAGAGTTGAATGGGGATTTTCAGTCTATATTTTCTTCACTTTTGCGATGTTAACTTCAGTTGCAGACGTTGACGGCCTACCAGAGCGAGGCAAATCTTCCATCACATCTCGACCGCTTTTGAACGCTTTGAACCACTCATAAGCACGAGTTTTTGATAAAGTCGATTCACCGTAAGCCTTCTGTAACATTTTCAGTGACTCCGAACACGAAATTCCATTGGCGATGCAAAATTTAAGACAAACTCTTTGTTCGATATTTTTGTCCATTATGAAATTCGCAATACACACTATATATGATATTACTAAAACCAGCACTGTTTTTATTATAAATAACAGATGCAACTCAAACTCCGCGCCAAAATGGAAAACAGTTGTGCCAATCTAACAACTACAAAAAAAACAAAAATTTAAATTTGGAACCATAAACAAATCATCCATTCCCGATACTTTTTTGACTGAATGTATATATTTATTTTTTGCTTTAAGACTACCCAATCATATTTTTATTATATCACATTGAAAAATACAAAAATTACCGTTTTACCGGTTTACCGGTAAAAATATTTCTATTACCGTTTTTTTTACCGGTAATTTATTTTTACGGTAATTGCATGCCCTACGTCTATTACATGGGCCACAAACATAACTAGTGAAACGTGGGTGTACTTCTAGGTACAAACACTTTTTAAACCTCGGGGATTAAAGCCGCGAATGGAACGTACCATAATAAAAATGGCCGCTAAATTATTGAAAAAAATATATTTAAGTTAGTGCTTAAGTTGATATTTTTACACACTATGTCTACATATTTTTTTCCATCGCTTTCGCAGGTCTGCTGGAAGAGATTTCTTTATGAAATAAGCAGTACCTTTGTGCTCTTTCATAATGTTTTGTGTGTCCATAAATAAATAAATAAAAAAACTGACATCGCGAAACAGCAAGCAAGCCTGGCTTCCAAATCTCGATTCGCTCGAGACGCTCCCGGCATCGGGTGCCACGATACGACTTCCGGTCACCGTAGACGCGAGTCTGTGAACGGTGAGCAATAGGTGGCTCACCATACGTCCGTCTATTAACGACAGGCCGTGTCGACGACGGTGTGCTCGTGTTCCACGAACGCTTCAAAGATATGTCAGCAAATCAGAGCGCCTGCTAGGGCTATTGCTAGGAGTATGGATGGGTTTTAGTCAGTAAAAGTCAACACCCTAAAAGTTATGTCATGATTCCGAAAAAAAAAGCCAGACTCCTAGCCTAAAAAACGTCTTAAAAGGAATAAAAACTGAAAGCTCAGCACAGTCTGGCTGTCTTCCAGACAAAAACTTCTCTAAATAAGTCTTTAAACTGACATGGTTACTAACATTATAATTAACACTTGAAACGGGATATATACCATGTTTGTTATTTGTATCGAGTTTCCGATATTACAGCGATGTTGCAAATGGTCACGGATGAACTGAAGTTATTGCGGGTGGATGTTTACGAGCAGACAAAACGATCTACCGTCTTTCTTATTGATCCTGGCGTTTGGAAACATCGCCGAAATATCGAAAACTCTATAAAAATACCAAACATGGTAAATATCCCGTTACAAGTGTTAATTATAAAAACTTCTCTGTTTTTATTAATAACAAACTCGTTTAATGAAAGCATTAATTATTTAAGTTCAATGTCTTGTCTACACTCGAAGATGAAGTGATTTGAAAAGTTTCCGTCGATTTGGAAGAGGAAATTAGGTGTTTCGGAAACTGATTCAAGTTTCTTGTCGCGGTGTGTTGTACAGAAGGTTACTTACAAAATTAGACACGTGTATCTATTTATTCTTATTAAACAATGTATTTAATTCTGTATTTTTTGGTATTTCTTTTTGTTTGAGGGTCAAGCTCCAGTTGTGATGCTGGTGGTCTCGACTAAATAGAACTTCTGTTTTTATAGGACTGTATAATATTGATTGGGTGTCGTACAAAATAAAAATGGCCGAATTATGCGCACGCTAAGTGACGGCGAGCGAGCGAGCAATTTTTGATAATGCCGTTGTTTTCTTTGAGAGAATTCTTGTTATTTTTAGGAATTCTTTTTTATTTTAGCGTATATATTGTGTACCACTGCTAGGAAAATGTTCCCCTCCTTCCTCCTGCCATACCTCTCAATTCTGTGAAATCTCTAGCCATGGTTACCTAGCTTTTAAATTCTTAAAATAGTCACAGGCGCAGTTACTATTGTGAATTGTCTTTTTGTGATCATTTTACGAATTATGCCGTAATTTATATTATTATCATACTAGCATCCGCGCGCGACTTCGTCCGCGTGGCATTATCACTTTGGGCTAACGCTAACTTTAACCCGCGTGATGATCGAAAGCAAAATTTTCTTTCTCCCCCTCATCTCACTGTTTTATTATTATTATTTTTTATTATTTTATTAGCCTATGTCCGTCTCCAGGGTCCCAACTATCTCAGCACCAAAATTCATTAAAATCAGTTTGGACGGCGACGACAAAAGGCGTGGAGACGTAGCAAACAAACAAACTCACTTTCTCTTATGGGATTATGAGTTTTCTAAAACGGCCATTTTGGACCCCCAGATCATCAATTTATCGTCGTTCAAATATTTACTTAGTTTCAATGTTATAACTACGTGTGCCGTCATCCTATTCATTGGAACAAAGCCTTATTACTGTCAATACTTAAGGCCTATTCAGACCTAAGCGGTATTCGCTGCCGCTGTGGGTAGAGGTACATACCGCGCGGGTTTCGCTCAGGTATTTAGTATCAAGTACCGCGGCTAGAGCGACCTGAGCGATATTCGCTGCCGCTGTGGGTAGAGGTACATACCCACTGGGTTTTCTCTGCCGCAGACGGTAGCGAATACCGCATAGGTCTGAATAGCTACCGCGCGTTATTCTACCCACAAGGATAGCGAAATCCGCTTTGGTATGAACAGTAATATTACCGCATACCCACTGGGTTTTCTCTGACGCAGACGGTAGCGAATACCGCTTAGGTCTGAATAGGCCTTTAACCCTTAAAAAATGGTGTTAACTACATTCAGGTTATTTTATTTTAACAGGATTAACGTACTTTTTCAACTTGTAGGATTGAAGTAGTTCCAAACGGCTGAAAAAGTAGCGAGAAACTAGAACTTAAATGTACAAATGCGAATATTATGTAACATTAAATTCGCTTATAGCCTGAACTACTACTATTACTATTCCGAAGAAAATATTATTTCGTTCTTTTCCACGACTACATAATAATTTTAGATAGAATATTATTTATTATGTACACCATACAAATTACAAGAATTACAGTATACAACTTCAAAATAGGGTGATACAATGGGCGGTCTTATCGCTGAGATCGATCTTTTCAACACAAACTTTAGATAGATTTAAGGGAGGAAGAGAGACAGTACTGTATTGAAGTATTTTATTCCTTAAAACACAAATCAACGGTTCCTACGTACATAAGGTTAAGTCAAAAACCGAGGTTTACAGGAGAGCGTAATTTGTGTTCAACACGCCCTAGAAATAATTCTATGAGCAATAATAAATATTTTCTTTCTTTTTTTTATTTTTAATAAATATTTTAACAGTTTTAAGAGCTTTATAATGCTATTTACACATAAGTATTTTATTTTTTCACTTTTTCTTGGAAAAACTGATAGATGACCGTTTCTACGACACTTATTCTTTGTATTTATAATACTTGTCCTCTTATACGATTTCTAAAACAAGATAAATAAATTAAATAAAAATCGTATGTCAGCATGTGAGCATAGATAATCTAAAGCCAATGATACAATAAAAAAAAATGCCATTTTCGACAAGTCTTTATGTACATAGGGACCGTCGAAATATCTCGGATACAACGCAGAACGCATACCCTCGACATCTACGCTAAATGCATAACAGAGCGGCGAGCTTAAACTGTCCCTCGAGCTTCCATTGTCTCGAGTAGTGATAAATTGTTAGTACTATTGCTGCGTCACTGTGTACACTGCGCGTCACTTTAGTTGGCCCACTTATGCCGTGTGGTACAATTCTGGTACACTGCCTTTATGGGGGCCGGGAACAGTGCTGTAGTTTATTCTGTTAGGTATTTCGGTGGTCTACCTGGGATTAGAAATACTGAAAATACTGAGCAAAATGAGTAAATCAGAACTCATTATTTCAGAATTTCTGAGATCATCTACTGCGCGTGAGTATGATTGGAAAACGATGAGACACTATTGGTTTGTATGGGAGCTCGGTGCGTTTTATGGTTTGTTCTGTTAAAAGAGAATTATAGATCTCTAATTATGTTTGACATTGAAGTGGCATGTCAGGTAAATAATTATTATCGGTATTCAACCGATAATATTTATTTAACTGGCATGCCACTTACTGTAATTTTAATTCCTATTTAATGTTTGTCTTAAAAATTATGTTTTAGCACCAAATATATTTGCACGCCCCCAGAGAATAATGATAAGACCTTTGTTTATTATATACCTTTAAATATGTATAGGAATTGCTCGAATTGAGGCTCTAAATAAATAAAATGGGCTTCAGACGTTTAAAGGCACCAAACACTAAGAAAATTTGTAAAATAAAAAAAATAAAAAATCAGGCTTCCTCTAGTTCTCAGTTCATTATTTCATAATTTCTCTATGACAACACGTAAAGCTATCTATAATTATTTGCACTTCACTTTGATTAGAAACTAGTACAATGTGTGGTGCATAAATACCTATATGGTAGGTTCAGTATTGCCGTTTAGTTTAGAGAAGTCAGGGAAATGTTGGGGAGGAAGGTTCTAGATCATTTGGAAAATAGGCTGTAGGTTAGCGGTCTACCTGAAAACAAATGAGCATTGCAAACTTGGGTTGAGCAAAACCAAATTAGACACATGTAATCAAGATGTCATTTATCCTCTGTATCTTTTTACTTTTCAAATATTTTTTGTAATTCATTTTGTTTTAATTTTTGATAAATTCTGTATTGCAATTTTTTTGTATCAAATGGAAGAGTCTGGCCTCCACGACACAGAGTTTTGTGTTTTTTATGACATTTTTTTTTAAGAAATAGGTATTAAAAAATGCAAACTGATAAGAATGAAAAAAGAATAAAGAGTACACAAGTTATTTGTATTCGAAATTGTAAAAACAGGACAAGTCTGCTCAAATCTGTGTAGCTCTGTCCACAAAAGACAATTTGAAACTCTTTTGAGTGCAAAATATGACCAGGATAAGCTTTCTAATACAGAACCTGACACTTTAGTTATGCTTTAACCCTCAGGGCCGCTACAACATATTAAGGATGCCGTCTTATCATAATAGAATCTTAGAACAACGTCTTAGAATAAAAATAACTATATTATTGCCAAAGTATAAAGAGGGGAAGTACGTTATCTTCATACAAACGCACCGCGCGCGGCTTGTATGTGTGCGCCGTAGTATCTATGCGTCGCCGCACGCACACTAAACAAGATCTCGGCTCATTTCGAGGTGCGCCAGTCGGGGCTAACACTGCACGAGGTTCGCGCGTCACGGCTTTTCGGCACCGCTAAATGAAACAAAAATGTCTGATAATCGCGGGAGAAAGTATTCCTGTGTGTTTGGGTGTCTCAATAATTCATCAATTCCAGAATTGTCTGTTCAGATTACCTATTGAACTTCGCTCGGTTTATTTTATCTTTTTTTTATCACTAGGTGCATAGTATAAAACAAAGTCGCTATCCGCCGTCTGTCTGTCCCTATGTATGCTTAGATCTTTAAAACTACGCAACGCATTTTGATGCGGTTTTTTTTAATAGATAAATTCTTAAGTAAGGTTTTAGTATAATATATTTGTTGAAGATGTCGGCAAAAAGTATGCTGTCTGGGAGCTTTCAACGAAAACGCTGCCTAAACCCTTTAAGATAACTAAATAATGTATGGTGTAATTATGTATCTTATATAGATCTACAGAAAAGTCAGCGGTGACATATGTCTATATCTTAAGGATAACATACTTATCCATTTTAATACTTTAACAAATGGTCAATTATAAAGCGCTAACTTAGAAAGCTATTTACACAAATACAATATTAATCCTTATCATTTTAAATAGGTTGGTTGGCATGAACATTTCATGAAGATAATTTTTTCCCTTTACATCATGCAGATTAAATAAATACTTTAGGAGATATAGCAAAATCAAAATAACGTGCAACAAAATTAATTTCGTGTCGCCGTGACTAGGCTGGCCCGCGCGGGCGGGGTGAGGGAACAAGTCGCTCATCGGTCGAGTGCGCGACCCGAACACGGGCAGACGCGTAAGCACAGAGTACGTTGAGTTGACAGGTTCCTCACAAACTAAATTCATATCCTTTATTTGTGAACATAGGTACAATAAGATCTAATTACATCAAATATAATAAAACATAGGTTTTATGAAGTTTTATAATACATACCTATTAGTTAGATTCGTACCATTACCTATGGACGGACGGACAGCGAAGACTTAGTAATAGGGTTTTTACCCATTGGGGACGTAACCTTAAAAATGAAACGTACCTAATTTTATTTATACTTTTGTATTGTTATTTATATTTTTGCTATAGGCTGCTTTTATCAACACACCACGCGGGCGAAGCCGCGGGCGGAAGTCTGTTATAAATAATGCTGCTCTGTATCTTGAATACATTTCTATATTTGATAGGAAAACCATTGTTGTATTTTATTGACTAATAAGAGATGTGTTATCTTTGACAGGGCTGGGCTTTTAAACTAATGAATTTGTGATAGTACAAATTAGTGAGGCCTGACAAACCCAGTACCCAGACAATAAAAGTTAAAAATACAACTTCCCGACCCTTGCCAATTTATAGGTACTGAATTAATATTTAGCTAAAAGTGACAACCCTATGACAGTAGGCAATTATATCGCGGATTGGGCCGGAGATAACCTACTTCCCCTCTTTATACTATGTTATTGCTGTGCTAAGTCAAACAGAAGTATCTACCTACTCCGAGGTTACGGGTTGTGCGAATGAGGTACCCGAACATATTTATGTTCGGGTACCTCATTCGCACAACCCGTACCTAAAACCCACCCATGTTCTTTCCTTGTCATTTGACAAGGAAAGAACATGGGTGGGTTTTAGTCAGTAAAAGGCTAACACCCCCCCAGAGCGAGGGAAATTATTTGGTGATTCCCGGAAAAAAAAGTAGCTACCTACTAAACTGTGTATTTTGAAAACTACTCAACTCGATTGAAGTGATCGCTAGCTTTTTTAACAATAAATAGTTTCAAATCTTTTAGTTTTGACGGCACGGTTGGCGCAGCGGTTAAACGATTGACTGCTGCGCTGCGTGTCGCGGGTTCAATTCCCGCACGGAACAAATATTTGTTACTGTTCGTGTATGTGAGTTTAAATGTTTGTAAACGCACCCACGATACAGGAGAAATTACTAGTATATTTATAAAACCAAACTCGCAAACCGAGCGTTCCGTACAAACTTGCGACATAAACAGCCATATCTTTTGACTGTGTTGATTTAGAGTGCTGTTTTTTCATAGCTCTAAGGGACTATAAACTTGAATGTTTGGTGGTTTCAACTCAGTACCTCTACGCATTCCCAGGATAAAAGGTCTTGACAGACAGACAGACGGACAACAAAGTGATCCTATAAGGGTTCCCATTTTTCCTTTTGAGGTACGGAACTCTTAAAATACAAATAAATAAATAATAAATAAATATCTTGGGACAACTCACACACGGCTATCTGATCCCAAGCTAAGCAGAGCTTGTGTTATGGTAACCAGACAACTGATATACATACTTATATAATTTATAAATACATACATATTATAGATAAATCACACCCAGACACAGAACAAACAATCATGCTCATCACACAAAGTTTGTCCTGGGTGGGAATCGAACCCACGACCTTCGGCTTAGCAGTCAGGGCCACTAACCACTAGACCAACAGGCCCGTCAAAATGACACTCTCTAACAAATTTCTGATTTTCTCTTTATTTATGTACACAAAAATTGATGTACAGACGCCTGCACATCAAGCTACTACAATCTGTCAGATTTCTTTGATAGATTTTCGACTTTATTTCTAAAGTATAAGGTTCAAGGTTCATTGGGAAAAATTGACAGTTTCGGGTAGCTTGACCTGCAGGCGTCTGTACATACATACTATAAATTATATTCTGTTTATTGTACAGGAATTTAAATTCAGACGAGAAACCATAAAGGTACCACTATAGGTAGTCTATGGAAAAAAAAAACAAATAAACTAAACTACAAAATATATTATATATTTTTTAATTTCGTTTGACCACACTATCAAATGCTCCTGTATCGTGGGTGCATTGGCAAACATTTAAATTCATTATATACACAAACAGCCGGACCCGGAACAAATATCTGTAGGCTTTACAAATATTAGTTTCGTGACAACGTTTCGTGTTTAGGGTGGGGCAATGTTTTTCTAAAAAAAAAAAATAGTATTAAACAAAAATAATAATCAAATACACCGTGATTATCTTAGCCTAAATTTATTCGCTTATTTTCGTTGGATCCCAGTTTTTGATCCCACTTTAATATTTTTGGCGTTGGATCCCACAAAACATTATTATATATTTCCGTTGAATCCCAAATTTGAAAAATACTAAAAAAATACGTTTTATTGCCACTGAATCCCAAAAACTATTTCCGTTGGATCCCAGATGTTTAAAAACATCTGAATGCACCCCATCCAACAACAAAATCACAATAATATTTTAAGGCGGTATTTTGTATGTATGTTTGTTATTCCAACACGCTCAAACTTCTAGACTGATTTGGATGAAATTTGGGTATGTGGATAGGTTATGTTAGAATAACGGGTGCCTGCCGTTTTTTCGAAAAATTTCATTACCCAAACAAATTATAGGAACCGGGAACTAGGTTTGGTTAGGTTAAAACTGTGACCTCCTACGACTTGCATTTATAGAAAAAAGAGATTGTTTTTAGTTGTTTACCCGGAACTGAACTATTTAGATTAGAATAATTACTTATTTACAAAAAAAAGGTTAGGTTAAAACTGTGACCTGTGTGCCAGAAACGGCCACATTATAAAAAAAAAAATATGGAAAATTTATGACGGCAGTATTTTTTTTTGAGCTTAGAGGCGCTTGTTTTGAAGGCGTTCATATTTATTTATTTATTTATAAACATCACAAATAAACCTGATCATTTTTAACTCATGCCAGTCTAGTACTATTTGGAGTACATCATTTGTCTCATTTATTCCCCAGTGGCAACAATCTTAAAAAATCCAAAATACACACACGGTGTTTTTGAAATATTTAATAAAAGTAAATCACTTTTCTTCTGAAATGTACACATGTTGTCATAAAATGGGATTCAATGGTAATATCAAATGGGACCCATCGTTAATACCTAAAAAATGGGATCAAAAACTGGGATCCAACGAAAATAAATCAATTTATTTATTTAAGAAGTTATTCAATCTGACAAACAAAACTGTTCTTTAACTTCCTACTCAACCTTCCGTATACCTATATTATCACATTCATACTGTATTGCAGGAGCACCACCAGTGAATGCAGCCCAGCATAAATGACGGTGGCTTAAGTTGTCTCAAGGGGACCGTCGTGGCATTGTCTCCTGACAAATTGTCTGCACCATTGTGTCTGTCACTGTACATTGTGAGTGTGTGGGTCGTTTTAATTGTGTCCGACTGTACTTATTATAGTGTCAAATGAAGGAAAAGAAAAATCCTTTTTTTTCATAAAATAAAAACAATAATGCCTGGAATAGAATAGAATATACTTTATTGCAAACCAAAAGTTGTCTCTTTACTGTTTTACAGAAATTGCTAATTCTATGGTTACAATGGCGGTCTTTTTGCTGATAGCGATATCTTCCAGACAACCATTAAAACAGTAATTTCAATTTGATAATGGTTTAATTTTATAAATGTTGTAAATATTGTTTTTTTAGTTGTGATGGCCTTAAATAAAAGCATTGATTTCCATCTCACTCTGTATTTATTATATAACAAAGCAGAAATCTATAAACTCATGTCACTCTCTACAAAAATAACACGAATCTTTTCTATATGTCGAATCTTCGTTTTGTTTATATTAACACTAGCTGGCGCCCGCGGCTTTGCCTATGTGATGATCGAAAAAAAAGTATCCTATGTGTTATTCCAGACTATAATCTACCTCTGTGCCAAATTATATCAAGATCCGTTCAGCCGTTTTGACGTGATGGAGTAACAAACATTCATACATCCATCCATCCATCCTCACAAACATTCGCATTTATAAAATTAGTAGGAAGTAGTATAATAGAATTAAAAAACGTCTCTTTATATTTCTTCAAGTCACATTAAATCCATAATAATACACATTTTGAGAGAGAGCCGTCTCTCTCGAAAAATATCGGCTCAAAACCCTAGTCAGGTGAAATGACGTCAACTCGTCTAGATTATCCCGATATCAGTCGCGCGCTGAGATAGGTGACGCAATCTCCGGCGAGGCGCAGCTTAGCACTGATATCTTCAAGATATGGAGCCCTAAGCGAGCCACGCCACTTGGTAAGGCTTACAATATTGGCGTGTACGGTGATGTGATTAAATCTGAACTTAGTTTGAAGAGACTTAAGGCTTCTTTTTACCGAAGCAATAAATATGTTTAACGCTTTACGTGTTTAAAAAGTCAATTATGTCTACGTGATCTTCTCACGATACTCAAGAATTCAAAATTTACTTTATTTTTCCAATAAACGTTTATTGCTCTGTTGTATGTATATTGTAACAAATTGGACCGCGGCCCTGAAACAAAAGGACTAAAGAAAAACATGGCTGACACTCCCTTTAACTCCGCCCATAGCGTGGAGAGTCATTTGGATGAATTCCCATGTGAAAAAATTACTGGGGGCCTTAGATCTTGATATCTATATAGAAAGACTGTCTAAACAAATCAAATAACAATACAAAATTATGTTGCCTATCCTTTATAATATAAAAATGTATCTTTGAATTTGTTGCTAAGCGCAAATCTCAAGAACAGCTGAACCGATTTCGCTAATTCTTTTTTTTTTGTTTTGTTGTTTAATGTCAGAAGAAGATTCTTATGAAAAAAAGTTGGTTAAGTTGGGTACTTACACAACTTTTTTTTTACTTAATTAGGTGGAAAAATCGCATGGCCGGGCACAACTAGTTAAATTAAAATTTTGATTTCAGTATTTTTGAACTCTCCGGTAAAAGTTTAATGAATAGATCTTCTTTATGTAGTGGATACATGTATGATGTTTTAATTGATGATTTTCAAAATGAAATAGCAAAGAAATTATCAGAATTCATTAATATTCCCTTAACACAAAATCATTTCATAACTCATTCTGTTGCATGCTTCAATAGTTACAAATATAAAATAGATAACACAAATCGTTTGTATTGCTCTAATATCTTCTTCATTCTACATTTACAGCTCAATTGACAGAAACACAATAAATCTATCGTTGAATCGTGTCTGAGAATTCTTCAATGCTTTTATTAGTCTCTGTTGGGTCACAATAAAGTCGTTTCTCTTTGTGATCAATTGTTTGTTAGGGCACCGCTAGAGGTCACTGTACAGCGGGTGTCATTTTCAATGGCGAAGTTTCGAAAGGTTTTTGACATTGCATTGATGGATTTAAGATGTTACTGCTTATTACTCTAGTAATGAGTTTTTATTTTAAAATGTCATTTTGGGATCATAAAACAGATCACAATTAATTTCTACTGGGAAAAAATATAAAAGCTTTCTTGTAATGTAATGGATACTATAACATGGTTTTTCTATCAATTGACCATGGATGGGGGAGAAAATAGAACGTAGATAACGAACATTTTTAAAAAAATATGATATTTGCTGGTTATGGTATTGTTCCTCATATTGTATGGCTTTTTCACTTCAAATTATAATCAAAATAATATTCTTTAATATACTAAAAGGGCCATGTGTTAACAACTATTTACAACTCTTTCTGATATTTGTCTATTTTTTATGAGTTAAGAAAATAAATAGTTAGTCTTTGAACAACCTCCCGGCGTGTTTTTTTAGGGGTCCGTAACTCAAATGGAAAAAACAAAACCCTTATTCGATCACTTTGTTGTCCGTGTTTTTAAAATTTTTCTGTCTGCCTGTCTGTCAAGACACTATATCGCAGGAACGCGTGGAGGTATCAAATTAAAATTAAAACCATATAATCAACTCTGTGGTCCCTTTGTGCTATAAAATACTGAGACATAAAATAATATTTATTACAGATATTAAAATAATTTAACTGTTACGCTCTTTCATCGATTGCTTCATGTCAGTCACATTGATGCTCAGCGCTTCCGACATCCCCAAATACTTGTAGGTTTCGGTTGATGAGAGGGATCTTAGGTTTAAATAATCCGAGATTACTATTATTTAGCTAAAATTTTTATAGATCACTCAGTACAAAAATAACAACAAACAACTTTTCTCAAAGTTCAATTTTCTTTTTAAAAGTGTTCAAGATAAGATATCACTTAAGAGATACAAGAAATCTTTCAACTACAATTTGTAGTAGTCTTATTAGTCCCAAAAGGATTACAACAGAGGAGATGTCTCGTCTTGATAAATTGTTCTACTCCACCCTCGATATATGGGATGTTCACAAATGGGTTCGTTATAGTAGAAATGAGATGCTGGTTTAAAACAATAAAAAAGCGTCTTAAAAATACTGTTTTTTACTTCCTTTTTTGGGATTCTTTAAAGCAAAAATAGTGTTAAATAATTTGAAAGTTTTTATCCTCCATTTCTGTAATAAAGAGGTTTAAACGTCTCGCAACTTGAATCAACGTTTATCAATAAAGCCCAACATATTAAACCACTAACAATGCACGCGGTTTTGCCCGCGTGGAATAAAGTAATTGTTTAACCTGATCGAAAAACAAGGATAAACTATTTTTGATGACAGACATACAAATGTCAAATGCAATGCTAAGTTTTCCCTTTTATTCCCTCTTTCTCCTTATATCTAAATCTTTTTAAAAAAAAATAACCTATGTCCGTCTCCGGGGTCCCAACTATCTCTGTACCAAAATTCATCAAAATTGGTTTAGCTATTTAGGCGTGAAGACGTAACAAACAAACAAACTCACTTTCGCTTTTATAATATTAGTAAGGATAAATAAAACAAAACATCTCACATAATAAATAACAAAGTGAAACACAATGCATCACGGTTCAAGTCAATGTATGTTTTATGACCGACAAGGGACCAATAACCGCTGAAGAAATCGCTGTTGAAGGTTTCAATGTTTGTTCAGTAATTCTGTTTACAGGCTTGTGCATATATGTATAAGTGAAGGGAAATCATTTACATACAGGGGATTATTTATTTTACGTTTGGGAGTAAGTTATTTGTTTGTTACATTTTTTATTTGTTTGTTACATTTTTGTTTGCAGTTTGAACAAAGTCACTTCGTTCCTTTTCGTCGTTAAATTATTAATTACTAGCTTTTGCTCGCGGCTTCGCTCGCGTTAAATCCGGGGTAATACAGTTCCCCTGATTTTCAAGTACCTGCTACCTGTAGTTTTTGCCCTTGCGCCTTGTTGATTGTAATAGCAAAACTAAGTTTTCCCTTTTCTTTCTTTCTTTCTCCCTCATTTCTCACTTTGTTTCGACAAGTAGTAGCGTGATGTTTTAAAACCTATGTTACTTCCTGATAATGATCGACATATTGATCGCTAATCCATGGCTTAGCTCAAACAGCTAGCGGCACACACTCAATTCGAGCTAATTTTGGAAATGGAATGTAATGAACGGGTCGCCACTATAACGGGTATTCTAAATGCAACAGAGTTATAATGTTATTTCGCGTAATGCGACTACAGGTTATTGGTGCGTGTTATTTGTAAAATATTGAGACATCACTTATACACACAAACGACACGCAGTGACTGTATTGTGCTCGCACAGTTCATAGCAATGCAATCCATAGCGCGCTCCTGGAGTTTTGAGCGTATACTGTAAGTTGATATTAGTGAAAAAATCATTTAAATCGGTCCAATAGTTTTGGAACAAACAAATCATTCCTCTTTACAATATTAGTGTAGATGTATACGACTGTTTGCGTGCGTTTTCCAACCAATCTATTTTTAAACACCAATTCGATCGTCCAAAAAACGCACCCTGTATACGACTATATTACTAGATATATACGAAGACTGGTAGCGATATCGTTGATGTTCCCTATTAGTCGTAAATAACGCCTTTTCAAACTGTCTGTGTGTGCGTCATAAATATAGGGGACAAAGAACTCTTTCATACTTTTGGTGATCCGCACCTCAAAAGGAGAAAAACGGAACCCTTTTTTTTGTGGATGGGACATCATCAAATAACTTCCCCCGCTCTGGGCGGAGCGGGGGGGAGTGTCAGACGTGTGAGAGGGAGAGTGTGTGACTAAAACCCACCCATGTTCCTTTTATTGCCCTTTACGTTCCGCGGCCGCGGTATCACTTTCGAATAACCCGCAACCCCGGCAGGCGGTGCCGCTGGTAAGTCCCTCAGCTTTGCTGCTCTTTGAGGTGCGCGTAGAACACTAACGCGCCGTCGTGTCAACGGCGCGTTAGTGTTGCCTGCCTGTCGTCAATAGACGGACGGTGGGTGAGCTACTCATTGCTCACCGTCCACAGGCTCTCATCTACGGTGGCCGAGAGTCGTCCCGCAGCGCCCGACACCCGGGACGTCTCCCGCGGTGGCTGGGTTCGTTTCAGGTTCTCTCCCTCAAACGCCCGGCCACCTCCTTTGCTAGCATGACTGCTTCACAGGAAGAGGTGATGGCTTCCCATTCTCTCTCGCTCCGGATCATGGACTTAAAGAGTTAAATTTAAAAAACCCTATACTGAAATGTGTAACCCCTTGGTGCTCTGCAAAAATCAACCCTCTAAGTCTACGTAGTCAAAAGATATGACCGTTTACGTCGCAAGCTTGTACTGAACTCTCGGTGTGCGAATCCGCCTCGCATTTTGCCCGTTTTTGTGTTGGTACGACTTTTTGTTGTGCGTCATAATTTCCGGGTTATGTCTTTATTCTTTATGGTGTCTGTATTTTGAAAGATTATTGATATGTTTACTAGTTAACGGAGGGCATAAATAATGGGTACGAAGCAAAATGATTAAGGATTGTCGCAATTAGATTTGGACGTTCTTTTTTTTCAGTCATTATAGAGGTACCATGTGTGTGACTGTAAATGTGTAGTGTATTGATGTTCTAAGGGTTTGCATGACAGCAAGGGTATTAAGCTTTTTGTTTTTGTTTTTTAAAATACGTTGGATTCCCACACTAGGAATTTCTCCTGTATCGTGGGTGCGTTTACAAACATTTAAACTCACATACACAAACAGCCAGACCAGAAACAACTATCTGTAGGCCAAACAAATATTTGTTCCGTGCAGGAATCGAACCCGCGACACGCGGCTTAGCAGTCGATCCCTAATCCACTGCGCCAACCGTGCCGTTCTCTTCATCCTCTATAAAAATGGAGGATCCCCCTACCAGGCGGGTGTCATGTCTGGGCTTTTTTTGTATGGCATCTCGCAGTTCAACCTAAGGATGTCGTCTGCTTAACCAGACAAATCCTGTGGATGCCAACCACGGCAAAAAACTTACAAACTAAGCAACTACACACTATGGGCATGCTGTGGGTTACGAGCCTCGGCTTAGGGCGTCGCTGGGGGAGGGCAGCAAAGGGACAAGCTGGATCTGAGTGATATTATTTTGGGACTGGTTTGAAACTACTGGCTGAACATGGCGGGCTGGCTCTATCAAGGGCTGGTGGGAAACCAGAGAAACGTTGTCGGGTTCTACCATTTGCGCTTAAGTCACGGATAATTTTGCTTGCGTGTTGTTAGTTTTTAAATATACTGCCGTACTACCTATTATTATAGAGTTTCACAATGACTGCAAATCTGCAGCGCTTGTTCCTTGGAGGTAAGCTTCCAGTCTAATCCAAGTTTAATATGGAGTGACTGTCTATGTGACCTCCACAACTGGTGAAATGTGTGTTTACTAATAGTAACACACATGTGCTTAACCTTTCAAGGATTACAAGCTTGATCTAATGTTATGTTATTTTTCGGAAAATAAATTAGTGATATACTAAGTGATGCATTGACTATAATGCTAAATCAAATCAAAAGTAATTTATTCAAATTAGGCTGATAATTAGCACTTTTTGAACGTCAAACTACAAGAGAAAGTCCCATAAAACACTCACTCTTCGCCACTTCCTAGTGTTTTAGTTGGGAAGAAGAAGTGGCGGAACAAACTCCCCAGCAACACATCTGTCTGTCGGGTAAGACCAACCAGATTTTATACAATTTAATTTATCACACAGTAATGAAATAATACTTTTTTGCCACATTTCAGCTAGCAAACACCAATAATGTATAATATGCTGATGTCGAATTGCTATTCTAATCCATCTGCCACTCCAACGGATCCTATTATTAGGCTCCAACAATATGCTGAAATTACCGCCAATTCTGGACCAGATATAATGTATGCGTTCGTTAATCCTAACATGAATCACAGAGCAGTTATGCACAGAAGGTAGGCTGTATTCAACAAACGGAAAGGCGCACTCACTTTTAGAATTAGTTTACGTTTTTGACGCAAACGCGTTATCCTTAGTAATATTATGAAAGCGAAGTGAGTTTTTTACGTCTTCACGCCTAAATGGCAAAACTGATTTTGATTAATTTTGGTACAGACATAGTTGGGACCCTGGAGACAGATATAGGCTACTTTTTGTCTCTTTCTAATTCCCCACTTCCACAAAACGGGAGGTTGAAGTTTGTATGGAAATGAAATCTGCCCCCAACCCCTTAAAAGAGGGGGTGAAGTTTTATATGGAACTTTTCGCAGTTTTCAAGGTGGAAAGCTAAAAATTGGTACACACACTCTTTGTTACCAACGAAAAATACCTGCAAATCAGGAAAGAGGATCCGTGTTACCTCGAATTTAACGCGAGCAAAGCCGCGGGCAAAAGCTAGTTAAAAATAATTATAAAATTAAATTAATTAGATATCTGACAGTCGTAACAGATGACTAACTGTCCCGAAATTCTGACAACCAGTATTACCAAAGGATATCGTATTACCCTTACTGAGTCGTGGAGGTCAGATAGGCAATCGCTCCAGCTAAAATACTGGTATTCAGCTGCACCTAATTAGTCTGGAATCTGACCCCAATATAATTGAAAAAAACCTTACACAGATGATGATGAATAACCATTTTCAAGAGATTACAATGCAAGTCGCGAGCACTTTTGCACTCACTGCACATGATACGCGTGCAATTCGCTCATTATACAAAACCACCCTTCTAGTTCCGTACTCATCAATTTCATGCACGAGTCATGCAAGCGGTGACCAATCATCGCGCACACCCATGGGATCGCGGCCGTGACTAAAATGCAATGATTATGTTAGGCCAGCCGGCTTTGAGTCGCTTTCATTACCTTTGACCAGTTCTTTAGGGATTTGGTAGTGCTATTTGTAGTCAGTGTTCAGTATTCGGTTTTGTTGTGTTTCTAAATGTAATCTGAGTTGAATAATGTCAACACCATTATTTCCTTTATTTATGTACTGCTTCCTAGCTTTTGCCCGTGGTTTTGCTCGCATTAAATTCGAGGTAACACAGTTACCCTTTCCTGATTTGCAGGTACCTGGTACCTGTAGTTTTTGCCATTGCGCCTGATTGATTGTAATAGCAAAGCTAAGTTTCCTTTTTTCTTCCGTCTTTCTCCCTCATTTCCCACTTAAAAAATAGCCTATGTCCGTCTCCAGGGTTCCAACTGTCTCTGTACCAAAATTCATCAAAATCGGTTTAGCCATTTAAGCGTGAAGAGGTAACAAACAAACAAACTCACTTTCGCTTTTATAATATTAATAAGGAATTTACTAACAGACACTTAATACTAATTTACAAACACTGGCATTGTACTGTAGTAACTAATGTTTTGCTACTTGAAATAAAGCGCATATAAGGATTATAATTTAAATAATCTTTTAATTTTCATGTCACACTTCTTATATCAAAACTTCATTCCTATTCTATATTTAAAACGACCTGAGTATTTGAACGTCATGCTATATCAGCCAGCATTGCTTAGGTTATAAAACCTCTTACAGTACCACATATGTCCTATCTAGCATTGCGCTATATGTCGGCAAAACATTACAGGAAAGATAAATAAATTAGAAGGACATCAACAATCAGTACGTGTGACAGGGAGCAAGGACCGACGTTGAGTGACACGCTCGCGACGGAAGAGGGGTACAGAGAAATCAACAGATGCGACATAGAGGGGGCGGCTAATTGAAGTGATTTGTAGTCCTGTGCCATTGTTTTGGTCGCTGAGTCTGGCCAACGCCTTTTTCATCTTTACAAGCCGTTAAAGCATGTTTGCGAACAATTTGCTTTCAAGCGATGTGTTGAACTGTTTTAAATAACACAATTAAAAGTCATTTATTTGAATTAAGCTGTAAATTGGCGTCATCGAACGACAAAACTACTCAAAATACCAAAACCGCCTTTGTTCATCACTTCCCTACTTGTTTTCCTTGTAAACAAGTGACGCAAAAAAAAATCACATTAGTACATTTTGATTCAAGTGAGCAAACTTTGTCATTGCGACCGAGGCGGAATTAACGCCCGAGCCGCCAAACGAAAAAAGCGAAGGTGTTATAGAACCGAGAACAGCAGTGACAAATAAATGTCAATTGTTGTTATAAGATTTTATGATATCTAGATGATGTTTATTTCAGATATTCTATTGATAAACACTTTTTCTTTATTTAGTATGTAGGCCTTAAAAACATGCGCCTCCTTGCTCTAAAAAAATCCCGCCAGATATAGGGATTTGCTATAACAGCCCTTTTTCGAGTAAATGTATTAAAAATGATTTGATGTTTAACTACTCCTGACAGAACCTTGACATGCCTTACCTAAATCTGCAAAGAAATACATTAATTGTTTTTATATTTTTTAAATTACTTTTATTACTTGCTAAATATTCTCCAGCGTTTGATAGTTTATTACCAGTTTACACGTGAAATTGGCAAAATTGTCGTATCTCTCGTCCACAAAAGCTAATTGAAGTTGACATGCCTTGAAAATAAGTTAACAAAAAATGTCAGATTCGCGACGAATGATGGGCTTGGAGTTATTAACAGATATGAGGGACGGAAGCACGTATTTTAGTGATTTTTATAAAGAGAGGCTCCTGCATTTTAAGATGGTCTCCCTACAAAAGAGGAGAGATATATTGGATGCTTTGTTTTTATTTAAAATTGTAAGATATAAAATTGTTTGTCCACAATTATTAAGCAGGATCAACTTTCGTGTACCCACCAAAAGTCCAAGAGCTCATATAACACCTTTGCGCCCCCCACTTCGCAGAACTGTCCTTGGTGCTAATTCCCCTATCCCCCGCCTATGTAAGTTATTGAACAGCTGCAGCGATCTGGTCGATATTCACTCTGACTCACTTAGTAGGTTTAGAAGCGTTATTTATAACAACTTGTAAATTAACTTTAGTGTTTAGGCTTACATGATAATCTAATTTAAATTTTAACCAAAATTGTTTTAGGTCTTAATAAAGCTATTCTACAAGCTTTGAACTTGTAGAGTAGTTATAATAACACATTAATATAATGCATGATGTGCTTACCTATAAGAAATTGGTACACTAGTCAATAAGTTTATTCGATGTTCTTCTTAACCTGTACTGTGTATTCAATTGTTGGTGAGCCAAATAAATAAAATAAAATAAATAAAATTGGAAAATGTCGATTTTGATTTGAACCCTGAATGCTTGCAGTCAATTGCCTATTACACGAACTAGTTCCATACCATAACCAGACACACGATCTTAGTTTGAAACAGTAAATATCTAAACTGATGTCATAACGTTATACGATATTGTTCGGGTCATTTCATTTTCTTTAATGAGAAACTTACAAACAACAAACTATAAAAGGGCAATAAAAAACTCGTCCTTAACACTGTCAGCTTTCAAAGCAACACTTAGTCTTTGGCCAAGGTAAAAACCAGCTTCTGGGTCATGGGAAACGTCAAATAAGCGATTTGATAAGTCCTTAAAAAGGCTATGAGCATTTGGCCCCACGGACCTAGAGTTTCAACCCCAAGCCAAACGATAACTGACAAATGCTTGCACTGACTGGACAAGTGGACATGCCCACTCAATCTGTGTGGTGCTTTCTTATAAGACCATTTCAGACACTAATGTGCATAGTCCTCATGTGAGTTGACCAAGATTTTTGTCTGGACCTTAATAAAGACTATGACCTCTGAGTTTGTTTCGGTTGTTTCTTTTCAAAGTAGTCGGGTACGAAACACCGACCTCATCTAGTTTTAAAAAACGACGTTTAAAAGTATGTGTGAAAACCTACATGCAAAATAGACATCATTTTTCATTTATCAAGCTGCTCGAATATATAGTTTAGGCAAAGGTAACTCTTTTTCGCTGCTTCAGGTTCTTCGGCACACTGTTCTGTTCACAATATCCACACAAGGTCCATACGGTTACTTTTGACTCTAACAAAATGTGAACTGTCACATAAAATGTCAAGCGATTTTGAACCGTGTGCGACGCAAATACTAACCTTGACTTGCGCTGCAAATAAACAGTCTTAAAATATTTATTGTACGGGTCCTGTTAAAAGCAATGACAGGTTCGTGAGGGATGACGGGCACAGAGTAATCAACAGATGTGACACGGAGGGGAGCGAGTAATTGGGGAGATTGATAGTGATGCGATATTGTTTTTGGTTGTTGAGCGTTGAATAGTGCACTTTACAGATGGAGCTTTAAAATGCTCTAAAAGGAGTAATAATTTGGTAAATTTACAAAAGTAAGTATATGTATATTCAGTTTTGTAATAATAATATAACATGTAAGTATTGTTTGAAAAGACCATTTCGATATAACAAAGTATTCGCTAGTATTCAATTCTGAAAAACTGTGTAAATTATATTGTTTCATATTCTAGAAACTTTCATCTTTTTTCAAATAATATCAAACAAAAACCTCTGACCTTATATTGTAATCACGTTTCTACCTACAAAAACTGTTTACAACAATGTTCCTAAAAATCTCTTTTTATATAAAGCTAAAACACGTAAACACGTCAACTGCCTGTCTAAACCCGGCTTTAATAACCGTCACGTTTTACCAACTTTCTTTGGCCATTAGAACACGGGTCACGCTTTGCCCAGGCCAAAGGGCGCGAGAAAATAATACCACTTGGCCACAAACTACACGTTTTAGGCGACCCGCGTGTAGCAGTACCTGCCGACTACCAAAAAAACATCAACTGCAAAAAGACTATCCTTTTTACAACTATGTTGGAGTTGGCTTCTAACCAGATGCAGCCGAATACCATGAAGTGACTGCCTATCTGACAACAACCCAAGCGGTAGTGGTTTCGTAGAGGCGATTGGCGGCGGCGACCTCTCGCACCCGTCCCTGGTTTAGTCTATAGTCCTGTGGTCCTTTTGCGAAGCTGTCATGCTAACGAAGGAGGTTGCTGGACATTTGAGGGAGCCTCAAACCAACCCAACCACCGGGGGAGACGCTCCGGGCGTCGGGCGCCGCGATGTTACTCCCAGCCACCGTAGACGTAGATCTTTGGCAATGGGTAGCTGCCTGGAGGGGCCAGAGGGGCCTGCCAGGGTCACTGCATAAGTTTGCAGGTTGTTCAAAAGAGATACCGGAACAAAAAGGGCAGGCACGTAAGGAACATGGATGGGTTTTAGTCAGTAAAAGTCTGACACTCCGCCCAGAGCGGAGGAAGTTATTTGATAAATTCCCATCCGAAAAAAGTGGTAATGGGTAATACGGTGTCCCTGTGATATGAATGGTTGTCAGACTTTCGAGTCACTGCATGCAAGAACTGTCAAAGATCTACAAATGACAGCTAGAACCAACAGCTTAATGCTTTGTTGGGTATTACAATACTTCTTGGTATGTTTACGACTATAGAGAAAACAATAAAAAAATCTTATCAAACGAAAGAAGTGTCACACGCGTGTGTTGCTTACAGTAAGTCGCCGTCACATAAAGCATCGCCAGAGGTCGTGCACGTGGTGTAACAGCGTGACAGATAAACAGACCCTTGATTTGTTTCTGTTGGTCCCGTGACAAATAACAAGACTGATGTTAGTAGAAGCTTTGATGTTATCAGATTAGGCACATTTTCCTTATGTTTTTTGTTGAATCTCGACGTTTGATGTGGCTGTGAGGGAGAAATGTAATTGGGATAGTGTAGGGAATTATTCTTAGTACACACGACGTCTTGTCAAGATAGATATATCCAGTATTCGTGAGGTCAGCTACCTTGCGTTGTATAAGAAATGACATTCCTTCTGACTTTCTTTAGACATGACGGCCAATCTTAGCGGAAAATAGTCATCAACTCATTAAAGGCATAGTCACAAATGTTTGCGCAAACACTGATCGCTCTCTCTTCCGTCAATCTCATAGTCAGATAGAACGGCAATTTGCAATATCGGAGGAAGATAAAGTGCAGCAACGAAAATTTAACCTGCATTTCGAGACATAGACGCAAGACGGCACAGTTGGCGCAGTGGCTGAGCGATCGACTGCTGCACTGCGTGCCGCGGATTCGATTCCCAAAACAAATATTTGTATGACCTGCAGATAGTTGTTCCGGGTATGGCTGTTTATGTATGTGAGTTTAAATGATTGTAAACGCACCCATGACGCAGGAGAAATTCCTAGTGTGTGGCGTTTTTTTAAAACACCAACTTTAAAATTGCTGTTAATGAGAATTTAAAGTTAAAAATCCAATAAGTCTCTGCCTGATTTGGGAAACCCAGGACCCCTAGCTCCACAGCCACGCTTTTAAACAAGAGGTCAATGGTGGTCTATTATACTCTATGTCGTAGTATGAAAGTTCAGTTCAGACTTAATGTCGGCTCGGAATGTAACTGCGAGTGGCGGTCTGCGCGGGTATATGGTTCAAACTTAATGGCAGCTCGGAATATCGAACGGCAAGCTGCGCAGAACACAATTTAAGGTCAATTTAAGGCGGGGCGCAGAGGATGCATCGTCTTGATTGAAACGCAGACCATCACTAGCAACTAACACGACACGGACGACACGATTGGCGCAGTGGCTAAGCGTTTGACTGCTGCGCTACGTGTCGCGGTTTCGATCCCCGCACCGAACAAATATTTGTATGACCTACAGATAGTTGTTTCGGGTGAGGCTGTTTATGTATGTGAGTTTAAATGTTTGTAAACGCGAGAAAAATACTAACTTCCGATCCGCCATATTATAGTTTCAACAGAGCTATACACGATACTCAATTTTTTAGGAGCAGAAAGGAAGAAAAAGGAATTTCTTATAACGCCAGATATCAAAAGAGCCAAATAAATTACTCTGTTGCTGAAAAGACTGAACTTTTATTACGCTTTATTGTAAGGTGAATAACCACTTACATTGTGAACCCAATTTACATTTTATTAAAAAGAGTTTCGCCAAAATGGCTTAGTTGTTAAAGTCTGGAGTTAAATTATAAGGGAAGTAACTATAAATAAAATTGAGCTTATTTATTATGGTGCATAATTTTTATTTTTCGTGTACTTGGCTTGCATGTAGGCCAGAAAATTCACGAAGATTTATAGTGTTACCAGCAAAAATATAAATTTGTTGCTGTACTGCTAGATTCAAGCATAAACAAAATGCAGGGGGGCCTGCCAGTGCCACCAGCTGCCGGGGTTTCGGGTTGTTCGAAAGATATACCGCAGCCTAGGAACGCAAAGGAGAAAAGAAGGAACATGATTTTCATAGAAGTAGTTTTCTTGTAGTACAAGGGTGACACTCCCTTCCGTTTTGCTCACCGCGGAGAATTGTTGTGAAAAAAGTTACTTTTTTAATCCTTACTAATATTATAAAAGCGAAACTGAGTTTGTTTGTTTGTTTGTTTGTTACCTCTTCACGCTTTAATGGCTACACCGATTTTGATGAATTTTGGTACAGAGATAGTTGGGAACCAGGAGACGGACATAGGCTAATTTTTATTTAAAAAAAGTGGGATATGAGGGAGAACGAGGGAAGAAAAAGGAAAACTTAGCGTTGCTATTATATATATACCCATACCCATACCTATACACATACCCTAACACAAAACAACATAGAAAATTCCAATCATGTAACTTGATTAATTCATATAACTGTATGTGCCTAACTATGTGACTTGATACGGGAACCTTGTGGGAATCTGTTGATCTAAGGGTGAGGAAGACTATCCGCTCGTGATACAGTTTTACTAGTACGAGGGGATAGGGCGAATCAGTCCGAAGACAATCAAACTCTATCAAAAAATCTATCAGTCACATCAACCATTTCACATTTTACAACTGTCAACTGTTGATTTGTACGTTATAATTAAGTTTCTCTCTGTGATTGTCTCAAATTATACAATAAAGATATTTATTATTTATTTATTATATTACAAATCAATAAGGCGCAAGGGGAACTGTGTTACCCCGAATTTAACGCGAGCGAAGATGCGGGCAAAAGCTAGTTGTTTATAAAACTCAAAGAATGTTCATAATATTTCTCTTACATTGCTCTCCATGTGATCTACGATTTTAGAATGGGCAACTACAGCCCATTTAAAGTTATTAAATGTATGGTTTTTTTTTGCGGATGAGAAATCATCAAATACCTTTCCTCGCTCTGGGCAGAGCGGAGGGGAGAGACAGACTTTTACTGACTAAAACCGACCCATGTTTCTTCTTTTGCCCTTTGTGTTCCGGGGCCACGGTATCACGGTATCAGTGGATTAAACCTGTAGCTGGTCTGTAGGTACCTTATCTTTGACAATATAAAAGTACCTGTGTGTAAGTATATGGATGTTTGTTTTTTAATGTTATGGCACCGAGTTGCCGTGTCTGGCATACCGCTGTTAAACCCGCGATGGTTTGTGTTGGTATGTTGTTGTTTCTAAATTTGTAAGTTGAGTCTTCTTTAATTAAGCAGGAATTAGTAAACAGATAACACACTTTCACTTTCACCTTTTTAATTTAATATGAACAAATAACTTAATATAAACAAATTAACGATATCAATGTTGCCTCGACGAAGCGCGCGTGAACAGAGAGCCCAGCTTACTGAGCTCAGGGTATTTATAAAATTAATCCCCCTCCAAAGCGACGTCAGCCGATACAGACAGCCAATGACTGCAACGTCCGGTCCGACGTAGGTGACAGCACTAGACCTACGGTGCGTCGCTTGACTCGTGATATTGGCGCTATTTTTATTCGCCGGAAGCAGTGGCGCCAACATCCGGCCCTCCTGAACTGTGTCTGTCCCTAGACACACCGTCCTCTGTAATGTGAAAATAAATATGTTAGCTTTGATGACTACATTATGTATTATGTTACGTTATGTTAAATGAGTTCCCACCACCGAGCCAATGAATAGCACATACAAAAGTGTGATCCCTGACTTCGCACCACCATGCTCAGACTCGCAGTCCACATGATAGCCGAAGCTTTCCAGTTCATCCACTTTTATCTGCATGAACCACATTTTCGCTCACAACAAGCTCAAGGTCGAACCTCACTTGTTTCTGTAATGGAAACGTCATTCAAACTGCAACATTTCTATTCCATAATTATAAAGTGTTATTTGTTAAAGTGATTAATCATTTAAAACCAAAATGTAAAGCTGTATTATTAGAAAATAATTTTACCTTTGATGTTTTATTAAATTAGTTTTTTTTTTTACATACCAACCACGCCAACATCCTCATCCCAATCGGTTATCTTAATCCATGGTTTCATGTTTTCCGCACAGGTAATACCAGAATATTTCTTGTGTGATCGCTCGCTGCCTATTATGTCAACTATGTGGTATCTATCTTTCCCGAGTATTTTTGTAACTTTGAAAGGGCCCTTAAACACCGGTAGGAGTTTAGTACTGCTGCCGTTACTAGCCTGGCTAGACACTTTTATGAGAACCAAGTCCCCAATCTCATATTGTTTGGCCACACAACGTTTTGCATCAAAACTTTCTTTTTGATGTCTAGCATCCAGCTGTATTCGTGTATCGATATCCCGTCTCAGCCGTGTGACATCTATAATTTCTTCTTGCTCAGGTAAAAATATGTCACTCTCTGTTCTAAGGCGGTACCCAAAAAACGCTTCACTGGGGACTGCATTGATGGTTTTCTGTAATGTGCTATTCATACCTTGTTGTAAGCACGTTAAAACATCATCCCAATGTGTGTAGTCGTTATCTGCACCCAATGAACGCAGTGCCTCTACTATTGTTTTATTGTAGCGTTCGACTTGTCCGTTCGATCTTGGCATGCCAGTTGCTATAGTATGTGCACGAATGTTTTTGCTGTCACAATATGTTTGAAATGCCTTTGCCGTAAAAGCAGTATCAGCGTCAGTAATGAGTCTTCGCGGATTGCCAAAAATCTTAAACAAGTGGTCTAATTCTTTTAAGACACAAGCAGTGCTTGTGTCACGCACCGCAAATACAAAGACGAACTTTGTAAACGCATCAACAAGTACCAGAATATGACAATTGCCCTTTGATGATTTCACAAATGGACCCACATGGTCCATATGGAGCGTATGAAAGGGGCGAGCATATTTTGGAATTGGAAACAACTGACCTTCCTTTTTACCACTTTTATTTTTATTGTATAGGCAGTGTAAACAATTTTTTATGTATTTAGTCACTGTTTTTTTTCATTTTAGGAAACCAATATTTATGTTTTATTCTTTCTAATGTTTTGTCCACAGCGAAGTGACCTATTTTGTCATGATTGTACATAATTACTTGCCAGATACAATTTTTTGGTACAACCCATCTACGTCCTATTTCAGTGCGGCGGTAGATTTTGTATCCAAGCAATTCGTACTCGTTAAAAATATTCCGATTCGCATCGGTCTCTCCTGACAGTAAAATATCTCTGATTTTACACAGTTTTGGGTCTTGTTCCTGAACACTCAGAAGCCAATCAGCTTCGGTGATGGACATCACTACTTGTTTTTCACAAACTTCGCCACTATAGCAAGGGTTTCTACTAAGTGCATCAACATGTTGCATTTTGGCGCCGGGTCTATGACAAATCTCATAGTCAAATTCTTGGGTCAGGAGCACCCACCTGGCTATTCGTGGCAACACTTCTTTTTTTGTAAGCGAATATCTGACGGCATTACAGTCCGTAATTAATTTAAACTTACGACCTAGCAAATATAAACGAAATTTTTGAAATGATGCCACAATGGCAAGAAGTTCGAGCTCAAACGAGTGATAACGCTTTTCCTCGTTGGTCGTTTGCCTGCTATAGTAATATATCGGTCGCTCACCATGTTCATGCACTTGTACCATAATTCCAGCTATCCCCTCCCTACTTGCATCTGTATAAAGTATGGTTTCTTTTTTGGGATCAAAGATAGCTAAGGTAGAATCGCAAGTTAAGGCTTCTTTCAATAGGTTTACCGTGCGATCTTGTTCGTCTGTCCATTGCCACCTTTGCCCCTTTTTTAATAATTTTGTAAGTGGGCTACTTAGTATTGCACAGTCCTTAATAAATTTACGGAAATAATTAACTAACCCTAAGAACTGACGCAACTGATGAACTGTTTTGGGTACTGGGAACTGCTTTATAGCATCAATTTTCTTTGGTGTGGGTTTGATACCATTACCATTTACTTCATATCCAAGAAATGTGATATCAGTTAAAAAGAAAAAACACTTTTTTAGGTTAAGGGTCAAACCGTGTTCTTTAAATAATTTTAGTACAGATTCCAGGATGTTTATGTTTTCTTCAACGGTTTCTGATACTATCAACACGTCATCTAAATAGATAATGACATTTTTGAAGCGTAAATTGCCCAAAATCTGGTTCATCATGCGTTGAAAAACAGATGGTCCATTTGACAGCCCAAATAGCATGCGTAAAAACTCGTAATGCCCATCTTCCGTTATGAATGCAGTTTTGCCTATTGAACCCTCATTAACCTTTAATTGGTAATATCCACTCTTCATATCTAAACTAGTAAAATACTTGCACCCTTTTAACCTATCTAACAAGTCCTCTATGCGTGGCATAGGGTATTTCTCTTTAGTAGTTATTTTATTCAATGACCTGTAATCCACGCATAGTCGTTTTTCACCCCCTTTTTTTTCTACTAACAGTACAGGACTAGCGAATGGGGACTTGCTTTCGCGAATGATGTTATTTTTAAGAAGTTCGTCAATTATTTTACGTAATGATGTCCTATCAGGCTCTGATAACCTGTATGGCCTGGTGTAAATAGGTTTGTTCGATTCAAGTTCGATCTCAATTTCAAAATCTTTAATCTTACCTAATGAACTATAGTCAGCTGAGATTGTTTTGGGATATTTTTCAAACAAATTCTTTAAAGCATCATGATATTTATCCGGTACGTTGAATTCTACTTCGTTAGACAAAACTACAGACACATTCACGGTTTTCTGAAAAGTCAGTTGATTTCCTATTCTCGTATACATAACTGACGTATCTTCCGTCACATTCCGACCTACCAGGACGTCACAACCCGACAACACGTCAATAATATAGAAATCTACGTTTTTGAATTCTATACCGTCTAAAATCAGAGAAGTCGTTACGTAATCTTCTACCAAGACCACAGAACAATTCGAGAATCCCTGCAAATGAATCGGTATTGCCAACTTTAATTTCGTTAATTTTAATTGTTTTACTAAATCTGACGTTATTATGGAGCAATCACTGCCCATATCAATAAAAACGTTTTGAGAAAAGCCCCCTATACAGGCAACTTTATTAAATTTATTTTTATTTTCACCGGACTTTACCAATTTTACTTCTTTTTTTACTTCGTCAGATTTTTTATTTCGACAATAAGTTTCTGAATGTCCCTTCCTATTGCAATATTTACAAATTTCTGTACACTCATTTCGTTTGTGATTACCCCCACATCCGAAACAAGTTATCTGCTTTGTGGTTCTGGCAGCCGTTAAACTTTGATTTGACACAGCATTACGACTAGACTGCTCTGATTTAACTGAATTTCCTAGATCGGTTCGTTTAAACGAGGATTGAGGCACCTTTTGTTCACTGACAGCGCCGAGACTCGTATTATGAGAACTACTTAATCGACCGTGAAGAAAAGATGCAAATTGGTCGCATGTATTAATACTTCCGGCATCCACCGACGCACTTATGTTAGGATCGTTGATGTTGCCCGTAATGATAGAAATGATGTCCCGATCAGAAAAATTCACACTTAACTTGTCAATTTTACATTTTTGTTGAAAGTAAAATTCATACAAATGTTGCTGTGCTGTGGGTTTACTATCAATGACTTCTTTAAGTAATGTGAACATGTTACGTTTTGTCTGAAATGTAAACGATATTTTATCCCGCCATTGTTTCCATTTCCAACTAGCCCAACTACTCTCATTTTTTAAAAACGAGTCGTACCAAGTTTTTGCCGTTCCTTTGAATTTATTGACAGCCTGGTAAATTATCACTTGATCCTTCCAATTAAACGTTTTAGCATGCAAATCAACAATATTGAGCCAATTGTCTACTTTATCAGTAAGGGGGTCAAACTCTGGTACCATCGAGTTCAAAACCATATTATAGCAACCCGCTACTTGACTATCGACTGATTTCTTTGCCTTTTTACGAATGGGCGGAGGCGTGTAGCTTCTACTGGACTTACTGCTTGATGATGATGATGAAGATCTTGTACGTTTGCTCCTTTTCCGTTCCCGTTGACGGGCACTTGATTTTCGGCCCATTTGTAGGCTTGAATTCGAAGCACTTCTGATGTAAGTTGAGTCTTCTTTAATTAAGCAGGAATTAGTAAACAGATAACACACTTTCACTTTCACCTTTTTAATTTAATATGAACAAATAACTTAATATAAACAAATTAACGATATCAATGTTGCCTCGACGAAGCGCGCGTGAACAGAGAGCCCAGCTTACTGAGCTCAGGGTATTTATAAAATTAATCCCCCTCCAAAGCGACGTCAGCCGATACAGACAGCCAATGACTGCAACGTCCGGTCCGACGTAGGTGACAGCACTAGACCTACGGTGCGTCGCTTGACTCGTGATATTGGCGCTATTTTTATTCGCCGGAAGCAGTGGCGCCAACAAATTGTATTCTATATATGCTTTGAATAATAAATAAAAAAAAAACCTGTCACGGGTCTATTTGCAATAAGTACCTTTTTTTTTTCGGGTGGGAAATCATCTAATGACTTCCCCCGCTCTGGGCGGAGCGGGGGGGCATGTCAGACTTGTACTGATTAAAACCCACCCATGTTCCTTCTATTGCCCTTTACGTTCCGGGGCCGCGGTATCTCTTTCGAACAACCCGCAACCGCAATAAGTAAGTACCTTGAGTTTGTTTATGTTCTAAATAACACTATGTCACACCGTAACGTGTTGCGTAATAAAATCCGTAAGAGCGTAAAATAACTCATTAGTATCGAATTTCATTCAAAAACTTATACGTAGACGTAAGTACCCGTTAATAATTACTTTGTGTAATAGTAGCCAAAGTACACACAACGGTACATCAACCTATACCATTAACCTGATTTCTACTACGGTGTGCGATCCGTAGTAGAGTGATCAGCTGCCTTACCATGACGTCTCAAAACAAAACATTTTCCACTGAGGGAAAGAGACAGAGCTATACAGGGTGTCTAGCACCATCTCTTTCTCACACAGGAATAAGGACTGTTATAAGATGTCATGGTAACCCTTCAGGTAATAATAATTTAGAATAGGTTGACGCTATGGCGCTCATTAGGGGAGGGCTATGTCCAGCAGTGGACTAATATAGCCTGATGATGATGATGATGAGGTTGACCTGCCGTCGTGTGTACCATATGTAAATAATATCATTATAGATAGATAGATTACTTCAAAGTTAAATATGTAAATCAACTCACGAATAATTTACCTACTCAATCTGAATCATGAACCGGTTTATATAAAATTCAACAAGGTCAACTCCATTTTCAACTTCCACTCATACATAAAAGTAATTCTTTTCTAATATTATAAAAGCAAAAGTGAGTTTGTATGTTTGTTACGTCTTCACGTATAAATGGCTTAACCGATTTTGATGAATTTTGGTACAGAGATAGTTAGGACCCTGGAGACGGACATAGGCTATTTTATTTAAGTAAGAAAATGGGGAGAAAAAGAGAAGAAAAGGGGAGAGAAAGACAATATTTTTGATCACCACGTGGGTAAAATTAGCGTTAGACCAAAGTAACTATGCCACGCGGACGAAGTCGCGGGCGTAAACTAGTAATTTTATAAAAAAAACCGCATGTAATGTAAAAAAAGCTTATAGCGTTTATTAAAAAAAAAGTCATAACTTCTTGGGATCCGGTATCTTCTTTTTAACTGCTTTCGCTCCTGGTTCTTTCGCTTCAAAGTAGCTTCATCTATAGAGGCGAGCTTGGCTTCTTTAAACCTAAATGTTGGAAACGTGGTCATGTCGACTCCTGCGCCACCCCCATAATTCTTACTGAGCTTCTCCAATTCTTTCTTCAATTCCTTTAGAACTGCGGGGGTGGGTTCCACGAGGTCGCCATTAGGGCTGTACGTAATCAACGTAACATCACTATATATAACGATACTCTATCATTAAAAAGGCACTTAAAACCCTCAAGAACGTTTCCCAAAAACCTAAACATTTTTCATATAAAAGACTCATCAGCGAAAAGTAGCAAACTCTAGCTATAAGCCTAAAAAGTGGAACATCGTAATTCCCAAATATAAATTGCGTACAGTTCACAAAATAATATTTTCATATAAGCAACATGAAAAAAGGCGAAGAAATTTCACGTCAATGAAGCTCGTTACACGGATTCAAGAAATATTAAGTCATATGACGTGTTGTGAGGGAAGGGAATACAGTAGGTTCATTTATTTTTATTAAAATTAATTTGATCTAAAAAGTCAGTATTGCACGGTTTCTCATTCCAGGGATGGAATGAGAAACCGTGCAATACTGACTGAGTCTGACTCGTACTTGGGCAGTTTTTATAACTTCGTTTTTGTTTTTTCATCACACTTGAGAGTCCCAAAACGTCATATTTGACTGCAATCATTGCAATAAACGATTAGATTATTTAGATAGAAACGCAAGAATCTTTTGACATGAAAATTCTTACACAAGAAAAATGCAGATTTCAAAGCAAAATAAACACAATATTCCGTAGTATTAATGCGTTCAAGTTCCCTAGCAAGATTTTCCGTCATTCAATTGATTCAAATGGTAATTGAAATTCCATTCTGTCAGTTGGAACCTATTAATCCACTTCAAGTGTTTCGTGTTGTCCATTCTGAGAGAGATTTTGAAACCATTAGCAATCAATTTTGTTTGAAGGACGGGACGCTAATGTATATTTTTGTATGTTTAGGTAAATGTATAGCTTTTTAGGGTTCATTGTCAAATGGTTAAAACGGAACCCTTATAGATTTGATCGGCACGGTTGGCGCAGTGGCTGAGGGATCGACTGCTGCGCTGCGTGTCGCGGGTTCGATTTCCGCACGGAACAAATATTTATATGACTTGCAGATAGTTGTTTCGGGTCTGGCTGTTTGTGTATGTGAGTTTATATATTGTAAACGCACCCACGATACAGGAGAAATTCTTAGTGTGAGACAACGTTTACAAAAAAAATGCCCTGAACGTTTGTCTGTTCGCCCGTTTGCCATTTTTCTGCAAGACTATTGGCACCACATAGTTTCTGTGAACCACTACACTACTATGATACGAACTTAATAAATAGGGTCCTCAATACATGCAACTGAGGGGTGAAAATTCTAATAAAAAAGAGTTTAAACAAGGTTTGATAATTAGATTTTGAGATATGGGTCTTTTTCATAAAACTCCAGCATAACTTTGTTTTTCATAATGTAAAACAAATTTAGCTTTTTGCGTTTGAGTGTTACGTTTAATTTGAATTATTTATTAAGGTAATGCCTTTTTTTCTCTAATCAACCATGAACAACATGGCAATCCATGAGTTCTTGTTCCGGGACAATTCAATCCAACTTTTTAAACTTTGCCACACACAAGGATTTCTCTTGTATCGTGAGTGCGTTTACAAACATTTAAACTCACATACACAAACAGCCAGACCCGGACCAACTATATGTAGGCCATACTCGTGCTGGGATCGAACCTGGGACATGCAGCGCAGCAGTCGATCGCTCAGCCACTGCGGCGTGTCGTGATATTAAAATAAATAAAACGGTATCAGCATCCACCAATCAAGCGGCCACGCAAACCGTACCTTCTGCCAAGAACCTGTCATGTGGCTCAGTTACCCACATCGTCGAGACGTGCTTATAACCGTGTCTGTAATACATTACCACCGCTCACCACTTCGCTCAGCTCAAATAGTTAATGTGTTATGCTATATTAAGCAGAGTTGTGAAATGGGAGCAGAGATTTGGTTTCATGTCATTTTGTAGGTGATTGAGAATTGACACAGATACAAGAGACAGATACAAGAGTCTTAGAGAAAAGGCTAGTACATTATGGATGGATGTACAGACACGAGTAATTACATGTATACTGTAGAGGTCTGATAATATTGATCAAACCTGTGACAGTAGCCTGTACTGTCACAGGTACTCGAAATACACACAATAATACACGACAAGTATTGGAATGTCTTTACTAACCAACCTTGGTTTGCAAAGAAATTCGAATACTTAAACTTTAGAGTAGAAGGGCTTTTTTGCGGATGGGAAATCATCAAATAACTTCCCCCGCTCTGGGCGGAGCAGGGGGAGTGTCAGACTTGTACTGACTAAAACCCACCCATGTTCCTTCTTTGCCCTTTATGATCCGAGGTCACGGTATCTCTTTCGAACAACCCACAACCCCGGTAGTCCTTCTGTCGAGGTTACAACAAGGAGTAAATACGTGTTTTGTTTACTTGTATTCACTCCTCAAGCAACAGCTATAAATATGCTTTTACTAATAAAATTAAACTCAACAAAGCCGTACCAGGAAAACATGAAACAAAAGAACACGCATTTACAAATCGCCATTTTAAATGTGTAACATTTTGTTCAGTCAAAATGGCGGCATTATATTTTCATGTTAGCTTAACATTTTGAGTCAAAAACGTTGCGACGCCAGTTAAATCATCTTTAGTTCAGCTCGACTTACATTATGTACACGCATTATGTAAATAAATGCTTTAATATATACGTACATACTCAATTATACAGAGTCCTGACGGCAAATGTTATTATACCAAATTACACGAGAACATTTCAGTCAGATGTCAAACAATAGACGGCAAACAATGAAAGTATACGGGAGAGGGAATGGAACGCGACTGCGCTGTGGTTTGTTTCCAACGCGCTTTCTTGTGAAATGTTAGAATGTTTCAGTGGAAATATACGGGTTGAAGGAATGGATTTTGTCGTTTGTAGCTGGAAAGAATACTTTTTGTCATATTTTCGATTACTTAAGTAATCGTGTCGCTTAACCCGAAAAGTCTTTGCGGAAAAGTAAGGCAAGGCGATTGAAAGAAAAAAATACAAAAACTACCATTGAAATTTTTTGCAGGTTTTAAGCGAAACGTTAAGATGCAAGTGCTTTAGGTCAATATGTACATTAACCATAACTTGATCTGCTCTGTACGTCATAAATACCAACCTAGAACAGTATGGTCACCTTAAAAAATCGACACTAACTATCCGACCCGCACACACTACTCTCCCGTATATTTACCAACAAACAATTGCACTAATGTAAGATTTGAAACTGTCGTCATGTACAGAGCGCATTTCAGTGAAATTATTGTTATTATTACAGTGTACAGTCATAATGGCTGAAAGATGGAATTCTGCAGTGCCTGGAATAATTTGGGGTTCAAGATGTAAAGTTAGATGAATGTTTTTTGGTAATTGCGTTTCTAGGTGTGACTTTACGTTGTTTAATGTACGGTAGCGAGGAAATTGTAAGATATGGAGAAGATTTTCAGATGATGTTAAGTGTTATTAGGTTTTTGCATTATGTAATTGCGATAACAACCATGTAGTGTGGATCTGTGTAAGGTTGATGGCAATAGACTTAACCCCCTAGTGATAACCCCCGTTATATTTTTATATTCATACCGTCCAATCCAATTTTGTCTTGAAGACATCGCTATCAGTGATAAGACCGCCATTGTAACTATAGAATTGGGAATTTTTGTAAACTAGCTATTGTGTGTGTGCAATCCTTACTAATATTTTAAAAGCGAAAGAGAGTTTGTTTGCTTGTTACGTCTTCACGCCTTAATGGTTAAACCGATTTTGATGAATTTTGGCTTTTTTTAAAAAAAAGGTTGTTATATGAGGGAGAAAGAGGGAAGAAGAGGAAAGACTTAGCTTTGCTATTACAATTAATAAAGCGCAAGGGCAAAAACTACAGGTAGCAGGTACCTGCAAATCAGGAAAGACGTTCGTGTTACCCCGATTATCCTATTAAATTCAACACGGGACTTAAAGGTTGTATTATATGTAGGTACATGTCTACACTTACACTCAAGACTTATAAAACATTATAAGTCTTCCCTCCGAGGATACCAGGCGTGATGTTCCGTAGTAGGAAATGATGTAATGTGTTATCATTGGGAAGGAGTTTCATATAGAAGTCATGTAGCTAAGTGCAAAGTGGACTTCGCTGAATAAGCGAAATGAAAGTAAAACGACCTCGTTTCAATAGGCAGTGAAAGCATTTACGATGCCTTTGGAACATCAAATGACTGTAGGCAGCGCTGACTACTTTACACTTTCCAAACAAAGTGATATTTTTATAGCGGCCATAGTAAAAGAAAATATGTATTTTTTACACTACTTTTGCATAAAATCCTTTATGCATATGCTACAGGCAACCCTACAAGGAATATCGCTGCACCAAGCCTGAAGGCGTCCCATCTCACCCTTGCCAATCACGGTCCACACTCAAGAACACGTCCACCTTCAAACCAACTTAGACGACTTAGGCAGACTCGTTGCGCGTTCGTGTTTCACGCGCACCTCAAAGAGATATCAGCTAAGCAGAGCGGCCTGCCACGTCCACTGCCTGCCAGGTTGCAGGTTGTTTGAAATAGAAAACTCGACCCCAGAACATTATGGCAAAAAAGAAACATGGATGGGATTTAGTCAGTAAAAGTCTGCCAATCCCCCCGCTCCACCAAGAGCGGGGAAGTTATTTGATGGATTCCAATACATAAAAAAGGACACGTTTATAATATAACGGCCATCGGTTCTACGTCTAAAATGGCCGACACATTTCAACTTCAGCATACATTAATTCTGTTGGCAGTCTTATTAGAAATACAACAAGCTTTGAAATCGATTGTCACTTGTCAACTCAAGAATACAGGTGTCGAATCCGAACAACGTACTTAGACTAAAGCCTAGTACAGACAAAACAAATGACAAGCACAAATCGCTAAACTTATCTCCCTCCTTAAGGCAAGGATTGTCACAGTACCAAACTTTACATGAGATTTATGTGCGAACAATTGTGGGCTACACAATAATTGCTATTCTATGATTTATTTCGTCCGCGGTGCAACACAGTCCTTACTGCGATGTTACTTGGGATTTATGTACAAAGTTAGTGTAGTGTTATTTGTTGTGTTGTTGTAAAGGGGTGTCCTGTAGGGGTTGTTTGTATTAAGGGGAGGTAGAATGGGTTATTGGAAATGTTGTTTACGATGTGTTACGAAGTAAGCGTCACAGTTGTAAGAAGTAGGTATGTAAATGAATCCTGATTGACGTCAAAACAAAACTAGAACTAGAAGTTTATTATAAATATCTGAATGGCTAAATTTGAACTTGTATACAATCCCAATACAATATTTAACGGCTATCGAATAACCTAACTTTGCACCTGTAAACTACGGAGAGTTAAGCAGACTTGAAGCATATAGTATCGACACCCAATCGCAATTTTATTTAAGTCTATGTAATATGGCTTAACCTCTAGAGCCCCAGCGGCACAAAAACGTGCCAGTAAACAAGTATTACTGTTGAGCCCTGCTGGCACTAACTTGTGCCACCAAACTCCGACCGATTTAAAACTGTATTTGTGGTAAAGATAAGTCTTAAAATCAGATTACGCTTACGATAAGAGCCCGCCCGGCGGTGCTTGAGAGGTTAAGTTTTAATTTAAGTTTAGATAAGCCCTGTGACAATGTCGTGGAAGCAGAAGATATGAGATACCTACTCTTAATCCCATTAATATATTGCCATGGACAAAAAAACCGACTTAATGCAGACAGAGCCACGGGCAAAAGCTTGTACAGACAAACTGCAATGCACTAGTATTTGTCACTTATATCGCGTCATTTACACCGAGACAGTGCAAGCTTCCCCCGGGGCAGTGAGGTACCATGTCACTTAGAATTTCGACTCAAAACGAGTTACTGGCAACATTTATTGAATGGTTGTACGTGTACGTTAGATTGGGATTGTTTCAGCATTTTGCTTTCACGTTTGTATTTTTCTTGAATAAGTTGGTGAGAAGTAATTACTGTAGATGTGCAATCAACCCCCGTTTATTTATAACAGTATAAAAGCCATTATTTATTTATTTGTCGCTTATTTGTATAATCTCAACATGAATGATGTAATCATGATCTCGTAAAATTGTTATGATTTAAAAGAGTGTTCATGGAGTTTCTAGCGCATTCTTCTCCATAGAGATAAACGCTTTGGAATGGGCAACGACAGTACTTTCACAAGTTATTAAGCATTGTGTCTAGACTGCTCTTCATTCTTTTGTTTCTTGACATTCGAAAGTGCTTGTAATGGTCCAGTTGAAAACCAACGTCGGACACTAGTTGCCCGGCAGTTTGCTGAACTGGGCCTATTTGGCGTAGCCGTGTGACACACCATAATTATCTTCTCTTTGTATTTTAAGTTTTTTATTATTTTTTTAAAATTAAATTTTATGGTTAGGTTCTTTTTGTTTTCTTTCTTTGTGTGCACTTGTGGCATGTGCCAAATAAATATTTTTTCTTTCTTTCTTTCTAATGGTCTAATTGAGATAAATGCTTTAAGTTTGACTTGCTCCACTCATTGATTCAGTTTCTGGGGAAAACATATTTTTTTTGTAAATTTTCAAAAACTTGTCCAACAATACTTACTCAGTTCTAAAGTTCGAGAAATAATAAGGGAGGTCTCGCATATATTATGTCATTGTAACACCTAGTATATGACGAGCAAACTTATAGTTTTACCAAAAACCGGACTAACTATGGCAAAAAATGCCAACATTTGAAGGAGCACAGCTATACAAAAAACCCAATCCAATTTAGTATTTAAGCAATAATCATTGTTCTCAAGTAAGTGACATGTTATGTTTTTATTGAGAATAAAGATCTTGAAACCCAAACCTATATGCCTTCTAAAGTTTTCGATCAATTATTGTTCACAAAATCAAAACTATCGCATTAATTAGTCTCTGTAACAAAAACTGCCACAAACAACAAACGACAAACAAAATACAAACCATAGCTTACAGCCAAGTTAACCGGCGGAATGTGTAGTTGTTAGTTAAACGATGATTAACGAGCCGGCAGCGAGCAGTATTTTAATCTTTTAACTTAATATGTTATTGCTGTAACTTGCTGCTTGTGATCCCTCGTTTTGTTGGCTTATAATGAGTGTTACAGTATGCTTAACGAAGTCGTTCTCTATTCATCATTTGTTTTGTTCTATACCATACTTTCTTTTTGCAAATATCATAGAGGTCGAGTACCTAATTTAAAAAAAAAAAATTGGTTATAACTACTTTTAATACTTATCCAACTTAACTACTATTTAAATTTGCGTGACCCATGAATGGAACCTACGACGTTATACTCAACTGTCTTGTTTGCGACCACTAGATTGCATTGATTTGCAGATTGAAATACAAACTAAATATGTGGGTGTTTTTTTAATTTTGCGACACACTGGGAATATGTTCTGTATCATAGGGATGCGTTAACAAAAGTTTACACACATACACAAACAACCAGACCCGGAACACATAGATGCAGGTCATACAAATATTTGTTCCGTGCGGCGATCGAACTCGCATCACGTAGCGAAGCAGTTAATCGTTCAGCCACTGTGCTAACCATGCCGTTTGGAAACCTCTACCCCATAGCGGAAAACCAGTGCTATATTAAATTAATACCCGTAAAGTTATATAAGGTATGAATTACTCGATAAATAAATCAAACCATTCGTTCTAACATAAGGCAACGATCACGAATCACAAAACTTGATACGTCGCTTGATATAGCGTTGATTGACCTTTCCACCCAAAATTAATATATTTTGTACAAACACACTCTTCATTAGTTGAAATAATTTTATGATGAATTTGTTATTAATTTCACATTATGTCTTTAACCTCTCAAGGACCGCCATCATTTACGTCAACTATCCGTCAAGCACCGTCGGGCGGGCTCTTATCGTAAGCGTAATCTGATTTTAAGACTTATCTTTACTACAAATACAGTTTTAAATCGGTCGGGGTTTGGTGACACAAATTTGTGCCAGCGGGGCTCAACGGTAATACTTGTTAATGACATACATAGTGTAAAGACACCCCTAAATTAACATTAAGCGGCAGTGGGTTGCGGGTTGTTGGTAAGCGACACCGCGGCCTTGGAACATAAAGGGCAAAATAAGGAACACCGGTGGGTTTTAGTCAGTAAAGTCTGACACTAGTCATCGCTCCGCGCAGAGCGGGGAACGATGAGCTGACAAGGGCTGTACTAGTTTCCGAAGCATGAAGGAAACTTAGTATTAAATGGATGGTCACCCATTGACACAAACTTATTTGCCGTTTATAGTGGCCATAGTCAATATCAATATACTTACTTGTTTAGTACTGATTATGTTATTCTATAGAGAAACAAAATAGATATGGTTGCAATTTTTTTCGTGATTTTCAACTTTAATTTTAACTAGCTTTTGCCCGCGGCTTCGCTCGCGTTAAATTCGGGGTAACACAGTTCCCCTTGCGCCTTATTGATTTGTAATAGCAACGCTAAGTTTTCCCTTTTCTTCCCCCTTTCTCCCTCACATCCCACTTTTAAAAAAAAAATAGCCTATGTCCGTCTCCTGGTTCCCAACTATCTCTGTACCAAAATTCATCAAAATCGGTTTAGCAATTAAAGCGTGAAGAGGTAACGTACGTAACAAACGTAAATAGTTATTCAAACAAGTTAACACTATTTGGTATTAGAAATATTAAGGTATAGTGATAAACCTTCTCAAAGTGAGTGTTTGCACAAAAATATTCGTAATCAACTCGTTTTTTATCTCATGTCAAATCCTATCCTTACTAATATTATAAAAGCGAAAGTGAGTTAGTTTGTTTGTTTGTTACCTCTTCACGCCTTAATGGCTAAACCGATTTTGATGATTTTTGGTACAGAGATAGTTGGGACTCAGGAGACGGACATAGGCTATTTTAGTTAACAAAAAAAGTGGGATGAGGGAAGGGAGAAAACGTAGCTTTGCTATTACAAATCAATAAGGCGGAAGGGCAAAAACTGCAGGTAGCAGGTACCTGCAAATCAGGAAAGAGGAACTGTGTTACCCCGAATTTACCGCGAGCGAAGTCGCGGGCAAAAGCTAGTTAATATTATAAAAGCAAAAGTTTTGAGGATGAATTTAAGTATCCTTGTTGCTTTTTGACGCAAAAACTACCGAATGGATTTTGATGAAACTTCACAATAATATAGCTTACAATTTAGAATAACTCATAGACTACAATTCATAAAGATAATATATTCTATCACCACGCGAGTGAAACCGCGGGGCGCAGCCAGTTAATATTTTAATTATAATATCATCCGATTCGGAAAGTCTCGCTCACTTTTGTAACGTCAAAGAAGATAGAAATACGATTTGTCGAACTGAAATCGATTCGAAGTATTTGGGAATACGACTGCTAGACATCAGCTAGCGTTGAAGTAGACGAAGAATTAGTTTATTCCCGTTGTCCCCGTATGCCATATCCCCGTCACGGGGACAGCGGGACGTGATTAAATTTATTTCCAATTGTCCCCGTAACGTACATTCGGCTAACGGGGACAACGGGAAGTAAACTTTTCACGAGTCGTTGTCCTCTTAAATCTGCATTGTTTAAGCTTAGTTTTTTAGCATGGGAAAAAGAAAAGGGGAATAAAACAAAATTTATTTATTTGTATTCGAATTTTAATTTGAGGTAAAAAAAAACAATTATTAAATTTACACAAATAACACAACTTGAGCATTATAAATATAGTAGTAGTTACAGGCAGAATTACATTTAGTATAATTACGATTGGCAGAGTTCAAATTTCGCATAATATCGTTTAGCATAATGTTCATTTAGAGCGATTATTATTTGGTATAATTTCACTTGGCATACTATGCAGATGGCAGTAATGACTAGGTTAGGTTAGGTTAAAACTGTGACCTAGAAACGACTTGCATTAATAGAAAAAAGAGATTGTTTTTAGTAGGTTACACGGAACTGAACTATTTAGATTAGTATAATTACTTATTGTATTAAATGACATTATTTCAAATTCAATTAAATAATAACTAAAATAAATGACATTATTTTGAAGATTTAAATAATTAAAATAAATGACAACAAATAACGACAAAGATGATTCTAACTATAAACTTTCTGCGATATGACAATTCTCAATTTCGGGAGGGGACAACGGGAAGTATTTTTAAATATTTAATTGAAGTACCGCTGTCCCCGTAGGACGGGGACAGTGTACGGGGACAACGGGAAGTATTTTTAAATATTTAATTGAAGTACCGCTGTCCCCGTAGGACGGGGACACGGTGTACGGGGACAGCGGGAATAAACCGAAGAATTGATGAAGATGCGAAATATTTTCTGTAACGGGGCTTTTTGACGGCACGGTTGGCGCAGTGACTGAGCAATCGACTGCTACGCTGCGTGTCGCGGGTTCGATTTCCGCACGGAACAAATATTTGTATAACCTGCAGATAGTTGTTTCGGGTCTGGCTGTTTGTATTATGTCAGTTTAAATGTTTGTAAACGCACCCACGATACTGGAGCAATTCCTAGTGTGGGGCAACGTTTTTGTACATAAAAAACAAAACACTGTGTTTGGGATGAGTTAATAATTAGGTAATTAATGGGCCATAATTTGTATATCCCATTTAATACACAACATAATAATATCTCCACGCTCTAAATTATTGCAAAACTAAAAAAAAGATAATCATCCGCCAAAAACGTGTTACATAACCTTCTGTCATGATAACAAAAAACCTAGTTAAAAATGTAATTAAACTTAATCTATTTACACCAGTTAACTTTTTATGCTCGTTGTTTCATAATTTGCTCACAGAAAATTAGTTTTATGAAAACAAAAAGTTTTTTCAGGTTTTACTAACGCTGCTCGTTTTTCACACTAAGTGTATTTTTTAGGTACAAAGAGATTAAAAGAACATTAACATACGCAAATAGATTAAAAATGATAATGTTTGACTAGTATTTTGACTAAATTAAATACATGGTGTTACTTTTTCTGTGTTATTTACAAAAGTGAAATAAATCAGATATTTGAAGGTATACCGCGAGCGAAGCCGCGGGCAAAAGCTAGTAAAGTATAATTCTGAAATTAACTCGCGTAAAATGTATGTTCTCTGCCTAAGATTTCAAGGACAAATAAGCGAAGTTATTATAGGTATTTATATTTTATGAAATAGTCTGTTACTGATAAAGTTTATTTCTTATACTAACTCAGAAAATTAATCGCTAGATTTAGAAATTAATCGTAAAAGCAATTTGGTATGAACGCTAATAAACCTAAGTCTTTACAGTAATTAAGAAAATGAATAAGCTTTTCTCATTACGAAAACTAAATTATGAATGAGTATTCAAACGTTTTAAATAAATAATTTTATATTGAATGGAATAATTTTTCAATTTTGTTTTATAATATTTTTATACTGCTAATTAAAGTTTTTAAAATTTGGAAATTTCAATTAGTATCGTCACGCCTTGGGATAGACAAAGTACTATTGGGATTGTCTCTCTGGAATATAAATAAATAATAAATAAATATCCTGGGACAACTCACACACGGCTATCTGATCCCAAGCTAAGCAGAGCTTGTGTTATGGTAACCAGATAACTGATATACATACTTATATAATTTATAAATACATACATATTATAGATAAATCACACCCAGACACAGAACAAACAATCATGCTCATCACACAAATTTGTCCTGGGTGGGAATCGAACCCACGACCTCCGGCTCAGCAGTCAGGGCCACTAACCACTAGACCAACAGGCCCGTCAATATCTTCCATCGTAGCCTGAAATTTTTGCCCAGTTGATAGGCAATAGGCCGCTATTTTCCAGCTTTTCGATTTTCCGGAGCTTCTTCGATTTTGAAAAACTAAGGCGTAAAATGTTTGTCAGTAACCGTAAGATACTCTACAAGTTTCTCATCATCGGTAAAAAAAGGGAAATGCGGGGTTATTTGAATTCAAAGGATGGCAAAGAAGCCTATTTTTTTTATTAATACTTTGTCCCTCACTAAGAATTTCTCCTATATAATGGGCGCGTTTACAAACATTTAAACTCACATACACAAACAGCTAGACCCAGAACAACTATCTGCAGGCCATACAAATATTTGTTCCGTGCGGGGATCGAACCCGCAACACGCAGCGCAGCAGTCGATTGCTCAGCCACTGCGCCAACCGTGTCGTCAAATACTGCACCTTCTTTCTGGAGCTCGTTTGCTGGTGTGTTGATCGTTACCGATAGCTACTTAAAATGATCATGGTATATGAACGTGCTGTATAGTTTTTCTGTCCATCCAGCACAACTACTTGCACTATCACGATCTAAACGAAACAAATATTAGAGCTGTGCAGGACTACATACTGGTCTAACGCAATATGAGTTTCATCAACACACTAATCAGAAGTTTTCCTCAATCTAAAAATAAATCCTATTAACAGTGATGTGGACAAATTTTTGTCGCCCTGTTATTATGTCCAATTATGATACTTTTTCTGTTTTTATTTGAGGTCTCATGGTATTTATTTTACGAAAAATATCCTGTAAGTGCCAGTAGTTAGTTGATTATTTAAACGAAGAATGAAAAATTTGTACATTAAAAACCGTTTAAAATAAAAATATTTTGTGTAAATTAGGTTGGTAAAATGGAACTCTTACGTTTGTGCCCAGGAGTGGGCAGGTTAGGTGCTAATTACCTATATGTCTGAGATACTTAATATTTTACTGGTTTTAGGGAAAACGGAATCCTTTAAGGATCACCTTGTTGTCTGTCTCAAGAACGCATTTAAGGATCAAATTAAAATTAAAACCATAATTTTACTCACACCTGTAGTTCCAGTTTCTTGGAGCTGTGAAAAAGTTAACCCTCTAAGGCTAGCTTCACATTAAGTCGGACCGACAGTTTTGCCGTTGGCCGACCACCGGATCTTACTGTTTACACAAGAAGCTATAGCCGCCCTATACAAAGCAGTAAGTCTTTATTCTCCACCATTGTCTCGTCAGAAATCGTGGCCGGGTCCTCGCCGACAGTTTTATCGGGTCGCCATATATGCCAGTACGCATTCAACACCGGTTCCGGTAAAACTGCCGGGTACGACCTAATGTGAACTCGCTCTTAGTCTATGAAGTCAAAACATATGGGCGTTTAAGTCCCAAGTTTATACGGAACCCTCGAGTCCGATTTGAATTTGGTCGTTCTTTTTAAATTTTGTATTTTTTTATGAATACCGATGACATAGCAGCTCTCTACTTTTATAGTTAAGCGTTAATCCATAGTTTATACAGCTGCAACTGAACGTACACTACATCCATTGTGGACGTGGTTTGTATTCGCACGTGTGCACTACGCCCAGAGGCACAGTCGAAGAGTCTCCCGTGTGTATTTCACTTATAACCCTCCCAGCTTGAATGCAGCATTGCTGGTTGACAGCAAAAATATATGTATTGCAGCAGAAAATAATTGTGCTGACGAATTTTGCAGTCTAAATTTGATAGCAAAATAAAATGTCGTAGGTATTTAATAATTATTAAAGTTTCTGAATTCGTGATAGTTTAATTTAATTTATTTATTAATGACCATACATCCAATAGGTAAAAGTATAAACTTCATCTATTATAATTAAGTAACAAATAAAAATTTAAACTAGCCACAAATACATCTGTGTGGTCGACCTGCTTACTGCCTTATAAATGGCCTATCAATTTTGTCTGCATTTTTATTTATGGAATATTTTATTTTTGACATTAATTGTTGCCTTACAATGCTGGCATTATGCAGGACCCTAAAGGCAACTAGTTTGAATCAAAGACGCGTTTGATACTAGATCATAATTATTAATAGTGAAGAGAATTATTTACGTAGGTAAGAAAAGAAGTATTTATTCCAGAATTATATAATTCTTATAAATAGGTAGATTTTAGATAACGTGTATTTCTCATATATCAAACAAAAATATCAGTCTGATATATCTTTCTCATCAATTCTTTGCATTAGATATTTTTGCTGTACTAATACAATTGTATATATTAGATAATAATAATAAAACCTTTTATTTCATGCAAAGTAGAATACAAGTATAGTTTAAAGAAAAAAAAAATACTGATGTTGTTTACACGAGTTTCACTATTTTACAAAATGATTAAATATCTGTAGTATTACCTTTAAGTAAGATAATAAATACAATTGTATACCGGTATTATAACTAATGCACAAGGTAACAAAACACAACCCGTGAAACAGAATATTCAATCACGTCAAAATCAGAGTGAAATACATCCAAGACAAACATCAGAAACATAATTTATAAGCCGCCCAACTCCTCCTTTGTTCTAGCCGTCAAACTGCCAATCTATGCAATAAGCTAACCGCGCACAAACTAAATTATTAACTTGTACTGACCCATTTTTGCAGGGTTACCGGTTGCCGTGTAGAAAATACAGACGACCAGGAAGATAGTCCACTCCATTTTTAGCACAATAAGTCACAACACTATGCAGAAACGAAGAAATTAAATTGAGCAATTTTTTCCACGAGTGTACTATTTTGTATCACATTTTTGGCTCGTAGCACTTTTTCATCGGTGTCGTAGCGCGTGCTACGGCGTAGCGCGTATCGTAGAGGCGTCCTCTCGGCGCTACGGCGCCCAGACAACTAAAGCAAGCTTCGGCCACGCTTACCAGTCGACTGTTATTGATTCTTTAAAATGTTATTTTTGGTGATTTAATATGTTATGTTATAGATTGTTTTATTTGTTTTTGTTGTTGTATTCATTGGTATTATTGTTTTTTTGGGAAACATTTCTTGAAATTGAATGAAACTTTGAACACATTTCTCATTTTACTTCACAAGAATAATGATTGCACGATATAATAAATACATCGCAGAGTTATTCAACCAACATCACAAAATGATCAATGCTTTTAAATGAGAAAATGCCTGACATTTCAAGCTTTTATTAAAAAATATATATACATATTTATTAGTCTGGTAAAATAAGTAATATTGGATGGAGAGCAATATTTTTTCATACATCTCCCCCTTTATTAACACCCAGTGAATCGCAGTTCATGCTAAAATATTAAGCCCATTCAGACGTTTCACCAAAAACTTCCGCGTTTTAAATGAAAATACCGGAATCGCGGGATCCGTCTAAAAGAGATATTAAAGTTTAAAATTAAAAAAAGAAAGTTCGCTGATATTTTGTTTACATAGCACTTTTTCTTCGTCTTAACGCTTTCTGTGCTTTTGTTGGAGTCCTGGGTTTACTCAAAGTACCCAAGATGAAGAGATTTCTTTTGTACTTTGTTTTTTTCCAACTTGTAAAGGACTAGCTTTTGCCCGCGGCTTTGCCTGCGTTAAATTCGGTGTAACACAGTTCCCCTTTCCTGATCTATAGGTACCTGCTACCTGTAGTTTTTGCCCTTGTGCCTTATTTATTGTAATAGCAAAGCTAAGTTTTCCCTTATCTCACTGTTTAAAAAAAATGATTAACATTATGTCCGTCTCCAGGGTCCTAAATATATCTTTACCAAAATTCATCAAAATCGGTTTAGCCCTTTAGGCGTGAAGACGTAACAAACAAACAAAATCACTTTCGCTTTTATAATATTAGTAAGGATTGAGAGAAAGCGACGGTCGTGTTGAAGTGACATCTTAAAAAAAGATATATTGTACTAAGACTTTTGGATAATGTCCTTAAATCATTCAATTCGATTCATAGAAATAATCATGCGAAAGATATGTTTTGGCATCTATTCATTTTTTTATCGAATTAAAAAAAAAACAAAGGCGATAGAGAATCATCATCACATCCTCCTTTTCTTGAAGTCGGTGTTTTTTACAGTTTTTTTTTTGTACGTTTGTAACGCGATTTATTTTTGGGTAATGGGCAGCATTGCCCAAAAATAATAGCCGTATGGTCTTGTGTTCGGATGACAGCGCTGCGGAGGAGTACTTTGAAGTGTCCTATTGTCGTCATTATCGTATCATTATAGATGTATATATAGACGTAGTTTAATGTAAAATACTGATATTCAGCTGCATCCGGTTAGACTGGAAGCCGACCCCAACTTAGTTGGGAAAAGGCTAGGCAGATGATGATATAGACGTAGTTTGTAAATAATATATAGATATCAATATTATATTACAGAGATATTGTAGTGTTGTATCCTACTTTATATAGATGACCCATCCCTATAAAAAGGGCTGGAGAATGGTGATGATGATGACTAATTGCCACGCAACGATAAAATATCAATTATCCTTACTTTTCCTTACTAATAATATCGATGGCCCCACCGAATAAACGTGCAAGAGTTCTTACACGTTTTTTTTTTTTTTTCATTTTTCATTTCTTTTGCCTATCCTGCACCTACTTAATTTTTTTTATGAATTTTAGACTCAAAACACGAGTTTTATAATAGTGTTTTTCTTTATTCTAGGGAAAAAAATAATTTTAAAATTATAGGAATAATAGTTTATGCTTTTATTACATGCTTTTTGAGTCGCCAAGTACACAAGAATAAACATGCTAAAACCTACAGACGTTTGAGAAGATTTGTGATTGTTTTCGAATTTGGGTAATGTCTTCTTACACGTTTATTCGTGTAGAAATGTATGCAAATTTCATTACTAATGTTTTAATGCACAAAATGGAAGTTTGAATATAAATAGATTATTAAAATTAAACTATTGCATTGTCTTTTACTATAATATCTTTTTTTCTAACAACTGTGTTAAAGATTCAAACATTAATATTCTTTGCATATTAGTTTAAGTTTAAAGCTAGTAATGGTAAATAAACAAATGTTTACGCGATAAATTCTATTGCAATCGTACGTTCTATCTTGTTGTGATTCTATGCGCGCTATTACGTGATTTTGTTTCGCGTAATATCATTCGATTATAATTGTTATTATAGTCAAATTGTTGTTTTGTAGTTATGTGTAACAATGAGAAGGTATCGGGATGCTTCTAGTCTCTGCAAAAGGATATTAGAATTAGCGAACTGTCAACGAAATAAAGGTAAGAATCAACGTTAATATTAGGTAAGTATAAATATTTTCAAATATTTTAGCTAAGACCGATGTAAAAATACTCCGCTGCTAATTTAAAGCTTATGTGACTGTTCTTCTGTGTATATTATGTGATTTAAATGCAGTTTTTAATGACCTTAATAAAATAAGGTTGCTTCTATTTACATGGGTGAAGATCTGATGGAGATCACAAGTTATTGCTGTAATAGCTTTTTTTTGGGTGGGAAATCATCAAATAACTTCCCCCGCTCTGGGCGGAGCGGAGGGGCGTGTCAGATTTTTACTGACTAAAACCCACCCATGTTCCTTCTATTGCCCTTTACGTTCCGGGGCCGCGGTATCTCTTTCGAACAACCCGCAACCCCGGCAGGCGGAGGCTCTGGCAAACCCCTCTGGTTTGCTGACATCTCTTTGAGGCGCGCGTGAAACACGAACGCGCCGTGGACACGGCCCGTCGTCAATAGCCGGTGCCCGAGGCGTCTCCTACGGTGGCTGGGTTGGTTTGAGGCTCTCTCCCTCAAACGCCCGGCCTCCTCCTTCACTAGCATGACTGCTTCGCAGAAGAAGGTGACCGCTTCCCATTCCCTCTCGCTCCGGACCATGGACTGAACCTGGGCCGGACGCGAGAGATCGCCGCCGCCGATCGCCTCTACGAGGGCACGGCGGTGCTCCGCCCCGCGCTGGGCAGACCGCCACTGTGTGCTCCACCGTGTCCTCCGGGCGATCGTCACAATGGTGACACCCGGGCGTTTCGTCCCGCCCGATTATGTGCAGGAACCTCCCGAAACTTCCATGTCCGGTGAGGACCTGCATCAGGCGGTAGGTGAGGACGCCATGACGACTCTCCAGCCACTCCTCAAAGAGGGGACTTACCGCCACTATTTTGGCGTGCCCTGCACGGGGTTGCGACAGTCGCCCTTTCCATGCCACCATGAGATCGCACCGGAGGTCAGTCCGCTGAGCGGAAATTTGCCGCGGTAGCGGAGTTTCCCCCGGTGTAGTGCTTCCGCGCGCCACTCAAACAGGCGACTATATAATAGACAACTATCGCCTCCAGATCCCACGGTGGCAATCCGGCAAGGAGGCTCGCTGCCTCGTCGGAGATCGTGCGGTAGCCCCGGATCAGCCGTATGGCTACCACCTTTTGGGGCGCGTACAGGTAGTAGGCGGCGCGCCGCCCTAAGGAACGCGCCCATACCGGGGCGTAAAGGGCCATGGACCGCACGACTCCGGCATAGACCCTACGGCAAGAGGCGTTTGGCACCCTCAGATTGGGCAGGAGCCGCTTGAAAGCAGCCCCCGCCCGCTCGAGTTTGGGAGCCAAACGTCGAAAGTGCTCCACGAAATTCCATCGGCTGTCGAGGACGATTCCCAGGTATTTCATCGACGACCCGATGCCGATGCGAACCCCTCCTAGCGTCAACTGGGATCCCGATGGTGGCGTGTTTCCGCGGCCATGAAAGACCATGGCCTCGGATTTGTGCAATGCCACCTCGAGATCCAGTAGCCGGATCCTCTCTGTGACTATCGCAACCTCACGTGTCATGATGTCGGCCGCCGCCTGGTGCCGGGGGGTGGCACGAGCTAGAACGAGCGTATTGTCAGCGTAACTAACTACGCTGACGCCGCTGGGGAGGTCGGCGCGCAGCACCTAGTCGTAACCGATGGACCTGTGGGACACCGCACGACATCTCTCGCAGGTTCCACTCTCCAGAGCGACCGGGGTAGATGACGGCCCTGTCCGTCAGATATGCCCCGACCACACGACGAAGGTAGGTCGGCATCCGATGTAACGGAGTGCCTCCCTGGTGCAGCTCCAAGGCATGGTGTTGAACGCGTTGGCGATGTCGAGAGACACCACCACGGCAACCCCACCCCTGGACACTGCAGCCCCCGTCGTGAGGGCTCTCACGCGCATGATGGCGTCCACCGTCGAGCGCCCCTTGCGGAAACCAAACTGGTGTTCCGCAAAATCCGGCCCCGTCCCCACGAGGTGCCCGACGAGGCGGTTTGCAATTACTCTTTCAAAGAACTTGCCCACCTCGTCGAGCAGCACGATGGGCCGAAATGCGGACGGAGAGTCCGCAGGGCGCCCCGGCTTCTGTATGAGGACCAGCTTCCCCGTCTTCCAACGAAGTGGGAACTGGCCTCTCTCCAAGCATGCGCTTAGAAGCCATAGTATTCGGGGCCCGAGAGCCTCTAAGGCCAGGACCAGGCTTTGCCATCGGATCCCGGGGCGGTATTTTTGGCTTTCAGCCTGCCAACCGTCACCCTTAGGTCTACCCCAGCCACCTCCGGAACGTCGTCGTCGTCGTTGTCCTCGTGGTTGCTGTAATAGATTGTGTATGTGTTTTTTGTACCAATAAAAACCTAAAAATAAAAATAATATTTTTTTCATTTTTTTTATTAAGAAGACTAGTACCTTGTGTTCACGTAGACAAACAAATAATTATATTTTTAATTCTATATATAGCTGTATTTTATTTCATCCTCTTACAAAATTATTTATATAATTATACCATGCATTAAAAAAGATGTATTACATAAATGAAAACTGATTTTATAAACACTAATATAAATGCATACGGTCTTTATAATCATATAAATTCGAACAATGTACTGTAAACAAGCGTGTAAATAGTTATAGCTGGGTTACAAAATAAACTTAATATACGGAGAATAATAGTGTAACATTACAGTACGTTTTATTCGTTGTGTATTATTACACGAATAAACGTGTAATGATATATTGCTTTGACCTAGTCATGCAAATTTCACAAGAGTAAAAATATTAAATAGTTTTTCATGAATTTCCTGAATCTGGTTGATGTTTGAAAAAAAGTAAATATACAAGTCTATAGTTTTTTTTCTTACCTATAATTCGATAATACATTATCTATACCTATTTACAATGAAATGAGCGTTATTGAAGTTTAAACGTTTTTATTTTTTACTGTAAAGTTGTCATTTTTCTCTTACACGTTTATTCGGTGGGGCCATCGATATTATAAAAGCGAAAGTGAGTTTGTTTGTTTGTTTGTTACCTCTTCACGCTTTAATGGCTTAACCAATCTTGATGAATTTTGGTACACAGATAGTTGGGAACCAGGAGACGGACATAGGCTAATATTTTTTTTAAAAAAGTGGATGTGAGGGAGAAAGAGGGAAGAAAAGGAAAAACTTAGCGTTGCTATTACAAATCAATAAGGCGCTAGGGGAACTGTGTTACCCCGAATTTAACGCGAGCGAAGCCGCGGGCAAAAGCTAGTTAATATTATAAATGCGAATGTTTGTGAAGATGGATGATGTATGTTTGTTACTCTTTCACGTCAAACCGGCAGAACGGATCTTGATGAAATTTGGTACAGAGGTAGATTATATGACGCGGGTAAAGCCGCGGGCGCCAGCTAAATAAATCAACGCACGCCACAGATTACTGATTAGGAGATACATGTTTTGCAATAAATATTTGAGATTAACATAAGCCCTCACTTGCTAAAAGGTCAACGCTCGAGGCAACGATGTGATCTGATTTAACTGACTACGTTTTGCGCTCGGTTATGTTCCCATTATGATTGAAAATTATCCCACGGAAACGTTTTATAAAATAGTCATATTTAATAAAATGGCTTCTGAATATTAATTCCCACATATTGACATGCAATTTTTTTTTGGATGTGAAATTTATTAAATAACTTTCCCGGTTCTGGGTGGAGCGGGGAAAGTTATTTTTTTTTATAATTTCCAAGGAGTGACAGACTTTTACTGACTAAAACCCACCCATGTTCCTTCTTTTGCTCTTTATGTTCCGAGGCCGCGGTATCTAATATAGATGATGACATTTTTATTTATACCTACATCCTTAGATACTAATATTATAAAAGCGAAAGTGAGTTTGTTACGCCTTTATGCCTAAATGGCTAAACCAATTCTGATGAATTTTGTTATTGAGATAGTTGCTACCCTGGAGATAGGCTATTTTTTTTTCTAAAAAAAAATAGCTTATCTCCCTTTCTAAAAGAGGGAAGAAAAGGGAAAACTTAGCTTTGCTTTTACAATAAATAAGGCGCAAGGGCAAAAACTACAAGTAGCAGGTACCTACCAATCAGGAAAGGGGAACTTGTTACCCCGAATTTAACGCAAGCGTAGCCGTGGGCAAAAGCTAGTAAAAAAATATTGTAAAAACAGATTTCTATCTATTCTTGTTACTAAATTCTCATTAAATTTGACTTGTCTGTCAGACATTATTCCAAGAATCATTATTGAGAATGAACCTCGTCTGGCATTCCAGTGGCACTACCTAAAGAAGAGAATTTTTAATTTTAAAATCGTTCGCATTGCACCTCGACCGACCGACCTCGGAGCTGAATATTATAGCATGGCATCGCTTTATTAAATATCGTAGGGCACCTATTTACATGCCGATTTACGAATAACATGGGGGATATTAATTGCATTTTTGAAGTGTTCAAAATCTTAAAACAAACTTTAGAATTCTTCTTCTTCCTCAGCCCTTTTCGACCATTGTAGGCCTCCTTCAACTTTCTCCATTCCTCTCTTTGTATCCAAATTGAGCCAGCGACTTTCTGCACGTCATCTTTACTGATAATCTATGTTGATTTATGGAGTGGTGTCGACGACGACGGTGGAACTGAAGCCAAGGAGGGCAGCGATGCCATAGAAGGTATAGCATTATAATTGCATTGTGTAACGGAAGGAAACACTGTTGAAAGACCTAGTGTAGGTGGTGGTGGATCTTTGCAGACTTCGCCTACAGTTTTGTTTGTTTATTACAGTTCATTTGTGGTCATCCTTGAAGGCTTTTCACACCACGATGTTAATTCTAGGATACGTCTGCACCAGGTCAGCCCATTTCAAGCCTCGTGTCTAGTTTTCCCATTTCCATTTGAGGTGTGCTTCCCGTTTCGTCACGTCTACGACTTTGCTTTGCTTTCGAAGCCATTTATTGGTATTACGGTCCATCAATGACTCTCCTACCAATTATTTCTCGTTCTCTGGGCTACTTCCAGTCTGTTAATGGTGTCTCGAGTGAAAACCCAAGTCTTAGCACCTCATGGTGCTAATACACATTCACATAATAGACATTCATAATTGAAAGTATCTGAGAAAATAATATTTTGTATGCAAATCAAACTGTATTGTAACGCTTAGGGTCAGTACATACATTACCAAATTCGGTGTTTAATAATAAACTTTAACGACTAAAGAAAATAAATTTACTTCCTGGAGTCGGAAGTCTCTTTAGAAAAAAACAAAAAAAAATATTGATGAGAACCTCCTCGTTAAGTCGGTTAAGAACTCTTGACATTTCATCGTTTTTGTTCGTAAATGCTCGTGTATTTCTGCAATACAGACTGACAGGTATGTACTACAGCAAATAAAACAACTTAATTAATTAACTAAAAAAAATATTCGAATATGTTCGCCCTTGCTCTGTATCCTGCATCCTAACCAAAGCGACGGTCATGTTAATTTTATGATTGACCAACCCGAACAAATTGTCGCGACCACAGTGGTCGTCTTAAGGTGGTAGATTTTCGCCAAGAGTGACACTTTTTCATAAGTTCTATAGTCCAACCACAGACAAAGATGTATAGCTGTGCATGAACTGTAATTGCCCATTTCAAAGCGTCGATCTCATGGAGAGGACTGCGCAAGGAAACTGTTTGGACATTCCAAGGCAGGGAAATATATTACGAGAGTGTATTTTGCTCTGTGTACCGCGTTCATTTTTCCGCTACATAAAAGTAGCATTCGATAGAGAACATACACTAAATAGCGACATACTATAATTATATTCATTTTGTATGGTTTTCAGTTTTTTTTTAATTTAATTTAACGTTTTAAGCTATTGTATAGCTTCTATCGCGGGCCTTGAGCGTGGAGACCGAATCCAGAAACTTCGTAACAAAAAAACCTAACACTTTCATCACGAATACGGTCAGTTATTTCAATCACGATTCCAATGTGTATTAGCGTGTTTGTTAGAGAATCGGATAGTCAATCGGCATTACGCTGGATCAAACCCAAGGTCTTGTTTTTCTTTTTGCGACTTCTTTTCATTGGAAGTACTTTTTAAATATTATATTTACATTTTTTTTAATTTATTGCATAAGTTTTTTTTTATTTATCGCATAGGTTGATAAAAAATGCTATGCAATAGCTTTACCGCGGCAGTCCCCAAGTGCCACAAGTATTTTTTTTTTATTAGTTTTCTTTCTTTTCTAATGTTGTATGCAGTTGGGGTATGTGCCAAATAAACTTATTTTCTGTCTTTTTAAGCTACTGTTACGTTTTTTGAACGAATAGTGACACATTACATTTCTACGCGATGTTCGCGTGAGGATCGCTTTTATTACGACTTACCCTTATTCCTATCAACATTAGAAGATTCAAGATTGTTCAAATAAAGTGCTCTTCTATATTTAAGTTCTATAGAAAGGCAAAGGTTTCCCTACTTTGCGATATTAAAAAGGTTTTTTTGTATTGCTTTTTTACAAGTTTTGTTACTTCTTTATTAAAGACACGACATGTCTGCTTTTGTATTGAAAAGAGAAGAAAGAAAGACGCCATTTTTAGAATAACATTTTTAACTTATATGGTTACTAACGGTAATACGATAACAAATAACACTTGAAATGGGATATTTACCATATTTTTATTTAAAATAAGTTCCTGATATTTCGGAACAAATACGAATGTTGCAAAGGCGATGATCACGAATAAAAGTTTATTCGTGTTAGTGGCATGGATGGGTCCATAACATACCAAATTTCCTCCGTACCTCGGAAAGCACGTTAGGGTCCCGGCTGTCATTTGTAGATCTTTAACAGTTGTTACAGATAGTATCCCGACAGTCTGACAACCAGTCTTACCAAGAAGCATCGTATTATTAACTGACCTGTGGAGTTCAGTCTCTCCATATAAAATAATGCTATTCAGCTTAAATTAACAATGTTATAGTCCTTCTATTTTTTTTTAATATTTACAATTTGTTTTGAACCGTATTTCCTATTCGTATGTTTAGTGCATGCCATAGCAGCCTTTAATTAAGGCAACACTACAAAATGAAGTAAAAAAGGAGCTTGAACATGTGTGTTGTTGTAGGTCTTATTGATTGTTCTTTAATAAATAAATAAGACTGGAAACCAATACCAGTATAAATGGCAATGAACGAGTTTGTACAAATGACAGGTACCTATAGGTACGACCAATGTATGCGTCAATCGTAAATATCAATGTTTGTTTGTTTATATTCCTGATTTGATTGCGTTTTTATTTCTAGCATAAAAAAGGTTAGGTACATAAGGCAACATATCAAGCTGTACACTTTTAGAATCACATTGCAGCCTCACTTTGTAAAGGTTTTCAGTACTATACGATATAAACTGGTTGTGTATAGCTTGGTGGTATGTTCAGCACAACAGTTATATCTGCAGCGGTATTTTATGAAATATTGATACTAATAAAATGTATTTTGATGATACGAGTAGGGTATAATTGGGGATTCTGGAATCATTTGTTCTCGCTTCGCTCGAACCGCATGATCCCAGAATCCCCAATTGTTTTTATCGAGCGATGACTAATGAGTATTCCGACGATATGATTTATAACATAGGTATTGCGTTTCATTACGCGCGCGCGGAACTGCTACAGCGAGCAATATAAACAAGAATATTAAACAGCCAACTCAATTGCGCTATCAATTCATATAACTTATATTTTTATGTTGTAGTAAACTAAACAATTATATGGCATACCTACAGCATTCACAGCATCAGTTATTTTAAGGGTACAAGTAAATATTCATTATATCAAGTAATTCGTTGAACCGAGGTTTGTTATGTTGGTCTAAAATTCGTTATAGAGGTAAAAAAAAACTTCCACTAATAAACGATAGCATTTTTTTTAACAAATTACTGTATGTATTTTCTATTTAAAAACAATTAGGTAGTACATAAGTAGGTACTAAAATATAAAACTTGATAGAGCATTGCGCAAACTTTAAATAATAATAAAATGTGATGATTTTAACTGCTCTGCTATCTGTACATTGTCAAATCAAATCATTTATTTGCTTGAATATGGGTAGGTACATGAGATTGTTTGTGTAATTCACTGATAATACATAAAGTAATATTTATTCTATAATAAACGTATTGTAAACCTACTGGAAAATGTTTATAATTCAGTCATATCAATAATTTGCAATCAATTTAAATTAATTGCTTACACAAATTATAATAATAATGATTTGTTTACTTCTAAATTTAAGAGATTTTTGTTAGTAGTACAACTTACATTACTATGTTTGTATTTACATTCCTTAGTATTGAGGTATTTATAGGTTTTATAACATAAAAAATATAAAGTTCAAATTATATTGGTTACCGCTTTGAGAAATTGTAATAACTATTAAAATGTGATACTCATAAAGATCAGCACTAGAACAGTAAAGTACATACGATTTCCTTTTTAGAATTTCGTCTCAGGTATCCGCGACATCGTGACGCCCACCGCCAAATTAAGGAATGAAAGGCGGTGAGCATAGTGAGTGTACATGATTAATTAATTATCGACTGTATTTGACTAGTACATATGATTGAAATACCAATATATCATTGACGATACATTGATAACTAGCTTTGCAATATTTAATATAATCGCTACCTTAATTTATAGTAGTATAAAAAGCGATCACTGAGGAGCGCATTCAGAAATTTAGTGATTTGGTGTGCATTGTTTGTGTAACGTGAATTATTGTATTGTGTTGAGAGACAAGATCGGCGACAACAAGTATGTATGTACCTATTTAGTTTTTTAAGTAGTAATAATATTTAGTCTTGAATTTTACAGTTTTCAATAGGTAAAACGTACTATGCGTAATTAATGAATACTTTTTTACATTCTAATGAATCATTATATCATTTTAGGGCATCTCGGAATCCTTTCGACTCTGATACGGAGATTACTTTGCAAGCAAGTACGAGTGGTGAAAAGCCTCAAAAATCGAAGAAAAGGAAAACCAGCAGCAAGCAACCTAAATATAACAAGAAAACTGCGCCTCCTCGTGATATATCCGAAGACTCCGAAACCGACTCAGTATCAGCTCCTCGAACAGCAGTTCGAAAACAATCCTCAATATTTTTAGATTCTGAGGTAAGCATAACAATCATCTAATACGTTTTACAGTTTCACAATATTCTTGTTAAACAGTGTGTTCTGGTAACAATCGTTTAATTTTTTTTTTTACCTATCGTTTCCATCATCATGATAAAACGTGTTTAAATGAAATATCTTACTCAAACATGAAGTACCTGCTATCTGTTTACATCTACCTCATTTGTACCGTTTTCATACAGTTAGTGGTTTTCAAACTAAGAGGATGTTAAATTGTTGCTATAGTTTCTGAGAGTTATATGTATACTAACAACTCGATCTCTTTTTATAATGAATGAGAATAGTATAAATTTATAGAGTGAATTAAGTAGCCTAACAGTAAACTTTTAATGAATTTTTTCCAATGCTGTTGAATTAAATTAATAATTTTATTATATTTTTCAGGACGACGGAGCGGAGCCTGTTAGAGCTGCTGCTCTAAGAAGTTATCTGGCACGGCGTGTGGGTTCCGGGTACACCCTGCAGCGTGATCCTACTCGCAGCGGACAGTTTTATATAGAGCTGCGGGTCTACAACAGCAAGGAAGCAGAGACGCTTGCTGCTAATCGTTGGAAGCGAGCTCTTTTCACACTTCGCTCGTCACATGATGACAGCGGTCCGGTATGGACAGCTCTTACTGGCTTAGTTAGCGCTGCTAAGCAAGAGTATGCAAACATAAAACCTATATTATATCCATCAAATGTTTTCTAAATTGCACTATATGTTATTTTTGTTTACTCTTGCTTCATATAGGAATTGAGTAGGTATTATCGGATTAGTTAATCATGTATCCAAATTAAAGTCTCGGTATATTGAAACCATCAAACGTTTTCTAATAATTATTGTAACATGTTATTTTATATTTTGTAGGAACGATTATCTTATTTTTATTATACATGTGTTTGTAGCACTTATCTGCTTCAGATTTGAATTTAGTATTGGCCCTTTTTCGGTATGACATTACAATATAATGCATTGTTTTACTTCACAGGTCTAAGCCAAACATTTTATTAAACTCTGAATCTCTGATATATTTCAATATTATATAAACTATCTAAACCAAAATTTAAAAAAACTCTGATAATCCAATATTGCTCAGAATTCATGAAACTCTGAAATTCAAATATCTAGAACATTCAATATTCATCATAATAATTTACTTATACGCTGATTACCTTTCTAACAGATCTAAACCAAAAATTTACAAAAACTCTGATATTCCAATATTGCTCAGAATTAATGAAACTCTGAAACTTAAATATAAATTTATAAAAACTCTGATATTCCAATATTGCTCAGAATTAATGAAACTCTGAAACTTAAATATAAATTTACAAAAACTCTGATATTCCAATATTGCTCAGAATTAATGAAACTCTGAAACTTAAATGAAAATTTACAAAAAACTCTGATATTCCAATATTGCTCAGAATTTATGAAACTCTGAAATTCAAATATCTAGAACATTCAATATTTATCATAATAATTTACTTATACGCTGATTACCTTTCTTACAGCTCTAAACCAAAAATTTACAAAAACTCTGATATTCCAATATTGCTCAGAATTAATGAAACTCTGAAACTTAAATATAAATTTACAAAAACTCTGATATTCCAATATTGCTCAGAATTTATGAAACTCTGAAATTCAAATATCTAGAACATTCAATATTCATCATAATAATTTACTTATACGCTGATTACCTTTCTTACAGATCTAGACCAAAAATTTACAAAAACTCTGATATTCCAATATTGCTCAGAATTAATGAAACTCTGAAACTTAAAATATAAATTTACAAAAACTCTGATATTCCAATATTGCTCAGAATTTAGGAAACTCTGAAATTCAAATATCTAGAATATTAAATATTCATCATAATAATTTATTTTAACGTTGTTTCCTTTCTTACAGATCTAAACCAAAAATTTACAAAAACTCTGATATTCCAACATTGCTCAGAAATTCTGAAATTCAAATTTCTACATATTATTAATACAATATAATTTAAAAATAAAAGCTCAAAGTAATATTAAATTCAAGTTATCGAGTTTGACAAGTATTGCTATCTTGCTCTATTCTTTATAAAAATGAAATTCTGTCATAGTTGTCAGTTACATGTCTCAAAGTCAAAGTATTCATCACATAAGAAAAGTAACAAACATAAAACAAATTGTTTACTTCGTACTGAATACGAAAATGTTCAGCTGATAGCCAGTGCTTTCAAAGACAGAATAACTAGCTACAAAATAAATCCTCAAACCACCGAAATAATAACACCTGAATTATTTTTAGCTAATGTTTTCAACACCATTTTTAATTTATTACAACCATTATTACAAAAACATAAATCACTAAAGATAAACTTTGAATTTTTTGTGCTATATTTACTTCCTAAAAATGAAGAACTATCTCTCAAGTCTTTTAATACTAAATATTCCATAGTGAATCAGAGTACAGATATCGTATCTTTATACAAAGATTGCACACAACGATTAATATGTAAATGCTTAGAGTTTGAATTATCAGAATCTGGTTGGACTATAGAGAAAATAAGTCATTTAGAAATGAATATTGCAAAATATAATCCTTTGAGAGCAGGAAGTTACATTTGATGGAAATGATGACAAACGTCAAATAAAAAAATAATGCTTTTACTTTACCATGGGGTCATTATAGTTCTAATCTGAAAGCAAAGATTTATTATCTACTATTTTCCTTAACAGGATAATTATATTATTATATTTGTAATAAGATTAAGACATTATGTATTTTTGAAATGAAATAAATATAATATCTTGTATTCAAATTATTTGTGTTTGATTTGTGTTATGTAGCGAAACCTACTTCGCACATTGAGAACTCGACCAGTCTTACATGGCGAGAGCAGAGTTTACACGCTTCGTTACCATAATATACAGCTACCCAACTATTGAACCGTCGTATATGGGTAACTAAGCACGCGCTTGTGCACTAAAATATGGCTTTGTGTCTAGTGGCACTAGCCGCTGTGTCCGAAATCGGTCAAGAGGAAATTATTTATTTATCTCGATTCAACTGAATAATGAAACAATTAACTATGTCATTAAATAATTTATTTTAATTTCACAAAACTACTATACCTACAATAAACTATTACTAAACTAGATAACAAACTATTACTGTACTACTAAACAGTGAACTACTAAACTTAAGACTTTTATTTTATTTACAAATTAAACGTATATTATAAAAGTATTATTTACAAATTGAAAGGTAAATAAAAGTAGGTATGTTATGTAATATATTAATTTTATTCAAATAAGTAAGAGTCCAGAATTCACAGAACGCCTATTCAATCCATCTTAGCAACACGCTAGTTACTGCAATATTGTGCTTAATACGTTAATTAAATTATTACTTAATTGTTTTTTTAATATATATCATTACTTGGTTACACAAGTTTTTCAAATCTACTCATTATTCATATAATACTAGTCATACATATAATACGCGGTAATACATTCACAATAATATCTTAGATAAATATTAATAATGAAATAATATTTAAAAAAAAACACATATGGCTTACAAAGAATTAGGTACACTTAATTTTTTAACTATCTTACCAACTAAATGTTCAGTCTCTTCCATAATATCATCATAGTCACTTCTTACAACATATTGTACATTTACACTTGCACTATCGGGATCACTACAGTTTATTTCATTGTTATCATTAACATCCAAATCATGTATTATAATTTTGACAATGTGACGAACGCGTCCTGTGTCTCTCTTTATGATATAAGATGTATTTTCCAGAGATTTTGATTTGTTTTTTTTCTTTAAAGTTTGTTGCTCCTTTTGTTTTTTTATCCGACTCTCCTCACATGCTTTAGCTGCTACTTCCATTTCCCAGCTCTCTCTATCTTGTACATAAAAGAAAGGGTTGGTAACTGGGTCTGTGTCCTCTATCAAATTCTGAAAGAATAATAAGTATATTATTTAATATCTAAACAGCATGAACTATAGATTTAATGTTTGATATAAGATAATTCTAATAGTTACATACCCCTAAATTTCGGAGGCCAGCGATATCTAAACCGGGGCTGTAGGATGGCGAGCGTGACATGATTCTGTAAAAAAAAAGATGCATTATATAATTGTCACTTTAAATAATAAAATTAAGTAAATAAATAAAATAGACACTTACCTTGAAAAATATAAAACCGTAAACACAATGACCTGCTTATGCAAAGAACACCTGCGAAGTGATCGCTTATTAAAATACATGCAAAATTATTTGATGCACGATGTGTAACACGAGTCATTACCTAGCTCATATTATTATTTACACAAACCTTTCTTATAAGATGAGAATAGAACCGTTCCTGTAGTGACAAGTCTAAAGTTAGCTCAAACCTATGATGAGGCCTTTATATAACCAAACCTGTTGTTTCAACACTGTGCTCACATATTCATATATAAAGGATAGTAAGTAATGAAAATAAATAATAGGCAAGATGAAGTTGATCAAACAACCCATATCCCTAAACGTGAATAATATCAATTTTAAGGATTCTGTTCAACAGATTCGACACAGTGCTTTATTACCTAATACGATTCGTTGCATAATATGTGGACCGTCAAACTGTGGCAAAACAAACGTTATGATCAGTTTATTGTTGCATGAGAATGGTCTTAAATTTCAAAATCTTTATCTTTATTCGAAAACCACTTTCCAACCAAAATATCGTTTCTTAAATGAAGTATTAAGAAGAGTACCACAGATTAAATTCAATGAATTCAATGACAATAAAGAAGTTATATCTCCCAGCGAAGCTTTACCAAATTCTGTATTTATATTTGATGATGTTGTGTGTGAAAAACAAATAAATATCCGTAATTATTTCTCCATGGGTAGACATAAACAAATTGATTGCTTTTACCTATCGCAAACATACTCAAAAATTCCAAAACAGTTGTTACGTGATAACGCTAATTTTCTTATAATATTTAAACAAGATGACGTAAATTTAAAGCATATCTATGCAGAACATGTCAACTCCGATCTACCATGGAAACAGTTCAAAGATATTTGTAAAACTGTTTGGAGTAATCCATATCAATTTCTTCTTATTAACAAAGAGTCACCATTAAATAATGGAAGGTACAGACAGAATTTTGACATTTTTTTAAAATTTGACTGAATGTATATAAATATAAGTAAATAATACACAAAAACAAAATTAGTATCGTGTGTTCCTCAGCTGCACGCAGTTGTTACAACATGGAGAAAAATATTAAAATAGAATTAATGAAGTCCGTAGACTGTATAAAGAATAAAATTAAACAGATGAAGGACCAGGAACACTCAATGAATTTGTCACTCGATAAAATGCTAAAACCTATCACAGACCCACTTAAAACCCTAGTTGATTCGAATATATCTATGGAAAAAATAAAACATTTAGAAAATACAATGCTCACTAATTCTGAAGACATTGATTTGGACGAAATCAATACTAGCTCATCTACAAAGTTTGAAGACTGCTACGATCCAAAACTAAATTCTGACAAAACACCTACAAAGTTTAATAAAGTGGAATTACCAGATGATTTAGAAACTTCATTAGAGGGTCGTGATATCCTTGATATTTATGATGGTGTAAATATCCCATTTGGAATAAGATGTGTAAACAAAACTTTATTGTTGGGTAATTCAGTAGTATCATTTTCTAAAATTGATAGTTTAAATGACGATAATAACATTTTAGTTAAAGTCGATGACAAAGCCTATAATTTAACTCCCGGCCTGAAAGAACTTCTACTTCGACGAAAACCTGATTTAAAATTAATTTCGAGTAAAGATAAACTTGTCTATAAGGATATGTTACATTTTACAAATGCTCATAAGAGAGATTTTAAACCTAATGGGCAAATAAGAGGCGATAAAGGAATAAAATATCGTGAAATAATCAAACCACTGTTTTCCTTTGATGATAAACTTGCTCACACTAAACTTGGAGGAAACTTACCAACACTAAAAAAATACAGAAACAACACTGACTTTGTATATTGGGATGACCCTAATGAATTAGTTGAGAGATTGAAACTATTAATTGCTTCAAGAGATGCTGGCAATACAAACCATGACAATGAAATTTTATCGATAATTGAAGAATTAAAAGAAGCTGGCATAATTAAAGAATAAATAGTTGTAATAATATACTTTTCATTCAGTATTATAGTTGGATTCAAGACAAATGTAACTGAATTCTGAACATGAGCAAAGCTGACGTGGTAAACGAAATTCATAAAAATGCAAGGGTGAACTTTCCGCGAAGACATGTTATTATGAAAGATATAGATGACCTGTGGCAAGCAGACTTAATTGATATGCAATCAATTTCAAAAGAAAATAAAAATTACAAATTTATTCTTACCGTTATCGACACATTTTCAAAATATGCTTGGGCTTTTCCTCTGAAAAGTAAAACCAAAGATGATGTATGTAACTCATTCAAAGTTTTGTTGGCTACAGGGCGTGTTCCAAAACATCTCCAAACGGATAATGGTGCAGAATTTTATAATAATACGTTTCAAAAGCTTATGAAATCTAATCATATTAACCACTATTCAACCTTTTCCACAAAAAAGGCCTCAATAGTCGAACGATTTATCAGAACATTGAAATCTAAACTGTATAAAGAATTTAGTTTAAAAGGCGACTATAATTGGGTACATAGCACCCTGAATGATGTTATTTATAAATACAATCACACTTATCATCGGACAATTAATGAAATTCCAGCTAATGTGGATAACAGTAATAAAAAACGTATATTAGAAAGGTATTTAAGGCTGGTAAAAAATGAAAGAATAAAAAGCAAGTATAAAGTGGGTGATTTTGTGCGTATCAGTAAGTACAAAGGAACATTTGAAAAAGGATATACCCCAAACTGGTCAACGGAAATATTTAAAATTAAAAAAATACAATATACAACTCCTATTACCTACTTAATTGAAGATACAATCAGCGGTCAACCTATTTTAGGAGCATTTTACTTACAAGAACTTCAAAGGACAAAACATCCCAATTTATATCTAGTTGAGAAAGTTCTTAAAAGTAAAGGAGACAGAGTTTTAGTAAAATGGTTAGGTTTGCCTTCTTCTGAAAACAGTTGGATTGACAAATCGAATATTTATTAATTGTTTAGTCTCAAATGCATCAGTCTTATGATGTGTATTGAAGAGAGTAGTCTTCTCAATTGGATTATAAATCATTTGCCATTTGAATTGCATTTACCAGGATACAATTATTGTGGACCTGGTACTAAATTAATTAAAAGACTTAGACGTGGAGATAAAGGTGTTAATAAATTAGACGAATATTGCAAACAACACGACATTGCCTATCACAAGTCTTCAAACTTAAAAGATCGTCATAAGGCAGATTTAGTTTTGTTAAATATGGCTAAAGAGCGAGCACTTGCCTCAGATGCGAGTGTAGGGGAAAAACTGTCAGCGCGCTTAGTAAGCAGCGCTATGTCAACAAAAATTAAAACTGGTTTTGGTCTAAAAAAAGATAGCAAAAAGTGTTCTTCTAAAATTAAACCTGGAAAAGGATTAAAAAATAAATTTAAAAATGTTATTAGCAAAACGAAGCGACATATCAAAAAATTAAAACCGAAATGCAAGAAAGTGGCAATAGAATTAGCTATGGCCGCTGTCAGAGAATTAGCTGATGATTCATCCATTAAACTTCCTCGTGTTATTCCTTTACCAAAAACTGGCGGAGTATTGCCTTTGATTCCGATTTTTGCGGGATTATCTGCGGCAGGAGCTTTAGCAGGCGGTGCAGCTGGTATTGCTAAAACCATAAATGAATTCAAGATGGCTAAAAAGTTGTTGAGTGAATCGAAGAGACACAATGAAAAGATGGAAGCTCTCTGCATCGGAAAAGGATTACACCTTAAACCACATAAAAATGGGCTCGGAATTTTTGTATCGAAAGAAAAAAACTAAGATATCGGCTACCCAAACGAGCCTTGACTAATTTAGATATTTTGAAGTATGGAAATAATATTCCCTATTTCAGAGGTGTCTTTATGAGAGATAAGCTCCCTAAACACCCTTTTAAAAAAGAATGTGGAGTTATAAATTTAGATAGCTCTAAAAATCCTGGTTCTCATTGGGTAGCCTATGCAAAATACAACGATTATATTGAGTATTTTGATAGTTACGGAAATCTTAAGCCTCCAAAGGAATTTATAAAATACTTGGGTTCCAAAATTCACTATAATTATGATAATATTCAGCGTGATCACCCTTTTAATTGTGGGCATCTTTGTTTAAACTTTTTGAAGAATTTTTGGTGTAGTGAATGAATAAAATAAACAGGATCATCCGAAAGAGGCCAGTTTAGAAGCATGTCTACTACGGTGACCATCTCTGGAAATAAATCGGAATTGGTTTCATACTTTCAACCACCATTGCATTTGTCAGATCAATACGAGTGCGGTTTGATATACTTTTCAGTATTAAAATCAAGACCAAATATTCCCATTATTAGCAGAGGTTTGTCTGTAATCAGAATCGAATGTGATCTTGTTCACGGCTCGTACTGCAACGGATTACCAACTCATTTTATTCATGAATTTGTGTCTGATACTACTCCAGGTCATCAGTGCATGGAAATACCACAAAATGTTATTTACTTTCCAGTGAACAAAAATATAATTTCATCGGTATCTGTTAAGATTGTAGATCAATTTGGGCACTGTATTAACTTTGGAGAGGAACAAGTTCAGTTACGTCTTCATATAAGAAAAGCAAAATGATAGTATACTATAAAAATACCTCAGTGAAAACAAAACGTCTTAGTTCTTCTGCGATTGCTAAGGTGCAAAGACGTAAGAAAAAAGTTAAGAAATTGACAAAAGCAAATAAAGATTTTCTTAAAGCTCTAGGGTTTAAAGTATGAATATACTACAGATTAGTGAGTTACCACACTTCGACACTACGATCGAAAGTTATGAAGTCCATTCATACAATCCCTACAATAACAGCTTTAGAGAAAACGATGAAATCAGAATTCCCATCCACCAGCAAGACATATACGTACTACCATCAGCCAGTTCAATTTACATTGAAGGACAAGCGAAGCTCATCGGTAAAGATGGGAATCCGATCAAGAAAACTGTTACGTTCACTAATAACCCTATTATGTCTTTGTTTCAAGACATCAGATACGAAATGAATGGTATTGAAATAGACCGCATAAAAAATTCTGGAATAACGTCAACAATAAAATCTTACATCTCATTAAATGAAGCAGAAAATAAAGTTGCTGCCCTATGGGGCTGGAGTTTAGAGGGATTTCAAAGTGATGGATATTTTAGTGCTGTGATACCATTAAATAAGGTTTTAGGGTTTGCAGAGGATTACAATAAAATAGTGATAAATTGCAAACATGAGCTTATATTGAACAGAAGTAACACTAACTTAAATAGCGTTCTCCTTACTGATGATATTGTTCATTTTCAAATAGACATACAAAGAGTTCAGTGGAGGGTGCCACACATAAAAGTATCAGACCGAGAACGACTGATACTTTTAAAGCATTTAGAAAAAGATAAGCCTATTCAGATGGCGTTTAGAAATTGGGATTTATATGAGTATCCGTTACTACCTAAAACCACAAAGCATTCTTGGTCAGTCAAAACTGCTTCACAATTGGAAAAACCCAGATATGTAATTTTTTGTTTACAAACTAATCGAAAAAATAATAAAACTAAAGACAGTTCAATATTCGATCACTGTGAAGTAACAAACGTTACGCTCTTTTTGAATTCACAGTATTATCCATATGAACCTTTAGGTTTAAAGTTTTCTGAGAACAAATATAGTATATTATACGAAATGTTTGTGAAATTTCGTCAGTCGTATTACAACTGTCCAGTAGACCCTTTGCTTGACCTAAAGGAGTTCAAAGAAAAAGCCCCTCTCTTTATCTTAGACTGCTCAAGACAAAACGATAGCCTAAAAACAGGTCCAGTGGATGTGAGGTTGGAAATTGAATGTTCTACAGCAATACCAGATAAGACGACTGCTTATTGTTTAATTATAAACGATCGACTTGTGGAATACAAACCTCTCAGCAACATTGTACGCAAGATATCATGATTGCTATTGTGGATATTCAAGGCTTTAAAACAGAAACAAATGAATTTATATTAAAAGAAATCGCTATATTGTATAATAAAACATTACAAGTGTTTTTAATTAAGCCGCCATTTCCATTTGCAAAGTTAACTAAGCAAGAAAAAAAACAAGTAAGTTGGATTGAAAATAACAGAAAGATACACTGGCGCGAAGGATTTGTACCCTATTATAATTATAAGAATTTAGTTAGAGATATTTTAAGAAATAAATGTATCTACGTCAAAGGTTCAGAAAAAGTGTTGTGGTTAAAGCATATTTTAGAAAATAGTAATTGTAATATAATCAATTTAGAAGATAAAGGTTGTTCTAGTTTGATAAGTTTATACGACCAATATAAATATTCTCAAGATTTATATAACTGTATTTATCATGACTCTGTATGTGCTTTAAAAAATGTATTGTGTTTAAATAAGTGGTGCTTTGATAATAAATTCTAAAATATATATTTTTTTTTTCTATAGTTTGGTAAAACGCATCTTAGAATTTTCTATCCCCTCCTCCCCACCTCTATCCAGTCTTTATAAGTTGTTGACAAAAGCTGGACGATATCATTATACGTTTATAATTGAATTGGAAAGTAAATAGAACATGTCAAAAAATGAATACAAGCCTCGATATGACATGTATAACACATTTAAAATGCGTCAATTTTCATTTAACTATTACTGGGCAACGGCTGATGCAAAGAAAAGATTGGTGATGGAAATGGCTGACGCAGGATTCTTTTACTGTGGAAATAGTATAAATGCTACAGCAGCATGTTTTTCATGTGGAGGTGTTATAGAAGATTGGGAGATTTATGACGATCCTTGGATGCAACATGCTATACATTTTCCTCAATGTTTTTATTTGAACGCTGTGAAAGGAAGAGAGTATATATTTAATACATATATCTCCCATATAGAAAACAATCTCTTAAACCTATGTGATTTTTCTAAATGTCTATGATGAAATATCAACTGTGGATCAAGAAATCAAATGTTTTGTAATCGATTATTTATTCTACGCTTCGCATGCACCATCCTGAGCTGATGCAATCAGATTGTATTACACATTGTATTAATCGTTCATTTTATCCTAGTAAGTGATGATTGGGGGTAGTCATCGCTCGATAAAAACAATTGGGGATTCTGGGATCATGCGGTTCGAGCGAAGCGAGAACAAATGATTCCAGAATCCCCAATTATACCCTACTGATACGCGTAGTTACATGAAAGTATACATATAACTAGTAACTTATATGTATTTATTTCTTGTTTATTAGGAAGTTTTTTTATAATGTATGTTTATTTAAGTAAGTGCTTAATTTATTATTTTTACAAACTGTCTCTACGTCTCTTAGCAATCTGTCTTAGCGCAGTTCCGCTAGAAGAGATTTCTAAATAAAATAAGCAGTACCTCGGTACTCTTTTGTCTGTATGTATTTTTCCATGATATGTGTTTTGTCAGTACATTTGATATTGAAAAAAAGTATCCTATGTGTTATTCCACACCATAATCTACCTCCGTGTCAAATTACATCAAGATCCGTTTAGCCATTTTGACGTGAATGGCAAACATCCATACATCCTCACAAACATTCGCATTTATAATATTAATAAGATAATTTATTATCTACATAAAGTTAGCTATATTGTATACAAAGCTAGAGGCTAGACGTGATGTTATATTTTCGTTAAATAGTGATATCGCTGTCCTTTATAATTAAGTTCCAAATCACGTCATTACAGTAATTGATAGGTAAAATATTTCCATGTTTCATTAACTCAGCTTTCATAAAATGTCAATTAATTGTACAAAGCTTAGCTGACATTAAAGTCATTTATTCAAATTAGGCTGATTGTCAGCACTTTTTGAACAAATCAAATCAAGAGTATTTCTAGTTGAACAGTTTCAAGCATTTTAGAACTGTCGAAACAATGACATTTATAAATTGAAGTTACAGTTCCAGTCACAAGACATAATAACTGTAAAAGTACTGTAGTTGTTCATTCCAAATCGTAGATCTCTATAGAGAAGAATGGGCAAGAAACTCCATGGACACTCTTTTAAATCAGAATATTGTTACAAAACCTTGTTTAAATCATTCATGTTGAGATGGTAAATTAAGTAGGAACATGTAGCAAGACGGGCAAACTCAAACTCAAACTTATAAAACACATACTCAAAGCATTTATTTCAATTCTAGGCCATTATAGGCACTTTTGAATGTCAAGAAACAAAAGAATGAAGCTACAGTCCCAGTCACAATGCAAAATAATGTGTGAAAGTCCTGCAGTTGCCCATTCCAAAGCGTTGATTTCTATGGAAAAGAAAACTCCGCCGCCACTAGGATTTTCTCCTGTATCGTGGGTGCGCTTACAAACATTTAAACTCACAGACACAAACACTCAGACCCGGAACAACTACCTGTAGGTCATAAAAATATGTGTTCCGTGCGGGGATCGAACTCGCGACACGCAGCGCAGCAGTTGATCGCTCAGCCACAGCGCCAACCGTGTCGTCAAAGGTCGAAATTGTCTCAGTAAGCACGTTTAACCATTGGTCTCGGCTGTCATTGGTACATATTTGACAGTTGTTACACATTGTTGGTTACCCGCATGTCTGACCAACCGGTCTTACCTATGGGAACTGTTTTGCCATAAGTACAAGCTACAAAACAAGTATTAGCAATAAAGAATGTTACTTTGACTGAGTTAGTACCTGATTTTAGTTATGTACTTGTTACTACAGTTGAGAAACTTTACTTATTTATTTATTAAGGATCTCCAACAAAAGATATATACAGATCATGTACCAAATGTAAATTATCGACGACAATAGTATCACGTAGGTGCACTCCTTCACTTAAACAATATAGTCCTTATTATCATTAATATTATAAAAGCAAAAGTAAGTTTGTATGTTTGTTACAAACTTCACGCCTTAATGGCTAAACCAATTTAGATGAATTTTGGTGCAGAAATAGTTGGGACCCTGGAGACGGACATGGACACAGACACACAAAGTGTTGGTCTTACTGAGACGACAATAGGTTTATTCAGAGAGCAACAATATTGTCTATCGATTAAATTAAGAAATGATGAGCTTACATTTTCGTAACTTTAGAAAACACAATAAAAGTCCAAAAAAATACGCAAATCAACGAAAGTTTTGAAACATTTTTGTGAAAAAAAATGTTAGTTTTTCTTTTAATCAATAAATTTAAGTACTAGAATGTTTGTTATATAAGTACACAGAATATCACTAGTCCGTGACCGGACACATAGTATATTAAGATACATAGATATATGTACATATGTACGTCGTAATTATAACGCTGTATATGGCTGGGCACATTAGTAACATGTGTTACTTCAATAAATTACGCCTGCATAATACCTAATATCTGAATTATTATTATTCAGTTATATATACAAGGGAGTATGGAACCTCAGTAAGTGACTATAGAATGCGAACTCAAACGTTTTATGGAGCTGATTTTCATTTGTTTTCGAAAATCATGTATTCTTATTTCAGGCCGTAGATAGCGGAGGTGCCTGCCAGGGCCACCACAGGGTTGCGGGTTGTTCGAAAAAGATACCGTGGCCCTGGAACATTAAGGGCAAAATAAGGAATATGGGTGGGTTTTAGCCACGAGTTCAGTCTACGTCCAGAGCGGATGAAGTTATTTGACGATTCCTCATTCGTAAAAAAAATCACCTTAAATAGGTGCTAGTCTTTTTCAAAACCTTCAGTTAGGCTACAACAATTTTCAAATGAATTCAAATATTTCCATTTTGAACTTGTTCCTGGCAAGCAAAATACTTACCCTCAATTACAAAGATGAGAAAAGTGTGCACTGCCTTTTGTTTACCGCCTCTATAACAAGTTAATTACAAACTAGTATTCTGTTACGGAATTTCTAATTCTAGAATTCAATCAACTGTAGGATTGAATTTATATGCTACTTAACCTAGACTGCACAAATTATGTATATTGGTGAGTTTGCTCACCATTTCTCAATTATGTTATAGCCTGACGGTACGGTTGGCGCAGTGGCTTACCATAAATCCCAGGAACATTCTAGATTAAAGAGGAGCTGTTCATCTAACTAATGTCATCCGCACCATGTTATAGCAAAAAAAAAAGTATAAATATTCTTTGTTACATAGACAAACATTTAAATTTATCCTTACTAGCGAAAAGCGAAAGTGAGTTTGTTTGTTACGTCTTCACGCCTAAATGGCTTAAACGATTTTGATGAATTTTGGTACAGAGATAGTTGAGACCGTGGAGACGGATATAGGCTAAATATTTGTTTTAAAGTGAGAAATGAGGGAGAAAGAAGGAAGAAAAGGGAAAACTTGGCATTGCTATTACAATAAATAAGGCGCAAGTGCAAAAACTACAGGTAGCAGATACTGTAAATCAGGTAAGGGAAACTGTGTTACCCCGAATTTAACGCGAGCGAAGCCTCGGGCCAAAGCCAGTTTGTATATATTTTTATTTTATTATTCTGACATATATATTTACGGCACAGTTGACGCGTGGCTGAGCGATCTGCGACTGCTGCCCTGCATGTAGCGATTTCGATCTCCGCACGGAACAAAGATTTGCATGACCTACAGGTAGTTGCTTCGGGTCTGGCTGTTTGTGTATGTGAGTTTAAATGTTTGTAAACGTACCCGCGATGCAGAAGAAGTTCGTGGGGCAATGTATAAAAAAAAATATAGCCTAACTACGCGACTCTTAATCCTAATATTTTACTTGAAATCCATCTCTACCTGAATCCATCCACATAATCCGTTTGTCTATCATAAACCCACTTAGAAAAGAAGGAATATATAATACTAGTATAATAGTAAAAGATCCTGCTAAGATTCGTTGATATTTAGAAATTGTTGAAACAAGAACATGGGACATATTTCGATTGTCATTAGAAAAACCTTCATCTTCGAACTTGCAAACTTGAAACCAAAAATGCCTCATAATTACCTACCACTCAGATTAGGATTTTGAAATGAAAAAATAATTAAATACATGTCCGCCTGTCCTCCTTTTTTGTTTTCGTCGATTAATAATTCTAAAATAGTTTAGAAAATTAAAAAACACGCTTTTAGCACCTTGTATGTCCGCCATGTTGGATTTAAGTCATGTGACTATTTTTTCGTATTCCTGACAGCAAACTCTTTCGTTAGATACCCATATCATAGGGGTGGATTTCGAACAGCCAGTCCGCTATCTTGGGGAGGCCGCCATATTGGATTTGTAATGACGTTTCTTAGCTAGTCATGTATTGTCATCAGAACTCAGAGCGTATGCAAAATTTCATCCTAATCGAAGACCGGGAAGTGGGTCGTGAAGCTTATAAAAGCGTGTTAAAAAGGTGATCACTCCCCGAAACAAACCCCGCTCTCATTCCTTTTTTTGGTAGTTGCTATGACTACAAAACAAAAATACATAAATAAAGGTTTTCTTCAAACTGTTGTTTAAAGTGGACGAATACATGTTTTATAAAACATATTTTATTTCAACTTTTCTGTAGTCTTTTCTTGATATACATTTACTCATATTATTTTATGAATGAAATATGAACGTAATAGAGTCATTTTATGGCCAGGAAATTGCTAAGCTCGGACGTATTTGAAGTAGAACACTATTAAAACAGTATACAAAAAGCACTACCTCTCTCTTTAAACATCAATATTATATGTATTCTAGCTGTGCCCAGCGGTTTCATCCACTGCTCAGCTTAAACAAACAAAAAAATATTACGATCAATTCTCAGACTCACCTAATATACATATAAAATTTCATAAAATAGGTCAAGCCGTTTTGGAGGAGAATGGCAACTAAAACACGAGAATTTTATCCTACTTCCAACTAATATTATAAATGCGAATGTTTGTGAGAATGACGTATGGATGGGTGTATGGATATATATATGTTTGTTACTCTTTCACGTCAAAACGGCTCTATTTAGTTCTTATACTATTATTGGTATGATGTATATAATAGAGAAAATTCTTTTTGTCTCACTATCTTTGTGTTAGCCGTGAAAAAGAAAACATCAAAACACATACTTTAAAAACAAAACCAGATCAAACAAATGTTCAATATTAACTGGATTCAGACATCTAAAATACCGGTATCCCAAATCCTCCCGATATTAACCCTAAAACATCTTTCTTCGGGATAATGTACCATCACTTATTTTCGTACGTGATGCGCAAATATTTTTTTTTATATTCTTATGGAGCAAACGTTTTAGTAACACCCTAAAATTTTATGTGGTATTATTGAGTTAGAGGTTGTGCGTCTGAATTTGAATGTGAAAAGAAGTCGTAATCTTGGATAATAATAATATAACGTTTCGCACTCAAAATATTGTGCTGACGGCTGTATTGAATAGTAAAGTAAATGGGCACTTATTAAACGTCGAGAAAAGTTCACGGTGCGGGTTGATCGGGTAATAGTTTACCCACCGTCCAAAACTTCATCAAATATCCACCTTCCATGATCATTATAATCTGAATCCCTTCAAAATTTGAGTGAATCATTTTCTTTAAATCAAATCAAATAAAAATATTTTGAATTCACATAGGCCTACAAGGGCACTAATAAAACGTCGAGAAAATTGCACGGTTCGGGTTGGTCTTTTCCCAAGGAGAAGAACCGGCAAGAAACTCCATGGTTATTCTTTTAAAATCATTTGGTTTTACAATATTGTTGTTGTAGTGTTAGTACATATGTATAAGCCCGACAACAAGTCATTGCTTACTTAACAAAGAAAGCGTCTAGGAATATTCAAGGTCCACCATGTCCATTCATTCACAAAGAATTGGTAAAAAACGAATCTATATACAAGAAGTAGGAAAAATTTAACAAAAAAAAATAACTATATGAAACAAGTGACACAGATGCTGCCATCAGTACTGTAACTATTCAGAACAAAGGTTGTATAAATATGTAATTTGAAAACTATTAAAAAAGTTAAAGAGATTACAATAAATAAGATTAAGAATAGAGATAGTAAACTCCGATAGCTTAACCCCGACATAAGTGTTAATAACCACTTACTGGGGCTGTTTCATTCACATTTTTGTTATGTCAATTTATGAGACTAAGGGCCTGTTTCACAATGTCCGAATAGCCACTATTCACCGTAAAAAAATCAAAAGAAACGGAATTTGTATGAAATTATCTGCCAAATAAGTTATCAGGAACTTTTTCGGAGATTGTGAAACAGGCCCTAAATAAACAGTTTTTTTTTTAAATAAAGATAGAGACATCTACAAACTCTTCATCGGTCAGTTCTGTAACTGACTTTGACAACTTGTTATAAAAGCGTATACTGTTTTTTAGAAATGACTGACTAGTTTTAGTTAATCTAAATTTGGTAATCACAATTTCCGGTTTACTGCGTGTATTTAAATTATGAAAATGGCTTCTTACTTTGAAATGGCCCCGATTTTTGCTGATATATAACATAAATTCAAAATTTAGTTATTTTTAATTTAATTATAATTTTCCTCTGAGGGTCTCACGAAGACTCATTTTATGGATCGCGTGATCGATACAAGGGAAAGCATTGTGCTTAAGGATATATTGAACAGTTCAGGGGAAGAGCTTTTTCTGACGGATGTATTGAATAGAACAGGGGTAATGGGAGTTTTGAGTTTAAATGATGAAATAAAACACCTTAATTTATTAAAATTTGATAAAACCTTATTTTTCATATTTATTCATTCATAGGCAGGAACAAATTTCACTTTCAGTTAATTCAAATTCCAATAAAAATAAAATATGCGCGAGTAAATAACTCATGCGTATATTTCTATTGAAAAGGGTACTTACAAAACTACCCTCTACCTTGTCTCCGATTGATCTTACTTACTACTCCTTGTGACTGCGTTGCCATGGTTACGACATAACAAAAGCTCACAAGACTTTTTATAAAAGATGCATATATTATGTATAAAGGCCATTGAGAATTCACGCACGACCTATCTGAAGAATGAAATTTCTAAGTACACGAGTCCAGTTATGCTTTGAACGATTTCTTATCGGGCAGTTGGATATAAATGGAGGTCAGATACTTATAAACGGTTTGATGAATATTTAATGTCAAAAGGGTTAACCTGTCAATCATGTTTGATGATTCTGTTTTAGCGAGTAAAACGAAATGTGATTTTATTAACGGGCAATAACAGTATTTTTTAAGACCTGTTTCCTATTAATTTTATTTTACAATGAAAATAAACAAAAACCATAAAGTTGTTAACAAACTACAGTTTAGGAAACTATATTAGTGTGCCTTATTAATTAACTATGCCATCCATCATTACATTTAAAAAAAAACACAATGCAGAAGTGCAAGTCTATTGTGCCTAAACATTACAAATAAGCAATTTAAATAAAAACAAAATGTATGTCTAATTTCAGCAATACTGTGAATAATACCTTAAAATTTGATAAATACAAATATTTTGAAAACGGTTTTCCAACAAGAAAAAGCTACCTAAACTTTTCGATAGCATATGTCAATACAATAAATTATTACATTTCACAGAATACCCCGTGCCTCCCCGTGGTATCACATCAGCAGAGCAATCGTTCTACTATAAGTAACAAAGAGCTGCCTTGCCAATTAATCCCAACTATCCTACCAGCCCTACCCACAGACAAACGAAAATAGACCTTAAATCATCTACGAAAGCGATGACTTATGAAGACAAATCATAAAACAGTGTACGAGTGGATGAGGGGACAGGATGTACGGATATAAATCAGACTCGCGCCGGAACTCCGATCCGATGATGTGATTATAGGAAAGCTTATATGGAGGATATATGGGGCACAGAGTAAATAGTTACAGAGAGGTTCAGACGTCGCGCAAAAACAAACTGTTGCAAAAGTGTACGTATGGCAACTTAACACTAATATTATCTAATTTTATTTTATTTTAACTTACATTTATATTTAAATACAAAAGTTGTAATGTGTTATGTATGTATAATATATGTATACAATAGATAATAATGTATTGTATAATTTGTAGCTCTTATGATGGAAAAAAATCCTGAAATAAATGAATTAATAATAATAATTATGCCTAGCTTATTCCTAAAAATCTTGGAGTCGGCTATCAGCCTAATAGCGTGCAAACGAATATCAGTATTTCACATGAAGTGACTGCCTATCTGTTCTTCCCTTAGTAAGACTATTTGTCAGACTTTCAGGTCTCAGATTTCCTGTGTCGACTATCCTAGATATATAAATGACAGCCGGGAAAAACGAGAAGACTTTGTATGTAATGAGTTGTCCCCCGTCCACGGACTATCCTAGGCAAGCAAGATCGAACCGAGCTGAAGTTCAAAATAATAACATACAAAATGACGACTGCAATATTTTTAAGGTTATTTTATTTACAACAGAACCTTGCAGCGACTTGGTACTTTGGCAACAATGCATTTAATAACTTCGATTGACAATTGCTGCTGAAAAGCCTCTTAAGTCAAAATTACCATCATCATCATCGAAATAAGGTTGCTATTAAGTTTTTACGCTTGTGAGATATACCAGCATTGCAAAATGAATGAGAAGACGCGTATAATATGTGTGGTGTCTTTGTTTATCGTGTGATTAGTGCCAAACCTGGAGTCAGAGTTTGTTGTACCGACCCATAGGCCTCTGACGAGGCTTAACATGGCGCCGAGAAATGTCTCTCAGATACGCTGGTTCCCTTTCGATAATTTTCTCCATCGAATTTAATGAAAATCATACAACACGCACATAAACCCGAAAAACCAGAGAAGCCAGTTTGCTCCTGTGATGCGTGGTCCGCATGTCCTTATTGTACGAAGTTAAGCTTCCATTTTTATTTTTACGTCCGATGTTTATTCTCATAGCGTAGTATGTTGATATAATGATAACACGGGAAATCGAGTTATTTGCCGGAAGTGTTACATATTTTGTTATTTTTTCTGATATATATGTTGGATAAAAATAATTTTAGGTGCTAGCGACCTTTCAATGGGATGTTACATTATAGTAAGTTGGTAGAATTGTGGGTGGTTTTGTTAACATAGTTCAGTTGTATTTTAAAATAAATTAAATTACTTATTTCAGTACATTCTGACATAATAATCATTGCTGTTCTTCTTTAAAGTCGACCTATGTATATACATACATAAATCTTTTTTTTTTAAGAACTTTGCCCCACGCTAGGAATTTCTCCTGTATCGTGGGTGCGTTTACAAACATTTAAACTCACATACACAAACAGCCAGACCCGAAACAACTACCTGTAGGTCATTCAAATATTTGTTCCGTGCGGGAATCGAGCCCGAGCGACACGCAGCGCAGCAGTCGATCGCTCAGCCACTGCGCCACCGTGTCGTCAACGGTCGAAACTGTCTTAGTAAGCACGTTTAATCATTGCACCTGTAATCCGGAACATCACTGACTTACCTTTTGGTAAGTCAGTGATGTTCTACTCAATAGGTTTGCCCCTGAAACACATCTGGCGAAATGGGAGTGTATTATGAGATACACCTCTGCTTTACCCTTTGAAAATAACAGGTGTAATGGTAAGCCAACAGTGCCTTGTATTCGTATTTCTAGAGATATACTATGATTTTCAAAAAATCCGTTTCCCTTGCATATCTGTAAGTTTGGTGTAAACGCTAACAACTTAAACAAAGAGCAGCTCCAAATGGCAACATAACAATAACGTAGGACGCGTACATGAAATTTTACGAACGAAGATACGAACAAAATCGATGGTTGCCGAACGTTGTTTGAATGTGTTTGCAAATGGGAAGCGTGTTTGAAGACATGTTCTGTATGATTTTTGGAAGTCAAATTAACGTGGCTTTAAAATTTTATGTTTTTGAAAAAAACATATGAAAAAAAAATTACATTACCTACAAAATCTGAAATTGAAATACCTTCTAACTATCTCGACAACAACTCTAATTACTGCTTCAGAAAATCACCTCATCTATTTTGACGATGTTAATTCAGTCAATGTTAATTAAAAAATAATATTTGCAATACACTTCCTTGAAAACTCGCTCTTATTGCAATATGATTAGGTTCAACATGCAAAGCATTTCACACGCATGCTTTTTTCTCATTTATCGTAACATCGTATTAATTTTCATACTGATTTCATTAATCAATAAACCAATCTCTATAGCCGACGGTGTTTTTTTTAAAGCTAGGAATTATGTTTTTAAAGTTGCTGTTCTCGGCTCTTTAACACCCTCGCCTGGCGGCTCGCGAGTTAAATCCGCTTCGGCCGCAAATACAAAGTTTCCCCACTTTAATCAAAATGTACTATTGAACGTCACTAGGCCAAGCGTAGAGGATCTACCTATCAGTAACATCTCACAACATTTGTGTGACCTACACAGGTGATTGTTCCGGGTCTAGCTCTTTGTGTATGTGAGTTTAAATGTTTGTAAACGCATCCACGATACAGGAGAACTTCCTAGTGCGGGGCAAAATACATACTACTTTTATAGTTGTTTAAGTTTGACAGTATTTTAGAGAGGTTGCACGCTTTTCTCGGCTTCACCTGCAACTTACTATGTAAACAAATCTTGGAAGTTAAATTTGAACTATATCTGGTTCGTGTCACGTCATTTTAATCTTCCTGTAAAAAAAAACCGCGAATAAGTTCTCTTTGCAAACAATTTTGTTTTATTATCTATGATGCTTTTTTTGTTGTTTTTTTATTATTTATAATCTATAATGTTTAGTGGTTAGCATTAGGACAATGGGCTTGATTGTCAAAATGTCGATTTTTTTTTCTCTATAAAAAATTGACAATTAACTTCTTCCACTCTGGGTGGAACGGGAGTCAGTGTCAGACGTTCATGGACTAAAGCCCACCCATGTTCCTTCTTTTGCCTTTTACGTTCCGGGACCGCGGTATCTCTTTCGAACAACCCGCAACTCCGGGAGGAAATTGCCTACCTACGATGTCCAAACGTACTCTAGTGTAAACCTATGATAGGTTTACACTAGAGTACGCAAATCCAATATAGCTTAGCTTTAATACGTCTACCTATTCTGCATGGTTTCCTAATCGACATCCACAGGGAACGATTCTAAAATACTTGACATAATCCCTCAGGCCGCTTACCCGACACGAACAACAATGGGGTTACCCCTATCGTTGTCGACTTTAATATAGCTATCGCACGATGTAGTTAGCGCAAATAGAAGGTACATCAAGGGGTCAACTGAATGGGAAGCGGTCACCTTCTTCTGCGAAGCAGTACTGCTAGCGAAGGAGGTGGCCGGGCGTTTGAGAGAGAAAACTTCATACCAACGCCGCCGCGCCGGGCGCCGCGAGACGACTCCCGGCCACCGTAGATGCGGGCCTGTGGACGGAGAGCAATAGGTAGCGCACCGTCCGTGTCGACGGTGCGTTACTGTATCACGCGCGGCTCAAAGAGATGTCAGCAAAGCAGAGGGTCCTGCCAGGGCCTCCATCTGCCGGGGTTGCGAGTTATTCGAAAGAGATACCCCGGAACGTAAAGGGCAATAGAAGGAAATGGGTGGGTTTTAGTCAGTACAAGTCTGACACTCCCTCCCGCTCAGCGCCAGAGCGGGGGAAGTTAGTTGATGATTTCCCACCCCAAAAAAAAGGGGTCAGCTGATGTATTTAGCCTTAAGCGTTACCCTAGCTTATGCTCACGGCTTCGCTCGCGTAGATTTTGATAATTGTCCCACGGGATCGTATTACAAGCATAAACAGTCCTACGTGTTATTAATCCAGATTAAAAGCTATCTGTTAACTAAATTTCATTTAAATCGAGAACGCGTGAAGGTATCAAGTTGAAATTGAAACCACATTTTGAACTCTGTAGTCCCTTTGTGCTGTGAAACCCTCTAAAGATATGGCTGTTTATGTCGCAAGTTTGTACGGAACCCTCGGTGCGGGAGAAGGACTTGCTCTTGGCAGGTTTTTTTAAGTAGTCTCCGAACTGTTACGGATGACACTGCAAAAGTGGCGCAGTTCTGGGCTAACAAACGTCTTATATTGTGATAAGACGAAGTTATCTCTTTACATACTTCACGTTACATCTACACACTATCGTTATTGCTGATAGAAAACCACTTTGAATATACTCTCTGTTACTACTAATTCAACTTAATCACACTCAAAAAGCGAAAATTTGCATGTGTGTGTGTATGTTTGATACCCCTTCACGCCTAAACGGTTTAACAGATTTGGATGAAATTCGGTATCAAAACAGCTTAAATTCTCTTCTAACACAAAAGCTACTATTGATTCCGAAAAAATGCGGTTTTCCTGTGGTATGATCAAATAACCGCTGGAAAAACCGCATGGCGCAGTTAGTTGTGCAATAAATATCAACCTCAAAGGTTGACGGCGCACTAAGTAAGTACCTACTTACTTGCGGTGCGGACCGTTTTCGATTCAATTAGTGCGGGTAACGAACTGTAATGACGTACGTAGTGCTGCAACATGCTGTAGAATGAATGTCAATTGGAAGAGATCTAATCGATATATCGATGATGGAGGAATCTAAATTGTACATTTAGATTCAAATTGTGCATTTACATAAGCCGCTCGAGTCGATCTTAAGGTTAAGCCGAGCTTGCCTAGGCTGGTTCATGGATGGGTCCTATTTTTTTTTTTTAAAAACGCTGCCCCACACTAGGAATTTCTCCTGTAACGTGGGTGCGTTTACAAACATATAAACTCACATACACAAACAGCCAGACCCGAAACAACTACCTGTAGGCCATACAAATATTTGTTCCGTGCGGGAATCGAACCCGCGACACGCAGCGCAGCAGTCGATCGCTCAGCCACTGCGCCAACCGTGTCGTCAATAGTCTATTGTATAGTCGTTACAGGTGTGGCCCGAAAATCTGAAAACCTGTCTTACCAAGAGCTTTGGCCCAGCTAGCTAATAACTGGGTTATAGAGGTCAGATAGACAGTTGGTTTTTGTAAAACTCCGGTATTCAGCTGCATCCATTCAGTTTTGTAATATAGTTTCCTTTTATTCCTAACTAGCTTCCGCCCGCGACTTCGTCCGTGTGGCATAGTTACTTTGGGCTAACGCTAACTTTAAACCGCGAGATGATCCAAAAAAAAATATCTTTCTATCCCATTTTCTTCTTTTTTCTCACTTAAAAAAATAGCCATCCATCAAAAATGTCCATCAACTATCTTTGTACCAAAATTCATCAAAATCGGTCTAGCCATTTAAGTGTGAAGACGTAACAAACAAACAAACTCACTTTCGTTTTTATAATATTAGTAAGGATAAATATCACTGTGTTTGTGAGCTAAACATAATTTTATGATGAAACATTATGGAGAAAAATTAATAATATTTTTATACAGTAATTTATTCTGCAAGAAGTTTTTGAACTCAGTAACTCTTTTAAATGAGTTCTAAACCTGGTGATGATGTTGTCTTGGATGATTGTTGAGAGGTTTGGTGTCAGGGTCTCTGCTCTCAAGTGACTAGCATATAAAAAAAAACTAACCAAGATTCACTACCGAACCTAACGATGCAAACACAATATTCTGAAACTCATGATGTACGACAACATGGTAGACTTGTAGACCATTTCAGACATAATTATCTAGGTAACGAACTGTGTACTAATTAGGGATGGTTTGGAAATGACCTAATTGTTCTCAGAAACACTGTATTTACTGTACTGTTAGTCAATGTATCACGCAAATTATTATCAGTCAATGTTCTTAATTACAATGCTCAAAATCTGGGTCCATTTAATAATAGGGTCGTGTAAAAATTTATATTAAAATTATTTGTTTTAAAAAAAGGTTTTGAAACATTTTCAACTGTGGCTCCCTATTTTTTTTTTGTTATTAAAAGTTCTCAAGCCTGGTCTGGTCCCAAAAAAAAAGCGTAATGACAGGGAGAACCAACTGCGTTTTGGTATTGGGTAGACAACTTTTGCTGCACCAGAATTCACGAACTTAACTGCCTTGTTTTCTCAGCATAAAATGAACACACAAATAAATATAAACGCTTTCAAGGTTTCTGCACTCATTTTTCCTTAAACGTTTTCCTTTAGTCACACGAAACTCTCGAGGTAATTACGATAAGGCATCTAAAAGTGAAGTTGGCAACCCTATTAATGTTTCGAACTAGGGGACTATTATCAAAGTGATTTTCCATTCGATAATTGTTCGATATCGAATTTTAGTTGTCGCCAGCAAAGGTTGAAGGTTCTTTGTGAAGTTAGATAGCTTATTCGTGTGCACTTTACAGTTTGAACAGAGAACTGTTTAGTTACCCCAAAATCATTACAGGTGGAGTTTCAAAATGTAGAGAGCTTTTAGAAGTTGTATTGGCGAGGTGTTTCTAGATATTAATTCATTATTAACCACATATAGTTTCTACCGCGTAGAAGTCAGTAATGATTGTATAGAAAAGTACTATTGGTATTGTTATTTTTAAATTCATTTTGTTTTGTCCCGTGCGAGCTTAATAAACAGTTTTTCTTTACTAGGTACCGCTACATATTTATACTTTGGGATAGGAGATCTAGACCCGTGTGCTAGATTTCGACGGTTTTTTTTTAATATTTTAGACTTTTTGGCTGCAAGTCGCCTGACGTGAAACGATAAGGCTTGCTTTAAAGAAACTGATCGACTGAAACTTTGACGGGATCCAGGTTATTATGATCATGGAAGGTTGATACTTGATGGAATTTTGGATGGTGGGTAAACTATTTTTTATTTTCTATTGAGAAAACTTCAGTCTTCTTCATTTCATTTACAAACAATGCAAGAAATATCTACATAATATTGTGTTTTTTTATGAAACAACTAGCTTCCGCCCGCGACTTAGTCTGCGTGGCATAGTTACTTTGGGCTAACGTTAACTTTAACCGGCGTGATGATATAACAAGAATTAACCTTCACTCCCCTTTTTTCCCTCTTTGTCCCCCTTATCTCACTTTTTTTAAGTAAACCCATGTCCGTCTCCAGGACCTTAACTATCTCTGTATCAAAATTCATCAAAATCGGTTTATCCATTTAGGCCTGAAGATGTAACAAACAAACTCACTTTCGCTTTTATAATAATAGTAAGGATTAGTTAGATGCCTCTACCTTCTTCCACTTCTAAATAGAAAAAGTTTTAGTCGAGATAAACTCCAAATACCTCTTTTTTCTTAAAACGGTTTTTACGCAACCTTTTTTAAAACAAACAAAAATATCGTGCAAACAACAAAAATAACCACCCCGCAGGTGGCGATACGCTTATTTCAATTAAAAAAAATGGTTACGGATCGCGAGCTAAGATTGCAAGGGTGTTTCAGTTTCAACCCCTAACTAACTACTTTAATTAACTTTGATTTTTACAACCCCAATGAAATTATATGAGTCTGATAATAATTGCAGTAGCTAGATGTACAAACAGTTTTATTGTTCATTAAATTTGTGTAGCTTTTCTGTGATTTAATCATGTTTTTCTAGAAGTTTTTTTTTTATTTTGTTGAGTGCACTTTTCTAAAAAGTTTCTTTTTTTTTAATTTGAATATAAAGTAACTAGATCAGTCAGTTGATTTGTATTTTTGGATTTTAATTATGAAAGGAATACAATGACCTGGGTAGACCTAGGATACATTTTATCCCGGTACTTGAGGTTAAGGACCAAAATAAACCCATTTTTTTATTATTTTGCCCCTCTCTGTGAATTTCTCCTGTACTGTGGGTGCGTTTACAAATATTTAAATTCACGTACACAAACAGCCAGACCCGCAACAACTATCTGTAGGCCTCGCTAATATTTTTTTCTGTACGGGGATTGAACCCGCGACACGCAGCACAGCAGTCGATTGCTCAGTCACTGCGCCGTCACAATTTCTAACTGTGCCATCACTGCGCAATTTCTTTATTAAAATAACATGGCTCTCGTATTTATATCGCTGCAGCATTCATTTTGAGTTTAATATACAGCAAAGTTCTGGACTACTTCTAAAAAAACCGTACACGATTCCTTAAAAAAAATGAGCCGTCAGTCATTAAGTACGCTCTTAACTAATCCGATCCTGTGAAATAATCCAACCTCCAAGCGAGCAAACGGTATCATCATCTGCCTAGCCTTTTCCCAAGTATGTTGGTGTCGGCTTCCAGTCTAACCGGATGCAGCTGAATATCAGTATTTTACATGGAGCGACCGCCTATCTGACCTCCACAACCCAGTTAATACTGGGTAATACGGTACCCCTTGGTAAGACTGGTCGTCAGACTTTCGGGACACTGACTACCTGTAACGACTGTCAAAGATTTACAAATGACAGCCGGGGCCAAAGGCTTAACGTGCTTTCCGAGGCACGGTATTATAACCTTTAAAGAGATCTGTTTAACAAGGTTTCAAACGTTTCCCCGAGACTTGACACAAATAAACCACTCCTGGCAATCATAAATAAATAGTTCCACTCCAAAAACCCGAAAAAATCCCTTCATAAAAATGAGCTCCGGAACTAGAAAAAAAAACATCAAAGAAATTATAATAAACCCGGGTTCGCCTACGGAAACCCGTAACCCATAATAACTAGGGTACATTATAACTTCAAATGGTAGATTAAGTTGACCTTAACTATGTGGATATCGTAAGGAATTTTGTTAAAAGGGATATTTTCGGAAAACGCCTTTGAAATGTCTCAAAGTTCTTCACATATAGGTTTTGTGAACGATTATGTGGGTAGATTTGTAATTTTGTTATATTAAATCAAGATTGAGGCCAAAGTAAATAGAGGGGAAGTAGGTTATCTCCGGCCCAATTCGCGATATAATTGCCTACTGTCATAGGGTTGTCACTTTTAAGTTATAAGCTTTTAAGTTATAAGCTTGTTATTTAACCTGGCTGTCCGTACAAAAACACGGCCACGGAGCGGCACAAACTACGCCGCACGTAGGTACTGTCGCTTTGACCTGCCGTGACCTTGTTGCGCGCCGTATGATTTCGTATGCCTACTAAGTGTCCAACTCGTAACCTTTTATTAATATTTTTGGGACAAAATATAACATGGTGTAAAAACTATTGGAATCGATTCAGTTACTTATTCTGAACAAACTATATTCAGGTTTCGCATATACTAAAAATAATGTTGTATATAATTTAAAATTAGTCAATAACTTATTTTTAATTACGATTTCATAACTGTGGGTAGTTAGGTACTTAGTTAATATACCTACAATACTGAGAAATCGGCACAACTAAACGTAAACAAAGCAATAGCGGTAAATCAGTTGACAGATCAAAAGTACAAACATTCTAGTGGGAAAGTAGACCTACCTACCTACCTACTTCGCGATAACTCGCGGTACTTCTTAGCGATAAGACCGCCATTGTAACCATAGATTTAACATCTTTTTGTAAAACAGTTTTGTTTCGTAGATTTTGGTGTGCAATAAAGTATATTCTATTCTATTCTATTCTATTCTACTTCCTCTGTGTGATAGAAAACTAATATGCTAATACAACAAAAAGAAGTCAGTAGGTAGGTAGGTATCTCATTATGAAGTAAAAAATTGAATTATGCTAGAATAAGTGAGTAGCTTACCTTTCCTGTTCAATAGGTAATTTGAACTGAGACAATTCTGGAATTGATGAATTATTAAGACACCCAAACACACAGCAATACTTTCTCCCGCGGTTATCAGACATTTTTTATTCGTTTAGCGGTGCCGAAAAGCCGTGACGCGCGAACCTCGTGCAGTGTTAGCCCCGACTGGCGCAGCGCGAAAGGAGCCGAGATTTTGTTTAGTGTGCGTACGGCGACGCATAGATACTACGGCGCACACATACAAGCCGCGCGCTACGCGTTTGTATGAAGTTATCGTACTTCCCCTCTTTATACTATGTTGAGGCTGGTTCTATTTTGAAATGTATTGTGAGGTACTTCAATATAATAAGAAATTCTTAGTGATAGTGGTCGAAAGCTCAACTACTGAGCAAGAGGTCCCTGGTTCGATTCTCAAGTCAGGCATTTTTTTTTGCCATTAGAAAGGTACAAACAATTAAACTCACAAACACAAACAGCCAGACCCAAAACAACTAGGCAACTAGGTATTTGTAGGCCATACTAATATTTGTTCCTTGCAGCAATCGAACCCGCAACACGCAGCGCAGCAGTTAATCGTTCAGCCACTGCGCCAACCATGCCGTCAAGGATTAGCCACCTGCCCGGGAGATATTCTAATGGACAAGTGTGTACGGAGGCATAGGTTAACTCTCTGTTCCCTCACTCTCATAGTCTGATGGGACGGCAATCCGACATGCATAAACGGAGAGAGATCAGGAGCAGGACCAACGGCTTAACGTGTTTTTCGAGGCACGCGGGTATCATACCGCCAACTTCCAAACTCCGGGCAGCTACTATGAAATCCTCAAGGAAAAACCGGATAACACTTTTTGCGATCGAACCCAGTTCCAGAGCACAGCAGTTGGGCTTGCGAAACCGAAACTAATGGAGCAGTAACTTAACTTTAGAGACTTAAAAAGCATAAAGAAAGAAAAAGAGTATTTTTGTCAAAATAAATAGTGCTTATGGAAAATGTTACAGTAATTACAGACTCATATATTCTACCATTTCTGGTAAT